>CAKJTW010000006.1:52500000-53750000 GCA_917880005.1 Nanger dama | reverse complement strand
AAATTTAAAATATTTTCTTAATATTAAATATATTCTTCTCTTTAAATTTTTTCTCTACTTCCATTTGATTACTATTGGATTATTCAACTTTGTGTTTCAGATTTTGTACACTGTTTGTTCCCCAAAAGTGCTAAAGTTCCTCAGCTCTGAATTTTAGTTAAATTATACTTATGACTGTATAATAGCTGCTAAGAAAATAGCAGACACACACATAACATGCGAACTGATTCTTATTATGAAATTCATGCATTTTTTAGCTATTGAGGGTATTTAACTATCGCTAACTGGTGTTCTTAAAATTAAATTCATCCTCAGACCTTCCTAATTGCTCCTGTTATCTGTGTTCATACATGTTCTCTCCCTTTTAAGTTTGCAACATTGATATAAAAATTGTGCAGCCCTTGGTTATTGATTATAATCCATTTTTTGTTTGCTTGTTTGTTTGTGAACTGTTTTTAGATTCATGTCCCTTTTCTCCATTAAATATTATTGAAACTTCAATAGGCTTTTTTCATCCCTAAGTTTATAATGTGAAATCATGATGGACTTCATGGCTAAAACACAATATTCTATTAGTAAATGCTGACTAACCTTTCATCTGGAGTTTGTAATAGATAAAAATTTGCAATTAATTTGCACTGGGATATAATTTTGTATCTTTGTTTTTGCTAGATCAGCTCTTCTAATTCACTCAAATGTCTAATTTTTCATCATCAATTGAATCGTTTCATACAATAATGTGAACCTATCACTAGGATGGTAGAAATTATCTAATTTACTTTTTGTGTGTGTGCTAAAATGATAATGAAACAACCACTTAACATTCACATCACTTGGAGAAAATTACATCTTCCATGTACCATTTTATCTTAAATCAGCTTCAAGGAATCCTCTGAAGCAAAAATGGTAGTTATTGTAAGTCATTCTTTATCTTATATTTTTTTGTTAGAATACTGATACTAAGAAATGTAAATGTATTTACTCAAAGTCAACCAGCCAAGAAGAAGTAGACACAAAACTCAAGCTCAAGAGTTTTGGCCTCTGGCTTGATAGTGTTTTTACTACAAAAGACACTCTCCTGGATTGACAGCCCTACAATGTTTTAAAAACACTGGCCTATGTCACATGCGTCTTCTGACCATCTTACTCTGACTTAGATTTCTATAATTCAGAAATATGAAGAATTAAACAATGTGAAAATAGATTCAGCCAAGTTGAATTTTGGTATTTCAGAATAAATCAGAGCGCCTTGGCAAGAGATTAAGAAATCATTAAAGCAAAGACACAAAAAATGCTTTGCTTCAAGTTTCTCAGTGAAAAGAGAACAAATTAATCACATAAGGCAAGTTAACATTTGATAACAATCCGCATGTTATTTATGAAAACTTATTCTTTATCATGTAATTTGGGATGTAGAGTTAAAAGGTACATTTGAGGTCAAACAAACAAATTAATTAAAAGGATGCATATTCAAGCAGTTTCTAAATTCTAATTGATAGTAACTGTAGGTTTTAAAATTTATTAATTGCATACTTATTTGGACATATTGTGAATTACTGTAGATAAACTAGAAAAAAATGTACATGCATGTGAGAGAGAGAGAGAGAGAGAGACAGAAAGAAGGAAAGCCTTAAATCAGGAAATCAAGGGTGGTTACAGTTAGAGTCGGCACCACCCCAGAGATAGAATATTCTAGACCCTGGTCATTCTAATGTTCTCACTGCACTTATAATGAAACCAAAACCTATAGAGCCCAAGACCCACAGAGACAAACTGAGATATGCCATGGGCAGCAATACTGCAATTCAAGCCTTCTGAGCTATTCCTTGTTAATTCTGCAGTACCATATTGTCTCAAGATGCCACCTCTTAAAAGAATCCTTCAAACCTAATGGAACAAATAATACTGCCAACATATGGCACCCAATACTTGAATTAATTGATTAACTAATTCAAGAATCAGTCATTGAGTGCTATGGAAATGAGTGAAGAGCCCACTAATGAGAAGTAAAGACTATTTTATTCAGAGCCTGCTAAAGTGAAGGGATAAGCCACCATCTCTTGCATTTTGGCAGATATTAAGAGATAGAGGTGGAAGAAAGCTTTGTAGCCAAAAAAAAAAAAAAAAAAAAAAAAAACAGGATGGCTGTAGGTCTGACTGCAGATTATTAACATGAGGAAGCTCAAGACAGACCGTATAGAAGTAGGGTATCCTATGTGAGCAGTTAAATCATAAGTTATAGGTCAGTTGAACAAAAATCAAAATTGAATAATAAAAACAATCAACCCCAGACTTGAACAAGTATACAGATGTAGAATATCTCTTTTTATAAAGTCTTTTTTCCCCTGCCCTTATCACACTGAATATTCACAGATTTAGTTAATAATATTTGTGAGGTGCTTTTTTCTTTCATTGTTTGTTTTGTTAGCCAGTTTGTGGGGTCTTATTTCCCCAATCAGGGTTTGAACCCATGCCCCCTGCAGTGGAATCACAGATTATTAAGCACTGGACAGCCAGGAGAATCTCCAGATCTAGAATATTTTGAATGAAGGGATAATAGTTTCTCTTGAGAAAGGACTCTGGTACACTGCCAACAATCAAACTGTTAACCTTTATCCCAGTCTTCTTCAAAGGGACTTATGACCTTTTACAAGGATAACTGGGCACTGAGAAAAGGAAAATAATTAAAATTTTCAGGGGCATTGAACACTGACTCGGAAAGAACACTAACTCCAGGAGACCCCAAACAACACTCTGATATATGCATCAAAGTATGGGGCTTAAATATGTCAGGTGATCAAATTAGTTTTACCTCAGATCTATGTCAATATGGGCCTGTTAGACCCCTAAACTCATCCTATAACTGTTCCCCAGGAATGCATAACTGAAACAAATACTATCAGCAGTTGGTGGAATCCCAATATTGATTCCTTGACTTGTGCAATGAGGGCCATCATTATAAAAAAATCATATGGAAACCACAAGAAGTGCCTATGCTTAGGAACACAGAAAACCAAAACAATACTGTATTCCTGGAGGAATTGCAGAGATTAGTGCCATCATGTGGACTTGAAAGGAACAGGGGTGATGTGTGCGTACAAGTGTGTACTCAGATGTGTCCGACTCTCTGGGACCCATGGACTATAGCTTCTCTACTCATGGAATTTTCCAGACAAGAATTCTGGAGTGGCTTGTAATTTCCAGGGGATCTTCCTAACCCAGGGATCAAACCTGCATCTCTTGAATCTCCTACATTAGCAGGTGAATTCTTTACCATTGTGCCACCTGGTGATATCTATCAAATCCTATCAGCTCAACTACTTGACCTGTGCAGAAGACTGATGGATTTTGAAGAATGACAGTGGATTATCACCAGCTTAACTAGGTGGTGACTCCAATCACAGCTGCTGTACCAGATGTGATTTCATTGCTTGGGCAAATTAACACAGCTATCTAGAAAATATATATTTTCTTCATACTTTTTAATAAAGACCAGCAGAAGCATATTGCTTTCAAATGATAAAGCCAACAATATACCTTCACTGTCCTATCTTAGGGGTATAGCAATTCTTCAGCTGTATGTTATAATTCAGTTTGTGGAAATCTTGATTTGCTTTCCTTTCTACAGACTATTATACCATCCAGTATAATGATACATTATGCTTATTGGACCTTTTGAGTGAGAGATAATGACTACTCTAAATTTATTGGTGAAACATTTACATGTCAAAGGGTAAGAAATAAATCTGGCAAAAAGTTCAGTAGTCCTCTAAGTTGGTGACATTTCAATGTGTGGGAACTGGAGAGTATCCCTTCTGAAGTGAGGGGTAAGGTATTGTCTGTGGTTCTTACTAAAGTCAAAGATAGGAACATGTCTTGTAAGTCTTTCTGGATTATGGAGACAATATATTCCTCTTGCAGGTATGTTATTCTGACTCATTTAGCAGTTGACCCCAGAGCTGCCAGTTCTGACAGGTTCAGGCTACCAGGCAGGCTGCTCTGCTTCTTGGGCTATATGATCCAGCAGATCTATTGGTATTTGAAGTGTCATTTGTTAGAGGTTCTGTGTGGAGCCTTTGAAAGATTCCTATTGTCAAATCATAGAGCAGGTCCTTGGAATATTGGAGCAAAACCCTACCATTTTCTGCAGATAATTGCTCTCCTTTAAGAAAGATCTTGACTTACTATTAGGCCTTTAAAAACCAAACACTTAGCCTTGGTCCCCTGTGTTACCATACAACCTGAACTTCTCATAATGAACTGAGTGTTGTCTGAACCACCAAGCTATAATATGGGCAGCACACCAGCAGTCCATTACTGAAAGGAAGTGATATATATATATATATATATATATATATATATATATATATATACACACACTCAATTATTTTTATTGAATCTATAAATGTGTATGTGTGTATGTATGTATGTATATATATATGTATGTATGTATGTATATATACATATATATATATATATGTATATAATCAGGCCTGAGCAGACTCTGAAAGCACAAGTTATTTCTGTGAAGAAGTGATTCAAATGCCACCATCCTCACTCCTGGCATGCTGCTTCCCTCTCCCAGTCTGTACATTTGGCCTCTTCTGGAATTCCCTATGACCAGTTCACAGAGGAAAAGAAACCTTGACTTTGTTGACAAATGGTTCTTCATATATAGCCATCATCCCAAAGTGAACAACTACAGCACTATAGTCAGACAGTGGTGAAGAGAAATCTTCCCAACTAATAGAACTTCAAGCAGTGCACCTGGTTGTTCATTTTGCTTGGAAGGAGAAATGGTCAGATGTGTGTGTATTGATTTATGTACCTGAAGGTTTGGCCAGACAGTCAGAAACATGACTGGAACAAATTAGAAAATTGATACAAGAAAATTTGGGGAAGAGGCATGGGAATAGGCCTCTGTATGGGCACACAATGTGAAGACATTTGTGTTCCTCTGTTACTGTTCAGTGTCTAATTTTTGTCCAACTCTGTGTGACCCCATGGACTACCACACTCCAGTATCCCTTGTTCTACCCTTGTGTCTCTTGGTCAAATGTTGATTTCTGCAAAAGAGGATTTGAATAATTAACTGGACAGAATGGTCCATTCTGGAGATACCAGTCAGTTTCCTTTCCTAGACAGCCCCATCATTGCCTAATGGGTTTACGTAGAAAGTAGCCATATTGGCAAAGACTGACTTTTTGTCTGAAATAAGTAGCATGGTCTTTCACTCACCCAAACTGACTTGACTAAGGCCAATACTGAGTGCCCCGTCTGCCAGCAGCACAGGCCAGCACTGAATCCCTGATTTGATACCATTCATTCCTCAGGATGTTTAGCCAGATAACACTGGCTTGATTACACTTGATTATACTGGACTCTTTCAATCATGGAAGGCACAGTATTTTTTTTTTTACTGGAATAGACATATACTTTGCATACAGATTTACCTTTTATGCCCAAAATGTGCCTGTCAAAGCTACTATCCATGGATTTATAAAATATCTCTGATATATGGTGCTTTTCCTCCCATCACCAGAATTCACCTTGGGCTTCCCAGGTGGTGCTAGAAATCAGTGGATAGAAATGGAACTTGAACCACTTATTATTCTCCTCAGTGACTCAGTAGCAAAAAGTTTCCTTACTGTCTTTGTGACCTTAAGTCTACTGATCTGGAAGTCTTAGTTCTACATGGAGGAATATTTCCACCAGGATACAAAATAGTGGTTCCATTGAACAGAAGGTTAAAACTGTTATCCAGCCACTTCAGGCTCTTAAAACTTCAGGAAAATAAAAAGAGTTATTGTGCTAGCTGGGATGATTGTCCTGACTTCAAGGAGAAATTGAACTGCTACTCTACAATAGAGATTCCTTAGGGTATCTCTTAGTATTGATCTCAGAGAGTGAATAGAGAGTGTTTCTGAAGAGAGACCATAGTTCCCTACCCAGGAATTTAATCTGGGCAGCCTGGCTGAAAACCAGGAATTCCAAACACTAGTCCACCAGAGGCTAGGGGCTAGAGGCACAGTTCTCCTGATTCTAACACCCATTGAAAAATGCATTTCTAAAGGAGGTTAAAACTTTAAAAACAGGTATAAAGTTTCTTTTATAGACACAGCACAATAGTGAGGGAGCACAATGAAGAACAGTTTCTTTAAGACAGAAGCAAGGCAGAAATACATATCAAGAGAGTTAAGGGCTTGGGCATCCTCCATAATGAGTAGGGGGCTAGTAATTTATATAGGGGGCTAAATCATTTATATAGGATGGTCCTTCTGGGTCTTTATTTACCTTTGGGCAATCATCTTGTTTCCTTTTTCACAACTAACCAGTCCTAGGATCCTCCCATACATGCATGCATAACATTTTGCTAAGATGACATGTATGCATGCATGTTTAATCACTCAGTCTTGTCAACTCTTTGCAAACCCATGGTCTGTAGCCTGTCAGTCTCCTCTGTCCATGTGATTCTGTAGACAATATATTGGAGTGGATTTCCATGCCCTCCTCCAGGGAACCTTTCCAAACCCTGGGATTAAACCTGTGTCTCTTATGTCTCCTACACTGGTGGGTTATTTAATACCACTGGGGAAGCCCCTTGTTAACATGAATTTCACTGCAAATCCCTGTGTGTATATGTCCTTATTTATTATGGGGTGGCACACCCCCCCCGTGTTGACTCCCAGTGAACCTTCCTATGAATGTGTATATATAGGGAAGTTTTCTTTGACCTCAGGAGTGATCATCTTATCTCTTACTTCAGCAGAGCTCAGCTTCTGCAACTAGCTTTGTCCTTGGGGCATCTACAGAAAATAAAGTTTCAATTTAACTCCCCTTGATATCACCAGGTGTCCAGTCCAAGGGCCCATCTATCTCCTACCTCAGTATTATCATGCCTTGTGGTGAATACCAGTGGAAAACTATAATAGGCCAATTCAAGGTAGATTGCTAAAGACATATGAAGATTTGTCTCACCCTAGTAAGTGAGATGCTTGTTGAAGGCAAAGAGGATACTAGCGGAAGAAAGTAGTTATATGTGACAGCTACAACATGAGTAGTTACAGGAACAAGGACTGTAATGGTCATAAGTATTTATTTCTTATTTCATTATTATGATGTTGTGTGATACACACACACACACACACACACACACACACATATATACATATATATAGTTTTTCTCCTCATCCATTTTATATATTTTTACTTTATATTATAGCATTTAAGTATTGTTAATTTTGCATTACAGTGTTTAAGTTATAAAGTACAAAGGGAGTAGTAAACATCAATAAGGACTTCATCTTCTCTTCTGAATAAAGTACTAGTGCATATTCAGTTGTATTCCTCAGGTATGCCTTTTATATTAGCTACATTTGCAGAGTAAGTCTCTTCCAATTAACTTTGCAGAATAGGGCATTTTGGTCATCGGTTTAATGATTATGGTTATGGGCTGGGAGAGAGGGAAAATCTGTGGGTCCTTAAAAAAAAAAAAAAAAAAAACTCTCAGAGTTACTATGCATGCTTAGTTGCTCAGTCATGTATGACTTTTGTGGCCCAATAGACTAGCTCACCAGGCTCCTCTCTCCACGGGATTCTTCAAGCAAGAATACTAGAGTGGATAGCCATTGTGTTCTCCAGGGGATCCTCCTGACCCAGAGATTGAATCCTGAATCTCCTGCAATGCAGGCAATCGACATTCAAAATAGTTCTAAATATTTCCATCAATATTGTTTTATCTTTTCATGGTTTAGGAAAATTTTAATTATAGCTCTTAATTTAACTTCAATCCATGGTTTAAATTCTGCAGTAATTTATATACATAAATCATGGGATGGATTCATTTTTAATTGCCACTTGAATTGGGGGATTTTAGGAAAGTTCTTCAAATAATGTAGAATATATGAACAAGAGGAAGAGATGGGAGAGGTAGACAGAGTTCTACCTAATAGAAATCAGAAGGATAAGGGGAAGAGAGAGGACTGGACATAAGGAGGCAATTGAAGGGAGGGAGTTCAGTTCAGGCCCTCAGTTGTGTCTGACTCTTTGCGACCCCATGAACTGCAGCATGCCAGGCTTCCCTATCCATCACAAACTCCTGGAGCTTGCTCAAACTCATGTCCATTGAGTTAATGATGCCATGCAACCATCTCATCCACTGTCGTCCTGTTCTCCTTCCACCTTCAATCTTTCCCAGCACCAGGGTCTTCTCCAATGAGTCAGTTCTTTGCATCTGATGGCCAAAGTACTGGAGTTTCAGCTTCAGCATCAGTCCTTCCAATGCATATTTAGGACTGATTTCCTTTAAGATTGACTGGTTTGATCTCCACGAAGTCCAAGGGTCTCTCAGGAGTCTTCTCCAACACCACAGTTCAAAAGCATCAATTCTTCGGCTTTCTTTACAGTCCAACTCTCATATCCATGGGTGACTACTGGAAGAATCATAGTTTTCACTAGACAGACCTCTGTGGAGGAATGATTTACTAGGAGAATAAATCTAGTTTTTTCTTACTTTAGTTTGTTAAATTTCCCATTTATTTTGCCCAAAAGGCAGTTTTAAATTTTTTTATGAGATTTTCAAGAGTACTTTCTATTTACTGTTATTAAAAAATATTGGCACAATACACAGTACATTTTTGAGCCTATTTTATACCTACTATTCTGTATTTCCCACTTCTCTTTCCCTAGATTGTCCCTCCCTCATCCCCACTTGTAACCACTAATTTCTTTCTACATCTGTGAGTCTGATTCTTTTATGCTATATTTGCTAGTTTGTTTGTTTATTTTTTTTTCCTTAGATTCTGCATATAAGTGATATCATACAATATTTATCTTTCTCTGGCATCTTTTATTTAGCATAATATGCTCCAAATTCACCCATGTTGCTGCAATGACAAAAGTTCATTTTTTGGCTGAGTACTATCCCACTCTATTATGTACATACAGCATCATTTTTATCCATTCATGTATTGAACAGTTGGGTAGTTCCCATGTCTTGGTAATTTTAAATAAGGCTGTGGTGGAAATTAGGGTTCATGTATCCTTTTGAATTTTTTGTTTGTTTGTTTTGTTTTCATATATATATATACCCAGTAGTGGAACTACTGGGTAATATGATAGTTCTATTTTTAGTTTTTTGGAATCCTCCATATTGTCAACAGTGGTTGCACTAATCTATATTCCCACAAACAGTGTGAAAGTGCTCCCTTTTATCTATGTCCTTACCAGTATCTGTTATTTTTATATATTTTGATGATAGCCATTCTGAAAGGCTTGGTACTATATCCCATTGTGGTTTTTATTTGCATTTCTCTGCTGATTCATGGCATATGGCATCTTTTCTTGTGCCTGTTTGGCCAAAGTATCTTTCAGTGAAAGGGTTTTGATTCAAATTTTCACATGAAGTACCTGACATGTCAATCAAAACTGTTTTGCATTGGGGTCTACGAAATTTTATTCCTTAACTTTTTAAGGTGCTTGTGAAATGAATGATAATGTACACACGAAATGTTCCTCAGAGTGACCAGTGAAGTCCCAAGTAATCCTTAATGAAGTGATCACTTAGGATCGATAACTGGAATTCTAATGAGAGTACATGTGAGAAGCACAGTGTTTCGTGAAAGAGTAAAAGTTTATAATTTGATAGTCCAACAAAACTTAGCAACATCAGTGAGGATGCAATAATTGTGGATTTAATGTATCAAAGTCTCTAATTTGATCGTTGGTCACCTCTAAACAAGTTCAAAATTTTCAACTGTTGACAGGTGAAAATCTGAATTTTAACTCTGGGTCAAATCCAAGGTCTCAAAACAAAAAATGAGGTTAAAAAAAATTATACTATTTTAATTAGTAACCCACAGAAAAGTCTGTATAGTTCATGTCTTTGTGATGAGAAACTCAGATTCATGAATATCTGAGGCCAGTTCATACAATAGAAGTATAAGGCCTTTGCCTGTGTCTATGATTCTCCTTTTAATAAGCACATTTTTAACAGTAACACAAAAGAAACTGGGGAAGGATGGAAAGTAGCTTGATGTCACCAAGGATGACAGAAAATGGAAACCAGAAACAAAACCTGCATACTAACTTGGGAATAAAGAGCTAAGGCACTAAATGAAAACAGAGCAGAGCTCAGACTGCATGCTGACTTAAGCAACTAATTTCAGACTCCACAAGTCAGAACTAGCAAGGCACCCATGGCATGTGTGAGTGTAAGTAATGGTTAAAAGCTGGGATCTGAGGCAATGGATGGTACACAGTCAATTTCTGTGACCACTGTAGTGATTGAGATAAATGAAGAGCACCAAGATGAGAGTAGAGCTTATAATGACAGGGTCAGCTACCATCACTTGTATTTTGGAACACTTGAAGGCTGAGTGATGAAGAATTGATAGTTTCAAACTGTCATGCTGCAGAAGATTCTTGAGAGTCCCATGGACCTCAAGAAGATCAAACCTGTCAATCGTAAAGGAAATCAACCCTGAATATTCGTTGAAAGGACTGATTTGAAGTTGAAGCTCCGATACTTTAGCCACCTGATGTGAAGAGCTGACTCACTGGAAAAGACCTTGATATTGGAAAGACTGAGGGAAGAAGAGAAGGAGATTACAGGAGAGGAGATGGTTGGATGGCATCACTGACTCGACAGACATGAGTCTGAGCAAACTCTGGGAGACAATGAAGGACAGGGAAATCTGGCATGCTGCAGTCCACGGGGTCACACAGAATAGGACATGACTGAACAACTAAACAGCAACAAGGGCAGACAGAGAAGCAGGAAAGCTTTCTAGTGGAAAAAAGCAGAAGACTTCAGATATCGCATGACTGAAGGCCGTTAGCCTGATAATCTGTGGTATGTTATTTTTAAGATGTCTCTGGAAAAAAAAAAAGATATCTGTAGCTAAATATATTAGCTCTTCTCTCCTACATGCTCTTTTGGAGTTTCACAATGAGCCATATTGAAATATTGACACCTCTAGGAAGTTCTATACTAAAGAAATATTTTTTAACTTGGATTTTCCTAAACTATTTCTTGCTACTTTATTTTCTAAACTTTATTAATGTTCTACACAAACAGAAACAGTTTTATGAAAGCCAAATGCTCAATCATTGTTAGGTTCCTGACACCCAAGATGGGCAACTGTCCTTCATTTAAGGCTAGAGAATCACCAGCTAACTAACGGAAATGATGCTACCATGAGGTAAGATTAAACTATGCCTCAGTGTTCTTCCATGTCCCAATAACTATATATTTTTAATAGCAAAGTTTACTAAATAAATAAATAAAGATGCATTTTACATTTTCTTTCTAGGTTCCTTTTTTGTTTTCCTTTCTTCCCATCCTGCCAAGCCATCTGGCCATCATATCATTATCACTATTCATGTGTCTTTGAAATAAACAGGTTTCCAATGTTGGCAGCTTTTATAGGCCATTGCAGAGCTAAAAATTGTTAGATTCTGGAGAATTTTAATGAAATAACAATCTAAGTGATCAAATAATTGTTCCCTAGGCAGCTCATATAATGTCTTTCCTTTCTTACTGTCTTGGAAAGGGCACTGCTATAGAAGATTTCCTTCTACTTTGCAAGTTTGAATTTGTATTATCTTAAAGGTGCAACCCTGCCTAGATAGCACCTCTAATTAGGAGCATAGTAGGGGTGTTTCTCTTTTACTTTATTCATTAGGGGACAGCAAAACAAATATAAAAGCAGCAATAAGATAGTTTTGAGTCCATTAGTATCTGAGAAACGTATAATTTGCTGTCTGAATGCAAGTTTTCTTGGTATTAATGGTTGCTAAAGCGTTAACAGAGTTACCTATTTTGCATGCAGCAGCATTTTAATAGGGAGCACTTAAGATAAATGTTGTTTTGGGAGAAAACTGATCTTTAATAAAGGCCTTTCAAGTATTAAAGGGAGATAACAGTGATGAATTATGAACACTAGGAAACTGTTCCAATGCTGCATACAGAAAATTGTCAGTTGCTTACAACACAGTAAGAGAGTATCTTACTGGGGTTATGGGACAGAATCTAAGCTTACAATATATCATATCATATTATATATGATATTATATTTCTGTTATCCTTCCCCCAAATTATCCTGTTCACTTATCTTTTCTTATGGATTACATTCACCAATTCCTTGAGACATAATAAAAGGCTAATGACATAAAATCTTTCATTTCCAGAAGAGTACTCAGTTTTGTTTGAAAGGACACTTCAAGCACACTGAAACATCACTTCTCTTCATAAAAAGAAGGTGAAATTACTGACCTGAGAAGACTGCTTACTAGGTTCCTAGTAAAGGAATATTTTAATGAGTCTTTTAGAAGGATGAGGGGTTAAGAGTAAATAGACCCTCAGTCCCCTCAAAATGTCCTATAATTGTGCTTCCAAACAAAAAAGTCATTTGAAATTGGTCACACAGCCTACAGAGAAAAATAAGAGTCAAACCTAACCAAAATGAAAGAACCCAGTATAAAACTAACCTAAAATAGAATGTTTGCCCCCGTAATGTAATATTTTTATTAATGCATTTGAATTTACTATCATCAAGAACCTCTGAGGGGGAGGCCACCTAATCTCCACTTGATCTCAGGGAACAAGTACAGATAGAAAAATAAGAATGTGCCTTCTTCCAACAGAGCCCATGGATGGAGAAGGGATCTGGCACCAACACACTGCAGGACACCACAACATTTTAGATCATCACACGTTTGTTTTAAATACCACCATGGGGTAAAAAGTTCATATTATTTTACAGAATTCTTTCAGGTTAAAATTTTCTGGTGTATCCCTCCCCCAGTATAAAATATTTTTATTACCTTACTCTCATTTTCCCACCAGGTCTCATCCTCCAAATTTCTTTCATCCATAAGCTCTATTCACTCTCTCTGACTTTCCAACCCGATTCTTCTCCAGTATTTTCAATTACCATTTTTGTTATTGTTGTTGTTAGGTGATCTATTTCATGAAGAATTTTACCTCTGTCAATTCTCTGAATAATAAGATGCTATAGTCTTTCTCAGTGTTCATTCCTCTGAGTTCTCTGTCATCTCCTCAGACGCTAAAATTTCCTTCTAATATTTTAGTGAATATTAACTAGCTAAATTCTAAACCCTTAAAAGATAAACTTTTGTCTTATTTGTCTTTTCTTTCAAGGGACTGATACAGGGTCTGAAATTAGGAAACAGGGAATGTGTATTTCTTCAGTGAATTAACTGAAAGCCCCAGCCTCCAATAGACAGCAACGTAGCTTCTTCAAGTGAAAGAGCTTGATATCATCCAAGGTGGGCATGCTATGTAGCATAGACATTAAGACTAGGTTTTACGCCAGACTCCCTAAGTTTGAATCTCACTCTTTGTTACCAGCTGTGTTTTGAATGAAGTCATCTCTTCTTGCCTCAGTTTACTCAATTGTAAACTGGATAAAAGTGGTGGAGTGGTGTTGAAGTGTTATTTTAATGACTTTTCCCAGGATATCATAAATGCTACATATACATGCAGCTGAGCAGAACTAATGTTATAGAACAATCTCTTTCTAAGTAGATTGTCACAATAATACCTTTTAAAGCTTATACCTATATTGTTCCTTGGGCTTCTGCACTGGTGGCTTGTTGGTAAAGAATCTGCCTGCAATGCAGGAGATGCAGGAGACATGAGTTCGATCCCTGGATTGGGAAGATTCCCTGGAGGAGGTCATTACAACTCACTCCAGTATTCTTGCTGAGAGAATCCCATGGATAGAGGAACCTGGAGGGCTGTTCATGGGGTCTCAAAAGAGCTGGACATGACTGAAGTGACTGAGCACATGCACACATATATTTACTCCTTATTTATACACCTTGATGTGTCTAAATAGTCCTAATGTTTGGATGGTGTCATCTTGATACTTCACTTACACTGACAGTATCTAATCAGTCAGTGAAGTGGTGGCTTGCAAGAGAGAGCCAAAAAGGAATTAATCTAAGCAGAAAGGCCTAGTATGATAGATTATAAGTATTAGAGGGCATGCTAATAACATGTTAATTTATAGTCTCCATTAAGCATCTCACTTTCCTCCCTCACAGAAATGAAAGCAATCTGCTTAAGCCAGTTATTGATAGTCTTTCAGAGTCTAACTCCCTGAAGACCCATTCTGTTTGCAGGAGAGTATTTTCTTCCCTTTTAAAAATGACTTGACTTCAAAGAAATTAGAGTAGCAATCCATTTTGCAAGTTATAAGTACACATCCATGAAGATGGAAATGGTAACCCACTGTAATATCCTTTCTTGGGAAATCCCATGGACACACAAACCTAATGGGCTACATTCCATGGGGTTGCAAAAGAGTGGAACATGTGACTTAGGGACTGAACAAAAAAACAACAAGTACACAGCCAACTACTAGTCATTATTTTAAAAGTAATTATCTAGCAAAATATAAAGAAGCTTTCAAAATACCATCACCTAGAATACAAGCAGATTAAAAGGAATGTTTCTGCTAAACACATCTCTCATTTTTCAGCATATTTCATATATGTTCACATCTCTGCAGTTTCCAAATTCTATAAAATATATTTTATATTTATGTGATAACAAATATTTAGATTAAAAATACATCACTTGGATTGGAGAGTGTGTATATTAATATATTCCATCCAAGTGTAGTTGGTAAAGCCCCCAAATATATTTGTATTTCATTCAGGGAGGTATGTAAAATCCACACTCCACTCTAAATAAGCTGTATGTATGTGTGTTAGTCACTCAGTCATGTCTGACTCTGTGCCACATCATGGACTTAGCTCAACAGGCTTCTCTGTCCAAGGAATTCTCTAGACGAGAATAATGGAGTGTGTAGGCATGACCTTCTCTTGGGGATCTTCCTGACCCAAGGAGTGAACCCAGGTTTCCTGCATTGCAGGCAGATTCTTTACCATTTCAGCTACCTGGGAAACCCAAATAAACAGCACTAGTATTTTAATCATTTCAAATTTCCTATAACCTCTCTCTCTTCTCTTTGTTGAAAATGTAAATATCTGTCAAAATCAAGGGCAGGGATTGAGGTAGTGTTGGAAGCTTTACATTCTTATTGCTTCCCCTGCAAAGAATCTTGAGGCTGTAGAATTCTGCCAAAGAGTATTCTCAATATTGTATAATGTGCATTATTTTCAAAATCAAAGGAATCAAGGTGGCATTTATCAGACTCAAATTCAAGGGTCAGAATAAAATGGAGATTTTATTAAAAAAATAGTTGTATTTGCTATAGACAAGTGCTTCCTTCTTTGGAGGGGACAAATGAATTTGAAAAATGTGTGTGTGTGTTTGTGTGTGCACACACATGCTCAGTGGCTAAATCGTCCTGACCCAGGGATAGAACCTGCCTCTCTTGTGTCTCCTGCATTGGCAGATGGATTATTTACCACTGAGCCTCCTGGAAAGCGTCAAATCAGTGTAAATCAATTAGAACATCCATTTGTTGGGTAATTTATCTTGAGCTCTTTCCTTTTATTATACTATGTATTGAGATGAATCTCCTTTAACACACCTATATGCAACCATTCCTTCCTAATAGGCCAACATCATGTACCTTGGGCCTCAAGCTACCTTGAGCCTCAAGCTACATTGAGGTAGGTACCTTGATACCTACCAAGAAGCTTTTTCCTGGTAGGACATTATTACCTGGACCTACTCTTTATCTTCTCTTGCCCAGTAACAAGTATCTATCTGATTAGTTAGATCTGATTAGTTAGAAACTGTACTTTGATTTAAATTCACACTGAAATTCACTTTATAATAATAGATTGACTGGTTATTGATAATTTTTCTGACAATGTAATTCATGCTAATGAGTAAAGGGAAGATAATACCTAATGAAGATTTTCAGAGGCTCCAAATATAAAATAAACTGAATAAATATCTGACAATGAGAATTTTGAGTTCCTTGACAAGTTACAGTGTAAAAAGGAACAGATATATTTTAAGGAAGCAAAGAAAAAATTTAGTGAAAGAGTATGCCAGCTAAATGCCATAAATCTTAATTTTTATAATCCACCTGTTCTCCAGCATTTATTTTTCTTACAAAGTCAATTCTGATTGATGGAATATTAACCTAGAAATCTCATTCTTCTTTGGTTTCCAGTTACATAAGAGATCCTTTTTTCTCTGTCATCATTACCATGGAAACTGAGGCAGGCAGTAACTGTTCTCATAACACTTGTCCTAAGGAGTCTGGTGTATGTTTTGGCAAGTTTGAACAGGATAAGAAATGACCATCTAGACCTTAGGACACAGGGAGACACATAGCTTTGGTTTGCTCTCTTTCCAAACTATTTGGAAAGGGGGCATTTCAGGTGGCACAGTGATAAAGAATCTGCCTGCCAATGCAGGAGATACTGGTACAATCCTTGGGTTGGGAAGATACCCTGGAGTAAGATGTGGTAAGCCACTCCAGTATTCTTGCCTGGAAAATTCCATGGAGAGAGGAGCCAGGTGAGCTACAGTCCATGAGGTCCCAAAGAGTCTGAGACAACTTAGCATGCACAAGCATGCACACATTGAGAGGAAAGAAAAACGTTTGATTTTTGAATCTGTTCGTTCATATTCTTGAACCACCGCAAGTTTCACAATTTATGAAGGGAAAAAAAAAAAAAAAAAAAAACTGCATAAAACACATACTCAGACAAAAACATAAGTAAATGAAACCTTTCTTTCCTCCCTATTCTTCAACTCTCACTTATAGAATCTACTACTATTTTAAGGTTATATTTGCATATTGACAGTTTAACTCAGTATTCAGTTTCCTTATAACATAAGGTACTAGTTCTATTTTCATTGATCTACTTAGAATATTTACATCTTGACAGACCTTAGAAGACTCTATCTGTAGTATTTTCTTTGCATCTATTTGAATATCGTCCTATGCCTTCAGGCTTTGCCCTTTGGATGTGAACTAGTTTACTAGTAGTTAGGATGTCCTGGCATCATGTGGAGCTGTTTTAAGTCTTATGTTTTTCAGGAATTTGGTACTTGATGTATCTCCTTTTGTAAATAGTTTACCATGTATAATGTGGGACTGATGTTTGGTTTTCTTTATGAACTGATGTACAATTGATGCAGTTTTCACAAGTGATTTAAGGAAAATTATATCATGTGTGTGCAATATACATGCTCAATCACTTCAGGCATCTCTGATTATTTGCAATCTTATGGATTGTAGCCCACCAGGCTCCTCTGTCCATGGGATTCTCCAAGCAAGAATACTTCAGTGAATCACCATGCCCTCTTCCAGAGAATTTTTACAACACAGCGATTGAATCCATATCTCCTGTGTCTTCGGCATTCCAGGTGGATTCTTTAGCACTGAACCACCACAGTGTTTGCAATAGCCACATTTAAAACAATATGTTTTTATATTGCATTTTACTGGAAATTGAATGAACCAAAAAAGGATGCTAAACAAAAGTGAGGAGGAGAGAGAAAAGATGGCGGAGGAATAGGATGGGGAGAACACTTTCTCCCTCACTACTTCATCAAAAGAACATTTGAACCCTGAGTAAATTCACAAAACAACTTCTGATTGCTGGCAGAGGACATCAGGCATCCAGCAAAGCAGATCATTGGCTTCAAAACCAGGTAGGAATAAATACAAAGGACGAAAGGAGAGACAAGGGAGGTAGGGAGGGATCCCCGTCCCAGGAAGGGAATCCCATCCCGGGAGGAGACTCTTAAAAAGAGAGGTTTCCTAACATCAGGAAACATTCTCACAGCCATGTCTGGGGTGAGCCCTGAAAGCATGGAGGGCAACATAACAAGAAGGAAAAATAAATACATAATTAAAACCAACAGATTGCAAATTAAACAGTAAAACCCCCAGCGGATAAGCAGCACAAACGCCTGCTTCCGACAGTAGCAAGTGGGGGTTGGGCAGGGAGGAGCGCGAGGCACCAGTGACAGTGCTTTCTAAGAATTGGGCTGTGGGAGACATAGGCTGCAGGCCTTTTCTCGAGAATCGGGTCATAACGGGGCCAGAATCGGGTCCGCGTGTGCCTAGAATGAACTATCTTGGTCTAGCAAACCAGACTGTGGGATAGCTAACACGTGAAATGCTCAAACATAATACACCGACAGGCCCGTGCACAGAACAAAGGACAGATCGGAAATAGCCGGCTGCAGACCATCCCCCTTGGGCGACAGGCAGCCAGAGTCTTAAGTGCTGGAAGGGGGCAATCACAGCTCAAGAGAGACATCACCTACCAAACTGCAAGCAGGTTTCTTTGCTAATAAAGACTTCTGGGGGGCTCTGGGCAGTCATCATCTGCCAGAGAAAGAGCCCCAGCGGTACTCCCAGAAAATTGAGCAGCCCAGAAAGGCCAGAAGTAGCAGCAATTGCGTGAGCCAAACTCCCTACCTACTCGGACCTGGGAAGGGCATAAATTCCAGGCTCAAACAAATCCGAGCCTTGGAGGGCTTCCTGAGTACCAAACCTGAGTGGCTTAGACTGAGGAGGTGCATGAAGCCTAGGGCAGGCCCCAGACGGTTATCCCGCAGAGCAAAGGACAGCCTGAGCGGTGTGCGCTGTGAGAAGGGGCAAGCCCAGTGCAGAGTCCACCACCAACCTCCCTGTGTCAAGACAGAAATCAGACACGGAAGAGACCAGCAAACAGAGGAAGTTAAACAGATCCCACACAGCCCACAATGACAGAGAAAGCACCAGATATACCGTTACTACTTTTATGATCATATTTTTTTTTGGGGGTTTGATGGGGAAGCATGATTTTTTTAAGAATTTTTTAAATTTTTTTGAAAAAAATATTTTTCTTCTTTTCTTTTTCATGTTTTTTTCTAAACTTGCTTAAATTTTTAAGTCCTCTATATTGTTATTTATTATTTTTATAACCTATTATTACTTTTCAAAAATAAACCCTATCTTTAAAGCAAACACCATATATACTCTTTTTGGTGGTGGAAATTGTTGTCTTTTAATAATTCTGGAGTCTTTTTTTTTCCTCTCTCTCTCCACTTCTTCTTTTCTTTAATATTTTATCTTTGAAAATCCAATCTCTACTCCAGATTTTTAATTTTTGCTTTTGGTATTTGTTGCCAATTTTGTACTTTTAAAAACCTAATCTTCAGTACCCAATTTTACATGACTGCGAGATTACTGGCTTGACCACTTTCTCCTCCTTTGGACTCTCTTTTTCTCCACCAGGTGGCCTCTGTCTCCTCCCCTCCCTCTCCTCTTCTCTACCCAACTCTGTAAATCTCTGTGTGTTCCAGAAGCTGGAGAACACTCAGGGAACTGGTTACTGGCCGGACCTGTATCCCTCCTTTTCATCTCCCTCTTTTATCCTCCTGGCCACCTCTGTCTACTTACTCCCTCTCCTCTTCCATGTATAACTCTGTGACCACCTCTGAGAGGTCCACACTTTGGAGTGCACACAAGAAAGTGGTGATCTGTCCTCTTTGATTCCACCTCATCCCATTCCACTCACCTCTAATTACCCCTCCCTCTTCTCTCCTCCAAGTAACTCAGTGATCCTCTAGGGGCGATCTTCAAGGTGGAGAAACCTATCATCGCTAACCTGGATGTTTTAACATTAGTGCTGTATAGATGGAGAAATCATGAGGCTATTGTAAAAATAAATCTGAAAACCAGAATCAGGAGGCTTAAGTCCAAATCCTGAGATCATCAGAGAATTTCTGAATACAGGGAACATTATCCAATAGGAGCTCATCAAACGCCTTCATACCTACACTGAAACTGAGAACCATCCAAGGGCCAACAAGTTCCAGAGTAAGACATGCCATGCAAATTCTCCAACAACACAAGAACAAGACGCTGAGCTTCAATATACAGGCAGCTCAAAATACTTCAAAACCATAGACATCTCATAACTCATTACTAGAGACTTCACAGCACTCCAGAGAGAAGAAATCCAGCTCCACCAACCAGAACTCCAACGCAAGCCCCCTAATCAAGAAACTTTGACAAGCCACTGATACAACCCCACACACAGTGAGGAAGCTCAATAATAAAGAGAATTCCACAAATTCCCAGAATATAGAAAGGCCACCCCAAACGCAGTAATATAACCAAGATGAAGAGACAGGAATACCCAGCAGGTAAAGGAACAGGAGACATACCCACCAAACCAAATAAAAGAGGAAGAGATAGGGAATCTACCTGAGAAAGAATTCTGAATACTGATAGTGAAAATGATCCAAAATCTTGAAATCAAAATGGAATCACAGATAAATAGCCTGGGGTCAAGGATTGAGAAGATGCAAGAAAGGTTTAACAAGGACCTAGAAGAAATAAAAAAGAGTCAACATAATGATTAATGTAATAAATGAGATCAGAAATACTCTGGAGGCTACAAATAGTAGAATATCAGAGGCAGAAGATAGATTAGTGAAATAGAAGATAGAATGGTAGAAATAAATGAATCAGCGAGGGAAAAGAAAGACAAATTAAAAGAAATGAGGACAACCTCAGAGACCTCCAAGACAATAAGAAACGCTCCAACATTCGAATCATAGGAGTCCAAGAAGAAGACAAACAGAAAGACCATGAGAAAACACTTGAGGAGATAATAGTTGAAAACTTCCTTAAAATGGGGAAGGAAATAATCACCCAAGTCCAAGAAACCCAGAGAGTGCCAAACAGGATAAACCCAAGGCAAAACACCCCAAGACATATTTTAATCAAACTAACAAAGACCAAACACAAAGAACAAATATTAAAAGCAGCAAGGGAAAAACAACAAATAACACACAAGGGGATCCCCATAAGAATAACTGCAGATCTTTCAATAGAAACTCTTCAGGCCAGGAGGGAATGGCAAGACATACTTAAAGTGATGAAAGATAATAACCTTCAGCCAAGACTACTGTACCCAGCAAGGATCTCATTCAAATATGAAGGAAAAATCAAAAGCTTTACAGACAAGCAAAAGCTGAGAGAATTCAGCACCACCAAACCAGCTCTCCAACAAATACTAAAGGATAGACTTTAGACAGGAAACACAAAAAGGATGTATAAACCTGAACCCAAAACAATAAAGTAAATGGCAACAGGAGCATACTTATCAATAATTACCTTAAATGCAAATGGGTTGAATGCCCCAACAAAAAGGCAAAGGCTTGCTGAATGGACACAAAAACAAGGTCCCTATATATGCTGCTTACAAGAGACCCACCTCAAAACAATTGACACATACAGATTGAAAGTGAAGGGCTGGAAAAAGATATTCCATGCAAATAAAGACCAAAAGAAAGCAGGAGTAGCAATACTCATATCTGATAAAATAGACTTTAAAACAAAAGCTGTGAAAAGGGACAAAGAAGGCCACTACATAATGATTAAAGGATCAATCCAAGAAGAAGATATAACAATTATAAATATATATGCACCCAACATAGGAGCACCGCAATATGTAAGACAAATGCTAACAAGCATGAAAGGGGAAGTTAATAATAACACAATAATAGTGGGAGACTTTAATACCCCACTCACACCTATGGACAGATCAACTAAACAGAAAATTAACAAAGAAATGCAAACTTTAAATGGTACAATAGACCAGTTAGACTTAATTGATATCTATAGGACATTTCACCCCAAAACAATGAATTTCACCTTTTTCTCAAGTGCACAAGGAACCTTTTCCAGGATAGATCACATCCTGGGTCATAAATCTAACCTTAATAAATTCAAAAAAATCAAATTATTCCAAGCATCTTCTCTGACATAATGCCCTAAAGTTAGATCTCAATTACAGGAGAAAAACTATTAAAAATTCCAACATTTGGAGGCTGAACAGCACCCTTCTGAATAATCTACAAATCACAGAAAAAATCAAAGAAGAAATCAAAATATGCATCGAAATGAATGAAAATGAAAACACAACTACACAGAACCTGTGGGACACTATAAAAGCAGTGCTAAGAGGAAAGTTCATAGCAACACAGGCATACCTCAAGAAACAAGAAAAAGTCAAATAAATAACCTAACTCTACACCTAAAGCAACTAGAAAAGGAAGAAACAGAGAACCCCAGAGTTAGTAGAAGGAAAGAAATCCTAAAAATTAGGGCAGAAATAAATGCAAAGGAAACAAAAGAGACCATAGGAAAAATCAACAAAGCAAAAAGCTGGTTCTTTGAAAGGATAAATAAAATTGACAAACCATTAGCCAGACTCATAAAGAAACAAAGGGAAAAAAATCAAAACAATAAAATTAGGAATGAAAATGGAGAGATCATGACAGACAACTCAGAAATACAAAGAATCATAAGAGACTACTATCAGCAATTATATGCCAATAAAATGGACAAATTGGAAGAAATGGACAAATTCTTAGAAAAGTACAACTTTCCAAAACTGAACCAGGAAGAAATAGAAAATCTTAACAGACCCATCACAAGCATGGAAATTGAAACTGTAATCAGAAATCTTCCAGCAAACAAAAGCCCAGGTCCAGACGGCTTCACAGCTGAATTCTACCAAAAGTTTCGAGAAGAGCTAACACCTATCTTACTGAAGCTATTCCAGAAAATTGCAGAGGAAAGTAAACTTCCAAACTCATTCTATGAGGCCACCATCACCCTAATACCAAAACCTGACACAGACACCACAAAAAAAAAACTACAGGCCAATATCACTGACGAACATAGATGCAAAAATTCTTAACAAAACACTAGCAATCAGAATCCAGCAACATATTAAAAAGATCATACACCATAACCAAGCGTGCTTTATCCCAGGGATTCAAGGATTCTTCAATATCCACAAATCAATCAATGTAATTCACCACATTAACAAACTGAAAAATAAAAATCATATGATTATCTCAATAGATGCAGAAAAAGCCTTTGACGAAATTCAACATCCATTTATGATAAAAACTCTCCAGAAAGCAGGAATAGAAGGAACGTACCTCAACATAATAAAAGCTATATATGACAAACCCACAGCTAACAGTATCCTCAATGGTGAAAAATTGAAAGCATTTCCCCTAAAGTCAGGAACAAGACAAGGGTGTCCACTTTCACCACTACTATTCAATATAGTTCTAGAAGTTTTGGCCACAGCAATCAGAGCAGAAAAAGAAATACAAGGAATCCAAACTGGAAAAGAAGTAAAACTCTAACTGTTTGCAGATGACATGATCCTCTACATATAAAATCCTAAAGACTCGACCAGAAAACTACTAGAGCTAATTAATGAATATAGTAAAGTGGCAGGATATAAAATCAACACTCAGAAATCCCTTGCATTCCTATACACTAATAATGAGAAAGTAGTAAAAGAAGTTAAGGAAACAATTCCATTCACCATTGCAACTAAAAGAATAAAATACTTAGGAATATACCTACCTAAAGAAACTAAAGACCTATATGCTGAAAACTATAAAACACTGATGAAAGAAATCAAAGAGGACACTAATAGATTGAGAAATATACCATGCTCGTGGGTCAGAAGAATCAATATAGTGAAAATGAATATACTACCCAAAGCAATCTACAGGTTCAGTGCAATGCCTATCAAGCTACCAGCAGTATTTTTCACAGAACGAGATCAAATAATCTCAAGATTTGTATGGAAATACAAAAAACCTGAATAGCAAAAGCAATCTTGAGAAAGAAGAATGGAACAGGAGGAATCAACTTGCCTGACTTCAGGCTCTACTACAAAGCCACAGTCATTAAGACAGTATGGTACTGGCATACCGAAAGACTGAAATATAGATCAATGGCACAAAGACTGAAATATAGATCAATGGAAGAAAATAGAGAGCCCTGAGATAAATCCACACACCTATGGACACTTTATCTTTGACAAAGGGGGCAAGAATATACAATGGAGTAAAGACAGTCTCTTTAACAGGTGGTGCTGGGAAAACTGGTCAACCACTTGTAAAAGAATGAAACTAGATCTCTTTCTAACACCACACACAAAAATAAACTCAAAATGAATTAAAGATCTAAATTTAAGACCAGAAACTATAAAACTCCTAGAGGAAAACATAGGCAAAACACTCTCCGACATAAATCACAGCAGGATCCTCTATGATCCAACTCCCAGTATACTGGAAATAAAAGCAAAGATAAACAAATGGGATCTAATTAAAATTAAAAGCTTCTGCACAGCAAAGGAAACTATAAGTAAGGTGAAAAGACAGCCTTCTGGATGGGAGAAAACAATAGCAAATGAAACAACTGACAAACAACTAATCTCAAAGATATACAAGCAACTTATGCAGCTCAACTCCAGAAAAATAAATGAACAAATCAAAAAATGGGCCAAAGAACTAAATAGGCATTTCTCCAAAGAAGACATACGGATGGCTAACAAACACATGAAAAGATGTTCAACATCACTCATTATTAGAGAAATGCAAATCAAGACCACAATGAGGTACCATTTCACACCAGTCAGAATGGCTGCGATCCAAAAGTCTACAAGAAATAAATGCTGGAGAGGATGTGGAGAAAAGGGAACCCTCTTACACTGCTGGTGGGAATGCAAACTCGTACAGCCACTATGAAAAACAGTATGGAGATTCCTTAAAAATTGCAAATATAACTGCCTTATGACCCAGCAATCCCCTCTGGGGATACAAACCGAGGAAACCAGAATGGAAAGAGACACATGTACCCCAATGTTCATTGCAGCACTGTTTATAATAGCCAGGACATGGAAGCAACCTAGATATCCATCAGCAGATGATTGGATAAGAAAGCTGTGGTACATATACACAATGGAGTACTACTCAGCCCTTAAAAAGAATAAATTCGACTCAGTTCTAGTGAGATGGATGAAACTGGAGCTGATTATACAGAGTGAAGTAAGCCAGAAAGAAAAACACCAATACAGTATACTGACACATATATATGGCATTTAGAAAGGCAGTAACAATGACCCTGTATGTGAGACAACAAAAGAGACACAGAGATATAGAATGGATTTTTGGACTCTGAGGGAGAGGGAGAGGGTGGGATGATTTGGGAGAATGGCATTGAAACATGTATACTATCATGTAAGAAACTAAGCACCAGTCTATGTTCGATACAGGATACAGGATGCTTGGGGCTGGTGCACGAGATGATCCAGGGAGATGATATGGGGTGGGAGGGGTCTTTGGCATTGGGAGATCGTGTACACCTGTGGATGATTCATGTCAATGTATGGCAAAACAAATACAGTATTGTATTGTAGAATAAAGTATTAAAAAATAATTTAAAAAATTATAGAAAAAAGTGCGTAAAATGTTTTCACTAAAAGTTTCACATAAATTCTATTCAAAAATGTCAGCTAAACAAAATATAGAAAACAACTTACATTTACATTACTCTCTTTCTTTGTGAAAAAAAAATTAAATTGAGATATAACTGACATATAATGCTTCCTTGGTGGCACAGGGATAAAGAATCTGCCTTCAATACATGAGTCAGGAAACATGGGTTCAGTCTCTGGGTTGGGAAGATCTCTTGGAGGAGGAAATGGCAACTCACTCCAGTATTCTTGCCTGGAGAATCCCATGGACAGAGGAGCCTGGTGGGCTACAGTCCATGGGGTCACAAAGAGTTGGACATGACTGAAGCAATTTAACACACACACATATTATATTTAAGATGCACAATGTAATGAGATATTTTTGTGTATAGTGCACAATGATCACATCAATAAGTCTATTTAGCATGCATTGCCATGCATTGTTACAATTTTTTTTTTTTTTTTTTTGAGATCTACTTAGTCTATTTCATGCTGTTGCTGCTGCTGCTAAGTCACTTCAGTCATGTCTGACTCTGTGCGACCCCATAGACGGCAGCCCACCAGGCTGCCCTGTCTCTGGGATTCTCCAGTCAAGAACACTGGAGTGGGTTGTCATTTCCTTCTCCCTATTAGTAACTTTCAAATATACAATACAGTATTATTAACTATAGTCACAATGTTGTGCATTGCATCTCGAAAACTTGTTTTATAACTCAAAATTTGTACCTTGTGAGCACATTCACTCATTTAATTAATCCCCAAACTGCCTTTGGCATCTATCAGTTTGATCTCTGTATCTGTGAGGTTTATATTTTGCAATATTTTAGTTCGGTTTTTGAGATTCTACATATAAGTGAGGTCATAGCATATTTTTATCTTTTCTGATTAATTTCACTTAGTATAATACACTAAAAGTCCACAGATGGATATTTTAGTTTTATAAAAATATCTAATAAGACTTAAACTTCAAAAATGAATTCAAAATTCCCTTTATTTAAATAATTTATTTGAGAATAGTATGCACATTAATAATAATTTGTATTTTTACTTTTAACATATCATTTATATATCTGTTTTTATATTTTTCTGTTTTATTATGATACTTTGTCAGGTGCTAGGATTAAGAACAGGGATAAATACAACCCAATCGACAAGATACTATATCCTAAGAGATAGCTTTGTTGTTGTTCACTCACTAAATTGTGTCTGACTCTTTGCAACCACATGGACTGCAGCATACCAGGCCTCTCTGTCCTCCACTGTCTCCCAGAAATTACTCAGATTTATGTCCATTGAGTCAGTGATGCTACTTGACTATGTCATCCTCTATCATCCTCTTCTCTTTGTGCCTTTAGTCTTTCCCAGCATCAGGTTCTTTTCCAAAGAGTCAGTTCTTTGCATCAGGTGGCCAAAGTATTGGAGCTTCAGCTTCAGCATCAGTACTTCCAATGAATATTCAAGGTTAATTTCCTTTAGGATTGTCTGGTTTAATCTCCTTTCAATCTAAAAGACTCTCAGGAGTCCTCTTCAGCACCACAATTTGGCAGATACATTATCCAAAATATAGTGAAATTTGCTCGGTTGTGTCTGACTCTTTGCGATCCCATGGACTATTCCATGGAATTCTCCATGCTGTTTTTTTTTTTTTTTTAATGTATTTTTTTACATACTTTATTCTACTTTACAATACTGTATTGGTTTTGCCATACATTGACATGAATCAGCCACGTGTGTCCACGATCTCCCAATGCCTAAGCCCCCTCCCACCTCCCACCCCACACAGTCTTCCCGGATCATCCCGTACACCAGCCCCAAGCATCCTGTATCCTGTATTGAACATAGACTGGTGCTTCGTTTCTTACATGATAGTATACATGTTTCAGTGTCATTCTCTCAAATCATCCCACCCTCTACCTCTCCCTCTCCCTCAGAGACCAAAAGTCTGTTCTATATCCCTGTGTCTCTTTTGTTGTCTCACATACAGGGTCATCTTTACTATCTTTCTAAATTCCATATATATGTGTCAGTATACTGTATTGGTGTTTTTTCTTAATCCCACTGCTGGGCATACACACTGAGGAAACCAGAATTGAAAGAGACACATGTACCCCAATGTTCACTGCAGCATTGTTTATAATTGCCAGGACATGGAAACAACCTAGATGTCCATCAGCAGATGAACGGATAAGAAAGCTGTGGTACATATACACAATGGGGTATTACTCAGCCCTTAAAAAGAATAAATTTGACTCAGTTCTAATGAGATGGATGAAACTGGAGCTGATTATACAGAGTGAAGTAAGCCATTCATATATTTTAGAATAAAATAACTGGGGAAACTATATGTAAAATAAATTTTAATTTTTATATTTTAATTTTGCTGAAAATATGTTAAATTTTGTATTCTTGAAATATGGTTATAAATATTGTAAAAAATAATATTCATTGAATTATAATTGACCCAGCAGTATGTTAGTCCTATGTGCACAGCATAATGATTCCATATTTCTATGTATTAAAAAATAATCACCAGTGCATCTACTGAGATCATCATATAATTTTTATTCTTCAGTTTGTTAATGTGACCTGTTACATTTGATTTGGATATGTTGAATCACTCTTACATCCATGGAATAAATGCCACAATCATAGCATGTGATCCTGTTAATGTGAATACATTTTTGAATCCAGTTTTTTTGGCATGATTTTGCATCTATGTTCATCAATGATACTGGACTGTAATTTTCCTTTTTCTTGAGTATTTCATCTGATCTTGGCCTAAGAGTGATGCCAACCTCACAGGAAGAGTTCAGAAGTATTCCTTCCTGTTCAGTGTTTTGGAATACTTTGAGAATATGTGATAACTTCTTTATATGTGTCATAGAATTCAACTGTGAGGTTTTCTGATGACAGACTTTCATTTGTTAGGATTTTTTTCCTTTGTTGTACTATAGATTCGGTTTTATTGCTGGTAGTTATCTGTTTATATAACTATATCTTTCTAATGTAATTTTGAGATATATTACATGTCTAGGAACATATCCATTTCTTCTAATTTGTCCATTTTAATAATGGATGCCTGTAGGAATCTTATAATTCTTTGCATTTCTATGGTCTTAGTTTGGTTCTTTTCTTTTTAATTTCTAATGTTATTTTTTCCAGCTCTCTTTTTCTTGATGAGTCTAGCTGAAGTTTTAAAGATTTTATCTTTTTAAAGATCTAGCTCTTATTTTCATGTGCTTTCTTTTCTATTTTTTTTTCTTTACACATACTAACTGTGGGTATTGTTTCTTCTTTTCCCAGTTTCTTTAGTTGTTAGTTTAAGTAGTTTTTATTTATGATATTTTTCTTTTTATTGAGGTAGGAGTGTATAGAAATAAACTTTCATCTTAATTTTTTTTTCCATATCCCATAGAGCTTGCATTATGGTGCTTCAATTTTCATTTTTGCCAAGGAATTTTATTTTTATTTCCTCTTTGATTTCTTCCATGACCCATTCATTGTTTGATAACATATTGCTTGGCTTCCTGTGTTTGTGGTTTTTTTTTTTTGCAGCTTTTTTTCTTATAGTTGGTTTCTACTCTTATAACATCATTGTCAGAAGATGTGGTTGATATGATTTCAATATTCTTAAATTTACTGAGACTTGTTTTGTGAGCAATCATGTTCCATATTCTATATCTATCTCCATTTAGTCTAATTAATCATTTAACATCATTGTGATTTTTATTTTTATAAATGAACTATTAAAGTCTACTTTAATAGTAGACTTTATTGTGTTACTGTAAGGTACTGCCTTTAATTTTGTTAATATTTGCTTGATGTATTCAAGTGTTCCCTGTTGAGGGATTATATATTTACAATTGTTCTATCTTCTCGGATCAATTCCTCTCTTATTATATAAAGTCCCTGTTTGTCTCATGTTACAATCTTTGTTTAAAGTATATTCAGTCTGATATAAATACTACTACCCCTCTTTTCTTTTCATTTTCATGGAATACTTTTTTTTCTTTTTTTAAATATAAATTTCTTTATTTTAATTGGAGGTTAATTCTATCGACTTCTTTCCAGTTGGTGTATGTATGTGTGTCTCTAGATCTGAAATGAATCTCTTGCAGGCAGCATATATATGGATATTATTTTTAAAATCCATTCAGTCACTATATATTTGGACAGTAGTGTTTATTTATACATTTTGAGTTACAGTGTTTATTGATAGGTATGAATTATTATCATTTTGTCACTTTCTTTGAAATTACTTTTGTGGTTCTTTGCTTTCTTCTTTCTTCTTTTGCTCTCTTTTATGATTTCATGATTAGTTGAAATCTTTTGTTTCTATGTTTTTCTCTTCCTTTTGTATATATCTATTATAGATTTTGGTTTATGGTTATCATGAGGTAGACATAGATATATGTATGATTTATCTATCTCTTCTAATTAGCAAATGTCAGGTTTCATCCCAATCCCAAAGAAAGTCAATGCCAAAGAATGTTCAAGCTACCATATAATTGTGCTCATTTCACATGCTATCAAAGTAATGTTGAAAATTCTTCAAGCTACGCTTCATCAGTTTGTGAATCAAGAACTTTCAGATGTGCAAGCTGGATTTAGAAAGGCAGAGGGACCAGCGATCAAATGGCCAACCTCTGTTGGAACATAGAGAAAGCAAAGGAATTGTAGGGAAAAAAAAAAATCTACATCTGCTTTATTGACTATGCTAAACCCTTTGACTGTGTGAATCACAACAAAATGTGGAAAATACTTAATGAAATGGAAACATCAGACACCTTATCTGGCTCCTGAGAAACCTGTATGTAGGTCAAGAAGCAAGAGTTAGAACTGGACCTGGAACAACAGAGTGGTTCAGATTGGGAAAGGAATATATTAAAGTTCCTTGCTTATTTAACTTATATGCAGAGAGCATAATATGAAATGCTGGGCTGGATGAATCCCAAGCTGGAATCAAGATTGCCAGGAGAGGTATCAACAACCACAGATATGCAGCTGATATCACTCTAATGGCCAAAAGCAAAGAGAAACTGAAGAGCCTCTTGATTAAAGTAAAAGAGGAGAGTGAAAATCTGGTTTGAAACTCATCATGAGAAAAACTAAGACCATGGCATATGATCACATTACTTTATGGCAGATAGATGGGAAAAAGTGGGAAGAGTGACAAATTTTCTTTTCTTAGGCTCCAAAATCACTGCAGACGGTGACTACAGCCAAAAATTAAAGGGGATATTTGCTCTGACCAACCTAGACAGCATAGTACAAAGCAGAGACATCATTTTGCCAACAAAGGTCCATATAGTCAAAGGTATGGTTTTTCCTGTAGTCATGTACTAATGTGATAGCTGGATCATAAATGAGGCTGAGTGCCAAAAAATTGGTGCTTTCTAACTGTGGTGCTGGAGAAGACTCTTGAAAGTCTCTTGAACAGCAAGATCAAACCAGTCAATTCTGAAGGAAATCAACCTTGAATATTTGTTGGAAGGACTGATGCTGAAGCTGAAGTGTCAATACTTTGGCCACCTGATGCATTTAGCTACTCACTGGAAAAGATCCTGATACTGGGAAAGATTGAGAGCACACAGAAAAAGGGGTGACAGAGCATTATGGTTGGATGACATCACCCTCTCAGTGGACATGGGTTTGGGCAAACTTTGAGAGATAGTGAAAAAAAGGGAAGCTAGCATGATGCATAAAAGGTCAAAAGTTACTTAGAAACTAAACAGCAACAACAACAATGGTTGTTTTAAGTTGATATATCTTGTTTGAATTCATTGTAACAACTCTGTATTGTAGTCCTTCTGTATTTTTAATAGTTTTGATGCTACATGCTGCATCTTTTTGTTTTGTATATCCTTTAAATACCTGGCATGGTTAAAGATTATTATTTTTTAATTTTATTTTTTAACCATCCTACCAGCTTTGTAAGTTTTTGATTCACTTCCACTAACTTTACTGCATTTTTACCTTTACTATTGAGATTTTTCCTCTTGTAATTTTTATATTTCTATTTCTGTTTAAGGATTTCCCCTTAACATTCTTTATAAAGCTTGAAGTGGTACTAAAGACTTGTTTGCAAAACTCTATCTCTCCTTCAAATCTAAATGAGAGCATTGCTAGGTAGAATAATCTTGCTGCTAAGCTGCTTCAGTCGTGTCCGACTTTGTGCAACCACATAGACAGCAGCCCCCCAGGCTCCACCATCTCTGGGATTCTCCAAGCAAGAACACTGGAGTGGGTTGCCATTTCCTTCTCCAATGCATGAAAGTGAAAAGTGAAAGTGAAGTCACTGAGTTGCGTCTTAGCTGTATATTTTTCTTCTCATTTTTAAAGTTATTTTCCCCTTCCTTCTTGCTTGTGGTGCTTCCATTGGAAAGTTGTCTTATAGTCTCATGGAATTATCTTGTATGTAACTAATTACTATTCCATTGCTATTTTAAAATATCTTTTTATTTATTTATTTTTTTCTTGGTTACAATATGTTTTGGCATGGACCTATTTGGGTTGATTATGTTTGAGACTCTGTGTTTCCTGTATTGCATGCCTGTTTCCTTTACTGAGTTATGAAATTTTCAGCTATTATGTCTTCAAGCAATATGTCTTTTTCCTTCTGAGAAACCACCATTCCCCCCAATAATACAAATGCTATCATGCTTTATATTGTCCAGGAAGTTTCTCATTTCTTTAAAGTTGCTTTAAAATTCTTTTGTTTGGATAGATTTCCATTACTCTGGCTTACAGTTCACTGATCCATTCCTCTGTATCATCTAATCTACAGGTTTTTATAATTCTATTTATTTCATTATTTTTTATTTAATTAATTTAATTTAATTATTATTTTATTTTATTTTTTTATTTTATTTAATTTCATTATATATATATATATATATTTTTTTTTTTATTTTTATTTTTTTTTGCTGTATTGGGTCTTCCTTGCTGCACATGGGCTTTCTCTAGTTGCACTGAGTGGAGTAGCTCTCTAGTTGGGATTCACATTGTGGTGGTTTCTCTTGTTGTGGAGCACAGACTCTAGGGTGCACAGACTTTGTTGTGCTGCACAGGTGTAGCTTCCCTGAAGCATGTGGATTCTTTCTGAACCAGGGACCAAATCCATATCCCCTTCATTGAAAGGCTTATTCTTAACTACTGATCCACCAGGCAACTACTCATCTAATCTACTGCTGATTCCTTCCACTGTATTTGTATTTTAATTGGCATATTTTTCAGTTATGTTTCATTCTTTTTTATATGTTTTAATTCTCTGTTAAACCTCTTCTGGTGTTTTTGTATTCTTCTCCCATGTTTCTTGGGCATCTTGATGATTATTTGGTTGAATTCTTTATAGTTAGATTGCTTACCTCCACTATGTTTAATTCTTATTCTGGGGTTTATTATATCTTTTTATTTGTAACATATTTCCATATTACCTCATCTTGCTTATTGTGTCTTTATTTTTATATATTAGGTAAGACAGTTATATTTCCTGGCTTTAGAGAGGTTGCTTTATGTAAGAGTGTTTAAATAGGGCTCAGAAGCACATTCCTGATTGGTCACCAGAGGTATTTGCTCTAGAGATACTCCCCATGTAGCCTCTATGTACGATTGTGTTGTAGTAGGGCTGACTACTATTTGTGCATTAGTAGGCAAGACTGGCCTCTGACACAGTTGGCTGTCAGGAACTGCTTTGTGTGGAAGTAGCTGGCTTTTAGTGGTTGTTTCAAGGTCCTTAAGAAGATGGTTAGAGGGGCAGGGTGTCCTCAGCTAGTACCTACTCACTGTTTGGTGGGACTGGGACCTTGTAAGGACATCCACTTTGCCTGAGGGTTCCAAGACTGATGCCAACCAGCTGGTGATTGGGCTCATAGCACTAATGAGCAAGAGGGAATTCTACAAGTCTATAAGGCCATCTCTAGCATGAATGAAACTGGCGATCTCCATTGGCTAGGAGAAATTTCATCAATTTCTCCTCTTACCAAATTAATTGGTCAGGTTAAAGATATTTGAATAGACATCCATAACAGAAACTGGGACTTTTTATCATGTACAACAAAGGGACCCAACTGCCTGGTAATGTACAGAAGAGATGGTGTACACTTGGACCTACTTCTTTCTATGTGAACCCCCTGGTAATGAGAGTGAGCTTCTGCTTCACATTTGGGGAAGGACTACTCTACTCTTCCTTTTGCTCTCTCTCTCTCTCTCATCTCTTTCACCTTTACTAAAGATAACTGGGAGAAGCCTCTTCTCATTTTGTAGAAAGTGATTTTTCTCCCACTCTCTGTCAATCTTCTTGAAAAATCTAATATTAACAAGGGTAAGACAGGAGAAGGTACATCAAGGATACTCCTTATTTGCCAGCCCCATACATTTTTGTAAAATTTACCTGGTCTAGAGTTCAGAAACACCAGCTGGTTTAAGATGTGAGTTAAAGGCTCAACTAGTAACTGAAATTACATTAATGTTATATTTCACCAACGATATCAAAGAATTATTAGTGGAAGCTACACAACTCAAGAGACATGTTTTCCTACATTTTGCTTACCCAAATTCCTTTTTACAATATCTTTGCTCTGTAAATCAAGATGTTCCCCTGAACTTTCAGTCCCATAGTATTAAATTTAGAAAAAAAGTTTTTACAGTTACCTATAAATTAACAATTTCAATTTAAGCCTTAGCTCTTCCATAATGGATTAGGAGAACATCAGAAAATCATTTTTATAACAACTTAATTCAATTCCTTGATAATTTTATCTAAGTTACATTTCTATCATAGATCTTGATTCTTATTCTAATATATCATTCTGATGGCTCAGAGATCATAGATGCAAGAGATATCCCATATTTTCTCAGAGATAAAATATTTCAGTATGTAAATAGCTATAATGGCTCTACTGCAATATGGATGTAATGCTTACTAAGAAAGTTACAGCTAAAATGAGAGAAATGAAACTGCACCTCATTTTCACTAAAGACATATAAACATGGCCTAATATCATGCTTGTAAAGTTTCAAAATTTTAACTAGTTCACATCTTTTTATATGATTTTTCAATCATATTTTGAAACTATTTCCAAACCATGCTGCGATTGATGACTTTGTTGTTGAATACAACTCATTTTGGAGGTGTTATTTTTTCTCATTTCAAGCATTCTGTTATCTTTTAGATGAAACCACTCACAAAGGTTTATGTGTAAATGAATCATGGAGTGAGAAAGCAAATTTCCCACTCAATATTCAGGAGTTCAAATATTCAAAAGAAGAAAATGCCTGAAAAGAAATACTCTTTTTTTTTTTTTTTGGTTTTACATGCAGTTCCAGGACACTTGATAATCTATGCAATAACTTACAACACCTCTAATATTTGAACCTATGCTTTTAAATGTCTTCTTGACCCAGGAATTGAACCAGGGTCCCTTACATTGCAGTTGGATTCTTTACCAACTGAGCCATCTGGGAATCCCTTTAAATGTTTATGGAAATATTATATATATATATATATATATATATATGAAATATTATGCTATTTTAATAATTGTATGTTTTAAAAAGAATAAATTTCTTTTTTTCTCTTTCTCTTTTTTTATTTTTAATACTTTATTCTACATTACAATACTGTATTGGTTTTGCCATACATTGACATGAATCAGCGACAGCTGTACACAATATCCCAATGCCAAAGCTCTCTCCCACCTCCCACCCCACACCATCTCTCCGGACCATCCCATGCACCAGCCACAGGCATCCCACACCCTGCACCAAACACAGACTGGCGCTTTGCCTCCCACATGACAGTACACATGCATCAATGCCATTCTCCCAAATCATCCCACCCTCTCCCCCTCCCTCAGAGGCCAAAAGTCCGTTCTATACCTCTGTGCCTCTTTTGTTTTCTCACATACAGGATCATCATTACTATCTTTCTAAATTCCATATATATGTGTCAGTATACTGTATTGGTGTTTTTCTTTCTGGCTTACTTCACTCTGTATAATTGGCTCCAGTTTGATCCATCTCATTAGAGCTGATTCAAATTTATTCTTTTTAAGGGCTGAGTAATACTCCATTGTGTATACAGCTTTCTTATCCATTCATCTGCTGATGGACATCTAGGTTGTTTCCATGTCCTGGCTATTATAAACAATCCTGCAATGAACATTGGGGTACATGTGTCTCTTTCAATTCTGGTTTCCTTGGAGTGTATCCCCAGAAGGGGATTGCTGGGTCATAAGGCATTTCTATTTGCAATTTTTTAAGGAATCTCCACACTGTTTTCCATAATGGCTGTACTAGTTTGCATTCCCACCAACATTGTAAGAGGTTTCCCTTTTCTCCACATCCTCTCCAGCATTTATTGCTTGTAGACTTTTGGATTGCAGCCATTCTGACTGGGGTGTGAAATGGTACCTCACTGTGGTCTTGATTTGCATTTCTCTGATAATGAGTGATGTTGAGCATCTTTTCATGTGTTTGTTAGCCATCTGTATGTCTTCTTTGGAGAAATGCCTATTTAGTTCTTTGGCCAATTTTTTGATTGGATCATTTATTTTTCTAGAGTTGAGCTACTCTTTTACACAGAATAATATATTTCAAAAGTAATGGTTTCACCTAACCATAGCTGCTGGTGGATTCCAATGATCAATTTCAAGGTAAGGAATTTTCACCATTGGTCTAATTCTCCTTTACCAATCATTTATCACTAATGCAAAGCAGTTAAAGTAGTCAAATAGCTGAGAAGTTGAAAAATAATCCTAGCTTATTTCCAGAAATCTCTTATCTTTATTTGATGAAATGTTAAGAAGAATTTATTGAACTCAGTGTATACAAATGGTTTGTTCTCTTTAAACACACACCATGTAATGCCACTGAAGCACAGACCAAAAAAGTATTCCTTTAATGGATGTAGACTTGAATTCTTTCAAGAAGATAAAGCAATCTTTGTTCTAAAATATGAATGGTGGCTTTGCATAAAGAAAATTTATACATTTAGATAGAATATGATAAAAATATAAAAGTATACATCACAGGTATTTGTTAGAATTGATTAGTTTCTAAATGACATTTTTGTGAGTGTGGATGATCTGTTCCTGTCCTGTGAACAGCAGTGGTCTTGCTATGTACTAATACAAATCTAACTGACTTCCTACTCTCTGCTAACTTAGCTTCCATGCATTGAGAGCTAGAGAAGTATATTACTTTGCAAGGTTCTAAATATTACCCTCTATACACTCTTATCAAAAAATAAACAGAAAGCAAACAAACAAACAAACTACCACTAGGATAACAATAATCATATCAGTGAAAAGCACCATAAACTTACTACAGGCTATTCTCACACTACAATCTCTAGTAGTGACACTGAGTATAACAGTGCCTTTAGTTCAGTTCAGTTCAGTTCATTCACTCAGTTGTGTCTGACTCTTTGTGACCCCATGACTCACAGCATGCCAGGCCTCCCTGTCCATCACCAACTCCTGGAGTTCACTCAAACTCATGTCCTAATTTAGTTCAAAAAGTATGCACTAAATTGGTTCAGGATATGTAACTTATACTAAATTTCTCCCCATCTCCAAATATCATACAATGATTTCCCAATCGCTGGGTGTACTGTTCCATTAAGAAAATAGGGTTTTTTTTTCTTTATTTTTTTAAGTTATAAGAACAAAATGATTATACCATAAGGAAAATAATATTACTTAGCAGAAAGTTGAATATGTTTTGTTTATAATATAAACTGCAAAATAAACAACGAAGAGAGCTACATGTGTGAGAACGGAAAGCAACATTTCTTACCATCCCTAAATCTAACAATTCTGGGACCAGAATGTTTTTCTGATTCTCTGTTAAATACTACATAGGAAAATCAAAAAGAACTTAGACACACTTGATCCAAGGAATACTTGCTAATTGAAGATAAGATTGTGAACCAGAAACAATTGAGCTGATTATTAAAAATAGCAGTTTATCCATCATGGCTTTTCTGAAGACTCATGGCTTATTTGAAGATTCACACCAATTTCAGTTATTATATCACAAAAGTTGCCCAATTCTAGCCAGTTCCTTACTATGCAAGACCTGACTTAAATTCATCCAGCCCAGGGCCTAAAAATACTATGACTTCCCTGACTTTCTCCTTCTGAGATCTATTAAGATTCTGGAAAGGCCTAGTAAGATCATCTTTGCTTGGCCAAATGGGACTTTCTGGTAATCTTTTAGTGACTTGATGTTTGATAATTCTGAACCTCAAGGTTCAGCCAACATCCTGTTAAGACAATTTTGCTGCCATAGATCAATACTCTTGATGTGGAAGAGCTCATGTGTTCCTGAGTCTTCTGCTCCAGAGGCCTGTTCAAATGTAGGAGTTAAGTAAAGGCTATGTTAGATCTGAGATCCAATTTCTTTTCATCAAACTCTAAAAAAATAAATAAAATGATAATTTGTTTTCTCTTTTAAGAATGGACAATTTTTTCTACTTTTTGAATATCTTATCAGATATGAAAACTCTGATCCTTCATGGAAAACTGTCTTGTTACTAACAGCACTGCTGTTTATTTCTCCGTTGGTCTTTGTTACTCTTTGTTGCAAACATATATATATAACAAAGAAAGTGAATATTGATCAGATATTAGAACATAACTCTATGGAAGCTGGCCCTGAAGACTGACAAGATTAGAATTCTCATCGAACTGGCATCTTTACAGGACAAACTTTGTCTTGGATCATCTATCAAGATTTTATGAGAATTAGGAATTCCTCAGTTATCTCGTTTTGTCCATAAGAATGTTATACATAAAGAGATCTTTCCAAAATTTGCTTTGGATGATGATTGCAAAATTTAAAGGTGTGCAAATGGAAATGGCTATCTGTTAATGTAGGGATCTAACCAATGTAGTAATTTATTTAAAAATTATTTATTGCTCTTAGATTCATCTTGGTTTAGGTCCATGCTCCAGTCTCCTGTAACTTAAATGCTTTGTGCTCAAAATTTAATTCATGTACTTATCTTTCTTCATTCTATGATAATAATTCAAAATTAGAATAGTTATTCAGGGAGACTGTGATATGCATAAAAATATATATGAAGCTCATTGAAATTAAAATAGTAAAATTTCAAATTTTTAATATCTGCATTTTTATTGGAATAAAGATGCTTCCAAAAACTCAGAATTTTTTATTTAGTAAAGTCTTTCAGTTCAGTTCAGTTCAATCACTCAGTTGTATCCCCAACTCCCAGAGTTTAACCAAACTCATGTCCATTGAGTCGGTGATGCCATCCAACCATGTCATCCTCTGGTGTCCCCTTCTCCTCCTGCCTTCAATCTTTTCCTGCATCAGGGTCTTTTCAAATGAATCAGCTCTTCTCATGAGGTGGCCAAAGTATTGGAGTTTCACCTTCAACATCAGTCCTTCCAATCACCCAAGACTGATCTCCTTTAAGATGGACTGGTTGGATCTCCTTGCAGTCCAAGGGACTCTCAAGAGTATTCTCCAACACCACAGTTCAAAAGCATCAGGTTTTTGGCTTACCCAAGGCAAATAAACAATCTGAGTAACTAAAACTATTTCTCTATCAGGTCATCTCAAACTGCAGCCTGGATCTCAATGTGTTTGTTTCATGATTTTTCTTCCCCTATAACATATCCTCCAATACCTCTGTTCTTGTCCTTTTTCTCTCCCCTTATGGTTAATGAAAAATCCTAATTTCTCTCTGCCTTTTAATGATAAACCCTGGTTATAAGAGAAAAAGTTATTCATGGCTGATTTTTAGCCATAGTTTTTGTGTGTACTCAGAGTCATTTTCAAAAAATGTTCTAGTGCCTATACAATTAGAAACAAGCATAAGAGTTTAGAATATTTTTAGCAGCACAAAATCTAAGGGATCCAATCAATGCTATAGATTCATATGTTAGAAGGACCATCGGTGGGGAAAAATAATGGGGAAAAAAAAAAAAAAAAACAGACCTGGATGACCCTGTACGTGAGACAACAAAAAGACATAGAGGTATAGAATGGACTTTTGGCCTCTGAGGGAGAGGGAGAGGGTGGGATGATTTGGGAGAATGGCACCGAAACATGTATACTATCATGTAAGAAACGAAGTGCCAGTCTACGTTCAATACAGGATGCTTGGGGCTGGTGCATGGGATGATCCAGAGAGATGATATGGAGTGGGAGGTGGAAGGGGGCTTCAGCATTGAGAGATCGTGTACACCTGTGGCTGATTCATGTCAATGTATGGCAAAGCCAATGCAGTATTATAATGTAGAATAAAGTAAAAATAAAATTTAAAAAATAGAATTTTTAAAAGATTAAAAAAATAAAGATTTCAAACTGCCTCCTTTTTCACCAGTGGCCACTGCTCTATTAATCTTCCTCCACCCACCTATACTTCTTAGTTGGAAAACTGATCACCCTGTGTGGATGGAGCAGTGGCCTCTAAAACAAGAAAAATTGGCGTCTTTACATAAATTACTTAATGAACAGCTTAGCAAGGGACATGTTTTTGAGTCCTTTAGCCCTTGGAATTTTCCAGTGTTTGTTACACAAAAATGCTTATTGATTTGAGAGCTGTTAATGCTGTTATTGTTGCTTTAATGGGTGCTTTACAACCTGATCTACCTAATCCTAATGTGATTCCAAGAAACTGGCATTTGTTTGTTATTGATCTCAGAGGTTGTTTTTTTTTTTTTTTTTTTTTTTTTTACTATTCCTTTATACCTTGATGATCAGCCTAGATTTGACTTTTCAGTTCTTTCCATTAATTTAAAGGAGCCACATAAAAGACTTCAATGGACTGTATTACCTCAAGATATGCTAACAGTCCCACTATTTGTCAAAATTTTGTAGCCAAGGCTTTACACTCAGTGCGACAGCAATTCCCTCTTACATATATCGTTCATTTATGTTCACCAATCTATAAAGTGCTAATATACAAGACAGTCCATGGTTGCTTAAAAAAGTAAGATGTGTGTTTTTAATAAAAAGATATAAGAAATGGAATTACATTCTATTAAGGAAAAAGGAAGTACTTCTGAACTTACAAGTGGCTGTTCTCTAAATGGGCAAACAAAGTGATGAATACAGAAGTATAAAAATGGTTTGTGACAAGTGGGAGAGAGTTTTGTGCATGATACAAGTTTCTTAAACATTAAACTGCCTGTAAAATCTTTTATTGTTACTTTGACTAAGTGAATAACTATTGTTTCACAATGAATATAAGCTAGTACTAATCTGGAAAAAAATAAATAAAATTGAAATGTTCTCTTTACTATTAATTGCCAGGAGAAATATCAATAACCTCAGATATGCGGATGACACCACCCTTATGACAGAGAGTTAAGAGAAACTAAAATGCCTCTTGATGAAGGTGAAAGAGGAGAGTGAAAAAGTTGGCTTAAATCTCAACATTCAACAGATGAAAACCATGGCATCGGTCCCATCACTTCATGGGAAATAGATGGGGAAGCAATACAGTGACATACTTTATTTGCTTGGGCTCCAAAATCACTTCAGATGGTGAATGCAGGCACACAATTAAAAGATACTTGCTCCTTGGAAGAAAAGCTATGTCCAACCTAGACAGCATATTAAAAAACAGAGATATTATTATTTTCCTGACAAAGCTCTGTATAGTCAAAACTATAGTTTCTCTAGTAGTCTTGTATGGATGTGAGAGTTAGACCACAGAGAAGGCTGAACACTGAAGAATCAATGCTTTTGAGTTGTGATGTTGGAGAAAACTCGAGAGTCCTTTGGTCCACAAGGAGTTCAAACCTGTCTATCCTAAAGGAGATCGATCCTGAATATTCATTAGAAGGACTGACGCTGAAGTTGAAGTTCCATACTTTGGCCATCTGATATAAAGAACTGACTCATTAGAAAATCCCCTGATGCTGGGAAAGTTTGAAGACAGGAAGAGAAGGGGATGACAGAGGATGGGATGTTTGGATGGCAACACTGACTCAAAGGACATGAGTTTGAGCAAACTTTTGGGGATGGTGAAGGACAGGGAAGCCTGGAGTGCTACAGTCCATGGGGTCACAAAGAATCAGACGTGACTGAGCAACTGAACAACAACTTGCTATTGAAAAAGTTTAACTATTCACTCACTGTTCTAACTCAGAATAGATCATGTCTTTCAAGAAATGTATTAATTTTGTTAGGACTAATTTCATGATGTAGGCCTTGATTTATCCCAAGGATGCAGCTTTTCATGTTTCAAATGTTATACATAATCCAAAACTTTTCTATGTTGGGACCTAACAAATGCCATGATAGGCTTCAGGGACTAAGATAGGCCTTATGGGAAAAGCTGAGTCATTGCCCAGTGAGGTCATCCCTTCAGATGCCAGGACTTGTCCAATCAGCATACTCCCCATAATCTGGTTTGAGTTTATCAGGACGTAAAGACATCTGCCTGCAGCCAATAAAGATTAACCAATTAGTAAATACAAGGAAACCCCTGCAGCCAATAAAGATTAGCCAATCAGCCCTTGCCAATTCCCTGTAAACCTATAAATACAGCTGTAAATGTGGGCTTGGGGCTCTTGCTCCACTCCACTTCATTGGATATGGCAGGAGAGCCCTAGCTCGAGCTAGAAATAAAACCCCTTCATGCTTTTGCATTACCGTGGTTGACTTGTTCATTCGGTCGGATCAGAGACTTGGACTCAGAGCATAACATTCTACATATTTGTGTTTAAGAAATTCTGTGCAAACCTTTGGTGTCTCTACTCAGCACATAAGAGTCATTAGAGACTAGTAGTTTATTACCACTTTTTATTGACCTACTTTCAAAACTTAACTTTTCTCAGGGAAGAGGCAGGTAAGCCATTATTCTACTAGACTTTGAAAACCCTTGCTGACTTGGTTTGAGAGACTTAATTTTCTTTCATTTTGTTCAAACTTTGTCATTCTATATGTATATCTATGGCTGATTCATGTTGGTATATGGCAGAAACTGACACAATATTGTAAAGCAATTATCCTCCAATTAAAAATAAATTGAGAAAACCTTGTCACTCACCAAAAATATACAACATTTCTCAGCACACAAGCTTTCATCCTTAGAATCCTATTACCACTCACATTTTGATTCATAGAAGTATTATTTTAAATTGTGGCACTCTTCTATTAAAAAATGCTAGCTCCTTGAAAGCTATGACAAACCTAAATAGCATATTAAAAGCGGAGATATCACTTTGCTGACAAAGTTCTGTATAGTCAAAGCTATGGTTTGTCTAGTAGTCATGGATACGAAAGTTGGACCATAAAGAAGGCTAAGCACCTAAGAATTGGTTCTTTTGAATTGTGATGCTACAGAAGAATCTTGAGAGTTACTTGGAGAGGAAAGAGATCAAACCAGTCAATCCTAAAGTTAGTTAACACAACTTTAACTATTCATTAAAAGGACTGATGCTGAAGCTCGAGTACTTTGGCCACCTGATGCAAAGAGCGATTCATAGAAAAACACCATAATGCTGGAAAGATTGAGGGCAGAAGAAGAAGATGACAGAGGATGAGATGGTTGAATGCATCAACTGACTCAATGGCCATGAATTTGAGCAAACTTAAGAAGATAGGAAATACTGGAACCCGGGAATCCGTGAGGTTGCAAAGAGTTGGACATGATTCAGCAACTGAAAAACAACAGCAACTCTTTTATTTACAGAAGTGACTATCCAGTTACCTAGTCTTTTTCCACGAATGATTTATACACTAAACATTTATATAGAATACCATTAGAAAATTCATATTTAATTTAGTTGGTTTATGAAATAAGAAAATATCAGAGAAAATGACATAATAAGTAATCAGCTATCCCTAGTACATGAACACTTGCCAGAGGCAAATTCAGACTAGATGGAAGAAATCACTATATTTAAATTTAAATTATAGCTAAATTTTTGATTAACCAGATGATCAATATATGCAGTTAGCCAGTATATTTTGGACGTAGTCCATGGATTTTTATCTTTTAAAAAATATGTATTTATTTAATATTTGGTTGCTTTGGGTCTTAGTTGTGGTACATAAGATCTTCAATCTTCATCACAGCATGCAGAATCTTTTAGTTGTGACATTCAAACTCATAATTGTGGCATGTGGGATCTAATTCCCCCAACCAATAGTCAAACAAAGGGCCCATGCCTTGAAAGCTCAAAGTTTTATCCACTGGACCACCAGGGAAGTCTTGGTTTTTACATTTCTGGAAACAATTATTTTTACCATAGCAGAACACACAATTAAGATTGATCAACAGATTAAAGAACTTTTAAGTTCTCAACTAGTTCCTAAGTAGGTTATTGCTACATATACCAAGTCTAGGACATAATGATAACACAAAGACTTAAGTACATGCTATGGTTGATCATATGCCAAATAGGCAACTTCTGGGATACAAGCCCTATGATGACAACTCAAATGTAGAAGTCTTGGTGAGGTTAAATGAGATTTTATAGAATCCTAACAACTGACATCATAGTCATAAAAGTAGTAAAATGGGTCTGAAAATTACAGGAGAAAAATCTTTAAAGTTTTCATCATGGCTGCATGTTACTTTCAAGGGACCTCAAATGGAAATTTGCAAAGATTTTACACTACCACTGCAAGGGGGAAAAGTCATTGTACTGCATCAAAATTTATAGTGGAAAATTTTCTAAAATTTCTGAGATTTCCCTGATGCTTGTCTCTCCTGTAACCAGTTTTATACTGGGAACACTCACAATGAGACACAACACAAGCCCATACTTCACAGTGCAGTTTAATATCTCTAAATAGTATTCACACATTTACCCCCATGATGGTTTCTGTATATGGTCTTATCATTATTTGCTTATTCTCAAGGTGACTTGCAGCATTTATTTTACAGAGAGCCATAGTTCTAACAGTAACAGAAGGTACTTTTAGTTTTCATTCTCAGAGAATCCCCAATTTATTTCTTCAATGACAGGAACAAGCATTTCACCAAAAGAGCATAAAGGAGACTTGAAAAATCCTCTCAATTACTCAAAATCTTTAATTTTCATACCATAAAAACATCCAGGAAAGAAAAAAGAAATCTATCACAAACTCTATCACAATCTATCTAGAAAATCTGTTTTCTGTCGATGCAGAAATAACGATTGAGAATCTGTCATGAAAGTCAGTGTCTGTACCGAACCAAATACAAACATAAAGCTGGAAAAGAGCCAGACCAAATGATGTATATTAAAATGTCATCAAACTTTTCAGATCTCAAAGAAAGATACATTAGTTAGGCACCTAGAAGCTATTTTACTTGTCTATCTGATGATCTCCATAGTACAAATTTTATCTCCTGCTACCAGACCAAGCTTTGAAAGAGGCCAAAATATTTCCATAATATTCAGCAAACTATATGAATACCTTGTTAAAAGTATACATTTAGTTGTCTAAGAACTGGTATTAGGTTTACTTTCATATACCTGCATTTGAGACTGATATTTTTCAAAAAGAAATGGAGTTCTCAAACTACAGTTAACAAAGGTCTCACAGACACTTACACTTTTATAATTTTGATATTCACTTTAGTGACAAAAAGGTTTATTTTCTTCTGAGCTTCACCAACTTTCCCTTTATGATTTAGTAACAAATTGACCAATACCTAGGAATTCCACCTTTAAGTTTTAGTCTCTGCTTTATTGCAGGTAGACATTGCCAAATGCTGAGGTATTGCATGGAATCATACCATTACTAGCAACAGTTTGCACTCAACATCTTTTTAAATGACTCACATATGACCTAACACCAGAGTTTTACAAAACATACCAGATTTGTTTAGGACTTTTTTTTTTTAATTCAATTTTAAGTTCAGAGAAAAACAGAGAAAAGTATAGAGGTGTCATGTATATCTCTACCCCAACACATACATAGCTTCTCCATTAATCAATATTCCCACTAGAGTGGTATACATGTTATACTGAAGAACTTTGTGCTTCCCAGGCGGTGAATAATTGGCATGTATGTCAATGCAGGAGATGCAAGAGACATAGGTTCAATCCCTGGGTCTAGAAAATCCCCTGGAGTAGGAAATGCCTTCCCACTCCAGTATTCTTGCCAGGAAAATTCCATGGGCAGAAAAGCCTGGTTGGCTACAGTCCAATGGGCCACAAAGGGTCAGACATAATAGCACTCCTGATATGTCATAATAATTCAAAGTCCATAGTTTACAGTAATATTCACTCATGATGTTGTATATTCTGTGGTTTTGGACAAATATATAATGACATATATGCATCATATAGAATATTTTTACTGCCTTAGAATCTCTTTAACACACAAAATTTTGCTACAGCTATGAAATATAAAATAAGGAGATATAACTAAGCATTATTAACAACTATCATGGAAACTGGAGATTAAGAGCTGAGAAATATCAGAATTGTTTAGCATGATAAAGAAGCTTTTACCAATATCCTCTAGTTTGAGGAGATAAAAGTATGTTGTAGACAGCTTTCTACAAATATCCTCGAAATAAGATCCAAGACAACCAAATCACACAATGCATGCTTTATTCTACATGCTTTTGTTTTATGATTAAGTAGTTATTTATTTTCATCTCTTATGATGAGAAGATTCTGGATTATTGCTAGACATTGTTCTTAACAATGCTACTAATAAAATGCATATCCTTACTATTTATCTTTGTGATTTTTGCTTACATCTATTATACATCCAATACCTAGCTACAATTTGTTTGCTATTTGGCTAAAACATACAAACAAACTTTTGAGTTTATATACACTTTCTATTCTGTTCCAGTGTTTCCTTTGACAATAATTTTTGTATTAAGGCAGTTGATTTGGGAGTAAATGGATCCATTGTTTGCTTTAGATAGTGATGCTTTAGATAGAAATAGGCGCAACAGCCCAGGCATCCAGAAATCTATCACAAACTCTATCACAATCTATCTAGAAAATCTGTTTTCTGTCGATGCAGAAATAACGATTGAGAATCTGTCATGAAAGTCAGTGTCTGTACCGAACCAAATACAAACATAAAGCTGGAAAAGAGCCAGACCAAATGATGTATATTAAAATGTCATCAAACTTTTCAGATCTCAAAGAAAGATACATTAGTTAGGCACCTAGAAGCTATTTTACTTGTCTATCTGATGATCTCCATAGTACAAATTTTATCTCCTGCTACCAGACCAAGCTTTGAAAGAGGCCAAAATATTTCCATAATATTCAGCAAACTATATGAATACCTTGTTAAAAGTATACATTTAGTTGTCTAAGAACTGGTATTAGGTTTACTTTCATATACCTGCATTTGAGACTGATATTTTTCAAAGGGCTACTTTTTGGCATGGATTTTTATTTCAGAAAGAAAGGAGTTTCATTTAAAAACAAACATTAATCCTCAATTTGAATAGAAAATAAATTAAAAATAATAATTTCTTAGTCCCCACATAGATTTTTTTTTTTTTTTTTTTTCTGCACTGCATAGATTATTGAATCTTAGTTCACCAGTCAGGATTGAACTCAGGCCCATGACTGTGATAACATAGATTTCTTTTCCTTTTCTTCTTTTTTTTTAAACTGGAGAATTGGAGAATAATTATTTTACAATACTGTGATGTTTCTTTCCATACATAAGTATAAACTGCCCATAGGTAAACACGTGTCACATTAATCCTGAGTTCCCCCTCCCAACTTCCTCCCCTTCCTATCTCTCTTGGTTGTCACAGAGCTTCAGCTTTGTGTGCCCTGCTCCATGCATCAAACTTGCACTGATTATCTGTTACATATGGTAATGTATATGGTTTAATGCTCTTCTCTCATATCATCCTACCTTCTCCTTCCACTGACTCCAGAAGTCTGTTCTTTACTTCTGTATCTCCTTTACTGCCCTGTACATAGGACTTTCAGTGCCATCTTGCTAGATTCCATATATATGCATTAATATACAGTATTTGTCTTCCTCTTTCTGACTTACTTCACTCTGTATAACAGTCTCTAGGTTCATTCACTTCATTAGAATTGACTCAAATATGTTCCTTTTTACAGCTGAGTAATATTCCCTTGTGTATATGTACCACAACCTTGTTATCCACTTATTTGCCAGAATAGAACTATTAAAAGATCCAGCAATCCCACTACTGGGCAAATAGCCCAAGGAAACCAGAATTGAAAGCACAGACTTCTAACCACTGAACTTCAAGAGAATTTCCTGGGCTACTTTTATCTGTTCCCGTTTCTTTTTGTTTTGTAATGGCCTTGAAAAATGAAATACTCATATATGCTGTGGTGCAAAGAATAATTTGAATTGTAGAAAATGTATTTAAAGTTACAGAACTCCTTCTAAGAGAAGTTTAAAAAATGTGCAGGTTGTGGCTCAAACTAGATCCAATTTAGATATAGTATGTTCTCTTTGAGGTAAAATATGTAATATGATAGGGTAAGAATGTTGCATATACATCTTCAAAGATTTCTTTCGAATATTCTCCATTAGGAAAAAATATTTTACAAAATAGGTTCTGCTAGTTCATTGAAAGACCCAATCTACCAAATCTAACAAAAGAAAAAATGGATAATCTAAATAAGCCTGTATTTATTAAAGAAATTGAATCAATAGTTAATAATCTTCCAAAAAGAAGTCACTAGGCACAGATGAATTCTAAGAAACATTTAAGGAAGAAATTGCACCAATTCTCTACAATTTCTTTCAAAGGATTGAAATGAGGGGGATACTTTTTAACTCATTCTTTGAGGCCAGCCTTACCCTAGTATGAAAACAAGGACAGGACAGTACAAGAAAACTACAAACTAATACATCACATGAACAGAGATACAAAAATTCTTACAAATTTAGTCAAATGAATTCAACAATGTGTATATATATATATATATACATATATGTATATATACCATGACCAAGTAGGATTTATCCAGACTTTTAGGGTTGGCTTAATATTTGATAATCAATTAACATTAATCATCACATGAACAGAATAACAAAGAAAAATGACAAGGGGGAGAATGTAAAATTAGGATCTGGAGAATATGTCCTCAATATTAATATACTAATTGTTTGACTGAATAAATAAAACATCTTAATAATGAACTATAAACCTTCTCTGAATTCTCAACAAGCAATAAAAAAAAAAAGTAGTAGAAAAATATCACAGATTTGCAAAGAGCATTAGTGTGGGTATGGTTAACAGTGGTTACAAAAGCTTCATGGAAGACCGAGGAACTATGAAAGGATAACTGGAGTTTATATACTCTGTATATAGAGGCAGAACATTTATAACAATTCAGGCAGCAACATCCTCAAAAGAGAATTTGTTTTGAAAACATTGCTGTGTAAATTGATGAAACAATTACTTTTTCTTTCCTCTCACTGAAACGTTAATGGAACTCATCTCTACAATATCTATCAAGTGGGATCCTAACTTTTCTTAAGATTAAAGACAAGCTGCCTCAATGGTAGGTTCAGATATGCTTCTTTAGTTAAAAAAGAAAAAAAAAATTGGATTGAGAGCTCTATATTTGGATCAACAGGGTCTTTAAGTAATCATCAGATCACTCAATTACTGATTATCTTTTCTATTTTTCTCTTTGAAAGTTTTAGATATATGTTCATTTGACAGAAGCAAAAAAACAAAAACATTTTGTGGTACTCCTGCTGCTGCTGCTAAGTCACTTCAATCATGTCCAACTCTGTGCGATCCCATAGACAGTAGCCCACCAGGCTCCCCTGTCCCTGGGATTCTCCAGGCAAGATCACCGGAGTGGGTTGCCATTTCCATCTCCAGTGCATGAAAGTGAAAGTGAAGTCTCTCAGTCGTGTCTGACTCTTAGCAACCCCATAGACTGCAACCTACCAGGCTCCTCCATCCATAGGATTTTCCAGGAAAGAGTGACTGGAGTGGGGTGCCATTGCCTTCTCCGTTTGTAGATGTTTATTTATTTTTTTAAAATAAGCTATAGCTTGAAGAAAAGTAAGATAACTCATTTAACCTATTAGAAGCGTTAAAATAATAAACAATATGTACTTGTATGTCTGTGTTACTCTATATTTTAACAGTCATCCATGTCGATAGGATAAGATGCTATGCTACAAAATAACTAAACATTACTGAAAGTTTCTCTAGTATTCATTATGAAAAGATAGTATCATTCTGGTTAATTACTTAGAGGCAAGTGTTTTGCCACTTATTAGTACTGAAAAATTAACCAATATTTTCAACTTGGGGTTTTAATTTTCTTTTTTGAGGGACTGGTTCTTTATTTCAAAAAGACACATAAATTTTCAGTATCCAAAAGTTACACTATTGGTTTTTCTTTCTCCCAGTTGGCTCCCAAAGAGATCACACCAAAGGAGAGAAGCTTCTTAGCCAACTAAGCTTCAAGATGCACACCTACCAGACCTTACTGGGACCTCACCAAAAGGGGGATTGGATAGGGAAAGAAACTTTACAAGATAAGCGCACCACCAGCCCATAAACTATAGAGAACTCTCACAGCCAAATGGGGTGCCCACTGTGCCCCCAATCCCAAAGAAACAAAATTTCAAAATAATATAAAATTTAAAAACTATTTTGTACATAAGTTATTCTAGATTTCTCCAGCACTAACTGATGAAATGAGATGACTTTCCCAGAAAAAGGATGTTGTGTTTCATCTGGCTAAATCAGCAGCAAAAAATAATTGTTTCTTTCTTTAAGGGATCCAGGAGAGTAAGTGGTCATGTCAACATAGGGGGCACATTATCCATTAGGGGGCACATTATCCATTCTGTGAGCAACTGGGAGCAGGTAGAGATGGGACAGGAATTTGATCTCAGACAGAGATTTCACCATCTTAATTTTTGGTCCGTTCTGATGAATATAAATAAAGGTGTCCCAAAGATACCATACCGGGAGATGGTGACACGACTGAGCGACTGAACTGAACTGAATAATGTACAAAATATTTAAAATAATGACTGGTACATAATATGTCCATAAATTTATTCTTTTAATCACTATTTCTGACCCACTTTTTATCATTTACTCAGAGATTTGTACATACCAGGCAATTTTCTAAAAAACTGAATTATAGTAGATTTACATAGTTTTATTAGGTTCGGGGGTACAGCAACATAATTCAGTTCATATTTTATATATATATATATATATATATGAACTATAGGTTATTACAAAATATTTTATTAGTATTGGTACAATTATCTATTATGTAGAAGAAATTTAGTGACCTGAACCTAAGTAACTTAAATGTCACATTGCAGAGAAAAACATATTGACTTTAGAATTTTTGAAGTTAAGTTGCAGTTAAAAAGGTATTAAATTTTAGAATTTCATTATCACTATCATCCCCATTGTCATGATCATCATGACCACTTAGTTTCCATTATCACTAATATGAAGTGACTCAGTCATGTCCAACTCTTTGCGACCTCATGGACTGTAGTCTGCCAGGTTCCTCCATCCATGGGATTTTCCAGGCAAGAATACTGAAGTGACTTGCCATTTCCTTCTCCAGAGTATCACTAATTGTCACTGTTGTAATCATTATCACGTTATTGTCATTATAAAATTTTATTATCATAGTATTATCATGATAGCAAGGATATTAACTGAATCTTTAAATTTTGTTAGTTTTAACATATATTTTGTTGTTGGTCAGTCACTCAGTCATGTCCTACTCTTCGCAACCCCATGGACTGCCGCATGCCAGGCTTCCTTGTCTTTCCCTATCTCCCGGAGCTTGCTCAAACTAAAATTTGAACAGATTGAATTCAACTGCATTAAATTGGTGATGATATTCAACCAACTTTTCCTCTTTTTGTACACTTCTCCTGTCTTCATTATTTTCCAGCACCAGAGGCTTTTCTAATGAGTCCGTTCTTCACATCATGTGGACAAAATATTGGAGTTGCAGCTTCAACATCAGCCCTTCCGATAAATATTCAGGACTGATTTCCTTTAAGATGAAATGGTTGGATCTCCTTGCAGTCCAAGGGACTCTCAAGCGTTTTCTCCACACCACAGTTCAAAAGCATCAGTTCTTCAACACTCAGCCTTCTTTATGGTCCAACTCTCACATCCATACAAGGCTGCTGAAAAAACCATAGCTTTAACTAGAAGGACCTTTGCTGGCAAAGTAATGAGCTTTTTAATGTTCTGAATAGGTTTGTCATACCTTTTATTTAAAGAAGTAAGCATTTTTTCATTTCATGGCTGCAGTTACCATCTGCAGTGATTTTTGGAGCCTAAGAAAACAAATCTGTCCATTTTTTCCCCATTTATTTGCCATGAAGTGATGGTACCAGACACTATTATGTTAGTTTTTGAATGTTAAGTTTTAACACAGATTTTTCACCATCATCTTTCACCTTCCTCAAAGGTTCCTCTTCACTTTCTGCCATAAGTGTGGTGTCATCTGCATATCTGAGGTTATTGATATTTCTCCAGGCAATCTTGATTCCAGGTTGGGCTTTACCCAGCCTGGCATTTCTCATGATGTACTCTGAATACAAGTTAAATAAACAGGGTGACAATGTACAGCCTTGACATACTCCTTTCCTATTTGGAACCAGTCTGTTCCATGTCCAATTCTAACTGTTGCTTCCTGACCTGCATACAGGTTTCCCAGGGAGGCAGTTAAAGTGATCTGGTATTTCCATCTCTTTAATAATTTTCCACAGGTTTTTGTGATCCATATAGACAAAGGCTTTAGTGCAGTCAATAAAGCAGAAGTAGATGATTTTCTGGAATTCTTTTGCTCTGTCTAGGATCAGTTTGATTTCTGGTTCCTCTGCCTTTTCTAAATCCAACTTGAACATCTGGGATATCTTGGTTCAAATACTGTTGAAGCCTAGCTTGAAGAATTTTGAGCATTACTTTGCTAACATGGGAAATTAGTGTAATTTTGCATATATTAACTCATATAATTTATCTAAAATAGACATTGATGGTTAAGAATATTCAGTTAACATATAGAGAAGCCAGAATTTGAACAGATTTTGAGATTTTGTCTCCAGATCTCACAATCTTAAAATTAAAAAAAAAAATATGTGTATGCAATATAATGTATATAAATATAATGTTATATAAACTTATATAAAATATATAAACACCTTAAAAAGAGAACGTTATTCTGGTAAAATAATGTCACATACATGGGGAAAATTGTAATATATTTAATATATAAAGTAATTTTATGAATCTATAAAAATTCACAACCTAAGATGAATTGGATAATGGGTCTGAAGATAGAATTGCCAAGAGAGAAATACACAGTATTAATGAGATAAAAAGTTCAATGTCATCCAAAAAGTAGAATTATTTTCCTTTAGTTATAGAAATACAAAAGATGTTTACTTATACAGTTTCTCTCTCTCTCTCTCTCTCCTTTAAATTTAACCAAGAAAATAATAAAAATATTCCAGCTTACTTGGTCCCTTTTATCTGGGCGCTATAAGTTTTGTTAAGAGTAGTGTTTGCATCTGATTGTGTTAAATGATTTTATTATAATGAAAATGCGGAGTTTTTAAAGGATAAGGAGACAATATTTTAAGAAGTCTAATTTCAAAGTGGCGTGATGAATGAAATAAAAACTGATTTTAGGGGAGACATGATCCTATGATAACACCTACGATACTAATTATTGATGGTCTAAGTTATAAAACTGACAATGGAAATTCAGAAGCAGGGGAAGCAGGGGATATTTCTAAAGAAGAATAAACAAAGCATAGATGTAGTAGTTAGGAAAATAAATACTGTATAGTACAGCATCCAATGGAGTTTCTCACAGTGTTAAAGAGGGCTCTTGGTAAACTGCCTTTCATACGTCACCATGGATCAAACTCTGAAATATCAAAGGTCAATCTGACAACACAAAATTAGTGAGAATCACATTAACCATCTGACATTACCATTACACCACATCTATGTTAATTTTTAAATCTGAAGTTATAAATGGAATTTCTGTGAAGGTGCATTTAATCTCTCAACATCACAGTTTCATAGTGCTGAGAAATCTGAGTGGGAAAATACAGTGTAATTAAAAATTGCCAAATAAATACAGAACCTAAGCACGAGGGTTCATTACACGATTTGAATGTTTATGGATATGAAGCTAAGCTTGAGTGCCAAACTCACCTTTATATTTATTTTTACAGTCAGTCCAAAAGGTATCTGTGTCAGAAGAATCCTCCTTTCAGGGGGAAAAGTAATTTTACTAGAGGCAAAGCTGTTTCTGTAAGTACTCTCATCCTTTATTTATGTGGTTGTAAGGGGGAACTAACACCACTACTGCTTATATACACAACTTTATATTAAATACTATATTTGTATGTGAATGAGTTAGCCGCTCAACCATGTCCATCTCTTTGCAACACCATGAACTGTTTAGCTCATTAGGCTCCTCTGTCCATAAAATTATCCAAGCAGGAATACTGGAGTGGGTTGTATTTGAACCTTGGTCTCCTGCACTGAAAGCAGTTTCTTTACCAGCTGTGCTACCAGAGAAGCCCATTAAATTTTTAAAGCTTTCCAATAAGACCATCTGGCAAGTGTGTTACTTGTGGATATGTAATGTGTTTTTACACTTCCTGGCTGTGATCTACTTTAAGTTGATTTAGTTTCCTTCTCAGGAGACAGTAATGGAAGCTGCTCTATGGAAATATTGTGAGTATTAAATGAATGAATATATGCAAACTGTGTAAAAGAAGGTCTGGCAAGTGGTTCAGTTCAGTTCAATCACTCAGTCGTGTCTGACTCTTTGCGACCCCATGAATCGCAGCACGCCAGGCCTCCCTGTCCATCACCAACTCCCAGAGTTCACTCAGAGTCACGTCCATCAAGTCAGTGATGCCATCCAGCCATCTCATCCTCTGTTGTCCCCTTCTCCTCCTGCCCCCAATCCCTCCCAGCATCAAAGTACTTTCCAATGAGTCAACTTTTCACATGAGGTGGCCAAAGTACTGGAGTTTCAGCTTTAGCATCATTTCTTCCAAAGAAATCCCAGGGCTGATCTCTTTCAGAATGGACTGGTTGGATCTTCTCACAGTCCAAGGGACTCTCAAGAGTCTTCTCCAACACCGCAGTTCAAAAGCATCAATTCTTTGGCACTCAGCCTTCTTCACAGTCCAACTCTCACATCCATACATGACCATTGGAAAAACCATAGCCTTGACCAAACAGACCTTAGTTAGCAATGTAATGTCTCTGCTTTTGAATATGCAAGTGGTTAGCCATGTATAAATATTTGCAGGCTACTATTATTATTAATTTATTATATTTTTTCTTAAATTTTCATGGATATTTTACTGTTAGATAGTAGTGATAAAAGATTCAAGGTTGCACTCCTTATTGACCAAGAGAATAATTCCATCACTCAAAGCACAAAAATTATTTTCAGACTGATGTTGGGCTTCCAGTTGTGCTTTCTACTAAGTGTGAATACCTGAGCAAGTATTAAACTTTCTGAACCTCATCTATGTTCTTTTGAGGAATTAATAGCATACATGAGAGCTACTTGACCATTTCTGGACATGGTAGTTATTTGTTTGTTTGTTTTACTTCTATATTATTTATTAAATGTGAGACTTTCAAAATAAATAAAAGTGAATATGAACTATTGAAGAACTATACAAAAAAGATCTTCATGATCCAGATAATCAGGAAGATATGATCACTCACCTAGAGCCAAACATCCTGGAATGTGAAGTCAAGTGGGCCTTAGGAAGCATCACTATGAACAAAGCTGTAGGAGGTGAAGGAATTCCAGTTGAGCTTTATCAAATCCTAAAAGATGATGCTGTGAAATTGCTGCACTCAATATGCCAGCAAATTTGGAAAACTCAGCACTGGCCACAGGACTGGAAAAGATCAGTTTTATTCCAATCCTAAAGAAAGGCAATGCCAAAGAATGCTGAAACTACTGCACAGCTGAAATCATCTCACACATTAGTAAAGTAATGCTCAAAATTCTCCAAGCCAGGCTTCAGCAATACGTGAACCATGAACTTTCAGATGTTCAAGCTGAATTTAGAAAAGGCAAAGGAACAAGAGATCAAATTGCCAACATATGCTGGATCCTTGAAAAAGCAAGAAAATTTAAGGAAAACATCTATTTCTGCTTTATTGACTATGCCAAAGCCTTTGACTGTGTGGATCACAATAAATAGTGGAAAATTCTGAAAGAGATGTGATTACCAGATCATGTGACCTGCCTCTTGAGAAACCTGTATGCAGGTCAGGAAGCAGCAGTTAGAACTGGACATGGAACAACAGACTGGTTCCAAATAAGAAAAGGAGTACGTCAAGTCTGTATATTGTCACCCTGCTTATTTAACTTATATGCAGAGTACATCATGAGAAACACTGGGCTGGGGAAGCACAAGCTGGATTCAAGAATGACAGGAGAAGTATTAATAACCTCAGATATGCAGATGACACCACCCTTATGGCAGAAAGTGTAGAGGAACTAAAAAGCCTCTTGATGAAAGTGAAAGAGGAGAGTGAAAAAGTTGGCTTAAAGCTCAACATTCAGAAAATGAAAATCATGGCATCTGGTCCCATCACTTCAGGCAAGTAGATGGGGAAATAGTGGAAACAAGCTTTATTTTGGGGGCTCCAAAATCACTGCACATGTGATTACAGCCTTGAAATTAAAAGACACTTACTCATTGATAAGAAAGTTATGACCAACCTAGATAGCATATTGAAAAGCAGAGACATTGCTTTGCCAACAATGGTCCATCTAGTCAAGGCTATGGTTTTTCCAGTGGTCATGTATGGATGTGAGAGTTGGACTGTGAAGAAAGCTGAGTGCCAAAGAATTGATGCTTTTGAACTATGGTGTTGGAGAAGACTCTTGAGTCCCTTGGACTACAAGGAGATCCAACCAGTCCATTCTAAACAGATCAGTCCTGGATGTTCATTGGAACGACTGATGCTGAAGCTGAAACTCCAATACTTTAGCCACCTCATGTGAAGAGTTGACTCATTGGAAAAGGCCCTGTTGCTGGGAGGGACTTGGGGCAGGATGAGAAGGGGATGAGAGAGGATCAGATGCCTGGATGGCATCTGGATTCTTGAAAAAACAAGATATTCCAGAAAAACATCTACTTCTGCTTTATTGACTATGCCAAAGCCTCAATGGACATGAGTTTGGGTAAACTCCTGGAGCTGGTGATGGACAGGGAGGCCTGACACACTGCAGTTCATGGGGTTGCAAAGAGTCGAACATGACTGAGTGACTGAACTGAACTCAACTGAACTACTTGGGAAAACAATCATTTTAAAGTAATTAAAATCCAGGTTTCCACTGAACACTTCTTATACTTATAGTAGCAGCATTCATAGAGCTATCCATGGACTTTTTCTCTAACTAAAAACACTAAAGATCAGGTCCCAGTAAATAGGCAGTAATTTCATCTGAAGTTGGTACAATTTTGTGCTCTTAAGAATTGCTCTCTCGTCTCACAAGTTGCTTTACATCTTCTTCCTTTCTCTGGTCAATTCTACTCTTTCCATCAGAGCAAGTATACTGTAGTATAATCATTCCACCTGTCAAGCAATAAGCACAAAACAGCAACAAGAAATCCTATTACTTATCAGTAAAAGCAAATAAGGTCTTCCCAGGAGGTCCAATGGTAAAGAAACAGCATGCCAATGCAGGAGACAGGTTAGATCCCTTGGTCAGCAAGATCCCCTGGAGAAGGAAATGGCTACCCATTCCAGTATTTTTCCCTGGAAAATTCCATGGACATAGGAGCATGGGAGGCTACAGTCCACGGGGTTGCAAACAGCTGGACATGATTGAGCCCCCACCCCCACCGCCATGCACACACAAAAGCAAATAGCTCCTTATGAGCCTAGAAACACCTGATCATCTGTGAATTAAAGACTAAATAGGCTAAAGCCTGAACTGAAACTGGACTTGCTTTGTTTAAGGCCTCCTCTTGGCAATTGTCTTGAATAATATAAGCTCTGAGGAATGACTGTTTAATAAAGATGACTCATGTAGACCTAACAAAAGCAGGACACTGTGTGGTTTAAAATAGGGGAAAAAGTCACTGAATGTTGTGAGTATTCAGAGCAGACTCTTTGACTTGAATTAAGATAAGGAATTAAGTTTATAAAGGGAACACACAAACACATTTGGAAATAACTAACTCTAGGGGTTAGTTATTGATTGTTTATTTGAAAAACATACCATTCCCCATAAATTTCTAACATAATCCAGGTTGTGCTTTAGCAAATTTCAACTGGTGTCAGTTTAAAATAATAATATTATTTTATTTTAATTCACTTATTTTATTATTACTATTATTGTTATTAAATGAGTGGGGAAGAAATATTAGGTAATCAAGATAACTTATACTTTTAATGATTATAATTTACCATTTTTTTTTTTTTACTTGCACAGGAAAACTGTCCCATTTAAGTATTTAAAGTTAATAGTTCAGGTTTGACAAGTTTCTTTTTTTAAATAGTAATTCTGTGTAATTTTGTGTAAGAGAACTGTTGAATTAATAATTTTAATGCTCATATTTATATGTGAAACATAACCTGATAAAAGGTTTATTAGGGATTTTACAGTTAAATTGTGGTCACTCTTAATTTCAAGGGACAGTACAATATTTCAACATTCACTAAAATAATGACTATTATTTAACTGGTATACCCTGTTCAGATGCTCAGTCATGTTCAACTCTTGGTGACTGTTTGGACTGTAGCCCTCATGGCTCCTCTGTCCTTGGGATTTTGCAGGCAAGAATGCTATAATTGTTTGCCATTCCCCGCTCCAGGGGATCTTCCCAACCCAGGCAGCGAACTCGCGTTTCTTATGTTTCCTGCATTGACAGGCGGATTCTTTATTACTAGCTCTCCTTGGGAAGTCCAACCAGTATATTAAGCTGATGTTTTAGTTGGGGGAATATATCTCAAAGCACAAGGAAATGTATTTAACTTTTTCAAGGTAGTCTGATAAACAAAATCAAATGTGTTTGTAAAGCTGTCTCAGGCATAGGAAAAGGCCCATATACATGTGAGAATGAAATTGATGCAATAGTGGGCACTATTAATGACACCAATTGTGCAACACTGGCTGATGCCATCATGGCATTTTTAAAAGTAAATACAAGCAACAATGATAAAAATTACTGAGTATTTCCAATATGCAATGTATATCCCTTGACATGTGGCTCAGACGGTAAAGCATCTGTCTGCAATGCAGGAGACCCAGGTTCGATCCCTGGTTTGGGAAGACCCCCTGAAGAAGGAAATGGCTCCCCACTCCAGTATTCTTGCCTGGAACATACCATGGACCATGGAACCTGGTAGGTTTTCGTCCATGGGGTCACAAAGAGTTGGACACAACTGAGTGACTTCACTTCAGTGAGAATTATATAAAGACATATTTGATAAGCCCTACTTAAACATTTTTCTGACTTTAGTGAGCATAAAATATTAATGTGAAGAAAGAATGAACACATATGACTAAATGAATAAATTAAATTCACTTTAAAATCAAGAACTGGAGAGAATCCAGTTCCAGCAGACACTTTTCAGAAGGGAACTATTTTGGGTGATCAAGGGAATCTTTATAGAGAGAATGGGACTTGAGCAAATTAACAAATGTGGGGCCCTAAATGGGAAACCTCTTGAAAAAAAAAGGGGGCTAGCTTTACAGTTGGAAGCAGTTGGAAACAAAGATGGTGCCTGGGGAAGTGATAGGGGCCGGGTCTATGTTTGTCAAAGTTTTTGATTGGCTCTCTTGCTTTCCATGCACATGAGGATTTGGCCTTTAATGTGATTGGTGCAACTGAGGCACATAATGATTTGACCTTTAATGTGATTGGTGCAACTATGGAAAGTCCCTCCTAAACCCCCTGCTTGCCTATATAAGCTGGGAGTTTACAGCAATAAAGTGGGACTGCTTGGACGGAACCTCTGTCACGTCTGATTGTTTCTCGCTTGCAGAGGGGCTGGGTTGGCGGACAGCAGGCTCACCTCTCCTTGGGAACCCTCGGCTTTGCTGAGGAAAGTTCCACTGCCTCTACTCTTTCTGCGGAGCGCCCCCAGCAAACAAAGGTTGAAGAATTAATAAAAAAATAAAGTATAAAAAGAAAACAAAAAAGATGGATAAGAAAGAGTACAAAGGGAACTGACTTGTAATAAGCAGAAGCAACACCATAACTCTAAATTCCCAAATGTAGATATTATGATATTTGAGCTTTGGCAAATTATGTGAATTGTCAAAATTTATACTGCTATGAGTGATTGAGGCAGGATTTGAAGTAGGATTCTTTTTGCTAATTACATTAAGTTGCAAAGAAGGATGTTAATTTAAGTGAATACGGATGGAACATACTTTCAAACACATAGAAGTACTATCATATAAATATATATGTATAAACACACCTACATACCGGGCTTCCCTAGTGGCCCAGCAGAAAAGAATACATTTGCAATGCAAGGGACCCAGATTCAATCCCTGGGTCTGGAAGGTCCCATGGAGGAGGGCATGACAACCTACTCTAGTATTCTCTCCAGGAAAATTCCATGGACAGAGGAGCCTAGTGGGCTACAGTCCATGGGTTTGCAAAGAGTCAGATACAACTGAAGCAACTGTGCATGCATGCATGCACACCAACTTATCATTAAAGGTTGCAATAGGGATTTAATGTTTGTGCTCAGTTTATAGCAAATATATAAATAGATAAAATAGATCAAACTATATTAATATGCTAAAAAAGCAAAGTCATGGCAGATATCAACCTTATAAATATAGATGCAGAAAAAGAGTTGCAGAACACAACAAAACAATTTTAGCAAAAGAAAAGCAAGATGCAAGACAATAAGTATATACTGATAAAAGAATTTCATGAAAAAGGTCCTTGAATGATGACCATAGGTTAAAAATTAACTTTGAGCAACAAACACATTAATAAAAAAAAAGCAAATGCTTATTTGTATAAGATGGTTTTAATTTATTGCTATGAAAATGTTGAACTTACTTTTAACATCTTTGAAGAATTATTTGGGGATTTTATACAATAAGTAAGATCCATTCTTTTGACTAACTATAGAAGCAACACCCACCTTTATCTTTTGAGGTCACTTTGAATATTGGGAATATTAAAAGCAAATTAGCATTCAAAGCAAATAAGCAAATATATAGTGAAAATAGCATGATTAATATTCTACTTCTTGAAAATTAACAAACCTCCTAAAAGAAGAAGACATAAAATGAGCATTATCAGTCTTGTGAATACATTATGTGCTTCATAAATATTTGAGTAATGAAGTTATATAAAGGTTATTTATATTCAAGACTGACTAAGATGTCATCAGCCTCGAAGAACTCATATAACATTTCCTGATGCAACTTTCTTTTCTTTTTTTTTCCCCTCAAAATATGCTGACAGGCCACTTTCAATGGAAATCCTAAGGCATGGTTTGGATTGAAAGACAAAACATAGACACAGCTCATAAGTTAACATGAATATTGAGTTAGAGCTTCAAGGGAGAGAGAAGGGACTCAAGTAATATGGTTGAGCAGTGATGAGTTGAAGTTTGCTATAAAAAAAAATATTTGTCAAAAGAAATTACCACCCTGGGGGTGATTAAAAGATTTTGAAGGACATATACATCTAATATTAAACTTTGAAAGTAGTGTTTAAATACAGCTTAACAAATATTTACCTTGTTAAGTGGGAGTTTTTGAGGGATTATGGTCCAAGTCTCCACCCAGGCTTTAGACGTAAAATTCAACTGTGAATGGGAGTTCAACAAGAAGAGATAAATGAAAGCAACAGAATGTAAGCTTCCGAGGATTTGCAAAAATCCAAGGAAAGGATTTAGACTTCTGACAAAGATATAAAAAGGAGGTTAAAAAATTGTATGTAAATCTCAAAGTTAGTCTTTAAGCTCTCATATAGTTTATATTTGAATGGAGAAAAAAATGAATATATACATCTCTCTATTCATCCATATATCTATCAAGGTCTTTCAAGAGGAGGTTAATTCTAAATCTTCAAAAGATAAATTATGGTTTCTTCTTTATTTATGTTTTCTTTCAGTAAAATATAATTATAATGAATATTTGCATTTGCCATAATGAACTGGCATTTAATATAAGGAACTTCCATGTGCACTGTCCAATTTAATCATCATTCTCACCTTGTAAATTATATTTTACTCTATTTTCCTTTTGAGAAAGTGAAGCTCAGAATGGCTAAGTGTCATAACCAATATAACTGGTAAATTTGGGGAACAAATTATGTCCTTTGATATTAAAATCTGTATTTTTACAACCATCTTACTGCATCTTCTGATGCTATATTTGGACACTCTTTTATTCTTTATAGAACAAGCTCTGTTCAATCTTTGGGAAAACCACAGAGTAACCACCTACCCTTCACCTCCAAGTCTGTTTTATTTGTCTATTGAAGTTCAACTGTCTTCTGGCTTCCTAGGACAGCCTGAATAATTCTGTAACTCACATCTACCTCTCATCAAAATTGCCAGTGTCCTTGACTTTCATATCCAGAATGAATATCTTGCTTCTGAAAACAAACTTGGTTTCATCACACTGAGGAATTTATGAATGCTTATTCAATTGAGTATTAGACTCCAATAAGTTATTAATATCTCATGCATTAATGATTTAGGAAAATAGATTAAGCAAGGATGCTTAAATCCCTCTAAGAACTTTCCCTTCAGTATAATATGTATTTTACACATATTAATTAATGTTGGCCTTCAGATTATTATTATTATTATTTAATGCAAGGAATTGACACATTTAATGAGGCTGGTTTAATATTTTTTCAAGTCCTAGAAACTAGATAGATAGGGCCATCCAATTAATGACAATCATCCATAACTTTGGCACTGGGATACATTGCTCTGGGGTTATTAGGGTCAATGAATCCAAAACAAACAATGCCCTCCAACTGTAATGACAGGTTTATTAAATGTGAACAGCTTTGGGGATGACCTACCATTTTCCATTTTAAATGAAAATATTTAGTAGACAAGTTTCCAAATCTATTTGAAAAAAAAAATACATACATTATGGGTATCACAGGTGATGAAGTAAATATAAGGGAAATTTGCATACAATTCCAAATGATATTTCAGTTAACTTTTGATATATCTACAATATAGTAAAATAGAGCCTAGCTAAAGGTATAAGTGTGAGAGCTATGCCACATATTTGTTTTGTGCAAAAATCATTCCAACCCAGTTCTTCCCAATAGAAATACAAGTTATTAAAGAAGAAATTTTAGAACATTTCACTTATATGACCTTTAGTAAATGTGGTGCATGAAATTTGATTTATACAAGTTAATTTGAAAGGACCTACTTTGGAATATATTCTAGAAGAGAGGAAAAGAATTTGCCACACTATCGAAAAATACTGGAGGGCAATGAAGAAGTCAATCACTATGATAAAATGTCAAAGAGTATGAAGCTGAATTAGGGTTGCTGTGAAGTCTGGTGTGTTTTAACATCTTTATTAAAGCCTCAGAAAAGAGAATTGATTGATTTTGGGAATTGAAGTTTCTCCTTCTGAATAAAATTATTTAGATAACACAAATGCTAGTTAATTAGTATGTATCCATTTATTTTCAAAAATAGAAGATTGGCACACCTATTTCATAAGATATTTTCCATAACTAAGTAGCTGGATTTAAATACAAGTTATTAAAATTTCCATTCGATATTGTAGGGGAGGCAAAATTTTACCCCCATGCTCTTTGAGTTTTTCAACTGAATCTGAGAATTAAACTGACATAAGACAGATTAACAAGGAAGCACAAATGTTTAAGTAAGCTTTTGGTGACACAAGTCCTCAAAAGAAAATGAAGCCTCAAAGAAACGATGAACCTGTAAAGACCAGCAATTGTGGAAAGTAGCTAAATTATGAGGGGCAGCTAAAAGAACACATAAATTATTTTACCAAGGTCTGTTTGCACAGAATTGTCTCCATCTCAATTTCTTATTCTTAATGATAAGAATGATACTTTCCTTCTAGTACAAGAAGGGCATGTTTCACATGGGAATTTCATCTCTTTCTTCTAAGAAAAAAAAAAAAAGGTCCGAGTGTTTTTCTTCTATGTATTATTTGCTGTTTGTTGTTGTTTAGTTGCTATGTCATGTCTAACTCTTCTGCAACCGTGCGCTCTAGACTGTCATGCTCCTCTGTCTATGCAATTTCCCAGGCAAGAATAGTGAAGTGCATTTCCCTTTCCTTCTCCAAAGGATCTTCTCAACCCAGGGATAGAAGCTATGGCTCCTACTGCTTGTTATGCAACTTTAACTCCAAGTAGTCAGTATGCCAGAGTGGCATATTTTGGGATGATGTAAATATATTCTGTCACCTTTTGATATCAAAAGTTTCATTTGTTTAAATTTCTCATGTATAATGATTGTGCTAGTGGCTAACAATATACTAAATATCTCTTATTTGATGATGGAAGATAATGACATGCCTATGTGTTTTCATTCAGATTTTCATATTCATTTACCAGCACACAATTTTGCTGTATATTACGCATACCTCATTTAAACCTAGTGATCAAACTGATGAAAACTTAAAAATAATTGGAAACAGAAACTCATGTATAAAATTACAGAACTCACAGAAAGAAAGCATTAATTCAGCTAAATACTTTCATATAATATATGTGTATTTAATATCTATCACAATAAAATGATTTCTCACCATTAAGAAAAGGAAAATGATGACTTAATTTTGTTGTTGTTCAGTCACTAAGACTCATCCAATTCTTTGTGACCCCATGAACTGCAGCACGCCAGGCTTCCTTGTTCTTCATTATTTCCTACAATTTTCTCAAACTCATGTCCATTAAGTCAGTGATGCCATCCAACCATTTCATCCTCAGTCACACCCTTCTCCTACCCTTAATCTTTCCCAGCATCAGGGTCTTTTCAAACGAGTTAGCACTTTGCATTAGGTGGCCAAAGTACTGGCGCTTCAGCTTCAGCATAAGTTCTTTCAATGAATATTCAAAGTTGATGTCCTTTAGGATTGACTGGTTTGATATCCTTGCTGTCCAAGGGACTCTCAAGAGTCTTCTCCATCACCTCAGTTTGAAAGCATCAATTCTTCATTGCTCAGACTTCTTTATGGCCCAACTCTCACATCAGTACATGACTACTGGAAAAATCAAAGCTTTGACTATATGGACCTTTGTTGGCAAAGTGATGTCTCTGCCTTTTAATGCACTATGTTTGTCATGGCCTTTCTTCCAAGGAAAATTGCAGTAGCTGTCTTGACATTTTTGCTTACTTATTATTCTTCTGACTAATCACTTCTTTGGTCCTGCAGGAGCCTTCTGAAGAGACGGACTGACTCTTCAGACTGCTCTTTTGGTCTTGAAAAGACATTTTCCTGAGACGCTATGTGAGACCGGTTTACTATTCTCAGTAATTTACACTCCAGCCGTGGACAGAAAAAACTTACAAATGTGACTGAACTAAATCATCTCCTTGGATTTGGCAAAATTGTTTAGTTGTCTTTATCTTAATGTACAAAGAAAAATATATACAAATTTAATACAAAGAGATATACAGCCATACATATTGCTCAGAACATCAAATATCAATTTAAGTAGTTCTTTAAAAGGAGAGAAGTTAAATGGAAATAGCTTGCTCTTTATCCTGGGGTACACTCACCATTTCTTTCTCATAAACAAAAACAATAAAAGATGATCATGAGTCTGACCCTTAGATTTTGAAAGAGAGTTTTCAATTCAAAATAGCTATATTTCCTCATTTAATAATAAATTGAATGAGACATGAACAAGTTATTTTTTAAAAGTTTTGTCATTAAAGTCATATTTTTGTAAAATTATAGTTCATTTTTCCTGATTGTCTAATGATGTGAGTTAATTATTGTAAAAATTCAAGGCAATGAAGGGGAAAAACAAATAAAAAGAATAAGTGTATTCCTTCTTTAATGGTAATGTAGACTAATAAATAGATAGCCAAATGGATAACTTTGCATGAATAAGCTCATCATATGCATGATGTTTTTATTTCAAGCACCCCTTTATTTATTTAATAATTTTTATTCATTAGTGATCCCATTCCTCTTTCATCTCCGTTGTCCTTTCACCTCCCACATCCCACACACTCCAGAGGTAAAACACGATTCTCCATATCAGATTTATTATTAACCATTTCCATAATGTGAAATAATAGAAAACATAGTTATGGGGTTCAGGCATGATACTAAAAATTCTTTCAATTTAACTACTAAAACTCTAACTCACTGTTTTTAATGATTACATAATAATTCACGTTTGATTATAACAGAATGTATTGTTTTCCCTATTGATGATTAACATCAGATTCCTTACAGAAATTTTTTACCTCTAATACCATGCTACAGTCTACATTCTTTCTTCTTGTTGGAATAAATTTGACTGGTTTCAAATAGGAAAAGGAGTACGTCAAGGTTGTGTATTGTCACCCTGCTTATTTAACTTATATACAGAGTACATCATGAGAAACACTAGGCTGGAAGAAACACAAGCTGGAATCAAGATTGCCAGGATAAATATCAATAACCTCAGATATGCAGATGACACCACCCTTATGGCAGAAAATGAAGAGGAGCTAAAGGGCCTCTTGATGAAGGTGAAAGAGGAGAGTGAAAAAGTTGGCTTAAAGCTCAACATTCAGAAAATGAAGATCATGGCATCCAGTCTTATCACTTCATGGGAAATAGATGGGGAAACAGTGGAAACAGTGTCAGACTTTATTTTTTGGGCTCCAAAATCACTGCAGATGGTGATTGCAACCATGAAATTAAAAGACACTTACTCCTTGGAAGAAAAGTTATGACCAACCTAGGTAGCTTATTCAAAAGCAGAGACATTACTTTGCCGACTAAGGTCCATCTAGTCAAGGCTATGGTTTTTCCTGTGGTCATGTATGGATGTGAGAGTTGGACTGTGAAGAAGGATGAGAATTGATGCTTTTGAACTGTGATGTTGGAGAAGACTCTTGAGAGTCCCTTGGACTGCAAGGAGATCCAACCAGTCCATTTTGAAGGAAATCAACCCTGGGATTTCTTTGGAAGAAATGATGCTAAAGCTGAAACTCCAGTACTTTAGCCACCTCATGCGAAGAGTTGACTCTGATGCCTGAGGGATTGAGGGCAGGAGGAGAAGGGGATGACCGAGGATGAGATTGCTGGATGACATCACAGACTCGATGGATGTGAGTCTGAGTGAACTCCGAGAGATGGTGATAAACAGGAAGGCCTGGCGTGCTGCCATTCATGGGGTCACAAAGAGTCGAACACGACTGAGCGACTGAAGTGAACTGAACTGAACTGAAATTTGTACAATGGAAATGATTTTAATAATCATGCCATAAAGCAAACCAAAGAATTTTTAAACTATGTATAAATGCACATTTATTGAATGAATGAAAATGTCATTTTCTTCAATCCTGGAATTTCCAGAAGCGACGGATTTATCACTCCTGTTATTGTTGCTTGTTTTGTGTGCAACAGAAGATGGCAGATAATGTCTCTCTCTTTTTTTTTTATTCACATTTCTTTAGCTTTTAGAGAAGTTAAAGTGCTTTTAGTGACTGTTTTTCCTCTGCACTTCGCTGACTGCCTAATTATGTTTTCCCCTTTTTCTGTTGTGGTTTTTTTTTTGTCTTTTTCCTTATTAATTTTCCAAACTTTGTATTAAAGTCATAGCTATTGTCAACTTAAAAAAAAAAAAAGAAATAAAAAAGAGTTGCAAGTTCAGTTTTATTTGGGGCAAAATGAAAGCTGCAGTCTGGGAAATATCACCTCAGATAGCTCTGAGAATCTGCGCCAGAGAGGTAGGAGGGAGGAAAATATATATGTGATTTTGGTGAAAGGGAAATACATGCATTCAAGCACATATTTTCAGAAGGTTCCTGATAATCTTGTGAAGCTTTTTTATTCACAAGGAGCAGTTGTTACCATGAAGGACAAGAGAGTCCCAACAACAAATTATCCCTCCAGACTAATAAAGAAGTGAAAAGTGAAAGTATTAGTCACTCAGTCATGTCTGACTCTTTGTGACACCATGGACTATAGCCCTCCAGTCTCCTCTGTCTATAGAAGTTTCGAGGTAAGATTACTGGAGTGTGTAGCCATCCCCTTCTCCAGGGGATCTTCCCAACCCAGGGACCGATCCTGGGTTTCCTGCATTGCAGGCAGATTCTTTGCTATCAGAGCCACAAGGAAAACTCGGTAATAGAGAAATGAGGGAGAATACAGTTTAAACATTGAAAAAAAAATTATCTGTGTTACCTGCATTAAGGTGGCACTAAAACAACTACAAATTTCACAAAATGTTCACACAGAATTTCACACAAATTTACAAGGAAAAGTAGAACAGATAAAAATTAAAAAAAAAAAATCCTATATACTGTGAGATTGTTTTGTGTTTAGCTTATGAGAGACCTTTGAGTTAATCTGAAGGATCCTAAGATTCAGAAATCCCATGAACTTGCATTATAAAATCAAAAGGTTTACATTTTTATTAACTCTATTATGGTTTTAGAAAGACACCCTAAATAGGGGAGAATGGGTAGGCAACAGCCTTGCTGCTCATTATTTTACCCTAAGAGTTTCAAAGATATATTTTATATAACTGAATTTTGATGTAATAATTATTCATTTTCCTTTCTCATACATTTATTTCTAAACTGTTTCCTGTATAGACGTGGCTCTACTTAAGTAATGGCAATTGTTATATAATGGCCACATTTCTTAAGAAAATACAGATACTTTACAGATTATCATAACAATAAGAAGAAACAAGTAAATATTACTTGTGAAATGATTGTTCCAAATCATTAATAAACCTTATTTTTAATAGATAATTATGAGAGACAAGGAAGGTTGGTGATTTGAAAATTGCTGTCTTGTAATAAAGACACATGTGATCTTAACATAGTCATAGTCACAATTACCCTTCTAAATGTAGGAAAGGGATTTGAGCATTTAAGGAATTATGAATTATTGAAAAGTGCTCAGGGCTAAATTGGCTAAGAGTGTCTGTTAAGTGAGCGATCAAGGACTCTGTCACACAAAACATCTCAGCACCAAAAGTGAATTATTTTCAAAAGCAAAATTGAAGAGTCAGTTGAAGAGCAGACCATTGCACATCTTCCGCAACACATTCTTTTCAGCAACTAAGAGCATCATATTGGGAAATGAATGAGTTGCTTCAGGACAGTCTTAAGAACTGCTTCATCATGAGGATTGCAGGTCACAAAGTGAGCATGATGAGTTTTTTCTTCTGTGATTAAAATTGATCATAAAATAACTAATCTTTTAAGTTGCAAAGATATCGTAGAAAGTTTTACTGTTTTTGAGCCTATACAATGTAGAATCTTCAACACTATAAACATTTATAGGAGTAAAGAAGTAACTAACAATGCAGTGAACTAATATTATAAATACTACCTTTCATAGCAGTCCAAATGTGACATATGTTCTTACTAAATTGCCATAAAACAGTGAAATGGGAATATAACAATAAGATATACATCTATACAATGTCATTAAAAAAGCTGAAATTAAGAAAGCATCAGGGTAATTTTGCCCCTGAATAGCTTGGGGACTAGGCCAATCTTGGCCAGTATTATCAGTAAGGGCACGAAAAGATGTTTGGGTGTGTGGATGTATGTGTGAGAGAGAGCTACAGAGAAAGACATGAGGCAGAAATGGAGGCAATTTAGCTTTCACTGGGGCAATTCATTATCATGTTGTGAAAGTAATACTGGGCCAAGAGGGGAAATGAATTAAGTGAGGAAGAAAGTTTGAAAGTCAGGGAAGCAGATCAATCAATGGGTCAAATTAGAGGAATTACAGAGAAAAAAAATATATATAACAAGTAAAAGGAGAATAAGAGTGATATACTTTAAAGTTGGGGAAATATTTCTTCCAATGTTATCTACCATCTGGAATCATTTTTGCACAGATGACTCATAATTTTTAAAGCAACTTCATGACCCTGGAAATGTTTGACCCAGGTAATTACACAAAACTCTTCCAGGGTAGCTACTTCATAAAGCTTATGGATGACAAGTCTGCTACTTTGTCACAGCTGTAGACCTTGAGGCCTAAGCCTTTTCATATTAAAGTGGTAAAGCTTGATTCCTCATTTAATTCGATAAATTGTTATGTGCATATCTTGAAGCCGTAAATATATAACATTAAATTTTGTGACATTAAATTTTTAGTTCTTAATTTATAGAATAAAACTCAATTCACAATAAAAATGGCTATTTACTAAGATCTCTTTGTGTTTGGGGCTTCCCAGGTGGCACAGTGGTAAAGAATCCCCTGTCAGTGAAGGAGATACAGGAAATGTGTGTTCATTCTACAGTTGAGAATATCCCCTGAAATAGAAAATGACAACCCCCTCCAGTATTTTTAGCTGAAAAATTCCACAGCCTGGCAGACTACAGTCCAAGGAGCTGCAAAGAGTTGGACATGACTGGGCATGCAACATACACTTTATGTTTTAGGAACTTTATGTGTTTTGCTGCTTCTTTACAGAAAAACACATAACAAGGTGAAGGAACTAAATTTTAGTTAAATGGAGTCTCTTGTCAAGAATCATAAACTACAAAAGGGCTGTCCAAGACAGCAGAGGATGACATGGTTAGATAGCATCATTGACTTAGTGGACATGAATTTGATCAAATTTTGGGAGATAGTGAAGGACAGGGAAGCCTGGCGTGCTGTAGTCCATGGAGTTGAAAAGAGTCAGACATGGCTTAGCAACTGAACAACACCAACCACTTATGGCTGTGCGTCTGCAAAGCTTAGGCTCTTGACTTTGTTTATTTTGTCATGCATTACTGTCATTATTATTTGCATTATTGTCATGCATTACTGTCATTATTAACATACATGCATAAAGTATAAACAGATTCAGAAAAGTTTTGTGTATATCCTCAAAGAAAAATGTAGAGCAGGCAATTAGGGATATGGAAAACCATTCCCATACTTCTGAGATGATCTTTGTGTGAAACAAGGTGACTCTAGACAATCTAAGAACACTTTTTGTTGGGCTCTGTGTCTTTAGCTTGGAGGGAATTGGCTGCATTTTTGTTCTCTTTTTTAAATTATGTCTTTGTTAGGGCTTTACAGCCCATAGGCTAAACCTGTGTTCAGACATAAAATTCTAAGCTCTGAATTAAGGTTACCAATTTGTTCTAGTTTACCTGTGATGGTCCCGGTTGCCTGAGAGTTTTCTTACTTTAGCAATGAAATTTCAACTTGAGATATAATATTAGAAGAGGTAAGTAAGAATCAGATTCCAAATGGAATATGTCCTAAAAATGATGTGTGAAGATTTCAAGTTCATGTGGTTCAAATTGTTGACTATTCACAAACAAGATATAATGCCTTTTATTACGCTTATTCTACAATGAAATTAAAAAAAACTTTAGATGAAGAGTAATTAAATATCATATACTAAAACATATCTATGGAATCTTGAAAGATGGTATTGATGAATCTATATACAGGGCACCAGTGGAGATACAGACATACAGAGACTTGTGGATGCAGTGTGGGAAAGAGAGGGTGGGACCAGTTGAAAGAGTAGCATAGAAAAATATGCATTACTCTATGTAAAATAGATAACTAAATCAGAATTTGCTGTATGACACAGGGAGTTCAAACTCAGTGCTCTGTGACAATCTAGAGAGGTGAGATCGGGTGGTGGGAGGTTGGAGGGGTTTCTGAGGGAGTGGACATATGTATACCTATGGTTTATTCATGTTGATATATGGCAAAAACCAACAAAATATTTTAGGCAACTATGGGCTTCCCTTGTGGCTCAACTGGTAAAGAATCCACCTGCAATGAGGGAGATATCGGTTTGATCCCTGGGTTGAGAAGATCCCCTGGAGAAGGGAAAGGCTACCTGCTCCAGTATTCTGGCCTGGAGAATACCATGGACTGTACAGTCTATGGGGTTGCAAAGAGTCAGGCACGACTGAGTGACTTTCACTTCACATCCTCCAATTAAAAATAAATAAAAAAATATTTCTGACTTTTCAAAAATCTAAATTCCTTACTTTCTTATTTATATTAAGAAGCAAACTGCTCAGATCATTAACTTATGTTTGAAAGAAAGCTTTGTTTCTAAATAACTAAAGTTTCAAGGATTCTTTCTCATTTCAAAATTTTCAGTCTGTAGCTTTTAAAAAATGCAAATATTTCTAAAATATAATATTAAGATTCCAATGTTTTAGTATGCATGTAAGGCTACAGGATCAATTTCTCTGAGGCAAGAAACAACACAAAATCTTTAGTGTTTTTAGAATGCTGAGATCTAAAAGGAGATGGAGAGGGAAAAGGAAACATGATAAAGACAGTCAGTGCAAATTTTTGATAAAATTTGAAGAGACATTTTAAAAGAAAAATATTCCTCCCTACTGGACAAGAAGACATTCATCAATTTTGATACATATCCAGGATTTTTTTGATCTAGAGATATTCAAAGAAATTTGGGGGACTAAATGTCAAGAAGACAGGGTAAGAGTTCATTGCCAGAAGGTGTCAACTTTTATCCGCTTTTTACATGTTCTTCTTGCATTTTGTGGATGAGAGAACATTAACAAAATTAACTCTATCAAAAATTCCTAATTCTAGTCAGCAGGAACATGTTTCATTGTAGAAGGTAGAGCAGACATGCATGATGTTATTAAATGCAGTGTTTTGATAGTATGTAAGATGTATGGATGGGAGAGTTGGACTGTGAAGAAAGCTGAGCACCGAAGAATTGATGCTTTTGAACTGCGGTGTTGGAGAAGACTCTTGAGAGTCTCTTGGACTGCAAGGAGATCCAACCAGTCCATTCTGAAGGATATCAGCCCTGGGATTTCTTTGGAAGGAATGATGCTAAAGCTGAAACTCCAGTACCTTAGCCACCTCATACAAAGAGTTGACTCTTTGGAAAAGACTGATGCTGGGAGGGAATAGTGGCAGGAAAATAAGAGGACGACAGAGGATGAGATGGCTGGATGGCATCACTGACTTGATGTACGTGAGTCTGAGTGAATTCTGGGAGTTGGTGATGGACAGGGAGGCCTGGCGTGCTGTGATTCATGGGGTTGCAAAGAGTCTGACACGACTGAGCGACTGAACTGAACTGAACTGAAGATTATGGCTTCTGGTCCCATCACTTCATGGGAGATAGATTAGAAACATAGGAAACAATGTCAAACTTTATTTTTGGTTCTCCAAAATCACTGCAGATGGTGACTGCAGCCATGAAATTAAAAGACGCTTACTCCTTGGAAGGAAAGTTAAGACCAACCTTGATAGCATATTCAGAAGAAGCAGAGATATTACTTTGCCAACAAAGGTTTGTCTAGTCAAGGCTATGGTTTGTCAATGATCATTTATGGATGTGAGAGTTGGACTGTAAAGAAAGCTGAGGGCTGAAGAATTGATGCTTTTTGAACTGTGTTTTGGAAAAGATTCTTGAGAGTCCCTTGGACTGCAAGGAGATCCAACCAGTCTATTCTAAAGGAGATCAGGCCTGGGTGTTCTTTGGAAGGAAGATGCTAAAGCTGAAACTATAATACTTTGGCCACCTAATGCAAAGGGTTTACTCACTGGAAAAAATACTGATGCTGGGAGGGACTGGGGGCAAGAGGAGAAGGGGAAGACAAAGGATGATATAGCTGGATGGCATCACCAGCTCGATGGACATGAGTTTAAATGAATTCCACGAGTTGGTAATGGACAGGGAGGCCTGGCATGCTATGATTTATAGGGTCAAAAAGAGTCTGACATGACTGAGTGACTGAACTGAAATGAATTGAACTGAAGAAATGTAAGCTGATCCTTAGTAAATAAATACTCCCATGTAGAGTTTATGTATCTTTTAAATAAACAATTGGTAATATTCCATTGAATATTTAATTTTTCTCAAGTAATTCAATTTCTAAAAGCACAAATCTTTGTGTAAGTTTCTTTAGCTATTTTATTATCAGCCATTTGAGATATTTGGATACTTATTAAATACACACAGCTCTGTGTACCTATTATCAACTTATCTTTGATCACATTTTAAATAAAATGAAACTCAAGAGAAAAAGACAAGATAACTTTATTTCTTATAAATAAAATTGACACTCCATCAAGTGTGATCTATTTTGTGCTATGTTTTCTTCATTTAACAGTTTATCTTGAACCTTTTGTCGAGTCAAGAACACATATATGCAACATATATATAAATGGGAGAGTGAATGCATTGAGTTCCTACCATATGAATGCCTAGCAACATTAAAGCAGCATCTGTGACCTGTGGTCTTGAACTAAAGTGACACAAGTCAAATGATTATATTTTCTCCCCATGCCTTTGAAACATTCTGGGTACAAGAGTAGAGTATAAAACTTCATTGGTTGAATCAGCAATGTAGTTTGGGAAAGAAATTTGTTTGAGAAGGAAAAATGCTCAAGGTGTAGATAATCGAGTGATTAATATGATTTATCATGGATTTTTTATCCAATAAAGGAAGAAACAGAAGATATCAACGATGTGAGGGACTATGAAAATCATGCATTAGTTTTCATGAATTGTAATCTAGATCCTAAGGGGGAAGGTTAAAAAAATAAAAAGATACTAACCACAGAACATAACACATATATTAAGATGTTTAATTCATTCTTAGAATTAATAATGACAAGTATAGCCTAGGCCTGAAATTGTGTGGAGGATATGATTATTGGAGGAGATAAGCTCAAATACAAGAAGCACAAACATAGGAAGGATCACCTAAGTGATTAGACGCTTCCAGGAATTAACTAAATGCTAGTCTTGGTGAACCAAAGGATGCAATAATCAATAAATTAAAATAAATTACTTGCTTGTTATTACTTAATAATAAGCTTTGGGGGTAGTGGGTGATGTAATATATTAACGAAAGCTTCAGAGCTAGTATTTTGTGGAGAAGAGTAGAAGAAATAAGAATGATCTATATACAGAATAGAATTTACCTACCCTACTTCCAGGCTCAATGATACTAAACTTTAGTCAAGCTGAGAGGAATGTTAAGATGTCTTGGTCAGACTTATGTGCTGTGTAAAGACTCTGATCATATATAGAATGTATTGCAAAGGTAGTGGAAATTTTGTTATAAAGAAGCATTGTGATCTAACTCATATTTTTAAAATTTCACTATGAGCTTTGTAGGAAGTACTAACTGTAGGGGGAATTGTGGAAATAGAGAAGTCACTTGTTCTACAGAAATTCAGATGAGAGAGAAAGGAAGCTTAAACCAAAGTTGTAGAAATAAGCATCCTTATGTAGAGATGATGTACTTAGTTGCTCAGTCATGTCCAATTTTTTTGACTCTATCATAGGTTCTACTAATGGACTATATTCATATTATATACAGGTAAGAGGAGTTATGATTGCTATGTCTTGATTAAATAAGCAGGGTGACAACATACAGCCTTGACATACTCCTTTTCCTATTTGGACCCAGTCTGTTGTCCTATGTTCAGTTCTAACTGTTGCTTCCTGACCTGCATACAGATTTCTCAAGAGACAGATCAGGTGGTCTGGTATTTCCATCTCTTTCAGAATTTTCCACAGTTTATTGTGATCTACACAGTCAAAGGCTTTTGCATAGTCAATAAAGCAGAAATAGATGTTTTTTTTCTGGAACTCTCTTGCTTTTTCCATGATCCAGCAGATGTTGGCAATTTCATCTCTGGTTCCTCTGCCTTTTCTAAATTGGAGCTTGAACATCAGGAAGTTCATGGTTCATGTATTGCTGAAGCCTGGCTTGGAGAATTTTGAGCATTACTTTACTAGCATGTGAGATGAGTGCAATTGTGTGGTAGTTTGAGCATTCTTTGGCATTGTAATGAAAACTGACCTTTTCCAGTCCTGTGGCCACTGCTGAGTTTCCCAAATTTGCTGGCATATTGAGTGTAGCATTTTCACAGCATCATCTTTCAGGATTTGAAATAGCTCAACTGGAATGTCATCATCTCCACTAGCTTTGTTTGTAGTGATGCTTTCTAAGGCTCACTTGACTTCACATTCTAGGATGTTTAGCTCTAGATGATGCTGGACTGGAAGAAAAACAAGCTGAAATCAAGATTGCTGGAAGAAATATCAATAACCTCAGATATGAAGACGACACCACCCTGATTGCAGAAAGTGAAGAGGAACTAAAAAGCCTTTTGATGAAAGTGAAAGAGGAGAGTGAAAAAGTTGGCTTAAAGCTCAACATTCAGAAAATGAAGATCATGGCATCCAGTCCCATCACTTAATGGGAAATAAATGGGGAAACAGTGGAAACAGTGTCAGACTTTATTTTTTCGGGCTCCAAAATCACTACAGATGGTGACTGCAGCCATGAAATTAAAAGATGCTTACTCCTTGGAAGAAAAGTTATGACCAACCTAGATAGCATATTCAAAAACAGAGACATTACTTTGCTGACTAAGGTCCGTCTAGTCAAGGTTATGGTTTTTCCAGTAGTCATGTATGGATGTGAGAGTTGGACTGTAAAGGAGGCTGAGCACTGAAGAATTGATGCTTTTGAACTGTGGTGTTGGAGAAGACTCTTGAGAGTTTCTTGGACTGCAAGGAGATCCCACCAGTCCATTCTGAAGGAGATCATCCCTGGGATTTCTTTGGAAGGAATGATGCTGAAGCTGAAACTCCAGTACTTTGGCCACCTCATGCGAAGATTTGACTCATTGGAAAAGACTCTGATGCTGGGAGGGACTGGGGGAAGGAGAAGGGGATGACAGAGGATGAGATGGTTGGATGACATCACTGACTCAATGGACTTGAATTTGAGTGAACTCTGGGAGTTGGTGATGGACAGGGAGGCCTGGCGTCCTGTCGCAAAACGTTGGACACTACTGAGCGACTGAACTTAACTGAACTGATGTCTTGATTTAAAAAACAGAGTGAATGTAGTGACACTTAGTGAAAGATTCAGGTAGTGAGGGAATAAAATGTGTTATTTGAATATATTGAGTTTTTTGAAGATATATTACCAACGTGTGGAAATTCATAGGAAAAACTATAGTGAATGGCATTGTATTCATCAAATCATGTTCCTTTCATATTTCCTTCAGATTTTTTTTCATAATACATTTTTCAGATAAGGTTACAGCCAACTGTTTATGATATACATGATACCATTTTTATTTACCCTTTCACTCTCAGACTTACCTATTTTATTGAAATTGATATTACCTTTCCATACAGATGTTCATATTTGTGACTTATTCATATGTGAACAAATGTAGTCTTTCAGACTTAAAAATTGTATGTGTGTACATTTGTTTTTCCCTACAGTATTTATTATTATAAAATTTGATTTCTAGTGATTTAATGTGCAATTCAGGACACCTGGTTTTGATCCTTTGGAGGTGGGCATGGCAACGCACTCTAGTATTATTGCCTGGAAAAACCCCATGTACAGAGGAGCCTGGTGTGCTGCCGTCCATGGAGTCACAAAGAGTTGGACACAACTGAGTGACAAAGCATAGCAATATGGTTACATTTTGAAATGTATGGCTCTATTAGATTCATTTTGACTGTTACATATTATTCTGTTTTATAACATACCATAAGTAATTTTGGTATCATTTCTCCTGGATTTACATTTTTTTTAAATTACATTTCTTCTAGATTTACAACTCCAGTAACATACTCAAAGGAATATATCTGATATGTTCTTCATATTTAATAAATAAATGATAACATTCTTTAGCATATACTGAGAAGATCACCTGGTGGTGTAATAAAACTATCAAAGTGCCTTTTAAGTGCCTACACCAGTCTATAAAGTTCCCTTTGCACCATATCTATAATAATTTCATCACACATTTTAAAAAAAGCTTCCCATTATAATAGGTATGGAATTGTGTGCCATGGTTTTAAAATATATTTTAATATAAATTTATTTATTTTAATTGGAGTTTAAAACAATAGAATAAAGTTATATATATATATATATATATATAGATATAGTGGTTGGAAGTTTAAATATTCACTCATATTTATCTCATATTTATTGATCATCTCAGGAAGATGTTTTCCAAGGGGAGATATGGAGTTGGTGGGTCCTCTACAGAGTCTTGTGACATGTACAAGAGACCAGGATCAAGACCATCCCAAAGAAAAATAAATGAAAAAAGGAAAATGAATGTCTCAATAGGACTTACAAACAGCTGTGAAAAGAAGAGAAGTGAAAAGAAAAAGAAAAGGAAGATATATCCATTTGAACGTAGAGTTCCAAAGAATAGCAAAGAGAGATAAGAAAGCATTCCTCACCGGTCCATGCAAACAAATAGAGGAAAAGAATAGAATAAGAAAGACTAGAGATCGCTTCAAGAACATTAGAGGTATTAAGGGAATATTTCATGCAAAGATGGGCTCAATAAAGGACAGAAATGTTATGGACCTAACAGAAGCAGAAGATGTTAAGAAGAGGTAGAAAAAATACACAAAACTGTACAAAAAGATCTTTATGACCCAGATAATCACCATGATGTGATCACTCACCTAGGGCAGACATCCTGGAATGTGAAGTCAAGCGGGCATTAGGAATTATCACTACTAACAAAGCTAGTGGAGGTGATGGAATTCTAGTTGAGCTATTTTAAATCCTAAAAGGTAATGCTGTGAAAGTGTTGCACTCAATATGTCAGCAAATTTGGAAAACTCAGTAGAAGACACAGGACTTGAAAAGGTCCGCTTCCATTCTAATCCCAAAGAAAGGCAGTGCCAAAAAATGCTCAGACTACTGCGCAATTGCATTCATCTCACATGCTAGTAAAGCAATGCTCAAAATTCTCCAAGCCAGACTTCAGCAATATGTGAACTGTGAACTTCCAGATGTTCAAGATGGTTTTAGAAAAGGCAGAAGAACCAGAGATCAAACTACAGCATCTGCTGGATCATTGAAAAATCAAGAGAGTTCCAGAAAAACATCTATGTCTGTTTTATTGACTATGCCAAAGCCTTTGACTGTGTGGATCCCAATAAACTGTGGAAAATTCTGAAGGAGATGGGCATACCAGACCACCTGACCTACCTCTTGAGAAACCTGTATGCAGGTCAGGAAGCAACAGTTAGAACTGTACATGGAGCAACAAACTTGTTCCAAATAGGAAAAATAGTATGTCAAGGCTGTATATCATCATCCTGCTTATTTAACTTATATGCAGAGTGAAGTCACTCAGTCATGTCTGACTCTTTGTGACCCCATGGACTGTAGCCTACCAGGCTCTTCTGTCCTTGGTATTTTCCTGGCAATAGTACTGGAGTGGATTGCCATTTCCTTCTCCAGGGGATCTTCCTAACCCAGGGATCAAACCCGGGTCTCCTGCATTGTAGACAGACGCTTTACCGTCTGAGCCACCAGTTAAGTCCTTTATATGCAGAGTACATCATGGGAAATGCTGAACTGGAAGAAGCACAAGCTGGAATCAAGATTGTCGGGAGAAATATCAATAACCTCAGATATGCAGATGACACCACCCTTATTGCAGACAGTGAAGAACTAAAGAGCCTCTTGATGAAGGTGAAATAGGAGAGTGAAAAAGTTGGCTTCAGGCTCAACATTCAGAAAACTAAAATCATGGCATCAGGTCCCATCACTTCAAGGCAAATAAATGGGTAAACAGTGGAAACAGTGGCTGACTTTATTTTTGAGGGGTCCAAAATCACTGCAGATGGTGATTGCATGCTTACTCCTTGGAAGGAAGTTTATGACCAACCTAGAGAACAGATTAAAAAGCAGTCTTTACTTTGTCAACAAAGATCCATGTAGTCAATGCTATGGTTTATCCAGTAGTCATGTATGGATGTGAGAGTTGAACTATAAAAGGGCTGAGCACAGAAGAATTGATGCTTCTGAACTGTGGTATTGGAGAAGACTCTTGAGAGTCCCTTGGATTGCAAGGGGATCCAACCACTCCAGTCTAAGCAAAATCAGTCCTGAGTGTTCATTGGAAGGACTGATATTGAAGCTGAAACTCCAATACTTTGGCCTCCTGATTTGAAGAGCTGACTCATTTGAAAGGATCCTGATGTTGGGAAAGATTGAGGGCAGGAGGAGAAGTGGATGACAGCAGATGAGATGGTTGGATAGCATCACTGACTCAATGGATATGAGTTTGGGTAAACTCCGGGAGTTGGTGATGGACAAGGAGGCCTGGTGTGTTGTGGTTCATGGGGTTGCAGTGTTGGACATGACTGAACTACTGAACTGAAGAGCCTAGACATCAGATGGAAAGCTTCAAGTAAAGTTACAAATTTGAAGGTCAAAGGAAAATTTCTGCTCTTGTTGTTCAGTTTCTAAATTGTTTCTGACTCTTTGTGAACCTGTGGACTGTAGCCTGCCAGTCTCCTATGTCTATCAGGTTTCCCACATAAGAATACTGGAGTGTTTTGTCATTTCCTTCTCCTGGGGATCTTTCCAAGACAGGGATTGAATCCATGTCTCCTACAATGGCAGACAGATTCTTTACCACTAAGGTACCAGGGAATCTCCAAAAGAAAATAGAGAGTGGTTAATGATATTTTTATAGATGATAAGATATAGAAAATGAGTATAGATAGGAAGAATACCAATGACCTATTTGTAGACATTCCAATATTTATATGCTCAAAAGAGGAGAAACCATTTAAACAATTCAATAAGCAGTGACCAATATGTGAAGAAGACCAGGGTCTTCTTCACATATTGGTCACTGCTTATTGGGTATCCCAGAAGCCAATATGAAAAATGATTTGTGAAGTAGGAGACAAAAGAGTACACCAAATTTTGTTAAGATGAAAACTTAATTGCTTTTCCTCCTTTCCCTTTGAATAGTTTGATCTTTCCCTCTCCTACTTTGGAGTTTAAATACGACACTTTTCCTGATCAGCCTGCCCAAACAGATATTATCTTAATTTAGTATCCTACTTTTGTCCATGATAAAACTGAAACCAAAAGTCGCTCAGTCGTGTCCTACTGTATGTGACCCCATGGACTCTACAGCTCATGGAATTCTCCAGGCCACAGTACTGGAGTGGGTAGCCTTTCCTTTCTCCAGGGGATCTTCCCAATCTTGTCCATGAGAGTAGTGATGAAAAATTTTCACATCTTCATTGATTTACTTATTTTAGTGTTTGCTTGTTCATTAAACTATAAGTTGCAAGAAAGAAAGAAAATCCCCATTTTGTTCAAAACAGTATCCCCCAAATAGATCATTCTGTACTTAGAAGGAAAGAAGGTGAAGTCACTCAGTCATATCCGACTCTTAGGGATCCCATGGACTGTAGCCTACCAGGATCCTCTGTCCATGGGATTCTCCAGGCAAGAATATTGGAGTGGGGTGCCATTTCCTTCTCCAGGGGATCTTTCTGACCCAGGGATCAAACTCAGGTCTCCCACACTGCAGAGAGACAAGTTACTCTCTGAGCCACTAGTGAAGCCCATGCTGGACTTAAAAGATAATCAAATATTTGTTGAAGAATTACTAGATATCAATCATACTGGTTATACATTTTTCAGATTCCTCTGAATATTCTTAGTTTTTAATTATATTGAATGTTTCTGTCATGGAAATAGGCAATTTAAAATTTCCTCTTTGAAACAGAACCACATTTATTGTTTCAATTTCACATAGTTGTTTTTGGTTTTACTCTAACAATAATTTCCTAAATTCTCATCGTAAAGAGAAGGCCATAAAGTGCATAAACAAGCTACCATTGGATAATGTATGTTAATTTCAATATCACAGGCAAAAACTGAGATACAACATTATTCCTAACAAAGTCTTTATTATAGATTTTATTTCAGATGCTGGAAGGAACTTGGAGTTGACAGACCCAGAAATGTTAAATTACATGCCAAACACTGGAAGAGAATTTCAGTTCATACACATAGACATTTATATGGATTTTATAAATTGACAGGGCAAGGTTATGATAATTTAAATAGTATGTCAAACATTTGAATTAAAAAAAAAAATATCTTATTTGTCTCTCCTCGATGCTAAAGAGGAAACCCTCTAAACAAACTTATGGCTGAGTTCAGTTCATTCACTCGGTCATGTCTGACTCTGGGACCCCATGGACTGCAGCACGCCGGGCATCTCTGTCTATGACCAACTCCCGGAGTTTACTCAAACTCATGTCCATTGAGTTGATGATGGCTACCAGGGGGAAATGGGGGAGAGATAAACAGAGATGGGAATTGACATATATACACTATTATATATGAAATAGATAACTAATAAAGACCTACTGTATAGCACTAGGAACTCTAGTCAATATTCTGTAATGACCTATATGGGAAAATAATTTATAAAGAGTGTATATATACATTGTTGTTCCTTAGTCACTAAGTTGTGTCCAACTGTTACCTCATGGACTATAATCCACCAGTATCCTCTGTCTATGGAATTTCCCAAGCAAGAGGACTGCAGTGGGTTATCATTTCCTTGTCCATGGAATTTTCCAGACTCAGGTATCAATATCATGTCTCCTAGCAGATTGGAAGGCAGATTCTTTACCAGGGAAACCTGGATATATGTATAACAACTTTAGTGTATGGTAGCAACTAACACAACATTGTTATTAATTATCTCTAAATGGATATTGTTCATACAGGTGGCAGATAGCTGGTAATATGCCAGGTAAAGAGTTATATTGAATGTAGCACAGAAAGTCACAGATTTAGGCGTCCCCAAAATGCAGCTGAACAAAAGAGTATGTTTAGTCCGCATATAGGTGCAAAGACTTCATCAGTGAGGTTTGATACAAGGAAGCAGGACCTCAGACATACCAGACACAGTCAGAGTCCAAAGACAAAATTTCATTCTCTCTAGAACACAGTAGAAAGTAGGAAAATAAAACAAAACAAAATAGTGTAGGACTTCACTTCTAGAACATTATGTAAAACAGGTCAGAACATTCAGAACAAGGCAGGGAAAAAAGCTTTTGAAACAAAAATGAACCCCTCCATATGAGAACTGGCATCAAAGTTTCAAGTCAGGAAAGGATCAAGTCTGCTTGGAGTGTAAGTCACTTAATCTTCAATATAGACCTCTTTAAAATTCGTAAAGCAGTTTAAGAGCATGAACTATGGAGGCAGACTCTCTGGTGGAATACTATTTTCCAGCTGTGCAACCATGGGCAAGTTACTTGCTTATTTAACTTTGTATCACTTTCCTTTTCTTATTTGTGAAGTGTGAATCATAATGTAGTTACATCATAGGTGTGTTAGGGAGATTCATTAATTTGCACAGCGTTTAGTGAAAACTTGTATACTGTGTGCTACGTAGTACTTGCTAAATAAACTAAATAACTGCAGTGTTAGTTATTTGGGGCCCCATGGACTGTAGCTCACCTGAATCCTTTGTCCATGGGATTCTCCAGGCAAGAATACTGGAGTGGGTTTCCATTTCTTTCTCCAGGGGATCTTCCGGACCCACAGATAGAACCCAGGTCTCATGAAGGTTTGATTGTAGGTAGATTTTTTATTATCTGAGCCACCAGAGAAACCCTTTGAGCCTCCAGGAAAGCCTGTCATGCTGACACAGGTAGAAATCTTTTCATAGCTTAGGTTTTACTTGGAAGTTCAAAGTACTCTAAATTTACACTTTGATACAGGCCTCACTCTATTTTATACCTTGGCATTTTAATATCTTCAGAAAAAGTTTCATTGGGTTAAACAACTTGCAATATAAATTGGGTTGTAGGTATTTAATGATACCACACCCCAAATAATTAATGTGATTATGAGCTTGACTTGGCTATCAGGAAGCAGCAAAATGTCCTCCAAGGATGTAAAATATTTAATGTAGAGATCACGTAGGAAAATAACTCAAGTGATTAAAAAGGTAAAAAAAAGTATATATATATAATAATAAAAATCTTGCTTTGAGCTTAGGGGAGCAAAAGTGGTAAAGGCAGCTCTATTTACCTATGGTCATGCTGTTACTTTCATTTAAAACTCTTGCCAATTATGAACTTGAGGTCTATGGGGTCTATATATTAAACCAAAAGATAAATAGATGCTGTGTCCCTGCATAAAGAGCTTGAGTTATTTGAATAAGAAGGGAGCAATGTAATGTTAATCACATTAAGAAAGCAACATTTTAAACTAAAATTATTAATTATTAGATGAAGGCATGCTGTGTAAGTGGGAAGTAAATGAACAGACTGCAAATTTTTCAATAAAGAGAAGAGGGCAAATGTCCATTTCAGCCCAGAAATTTGTCTGATTGCAAGTTTAATCAACCATATCATAATAAAACCCATGCTTGGATGAAAAATAACCATGTCAAATTAAACTCTACATAAAAATCATAAGAGAGCCTGAAGTGCTCCCTTCAAATAGTCTGCATTTCTTAAATTTATAATCTTTTTGTAGTAAAATGCCTTCTGACCTTAATATTCAAATCCTTTGCATATTTTTACTGATTGGCTCAAACTAACTTTATGTACAAAGTTTAAATTTTTCCTGGAGGAAATATTACCCCAACCCAGGTGCTAGAACATTTTCCCCCAGTACTCCACACATAGATAAGGAAGTGTCATTTTCCTAAGATTCATATTTTTTACCCCTTCGTATTTCAGAAAGTTTGATAAGTTTGACCTGGGCTGTGCTATGACCCAGGCTGCATAGAAGTATTTTAATAGGGCAAATTTATTCAGAGGAGAAATCAGATAGGGTTCTAACAGTAAATTCAGTAGAAGTCATTGTGAAGCCCAGTCCTTGAGTCGTTTGATCTGTAGACTTAAAACGTAAAAAGGAACAACTGTGGGGGTTGGGGTGGGGAAACAAAACTGGGAGATTCCATGATCTTTGGAACACAATAGGATACGAATTCAGTAGCCATAATAAAAATATGGTATATTGGAGTTAATTCATTAATGTGCTCATCAAAATATGTCATTAAGAGGAAGAAAGAGAAAACCATACAATAGAAGATATTTGGAAGACATAAAACTAGGAAAGATTCTTACACATAATGAGTCCTACCCTTATTACTCAATAAGAAAAAGATTAAATGCTATACAGATAAAAACAGGAACAGGCACTCCATGAGCAGGATACCCAAACAACAAATTAATATGTGAAGGGTCATTAGGAGACTTTGAATAAAATCACAAAGTGACTCTACTATATACCTATCAAATAACTAAAATAAAATTAAAAACAAAGGCAATTCTAAGAGTCAGCAATGGCAAGAATTTGGAATAACTGGAACTCTCCCTATACTACATTAAGAAGTATGAATTGACACATGCCCTTTGGAAAGCGATTTGGCAATATCTATGAAATCTTAATAATATTTCAGCTAAACTTGTCCTAGGCATAAGTGTAACAGAAATGCATATTTTTGTTAACAAGAAGCATATACAAGGAAGTGCTCAGTCACTCAGTTGTGTCTAACTCTTTGTGACCCCTATGCAGTGCAGGCTCCAGGCTTGTCTATCTATGGGATTTTCCAGGCAAGAATGCTGGTTTGAGTTGCCATTTCCTTCTCTAGTACAAGGATGTACAAATCAGTATTACTCATGATTTTCCAAGTATTCATTGACAGTAAAGTCAACAATTATGTGGTATACTACACAATAATGAAAATGAATAAATTACTTCAATGGAAACCTGATTACATCACACAAATATTGCATAAAAGGAGACAAACACAAAAGTTTGTTTCATGACATAATTATAAAATGTTCCAAGACAGGCCAAAGTAATTTCAGTGACTGAGGTCACAGTAGAAGTTTCCTTCTATGACAGGGAGAAATTGGGGGCTTCTTGGGTGCTGCTTATGTTCTATTCTTTCATCTGTTCTTTGATCTGGAAAACAGTATTAAGTGTTGCTCACTTTACAAAAAATAAATGAGATTTAAACTTGTGAGTTGCCCACTTTTATGTATATATGCTATAATTTAATTAAGAAAGATAATTCTAAAATGTATACATCATGAATTAATAAGTGTTAAAAGAATCGAGGATGTTTAACAATAATCTAGGCACATATATTTTAGCTAGTTTCTCGTTGTAACCGAATCAGTTTGCCTTGGCTATTCAGATGGTATTGGGTATCTTGGTCAACCTCACTTACACTGTTTTTCTATCTATGATCAGTTAATTTATCAGTCACAGTAGCAGTCTAGACCAACAGTGAGTCATGTTTGTGAGTCATTTCATATCTTTAAGACCTTATATTTCTTGTTTGTACAGTGAAAATGTGGACCAGATAAATAGCAGTTTTGATATAATGAAAATATAATGAATACAAACTGTATTTCTGCCTTTAAACTTTGGTCTGCAACTCTACATAGTTGTAAAACTTAGGTAAACTTCCCATGTCTCACCTTCTTCATTTGTGACAGTTAATAATAGCTGTTCAACAGGTTTATTGGGTTGGGGATGCTGTTGAGGAAAGTACAATCATTACATTTGACATACATTAGATACTCATTGAATGGTGACATCAAATACATAGAGCATCTTGTTTCATAATTCTGAGCTCTGTTCCTACAATTCATTGTTCTTTTTTTCAATTATTTTAAAAATCAGCAAAGGACTATATGTGCATTTTTCAAAATTTATGTTTTGCTTTTATTTTCAATTTTTAAGATTTTTATTAAAATTATTCCTAAATTACAGAAATATGGGATAATAAGAATAGTACAAAGAACTCTGATACTTTTTATCCAAGCTTGCCTGTTACTAAGATTTTGTCCCATTTGCTTTTACATTTCTCTCTCATTCTCTTTCTGTCTCCTTCACTGTCTCTTTCATGGGATGTGTGTGTGTATATGTGTATTTTTCTTAAAAAAATAACCAATTAAAATCTTTATATGCATTTATTAAAATAAGTATACTATTCTCTTACATAATCACAAAGCAGTTATCACTCAGCAAATTTTAAAATGATCTAATATTTTATCTAGTTTACTCTCATTATTCATTAAAAAAAAAATAACCTTATAGTTTATTGTTGTTTACGCTCCAGTACAGAATCTAGTCAAAGTCAAAATATTGAATTTACTTCTTATGATTCTTCAGTCTTTTTCACTTTTTATCCTTTAATGCACTGATAATTTCAAAGATATACTACATTATTACTGTTAATATTATTGTTTTTATTATTACCAGAAAAATGTTCCTCATTTTTATTTTATGTTTCCTCATGAGCAGATTCCAGTTGTACATTCACAGTCTGAATATTATGTAAATGAGACTGCATCTTATGGGTTATCCTCTAAGGACACATGATGAATATCTGTCCCTCAATGGAGATGTTAATTTTGATCACCAATGTTGGGTTTCCCTGGTGGCATTAGTGGTAAAGAACTCACTTACCAAGCAGGAGATCAATGTTGGATATCAGGGTTGAGAAGATTCCTGGAGGAGGGAAATGGCCACCCACTCCCGTATTCTTCCCTGGAGAATCCCACAGACAAAGGAGACAGAGGGCTACAGTCCACTGGTTGCAGAATCAGACAAGACTGAAGTGACTCAGCATGCATGCATGCAAGGTCAAAATGATACGTTCTTCTGTAATGTATACTTACTATTTTTTCCTTATAGCAAATAAATAATCTGTCAGGATACATTAACAGCTATTCCATGGTTTGAAACAGCAAATGGCTAAAAACCTCTGTTGCTTTGCCACATTAAATAACACATGTTCTTAAAATAATCCCACACAATCTGATTCAACATAGCACAATCTAAAGGTGTGGATTTGATGGCAGATCACAGGACTTCTAACTTTACTGGTAGAGCTCTTGAATGCTAAGGAAAAAAGTACACATTTTTGTGATTTCAGCTTAAACGATGTGTGCATGGGTAAGGTCAACATAATTGAAATTGGTTTAAAAATTGCAAATGTTAAACATGAGAATTAGAGTGCTTGTGTTGTTACAACTGAGCAAATAGGAATGGATTTTTTTTTTTGCATTAATTTTGCCTAATCAAGAACTGATAACTATTATTTATTTATTTTTAAATTATTATTATTATTTTTACTTTATTTTACTTTATAATACTGTATTGGTTTTGCCATACATCAACATGAATCCACCACGGGTATACATGAGTTCCCAATCTTGAATGCCCTTCCCACCACCCCCCATACCTTCTCTCTGAGTCATCTCAGTGCATCAGCCCCAAGCATCCTGTATCCTGCATCAAACCTACACTGGCAATTCGTTTCTTACATGATATTATACATGTTTCAATGCCATTCTCCCAAATCATCCCACCCTCTCCCTCTCCCACAGAGTCCAAAAGTCTGTTCTATACATCTGTGTCTCTTTTGCTGTCTTGCATACAAGGTTATCATTACCGTCTTTCTAAATTCCAAATATATATCTGTTAAAAGATATTTGCCTAGCAAGTGAAAAATTTTTGCCCTTCTATGAATCTCCTCATCTCCATTGTCATTCCAATTCAACCTAAAGTTTTTCTTAGTATTTCCCCCTTCAGTTCAGTTCAGTTCAATCGCTCAGTCATGTCCGACTCTTTGTGACCCCATGAATCTCAGCACGCCAGGCCTCCCTGTTCATTACCACCTCCTGGAGGTCACTCAGACTCAGGTCCATCGATTCCATGATGCCACCCAGCCATCTCACCCTCGGTCTTCCCCTTCTCCTCCTGTCCCCAATCCCTCCCAGCATCAGAGTCTTTTCCAATGAGTCAAATCTTCGCCAAAATACTGGAGTTTCAGCTTTAGCATCATTCCTTTGAAAGAAATCCCAGGGTCGATCTCTTTCAGAATGGACTGGTGGGAGCTCCTTGCAGTCCAAGGGACTCTCAAGAGTCTTCTCCAACACCACAGTTCAAAAGCATCAATTCTTTGGTGCGAAGCCTTCTTCACAGTCCAACTTTCACATCCACACCTGACCACAGGAAAAACCATAGCCTTGACTAGATGGACCTTAGTTGGCAAAGTAATGTCTCCGCTTTTGAATATACTATCTAGTTTGGTCATAACTTTTCTTCCCAGGAGTAAGCGTCTTTTAATTTCATGGCTGTAGTCACATTTGCAGTGATTTTGGAGCCCCCAAAATAAAGTCTGACACTCTTTCCATTGTTTCTCCATCTATTTCCCATGAAGTGATGGGATCAGATGCCATGATATTCGTTTTCTGAATGTTGAGCTTTAAGCCAACTTTTTCACTCTCCTCTTTTACTTTAATCAAGAGGCTTTTTAGTTCCTCTTCACTTTCTACCATAAGGGTGGTGTCATCTGCATATGTGAGGTTATTGATATTTCTCCCTGCAGTCTTGATTCCAGCATGTGTTTCTTCCAGTCCACCATTACTCATGATGTACTCTGCATATAAGTTAAATAAACAGGGTGACAGTATACAGCCTTGACATACTCCTTTTCTATTTGGAACCAGTCTGTTGTTCCGTGTCCAGTTCTAACTGTTACTTCCTGACCTGCATACAGATTTCTCAAGAGGCAGTAAGCTGGTCTGGTATTCCCATCTCTTTCAGAATTTTCCACAGTTTATTGTGATCTACACAGTCAAAGGCTTTGTCATAGTCAGTAAAGCAGAAATAGATGTTTTTTCTGGAACTCTCTTGCTTTTTCCATGATTCAGCGGATGTTGACAATTTGATCTCTGGTTCCTCTGCCTTTTCTAAAACCAGCTTGAACATCAGGGAGTTCGCGGTTCATGTATTTCTGAAGCCTGGCTTGGAGAAATTTGAGCATTACTTTACTAGCATGTGAGATGATCTTGTAGATATTTAACAGTAAATCATGAGGAATTAATTGAATTAAAAGATCATGTTAGAAGCTACACTATTGTCTAATTAAACAATCAATCTATTACAAATAAAAATGATACACATGTATTAGGTCTCTTAATTCTACTGACTGTAGCTTTATTGAAAATAAACCAAAATATACATAAATGTTACAATTTAGCTTAAAACTTGTCATTTTATAGAGAGGTTTTCCCATCCAAAAATGTAAGAATGGTGGGGGACGAAAAAAATGGTTTAGGAATAGGATGGGGAGAACACTTTGTCCCTCACTACTTCATCAAAAGAACATTTCAAAGCTGAGTAAATTCCACAAAACAACTTCTGACTGCTGGCAGAGGACATCAGGCATCCAGCAAAGCAGATCATCAGCTTCAAAACCAGGCAGGAATTAATACATACGACGAAGACAGAGACAAAGGAGGTAGGGAGGGAGCCCCGTCCTGGGAAGGGAATCCTGTCCCAGGAAGAGACTCTTAAAAAGAGAGGTTTCCTAAAATTGGGGAGCATTCTCACAGCTGTGTATGGGGGCGAGCCCTGGAAGCACAGAGGGCAACATAACAGGAAGGAAGAATAAATAAATAAATAATTAAAACCAACAGATTACGAATTCAACAGGATAACCCACAGTGGATAAGCAGCGCAAACGCCTGCGTCTGACAGCAGTGGGGGTTGGGCAGGGAGGAGCGCACCTGCGACAGTGCTTTCTAAGAATTGGGCCACAGGAGACGTAGGCTACAGGGCTTTTCTCGAGAATTGGGGTGTAACAGGGCCAGAGTCGGGTCTGCACGTGGCTAGAAAGAGCTATCTTGGTCTAGCAAACCAGACTGTGGGATAGCTAACACGCGAAATGCTCGAACATAAGACACCGACAGGCCTGCACACAGAACAGAGGATGGATCGGCAATAGCCGGCTGCAGACCATCCCCCTCTGGCGACAGGCAGCCAGAGCCTTAAGTGCTAGAAGGGGGCAATCGCAGCTCAAGAGTGACATTACCTACCAAATTGAAAACTGGTTTCTTTGCTATTGAAACTACTGGGGGCTCTGAACAGTCATCATCTGCCTGAGAAAGAGCCCCGGCGGAGCTCCCAGAAAATTGAGCGACCCGGAAGCCCAGAAGTCACAATAGGGCGTGCCAAACTCCTAGCCACTCAGACCTGGGAAGGGAATAAAGCCCCAGTTCAACCAAATTCAAGTCTGGGAGGGCTTCCTGATCACCAATCCTGAGCGCCAAAGACCAGGGAAGTGCATGAAGCATAGGGCAGGCCCCACAAGGTTATCCCAAGGAGCAAGAAGGGGCAAGCCCAGTGCAGAGTCCACCACCACCGTCCCTGTGTCAAGACAGAAATCAGACACGGAAGGGACCAGCAAACAGAGGAAGTCAAACAGAGGGAATTGCCTTGGTAGTGACCCCACACAGTCTACGACAGAGAAAGCGCCAGATACACTGTTACTACTTTTATGATCAATTTTTTTTTGGGGGGGTGTGGGGGATAATGTGGAAGCATGATTTTTTTAAGAATTTTTTTCTTTCTTAAATTTTTTTTTTCTTTTTAAATTTGTTTTCTCTTCTTTTATTTTTCGTTTTTTTCTAAACTTGCTTAAAATTTTAAGTCTTCTATATTTCTATTTATTATCTTTATAACCTATTATTACTTTACCAAAAAAAAAAAAAAAACCCTATCTTTAAAGCAAATGCTGTATATAGCCTATTGGTGGTGGAAGTTGTCTTTTAATAATTCTGGACTCTTTTATTTTATTTTACTTTTATTTTTTTCTCAATTTTTTTTAAATTTTCTCTCCTTCTTTTTATCTTTAATATTTTATCTTTGAAAATCCAATCTCTACTCCAGATATTTAATCTCAACATTTTGGTATTTGTTGCCAATTTTGTACGTTTAAAAACCTAATCTTCAGTACCCAATTTTACATGAGTGCGAGACTACTGGCTTGACCACTCTCTCCCCCCTTTGGAATCTTTCTTTTCTCCACCAGGTGGCTTTTGTCTCATCTCTCCCCCTCCTCTTCTCTACCCAACTCTATGAATCTCTATGTGCTCCTGAAGGTGGAGAATTCTCAGGGAACTAGTCACTGGCCAGATCTGTATCCCTCCTTTGCATCTCCCTCTTTCATCCTCCTGACCACCTCTATCTACTTCCTCCCTCTCCTCTTCCATGTATAACTCTGTGACCACGTCTGAGAGGTCCAGACTTTGGAGCACACACAAGAGAGTGGTTACGGGCTAGCTTGCTTTTTCCTCTTTTGATTCCACCTCATCCCATTCCACTCACCTCTAACTACCCCCTCCCTCTTCTCTCCTCCAAGTAACTCAGAGATCCTCTATGGACAACCCTCAAAGTGGAGAAACCTATCATCATTAACCCAGATGTTTTAACAATAGTGCTGAATAGATGGAGAAATCATGAGGCTATTGTAAAAATAAATCTGAAAACCAGAATCAGGAGGTGTAAGTCCAAATCCTGAGATCATCAAAGAATTCCTGAATACAGGGAACATTATCCAATAAGAGCTCATCAAACGCCTTCATACCTATACTGAAACTGAGCACCACCCAAGGGCCAACAAGCTCCAGAGCAAGACATACCACGCAAATTCTCCAGCAACATAAGAACAAGCCCCTGAGCTTCAATACACAGGCAGCTCAAAATATTCCAAAACCATTGACGTCCCATCACCCATTACTTGACACTTCACAGCACTCTAGAGAGGGGAAATCCAACTCCACCCACCAGAACTTCAACACAAGCCTCTCTAATCAAGAAACTTTACAAGCCACTGATATAACCCCAAACACAGAGAGGAAGCTCTACAATAAAGAGAATTCGACAAATTCTCAAAATAAAGAAAAGCCACCACAAATGCAGCAATATAACCAGGATGAAGAGACAGAGGAATACCCAGCAGGTAAAGGAACAGGAGACATGCCCACCAAACCAAACAAAAGAGGAAGAGATAGGGAATCTACCTGAGAAAGAATTCCGAATACTGATAGTGAAAATGATCCAAAATCTTAAAATAAAAATGGAATCACAGATAAATAGCCTGGGGTCAAGGATTGAAAAGATACAAGAAAGGATTAACAAGGACGTAGAAAAAATAAAAAGAGTCAACAGATAATGAATAATGCAATAAATGAGATCAGAAACACTCTGGAGGCTACAAATAGTAGAATATCAGAGGCAGAAGATAGGATTAGTGAAATAGAAGATAAAATGGTAGAAATAAATGAATCAGTGAGGAAAAAAGAAAGACAAATTAAAAGAAATGAGGACAACCTCAGACACCTCCAAGACAATATGAAACGCTCCAACACTCGAATTATAGGAGTCCCAGAAGAAGAAGACAAAAAGAAAGACCATGAGAAAATACTTGAGGAGGTAATAGTTGAAAACTTCCCTAAAATGCGGAAGGAAATAATCACCCAAGTCCAAGAAACCCAGAGAGTGCCAAACAGGATAAACCCAAGGCGGAACACCCCAAGACATATACTAATCAAACTAACAAAGACCAAACACAAAGAACAAATATTAAAAGCAGCAAGGGAAAAACAACAAAGAACACACAAGGGGATCCCCATAAGAATAACTGCAGATCTTTCAATAGAAACTCTTCAGGCCAGGAGGGAATGGCAAGACATACTTAAAGTGATGAAAGATAATAACCTTCAGTCAAGACTACTGTACCCAGCAAGAATCTCATTCAAATATGAAGGAGAAATCAAAAGCTTTACAGACAAGCAAAAGCTGAGAGAATTCAGCACCACCAAACTAGCTCTCCAACAAATACTAAAGGATAGACTTTAGACAGGAAACACAAAAAGGACGTATAAACCTGAACCCAAAACATTAAAGTAAATGGCAACAGGTGCATACTTATCAATAATTACCTTAAATGTAAATGGGTTGAATGCCCCAACCAAAAGGCAAAGACTGGCTGAATGGATAAAAAAACAAGATCCCTATATATGCTGCCTACAAGAGACCCACCTCAAAACAACGGACACATACAGACTGAAAGTGAAGGGCTGGAAAAAGATATTCCATGCAAATAAAGACCAAAAGAAAGCAGGAGTAGCAATACTCATATCTGATAAAATAGACTTTAAAACAAAGGCTGTGAAAAGGGACAAAGAAGGCCACTACATAATGATTAAAGGATCAATCCAAGAAGAAGATATAACAATTATAAATATATATGCACCCAACATAGGAGCACTGCAATATGTAAGACAAATGCTAACAAGCATGAAAGGGGAAATTAATAATAACACAATAATAGTGGGAGACTTTAGTACCCCACTCAAACCTATGGACAAATCATCTAAACAGAAAATTAACAAAGAAATGCAAACTTTAAATGATACAATAGACCAGTTAGACCTAATTGATATCTATAGGACATTTCACCCCAAAACAATGAATTTCACCTTTTACTCAAGTGCACACGGAATCTTTTCCAGGATAGATCACATCCTGGGTCATAAATCTAACCTTGATAAATTCCAAAAATCGAAATTATTCCAAGCATCTTCTCTGACCATAATGCACTAAGGTTAGATATCAATTACAGGAGAAAAGCTATTAAAAATTCCAACATTTAGAGGCTGAACAACACCCTTCTGAATAATCAACAAATCACAGAAGAAATCAAAAAGAAATCAAATTATGCATCAAAACGAATGAAAATGAAAACACAACTACACAGAACCTATGGGACACTATAAAAGCAGTGCTAAGAGGAAAGTTCATAGCCATACAGGCATACTTCAAGAAACAAGAAAAAAGTCAAATAAATAACCTAACTCTACACCTGAAGCAACTAGAAAAGAAAGAAATAGAGAACCCCAGAGTTAGTAGAAGGAAATAAATCCTAAAAATTAGGGCAGAAATAAATGCAAAAGAAACAAAAGAGACCATAGCAAAAATCAACAAAGCAAAAAGCTGGTTCTTTGAAAGGATAAATAAAATTGACAAACCATTAGCCAGACTCATCAAGAAACAAAAAGAAAAAAATCAAATCAATAAAATTAGAAATGAAAATGGAGAGATCACTACAGACAACACAGAAATACAAAGAATCATAAGAGACTACTATCAGCAATTATATGCCAATAAAATGGACAACTTGAAAGAAATGGACAAATTCTTAGAAAAGTACAACTTTCCAAAACTGAACCAGGAAGAAATAGAAAATCTTAACAGGCCCATCACAAGCATGGAAATTGAAACTGTAATCAGAAATCTTCCAGCAAACAAAAGCCCAGGTCCAGACGGCTTCACAGCTGAATTCTACCAAAAGTTTCGAGAAGAGATAACACCTATCTTACTGAAACTATTCCAGAAAATTGCTGAGGAAGGTAAACTTCCAAACTCATTCTATGAGGCCACCATCACCCTAATACCAAAACCTGACAAAGACACCACAAAAAAAGAAAACTACAGGCCAATATCACTGATGAACATAGATGCAAAAATCCTTAATAAAATCCTAGCAATCAGTGTGGGGCTCTAAATGCGGAGCACCCCTGGCAATAAGAATCCAGCAACACATTAAAAATATCGTACACCATGAGCAAGTGGGCTTTATCCCAGGGATGCAAGGATTCTTCTATATCCGCAAATCAATCAATGTAATTCATCACATTAACAAACTGAGAACTAAAAATCATATGATTATCTCAATAGATGCAGAAAAAGCCTTTGACAAAATTCAACATCCATTTATGATAAAAACGCTCCAGAAAGCAGGAATAGAAGGAACGTACCTCAACATAATAAAAGCTATATATGACAAACCCACAGCTAACATTATCCTCAATGGTGAAAAATTGAAACCATTTCCCCTAAAGTCAGGAACAAGACAAGGGTGTCCACTTTCACCACTACTATTCAATATCTTACTGGAAGTTTTGGCCACAGCAATGAGAGCAGAAAAAGAAATACAAGGAATCCAAATTGGAAAAGCAGAAGTAAAACTCTCACTGTTTGCAGACGACATGATTTTCTACATATAAAATCCTAAAGACTCGACCAGAAAACTATCAGAGCTAATCAACGAATATAGTAAAGTTGCAGGATATAAAATCAACACTCAGAAATCCCTTGCATTCCTATACACTAATAATGAGAAAGTAGAAAAAGAAGTCAAGGAAACAATTCCATTCACCATTGCAACGAAAAGAATAAAATACTTAGGAATATTCCTACCTAAAGAAACTAAAGACCTATATATCGAAAACTACAAAACACTGATGAAAGAAATCAAAGAGGACACTAATAGATAGAGAAATATACCATGCTCATGGGTCGGAAGAGTCAATATAGTGAAAATGAGTATACTACCCAAAGCAATCTACAGATTCAATGCAATTCCTATCAAGTTACCAACAGTATTTTTCACAGAACTAGATCAAATAATCTCAAGATTTGTATGGAAATACAAAAAACCTCGAATAGCCAAAGCAATCTTGAGAAAGAAGAATGGAACTGGATGAATCAACTTGCCTGACTTCAGGCTCTACTACAAAGCCACAGTCATTAAGACAGTATGGTACTGGCACAAAGACAGAAATATAGATCAATGGAACAAAATAGAAAGCCCTCAGATAAACCCACACACCTATGGACACCTTATCTTCGACAAAGGAGGCAAGAATATACAATGGAGTAAAGACAGCCTCTTTAACAGGTGGTGATGGAAAAACTGATCAACCACTTGTAAAAAATGAAACTAGATCTCTTTCTAACACCATACACAAAAATAAACTCAAAGTGGATTAAAGATCTAAATGTAAGACCAGAAACTATAAAACTCCTAGAGGAAAACATAGGCAAAACACTCTCCGAAATAAATCACAGCAGGATCCTCTATGATCCACATCCCAATATACTGGAAATATAAGCAAAGATAAACAAAATGGGATCTAATTAAAATTAAAAACTTCTGCACAACAAAGGAAACTGTAAGCAAGGTGAAAAGACAGCCTTCTGAATGTGAGAAAACAATAGCAAATGAAACAACTGACAAACAACTAATCTCAAATATATATAAGCAACTTATGCAGCTCAACTCCAGAAAAATAAATGAACCAATAAAAAATGGGCCAAAGAACTAAATAGGCATTTCTCCAAAGAAGACATACGGATGGCTAACAAACACATCATGAAAAGATGCTCAACATCACTTATTATGAGAGAAATGCAAATCAAGACCACAATGAGGTACCATTTCACACCAGTCAGAATAGCTGCGATCCAAAAGTCTACAAGCAATAAATGCTGGAGAGGATGTGGAGAATGCACACTGCTGGTGGGAATGCAAACTAGTACAGCCAATATGGAAAACAGTGTGGAGATTCCTTAACAAATTGCAAATAGAACTGCCTTATGATCCAGCAATCCCACTGCTGGGCATACACACTGAGGAAACCAGAATTGAAAGAGACACATGTACCTCAGTGTTCATTGCAGCACTGTTTATAATAGCCAGGACATGGAAGCAACCTAGATGTCTATCAACAGATGAATGGATAAGCAAGCTGTGGTACATATACACAATGGAGTACTACTCAGCCCTTAAAAAGAATAAATTCGACTCAGTTCTAATGAGATGGATGAAATTGGAGCCGATTATACAGAGTGAAGTAAGCCAGAAAGAAAAACACCAATACAGTATACTGACACATATATATGGAAATTAGAAGGATAGTAATGATGACCCTCCATGTGAGACAACAAAAGAGCCTCAGAGGTATAGAACGGACTTTTGGACTCTGAGGGAGAGGGAGAGGGTGGGATGATTTGGGAAAATGGCATTGAAACATGTATACTATCTTGTAAGAATGAAGCGCCAGTCTATGTTCAATACAGGATGCAGGATGCATGGGGCTGGTGCACGGGATGATTCACGGAGAGGATGTGGGGAGGGAGGTGGGAGGGGGCTTTGGCATTGGGAGATCATGGACACCTATGGCTGATTCATGTTAATGTATGGCAAAACAAATACAGTATTGTAATGTAGAATAAAGTATTAAAAATATAAAAAATAAAAAAAAATGTAAGAATGATTCAAATTATTAATTCTAATATTAGACATATAGCTGCAACAAATTTGTAAGCAGCTTTCAAATATATGAATTAGTGGTTAAACATTGGCTATAGTAAAAGGATGCATTAATAAAAGTATTCTGCTGAATCATGCTTAAATATTTTAACAAATCTTATAGCAAAGTCTAAAGTACATGATGGTGAGCTTATCCAAATGTCCAGAAATGATTTCTACAATGTTGACTAAACTCACTTGTCTATTTGCTCTTCCTTCTTTCCTTATTTCTTTCATCCTTCCTTCCTTCCTTCCTTCCATAGATCTTTAAGTGAATTATGTAGGATTATTGATATATAAAAATTACTATTTTCATCATTTTTATAAATGCAAAGAAAATTTTTTGGGGGACATAATTGCAATAAAAATGCCATTGCAGCAGATGGAAAACAAAAGTAGAGAATAGGACCACTGAATATAAATTTAGACTGTTTTTGTTATCTTCATCAAGTAACTTCAGTTTTAAAATAGTTGTGTTTGTTCTTTGCACAAATGACATGTACCTAAACATATCCACTAAGAAACAGATAATACTTTAATATGCTTAATGTTAAACAAACTTTTAAGTAACAGTTATAACTTAGGTGGAAGAGAGAGGGTTCTTTTACAACCTATATCTTTTACCTCAAGCACTCTTTTGTATTTTGTGAAAAAGGAGAAAATCTACACATTATTTAAGATTCATTTCTAGTGCCAATCTTTCTGCTTTCCCACAAAGCTTTCTTCTAGTCACCACTAAAATTTGTACACATCTCTACTGTCATCCCTGTATATTTTATATTTTGTTTTTCTCCATTACTGAACAGTAAACTACTTGTTCTAGTGACTAATAAGTTTGTGTCCCAAGCTTTTAGTACAGGTAGAGGCATAAAAGTTCTCACAAAACATGTGTTTAAAAGACGGATGGTTAGGTGAAAGAAGCAGTTATCTAAATATGCACTGTACTTTCTCTGATAATGGTATTTTAAGTACAGATAAGATGCAAATGATGGAAATTTTATTTACACAGCATCAAATGATGGTATTTATGAAGACTATGTTTGGGTCCCTTATATTACACATATCCTATGGTTAATTCTGAGTAACTTACCCAAGTTTTCCTCATTGATTTAGTTACAGATAGCTATGTAAATATATATTTTAAAGGACTCTTCTCCACCTAGCAACTTGAACACTACCCCTTCCAAAAGTTCTTTTCAAAAAGATGCCTATTAAGAGCACATTCTTTACAGAGTGGCAAAACAGATGCATTAGTTCATAAATACACATGATTTAATGTGTTTGATGTAGACAGTTATATTTCAAAAGAGAAACAGTGAGAGGATAATACTTAATGGAAGAATTCTAGACTTTATTGATTAATCAGAGGAGCTACACTGAGTCTCCCAGACTTTTTCAGCTTGTTTTGCCGTGTATCTGTAGTCCATGCTATCATGTGCTTTCTGGACCTCCTTCAAGTGGAAAGACTTGGTCCTCCAGTTGATGGACTGACTGTCAGTTGTCAGTCTTTAACTATTCAGCCTCTTCTGAATTGCCTCAGATGAAGTGCACTGCCCCTTGCAAGGTCAAACCACTTTTTTGGGCAGCCTGCATCAAATATCTGGTTGATATGGCGATGTTACGTCCAGGCCTCTTGCTTCAACTCATGAAAACTCTGCATGCATACATGCTATGTCACTTCAGTCATGTCTGACTCTTTGTGACCTCATGGACTCTAGCCCTCCAGGCTCCTCTGTCTATGGGCATCTCCAAGCAATAATACTGGAGTGGGTTTCCATGCCCTCCTCCAAGGGATCTTCCTGACCCAGGGATCAGACCCATCCCCTGTCCATTTCTACTTCCTTTCCTTCCCCCTACCAATGTTGATCCCAAAGGTATCCCTTATATGTTAATCTTATGTCACAGTCAACTTCCTGGAGAATCCAACCTATGAGGTTATCCAGTCACTAGACAGACAAACAGCCTCAGAGTTCCCAGAATAAGAAGGTAAACATCTCAAACTGGTAAGAACTATGGGTCTCAAATTTCCTCTAATGTCAACCAAGCTGGTTTTTTGTTTGCTACTCAAAAGCAATTAACCCTTCTGATATCAATCATATAAATATTAATACATAAGAAAGCAATGATTAAAAACTCCAATATTTAGGTATCACAGTGATCAGGATTCACAGGATGCTTTCTCACCATATTCTTAAACTTATTTCATTAATTTTATTACACTAAATTCAAGTCTACAAAAAAATAAAATCTTGCCTTTTTGATTAATTTATTTCTGCCCTACTTAATAAAAAAACCTCAGCCATGTTTATAAGAATAGTTGAGAAATGTAAATGAAAGAGGAAGTCTTGCTTTGGTAAAAAGGAAATTTGGCTGAGAAGAGATCACAAATATTCTTTAAGTATATGCTGGCATACACACTGAACTATTCAGCCAGGGTCCTGAGGGACTTGGGTCAGTCTTAAGGGATGGAACCAAATAATGTAGGGTGTGAGACACACCTCAGAGAGTAAAAGATGTGCTCACTGAATATTAGGGACTTTAAATGGAGAAAGGATAAATTGAGAAGTATATAACTTGTTTAAATCTATTTCAAATCTGTTGTTTAAATGATTTCTTTTTTAAAATAAGCACATAAACATATCAATAAACACAATATTACCTTTTTAATATTTCATTTAAAGCCAGTTTTATTTTTGTTCTTGCTCCATAAGCTAATAATCTATAGCAGGAAATAACAGTAAACATGTTAGACTTTGAGGCTAAATTATATTGGATCCCCAAGCTAAGTCTGTTGTAGATTTAACTGTAGGTGTGATATTGTAAACCACAAGAATGATGGTTTATAGATGTAGATGAAGATGATGAAGATGCATATAGATGAATGTAGGCACAGATGAGTGAAAGTAAATTTATTCAATTCTGATGGCAGAGGACTCAAATATAAAGTTTATAATATCTACTGAAGATGATCTAGATTTATTTTTAGATCAAAAATGTATATGTGCCTATGTTATCTAGTCAACTGAGCAAAGACATAGGCCTAGGTACAAAATATGTGCCATATAATGTCTAGTTTATAAGAATATCTGCTTTTCAGTTCAGTTCAGTCGCTCAGTGGTGTCTCTTTGTGACCCCATGAATTGCAGCACGCCAGGCCTCCCCTGTCCATCATCAACTCCCGGAGTTCACTCGGACTCACATCCATCCAGTCGGTGATGTCATCCAGCCATCTCATCCTCAGTCATCCTCTTCTCCTCCTGTCCCCAATCCCTCCCAGCATTAGAATCTTTGGTGGCCAAAGTACTGGAGTTTCAGCTTTAGCAACATTCCTTCCAAAAAACATCCAGGGCTGATCTCCTTCAGAATGGACTGGTTGGATCTCCTTGCAGTCCAAGGGACTCTCAAGAGTCTTCTCCAACATCACAATTCAAAAGCATCAATTATTTGGCACTCAGTTTTTCACATTCCAACTTTCACATCCATACATGACCACAGGAAAAACCATAGCCTTGACTAGATGGACCTTTGTTGGCAAAGTAATGTCTCTGATTTTGAATATGCCATCTAGGTTGGTAATAACTTTCCTTCTAAAGAGTAAGCGTCTTTTAATTTCATGGCTGCAGTCACCATTTGCAGTGATTTTGGAGCCCCCAAAAATAAAGTCTAACACTGTTTCCAATGTTTCCCCATCTATTTCCCAGGAAATGATGGGACCAGATGCCATGATCTTCGTTTTCTGAATGTTGAGCTTTAAGCCAACTTTTTCACTCTCGTCTTTCACTTTCATCAAGAGGCTTTTAGTTCCTCTTCACTTTCTGCCGTAAGGGTGGTGTCATCTGCATATCTGAGTTGACTGATAATTCTTCTGGCAATCTTGATTCCAGCTTGTGCTTCTTCCAGCCCAGTATTTCTCATGATGTACTCTGCATATAATTTAAATAGGCAGGGTGACAATATACAGCCTTGATGTACTCTTTTTCTTATTTGGAACCAGTTTGTTGTTACATGTCCTGTTCTAGCTGTTGCTTCCTGACCTGCATACAGGTTTCTCAAGAGGTAGGTCAAGTGGTCTGGTATTCCCTTCTCTTTCAGAATTTTCCACAGTTTATTGTGATCCACACAGTCCAAAGCTTTGCAATAGTCAATAAAGCAGAAATCAATGTTTTTCTGGAACTCTCTTGCTTTTTCCATGATCCAGCAGATGTTGGCAATTTGATCTCTAGTTCCTCTGCCTTTTCCAAAACCATCTTGAACATCTGAATGTAGATGGTTCACGTACTGCTGAAGCCTGGCTTGGAGAATTTTGAGCATTACTTTACTAACATGTGAAATGAGTGCAATAGTGTGGTAGTTTGAGCATTCTTTGGCATTGTCTTTCTTGGGGATCGGATTGAAAACTGACCTTTTCCAGTCCTGTGGCCACTGCTGAGTTTTCCAAATTTGATAGCATTTTGAGTGCAGCACTTTCACAACATCATCTTTCAGGATTTGAAATAGCTCAACTGGAATTCCATCACCTCCATTAACTATATCTGCTTCTAGAGATGGTCACTTCTGTGGTGCTGTTTCCATCTGCTGGGGAGAAAAAAAAAAACAAAACAGGACCACACACAACTGAATGAGTGGACAAAAGCTTTTCAAATTATATCAGGAAGTAGAACTTAAAGAAGAAATGGGGGAGAGACTGATGAGATTAGTAGGAAAATCCACAGGAATCAACAACAACTCTAATGGTGATTTGAGTCTAAATATACAAAAATTTATACTGCCTATAAGGAAAGCTGAGAGCCGAAGAAGTCATGCTTTTGAAGATTCCCTTGGACTGAAAAGAGATCCATCTAGTCCATTCTAATGGAAATCAGTCCTGGGTGTTCATTGAAGGACTGATGTTGAAACTGAAACTCCAATACTTTGGCCACCTCATGAGAAAAGCTGACGCATTTGAAAAGACTCTGATGTTGCGAAAGATGAGGGCAGAAAGAGAAAGGGACAACAGAGGAAAAGATGTTGGGATGGCATCACCGACTCGATGGACATGGATTTGGGTGAACTCCAGAGTCGTTGATAGACAGGAAGGCCTGGTGTGCTGTGGTCCATGGAGTCTGGAAAGAGTAGGACACGTGGTCCATGGAGTCTGAAAGAGTAGGACACGACTGAATGACTGAACTGAACTGAACTGTTTAGTTTCACTTGGTTAATTTTAACCCATTATTGAGATGGTTAAAATGGTTTACAGTCCTTAAATGCATTAGCCTTTATTTTTCCCAAAGAGAAAATAGTAATAATAAAAAAACAGTAAATACAGAAGTGAAGAAATTACAGAGAAAAATAGGAGTCATACGCTCTGATTAGAATCGACATTCTAATGAAATCACAGGTTATTTACATTTAATCAGTAAAGGTTTAATCATTGTGTCCTAATTAAAATAGCACTAATAGGAGCTCAAAAACTACCTTAAGTTGCATATGTACTTGTTTTGGACAGAATTTCTCAATTCAAAAATGCTCTCCACTGAAAGTTAAAATAATCGCATGTCTCCTTTAGTGTGCATATAAGGGAGTGAGAATTTGTCATGCTTGACAATAAAGTTACAACATATTAGAGATATGGAAGAGACAACAGAGATAATATAATTCAACCCAGCTCATTTATATAAAGGACTCTCATGTCAAAAATGTTTGAAGTCTCACCTAGTATTGCATAGCAAAAAGCAGTGCTTGAGTTAACAGTTGATATTAATTCCCAAACCAAGATTTATTTTTCCAAATCAACAATCCATTTGTAACTTACCAGAAAATGATAGCTAATAGATTTGGAAAAGTCAAATGATGATTAAATCTATTGTATACTCTTTTCTCCTAAAATCTATATTTTATGCTTGAGTAGATTAACATACCCAAATGACAGTAGTATCAAAAATAGTTGACTATGAATTAAACACTCTCTCCATTCATAATGTTTCCTTTGTTTGGTTTATGAATATGTACATACATAGATAATCTAAATATTTTTAATAGGTCCTTAGCACTGGGAGTTCATTAGACAAAAAACAAAAACTTATTGAAAAGACTAAAGTGCCGAGATGTCTGGTAGTTTAATGTGATAGTGTACAGCATGTTGCTGCAATTAGTCTGGGCTGACAAGGGAAATATAAAGTTAAAAAGACTTTTTCTAATGACAGTAGAATCTTTTAAAGGAAAAACAAAACTATATTTCAAAACCTTCATTTTATCTTCTATCTCTAATTTAACAGTGGAATCACAACTATAACTCAAGGAGCACTCTCATTAAATTGTTTCTTTTGTCTTAAAAAGAACATATTCATGCTGGGTAAAATAATTTTTAATGACCTAAAGGTGGAAGTAAATGCAAGATGAATCTCATATTAACTTATTAAGAAGATAGAACATTTATAAATTTTCTAAATTCTAAGTTTATCTTAGATAATTTAATTTTTGATGCAAATATTTACAATTTATTAATGGCTTTGGCATATTAACTTTAATGTAAAAAAACTTCCTTAGATGATGCAATCCATATGTCATAGATGATTTCCCTATAGCAATCAAGTTTAAGAGAATTATACTTTTAATGATGCATTAAACTCATGAGTCTAAGTTGAAAAATAAATGTTGACAAAATGTTGTAAATATCCAGTCTTAGAAAACTACTTCTAAAAAAAAAAAACCTTTCAGACTTTAAAATCAAAAGTAGAACACAGCAGAATACAGCATTATGCAACTATTAGAAACAAATGATCTAAATTAATTTCCTCATATGGCTGATGCATAACAGTCATTTCAGAGGGTTAATTTATTCCCATCATAAATGTTAGCCTATATTCTCTATTTCAGACCATCCTATCCATGCTCCCATTTAGAAGTTAGATGTCGGTTCTATTTTACTCTTATTTGTATATGGATTTCAGTAAGGCCTAATATATCATTTGGGGACAGAGTTATTTATAACAATTGGGCTTGATGAATGAATAACCTGAAAACCAAGCAGCCTTCTCTTATCATTCATTCTCATCTGGGAATATGATACATGGTATATATTTTCAGAATATTTTTCATCTACTACAGAAATTACAATAATTTCCACTGCATGCCTTCCGATTTATTTTGGACTCTAAGGATCATGAAGAAAAGATGCTTACTGGGAAGCAAGTAGAGAATCAACTTGAGAAAACATGGTGGGGAAGATCCATCCGTTGGATAAGTTTGTTTAGGATTCAGTGTGGTGGACTGAGCAATGGGTTCCCAAAGGTGGTTTTGTCTTAATTTCTACAACCTGTGAATGTTATTTTATATGGCAAGAGAAACTTTGCAGACATGTTTAAATTAAAGATTTTGAGTTAGGGGAGAGTAAGCTGTGAAAGTGCTGCACTCAACATGCGAGTAAATTTGGAAAACTCAGCAGTGGCCACAGGACTGGAAAAGGTCAGTTTTCATTCCAATCTCAGAGAAAGGAAATGACAAAGAATGCTCAAACTACCACACAATTGCACTCATCTCACATGCTAGTAAAGTAATACTCAAAATTCTTCAAGTCAGGCTTCAGCAATACGTGAACTGTGAACTTCCAGATGTTCAAGATGGTTTTGGAAAAGGCAGAGGAACCAGAGATCAAATTGCCAACATCTGCTGGATCATTGAAAAAGCAAGAGAGTTCCAGAAAAACATTGATTTCTGCTTTATTGACTATGTCAAAGCCTTGACTGCATGGATCACAATAAATTGTGGAAAATTCTGAAAGAGAAGGGAATTCCAGACCACAAGACCTGCCTCTTGAGAAACCTATATGCAGGTCAGGAAGCAGAAGTTAGAACTGGACATGGAACAACAGATTGGTTCCAAATAGGAAAAGGAGTATGCCAAGGCTGTATATATTGTCACCCTGCTTATTTAACTTACATGCAGAGAACATCATGAGAAATGCTGGGCTGGAAGAAGCACAAGCTGGAATCAAGATTGTCGGGAGAAATATCAGTAACCTCAGATATGCAGGTGACATCACCCTTATGGCAGAAAGTGAAGAGGAACTAAAAAGCCTCTTGATGAAAGTGAAAGAGGAGAGTGAAAAAGTTGGCTTAAAACTCAACATTCAGAAAATGAAGATTATGGCATCCGGTCCCATCGCTTCATGGGAACAGACGAGGAAACAATGGAAACAGTATCAGACTGTATTTTGGAGGGTTCCAAAATCACTGCAGATAGTGACTGCAGCCATGAAATTAAAAGACATTTACTCCTTGGAAGAAAAGTTATGACCGACCTAGATAGCATATTTAAAATCAGAGACATTACTTTGCCAACGAAGGTCCATTTAGTCAAGGTTATGGTTTTTCCAGTAGTCATGTATAGATGTGAGAGTTGGACTGTGAATAAAGCTGAGCACCAAAGAATCAATGCTTTTGAACTGTGGTGTTGAAGAAGACTCTTGGAAGTCCCTTGGACTGCAAGGAGATCCAACCAGTCCATTCTGAAGTAGATCAGCCCTGGGCTTGTTTTGGAGGGAATGTTGCTAAAGCTGAAACTCCAGTACTTTGACCATCTCATGTAAAGAGTTGACTCATTGAAAAGACTCTGATGCTGGGAGGGATTGGGGGCAGGAGGAGAAGGGGATGACAGAGGATGAGATGGCTGGATGGCATCACTGACTCGATGGATGTGAGTCTGAGTGAACTCTGGGAGTTGGTGATGGACAGGGAAGTCTAGCGTGCTGTGGTTCATGGGGTCGCAAAGAGTGGGACACGACTGAGCAACTGAACCGAACTAGACTGAACTGAATCTGTGTGTGACCCTGGAATTAAAATGTGGCCATATTTTATGGGCAAACTTTTAGCTGTATGGGATAAACAGAAAGAATCTATCTAGATTAGAAAATGGTAAAATGCAGGTTAAGAATGAGATGATTTTAGGCAGAAGGTGAATGGTAAATTTAGAGTCAATGAAAGTGTCCAATTGTTTCATCAAGACATTAAGAATATATATAATGTACTTGCCAAAGAACAGAAGATACACATATGAGATCTAAGTAGAAGCAAAAAAAAGTTAAACAACAGTAAATATATGACAGTTTCTGAAGTAAGCTAAGTGATTTTTTTCATGCCCTTAAAAAGTAAAGTTAGGAAGGAAAAGGACTAGTGTATGCCAACATCAGTCAAAAGGTTTGACAGAAAACCAAAGCAGTCACTTTCCCAATATTACTGCCTTCATATTTATGTTAGCACAAGTCATTTATCATCCATTTCAGTGCTGTTCAAGAAGCAGGATCACATTTATTTAAAAATTTACTATCATATTGCATATAGTAAATCTGTGGTTCTTAAACAGAGAATATTCCCAAGGAAGGATAAAAATATGTGAGCAGTGCATTACTTTATATTAAGGTTGTTTACCAAATATTAATGAAATGAGAAAATCACCTTGCAATGAGCTTATGGTCTCATTCTTTAAGGAATTACATGAGTAAATAATGACATTTACATGATCATCAATTAATCAATGACTGTGTAATTAAATTGAATGTATTTAAATCTTAGCCTTTTGATTTTTATTCAAGCTAGAATATTGTTGAACTTTAAGTTGGGTGACTATTTTTTCATATTCTAACATCTTTTAAATTTACTCATTTTTTAATCAAAAGATAATTTCTTTGAAACATTTGTTGGTTTCTGCCATACATCAACATGATTTAGCCATAGGTATATGTATGTCCCCTCCCTCTTGTGCCTCCCCTCTCACCCTTTCTAACCCCTCTAAATTGTTAAAAAGCCCCTATTTGAGTTCCCTGAGTCAAACAGCAAATTCCTATTGGCTATCTATTCTATACATGGTAGTGTGTATGCTTAGCAGATAGAAAGGTTGCTTGATAGAGAAATTAATAAATGTGTGATCAAAGTACAGAGGCCCATAAACCAAACAGTGCTAACGTAAAGTGGCTGGAAGGGACCAAGGTGCAGATAATGGAAGGGCATTTATGATATTGGGAGACAATGACAAAACTTAATAGATGACATTCAGCCAAGTAGTTGACATGACAAAGGACCAGATGTTCGAATACACATTTGCAGAATATAAGAGGAAGATCCATGATTTAGTGTTGTCAGATAGAATGAAAATAAGGACAAGGGTTACAATCTACATCAAGGATGTTTTCCTTTGGGGTGTTCTGGCAATGTTCATACAGAAAATGCAAGGACTAATTAGATTTAACAATACCCTCCTCCCACCCTGGCTTGTTATCAGCCCTTCGTAATGTGAAGTGTGACCAAAGACTTACTCTGGAGTTGCTTTGTTTTTCCTCACAAATGAATTTGAATAGTCAAAATGGGTAAGTTGTATAATTAATTAAGAAAAAAGTTAGGAAACAAAATATTAGAACACATGATAGAATGTTGTTTACTGTTTAGGCATCTTTTTCATCTTTTTCTATGACCCATGGTAGCAACTTTTTCTCATTCTTAACCAAAAGAAAAAAAAAAAAAAAGAGGAAAACAAAAAGTGAGGAAGAAGGCTTTATCTCACAGTTCTGCTATCTTTTTCCATTACTTTTGCTTTCTTTATCAGTGATTCTGGAATGTCATTTCTTCATCACATTGGCATGGTTGACACATTTTATATGGAATCAAATAACAATATAACCAAAGCAAGGCAAGACAATGGTAGTCTAAAAACTGTTGATTAAGTCAATGACCATTTAACTCAGTTTACTTTTTCTTCTCATTTCATTAAGTAGAAATGAAATGTGTCTAAACTTAATCAATTTATGAGGATGAAGGAAAACAGAAGCTGGTCTGAGGGTCAACTCAAATTCAAGTCTGGCCAGTTTTAGAAATCTCTTACAGTTCTGTGTGGTAGGATTGACAGACTGATAATGAGTTTACCCTTCATTTTTGATAGCCCATACTGATGTTTTGTTTTTGTACATCTTGAAAAACAGCTCCCATGTGCTAGCTTTTCAGTGTTACTTGAGGATTCCATTATGCCTGTGAACATGAACAGGTTAACCCCAGAAGAAGAAATATAAATGAACAATAAATGGAGTAAAATGTTTGAAGAGAATAAATAAACTGAATTTTCTCTAGTTATGTTGGTAAAGTGTATGTGTGTGCTAATTTGCTTAATATCCAGTGGCAAATAAACTGAAGAAAATCTAAATGTATTCAATATGAATATGTTAGTGTATAGTAGAGCCATAACGTGAAATAGGCAGACTTGAAATTATTTTCAAGTATATTGTTTTCAAAAATATATATAAGACAGAGTGATTTTGTAAATCAATTTGTGTAGCACTGTGTATCACCTCCTTAAGACTGGAAAAATAAAACAAAGCAGATATACACTGGTAAAGGCAAAACTGAGATAGCACTAACTATTTTTGGATTCTAATAAATAGGAGTTTTAGGACATAATTCTTTAAGGTAGGGTGGGTATGCATGCGTGTCCATGTGTGTGTGAATTACGTTTTTTTCTATATGTTTCACAAAATTTTTACATAATGTTGTTGTTCAGATACTAAGTCATGTCCGACTCTTTGTGACCCCATGGACTGTAGCCCACCAGGCTCTTCTGTCTGAAGATTCTCTAGGTAAGAATACTGGAGTAGGTTGCCATTTCCTTCTCCAGGGGATCTTCCTGACCCAGGGATCAAACCCAGGTCTCCTGCATTGACAGCCAGATTCTTTACCAGTGAGCCATCAGGGAAGTCCTTTTGCATAAGTCTAAATAAATATACATAAGAAAACACAGGCACACTGTGTGCTTATGAATGCATAATCCTCTGGTTTGCTGTCCACTATTTTTCTGGCTTGTGTGATTTGCAGTGACCTTTTGACTAAATCAGGGGAAAAAATAATAGTAGCTTTTATTTCTAAAACCAGGAATACACTACTCTCATGAGGGTTATAGATGTATCCTCAGTGAATATCAACTAGAATATTTTACAAACAGGACAGCATACATGTATCTCCTCTGTTAGATTTCTAATTATTTGCTAGTTATAATGTGGGTGCTTTTGTCACGGAGACTTGAGTCCTTGTGATTTTTGTAGGTGACTTTTCTATGTCTGTTTTTTTCTTGTAGGGTCTTAAGTTTCATCATATATTCTTAATTCTTTAAATAAATCATCTTTGTGGCTTTAGCTGGTTAGAGTAGAAATCAAGCACTTGCACAAAAATGACCGCTATTTAAGAATTTTGTTATTAAGTCTTTTATTGTAAAACATATATAGGCATATATTTCTCATGATCAGTGTTGCAATCTAAAGGTGCTCTCTTGCAAAGTCCGCCTGAGGTAAAGTTATAATAATAGCTATCATATACTGAATGCTGAGTATATGTCAATATTTTTAGATTTGTTATTGCTAATTTTCTTAAGAATACTATGACAGAGATATCTATAAAAGTCTTTCCTTCTTCTCTCCATTTCTTCTACCTTTGATTCCTTCCATCCATCTTTACATTATTCCTTCCTTCAAAAAATACTCCTTACTTAAATTAGCATTTCTTTACTTTCACTCTCACTTTCCTTTACTTTCACTTTACCATCTCAGACCATAGTGATTTATTAAACTACAATCCCCAGTTATCATAGATGTCTACACCATGCACTGGACAATTAAACATTAAGTTGATGTTTTATGATATTCTTTATTGGTTTTTGAGCTATTCTACTATTTATATCCTGTTACATAACTTCAGGCATTATGGCCTTGTGTATTTTTAATGTCATCCTTTATTGCTTATTTCATAAAATTCTACCATTTCAAAGTTTCTTTCCATGTATTGGTATGTTTTATCTTCACAAAAATTCATGAAATAGTGTTGGGTGTATGTTATTTTCTCTCTTTGAAAGGTAGAGATAATACATTAAATGACTAAGTCAGGTTTACCCAGAAGCGCTTGGAATAAGATCCATAATTCTTACCTAATCGTGACTTTTGATACCATAATGTTCAATTTAGTTATGTGTTGCTGTTGGTATTTTGAGAAATGAAAGTTACATTTTTGCCTTTGCTTGATCTTTGAACAATTGCATGTGTGCTATACAAAGATTAGTAGTTCCCTTCTCATTCTAATAGATCATAAATCACTAAAAATCATGGATAATGATCAAAAATTAAAATAATCCTCATTTAACTATCCATGTGGAGAGTCTCATCATGGATCAAACTATAGTTAAATATAATATCTGTCCTCTATAATTTACATAGTTTATTTTTTAAGATTTATTGATTTTTTATATAAATTTATTTAATTGGAGGTTAGTTACTTTTTTTTTTTTTTTGAATTGGTTTTACCATACATCAACATGAATCTGCCACAGGTATACATGTGTTCCCCATCCTGAACTCCCCTCCCTCCTCTTTCCCCATACCATCCCTCTGGGTCATCCCAGTGCACCAGCCCCAAGCATCTAATATCATGCATCGAACCTGGACTGACAATTCATTTCATATATGATATTATACATGTTTCAATACCATTCTCCCAAATCATCCCACTCTCTCCCTCTCCCACAGAGTCCAAAAGACTGTTCTATACATCTTTGTCTCTTTTGCTGTCTCACATACAGGGTCATCATTACTATCTTTCTAAATTCCATATATATGCGTTAGTATACTGTACTGGTGTTTTTCTTTCTGACTTACTTCACTCTGTATAATAGGCTCCATCCAGTTTCTCCCACCTCATTAGAACTGATTCAAATGCATTCTTTTTTTTTTTTAATGCATTCTTTTTAATTTCTAAGTAATATTTCTTGTGGAACCCTCTTACACTGTTGGGAAAGCAAACAAGTACAGCCACTATGGAGAACAGTGTGGAGATTCCTTAAAAACTGGAGATAGAACTGCCTTATGACCCAGCAATCCCACTGCTAGGCATACACACTGAGGAAACTAGAATTGAAAGAGACACGTGTACCCCAATGTTCATAGTTTATTTTATACACTTAAAAATATCTTTCTGTAAAGGGTCCTTTGCGTCACTATCCTGCCAAGCCATCTATACCACAAAGTGTGGGATCCAGAGACCGTGGTTCCCATTGCTTTATACAGCAGAAACACTGAACTAAAAGTTCTGTAAACTTTCAAATAAATATATTTAAATATGTGCATAAATTAATTTTATATATTACATTTGAAGGCAACATAATTTTTATTAAATTTATTAAATGTAAAATTTTATTAAATTTTTGGTTTTACATAAAACTAAATATTTGAGATCTTATGGCCAGTTTACACTATAATAAATTATTTGTGTGTATGTTAGTTGTTCAGTCCTGTCTGACTCTTTGAGACCCCATGGATTGAAGCCCACCAAGCTCCTCTGTCCATGGAATTTTCCAGGCAGAAATACTGGAGTGGGTTGCTCTTTCCTTTTCCAGGGAATCTTCGCGACCCAGGGATCAAACCCAGGTTTCCTGCATTGCAATTGGATGCTGAGCTACTAGGGAAGCCCAATAAATTATTTATATCTTTCTGTTTTTTAAGTATAATTTGAGCATGATGATTTTGAAAAGTGTTCATATTCATGATAAAGAGAAAGAAGGTTTAACATTAAGTCTGAAGTTCTACCTTCAGAATCTGTCACCTTGAGCTAAAGTCAACTATTTTAAGTTCACCTTTCTTATAAGTTACACATGAATTAATTCACTTGTTCTAATAACAAATATTTATCAACAATGGTCTGTTATATGCCATGAGTTATGCTAACTGGGTATGATAATGCTTTGCCTTTCAAGGGGTTTGCATGAAAATCAAAAGACAATGTATATGACAGTACCTATAAAATTTAATGGGCTACAAATATAAGAAATATTTTTAATGCCTTGTAAGGTTTTAAATTGCTTTCTGAAATAGAGAAGACCAAAATTACATTCAGCAGAGTTTTAACATTCAGAGAATTGTGTTGAATTATAATTAGAAATTGCTTTATTTCGTGACTTTCTTTAAAACATATTACCCATTTTATCAGAATATCAGATTCTGTAGCACACTATACAATCAAAAACTCTTTATTAAAGAATTTTTATGCTGTTTGTGTGTGAGAGTTTGTGTGACAACGTGGGTCTTTTGGGAGAAGCTATTCTTGCTATCTCATTAATATTTTCAGTTGAGAGAATTTGCATTTTGAAGCTGGCTGATTCTGTGCATGTGTGTATGTGTGTGTGTGTGTGTATATATATATATATATATATATATATATAGTTCTGTTCAGTACAGTTGCTCAGTCCTATCTAAATCTTTGTGAACCCTATGGAGAGCAGGACACCAGGTTCCCTGGTTCATCACCAATTCCCAGAGATTGCTCAAACTCATGTCTTTCTAGTCAGTGTTGCCATCCAAACATCATGTCCTCTGTTGTCCCCTTCTCCTGCCTTCAATATTTCCCAGCATCAGGTTGTTTTCTAGAGTCAGTTGTTCAAATTAGGTGGCCAAAGCATTGGAGTTTCAGCTTCCTCACGAGTCCTTTCAATGGATATTCAGGACTAATTTCCTTTAGGATTGACAGGTTGGATCTCCTTGCAGTCCGAGGGACTCAAGAGTCATCTCCAATACTACAGTTCAAAAGCATCAATGTTTCGGCCTCAGCTTTCTTTATACTCCAACTCTCACATCTATCTCACATCTCACATCCACTTCTTCACATCCAGGGAAGGGCATCCCTAGTGGCTCAGAAGGTAAAGCATCTGCCTACAGTGTGACAGTGTGACAGATCCAGGTTCGATCCTTGGATTGGGAAGATTACCTGGAGAAGGAAATAACAACACAGTCTAGTATTCTTGCTTGGAAAATCACATGGATTGCGGAGCCTAGTAGACTCCACAGAACCACAAAGAATAGGACATGACTGACCAACTTGACTTACACTTCACTTTTCTCACATCCATACATGACTTCTGGAAAGATCATAGCTTTGACTAGATGGACTTATGTTGGCAAAATAATGTCTCTGCTTTTTAATATACTGTCTAGGTTGCTCATAGCTTTGCTTCTAAGGAGCAAGTGTCTTTAAATGTCACAGCTGCAGTCACCATCTGCAGTGATTTTGGAGCCCCCAAAATAAAATTTCTCACTATTTCCACTGTTACCCTATCTATCTGCCATGAAGTGATGGGAACATAGGCCATGATGTTAATTTTCTGAATGTTAAAATTTAAGCCAACTTTAAACTCTCCTTTTTCATTTTCATCAAGAGGCTTTTTATTTCCTCTTCACTTTGTGCCATAAGGGTGGTGTCATCTGCATATCTGAGGTCATTGATATTTCTCCTGGCAATCTTGCTTCCAGCTTGTGCTTTATCCAGCCCAGAATTTCCAGTGGGCCTCAGGAAGCATCACTACAAACAAACCTAATAGAGGGGATGGAATTCCAGTTGAGTTATTTCAAATCCTGAAAGATGATGCTGTGAGAGTGCTGCATGCAATATGCCAACAAATTTGGAAAACTCAGCAGTGACCACAGGACTGGAAAAGATCAGTTTTCATTCCAATCCCAAAGAAAGGCAATGCCAAATAATGCTCAAACTACTGCACAATTGCACTCAACTAAGATGCTACCGAAGTAATGCTCAAAATTCTCCAAGCCAGGCATCAAAAGTATGTGAACTGTCCACTTCGAGATGTTTAAATTGGATTTAGAAAAGCGAGAGCAACCAGAGATCAAACTGCCAACATGTTGGATTGTGGAAAAAATGACAGTTCCTGAAAAACATCTACTTCTGCTTAATTGACTATAAAAAGACTTTGACTGTGTGGATTCCAGCAAACTGTGGAAATTCCTAAAGAGATAGGAGTACCAGACCATCTGATCGTCCTCCTGAGAAATCTATATGCAGGTCAAGATACAACAGTTAGAAATGGACATGGAACAACAGACTGGTTCCAAATCAGGAAAGGATTACATCAAGGCTGTATATTGTCACCTTGCTTATTTAACTTATATGCAGAGAACATCATGAGAAACCCTGGGCAGGATGAAGCACAAGTTGGAATCAAGACTGCTGGGAGAAATTTCAATAACCTCTGATACGCAGAGGACACCACACTTTCAGCAGAAAGTAAAAATGAACTAAAGAGTTTCTTGAAAAAGTGAAAGAGGAGAGTGGAAATTTTGGCTTAAAACTCAACATTCAGAAAACTAAGATAATGGCATCTGGTTACATCAGTTCAGTTCAGTTAGGTTCATTCACTCAGTCATGTCCAGCTTTTTGTGACCCCAAGAATCACAGCATGCCAGGCCTCCCTGTCCATCACCAACTCCCAGAGTTCACCCAAATTCATGTCCATGGAGTTGGTGATGCCATCCAGCCACCACATCCTCTGTCGTCCCCTTCTCCTCCTGCCCCCAATCCCTCCCAGCATCAGGGTCTTTTTCAATGAGTCAACTCTTTTTTAAATTTTTTAAAATATAATTTATTTATTTTAATTTAAAGTCAATTACTTTATAATATTGTGTTGGTTTTGCCATACATCAACATGAATCCGTCACAAATATACACGTTTCCCATCCTGAGCTCCCTTCCCCCTCCCTCCCTGTATCATCCTTCTGGGTCATCTCAGTGCACCAGCCCCAAGTATCCAGTATCATGCATAGATCTTGGACTGGTGATTCATTTCATATATGATATTATACATGTTTCAATGCCATTCTCCCAAATCATCCCACTCTCTCCCTCTCCCACAGAGTCTAAAAGACTGTTCTATACATTTGTGTCTTTTGCTGTTTCACATGCAGGGTTACCATCTTTCTAAATTCCATATATATGCGTTGGTATACTGTATTGGTGTTTTTCTTTATGGCTTATTTCACTCTGCATAATAGGCTCCAGTTTCATCCATCTAATTAGAACTAATTCAAATGTTTTCTTTTTAATAGCTGAGTAAAATTCCATGGGATCTGGTCCCATCACTTCACAGGAAATAGATGGGGAAACAGTGGAAACAGTGTCAGACTTATCACTACAGATGGTGACTGTAGCCATGAAATTAAAAGATGCTTACTCCTTGGAAGAAAAGTTATGACCAACCTAGATAGCATACTGAAAAGCAGAGATATTACTTTGCCAACAAAGGTCCGTCTGGTCAAGGCTATGGTTTTTCCTGTGGTCATGTATGGATGTGAGAGTTGGACTGTGAAGACAGCTGGGTGCTGAAGAACTGATGTGTTTGAACTGTGGTGTTGGAGAAGACTCTTGAGAGTCCCTTGGACTGCAAGGAGATCCAACCAGTCCATTCTGAAGAAGATCAACCCTGAGATTTCTTTGGAAGGAATGATGCTAAAGCTGAAACTCCAGTACTTTGTCCACCTCATGAGAAGAGTTAACTCATTGGAAAAGACTTTGATGCTGGGAGGGATTGGGGGCAGGAAGAGATGGGGATGACAGAGGATGAGGTGGTTGGATGGCATCACTGACTCGATGAACGTGAGTCTGAGTGAACTCTGGAATTTGGTGATGGACAGGGAGGCCTGGCGTGCTGCGATTCATGGGGTCGCAAACAGCTGGACACAACTGAGTGACTGAACTGAACTGAACTGAACTAAATATTCCATTGTGTATTGTACCACAGCTTGCTTATCCATTCACCTGCTGATGGACAGCTAGGTTGCTTCCATCTCTTGGCTGTTATAAGCAGTGCTGCAATGAACATTGGGGTACACATGTCTTTTTCAATTCTGGTTTCCTTGGTGTGTATGCCCAGCAGTGGATTTGCTGGGTCATAAGGCAATTCTTGGAGAAGGCAATGGCAACCCTCTCCAGTACTCTTGCCTGGAAAATCCCATGGATGGAGAAGCCTGGTAGGCTGCAGTTCATGGGGTCGCTAAGAGTTCGGCACTACTGAACAACTTCACTCACTTTTGCTTTAATGCATTGGAGAAGGAAATGGCAACCCATTCCAGTATTCTTGCATGGAGAATCCCAGGGACGGGGGGAGCCTAGTGAGCTGCCATCTATGGGGTCGCACAGAGTCTGACATGACTGAAGCGACTTAGCAGCAGCAGCAGCAAGGCAATTCTATTTCCAGTTTTTTAAGGAATCTCCACACTGTTCTCCATACTGGCTGTACTAGTTTGTGTTCCCACCAAACAACCGTGTAAGAGAATTCCCTTATCTCCACACCCTCTCCAGCATTTATTCCTTGTAGACTTTTGGATCACAGTCCTTCTGACTGGTGTGAAATGGTACCTCATTGTGGTTTTGTTTTGCAGTTCTCTGATAATGAGTGATGTTGAGCATATTTTCATGTGTTTCTTAGCCATCTATATGTCTTCTTTGGAGAAACGTCTGTTTAGTTCTTTGGCCCATTTTTTGATTGGCTCATTTATTTTTCTGGAATTGAGCTACAGGTGTTGCTAGTATATTTTTGAGATTAGTTATATTTCAGTTGTTTCATTTGCTATTATTTTCTCCCATTCTGAGGGCTATCTTTTCACCTTGCTTATAGTTTCCTTTGTTGTGCAGAAGCTTTTAATTAATTAGGTCCCATTTGTTTGTTTGTTTGTTTTTCCAGTATTCTGGGAGGTGGGTCATAGAGAATCCTCTTTGGAGTTTCAGCTTTAGCATCATTCCTTCCAAAGAACACCCAGGACTGGTCTCCTTTAGAATGGACTGGTTAGATCTCCTTGCAGTCAAGGAACTCTCAAGAGTCTTCTCCAACACCACAGTTCAAAAGCATCAATTCTTCAGTGCTCAGCTTTCTTCACAGTCCAGCTCTCACATCCATACATGACCACTGGAAAAACCACAGCCTTGACTAGATGGATCTTTGTTGACAAAGTAATGTCTCTGCTTTTGAATATGCTATCTAGGTTGGTCATAACTTTCCTCCCAAGGAGTAAGCATCTTTTAATTTCATGGCTGCAGTCACCATCTGCAGTGATTTTGGAGCCCCAAAAATCAAGTCTGACACTGTTTCCACTGTTTCCCCATCTATTTCCCCATCACTTCATGGCAAATAGATAAGGAAACAGTAGAAACAGCGAGAGACTTTATTTATTTATTTATTTATTTATTTATTTTGTCGGGAGAGGCTCAAAAATCACTGCAGATGGTGACTGCAGCGTTAAATTAAAAGATGCTTACTTACTCCTTAAAAAGTTATTACCAATCTAGAAAGCGTATTAAAAGGCAGAGACATTACTTTGCCATCGAAGGTCCAACTAGTCAAAGCTTTGGTTTTTTCAATAGTCATATATGGGTGTGAAAGTTGAATTGTAAAGAAAGCTGATCACCAAAGAATTGATGCTTTTTAACTGTGGTGTTGGAGAAGACTCTTGAGAGTTCTTTGGATAGCAAAGAGATTCAACCAATTCATCTTAAAGGAAATCAGTCTTGAATATTCATTGGAAGCATTGAGGCTGAAGCTGAAATGCCAATGTTTTGGCCACCTGATGTGAAGAACTGGAAAAGACCCTGATGCTGGGAAATATTGAAGATGGGAAGAGAAAGGGAGGATGAGATGGCTGGATGGCATCACCACTCAATGGACATGAGTAGTGTCCAGGAGTTGGTGATGGACAGGGATACCTCACGTGCTACAGTCAATGGGGTGGCAGAGTTGGACATGACTGAATGACTGAACTGAACTGACTGAACTCTGCATATACATTGGGGTCATAGTTTTACAGCCTTGATATATTCCTTTCCTGATTCCAATCAGTCTGTTTTTCATGTCCAGTTCTAAATTTTGCCTGTTTACCTGCATACTTATTTTGCAGGAGGTAGATATGGTGCTCTGGTATCGCCATCTCTTTAAGAATTTTCCATGGTTTGTTGTGACCCACACAGTCAAAGGCTGTGGTGTAGTCAATAAAACAGAAGTAGATGTTTTTCTGAAACTCTCTTGCTTTTTTGATTATCCAACAGCGTTTGGTTATTTGATCTCTGGTTCCTCTAGCTTTTCTAAATCCAGCTTGACCATCTGGAAGCTCTTGGTTACGATCATGGTGGAGATTTCTGACAAAATGTGGTCCACTTTTGAAGGGAATGGCAACCCTCTTCAGAATTCCTGTCTTGAAAACTCCATGAACTGTATGAAAGGGCAAAAAGATGTGATACTGAAAGGTGAACTCCCCAGGTCATTAGGTGCCCAATATGCTATCAGAGAAGAGTGAAGAAAAAATAACTGCAGAAGGAATGAAGATACAGAGCCAAAGCAAAAATGACGCCGAGTTGTGGACATGACTGGTGATGGAAGTAAAGTACCATGTTGTAAAGAACAATACTATATAAGAATATTAAATGTTAGTTCCATGAATCAAAGTAAATTGAAAGTGGTCAAACAGGAGATGGCAAGAGTGAACATCAACATTTAGGAATCAGTGAACCTAAATGAACTGGAATGGGTGAATTTAATTCAGATGACCATAATATCTACTACTGTGGGCAAGAATCTCTTAGAAGAAATAGAGAAACCCTCACAGTCAAAAAAGAGTCCAAAATGCAGTACTGGGGTGCAATCTCAAAAACAACAGAATAATCTCTGCTTGTTTCCAAGGCAAACCATTCTGTATATATATATATGCACACACACACACACACACACACACACACACACACATATGATATTGTTATCACTGTTTTTTCATATCTTTCTATTCAAAATTATTATTTCATTTAGTTACTTTTTTTCTTTATAGTCATGATTTACCTATCTGTGGATTTGCAGGTATTTATATAGAAGACATTTGTGAAACAAATATTTGCTTTATTTCATTTATATTTGTCCCATCCTATTTTATATGAAGACAAAGTGGAGTTATATCCCAGTCAAACACTTACAGGTATTTGAGAGATTTGTATTATGGTGCTTAATTTTTTATTTCAGGAAAACGTTCTATTCAAAATTATTTTAAGTATTGATGGAATAACAAAATATGAATAATTTTATTAGATTAAAACATCTTACTAGGTTGAAAAATGGAAGCCCATATTGTAGTTCCACTAGCAAGTGCTGGTAGGGTGATCCCAATATGAACTCTCGCCATTGTTCATCAACAGGACTGGAGCTGAATTGATCCTAGAAATATTAGGGTTGGAGATAGGAGCACTGGATTTTGTGTGTGTGTGCACATGTGCTTCTATTTTTCACAAATATTATATACATCTTCTTAAGAAGTTATTATAATTCCTTGCTCCACTGGCTAGAGGTATGACCATAAGATTTTCTCTGAATAATGAAATGTGAGCAATGGGAAAGTGTGTTATTATCAAAGAAAAGTTTTTAGAGTCAGTACATGGGTAATAATAATTATTTCCTGTGGGTCATGAGATGGGCAATACAGTTGGAGAGGCTCATACAATTGCTTGGACCTTGCCTAGAAGAGTGTGTGGAGTAGAGTCAGAATTGACCCATGTTGCTCATGTAATGTGGCCAAGAAAGAATCATGTGCTATAATGAGCCTCTGAGTTTGACATCATATGTGACTGCAGCATAACCTAGATTCTTCTCTGTGATATTAACAAGTAGTTACTTTAGGAACTTTTAATTGCATTTCAGTCTCTTTGGCCCATAGGTGGTGCTCACTTCCTCTTGAAGTGAAATACACACACACACACACACACACACACACACACACACACACACACACACACACACATATATATATATATGAAATATATACTGAATGCTGGAAATCCAAGTTAAGAAAATAGTGTTGGCCCTTAAATGACTCATTATCTCATTGCAACCAAATATATATCCAGTTATAAAAGCATGTGATAAATTAGAAAGAGAGGCATGAGGAAATTATATAAGTAATTAAAATGAAGGTGCCTGAATCAGTCTTGGGAGATATAGGGGAAAGCCTTTAGCTCCTCTGTCCACCCATTTACCAGCAGCCCTCTCTACTTTGTCTCTTCTTCTCCAAGCAAAGAGTCACCGACAATATAATTGGTGTGTTAGTTTCCTTTGATTCTGTGACAGATTTTCACAAGCTTTGTAGCTATATTTTAGTTCCATATAATTAGAAGTCCAACACAGATCTCAGTGACTAAAATCAAGGTGCTGGTAGGGTTGTACTCCTTTCTGTACATTCTAGAGAATTTGACTTCTTGTCTTTTCCGGTATCTAGAGGCTGCCCATATTCTTTCCTCCATTCTCAGAGCCCACAACTCCAAGTCAAGAAGCTCTCACATTGCATCACTTTGAGCTTTACTTTTACATTCATTTTTCCACTTTTTAGAACCCTTGGGATTACATTGGAGCCACATAGATAAATTCAGTATAATTTTCCAATGTTAAGGTCAGCTGATCAAGAACCAAAACCTACCTTCAATCAATTCCTTTTTGCCATGTAAGGTAACATATTTAAAGGTTCCTATGACTGAGACCTGAATATCATAGGGAAGAAGGCTATTTTTCTGCCTGGAAGATGGTGAAAGACATGGAAGCCTGACATGCTACAGTCCATGGGGTTGCTGATTCATACGCAACTGAGTGACTGAACAACCACAAGATCACTTATAACTAACTGAGCCACCAGAGAAGGGGATGGCAACCCACTCCAATATTCTTGCCTGGAGAATCCCCATGGACAGAGAAGCCTGGTCCACTGTGTCTTATAGAGTTGAACATGACTGAAGAAACTTAGCACACACACATAACTAACTGAACTTCCATCTCAAATCTTAATCAGGCCTTTCTGATAAACATCCAATTGAAGAATGTAAGTTAGGCTTTAGTATCGCTTTGTGATTCTGATTTTTCTCCCATGGTCTAAAATCATGGGACTTGCTTGGGCCTATATCCCTTTAGAGAAAATTAATATAGGATTGCAAGATGGACCTTTGTTGACAAAGTAATGTCTCTGCTTTATAATATGCTGTCTAGATTGGTTATAACTCCTCTTCCAATGAGTAAGCATCTTTTAATTTAATGGCTGCAATCACCATCTGCAGTGATTTTGGAGCCCAAGAAAATAAAGTCTGTCACTGTTTCCATTGTTTCCCCATCCATTTGCCATGAAGTGATGGGACCAGAGGCCATGATCTTAGTTTTCTGAATGTTAATTTTGAGGTCAGCTTTTTCACTCTCCTCTTTTACCTTCATCAAGAGACTCTTTAGTTCCTCTTCACTTCTGCCATAAGGATGTGGTCATCTGCATATGTGAGGTTATTAAGATTTCTCCTGGCAACGTTGATTCCAGCTTGTGCTTCATCCAGCCCCATTTTCCATAAGGTTCTCTGCATGTAAGTTAAATAACAATGTCCCTTTCTTCTCTTGCTTCTCAAAAATCCATTCATTGGGAACCCTAGTACGCTGGAACCCTGGCAGAAGATTTATACAAGGAAGACCCAAATCCTATATTTGCTTCATTGCTCAACCCGCCCCCCCACCCCCCACCCCCAGGATGAATCCACATAGAATTTAACTCATTTGAGTTCTGGGGCTAGGTGGGTGGGAACTCATTCCCAAACTTCTAGCTAGGGCCTGAATGGGTATCATGATAGAGATTCAGTGGTTTTATAACCTCAAGTAGAACTAAAGTGAGGCCACATTAGTCAGCAGAAAGTCTCCAAATTAAGACCACACTAGTTATAGGCACTATGTGTACTCTATACTTATGATTGGAGTATGAATACATGTGCAATTCTGATACATTATTTAGGTTTTCAATTATTGGATCTCTGAAACTTCACCAATATTACTTGTTGATAAGACAAATTTGAGTGTACTGCTTATCACTGTAAGAGAATATAATTTTGCCACAATCTTAGCATTGTCTCAAAAAGAAAGTTTAATTCAGAATATTTTCTGAGATTTCAGTATCAGTTTAAGCTAGTTTTTTCAATGCAAGACTTTGGTTAGGGTTGGAAAAGTGTGATATAATAGTACAATATATGTGAATAGAGGAAGGCAAGAGTTTAGAGACAATAGATTCAAAGTGTCTTTGTCATAAACTGTAATTTGATGCTTTCTTTAGAAGATTTGAAGAGTATTTTAGGAAGTTTTTGGAATGACTAGTAAAGGTGTTTTTAGCTCTAAATTTCTGGTAGAAGCCTTTCCTGGTTTGCTCAGTGGTAAAGAATCCACCTGACAATTCAGGAGACAATTTCGATCCCTGATTAGGAAGATCCCACATGCCATGTAACGACAAAATCTATGCACAACATCTTTTGAGCCTGTGCTCTTGAGGTCAGGAGCCATAACTACTGAGCCCATTGCCACAACAACTGAGGCCTTTGGGCCCTAAAAACCATGCTCCACAACAAGATAATCCACCACAATATAAAGCCCAAACACCACAACTAGAGAGTAGCCTCCACTCGCCACAAATAGAGAAAGCCCAAGCAAAGCAATGAAGACCCATCACAATCAAAATAAATAAACAAATAAAAATAAATTTCAGGTCTCTCAGGAAATTAAAACTGATGAAGACAGAAATGGGAAGTTTATATTAAATAATAAGATATGTGGGAAATCATAGTTATCATGATAAGCAAAGAGATATGTCAGAACAACAAATTTCAGCATGTTTGGAGTCAGCAAGTCAATAATTGAAGCAGGCAAATATCTCAGCATTACTCAGGATCCAAGAAGATTTCCACTGACTCCCATGTCATGGAAGTCGTGTTCATGTTTCATTCAATGACTAATCCCTTGAGTCGTATCCTAGATATAATAACACTGTAGATTTAGAATAAGGAAATGGAAACCCACTCCAGTACTCTTGCCTGGAGAATCCTAGGGACAGAGGAGCCTAGTGGGCTGCCATCTATGGGGTCACACAGAGTCGGACACAACTGAAGTGACCTAGCAGCAACAGTAGATCTAGGATATTAAATGAGGATGGAAACATTGAAGTGAAATGAATCTGTGACACATCAAAGTAAAATATTCTCTAACTTGGTTGAAGAGAAGACTCTCAAGTTTCTGGAAAGAAGTGGCTACAAGAAATAGAGTGGTATCTTTCTTCATGGTCTTAATGGTGATGTGTCACCCTTGGTGGAGAGATAATTTTCCAACTCACTGGGGATAATTTTGACTTTAAATATAAGACAGTAAATCTCCTATGATAAAATTAAGATTAGTTAAAAAAAAATAAAGTCTAGAAACCACTGCTGACTTACTTAGCACAGTTCACGGGGTCACAAAGAGTCGGACACAACTGAGCGACTTCACCTTCACCTTCACCTCAAATACCAAAGTTAAAAACTACATCATAGTACATATTAGAGAAACACCGATGTACTATGGAAAGCTGTTCACAAGACATTTAAGATGTAGGTGAAGGTGAAAGTCCTACCAGGAGTGTAAGGATTCCAGATCTGATGAATGTTGAACTGGACACTCTGGGATTGTGTGTGCAGCTACCTCTTTCTCCAGGAATTGATATTTTTCCCATCTCCCTCATAATCTCTTGAGACCAGCTTGACAAACAAGGTTTCTGAAAGAGATGCAGTGGGAGAATGAGAAACAAGGCACAAAAGTGAGGCTCAGGGGACCAACACCGCTTCAAGGTGAAGGTACTGAAACTGAATCCAGACCCACTTTATTATACTCTCAGCTGGGAAGGAAAGAATGTGAAGGGAGTTAAGCTATAGCTCATGTGGCCTTCAGGGCCAAAGAACAAAGTGATCATTAACCACTGAGTAACTAAGAAACAGTAATCAATAACAAATCAGTAACTAAGACTAATATTCTTATCTATAGATTTTCCTCCAGATAAGTAAAACACATGACTCTGAGACGTCAGTTGGGAAGCAGTCTGGGGTTAGTTTTCTGACCCCAGAATCATACTTTGTTTTTAAGATTGTGAACTATTCCCTCTGGACATGTTCCAAGAGTCTTATGTCTTATAGCATCCAGTTTATAATAATTATAATTTCCTTCTGTGGCCCTTACCAGGGCCTCTTTTTCTTTTATTTTTCTTTCTCCTATAATAATCCCCATGACTGCAGTGAGAAAGGTTATAATGCAAAATACTAATCATTGGCCACAGTTATATACTCCAGGAATAGGAGCATGACCCAAGAGGATTTTAGATTTGAAATAGAGAAAATCAGGCAAATTTTCATCTATTTCTTGAAGTTACATATTAAAATGATAGTACTTTTAAAGTTTGGGAAAGCAAAAGGTATTTTCTTGAAGTTAAAGGAAGGAAATAGATAAGTAGATTCCCATGAAAGGATAAAGCAACACTATATGCAGAGTAGTGGTTATTAAACTTTTTAAAACACAGATATCTGTTCCTCACTGAAACAATTTTTATTTTACTACATCTGTGACTGAGCTGAGGATCTGCTTTTCTAAGAACTCCTCAGGTGATGCTGATGCAGTTGGTCCAAAAATCATAGTGATCTAAAAGCACTGGTCTAGTATAAAGGGGGGAAAAAGCAGATGCCACATGAAGGAAAAAAAAAAAAAAGTCTTAGAGCCAAAATATCTTTGGTAGCAATAATCCACATTAGTGTGATTCCTTTCCTTGACTGAAGTATTTAAATAGGCTCATGATATGCAATAGTCAGGAAGAGTAATTTGGAGAAAAGGAGAAGGTCTCAAAGTGAAGGGTGATTCTCAAAAAGAGGGGGAAAATAATCTTTTTTTTTGTTTTTTCAATTTGACTAGTAGAACTTCCTTATATCCAGCTGCCACTAATTAAATCCCTTAGATAACTGTCAAATCTATACTTGGCTTGTCACCCTAATTTAAAAGGAAATGTAAACATGCTGAATATGGCAAAAGGGACATGGTTGTCTAGGTTCCTTAATAGCAATGTATTTGACAGTTAAGAGATAACTCAACTGAAAATTTCTAATAATAAAGAGAAATGATATGGGGTGAGAGGTGGGAGGGGGTTTCAGGATTGGGAGCTTGTGTAGACCTGTCGCTGACTCATGTCAATGTATGGCAAAACCAATACAGTATTGTAAAGTAGAATAAAGTAAAAATAAAATTAAAAAAATAAATAAATAAATAAATAAAAAAGAAAACTGGTAAAATAATAATAATAATAAAGCTCTGTGTCTCTGAGAATTTGAGGACAGGCTAAACATGACATCTATATATATCATGTTATATTTTTGAAAAAAAAAGAGTTATAATTTAGAATCTGCTTAAAAGAAATTACAGTCTCCATTCTTTACCAGTATAGGAATTCAAAGCATAAATATCAAGGACATTGATGGGCTATGAAACAATTTCCATAAAAATAATTGGCCCTTGCAGTTAAGATACTTAGAATCAAATCCCAGAGATGACTCCTTCTATTAGGGAAAATTCATTAAAATAATGGGATTTGAGTGATTATTTTTGGATTGGTTGAAATATTTGCATAGTGCAAAATATGTTACTTGCTTACACAGATGGTAGAGTTCTGAAGAATCAACAGTTTTCAGGAAAGGAGGTAAATTTCTTCTCTTCTTTTTTTTTTTTTTTTTAGAAATGTTCATGGAAAGAGCTTCTTGAACAACATAACATTGTTCCATGAAACATTTAATCTAGGATATATTATTTCATTCATATTATATAATTCTTTACTAGTATATATTGAGGCTTGCTTCCTTGGCTTTTACTGCACATACCATGTATACTTTAGTGACAAGACAATAAATACATTAACTTACACACCAGGTAAAAAGATCTTCACGACCCAGATAATCATGATGATGTGATCACTAATCTAGAGCCAGACATCTTGGAATGTGAAGTCAAGTGGGCCTTAGAAAGCATCACTATGAACAAATCTAGTGGAGATGATGGAACTCCAGTTGAGCTGTTTCAAATCCTGAAAGATGATATTGTAAAAGTGCTGCACTCAATATGCCAGCAAAGTTGGAAAACTCAGCAGTGGCCACAGGACTGGAAAAGGTCAGTCTTCATTCCAATCCCAAAGAAAGGCAATGGCAAAGAATGCTCAAATTACCACACAACTGCACTCATCTCACATGCTTATAAAGTAATGCACAAAATTCTCCAAGCCAGGCTTCAGCAATAGGTGAACCATGAACTTTCTGATGTTCAAGCTGGTTTTAGAAAAGGCAGAGGAACCAGAGATCAAATTGCCAACATCCACTGGATCATGGAAAAAGCAAGAGAGTTCCAGAAAAACATCTATTTCTGCTTTATTGACTATGCCAAAGCCTTTGACTGTGTGGATCAAGAGAAGTGGAGTGGGTTACCATTTCCTTCACCAGGGGATCTTCCAAACCCAGGAATCAAACCCAGGTCTCCCACATTCCGGGCAGATCCTTTAACCTCTGAGCCACCAGGGAAGCCCCAGAAAATTCTGAAAGAGATGGGAATACCAGACAAACTAACCTGCCTCGTGAGTAATCTGTATGCAGGTCAGGAAGCAACAGTTAGAATTGGACATGGAACAACAGACTGGTTTCAAATAGGAAAAGGATTGTGTCAAGGCTGTATGTTGTCACTCTGCTTATTTAACTTCTATGCAGAGTACATCATGAGAAACGCTGGACTGGAAGAAACACAAACTGAAATCAAGATTTCTGGGAGAAATCTATAACTTCAGATATGCAGATGACACCACCCTTATGGCAGAGAGTGAAGAGGAACTAAAAGACTTCTTGATGAAAGTGAAGGAGGAGAGCAAAAAAGTTGGCTTAAAGCTCAACATTCAGAAAACAAAGATCATGGCATCCGGTCCCATCACTTCATGGGAAATAGATGGGGAAAACAGTGGAAACAGTGTCAGACTTTAATTTTTTGGGGGGCTCCAATATCACTGCAGATGGTGACTGCAGCCATGAAATTAAACGACACTTACTCCTTGGAAGAAAAGTTATGATCAACCTAGATAGCATATTCAAAAGCAGAGACATTACTTTGCCGACTAAGGTCAGTCTAGTCAAGGCTATGGTTTTTCCTGTGGTCATGTATGTATGTGAGAGTCCCTTGTGACTGAACTGTTTAGAAGGCTGAGCACCAAAGAATTGATGCTTTTGAATTGTGGTGTTGGAGAAGACTCTTGAGAGTCCCTTGGACTGCAAGGAGATCCAACCACTCCATTCTGAAGGAGATCAGTCCCAGATGTTCTTTGGAAGGAATGAGAAGGAATGATGCTAAAGCTGAAACTCCAGTACTTTAGCTACCTCATGAAAAGAGTTGACTCATTGGAAAGACTCTGATGCTGGGAAGGATTGGGAGCAAGAGGAGAAGGGGACAACAGAGGATGAGATGGCTGGATGGCATCACGGACTCGATGAACGTGATTCTGAGTGAATTCCAGGAGATGTTGATGGACAGGGAGGCCTAGTGTGCTGTGATTCATGGGGTTGCAAAGAGTCGGACACAACTGAGTGACTGAACTGAATCCTGGTTTCTATTTTAAAGGTAAAACAAATTAGTAGGAAGTAATGATGAGTCAGTCAATCAAACCAATCAAACTAAGTAACTTTAAAATAAAAAAATATTGACCACTGACATATTTTGGCAGTCTATACTGCTGTTGGCTTTCCCTGATGGTTCAGTTGGTAAAGAATCCACCTGAAGTCCAGGAGACCATGGTTCCATTTCTGGGTTGAAAGATCCCCTGAAACGGGATAAGCCGCCCATTCCAGTACTTTTGGGCTTCCCTTGTGACTGAACTGGAAAAGAATCCCTCGGCAATGCAGGAAATCTGTGTTTGATCCCTGGACCAGGAGATCCCCTGGAGAAGGGAAAGGCTACCTACTACAATATTTTGTCCTGGAGAATTCCATGAACTGTATAGTCCATGGTGTCACAAAGAGTCAGACACTACTGAGTGATCTTCACTTTCAATTTCACACTATACTGTTGACACTAACTTCTTTATTTGTTGACTGATTCTACACTTTAAATGTAAGATGTTTTAGGAACTGGCATGAATGATTTTCACCCACTAGGGAACATTTTGTGAAATAAAATTAAGAGAGAGGTTCAAACAATTAATGATATAACAATAATGCAACTAGGGCAGAAATATATGAAATATATGACAAATATCCCTCATAGTTTGCTCATCAATCATTTTTCAAATATGTCAGAAAAAATATAGTACAGAATTTAGTTTACATTTCAGTAAAACTTGAGAAATATTTAACACTCATATTCCTTCTATTCTAGTCAAGACATGCAGCATGTAGAATATTTTGAATGTTCATTTTTCAACACCATTTGTTAAGTTTAATAGATATTTTAGAAATAATAAAAATGTTACTTTGTTTTCTTTATCCATCTACTTAACCATTTCTGAAAGTGAAAGTGTTAGTTACTCATTCATGTCTGACTCTTTGCAATTCCATGGACTGTCACCCACCCATTAGGCACCTATGTTTATGGGATTCTCCAGGCAAGAATATGGAATGGGTTGCTTTGTACACAGGTTCTTTTCATCTGAACCACCAGGGAAGCCCTGTTAGTCATTTGTGTAGATCCAGATTTCCACTGAGTATTCTCTTTCTTCATCAAGGAATATCTTTAACATTCCTGTAGTGAAGCAATCAATTCTTTCAGGTGTTGTATTTCATCAAGAGTATTTATTGTATTCATCTTTCATTTGAAAGATATTTTTGATAGATATAAAATTCTAAATTAACAGTTTTATCTTTCCAATATGCTAAAGATGTTGCTACACTGTCTTCTGACTTACATTTGTTTATAACGAGTTTACAACTGTCATTATTTTTATCCTTCTACATGTCATGTGTGTTTTCTAGGTGCTTTTAAGATTATCTCTTTATCATGGATTTTAATTAATTTGATTTTGATGTTTCTTAGTAAAGTTTTTTTCATGCTTCTTGCATTTGAAGTCTGGTTTGTTGAATGTCTTGGATGTTCGAGTTGATATTCTTCATTAGATTGGAAAAATTCGGATCAATACTTCCCAAAGACTCCTCTCCCCACCCACTTTCTCCTTTGACATCTCCAATTACCTGTATATTAAGCCACTTGAAATTGTTCCATATTTCACTGATACACTGTCAATTTATTGTTTTTTCCTATGTGTTTTATTTTGAATAGTTTCAATTGCTATCACTGCAAACCTGTTAATCGGTATTCAGCTATATCTACTCTTTTGTTAATTACATGCAGGATCTTTTTCATCTGAGTTTTATCTTTTTCATTTCTGCTGCTGCTACTGCTGCTAAGTCACTTCAGTCGTGTTCGACTCTGTACAATCCAATTACGGCAGTCCACCAGACTCCCCCGTCCCTGGGATTCTTCAGGCAAGAACACTGAAGTGGGTTGCCATTTCCTTCTCCAATGAACGACTAAGTGAAAAGTGAAAGTGAAGTCTCTCAGTCGTGTCTGACCCTCAGCGACCCCTTGTGCTGCAGCCTTCTAGGTTCCTCCGGCCATGGGATTTTCCAGGCAAGAGTACTGTAGTGGGGTGTCATTGCCTTCATTTCTAGATCTTCAATTTGTGTCTTTTTATTTTTCATTTCTTTCTTCAGTATGCTCATGATTTTCTCTACATTCTGAAATATGTGGAATATATTTACACCAACGGCTGCACTTGTCTACTAATTCTAACATCTGTGTTACTTCTGGGTCTGTATCTTTCTGTTGTTGTTGTTGTTTTCCATTATTATTTATCATGAATCATATTTTCCTGCTTTTTGAATGCTTAAAAACTTTTTTTTTTTGGTGTGACATGTTTTATAAAATTTATCTTGTGTGATGTTAGATATTTGTATATTTCTATAAATACTTCTGAGCTTTGTATTAAGACACAGTTAAGTCACTAGAAATGTTCTGATATTTTTAGTTCTAACTTTTACACTTATTTTCAGAATACGCATAGCAGCTATTAGTCTTCTGCTCATTTCTCCACACTTTTGAAGCAAAATCTTACCAAATATTCTATCTATTGTTCACTCTATTTTAAGATTTTTACATTTTGGCAGGTAGGAATGCAAACTATTTGAAAGTCCATTTGAGCTCTGACAATTTTTCTCATTGGCCTTTTATTTTGATGGGTCTTTCTCCAGCCCTGGCAGATTTTTTTTTTTTTTCACAAGCATGCATAATTTACTTGAACTGATCAATACTCAGCTTCAGACTTGCAGGAACCTTTATACAGTTCTTCAGATTTTTCTACACATTTTTTTCCTGTCCTGCACTCTGCCTGAAATTTTGAATTGCCTTCCCAAATTCTTGATTCTGTTTCCTCAGTATAAGGCTGAATATGGAATATGAACTTTACACATGCAATATGGTAATAATTTGGGAAATTTATAGGGATATTTTGTTTGTTCCTTTTCTCAAGTGACGTCTTCAGTGTTACCTTTTGGCCAATGTCTGAAAGCTGTTGTCTCATATATTTTGTCTGGTTCACTGGTAAGGTAGGTGTTCAAATTTAGTCAATTTTACTCCACCTTGGTCAGAAGTTAACGTTCCAATAGATCAGTGTAGAAAGTAAATCACCAAGACAACAAAATAAAATTAACTTAGCAAACCACAGTATTTTATACATCATCAATGGAAAACACAAGTGGAAACATTATCAGATTCCTTTCTATGTGCTTTCTCTATAGTTGAGATAAAATTCTACACTTTTATCTGTGCTTCTACCTGTTACATAGGCATTTCCCACAAAGAAACCTAATTGTCACTAATCTCTGGATAGTCAACTTTACATAAAATTTATTGATGTTGGAAACAATAATAACGTCTAAAAATACTACTTTGTGTCTTAATTTGCCATTGAAATAGAATCAAAAGAATGAAAAATTCAATGCTGAGGAAATCAACTTCAGTTTGAAATGAAAGAGGATATTTTCACTGGACCTAAAACAATGACATTATTTAGGAATGTATTTAAAAACAGTCATAAATAGAAAAAAAAACTAAAGAGAAATTATATTTGAAAATTCAATATTTCTGTACTTATTCTATTTCAGAAAATGACTACTTTAATTAATATCAGAAAAAATAATTTGCTTGAAAACTTCAAAGCAGCTAGATTGAGAACCTCTCTGACCCTGTAGTTCATAAGAGAATAGCATATATTTATATATGTATTATTGTGAAACTCTGATTCAATGCAGATTTCAAAGTTTTAAAATCATATAAATGAATCCGTTCTGAAAGAATAAGACAAAAACATTTGTCTGATGCTAAATTTTTAAAAAGAGAGCACAATATGTTTCCAAAATCTATATTTTGGCATTGCCATGAATAATTTGTAAAGCAAATTAACTGTTTTAAGATTATTCGCTTATTGTCTTTATTTATTTTAATATTGATAATTTAAAAATCACTAACCTAGAATATCTTTGGTGTTAAAAGTTAACTGGCTTCCAAAGTTGTATACCCACCTGAGGTTAAAAATATGATCTGAATAGTTTTATAATTTGCTCACAGTTCAGTTCAGTTCAGTTGCTCAGTCGTGTCCCACTCTTTGTGACCCCATGAATTGCAGCACGCCAGGCCTCCCTGTCCATTACTAACTCCCAGAGTTCACTCAAACTCACATCCATCGAGTCCGCGATGCCATCCAGCCATCTCATCCTCTGGCATCCCCTTCTCCTCCTGGCCCCAGTCCCTCGCAGCATCAGAGTCTTTTCTAATGAGTCAACTATTCGCATGAGGTGGCCAAAGTACTGGAGTTTCAGCTTTAGCATCAGTCCTTCCAATGAATGCCCAGGACTGATCTCCTTCAGAATGGACTGGTTGGGTCTCCTTGCAGTCCAAGGGACTCTCAAGTGTCTTCTTGAACACCACAGTTCAAAAGCATCACTTCTTCATCACTCAGCTTTCTTCACAGTCCAACATTCACATCCATACATGACCAATGGAAAAACTATAGCCTTGAATAAGACAGACCTTTGTTGGCAAAGAAATGTCTTTGTTTTTTAATATCTTATCTAGTCTGGTCATAACTTTCCTTCCGAGGAGTAAGCATCTTTTAATTTCGTGGCTGTAATCACCATCTGTAGTGATTCTGGAGTCACAAAAAATAGTTGACACTGTTTCCACCATTTCCACCATCTATTTGCCATGAAGAGATGGGACCAGAAGCCATGATCTTAGTTTTCTGAATGTTCAGCTTTCAGCCACCTTTTTCACTCTACTCTTTCACTTTCATCAAGAGGCTTTTCAGTTCCTCTTCACTTTCTGCCACAAGTGTGGTGTCATCTGCGTATCAAAGGTGTTTGATATTTCTTCCAGCAGTATTGATTCCAGCTTGTGCTTCTTACAGCCCAGCATTTCTCATGATGTACTCTGCATATAAGTTAAATAAGCCAGTTGACAACATACAGCCTTGTCATACTCCTTTTCCTGTTTGGAACTACTCTGTTGTTCCATGTCTAGTTCTAACTGTTGGTTTCTGATCTGCATACAGGTTTCTCAAGAAGCAGGTCAGGTGGTCTGGTATTCCCATCTCTTTCAAAATTTTCCACAGTTTATGTGATCCACACAGTCAAAGGCTTTGGCATAGTCAATAAAGTAGAAATCAATGTTTTTCTGGAACTCTCTTGCTTTTTCCATGATCCAGTGGATGTTGGGAGTTTGATCTCTGGTTCCTCTGCCCTTTCTAAAACCAGCTTGAACATCAGGAAGTTCATGGTTCACATATTGCTGAAGCCTGGCTTGGCGAATTTTGAGCATTATTTTACTAGCGTGTGAGATAAGTGCAATTGTGTGGTAGTTTGAGCATTCTTTGCCATTGCTTTTCTTTGGGATTGAAATGAAAACTGACCTTTTCCAGTCCTGTGGCCACTGCTGAGTTTTCCAACTTTGCTGGCATATTGAGTGCAGCATTTTCACAGCATCATCTTTCAGGATTTGAAACGGCTCTACTGGAATTCCATCACCTCCACTATCTTTGTTAGTGGTGATGTTTTCTTTTCTTTTTCTTTTTTGTAGTGATGCTTTCTAAGGCCCACTTGACTACACATTCCAGGATGTCTATCTCCAGGTGAGTGATTGCATCATCCTGATTATCTGGGTCGTGAAGATCTTTTTTGTACACTTCTTCTGTGTATTCTTGCCACCTTTTCTTAATATCTTCAGCTTCTGTTAGGTTCATATCATTTCTGTCCTTTATCAAACCAATATTTGCATGAAATATTCCCTTGGTATCTCTAATTTTCTTGAAGAGATCTTTAGTCTTTCCCATTCTGTTGTTTTCTTCTATTTCTTTGCATTGATTGCTGAGGATGGCTTCCTTATCTCTCCTTGCTATTTTTTGGAACTCTGCATTCAGATGCTTATATCTTTCCTTCCTCCTTTCTATTCACTTTTATCCTTTTCACAGCTGTTTGTAAGGCCTCTCCAGACAGCCATTTTGATTTTTTGCATTTCTTTTCCATCGGGATGGTCTTGATCCCTGTCTCCTGTACAATGTCACAAATCTCAGTCCATAGTTTTTCAGGCAGTGTATCTATCAGATCTAGTCCCTTAAAACTACTTCTCACTTCCACTGTATAATCATAAGGAATTTGATTTAGGTCACACCTGAATGGTCTAGTGGGTTTCCCTACTTTCTTCAATTTAAGTCTGAATTTGGTAATAAGGAGTTCATGATCTGAACGATCGTCATCTCCCGGTTTTGTTTTTGCTGACTGTATAAAGCTTCTTCATCTTTGGCTGCAAAGAATATAATCAGTCTGATTTCGGTGTTGACCATCTGGTGATGTCCATGTGTAGAATCTTCTCTTGTGTTGTTGGAAGAGGGTGTTTTTATGACCAGTGTGTTCTCTTGGCAAAACTCTATTAGCCTTTGTCCTACTTTATTCCGTATTCCAAGGCCAAATGTGCCTGTTATCGCAGGTGTTTCTTGACTTCCTTTTTTTTTTTTTTTTTTTTTTTTACATTACAGTCTCCTATAAAGAAAATGACATCTTTTGGGGTATTAGTTCTAAAAGGTCTTGTAGGTCTTCATAGAACTGTTCAACATAGCTTCTTCAGTGTTACTGGTTGGGACATAGGCTTGTATTACTATGATACTAAATGGTTCCCTTGGAAATGAACAGAGATCATTCTGTCAGTTTTGAGATTGCGTCTAAGTACTGCATTTGAGACTCTTGTTGGCCATGATGGCTACTCCATTTCTTCTAAGGGATCCTTGCCCACAGTAGTAGATATAATGGTCATTTGAGTTAAATTCACCCATTCCAGTCCATTTTAGTTTGCTAATTCCTAGAATGTCAACGTTCACTCTTGCCATCTCTTGTTTGACCACTTCCAGTTTGCCTTGATTCATGGACCTAACATTTCAGGTTCCTATGCAATATTGCTCTTACAGCATTGGTCCTTGCTTCTATCACCAGTGACATCCACAACTGGGTATTGTTTTAGCTTTGGCTCCATCCCTTCATTCTTTCTGGAATTATTTCTCCACTGATTTCCAGTAGCATATTGGGCACCTACTGATCCGGGGAGTTCCTCTTTCAGTATGCTATCAATTTGCATTTTCATACTGTTCATGCGGTTCTCAAGGCAAGAATACTGAAGTGGTTTGCCATTCCCTTCTCTAGTGGATCACATTGTGTCAGACCTCTTCACCATGTCTGCCAGTCTTGGGTGGCCCCACACAGCATGGCTTAGTTTCATTGAGTTAGACAAGGCTGTGGTCCGTGTGATCAGATTGTCTAGTTTTCCGTGAATATGGTTTCACTGTGTATGTCCTCTGATGCCCTCTAGCAACGCCTACCTTCTCACTTGCTTTTCTCTTACCTTGGACGTGGATATCTCTTCACAGCTGCTCCACCAAAGTGCAGCTGCTATTCCTTACCTTGGATGAGTGGTGTCTCCTCCCAGCACTACTATTTTTATTTTTATTTTCTTTCTGCATCACTTCTCTCACCACCTTCTCCTCTCCTCGCATACAACTATTTCTCAGGGTGCCTTGGACCATCTCATATGTACTCACATACACAGTTTCCTCTTTCTTAAATGGTTTCTACTATTTCTTCTTCTCATCTCCTCCTTATAATAGTTCTACTAATAATACTGGAGCTTGTGTAAACTTTGTAGAGGTATTGACAAACACAGTTATATTCTGGAAGCAGTCATCAGTGCCATCCTGTGCTAACACTTGCCTAAGAAAATACTTTCTTTCACTTCACTATTCCCACTGTGTTTGTCCATGTTCAAACTTACAGATATCCTCTGAACTCTTAACAATCTGTAACAACAACCCAAAATAGGAAAATATCTTTAACCTCCTATCTTTCAAAGTAATTTAAACTTCATTTACAGGATCAAATCTTTGCTTCAAATAACTTGCAGACATTTTACATTTTAATCAGTGCCTCAGCCATTATCAAACAGCCAGGTTTAACTAAATATGAAAATTAATTTCATAAATGACGATGCTTCTTTACATCTCAGAGGACTGTTGCTTCCTTTATAAATCAAATTTAGGTTTTGGAAAGCTTGGATTATAACAATAATTTTCTCTATCAATCATATGCAATTTTTTCTCAGCATTCCAACAATATAAATTCTAGTTAGAAGATGTTGAACTGAAGACATTTCACCTTGAAAATTAAAAAAAAAAAAAAAACAAACAAACTTTAAAGCAATCAGTTCCCTTAATACGTGACCAGAATGATTTGTTGTTGTTTTTCAGTTACTAAGTCATATCTGACTCTTTACTATCCCATGGACTGCAGTACACCAGGCTTCCCTTTCCTTCACTCTCTTTGGAAGTTTGCTCAAACCCATGTCCATTGTGTCTATGATGCCATCCAACTATCTCATTCTCTATTGTCCCTTTCACCTCCTGCCCTCACTCATTTCCAACATGGGAGTCTTTTCTTTGCATCAGGTGACCAAAATATGGGAAGTTCAGCTTCAGAATCAATCCTTCTAATGAATATTCAGTGTTTATTTCTTTTAGAATTAATTGGTTTGATTTCCTCACTGATTCAAAAGTCTTCTCCAGCACCATGATTCAAAGCATCAATTCTTTGATGCTTAACCTTCTTTATGGTCCAACTCTCGCATCCATACATGACTACTGAGAAACCATAGGGCTTTGACTAGATGGACCTTTGTCAACAAAATGATGTCTCTGTTTTTTAATACACTGTGTACATTTGTCATTGCTTTCCTTCCAAGAAGCAAGCATCTTTTAATTTTCCCAATTAAGTTGCTTTTCTATACTTTCTCGAGTACCTAACTTTCCTTAATTCTTATAGTTCCATTATTTGGCTGAGTTAGAATGTTATATGATTCATAATACATTATATTTGATTTTGGTTGACAAAGGTATAATTAAAATAAACACAGTACTACTAAAATGAATTATACAACACATCAGGATTCTCATCCATAATTTACTTCTAGGTCCATATTACAGAAACTATCTAAATTAGCTAATGAAGTGGGAAAAAAAGGAACAAAAAGGGAAGGAAGGAAGAGAAGGAATGAGGAAAGAAGGATGGATGGAAGGAAAGATGGAAGAAAAGAAGTGAGGGCAGAGAGAGAATATGGATTGGAAAACAGTCAAGACCTGATCATTTCTTTGAACTTCTAGTGTTTTCTTTCAACTCGACTTTAGTCTGTTCCATCAGAAAATAATTTTATAGTACTTTTCTATCCACATTAGATAACTATCCCCAAAGTTACGAATTTTAACTATTCTTCATATTAACCAACATAGAGATGATAATTATTCTCTGAGTCCCAGTTTATAATTTTAGAAGCAAATCTGGATCCCATGTCTTCCTCTGGACCAAGTAAATGGATAGAGTTGAAGAAATAGTAGAAATCCAGTTTGTAAACCTAAAAACAAGAAAATCTAAGAAAAGGGACCAAAAATCCAGAAAAAAAGATTTGTGATAAGTTGGGCAGAACTGCCAAAATCTATCTGACACAGGAATTTCAATGAGGGTCACACAAGTCAACTTGTAGAAGTTATACAAAATGGTCATGCAGAGTACTGATTGAGAAAAAACATAACCAAAAACTCACACTAGGTTCTGCACCCCACTCCAGTACTCTTGCCTGGAAAATAGCATGAATGGAAGAACCTGATAGGCTACAGCCCATGGGTGGCTAAGAGTCAGATATGACTGAGCAACTTCACTTTCACTTTTAACTTTCATGCATTGCAGAAGGAAATGACAACCTGCTCCAGTGTTCTTGCCTGGAGATCCCAGGGATGGAGCATCCTGGTAGGTCACCATCTATGGGGTCTCACAGAGTCAGACATGACTGAAGCAACTTAGCAGCAGAAGCAGCAGTCTCACTATACACCAGTGTGAGCCCTCTCAGCAAACTGATTTCTTAACTATTTAATTATTTCTTGCTTTAATCTTTTTATTTCCCTTATATCACTACATACATTCCTATGTAAATTCTCCTTGTCATTTGATAGTAATCTAAAGCTACTAATTTTCCATTAAGTCTTCCACAAGTTAAAATTCTCACTGCACTTGATTAATAATATATTGTGATATAGTTTGCTATTTTTCTGCTGTAACAGTCTTGTTTTTCAATTTTCTTTAAAGAATGAATTAAATTTTATACATTTTGCTTTTACTAAAAATATTCAAGTAAAATGGACACTCTTTATGTAATTCAGTTCAGTTCAGTCGCTCAGTCGTGTCCAACTCTTTGCAACCACATGAATCACAGGGCGCTAGGCCTCCCTGTCCATCACCAACTCCCGGAGACCACTCAGATTCATGTCCATTAGTCAGTGATACCATCCAGCCATTTCATCCTCTGTCATTCCCTTCTCCTCCTGCCCCCAATCCCTCCCAGCATAAAAGACTTTTCCAATGAGTCAACACTTCTCATGAGGTGGCCAAAGTACTGGAGCTTCAGCTTCAACATCATTCCTTCCAAAGAAATCCCAGGGTTTATCTCCTTCAGAATGGACTGGTGGTATCTCCTTGCAGTCCAATGGACTCTCAAGAGTCTTCTCCAACACCACAGTTCAAAAGCATCAATTCTTTGGCGCTCAGCCTTCTTCACAGTCCAACTCTCACATCCACACATGACTACTGGAAAAACCATAGCCTTGACTACACGCACTTTAGTCGGCAAAGTAATGTCTCTGCTTTTGAATATGCCATCTAGGTTGATCATAACTTTTCTTCCAAGGAGTAAGCGTCTTTTAATTTCAAGGCTGCAGTCACCATCTGCAGTAATTTTGTAGCCCCCCAAAATAAAGTTTGACACTGTTTCCACTGTTTTGCCATCTATTTACCATGAAGTGATGGGACTGGATGCCATGATCTTCATTTTCTGAATGTTGAGCTTTAAGCCAACCTTTTCACTTCCTTTTTCACTTTAATCAAGAGGCTTTTTAGTTACTCTTTGCTTTCTGCCCATAAGGGTTGTGTCATCTGCATATGTGAGGTTATTGATATTTCTCCCTGCAATCTTGATTCCAGCTTGTGTTTCCTCCAGTCCAGCGTTTCTCATGATGTACTCTGCATATAAGTTAAATAAGCAGGGTGACAATATGCAGCCTTGACATACTCCTTTTCCTATTTGGAACCAGTCTTTTGTTCCATGTCTAGTTCTGACTGTTGCTTACTGACTTGCATGCAGATTTCTCAAGAGGCAGGTCAGGTGGTTTGGTATTCCCATCTCTCTCAGAACTTGCAACAGTTTATTGTGATCCACACATTCAAAGACTTGGTATAGTTAATAAAGCACAAATTAATGTTTTTCTGGAACTGTCTTGCTTTTTCCATGATCCAGCAGATGTTGGCAATTTGATCTCTGGTTCCTCTGCCTTTTCTAAAACCAGCTTGAACATCAGGAAGTTCATGGTTCACGTATTGTTGAAGCCTGGCTTGGAGAATTTTGAGCATTACTTTACTAGCATGTGAGATGAGTGCAATTGTGTGGTAGTTTGAGCATTCTTTGGCATTTCCTTTCTTTGGGATTGGAATGAAAACTGACCTTTTCCAGTCCTGTGGCCACTACTGAGTTTTCCAAATTTGCTGGCATATTGAGTGCAGCACTTTTACAACATCTTCTTTCAGGATTTGAAATAGCTCAAGTGGAATTCCATCACCTCCACTAGCTTTGTTCGTAGTGATGCTTTCTAATGCCCACTCGACTTCAAATTCCAGGATGTCTGGCTCTAGATGAGTAATCACATCATCATGATTATCTTGGTCATGAAGATTTTTTTTTGTACAGTTCTTCCGTGTATTCTTGCCTCCTCTTAATATCTTCTGCTTCTGTTAGGTGTATACCATTTCTGCCCTTTATTGAGCCCAGCTTTGCATAAAATATTCCCTTGGTATCTCTAGTTCTCTTGAATAGATCTCCAGTGTTTCCCATTCTGTTCTTTTCCTCTATTTCTTTGCATTGATCACTAAAGAAGCATTCTTATCTCTTCTTGCTGTTCTTTGGAATTCTGCATTCAGATGCTTATATCTTTCCTTTACTCCTTTGCTTTCCAGTTCAGTTCAGTCACTCAGTCGTGTTCAATTCTTTGTGTCCCCATGAATCTGCAGCATACCAGGCCTCCCTGTCCATCACCAACTCCCGGAGTTCACTCAGATTCATGGCCATCGAGTCAGTGAGGCCATCCCGCCATCTCATCCTCTATCTTCCCCTTCTCTTCCTTCCCCCAATCCCTCTCAGCATCAAAGTCTTTTCCAATGAGTCAATTCTTCACATGAGGTGGACAAAGTACTAGAGTTTCAGCTTTAGCATCATTCTTTCCAATGAAATCCCAGGGTTGATCTCCTTCAGAATGGACTGGTGGGATCTCCTTGCAGACCAAGGGACTCTCAAGAATCTTCCCCAACTCCACAGTTCAAAGCATTAATTCTTTGGTGCTCAGGCTCCTTTGCAGTCCAACTCTCACATCCATCAACTATTTGTAAAGCCTCCCCAGACAGCCATTTTGCTTTTTTGCATTTCTTTTCCATGGAGATGGTCTTGATCCCTGTCTCCTGTACAGTGTCACAAACCTCATTTCACAGTTCATCAGCCACTCTACCTATCAGATCTAGGCTCTTTAATCTACTTCTCACTTCCACTGTATAATCATAAGGGATTTGATTTAGGTCATACCTGAATGGTCTAGCGGTTTTCCCTACTTTCTTCAATTTACTTCTGAATTTGGCAATAAGGAGTTCATGATCTGAGCCACAGTCAGCTCCTGGTCTTGTTTTTGTTGATTGTATAGAGCTTCTCCATCTTTGGCTGCAAAGAATATAATCAATCTGATTTCAGTGTTGACCATCTGATGATGTCCATGTGTAGAGTCTTCTCTTGTGTTGTTGGAAGAAGGTCTTTGCTATGACCAGCACATTTTCTTGGCAAAACTCTGGTAGTCTTTGTCCTGCTTCATTCCACATTCCAAGGCCAATTTTGTCTGTTACTCCAGGTGTTTCTTGACTTCCTACGTTTGCATTCCAGTCCCCTATAATGGAAAGAACATCTTTTTTTGTGTTAGTTCTAAACGGTCTTGTAGGTCTTCATAGAACCATTCAACTTCAGATTCTTCAGTATTACTGGTTGGGGCATAGACTTGGATTACAGCGATATTGAATGGTTTGCCTTGGAGATGAACAGAGATCATTCTGTCGTTTTTGAGATTGCATCCAAGTACTGCATTTCAGACTCTTTTGTTGACCATGATGGCTACTCCATTTCTTATGAGGGCTTCCTGCCTGCAGTATTAGATATAATGGTCATCTGACTTAAATCCACCCATTCCAGTCCATTTTAGTTCACTGATTTCTAGAATGTTGAACTTTCACTCTTACCATCTCTTTTTTGACTGTTTCCATTTGCCTTGATTTATGGACCTGACATTCCAGGTTCCTATGCAGTATTGCTCTTTATAGCATTGGACCTTGCTTCTATCACCAGTGACATCCACAGCTGGGTATTGTTTTAGTTTTGGCTCCATCTCTTCATTCTTTTGGAGTTATTTCTCCAGTGATTTTCAGTAGCATATTGGGTACCTACTGACCTGGGGAGTTCCTCTTTAGTATCCTATCATTTTGCCTTTTCATACTGTTCATGGGGTTCTCAAGGCAAGAATACTGAAGTGGTTTGCAATTCCCTTCTGCAGTAATTAGTAATGTAATTTTTGTAATCAGTTTGTCCCTAATTCAGATGAAATTAATTCAATGTGTATTGTTAAGCCTCCCAACATGTAACAGTATGTAATAAATTTCATGACAGCCAGATATAAAAAGCTATCAGAAAGTTTTTCTCCATTTGATTTTTTTAACCCTTTTTATATTAGCTATCTAAGTGCATCTTAATATTACAAGGCAGTATAAAGTAAAACCCACTTTTTGAAAGCCAATTTCTTTATAAGTTACGTTGCAACAATTTGATATAGTCGAAATTGCAAAGGAAAGAGAGAATTTCATATCCTACTTTGAAATTATTCTCTTTATCAAAGTCAACCATCAAAGTTTGAGTTAGGCATTTTTTTTTCTTTCTACAAAGTTCAATATAAAGTAATTTCTAATTTTAGTTAATAATATGTGCATACACATATTTCAAGATTTTTAAAAGATTAATTCAATTTTAAGCCAATAAATGAAGCTGAATATTTAATATTAAACCTTCATACAAAACCTTAATACTGGAGTGAGTAGCTGTTTCCTTCTGCCAGGTGTTCTTCCCAACCCAGGAATCAAACACAGGTATCCCACAATGCATGCAGATTCTTTACCATCTGAGCCACCAGGAAAATTCAAGAATTCCAGAGTGAGTAGCCTATCCCTTCTCCAAGGGATTTTCCTGACCCAGGAATTGAACCAGGGTCTCCTGCATTGCAGGTGGATTCTTTACCAGCTGAGCTATCAGAGGAATCCAATACTAAACCTTAGAAGCTCCAACTTTTAAGTTACGGGATAAAATATATTGTAAATGCTTGCTAAAGGTTGGGTTACATAAAGAAACAGAGTCATCTTCTTCTTCTTCTTCTTCTTTTTTTTTTTTTTTTTTTTACACTCTAAGTCAAGCCTTGTAAACAGAAGGGTGAACCAAGGCTCATGAATACCCTAAATTTTTCTCCTTCTCTATTTTTTTCTCAGTTCTTGGGCTATTTGAAAATGCTTCTAGGTGGTGCTCATGGAGAAAAATCTTGCTTTCCAATGCAAGAGATGCAGGCTTGATCCCTGGGTCAAGAAGATTTCCCAAAGGAGAAATGGAAAACCACTCTAGTATTCTTGCCTGGAAAATTTTGTGAACAGAGGAGTCTGCTGGATTGCAATCCATGGGGTCACAAAGAGTCAAATACCACTGAGCTACTAAGCACTATTTTTATGTTATAAAGCAAGAAACAAGGTTCACTGGTACACTCAGAACTCTGCCCCTACTCCTGATTTCTTCATTTATCAAGGATTCAGTGATGTTCTTATGGGCTTCAAATAAAGATCACTGCTATTTATAAAATGAAAAGTCTATAACTCTGTAGAGTTGTCACACGAGTTAGTGTTAGGGAGGGTTATTTCCATGTCAAGTGGCCTACTTGAAAGTTGCTATAGACTGAATTATACCCTACTCTCAATTCAGATGTTGACATCTTAACTTCCAAGTGACTGCATTTGGCTTTAGGACTTATAGGCGGTAAATAAGATTAGATGAGGTAATAAGGATAGGGATGGGATCCTATAGGGCTGGATTGAAGGAAATTCTCTCTCTTGTTATATAATAACAAGCAAGCACGTAGCCACCTGCAAGCTGGGAGAGATCTTCCACCAGTACTGTGCCATGCTCTCAGACTTTCAGCCTCCAGAACTGAGACAAAATATGGTCTATTGTTTAAGCTACCCAGACTATTATATTTTCTTATAGTAGCCCAAGTTGACCAGTACAAATGACAATAATGATTTGAAATTTGGATGTACTTTAATAAATCATAATAATTTAAATACCATTTAGGTGTATGTTTTATGCATGTTAGCATAAGCACAATACCTGTTTTTGTGAAAAAAATATGAAAGTAAGAAAAATGAAATAACAATGTAGAAAAAAAACAAAAAAAAAATATTTATAATATTAGTGGAAAATGAGATTCCATCATGCTGCTTGAGATATTGCTGTAAATACAGACTAATTGAATGTTTCCATGAGATATTTTTGCAATAACTACAAAAGAAGGAATGAGTTCTAACATAAGATTATTTTGTCCCTTGTAAAAGTTAGATATTCCACTGATAGGGCTAAACATTGTCAAAGAGCTAGTTAGATTTACTGAAAATAGTTCCAAAGATCATAGTTAGAAACCCCATAGCTAGTCCTGAACTGGTTCAACTTTCAGCCCACAAATAACATCACCTTCTTTGAAACTTGTACTCCTTCCCAATTTTTTTTTAAGCCAATACTGTATGATTATTGCTAAAACAAATAAACAAAGTGAAGAGGATCATCTTATATATATCAAGGTGTGACTGTTAACACCTTTACTTATCAGAAGGTCAAAGTCCAGAGGTCAGTGCATGGAAAATGGGGGTAATGATCTAAATGTCCTAGGGAAATTAAAAAATAGGTCTAGGACACTTTTGTTTTGAGGATGTTATATAAAACTTAAAAAAAAAGTCACTGACTAGGAAGTATTTCATATCATCAGGACAGTGGGAGAAAAGTGAAGAATATAGTAAACAGAAGAGATTTATCAAGGAAAGGCAAGTAAATGTTGAGACCTGACTTGGGTTTTGAAGAAAGATTGAAATTCTAATACTAATTATTGTCATCCTTACACTCAGTTAGCATATCTTCAGGAGCTTTATCCCCTTTTAGTGGATCACTCATTGTTTTGTCCTGACAAAGGGTCTTGTGTAACTCAATGAAGCTATGAGCCATACCATTCAAGACAGGTCATAGTGGAGACTTCTGACAACACATGGTCCACTGGAGGAGAAAATGGCAAACTACTCAATGGGCCATGAAAACACCATGAACAACATAAAAGTCAAAAAAGACACCAAAGGTGAGCCCCCAGGATGGAAGCTGTCCAATATACTACTAGGAAAGAGTGGAGGGCAGTTACTAATAGTCCCAGAAAGAACAAAGCGACTGGGCCAAAGCAGAAGTGAATGCTCAGTTACAGATATATCTGGTGGTTAAAGTAAAATCCGTTGCTGTAAAGAACAATATTGCATAGGAACCTGTAAAGTTAGGTATATGAATAAAAGCAAATGGATGTGGTCAAGCAGGAAATGGCAAGAGTAAATACTGATATCTTAGGATTCAGTGAACTAAAATGGATGGGCTAATTTAATCAGATGACCATTAGATCTAATACTTTTGTAGAAACACCCTGATGTTGGGAAAGACTGAAGGCAGAAGAAGAGGGTGGCAGAGAATGAAATGGTTGGGTGATCATCACAGTGAACATGAACTTGGGCAAACTTTGGAAGATACTGAGGGACAGGGATAAAGAAAGCTGAGTGCTGAAGAATTGATGCTTTTAAACTGTGGTGTTAGAGAAGACTCTTGAGAGTCCCTTGGACTTCAAAGAGATTCAGCTAGTCCATCCGAAAGGAAATCAGTCCTGAAGGAAATTAGGACTGATGCTGAAGCTGAAACTCCAATACTTCGGCCACCTGATGCAAAGAACTGACTCATTAAAAAGGACCCTGATGCTGGGAAAGATTGAGGGCAGGAAGAGAAGGGGACAACAGAGGATGAGATGGTAGGATGGCATCATTGATTCAATGGACATGAGTTTGAGCAAGCTCTGGGAGTTGGTGATAGACAAGGAAGCCTGGAATGCTGCAGTCCATGGGGTCACAAAGAGTCAGACACGAGTGAGGACTGAACTGAACTGGACTGAACTGAACTGAACTGAACCGAACTGAGGGACAGGGAGGCCTGGCATGCTGCAGTCCATAGGGTTTCAAAAAGTCGGATATGACTTAGCCACTGAACAACAGCAATAGAAGATTTAGAAAAATTTAACAGGTAATTTTTAAAAGGTTTCAATTTATTCCTAATATGTGACTGATTAAAGAACCACTGTATAACAAAACTTCAAGTTCCTGCTTTAGAATAGCATTAGAGTGTTAAAAGCATAGAATATCAGGTGCAACCTAAGGCTCAATGATTTAGAATATGCCTATTAAAACCTCAGAGCAAATAAAAACTAAGGAATAATGGAATATAAAATGCTGCAGAAGCAAGCAGATGTATTTCAAACCCTTACTAACCTAAGTGGGGAAAAGTGGAAGCAATGACAAAATTTACTTTCTTGGGCTCCAAAATCATTGCACTCAGTGACTGAAGCTATGGTATTAAAAGACTCTTGCTTTTGGAAGAAAAGTTATGACAAATTTAGACAATGCATTAAAAAGCATAGACCTTAGTTTGCTGACAAAGGTCCATATGTCAAATCTATATTTTTTCCAGTAGTCATGTACTGACATGAGAGTTGGACCATAAAGAAGGTTGAGTGCTGAAAAACTGATGCTTTCAAACTGTGATGCTGGAGAAGATTCGTGAAAGTTCCCTGGTCTGTAAGGGAATCAAGCCATTCAATCCTATAAGAAATCAACCCTGAATATTCATTGGAAGAACAGATGTTGAAGCTGAAGCTCCAATAATTTGGCCACCTGATGTTAAGTGTCAACTCATTCTAAAATACCCTGATGTTAGGAAAGATTGAAGGCAAAAGAAGAGGGCAGCAGAGGATGAAATGGTTAAGGAATATCACCAACTCAAAGGACAGAATTTAAACAAACTTGGGGATATAGTGGAGGACACAGAAACCTGGTGAGCTACAGTTCAGGGGTTCACAAAGAATCAGACAAGACTTAGCAATTGAAAGGCAACAACAACAAGATTTCTTAGAACTTAGTAGATTTCTCACCCCATGGCACTGGCCATACCAATTAACCTCTCAGTGCCATTAAGGAAAAAAATAGATTGAAGAAGAAGATATTGATTTCTGAGAAATCAGACATAAAAATGTATTGACCAAGAAGGACAATATTGATCAATTAAAAAAATATATATATATATATAAAATTATCAAGAATGCTGCTGCTGCTAAGTCGCTTCAGTGTGACCGACTCTGTGCAACCCCATAGACGGCAGCCCACCAGGCTCCCGTGTCCCTGGGATTCTCCAGGCAAGAACACTGGAGTGGGTTGCCATTTCCTTCTCCAATGCAGGAAAGTAAAAAGTGAAAGTGAAGTTGCTCAGTTGTGTCTAACTTTTAGCGACTCATGGGCTGTAGCCTACCAGGCTCCTCCTTCCATGGGATTTTCCAGGCAAGAGTACTGGAGTGGGTTGCCATTTCCTTCTCCATATCAAGAATGGTATGAAATAAAAGATAAATTTCTCTCTGTATCATTTTACAACCAGATACTTGAAGACAAGACTGTTAAAACAGTAGAGAGAAGCCCTCTGAAGATTTATTTTATATCTCTCTGCACTCTATCTGTGAGCAAAAGGAGAAATTTCCTTTTATAAAATGCCAGAAGGTCCAATGTTGCTTCCAGTGGAGGGAAAACTTACATCAAATGCTGATTAAAACACAACACCAGTAAGGACAACATATGAGAAACTTCACCTATAAATCTGCACTAGTTTCCTAATTCCAGAACACAGCATATGCAGTGGACAATTTAAAAGTGAATGGCACTTTTCATCATCAAGTCTCACTTATTACTGTAAAATTTTCCCACTTTCGTGGTCCTTCTACTTTCTCTTAAAAAGTATGTGATAAAACTCAGTTAAGAAAGTTAAGGTGAATTTCTTTAATACACTACAGGAAAACTTACATTTAAAAATATTAGACATAAGGAGGCCTCTGTTTAAAGCCAAAGAATGAATTACAAGTGATATAGTTAACTCTGGCCAGGAAATCAGATAGATATATTGGCAAATACAAAAGTCTTTTCTAATGCCATTCTTTTCAAACCACAAAAGAAACTGAATAGTTTGTGTATATATATAATACTGACTGTGCTTCCTGAAGGATTTCTGTACTCTGAATTTGAAACATAAATTATATTTTATTTTAGGTTATATTTCACTTCTATGGTCAATGATGAGGTGATCTTTAAAGTTCCCTTTGGCAGCATAGAGAAGACATTAAATGATGATAAAAGGATTGGAGTACCACCTCCTCTTATCCACTAATTTCTTATGTGGCACCAGACAAGTGGTTTAACAGATCCCAAACCTAAGTTTACTCATCTGCATATGAAGACTCTGGGCCTAATGACCTGTAATTACATTTTATATTCACTTTCCAACTTTTACTATCCATGATAATGCTAAATCAGTAAATTATCTTACACAATGTCACAAGAGCTCTTGCATCATTTTTACCTCCAAATATTATATGGTAAATTAATTTCAGTGTAATATGAAGATAGGAAGTGGGTAGCTTTGATATTTCTCTTTCTCCACAAGTGTGTTTGACAGAGTTGTGGTTATCTGCAGCTTTACGAAATGTGAATGTGTTCGGTCATGGACAAAAATAATTCAGTTATGTGTGTCACAATCTGTGAACACACTAGGCAATGATCAAATCCATAATAAAAATGCAACTGTGAGCATTTAGAGATGTTAATTAAAAAATCTCTTTATGACTTATGGGTCATATAAACTATAATCAAAAATTACTTACAAATTATAATATTATTAGTTGAAATATGAAATCATATAGAAGTCATATTTAGAGGCATATAAACTGAAACCTTTACTAAAAATGAAATTAATTGCAGTTTTAATGCAATTTTTCAAACTTTATTTTTTTCAGAGCATTTTTAGTCTCCATTGAGAACACTATTGAGAGGAAGACGTAGAGATTTCCAATATACTGCCTGCTCCCATACACATTTTGCTGTTCTTCAGTCACTCAATCATGTCCAGCTCTTTGCAACCCTATGGACTGCAGCATACCAGGCCTCTTTGTCCTTCACCATCTCCTGGAGCTTGCTCAAACTCATGTCCACTGAGTGGGTAATGCCATCCAACCATCTCATCCTCTGTTGTCTCATCCACACATGCTAGTCTCCTCCCTTATCAACATCCCAAACAGAGTGGTATATTTGTAATATTTGATTGATTTACCCTGACACATCATTCTCACTGTAAGCCCAAAATTAACGTTAAGAGTTTGGTCTTGGAGCTGTATGTGTTATGGGTTGGGACACATATAATAACATGGATCCACCATTATAGTACCATACAGTATTTTCACTGCCCTTAACATCCTCTGTGCTTTGCCTATTTATCTCTGCCCTCAACCTCTGGCAACCAATGATATTTCTGTCTCCATAGAAATGTTTTTCTGGTGTCACTTGTTTGGAATCGAATGGTATGTAGCTTTCTCAGAGTGATTTCCACCTAATGCCTTTGAAAAGGAGAACACAAATATAAATATATAGATGCACACTAATATGAAAATATGAAGGGAAATGTAGCAGTTACAATTGACTAGGATAGACAAAAGGGTGAACATTGCTGGTGGGAGTACAAAATAGGGGAGTCATTATGGAAAACAGTATGGAGATTATCCAAAAAATTAAAATAGAACTACCATGTTGTCGTTTAGTCACCCAACCATGTCTGATGCTTTGGGACCCCATGGCTTGTAGCACACCAGGCCTCTCTGTCCATCATCATCTCCTGGAGTTTGACCAAGTTCTTGTTCTTGCATTGGTGATGCTATCCAGCATCCTCATCCTCTTCTTGAAGGAGAATGAGAAGAATTACCATATAAGCCAGCAATTCTACCCCTGATTTATATCCAAAAGAACTTAAAGCAAGATCTTGAGGAGATAATTAGACACCATGTTTATTACAGCACTATTTATAAGAGAGAAGAGGTGGAAGTAACCTGAATATTAAATGTCAAATTTGATATCATTCAGCCTTAAAAAATAAGAAAATCATGTCAGTTGTTACAATGTAAATGAATCCTGAAGACATTGTACTAAACACAATGTCAGTTATGAAAATACTAATGCTGTATGAGTCCATTCATGTGAAGCATCTGAATTACTCAAAATCAGAAACAGAAAGTAGAAAGCTAAGGTCTTAGGGGGATTCATTTTTATGAATATAAAGTTTCAATTTTGCAACATAATAAAGTTCTAGAGATTTGTTGGAAACAGTATGAGTATAACTCAGGGAATCCTTAATGACTCCATGTGTAAAGTATCTGCCTCCAGTGCAGGAGAACAGGAGATTCAGGTTTGATCCCTGGGCTGAAAAGACTCTCCTGGAGGAGAAAATGGCAAACCACTCCAGTATTCTTGCCTAAAAATCCCATGGACAGAGGAGCCTGGTGGGCTAAAGGCCAAAGGGTCACAAAGAGTCAGGCACAAATGAATAGCTAAACACACACAATGTGAGTACATTTAGCATTACTGAAATGTACACTTAAAATAACAAGATAGCAAAATTAATATGTGTTTTTTATCACAATAAAATAAATAAGGTAAAAATCAAATTGCCTTTGGAAAGAAACACAATTGTACCTAGACCATTTAAAAATATATACCACAAATCTGTCTCATGAATGATGGCTTTAGCTGAGGTAAGACACCTTTGGCTCAAAAGCAATACATAAAAGATATAAAAAGATCAGAAGAAATATGACAATATATATTAGAGAAAATTTATACTGCAGGATCATTTTGGAGAAAATCTTTAGATACTTTATATAATGTCTTTTTGCATTTATTTTTAACATATTTCTTGAAATCAGGAAAATTCAGCTCATTTATGCCATTCAAGTTTCAGAATACAAGTATACAGTTGTCTGCTATTTTGCTATAAAATACTCCGGGTCAAACACTCAAATGTATAATTGCCTGTTGTCATTGGTCTGGTCTGTTTAATTACCTCATACGCCAATATTCACTTGCTGACCTTACAGACACACAACTGTCCTTATATGCTGTTATGTGCAAGTGTGTAAGTCACTCACTCATGACCGACTGCTTGCCAACACATGGACAGTAACCCTCCAGGTTCCCTTGTACTTGGGATTCTCAAGGCAAGAATACTGGAGTGGATTGCTATTTCCTATTCCAGGATATCTTCCTGACACAGGAATCAAACACAGTTCTCTGGCCTTGCAGGCTGATTTTTCACTATCTGAGCCATATGTGTGAGTATAATTTCAATACATTTACCTATGAACAACATCTTTCAGATCTATATTGGTGATGCTAGTGGTAAAGAATCTGACTACCAATGAATGAGATGTAAAAGACATGAATTCAAAATCTGGGTCAGAAAGATTCCCTGGAGGAGAAAATGGCAATAATCTGTCTACTATATTAGCATGCCACCAAGGTACCTGATAAAAGTGAAAGAGGTGAGTGAAAAAGTGGGCTTAAAGCTCAACATTCAGAAAACTAAGATAATGGTATCAGGTCCCATCATTTCATGGGAAATAGATGGGGAAACAGTGGAAAAAGTGTCAGACTTTATTTTGGGGGGGCTCCAAAATCACACAGCTGGTGATTACAGCCATGAAATTAAAAGACACTTACTCCTTGGAAGGAAAGTTATGACCAACTTAGATAGCATATTAGAAAACAGAGACATTACTTTTCCAACAAAGGTCCATTTAGTCAAGGCTATTCTTTTTCCAGTAGTCATGTATGGATGTGAGAGTTGAACTGTGAAGAAGGCTGAGTACTGAAGAATTGATGCTTTTGAATCTGGTGTTGGAGAAGACTCTTGAGAGTCCCTTGGAATGCAAGGAGATCCAACCAGTCCATTCTGAAGGAGATCAACCCTGGGATTTCTTTGGAAGGAATGATCCTAAAGCTGAAACTCCAGTACTTTGGCCACCTCATGCAAAGAGTTGACTCATTGGAAAAGATTCTGATGCTGGGAGGGATTGGGAGCAGGAGGAGAAGGAATGACAGAGGATGAGATGGCTGGATAGCATCACTGACTCGATGGGTGTGAGATTGAGTGAACTCTGGGAGTTGGTGATGGACAGGGAGGCCTGGCATGCTGCAATTCATGGGGTCATAAAGAGTCAGGCACGACTGAGTAACTGAATTGAACTGACTGACTGAAGGTACCTGATTACACCCATCTCACATGCTAGCAAAATAATGATCAAAATTCTCCAAGCCAGACTTCAACAGTATTTGAATTGTAAACATCCAGATATCCAAGTTGGATTTAAAAAGGCAGAGGAACAAGAGATCAAATTGCCAAAATCCACTGAATCATCAGAAAAACAAAAGGGTTCAGAAAAAAATCTATTTGTGCTTGGTCTATTATGCTAAAGCCATTGACTGTGTGGATCACAACAAACTTTGGAAAAACTTAAAGAGATAGGAACACCATAACACCTGACCTGCCTCTTGAGAAATCTGTATGCAGGTCAAAAAGCCACAGTTACAACTGGACATGGAACAACAGACTAGCTCCGAATTGGGAAAGGAGTACGTCAAGTCTGTATATTGTCACCTTGCTTATTTAACTTACATGCAGAGTACATCATGAGAAACACTGGGCTGGCTAAAGCACAAGCTGGAATCAAGGTTGTCAGGAGAAATATCAATAACCTCAGACTTGCAGATGACACCACCCTTATGGCAGAAAGTGAAGAAGAACTAAAGAGCTTATTGATGAAAGTGAAATAGGAGAGTGAACAAGTTGGCTTCAGTTCAGTTAAGTTGTCTCTCATTCGTGTCTGACTCTTTGTGAGCCCATGAATCACAGCACTCCAGGCCTCCCTGTTTATTACTATTTCCCGGAGTTCACTCAGACTCACATCTGTCGAATCTGTGATGCCATCCAGCCATCTCATCCTCAGTCGTCCCCATCTCCTCTTGCCCTCAATCCCTCCCAGCATCTGAGTCTTGTCCAGTGAGTCAACTCTTCACATGAGGTAGCCAAAGTACTGGAGTTTCAGCTTTAGGATCATTCCTTCCAAAGAAATCCCAGGGTTGATCTCCTTCAGAATGGACTGGTTGGATCTCCTTGCAGTCCAAGGGACTCTCAAGAGTCTTCTCCAACATCACAGTTCAAAAGCATCAATTCTTCGGCACTCAGCTTTCTTCACAGTCCAACTCTCACATCCATACATGACTATTGGAAAAACAATAGCATTGACTAGACTGACCTTAGTTGGCAAAGTAATGTCCTGCTTTTGAATATACTATCTAGGTTGGTCATTACTTTTCTTCCAAGGAGTAATTGTCTTCTAATTTCATGGCTGCAGTCACCATCTGCAGTGATTTTGGAGCCCCCAAAATAAAATCTGACACTGTTTCCACTGTTTCCCCATCTATTTCCCATGAAGTGATGGGACTTTAAGTTGGCTTAAAGCTCAACATTCAGAAAAATAAGATCCTGGCATTGGTTTCCATCACTTCATAGCAAATAGATGGGGAAACTGGAGAAAGAGTGAGAGAATTTATTTTGGGGGGTCCAAAATGACTGCAGATGATGACTGCAGCCATGAAATTAAAAGACACTTACTGCTTGAAAGAAGAGTTATGACCAATCTAGACAGCATATTAAAAAGCAGAGACATTATTTTGCCAACAAAGTTCCATCTAATCAAAGCTTTGATTGTTCTAGTATTCATGTTTAAATGTGATAATTGAAGACTACATTGAAAGCTGCTGCTGCTGCTGCTAAGTCACATCAGTTGTGTCTGTCTCTGTGCGACTCCATAGATGGCAGCCCACCAGGCTCCCCGTCCCTGGGATTCTCCAGGCAAGAACCCTGAATGAGTTATCATTTCCTTCTCCAATGCATACAAGTGAAAAATGAAAGTGAAGTTGCTCAGCTGTGTCCAACTCTTTGTGACCCCATGGACTGTAGCCTACCACGCTCCTCCTTCCATGGGATTTTCCAGGCAAGAGTACTGGAGTGGGGTGCCATCACCTTCTCTGAAAGATAGCTGAGCACTGAAGAACTGATGCTTTAGAAGTGTGGTGTTAGAGAAGACTCTTGAGAGTCCTTTGGACTGCAATGAGATCCAGCCAGTCCATCCTAAAGGAAATTAGTCCTGAATATTCACTTAAAGGACTGATGCTGAAACCCCAATGTTTTTGCCATGTGATGCAAAGAACCGACTCCTCTGAAAAGACCTTAATGCTGAGAAAGATTGAAGGCAAGAATAGGAGGGGATGACACAGGATGAAATAGTTGGATGGCATCACCGTTCAATCAAAATGAGTTTGAGTAAACTTCAGGAGTTGGTGATGGTCAGGGAGGCCTTGTGCTGCAGTTGTTGGAGTGGCAAAGAGTTGGACATGACTGAGGGACTGAACTGACTGAACTGAAGATAATTAAGAAGGCCGGTAAAAATCAAAGCTGATAGAAGTGACCTACTAGTCGTACAGAAACCACTGGAGATAAATACTCTTCAGGGCACAACATAAAGCTTTAATATATTTCACCTACACAGAAGGATAACTTTTCTCATTAACTTGTAATTAATGATAAAAACTCCACCTTTGTTTCTAACCTACAAGTATGTGTTCTTGTTAGAATTAAGTTGATACATGATACAAACTATATATGGAGATATGAACGGCAAACCACTTTAATATTCTTACCTTGAGAACCCCATGAACAGTATGAAAATGCAAAAAGGTAGGACACTGATATTTGAACTCCTCAGGTTAGTAAGTGCCCAGTATGCTACTGGAGATCAGTGAAGACTTAACTCCAGAAAGAATGAAGAGATGGAGCCAAAGCAAAAACAACACCCAGTTGTGGATGTGACTAGTGATGGAAGTAAAGTCTGATCCTGTAAAAAGCATAGGAACTTGGAAGATTAGGTCCATGAATCAAGGTAAATTGGAAGTTGTCAAACAGGAGATGACAAGAGTGAACATCAACATTTTAGGAATCAGCGAACTAAAATAGACCGGAACAGGTGAATTAACTCAGATGACCATTATATCTACTACTGTGGGTAGGAATCCCTTAGAAGAAATGGAGTAACCATCATAGTCATTAAAGAGTCCAAAATGCAGTACTTGGATGGAATCTCAAAAATGATCTCTGTTTGTTTCCAAGGCAAACCATTCAAAATCATGGCAATCCAAGTCTGTGCCAAGACCAGTAATACTGAAGAAGCTGAAGTTGAATGATTCTATGAAGATGTACAAGACCTTCTAGAAATAACACCTAAAAACGATGTCCTTTTCATTATAGGGGACTGGAATGCAAAAGTAGGACCTCAAGAAATACCTGGAGTAACAGGCAAATTTGGCCTTGGAGTACAGAATGAAGCAGGGCAAAGGCTAATAGAGTTTTCAGAGAACAAGCTGGTCATAGCAAACACTCTCTTATAACAACACAAGAGAAGACTCCACACATGGACATCACCAGATGATCAATATTGAAATCAGATGGATTATATTTTTTGCAGCCAAAGATGAAGAAGCTCTATACAGTCAGCAACCACAAGACAGGGAGCTGACTGTAGCTCAGATCATTAATTCCTTATTGCCAAGTTCAGACTTAAATTGAAGAAAATAGGAGAAACCATTAGACCATTCAGATATGACCTAAATCAAATCTCTTACTATTATACAGTGGAAGTGACAAATTGATACAAGGGATTAGATCTGATGGACAGAGTGCCTGAAGAATTGTGGTTGGAGGTTTGTGACATTGTACAAGAGGCAGTGATCAAGACAATTCTCAAGAAAAAGAAATGCAAAAAAAAACACAAAATGGTTGTCTGAGGAGGCCTTACAAATAGCTGTGAAGAGAAGAGAAGCAAAAGGCAAAGGATAAAAGGAAAGATATACTCATTTGAATGCAGAATTCCAAAGAATAGCAAGGAGAAGTAAGAAAGCCTTCCTCAGCGAGCGATACAAAGAAATAGATGAAAAGAATAGAATGAGAAGGACTAGAGATCTCTTCAAGAAAATTAAAAATATCAAGGGAACATTTCATGCCAGGATGGGCACAATAAAGGACAGAAATTGTGTGGACCTAACAGAATCAAAAGACATTAAGAAGAGGGGGCAAGATTGCATAGAACTATACAAAAAGATCTTAATGACCCAGATAACCATGGTGGTGTGATCACTCACCTAGAGGCAGACATCCTGGAATGCAAAGTCAAGTGGGCCATAGGAAGCATTACTATGAACAAAGCTAGTGGAGGTGATGGAATTCCATTTGAGCAATTTCTAATCCTAAAAGATGATGCTGTGAAACTGCTGCACTCAATATGCCAGCAAATTTGGAAAACTCAGCTGTGGCCACAGGACTGGAAAAGGTCAATTTTCATTCCAATCCCAAAGAAAAGTAATGCCAAAAATGCTCAAAATACCACACAATTGCACTTATCTCAAATACTAGCAAAGGAGTATTCAAAATCTCCAAGCCGGGCTTCAACATTATGTGAATATTGAGCTTCCAGATGTTCAAGCTGGTTTTAGAAAAGGCAGAGGAACCAGATCAAATTGTCAACATTCTTTAGATCATTAAAAAGTGAGAGAATTCCAGAAAAAACATCTACTTCTGCTTTACTGACTATGCCAAAGCCTTTGTGTGCATCACAACAAACTGTGTGGAAAATTCTTAAACAAATGGAAATACCAGACCACTTGACCTGCCTCTTGAGAAATCTGTATGCAGGTCAAGAAGCAACAGTTAGAACTGGACATGAAACAACTGGTTCCAAATCAGAAAAGGAGTATATCAAGGTTGTATATTGTCACCCTGCTTATGTAACTTATATGCAGAGAACATCATGAGAAACGCTGGGCTGGATGAAGCAAAAGCTGGAATCATGATTATTGGTAGAAATATCAATAACCTCAGATATACAGATGGCACTACCTTTATGGCAGAAAATGAAGAAGAACTAAAGAGCTTCTTGATGAAAGTGAAAGAGGAGAGTGAAAAAGTTGGCTTACAGCTCAACATTCAGAAAGCTAAAATCATAGCATCTGGTTCCATTAGTTCAGTTCAGTTCAGTCGCTCAGTCGTGTCTGACTCTTTGAGACCCCATGAATTGCAGCACGCCAGGCCTCGCTGTCCAACACCAACTCCTGGAGTTCACCCAAACCCACATCCATCGAGTCGGTGATGCCATCCAGCCATCTCATCCTCTGTCGTCCCCTTTTCCTCCTGACCCCAATCCCTCCCAGCATCACTTCATGACAAATAGATGGGGAATCAGCGGACAAATGGACAGACTTTATTTTGGATAGCTTGAAAAACACTGTAGTTAGTGAGTGCAGCCATGAAATTAAAAGACACTTGCTCCTTGGAAGAAAAGTTATCATCAACATAAACAACATATTAAGAAGCAAGGGCATTACTTTGCCAACAAAGTTTCATCTAGTCAAAGCTATGATTTTTCCAATAGTCATGTATGAATGTGAGAGTTGGACTATAAAGAAACCTGAGCACTGAAGAATTGATAGTTTTCTACTGTGGTGTTGAGAGAAGACTTTTGAGAGTCTCTTGGACTTCAAGGAGATCAAACCAGTCCATCCTAAAGGAAATTGGTCCTCAATATTCATTGGCAGGACTGCTGCTGAAGCTGAAACTCCAATACTTTGGCCACATAATGCTACAAACTGACTCATCTGAAAAGACACTGATGCTGGGAAAGTTTGAATGTGGGAGGAGAAGGGGAAGACAGAGAATGAGATGGTTGGATGTCATCACCGACTCAATAGTCATTGGTTTGTGTAAACTCTGGGAGTTGGTGATGGACAGAGAGGTCCGATGTGCTGCAGTCCACGGCATCCCAAGGATTCGGACAAGACTGAGCCGTTGAACTAAACTGAATTGACCTCTAGGAACTCAATCATACTTCCACAGTAAATATCAAAGAAAAATCCCCATGTGCTTCTAGCAGATACAAGGTGAAAGGAGAAATTTTGCAATATGCCAAAGCATTCCATTCATGTTAACAAGGTCTTGTCTCAGAAAAATAAATAAATAAATAAATAAAATCAGAGTTTAACCTGCAGGAGTATTATCAGAGCCTTACTGGCCTGGGGGAATCTAAATCCCAGTTGGTTCTAGCAATCCTATTCCACCTAAGGGAGAGAAAAAGCCTGAGAAACTCTTTGGAAGTTAATAATCCAGAGGTATGGGCTCATTAAAACACTGAGACCCAGTCATACTAGTACAATGATTGTACCAGTTCCATATCAGTTCCACACCTGTCTATCATCACTGCATCCTTAAAGACCTATCTACAGCAATATTTTTACTAGGTACTGTAACTATTGTTATGAGCAGGACTCCAAAGGACTCCTGGGCACAAAGGCCTTCTTGTGTCCCCCATCTCTTTGATTATGGAAATAGACTTCTTTCAGCCTTGGTGACCTTCCCAGAGTTCCAACAGCAGGTTCAATCAGTTGTTAATTAGGGGGAGAAATGGATGTGGAGACAAGGGAGGAATAGCCAAGAGAAATAATAGTGCAGCCTTGAGGCAGAATTTTTGTCCCTCTTTAAGGGATACACATAACAATATATTTGAGCTGTTTTGCAGACACTGAAATCCTCATTATGAAGGAGAAGTTAGCAGTAAATTGTTCATAATCACCTGGGGCTTCCTAGGTGGCTCAGTGATAGGAATGCCCCAGCCAATGCAGGAGACACAAGAGATGCAGGTTTGATCCCTGGGCTGTGAAAAATCCCTTGGAGAAGGGCATGGCAACCCACTCCAGAATTCTTGCCTGAAATTTTCCATGAAGAGAGGAGGCTGGTGGGCTACAGTCTATGGAGTTGCAAAGAGTTCAAACATTACTGAGTAGCTGAGCACTTACACACAAGCACCTAGATCCCAGGCTGGTTGAAACCAAAATATTGCTGATACTGACTCCCACTTACCTCACCACCAACCAGTGTCTACTAGCTGATCATGCTCTCATTGAACCATTACAATGAAACTCCACTCCATGTTGGGGAATACAGTTTTTAGGGCTTCAGCCTGCTGTGGTCCCCCTTTGACTGGCAAATCAATAAAGCTACTCTTTTCAAGTTCACCCACACTGTCTCTGAGATTTAATTTGGTGTCAGGGTACAGAGGGCAGATTCAGATTCAATATCAAGCATTATAAGACATATCAAGACACAGAGAAAACATAAGAATGAGGCATACAAGGATGTTGGAATTATCAAAACAGTAATTGAAAACAACAATAATGAATATGTTAAGCGCTCTAATGGATTAAGTCTAAAGGATACCCGTAATGGGGGAGGCTAACCATGTGTGGAGATGGGACTATATAGAAAATTTCTGCACCTTCTTCTCAGTTTTGCTGTAAATCTTAAACAGCTATATAAAGTAAAATCTTAAAGAAAAATATATAAAGCAATGAAATTATACAAAACGTATGTATCATGTTCTTGGTGAGGAGAAGAGGCTAAAGGATGGGGAAGAACAACAAAGTCCAGGTAAATATGTTGTGAATGATCCAGTTGTGCTTATAGTCTGTTTCTTTTTGATCCATACCTCCTAAAGAGATTATATTCATTTTTTATATATGCTAAATATTATGTAATGAAACTTAAAATGACTATATAATTTAGGATACATTTTATAGTCATAGTACCTACACTTAATAAAATTGGGAATATATTTTTCTCTTAGGGCAACAGAGATACTAGTATTTTTTAATATAAACAGCTTTACACATAATATATAAAATATTTAAGCATATTTTAATATTTCATGTTTCTTCTTCAAATTCTATATCTAAATTTTAAGTACATTTTCAATACCCAGAATCTACATTTTTGCTAATGGATTAGAAGCAGTGAAGGAAATGAGCTATAAAATTTTGGAAAATATTTTAGAGATGATAAAGCAGAAATTCAATTCAAGCATGTGCTAAATTTTCTTCACTCACCAAACAGTACAGAGTTTGATATCATCAACCTTCAGCCATTCCTGCTAGCATTAATTTATAAACTATGCTATTATATACAATGCATAATATTTTAAAATATTTCCATTTTGGGAATTTCAGAATTATGAAAATTATAAGTAATTTAAATAATTGAAACAATTTGGACTAGAATTAAAATCCCAGCTTCCAATGAATGGAAATGAATGTAATGTGAATTCCATTCATTTGATAGTATCAGTTACTTAGCTATTTATAGGCACATTTAAAGAAGAAAAGTAATTAACTTTAATGAGTATGAAGTGCATCATAAGGCAGCGCATCTTTTAGCTAATGTAATCTTAAGGAACCTATGCTATTTTTCTTCTACAAAAATATGAAAGCTGGAGATTAAATTGTAGTCCACATAATTCCAAAACATATACTGTTTCAACTAGATCTCATACCCACTGAGTTTTCTAAATGTTGCCATTGGTTATGAGAATATAGAACTCAAATTCTTAATTCTAAAATAAGTGGACTGAGATATTATTCTTACACATGGACCTGAGGTGTGGAACATAGGAGGAAACTAATCAAGATCACCTAGTTGAATTTGTGTTAACAATGTGGATGCTTCAATAATTGCTAAAAATGCTTTAGCTGGTGATTTAATAACATTGTGTTCACATTTAGGTTTCCATGCTTTCTGAACGATGAACACTACTGCAATAAAACTTGTGGTGGTTGAAAGAAGCTTCAAAAAGAACAAAATGTAAAATTCTAGACTTGTTGTTGTTTTTCTCAACCTTTTGTTAAGATTATCAATCATACTAAAATTTTAAATAATTTAACAGAGAATGCCTATAATTATATTATGTAGGTTAAGGTTTTATTATTTATACTTGTGGTGTTGGAGAAGACTCTTGAAAGTCCCTTGGACTGCAAGCAGATCCTACCAGTCCATCCTAAAGGAAATCAGTCCTGGGTGTTCATTGGAAGGACTGATATTGAAGCTAAAACTCCAATATTTTGGTCATCTTATGTGAAGAGCTGACTCATTTGAAAAGACCCTGATATTGGGAAAGATTGAAGGCAGGAGGAGAAGGGGATGACAGAAGATGAGATGGTTAGATGGCATCACTGACTCAATGGACATGAGTTTGGGTAAACTCCAGGAGTTGGTGATGGACAGGGAGGCCTGGCATTCATGAGGTCACAAAGAGTTGGACACACTGAGCAACTTAACTGAACTTTCACATATCTACCTGCCTCTCTATGTAAACATTTAATCCATGTCATTCTTAATAAATTTTGAAGGAAAATTTTCCTGATTACCTAAGCATGAAAATAATTATCTTGAGTGCGATACCTTCAGAATCTTAATTTTAATGTATAATTTAATTATCAGTCACTAAGTAATGTGAAACTGTTTGCAACCCCATGGACTATAACCTGCCACACTGCTTTCTCCTTGGAATTTTTCAGGCAAGAATGTTGGAGTGGGTTGCCATTTCCTTCTCCATGGGATCTTCCTGACCCAGTGATTGAGCCTGGGTCTCCTGTGTCTCCCACATTGGCAGGCAGATTCTTTACTTTTGAGCCACAAAAATATAATTCACAATATACATACAAAAAGTCTAGAAAAAGTATTGACCTGTGCCACCCAAATTTCTAGCCAGTTGCACATTACTTTGCTCTGAAACCTCTTTATGCAACTTTCCAGTTATTATTTTTTGTTTGTTTGTTTCTATCCCTACAAGGCTACCATTTTGTGCTCTTTCTTTACCCATATAATAGTTCTCCCTCTTCCATAATTTCATGTTAATAAAATCATGCATATATTTTGCATCACCAATTCAATGGAAACGAGCTTAGGCAAACTCTGGGAAGTGGTAACAGACAGAGAAGCTTGGTGTGCTCAGTCCATGGCATTGGCAATGAGTTGGACACAAACTGGCAACTGAACAACAGCATTTTCAGAAAAGTATTTTTCATAATATGGAGTAGTACTTTTGAGATTCATTCATGATGTTTAACATATTATCAATAGTAATTAAAATTGAATCATATTTTACGTAAGTTAAAAAAATGTTATTTCTCTTGAGTTGATACAGAGGGGTAAAATGGCTGGGTCATAGGATGGCTGTGTATTTAGTTTTGTAATAAACCACAAGAAATTTTTCAAAGTAGTTGTATCATTTTACCATCCCATAAAAAAGATTTTCCATTTCCACAAGCTTACAAATGTTTGATGATGTCTCTCTGTTTTTATCCCTATCTAATATTGGAAAGACTGAAGATTGCTTCAAGAAAATTAGAGATACCAAGGGAACATTTCATGCAAACATGGGCTTGATAAAGGACAGAAATGGTATGGACCTAACAGAAGTAGAAAATATTAAGAAGAGGTGGCAAGAATACACAGAAGAACTGTACAAAAAAAAAAAAAAAAAAAAATTAACCACCCAGATAATCATGATGATGTGATCACTCACCGAGAGCCAAATATCCTGCAATGTAAAGTCAAGTGGGCCTTAGGAAGCATCACTATGAACAAAGCTAGTGGAGGTGATGGAATTCCAGTTGAGTTATTTCAAATCCTGAAAGATGATGCTGTGAAAGTGTTGCACTCAATATGCCAGCAAATTCGGAAAACTCAGCAGTGGCCACAGGACTGGAAAAGGTCAGTTTTCATTCCAATCCTAAAGAAAGAAAATGCCAAAGAATGTTCAAACTACTGCACAATTGCTCTCATCTCACATGCTATAAATGTAATGCTCAAAATTCTCCAAGCCAGGCCTCAGCCATGCATGAACCATGAACTTCCACATGTTCAAGATGGTTTTAGAAAAGGCAGAGGAACCAGACATCAAATTGCCAACATCCACTGGATCATGGTGAAAGCAAGAGAGTTGCGGAAGAACATCTATTTCTGCTTTATTGACTATGCCAAAGCCTTTGACTGTGTGGATCACAATAAACTGTGAAAAATTCTGAAAGAGATGGGAGTACCAGACCACCTGACCTGCCTCTTAAGAAACCTATATGCAGGTCAGGAAGCAGCAGTTAGATCTGGACATGGAACAACAGACTGGTTCCAAATAGGAAATGGAGTACGTCAGGCTGTATATATTATCACCCTGCTTATTTAACTTCTATGCAGAGTACATCATGAGAAACGCTGGACTGGAAGAAGCACAAGCTGGTATCAAGATTGCTTGGAAAGCTATCGATAACCTGAGATATAAGATGAAACCACCCTTATGGCAGAAAGTAAAGAGGAACTGAAAAACTTCTTGATGAAAGTGAAATTGGAGAGTGAAAAAAGTTGGCTTAAAGCTCAACATTCAGAAAACGAAGATCATGGCATCTGGTCCCATCACTTCATGGGGAATAGATGGGGAAACAGTGGAAAACTTTTCTTTTTTTTTTTTTTTGTGGGGGAGGGCGGTTCAAAATCACTCTAATGGTTATTGCAACCTTGAAATTAAAAGATGCTTACTCCTTGGAATAAAAGTTATGACCAGTCTAGATAGCATATTAAAAAGCAAAGGTCCGACTAGTCAAGGCTATGGTTTTCCCATTGGTCATGTATGGATGCGAGAGTTGGACTGTGAAGAAAGCTGAGCGCAGAAGAATTTATGCTTTTGAACTGTGGTGTTGGAGAAGACTCTAGAGAGTCCCTTGGACTGCAAGGAGATCCAACTAATCCATCCTAAAGGAGACCAGTCCTGGGTGTTCATTGAAAACACAGATGCTGAGGCTGAAACTCCAATACTTTGGCTACCTCATGTGAAGAGTTAGCTCACTGAAAAGTCCTTGATGCTGGGAGGGATTGGGGGCAGGACTAGAAGAGGACGACAGAGGATGAGATGTCTTGATGGCATCACCAACTCGATGCACGAGTTTGGGTGAACTCCAGGAGTTGGTGATGGACAGGGAGGCCTGGCAAAGTGATATCTCATGTGGCTCTAAATTTTATTTCTCTAATTTTAACGATGTTGAGCATGAGTCCTCACTAGGGATTCATAAATTTCTTTATTAATTTATAGAAATTATATATAAAAATTATCATCTATTTTCAAACCTATGACTTAAAAATGTTTCCCTTGTTAATTATTCACTAATTAATTTTGTTTTTGATGAATATATGTTTTAATTTTTATAATTTATTTTTAATTTTAAGTAATTTTTAAATGGTCTAAGAAAACATTGTCTACCACAAAATCACAAGGATTATCCTCTAATTTTCCACTAAAATATTTCCTATATATATATATATATATATTTACTGTAAATTTAGATACCTTTTATCTGAATTAATGTGGTTATAATGTGAACTAAGAATTCAGGCTTAATTTTAATATTCAGCTCTTTGTTAAAAAAAATAATCATGAATTATGGATCTGTTTATGACATCTCTGTTATTTCCATTGATCTTTTTTATCCTTATGCCAGTAACATACCAACTTGAAATCAGATAGATTAATTTCTACAACTTCTTTTACATTTCTCAAGATTATTTTGGATATTCCCTATCCTTTGCATTTCCATTTGAACTTTTAGACTATTTGTAAACATTTATTAAAGAAAGGGCTACTTCGTTTATAGGCATACCTCATTTTATTACACTTTATTTTATTGTACTTTGCAGTTACTGTCATCTTGCACATTGAAGGTTTGTGGCAACCCTGTGTCTAACAAGTCTATGGGTGACATTTTTAAAGCAGCATCTGCTCACTTTGTACCTCTGCATCATATTTCACTATTTTTTTGTATTAGTTCAAACTTCTTTGTATTATAATATTTTTATGGTGATTTGTAATATATAATGTTTAGTGTTACTGTTGTAATAATTTTGAAGTGCCAAAAGCTATATTAATATAAGTGATCTTAATTGATGTGTTGTCAGACCAGGGTTCCCTCATCTCTCTACCTCTTCTCAGGCTTCCTTATTTCCTGAGATGCAAAAATATTGAAATTGGACTATTATTTAATAACCTTAAAATGATCTCTAAGTGTTCAAATGAAAGAAACAGTTATGTACTTTTTAAATTTAAAAACAAAAGCTAGAAATAAACAGTGAGGATAGCAGGTTGAAAACTGAGATAAAAATGAAATGTAGGTCTCTGGCCCCAGTTAGCCAAGTTGTCAATGCAAAAGAAAACTTCTTGAGGAAATTAAACTCTAAAGAACACAAAAATGATAAGAAGTTGGGATAACTTATTGTTGGTATGAACAATGTTTTAATAGTCTGGATAGAAGTTCAAACCAGCCACAACATTTCTTTAAACCAAAACCTAAACCAGAGCAATGCCTTAATTTTCTTCAGTTCCATGAAGGCTAAGAGCGGTGATGAAGATGAAGAATATAAATTTAAAACTAGTAGAGGCTTTCTTATGAGGTTTGAGGGAAGAAGCCATCTGTATAATATAAAAGTGTAAGGTGAAACAGAAAGTGTTGATTTAGAAGCTGCAGCAAGCTCTCCAGAAGATCTAGGTAAGGTAATTAATGAAGGTGGTGACACTAAACAATAGATTGTCAATGTGGATGGAATAGTCTCCTACTAGAAGAAGATATCATTTAGGAATTTCATAGCTAGATATGCAAAGTCAATGCTTGGTTCAAAACTTCAGAGGACATGCCAGTGCTCTGTATATGACTAAGGTAGCTGGTGTCTTTAAGTTGATGCTAGTGCTCATTTGAAAGTGAAAGTTAAGTCGCTCAGTCGTGTCTGACTCTTTGCGACCCCATGGACTGTAGCCTACAAGGTTTCTCTGTCCATGGGATTCCCCAGGCAAGAATACTGGAGTGGGTTGCCATTTCTTTTTCCAGGAGATCTTTCCAATCCAGGGACTGAACCTGTGTTTCCCGCATTGTAGGCAGATGCTTTACCATCTGAGTCACCAGAGGAGTAATATGCAATTATGCAATAGCTGCATAATTTACTCTTTTGGAAATCATACAATTCCTAAGTAAATTTCTAAATTTACTAATCTTTTATTTTACCTGACCTATGCTATATAAGTGGAAGCAGCAGAGCCTTGGTGACAGTACATCTGTTTACAAAATGTTGTACTGAATACTTTGCCTTAATTCTCAAAGACATTTAAACTGAATTTCAAACTTTGACTTGACCTTTTGTTTCTCCTCACTGCCCCTAATGAATCAATGGTCTTGTGTCCAGTTTCAGATAAAAAGTAAGTGGGTTCTCTAAAACACTGTTTCCCCACACATTGTCTTATTTTAACTGTTTCATCTTTGATCTTCAGCAGTGTAATATAATATGTGTAGATGTAATTTTGTTTTATTTTCTCTGCTCTTTGTATCTTATTTCCCTAAATTGGGGATTTTTTAGCCATCCTTTATTCTTTTTATTTTTTTAACTTTAAATTTTATATTCAAGTATAGTTCATTAATAATGTTGTGTTACTTTCGAGTGTACAACAAAATGATTCAGTTGTACATAAACATGTATCTATTCTTTTTCCAAATTCTTTCCTATTCAGGTTGTTTTAGAATACTGAGCAGACTTCCCTGCACTCTATTTGTCAGTTATCTATCTTAAATATAGGAGTGTATACATGATAGTCACAGACTCCCAATACATCATTTCCCCATAGTCTTCCTCCCTAATACCCATAAGTTTGTTCTTTACATCTGTGTATCTATCTATGTTTTGTAAGTAAATTCATTTTTTTAAGATTTTGAAAATAAGTGATATCATATGATATTTGTCTTTCTTTGACTTAGTTCACTTAGTATGATCATCTCCAGGTCCATACATTTTGCTGCAAATGGCATTATTTCATTTCTTTTAATGTCTGAGTATTATTCCATTGTATCTGTACCACACTGTTTTTATCCATTCACCTATGTATGGGCATTTAGGTTGCTTCTATTTCCTGGCTGTTGTAAATGTTCCTGAAAGGAACTTTGGATTGCATATACCCTTTTGAATCATGCTTTTCTCTGAATATATGCCCAGGAATGGCATTCCTGCATCATATAATTATTTTTTTCAAATATCCCATTCTGCCATATTCTCACCTTCCTTGCCTATTAGGAATACAATTATACATTTTTAATACATTTGATATTTTTGCACAGACATGTGTGTATATATATATATATATATATAGTCAAAAATTTTTGTATTTATATTTTATATGTGTATATAGGTACATATAATTTTTTATAATTGATCTTAACCCTCATAAAGACTGCTATTCTGTTATTTAGCCAAGAGGAAACTGAGAGAAATAAAACATGATAAATATAAGAGCTCTACAGCTGTACATATAGGAATAAAATACATGAATTTCACATATGAATGTATATACTATCCATAATGTTTCCTTTTACCTTTGTTTTCAGTGTCTACTTTATTTTTGCATTATCATGATAATATTTTTGGTAATTTTAAGGAAGGCACACAGAAACAAAGATTTATTTTTACACTAAGACTATTTCAAGCTCAATATATTTTTTTTCCTCTATTTTCAGATGACTTTTACTCACACCATGCAAAAAAATTCTTGAAAGAAAATTAGTTTCAATTAATGATAATGTACATGATATCAAATTAAAAGACAACATTATTTAACACATTCTATTACTTTTATTTTAACTTGATGGATACATAATCCCAGTAGACTTTCCATTCATTTGCTCACAGGCCATTCATATATCATTCAAACCGAAATGGGTTGTTTTGGATAAGTATTAAGGTATCCTCAGGATAATAAATTATTCTAGAAACAGTATTTTCCTCATTGAAATTTTGCCTGTTCATGGACTGAAAGCAAGTCTTTCTCACAAATGTGCTGTGTAAAAACAGACTTTTTATTTTTATTTTTTTAATGAGGATGGTGTCATCTAATTAGGCTGATAGCCTGAAGAGGTAATTTCTGTTTTTTATAAAAGAATGACATATGGAGTGGATAAAAGTGTACATAGCTATTTTTGAGTTCAACAAACATCTCACAATAAGTGTCTGAGGTTTGTTAAATTTTCAGATGTACTTTACCATATGCATACCCCTTATTTTTAAGCATAGACAAAGTTTCTAAAGGCTCATGTGCTACAAGTTGCTATTTCAACTGTTTATCAATTAGAAGCACAAATAAGCTTTTTGTTAATAAATTATATTGAATAGGATTGTTTTTCTCTTTTCTAGAAAGTAAACATTCTGATGCCATGCCAGAGGATCAGGCATCACTGCCAGGAATTTAATATATCCTGGAATATGTATCAAACTCACTAAATTTTGGAAACTTGGCTTAGGCACCAAATCAAGTCAATCTCTTCATTGTATCATATGTCTACAGCTCTACTCATTTTAGGTTAGTTAACATTTTTATTTGTTTATTTGTTTTAAAACCAGAACTTCTAGAGAGAAAAGAAGCCTATCTTCTAAAACTCTATATTGAACTATTAAGGGTTATATCTTGCCTAATCGACAGTCAAGATTGTATTTGGCCCAGTTACATCTGGTGTATTTGTGATTTTGATACATTATTTAGTCAGGCTTCAGCAACTCATGAACCATGAAATTCCAGATGTTCAAGATGGTTTTAGAAAAGGCAGAGGAACCAGAGATCAAATTACCAACATCCACTGGATCCTCGAAAAAGAAAAAGAGTTCCAGAAAAACATCTATTTCTGCTTTATTGACTATGCCAAAGCCTTTGACTGTGTGGATCACAATAAACTGTGGAAAATTCTGAAAGAGATGGGAATACCAGACGACCTGAACTGCCTCTTGAGAAACCTGTATGCAGGTCAGGAAGCAACAGTTAGAACTGGACATGGAACAACAGATTGGTTCCAATTAGGAAAAGGAGTATGTCAAGGCTGTATATTGTCACCCTGCATATTTAACTTTTATGCAGAGTACATCATGAGAAACGCTGGGCTGGAAGAAGCACAAGCTGGAATCAAGATTGCCAGGAGAAATATCAACAACCTCAGATATGCAGATGAAACCACCCTCATGGCAGAAAAGTGAAGAGGAACTAAAACCCTCTTGATGAAAATGAAAGAGGAGAGTGAAAAACTGGGCTTAAAGCTCAACATTCAGAAAATGAAGATCATGGCATCTGGTCCCATCACTTCATGAGAAATAGATCGGGAAACAGTGTCAGACTTTGTTTTTGGCTCCAAAATCACTGCAGATCGTGACTGCAGCCATGAAATTAAAAGACGCATACTCCTTGGAAGGGAAGTTATGAGCAACCTAGACAGCATATTAAAAAGCAGAGACATTACTTTCTCCACAAAGGTCCATCTAGTCAAGGCTATGGTTTTCCATTGGTCATGTATGGATGTGAGTGTTGGACTACAAAGAAAGCTCACAGCAGAAGAACTGATGTTTTTGAACTGTGATATGGAGAAGACTCTTGAGAATCTTTGGACTGCAAGGAGAGCCAACCAGTTCATCATAACAGAAATCAGTCCTGATTGTTCATTGAAAGGACTGATGGTGAAGCTGATACTGCAGTATTTTGGCCACCTGATGCAAAAAGCTGATTCATTTGAAAAGACCCTGATGTTGGGAAAGATTGAAGGCAGGAGGAGAAAGGGATGGCAGAGGATGAGATGGTTAGATGGTACCACTAACTCAATGGGCATGAGTTTAGGTAAACTCGGGGAGTTGGTGATGGACAGGGAGGCCTGGCGTGCTGCTGTTCATGGGGTTGCAAAGAGTCAGACACAACTGAGCGACTGAACTGAACTGATATTCATTCATAATTTCCTTTTTACTTTATTACTTAATGAAATCTTATCATTCTATTAATTATTCAAAATTTTTTTCTTTTGTTATGTTTGCTTCTATTTCAATTTTGTCTTTTGTGAGATGCTTTATATGAAAGCTTAACTTTTAATGTTAACCACTAATGGATTAAAATTTACTTTTTTCCTTATCTCTTATAGGTATACTTTCTCTTCTGTAAAATGTGGATAAAAATAGCTCTCCATTCACAGTATTATGAGAACAGAATGAGAAAATTAATATTACACTCAGTCAAGTTGCTATGAATTGAAAATGAGATTACAGATATTTAATATTAGTTTCCCTAAACTTTCTCTGGAAACTCAAAAGAAATTCAACATGACAAAAAAATTTAACTTTCAATTATTATCATCTTTATCCCCTTATTTGAACATTAAGAAAAGAAAAAGTAGAAGATAAGTAGCATATGAGAATGCTGAAGGACTAATATCAAGTCAGTGTTACAGAAATTCAGGGGAAAAATTGAAAGATGATTAGTAATATCAGTTGCTCACTCCAAATATTTGTGTCTTCCTAAAACAAAATCATTTCATCTTTTATTAATGGTAGAAATTATTAAATTTCCAGAACTTCTTATTTCATTACAAAATATATCCTTGTACTTTTACATTAATTTTGAAATTAAAGATTTAAAAATTGATAAAATGTAGCCAACTCTTGAGTAATAGGGAAGCTCACAACATTTTTTCTCAATTAACAAAAAAATAAAATAAATATAAAAATCAACCAAATATACTTAACTATGTTGTACCATAAAAATATCAAGGATAACCTATTTTATAGCAGAGGGAACTCTACTTAATGTTCCATGTTGACCTAAATGAGAAGGGAATACAGAAAATCAGATATATATATATATATATATATATGATTCACTTTGCTGTACAGTAGAAACTAACACAACAGGTTTAATTGCTCAGTCATATCCAGCTCTCTGAGATCCCACGGATTGCAGCCCATCAGGCTTCTCTGTTCATGGGATTTCCCAGGCAAGAATACTGGAACACATTGTCATATCCTTCTCTAGAGGATCTTCTAGACCCAGGAATCAAGTCCAGTTCTCCTTCACTGCAGGCAGAATCTTTACCACTGAGCCACCTGGGAAACTGAAGCAACTATACCTTCCATAAAAATCTCAAAATATAATTTATAAATTCTAATTAAAATAAATGAATTAATAAATAAAATAAACAAAATAAGTTTTGAACTTCCATGGTGGTTCACTTGGTAAATAATCTGCCTGAATGTAGGAGACCTGGGTTCAATCACTGGATTTGGAAGATTCCCCAGAGAAGAAAACAGCAACCCACTCCAGTATTCTTGCCTGGAGAATTCCATGGACAGAGGAACCTGGTGAGCTACAGTCCACTGGGTTGCAAAGATTCAGACAAGCAAAGAATGGATTGCCATTCCCTTCTTCAGGGGATATTCCTGACCCAAGGATCAAACCCAGGTCCCCTGCATTGCAGGTGTATTCTTTACTATCTGAGCCACCAGAAAGGCCACAAATTCTAAGTAGATTAGTCTATTAAAAAGCTAGTTATATTTCTACTTTTTCTACTCTCACATTGACAAATTCACTTTATTGTAAGCTACTATTGAAATGGTGTACAAGCTCCTATGTCCTCATTTTTTGAACTAAAAGACTTCTGCTTTATTCCCCTGACCTCGCCTGATTCTCAAAAAGTCTAGCTCAAGTTAATGATTAGTATTAGGATATGTGAAAATGCAGAAACAAAAAATAGCTATTAAGCCATGAAACTGCTATGTCAGCCACATAGCAGAGTCATTGAACTCTGTTCTTTGAAAGTAATAGATTCAAATGGCTGACACACACTCCTAAGTTGCTTTTACCAAAACCAGAACCTCACCAGATGAACACTGCTGATCACAACTTGAACACACTAGACTAGCTGGGACCAGAAGTTTGTTGATGTTGACTGAAAAATGTCACCCTGTTACCTCATTAGAAATCAATTAGAAAGCTATCCATTAGCCTATCAAGAACCCTGCAATCCATAATCCTAGTGATTCCTTCCTTGAAGTCATCAGGGAGTTCAGGCCTTTGGAGTACTAGCTGCCCATTCTCCTTTCCTCAGTACAGTTCAGTTCAATCTCTCAGTCGTGTCTGACACTTTGCAACCCAATAGACTAAGCACTCCAGGACTCCTGTCCATCATCAACTTCCAGAGGTTACTCAAACTCATGTCCATCGAGTTGGTGATGCCATCCAACAATCTCATCTTCTGTTGTCCCCTTCTCCTCCTGCCTTCAATCTTTCCCAGCATCAGGGTTTTTTTCAAATGACTCAGTTCTTCTCAGCATGTGGCCAAAGTATTGGAGTTTCAGCTTTAGCATCAGTCTTTCCAATGAATATTCAGGACTGATTTCCTTTAGGGTGAACAGGTTCAATCTCTTTGCAGTCCAAGGGACTCTCAAGAGTCTTCTCAATACCACAGTTCAAAAACATCATTTCTTCAGCATTCAAAGTTCTTTATAGTCCAGCTCTCACATCTACACATGACTATTGGAAAAATCATACCTTTGACTAGACCTTAGTTGGCAAAACAATGTCTCTGCTTTTTAATATGTTGTCTAAGTTGGTCATAACTTTTCTGCAAAGGAGTTGCTGCTGCTGCTACTAAGTCGCTTCAGTCATGTCCAACTCTGTGCAACCCCATAGACGGCAGCCCACCAGGCTCCCCTGTCCCTGGGATTCTCCACTGGAGTGGGTTGTCATTTCCTTCTCCAATGCGTGAAAGTGAAAAGTAAAAAGGAAGTCACTCAGTCGTGTCAAACTCTTAGTGACCCCATGGACTGCAACCTACCAGGCTCCTCTGTCCATGGAATTTTCCAGGCAAGAGTACTGGATTGGGGTGCCATTGCACAAAGGAGTAAACGTCTTTTAATTTCATGGCAGCAGTCACCATCTGCAGTGATTTTGAAGTAAAAAAATAAAGTCTGTCACTATTTTGATTGTTTTCCCATCAATTTTCTATAAAGTGATGGGAACAGATGCCATGATCTTTGTTTTCTAAATGTTGAGCAGAAGGGAATGGCAAACCACTTCAATATTCTTGCCTTGAGAACCCCACGAATAGTATGAAAAGGCGAAAAAGACAGGACACTGCAAAATGAACTTCCCAGGTTGGTAAGTGCCGAATATGCTACTGTAGATCAGTGGAGAAATAATTCCAGAAAGATTGAAGATATGGAGCCAGGAAAGAAACAATACCCAACTGTGGATGTGACTGGTGGTAGAAGCAATATCCAGTACTGTAAAGAGCAACATTGCATAGGAACGTGGAATGTTAGGTACATGAATCAAGGCAAATTCCAAGTGGTCAAAAAGGAGATGGCAAGAGTGAATATCAATGATTTAGGAATCAGTGAACTAAAATGGACTGGAATGGGTGAATTTAATTCAGATGACCATTATGTCTACTACTGTGGGCAAGAATTCCTTAGAAGAAATGGAGTAGCCATCGTAATTAAAAAAAAAGAGTCTGAAATGCAGTACTTTGATGCAATCTCAAAAATGACAGAATAATCTCTGTTCATTTCCAAGGCAAACCATTCAATATCACATTAATCCAAGACTGTGCCCTGACAATTAATGTTGAAGAAGCTGAAGTTGAATGGTTTTATGAAGACCTACCAGACCGTCTAGAACTAACAAACAAAAAGATGTCTTTTTCATTATAAGGGACTGGAATGCAAAAGTAGGAAGTCAAGAAACACCTGGAGTAACAGACAAATTTGGCCTCAGAGTACAGAATGAAGCAGGACGAAGGCTACTAGAGTTTTGCCTAAAGAATGCACTGGTCATAGCAAACATCCTCTTCAAACAACACAAGAGAAGACTCTACACACTGACATAACCAGATGGCCAACACCAAAATCAATTTGATTATATTATTTGCAGACAAAGATCGAGAAGTTCTATACAGTCAGTAAAAAAAGACAGGGAGATGAATGTGGCTCAGATCATGAACTCCTTACTGTCAAATTCATACTTAAATTGAAGAATGTAGGAAATGTAGAATGTAGAGAATGAAGAATGTAGACCATTCAGGTATGACCTAAATCAAATCCCTTATGATTATACAGTGGAAGTGAGAAATAGATGCAAATGATTAGATCTGATAGACAGAGTGCCTGATGAACTATGGACAGAGGTTCATAACATTCTACAGCAGACAGGGATCAAGACCATCCCCAAGGGGGGGGGGGGAGGAAAACACAAAAGGCTGTTTGAGGAGGCCTTACAAATAGCTGTAAAAAGAAGAGAAACAAAAGGCAAAGGAGACAAAGAAAGATATAACTATTTGAATGCAGAGTTCCAAAGAACAGCAAGGAGAGATGAGAATGCCTTCCTCAGTGATCAATGCAAAGAAATAAAGGAAAATAATAGAATGGGAAAGATTAGAGATCTCTTCAAGAAAATTATGTCCAAGGGAACATATCATGCACATATGGGCTCAATAAAGGACAGAAACAGCATGGACTTAACAGAAGCAAAATATATTAAGAGGTGGCAAGAATGCACAGAAGAACTGTACAAAAAAATATCTTCACAACCCAGATAATCATGGTGGTGTGATCACTCACCTAGAATAAGACATCCTGGAATGTGAAGTCAAGAAGGACTTAGGAAGTATCACTACGATCAAAGCTTCAGGAGGTAATAAAATTCCAGTTGAACTATTTCAAATCCTAAAAGATGATGCTGTGAAAGTGATGTGCTCAATATGCCAGCAAATTTGAAAAACTCAGCTGTGGCCACAGGATTGGAAAAGGTCAGTTTTCATTCCAATCCTAAAGAAAGGCAATGACAAAGAATGCTCAAACTACTGCACAGTTGCTCTCATCTCACACGCTAGAAAAGTAATGCTCAAAATTCTCCAAACCAGGCTTCAACAGTATATGGACCATTAACTTCTAGATCTTCAAATTTGTTTTAGAAAAGGCAGAGGAACCAGAGATCAAATTGCCAACATTTGTTGGATCATTGAAAAACAAGAGTTCCAGAAAAACATCTATTTCTGCTTTATTGACTATGCTAAAGCCTTTGACTGTGTGGATCACAATAAACTGTGGAAAATTCTGAAAGGGATGGGAATACCAGACCATCTGACCTGCCTCTTGAGAAATCTGTATGCAGGTCAGGAAGCACCAGTTTGAACTGAACATGGAACAACAGACTGTTTCCAAAGAGGGAAAGGAGCACATCAAGGCTGAATATTTTTTTCCTTTCCTAGTGCCTTGCAATAAATATTGCACTTTCTTTCACTACAATGGAATGCCAGTAATTGGCTGGGCAGCATTTCTGTAAAAGCATTTCTGGCCAATAGACCTAAATTCAGATTAGGTAACATTGCTACCATGTACTGTTACTCTGTGCATGTTGATGGAAATAGAGTGAAAATACAGATATCCTCTTTGGTCACCTATGTATGCAAGTTATTATAAATATATTCTCACTCAGTTTAGCAAATTTTTCATTCAGTTCAGTTCAGTCGTTCAGTCGTGTCCGACTCTTCGTGACTCAATGAATTGCAGCATGCCAGGCCTCCCTGTTCATCATCATCTCCCGGAGTTCACTCAGACCCATGTTCATTGAATCCGTGATGCCATCCAGCCATCTCATCCTCTGTCTTCCCCTTCTCCTCCTGCCCCCAATCCCTCCTAGCATCAGAGTCTTTTCCAATGAGTCAACACTTCTCATGAGTTGGCCAAAGTACTGGAGTTTCAGCTTCAGCATCATTCCTTCCAACGAAATCCCAGGGATGATCTCCTTCAGAATGGACTGATTGGATCTCCTTTCAGTCCAAGAGACTCTCAAGAGTCTTCCCCAACACTACAATTCAAAAGCATCAATTCTTCAGCACTCAACCTTCTTCACAGTCCAATTCTCACATCCATACATGACCACAGGAAAAACCATAGCCTTGACTAGACGGACCTTAGTTGGCAAAGTAATGTCTCTGCTTTTAAATATACTATCTAGGTTGGTCATAACTTTTCTTCCAAGGAGTAAGCGTCTTTTAATTTCATTGCTGCAGTCACCATCTGCAGTAATTTTGGAGCCCAAAAATAAAATCTGACACTGTTTCCACTGTTTCGCCATCTATTTCCCATGAAGTGATGGAACCAGATGCCATGGTCATAGTTTTCTGAATGTTGAGGTTTAAGCCAACTTTTTCACTTTTCTCTTTCACTTTCATCAAGAGGCTCTTTAGTTCTTCTTCACTTTCTGCCATCAGGGTGGTGTCATCTTCATATCTGAGGTTATTGATATTTCTCCCAGAAATCTTGATTCCAACTTGTGTTTCTTCCAGTCCAGCGTTTCTCATGATGTACTCTGCATATAAGTGAAATAAACAGGGTGACAATATACAGCCTTGATGTACTCCTTTTCCTATTTGGAACCAGTCTGTTGTTCCATGTCCAGTTCTAACTGTTGCTTCCTGACCTGCATACAGATTTCTCAAGAGGCAGGTTAGGTGGTCTGTTATTCTTCATCTCTTTCAGAATTTTCCACAGTTTATTGTGATCCACACAGTCAAAGGCTTTGGCATAGTTAATAAAGCAGTAGTAGATGTCTTTCTGGAACTCTTTTGCTTTTCCCATGATCCAGCGGATGTTGGCAATTTGATCTCTGGTTCCTCTGCCTTTTCTGAAACCAGCTTGAACATCAGGGAGTTCACAGTTCATGTATTTCTGAAGTCTGGCTTGGAGAAATTTGAGCATTACTTTACTAGCATGTAAGATGAATGCAATTGTGCAGTAGTTTGAGCATTCTTTGGCATTGCCTTTCTTTGGGATTGGAATGAAAACTGACCTTTTCCAGTCCTGTGGCCACTGCCAAATTTTCCAAATTTGCTGGCATATTGAGTGTAGCACTTTCACAGCATCATCTTTCAGGATTTGAAATAGCTCAACTGGAATTCCATCATCTCCACTAGCTTTCTTCATAGTGATGCTTTCTAAGGCCCATTTGACTTCACATTCCAAGATGTCTGGCTCTAGATTAGTGATCACATCATCATGATTATCTGGGTTGTGAAGATCTTTTCGTACAGTTCTTCCATGTATTCTCGCCACCTCTTCTTAATATCTTCTGCTTCTGTTAGGTCCAGACCACTTCTGTCCTTTATCGAGCCCATCTTTGCATGAAATGTTCCCTTGGTATCTCTAATTTTCTTGAAGAGATCTCTAGTCTTTTCCATTCTCTTCTTTTCCTCTATTTCTTTACATTGATCGCTGAAGAAGGCTTTCTTATCTCTTCTTGCTATTCTTTGGAACTCTGCATTCAGATGCTTATATCTTTCCTTTTCTCCTTTGCTTTTTGCCTCTCTTCTTTTCACAGCTTTTTGTGAAAATAATTTTTCATGAATTTTTCATTAAGCACCTATGATTACTGGTTTTATTATGGTACACGATACATTTTCCTATGGATTCTGTTACAAAGATAATTCTACTCAAATAATATTTCAAGATAAACATAGCTTGCTGTGAACAGTTAAATCTTCTTCCTTGGTATTCAAATAAGCAAGAAAGAATTGGGAAGTGGAATCAAAGTTTCTTAATTGCCTCTAATTTTTAACCTTCAAAAACATCTAACCAAGAATGAGTACTGTATCTATGATAATATTTTCTTAGAATTTCTAAATTAGCCATAGTTTAACCAATTTTCTTTTCCACTTTAAAGAATACTTTCATTTCTGGATTTCCTATTTCATTTAGTTGAAATAGCCATAATAGTTAAGTCATAGTGTAGGTTAAAAAGAGAAATATGTATTTACCCCAAGTGTCTGTCTCACTTTATTTATCCACATTCAGGGGTATATCCTTCAAGTATTTTAAAGTTCTTGTTTTATAATGTCTTTAGACTATAGCATGTCTCAATAATAATTACCACAACAAAAGATCATAATAAATCAGAGATAAAAATGCATGAAAATTTTTCAAAGCACTGTTTAAACCTCATGTAAATCACTGACAAAGCAATTGGTCTGCTTTGATATTGGCTTCTATTGTCAGTTGTGTGTATGGAAAATTATTAATTGTGTTAAAAATAATCACCAAATATCATTTTATCATCGTCAAGACTATAAGTAACACAGAGATATATAATCAGTGTTCTCTCTACTCAAGTTACCTAGATTCTAATAATTTCCTTTAGAAACCAATCAGATAACAAGTGCTACAGAGAAAGTAGTGAGAAAGGCTTTCATTTTCACTAAAATTGCCGATTACATTCAGTTCAGTTGCTCACTCATGGTCAACTCTTTGCAACCCCGTGGACTGCAGTATGCCAGGCCTCTCTGTCCATCAACAACTCCTGGAGCCCACTCAAATTTATTTCCATTGCATCTATGATGCCATCCAACCATCTCATCCGCTGTCCTCCCCTGTTCCTCAGCGTTTTTCCAAGCATCAGGGTCTTTTTAATGAGTCAGTTCTTTGCATCAGGTGGCAAGTATACTGGAGTTTCAGCTTCAGCATCGGTTCTTCCAGTGAATACGCAGGACTGATTTCTTTTAGGATTGACTTGTTGGATTTCCTTGCAGTCCAAGGAACTCTCAAGAGTCTTTTCCAACATCACAGTTCAAAAGCATCAGTTCTACAGTGCTCTGCTTTCTTCTTCTTTTTTTAATAGTTCAACTCTCACATCCATACATTACTATTGGAAAAACCATAGCTTTGACTAGATGGATCTCTTTTGGTAAAGTAATGTCTCTCCTTTTAAACATGATGTTGAGGTTGGTCTTACCTTTTCTTCCAAGGAGCAAGTGTCTTTTAATTTCATGGTTGCAGTCACCATCTGCAGTGATTTTGGAGCCCAAGAAAATAAATCTGCCACTGTTTCCATTGTTTCTCCATCTATTTGCCATGAAGTGATGGGACTGGATGCCATGATCATAGTTTTCTGAATGTTGATATTTAAACCAATTTTTCACTCTCCTCTTTCACTTTCATCAAGAGTCTCTTTAGTTTTTCGCTTTCTGCCATTAGGTTGGTGTCATCTGTGTATATGAGGTTATTGATATTTCTCCTAGCAATCTGATTCCAGCTTGTGCTTCATCCAGCCCAACATTTTGCATGATATAATCTGCATAACTAAATCCATTCTTTTCCTGATTCTAGAAGAAGAGTATACCAAAGTAAATATAGGAAAAATATAACTCTGAGACTATCTAGAACAGAGGAGACATACATGAAAGAAATTATGAAAAAGTTAAGAAATCCAAAGATTCACAAAATTTACAAGCATGATAAAGGAAATGAAATTTCTACTGTAGTGATAATGAGGGAAATTAAAGCTGAGATATAGATTTTAGAAGCTGCCAGATCTAAAAGCTTGCATTAAAAGTGATAACAGCTTGACAGATGACTTCTTTTCTGTCACAATGGATGGCAGAAGACAGAAATATGATAACTCAATGTACTGAGAAATAATAACTGTCAGCCTAGATCATTATAGCCAGTGAAAGCATCTTTCATAATGAAAGTGATATAAAGACTTTCTCTAACAAAAATTGACATGCATGCAACCTGCAGATATTCTCTCAAAAAAGTTAAATGTTGTGTTAATGAAAGATTTTAGTGCCAAGAAAGAAAAAAAGATAATGTAAAATGTATTGAATATATATATATGTAAAATAAATTTATGTTGACTGTATATAATAATTATAGTCACTGGTGAAGTTTAAATAAAAATTAAAATACATGCATATTTACATGTAATTATTAATGTGAAATAATGAAGTTGAAGAATTCTGAAATATTACCATTGTTAGGGGGCAACTAAAAACCAATTGATCAAATTTAGACTGACATAGCGTGTGCCATTTATAATGTTAAGAACACAGGATAAAGTATAGAAACAAAGAGTATAACATCCAGACTAGGAGAGGAATAAAAACAGAAAGAATGAATAACTAATTCTAGTGGAAACAAAAATCTAAGGAAAAAAATAATAAAATAGATGGAATATTAAGTGAAAAACAAGCTCATATATATAAATATTTTTTATTAGTAAAATTTGTTAGATTCCTCAGGGGGTAAAAGTGTCTTCACGTATTAGATATACAATCCAATTTCTTCTATGTATAAGAGACACAAGTGGACCATAAGTTAGTTCAATGGTTGACACCAAAAATTAAAAATAAATTACTTACCAAATTCAAACCAAAGGAGCTGGTATAGCAACATAAATAAAATAAAACCTAGAACTTAAGGCTAATATAACTAGTAGACAAAACAATAATCACTCCATTGATAAAAATGCAATAGCCATGACAACATAATTGTTCTAAAATAGCATTGTTATAATAATTTACCCTCAAGACATAGAAGGCAAAACACAGCGTACTAGGTATTTAACTTTAAGACACTTTTCTTGGTAATTTATAGAAAAAGTTGGCTAATGTTAAATAAAGGTTATAGAAGATTTTTGAAAATTTGAAAACTTAACCAGATATCTATATAAAAAACAATGAGCTCAGGAAATGCAGAATTTAATCTTCCAAACACAAGAACATTTACAAAATTGAGTGTGTACCGGGACAGAAGCATGGATGACCCCATTCTGCATTCTGATTGCAATGCACTACACTAGAAATGAAAATGTTTAGCATGAAAATCCCCATGTGCTTGATAATTAATATATTCCATTAAGATGGCTTTGTGTGTGTGGGGGAATATATATATATATATATATATATATATATATATATATGTGTGTGTGTGTGTGTGTGTGTGTGTGAAGGAAATGGCAACCCAACCGGATATTCTTGCCTAGGAAGTCCCATGGAAAAAGGAGCCTGGTGGTCTACAGTCTATGAGATCTCCAGAGTTGGACATGCCTTAGCTACTGAACCACAATCAACCATGTATACACACACACACACACACACACACACACACACACGTGTGTATCTTCACACTAAGATGCCAAGTATCTTCAGCTGAGTTTGACTCTTTGCAACTCCATGTACTGTAGGCTACCAGGTTCCTCTGCCCATGAGATTCTCCAGTCAAGAATACTGGAGTGGGTTGCCATGCCCTCCTCCAGGGTATTGTCCTGGACCAGGGATCAAAACTGCATGTTTTATTTCTCCTGCATTGGCAGGTGGGTTCTTTATTATTAGCACCACCTGGTAAGCCCATATGTGTGTATATATAGATACATATTATAGTACACACTTGTGTGTATATGTATATATGCACACATACATGCATATAATATTATAGCAGAAATTAGAAAACATTCATAACTTGATGGTGATTAAACTACTGCACATCAAAACATTTGGAATACAACTAAATATTGTAAAGCAAAATTTTGGTGTATACTAAGAAGGGTATTCAAAGACTTAAATGTATATATCTTTAAAAAATGATGAAAATTAATGAGGCAATTTGACCTAAAATGAATTTTTAAAATTCAAAGAGAAATACAATGATAAATTCTAATTTAATCAAATAAAAATCAACATATAACAAAGAGGAATAGATGAATAAAATTAAAGTTACATTTGAATAACTACTTTATTGACAAATATTTGGGAAAACTGAGGAATGAAGAGCGGTGGGAAGAGAAGGTATGTATCCACACTCATAAACACATAAAAATGAGAAAGAATTACTAATTAAGTAAACTAAAAAAGATAAAGAATAGTGAGAAAAATTTAGGAACAACTCAGGCAAAAAAATTGAACTGTGATGGAAGAAAGAAATTGAAAATTTAAGTCATTTCATAATTAATAAAGATTAAGCAAAGAGGAAAATTTTTCTTAAACAAACAAGTGGGTTCATTTTTAGGCTTCTCAGGTGGTGAAAGTGAAGTTGCTCAGTCGTGTCCAACTCTTTGCAACCCCATGGACTGTAGTCTATCAGGTCCCTTCGTCCATGGGATTTTCCAGGCAAGAGTGCTGGAGTGGATTGCCATTTCCTTCTCCAGGGGACCTTCCCGACCCAGGAATAGAACCCAGGTCTCCCGCATTGCAGCCAGATGCTTTAATGTCTGAGCCACCAGGGAAGCCTTCTCAGGTGGTACTAGAGGTAAAGAACACACCTGACAATGTAGGAGACATAAGCAAAGTAATGTCTCTGCTTTTGAATATGATGTCTAGGTGGTCATAACTTTTCTTCCAAGGAGTAAGCGTCTTTTAATTTCATGGCTGCAGTCACCATCTGCAGTGATTTTGGAGTCCCAAAAATAAACTTTGACACTGTTTCCACTATTTCCCCATCAATTTCCCATGAAGTGATGGGACCAGATGCCATGATCTTCATTTTCTGAATGTTGAGCTTTAAGCCCAGTTTTTCACTCTCCTCTTTCACTTTCATCAAGAGGGTTTTAGTTCCTCTTCACTTTTCTGCCATGAGGGTGGTTTCATCTGCATATCTGAGGTTGTTGATATTTCTCCTGGCAATCTTGATTCCAGCTTGTGCTTCTTCCAGCCCAGCATTTCTCATGATGCACTCTGCATAGAAGTTAAATATGCAGGGTGACAATATACAGCCTTGACATACTCCTTTTCCTAATTGGAACCAATCTGTTGTTCCATGTCCAGTTCTAACTGTTGCTTCCTGACCTGCATACAGGTTTCTCAAGAGGCAGATCAGGTCGTCTGGTATTCCCATCTCTTTCAGAATTTTCCACAGTTTATTGTGATCCACACAGTCAAAGGCTTTGGCATAGTCAATAAAGTAGAAATAGATGTTTTTTTCTGGAACTCTCTTGCGTTTTCCATGATCCAGAGGATGTTGGCAGTTTAATCTCTGGTTCCTGTGCCTTTTCTAAAACCATCTTGAACATCAGGAATTTCATGATTCATGTATTGCTGAAGCCTAGCTTGGAGAATTCTGAGCATTACTTTACTAGAGTATGAGATGAATGCAATTATGCAGTAGTTTAAGCATTCTTTGGCATTGCCTTTCTTTGGGATTGGAATGAAAACTGACCTTTTCCAGTCCTGTGGCCACTGCTGAGTTTTCCAAATTTGCTGGTATATTGAGTGCAGCACTTTCACAGCATCATCTTTCTACAGTATTGTATTGTTTTTGCTTTTCAAATTTTTAAAACTTTGTTTGTTTATTATTTTTGGTCTTGCAAGTCTTTCATATGTTGTGGTGAGTAAAAGGTACTCTTTATCGTGGTGCATGTGCTTCTCATCCTAGTGACTTCTCTTATGGGCTCTAGGCACATGGGCTTCAGTAGTTTCAGCACTTGGGCTCAGTAATTGCAGATCAGAGGCTCTAGAGCACTAGCTTAACAGTTGTGGGGCATGGCCTTCAGTGCCCTACAGCATATGCGATCTTCCTGGACCAAGAATAGAATCCATGTGCTCTACGTTGGCTGGTGGATTCTTAACAACTAGGCCACCAGGGAAGCTCCCATTTTTAACTGAGATATAACTGACATATAAAATATCAAGACAAAGTCTCTATTTGAAAATGGTGTAATTATGTTATGAGAAATATCCCCAAGTATTGATATCTACAAAGCATAGATTAGAACTACCAAGGAGTACTGCAAGAACACAGTTTTCAATATACAATTAAATTTCTGTATATTTGCAATAAATAGACATTACTACATTAATAAACATAATAGCATCATTTCAATGATAGAAACATTATCATTAGAATTAAATACCCCAAAATCTATAAGCCATAAGTTTGGCAAAATATATGCAAGTTCACTGTTCTAATAACTATAAAATACTGTTGAACATAATTGAAGAACTGATAAATAAATGGAGAGGTAAATCAGGCTCATGACTTGGATAAATCAATATTGTTATGAAATCAGTTCTCCCAAATATATATATTTATTGAAAGCAACCTCAAAGTGCCAAAATTTTTTAATTAATGAAAATAGATCACATGATTCTAAAATTTATATAAAATTTCCAAATTAATATAATTACAATACAACTTTGGCAAAAACAATTAGAATATCGTTGAAATACTCACATTATCTAATTCCAAGACTCATTATAAAACTGCAGTGTTGAACATGGGTGAATATCATATCTTTATGCTTTATGAAATAAACCAGACTCAAAATTTAATTCTGTTTATGTGAAAGTGTATAAAATGTTAAAATATAGTGGTGGTGAACAGTTTGCGTTTGCAAAGAACTGAGTGTATGTTATGTTTACCCCAGAAGTTCTGAAGAAATACGTTAGGGGTGATCGATTATTCGAAATTTTGATTGTGATCATTGTGATGTAACTCAGTTGATTTGTTTAAACAAAGAACCATACTTCAACATGGGTGACTTTTATCATATGTCAATCTTAGCTCAAAACTCTAGAACATTTATCTATAAATTAGTCAATAAAAGTAAATAATACATTTTTAGGAATAAAAATATTTCTTAATTTAGCAAAAACATGTTTATTTGACAAAAGGAATAAAATACAGTAGAGAAGATTCTACAAAGGAATTGATAAGATTCCAATTCTTAACTTGCATGTCATTTCCATAGGAGTATGCTTATTATTACTTTTCAGCTGTATACATATGAATATATGTACTTGCAAGATCTAAAATATATTTCTTTTTAACTTTTTAAAATATAAATTAATAGTGTATGGTAAAACCAATACAATATTGTAAAGTAAAACATATTTCTTATAGAAGTAATATTTATAAAGAGAAAGCAGAGTTCTAATAAAGGGATAGCATATTCTAGTTTCTGGAAGTTTAGTGGGTGAAATGAACCACAGAATCTTGGTTGCCAGTGGAGGAAATTTAATTGGTTAAGATAGCAAGCAATTTATTGGCCAATATTATCTAGAAAAATAAATAAATAAGGCATTAAATCAGTTTGTACAACTATACCTAGGGGCTTCACACATGTTTCTAGAGAATCCTTGCTGCTGCTGCTGCTAAGTCGCTTCAATCATGTCCAACTCTGTGCAACCCCAGAGATGGTAGCCCACCAGGCTCCCTCATCCCTGGGATTCTCCAGGCAATGACACTGGAGTGGTTATCACCTTCTCCAATGCATGAAAGTGAAAAGTGAAAGTGAAGTCACTCAGTCGTATCTGATTCTTAGCCATCCCATGGACTGCAGCCTACCAGGCTCCTCCATCCATGGTATCTTCCAAGAGTACTGGAGTGGGGTGCCATTGCCTTCTATGGGAGAATCCTTATTTGTGTTCTATTTCTACTGTGCTGGCTTAATTCTAAAGGCTGCTATTTGTTTTGGCAGAAGTAGGGTCATTATCTCTTGGCTGATGTCCTACTCATTTAGATACTCCAGAGGTTCATTTCAAATTGCCTAAGAGAAAGTTTCACACTTGATTTTCACTGATCTAAATTGGGTTAGCTTACAATTAGAGAAAATTAGAATCTGGACTAGTGTGATACAAATGAGAGTGCTAAGGCAAAAATAAATAAATAAATAAATAAACACCCAGGCTACTCTTTCCATATTTCACAAAGAAGCTGAATCACAAAATCTCAGGTTATGTAATTTGTAACATGTTAATATTTAATTTAATTTCAGATGTCAGAGTTCAAAGCCTCAACCTGCTAATTCAGTTTGTCTAATCTTTGGGTAAGAGAAAGATAAGAGAGCTTGTTAATAGCTTGGATGGTATGTAGAATCCAGAAGGATCTAGGCAACTTCAAATGATGAGTGGGTCATCTAATTACACATTTAATGGAAAAAAATAATGATTTCTCTGTTCATAATATGAGATATTGCCTAATATGACTTGACTTAATGCAGTCATAATATGGCTTCACTAGGTGTGAATACATAAGTATTTATGTTATATATATTTATATCTTCTTGTTGGATTAACCCTTTTATCATTATGTGATGCTTTTCTTTGTGTTACAATCTTTGTTTTAAAGTCTATATTATCTAATATAAATATTACCACCCCAGCTTTCTTTTTGCTTTGATTTGCATGGAATAGCTTTCTTGCATCCCTTTGCTTTCAGCTTACTTGTGTCTTTAGATCTAAAGTGAGTCTCCTATGAAAAGCATATAGATGGATTTTGCTTTACTTTTTATCCATTAAGATATCTTATGTCTTTTGATTCAAACTTTAATCCATTTCATTTAAAATGATTTTTGACTTACTGTGTTTTGTTAATCTTATTCTGGTTATTTTTGTGGTTCTTTTTTGTTTTCCCTTTTAGTCTCTTCACTTTAAGTTTGATTTTTTTTTTTTTTTTACTTTTTGTGTGTCTGTTATAGGCTTTTGCTTTGTAGTTACTATGACATTCATCCTAACTTTATAAATCATTATTCTACTTCCTTTAGTATATATTTGCTTTTAGTAATGAATCTTTTTCTTTGATATATTTTCTAATTTATTAGCAGTGGCCTTTTTTCTCCTAAACAAATTCCTTTAACATTTCTTGACAGGCTGGTTTAGTGATGATGAAGACCTTGGGTCTTTGCTTACCTGGGAATTGGTTTATCTCACCTTCAGTTCTGAGTGATAACTCTCCCAGAGAGTGTGTTCTTCATTTAAGCATTCTCTTTTCTCATTTTCCTTCAGCACTTTGAAAACATTATTCCACTCCCTTCGGGCATGCAAAATTTCTGCTAAGAAATATGCTAGTAGTCTTATAGGGGCTTACTTATGTACATAAAAAGTATTTTTCTCTTGCTGCTTTAAAAAAAATAACTTTTCATATTTTAATTATAATGTGTTTTGATGTGTGTTTCTTTGTGTTCATATTTCTTGAAAATCTGTTTAATTCCATGATCTGGATGTCTTTTTTTCTTCCCCAGGTTAGGGAATTTTTCTGTTATTATTTCCTCATATAAATATTCTACCTTTCTCTGTTTTTTCTTCTGTGACTTCTATAATGTGAATATTATAATGCTTGTTATTTTTAGAGAGGTCCCTCAAATTCTCCTCATTAAAATTTTTGTTTTCCGTCTGGCTACTCTGATTCAGTGATTTCCAATATCCTCTCTTCAGGATCCCTGATTTGTTCTTCTATATCGTCTAAATTGTGTTTATTTGCTCTGGCATATTTTTTTTCTTTTCAATTATTGAATTCTTCATCTCAGAATGGTTCTGTCTTATGATTTCTATCTTGTTGTTGAAGCACTTCCTACATTCATCTAGTCTTCATCTGAGTTTTGTAAACATATTTATGACCATTATTTTGGACTCTTTATCAGGTAGATTACTTATTTCCATATCATTAAAATCTGTGAATTTTGTCTTGTTCTTCCGTTTTGAAATATTTTTTTGTTTCCTCATTTTGTGAGTCTCTGTGTGTTTGTTTCTGTGTTTTAGGAGAAACTGTCAATTCTCTTGGTCTTGAAGCAGTGGCCGTGTTTAAAGGATGATCCTTTTCCTTCAAACCTATCCTAGATCTTGGTTGTCTCTAGAATCTGTAGGTGTCTCATTACTTGATTGATTCTTGCTCTATGCTCCTTTTCTGAATGTGTGTTAAAACTCATCACCATGTTGTTCCTTTATTGTAAAGCAGGTATTTCTCTAGTTTTCAGGTTTCTGTCAGACAGAACTGATTCATATATCACTAGTCACTGTATATTTGTTATGGTAATGAGAGAAAGTAAGTTCAGGCTTTCCCCAGGCACCACCATCTTGAAATGATTCCTATAGACTGAATCTAGGCATCACATTTTAAACTGTGATATTGATAAACAGAAAAGTAGAGTAGTCAACATAAAAAAATAGATCAGGGCTTATATATATATATATATATATATATATATATATATATATTTATAGCAGTTTTCATTGATTAAAGAAGATTAATGGGAAAATTCACTTTTATGTTATCTAAATTATATTACTTGGAAGAAAACTTACATTTTTATCTACATGACCCCAGAGTTCTTATGTCCAAAGGTTCAGTTCAGTTGCTCGGTCATGTCGGACTCTTTGCAACCCCATGAACCACAACATGCCAGGCCTCCCTGTCCATCACCAACTCCCAGAGTCCATCCAAACCCATGTCCATTGTGTCGATGACGCCATCCAACCATCTTAGCTTCTGTCGTTCCCTTCTCCTCCTGCTCTCAGTCTTTCCCAGCATCAGGGTCTGATATATATATATATATACACACACACACACACACATACATATATATAAAGGGGGTATCAGTTTGCTATAGCAAAGACAGTTTTAATAATCAAGTTTTCCACATAACTAGATCACTCTTGGATATCAGGATTCCCCCCCACCCCCCCCGGAGGCTTTTACTTGAAGAACATATAATTTCTCTTCGGGAGATTGTGCAGGGATTTTTGCACTGGGAACTCTTACAAATCCAGCTTTGCACAGTCTTTTATTTTCAGAAATTACCAATGAATCATACTTACATGATACAGAACATTCTAGAAAAAGAAATGCACATATATGAACAAAGTCATTTAATTTATAGCTCCTCCACTATTCTTTTTAAGCTCAAAAATTAAAAACCATATAATTTAGTATTCTATTATCTAACCAATCTTCTTAAGGAATCCCAATATAAGATATTCAAAGCAGATACAATTACTTAAATACTAAGTTGTTATACTGATTAAAATTGTTTTTTGTTTCACTAACCTTTTGTCCAATACTCTCTTCTGATTTTGATTGTTCCTTATCTTCAGGTATTCTGAATATTTTCTGAATCATTCTTGCAAACTACTGAAGCCAGATCTTAGCTCTCTAATGCCTATTTCTTTGTGTCTTATATAATCTAAATTATTAGCCAATCAGCTTAACTCAAGAATGCCAACATATTAATGAATCATAATCAACTAGTATATATTAATATGCATATTTGTATCTTCAAAAGATAACTGTTAATCATCTCATTTTTGCACTAAAAGAACAATTACAATGGAATTAGAACTAGTGTCAGGTTTTTGTTAATCTTTAGACAAAATCTTTTTGTTCCTAAAATCACATCTTGAACTTATTTCTTCTAACCTTTTGACAAGCATGAATTGAATGGGTACACCAGTTGATAATACCTTGTGCTAAGCAAAGAAAATAGAAGACTATACTTCCATTCAATATTATATTTCCCTTTTCTATAATTTTTAGAAATGTTTTTGATACCTCAGACACAAAGCAGGAGCTAGAGTCCAGAGTCTATCAAATTCATGAGTCTTGAAAAGAACAACCTCTTCTCAGTCAGCAGCTCAGAATGCTCTCCTCATCTATTTATCTCATGAAATTATATTTACAAAAGATAAACTGATCTTTTGAGTTAGACTATTTCCTGATTCATATTTTGCCACTCCTCCAAATTTCTGGTGTTAAGATGAACAGGGAAAGCAATGGGAAGCCACTGAAAGCAGAAATGAAGCAAAGAAGGAGATATTTAACTCTGTTTCTTGTATGTTTATAAAAAGCAACATTTGCAGATTTTCAGAAGCCCAGTCTTCAAATACTCATCTAGAAATGTCTGATTCTTGTCTTCTTTGAAACTAAAGTCTGTTTTAGCACTGTGATCCTATCAGTTTAAGAGCTTTAATTAGTATTGAACGTGGCCTGGCAGTATTATGAGGCTACATTAGTTCTATGATTCCCATTGCTTCAGTGACCATGAATTAAAGACAATATCAACTTCAAGGTTCTTCTTCCTACTTCTAACTTTTCAAGAGAGCCATTAGCTAGATTAATTTTTTCCTTAACTCTTTTATCTGTCTTTTCCTCTCCAAATCATGTCTTTCAGATGACAAATCTTTCATTTTTAGACTGAATAGTGTAACTGTGCTTCTTTTCCAAAAATGTTTATCATTTGTCTAAGCCTAATTTAATTTACTTTTAAAACGTAGTCCTATGTGGCCTTTGTTAGCACTGCATTATTACTCTGCCTCATTATTATGTTTGTGTTCCTTTAACAATACTTTTAACTTAGCAAAAGATCTTTTTGCAATGCAGATGATGGCACAGAACACATTAAATAAATTTAATATTAATATTACTGGAGAGCTCCTCTATGGCCAAACAACATTTCACTCCCATTATAATGTTTATGGGAATGATTTGCTATACTGAATAAGATATAATTCTTTAATGATAGACCAATAAAAAGAACATCATTATATGGTCGCACAAATGTCTTTCCCCTCAATAACATTTTTAGTTTATGTGAACACTCTGTCTTTCAGAATGACTTACGAATAAAATTTCTACCTTGACTTGTACATTAATCAGGGAGGGCGAGCAAAATCTATTTTTCAAAATATGACCCAACCATCTAATGACTTGTTTAACCAGACATTAATCTTTGTAGCTGCCAAATCTTTTCTTTTTCCTTCAAATGAATTGGCATAATACTGATTTCACTCATATGTAGACATGAAGTGCCCTATTTCCTAGGGGAATAATTATTAGCATTTCCTCAGAGCAGTTTGAAGGGTATTTCTGGTCTTAGATATGGCTCTTTTCTCCCCCTGGAAAAGCCATTTGTTCTCTGCTTTTTCTTGCCACCATTTGAAGAGTGATGAAAAAATGCAAGTAATTCAGAAAAGATGATATACATAAAAGTGTTTTCCTATGTTTCAGTGAAAAAGAGAACTTAGATTCTAAATAAGAAAGCAATTTTAAGTTAATTTGCTCTTGGTGTTTTGCATCACTTTTTCTAATGTTGTGTAATTCACAAGTTTGGCCCTAATAGTATAGTCTTGAATAACAAAACTCTCTTCAACTTCTCAACTCAAACATTTACATGTAAATGTACCATCAACACCAGTACCAGCACATTTTATCTTTGTCAAGTATCTTAGTACATTTAGGCTGGCCTAACAGCATGCCATAGACTGTGTGGCTTATGACAAAAAGAAATTTATTTCTCATAATTGTGGAAACTGGAAATTCAAGATCACAGTGCTGACAGATTTGGTATCTGGTGAGAACTCTCTTCCTGGTTCATAGATGACCATCTATCTCTATGTTCAGATGAATGAAGTTGATGAGGAAGTTCTCTAATGCCCTTTTATAAGGAACAAATATCATTTGTGAAGGTTCTATCTTCATGACCTAATCACCTCCCAAAGGCCCTCGCTCAGAAATACCACCACAGTGAATATTAGAACTTAACATAGGGATTTGGTGGCACACAAATATTTAGTAAATAACACCTTGTTTCTTTTTTTTATCTTCCAAACTTTTTGAAATTTATTAATTTTAAATTGAAGGATAATTTCTTTACAATATTGTCTTGGTTTCTGCCATACATCAACATGAATCAGCCATAGGTATATACATGCCCTTTTCTTCTTGATCCTACCTCTCACCTCCAAACCTGTCTCACACCTCTATGTTGTCACAGAGCCCTGGTTTGAGCTCCTTGAGTCATAGAACAAATTCCCACTGGTTATTTATTTTACATATGGCAAGACAGACAGCATATTAAAAAGGAGAGATATTACTTTGTTAGCAAAGATCCGTCTAGTCAAGGCTATGGCTTTTCCAGTGGTCATGTATGGATGTGAGACTTGGACTATAAAGAAAGCTGAGCACTGAAAAATTGATGTTTTTGAACTGTGATGTTGGAGAAGACTCTTGAGAGTCCATTGGACTGCAAGGAGATCCAACCAGTTCATCTTAAAGGAGATCAGTCCTGAGTGTTCATTGGAAGGACTGATGTTTAAGCTGAAACTCCAATATTTTGACCACCTGATGCTAAGAGCTGACTCATTTGAAAAGCTTCTGCACAACAAAGGAAACTATAAGCAAGATGAAAAGACAGCCTTCTGAATGGGAGAAAACAATAGCAAATGAAACAACGGACAAACAACTAATCTCAAAGATATATAAGCAATTTATGCAGCTCAACTCCAGAAAAATAAATGATCCAATAAAAAAATGGGCCAAAGAACTAAAAAGGCATTTCTCCAAAGAAGACATACATACGGATGGCTAACAAACACATGAAAAGATGTTCAACATCACTCATTATCAGAGAAATGCAAATCAAGACCACAATGAGGTACCATTTCACAGCAGTCAGAATGGCTGCGATCCAAAAGTCTACAAGCAATAAATGCTGGAGAGGATGTGGAGAAAAGGGAACCCTCTTACACTGCTGGTGGGAATGCAAACTAGTACAGCCATTATGGAAAACAGTGTGGAGATTCCTTAAAAATTGCAAATAGAACTGCCTTATGACCCAGCAATCCCAATGCTGGGCATACACACCGAGGAAACCAGAATTGAAAGAGACACATGTACCCCAATGTTCATTGCAGTGCTGTTTATAATAGCCAGGACATGGAAGCAACCTAGATGTCCATCAGCAGATGATTGGATAAGAAAGCTGTGGTACATATACACAATGGAATACTACTCAGCCCTTAAAAAGAATAAATTTGACTCAGTTCTAATGAGATGGATGAAATTGGAACCGATTATACAGAATGAAGTAAGCCAGAAAGAAAAACACCAATACAGTATACTGACACATATATATGGAATTTAGAAGACAGTAATGATGACCCTATATGTGAGACAACAAAAGAGACACAGAGGTATAGAGTGGACTTTTGGACTCTGAGGGAGAGGGAAAGGGTGAGATGGTTTGGGAGAATGGCAATGAAACATGTATGTTTTCCTGTAAGAAACGAAGCGCCAATCTATGTTCAATGTAGGATGCAGGATGCATGGGGCTGATGCACAGGATGATTCAAGTAGAGGATGTGGGGTGGGAGGTGGGAGGGGGCTTCGGCATTGGGAGATTGTGTTCACCTATGGCTGATTCGTGTCAATGTATGGCAAAACAAATACAGTACTGTAATTAAAAAAATAAATAAATTTAAAAAATAAATAAAATAAAATAAAATAAAAAGAAAAGAAAAGACACTGATGGTGGGAAAGATTGAGGGCAGAAGGATAAGGGGATGACAGAGGATGAGATGGTTGGATGGTATAACCGACTCAATGGACATGAGTTTGGTTAAACCCTGGGAATTGGCAATGGACAGGGAGACCTGGCATGCTGCTGTGCATGGGATCTCAAAGAGTCAGACATGACTGAGCAACTGAACTGAACTGAACTGAATATGTGTTTCACTGTTACTCTCTCCCTAGACACACACTGCCCATGAACACAGGAAGAGTCTCATCAGGGTTTCTGGCATTTACAGAAAATATATGACCAAAATTATCGTGAACTTTATTTTTCTGAAACCACATATATTTTATTTCTAACTCATTAGTCTCATTGAACAATTTAATCACACATCATTGATGATGAGTTGTTATTTTTATACTTAGTAAATAGTTTTCCTTTAGTTCTTTCAAATCAGATATGTCAGCTAAGTTTTCAGTTGTACTGTGTGCATTGCTTAAAGATATTCTGAGTTTGAAGAAACTACTTCCAATAAAAATCATTAAAATCATCTCAGATCACATTTTCTAATTCCACATTTCTATAAATCTTTTTAAAATGATTGTTTAGGATGGTTAGTTTTTATAACATTCTTGGAGTTAAACAAAAGAAACTTTTTATCAGTGAGAGATAATGAGTGTTATATCTTCATGGGTTTCAAGTTAAAAGTATCTGGCCTTCAGGCTAAAATATACTTACTTGAATCATTGCCTAGATAGGTGTTTATTCATACCTACTCAAATAAGTCAGTATAATTTATATAGCCAATTCCTTTTATCTCCCTCCAAAAGAGAAAAATCAAACAATGACAACAAACTAGCAAAATAAAAATCATATGTAAGAACTTATTATATTGTGCCATCAAAATAATAAAATCATGTGACTGAATTTATTGGATGTGTTCATATATGTAAACACTCACATATACAATGTCTGCTTGTAATAAAAAATAATTTAAAATTTTAAATAAGAAACAAAGAAGCTAGAGGCAGACTGTTTGTATAAACCAGGGCTACAATATTTCTAGCTGTATTAACTTCAACAATTCTTACAACTTCTCTGGAATCCCCCCCTTCACTTTTAAATAGCAACAAATTTCAAAAGTCCAACTAACAGGGTCCAGCCCTGGTGGATCCTCGGTAATTTGAAGGTGAGATGGGGTCAGCATCCTAGGAAAAATCTCATTTAATTACAGATATACAGAGAGATTAGAAATGGATAATGTAGTAGGAAATATTAGTGGAGAAAAAGAGGCTGAATAACTTGGTTTATGTGGAATACCAATCACCACCTACGTAGGCCACAAGCATCTTTCCATTCTTCTGAAGGAGAGGAAGCACTGAGGCCTCCCTGGTCCAATCTTAAAAGCCCAGGCAAAATTAGCAGGCTTGGTGAGTATCCACATTCCAAATGGAAATCCAGCCAGAAAAATGGAGAGCAAGAAAGAAACGACATGGGGGAATCAGTCTTTTCAGAAACTGATCTGAATTTTTTATTTTTAAGTTTGCTTATATACCTTTTGTTACACATAGGGATGAATACAGAGTCACGCAAGGGTCAACAGTCCTGACCTTTATCAAAATCAGGTACTTTACATTAAAAAAAAAAAAAAAAAGGTCTTAGGGGTTTTACATCATCTTCTAGACATGAGACCTGCTAACATTTTATGACCCTTTCTTTCTGATAACCAAAAACGTATGTCTTCCAAGGGTTTTTTTTTTTTTTTTTTTTTTTCCTTAAACCAGTCACCACCTTCAGAAGGTAGCAGATGCAATTGCATTCCTATAGGGTGAGGGTGTAATGGGTTACAATCAAGAAAGGAATTTACTTAACCTAAGGTTGACATGATTAATCTTAAAGGTTAATACTTATTTCTCCTATATGCTAGTTATATTCATTATAAGGGCAGGGAATATGGAGATTTAGCAGCAAACATCAGTCCAACAAATGAAAACCTTTCACCAATGTTCCCGTTAAGATCTATTTAGTCTTAAGATAGTGATAAAGTTACATTTTTACATAGCAAGGACACAGTGATTTATAACAAAGTATAGTGATATATAACAAAAGACAAAGTTCATTAACTCAAAAAGTCTAATTTTGATAACCTCAAAAACTACTGTATTTCCTTTCCTATATTCCAAATACATTGATTAATATATTCCTTGGTGCCTAATGTGGCTGTGAGAGCCGGGCCAGTGCACCAAGCACAGCCAAGAGGAGCTACCCCATGTCCAAGGGCACAAGCAACAGCCTAGAGTGCCAGGCTGTGATGGCGCAGGAACAGCCGAGACAAGCTACCCGGTGTCTGAGGCCAGGGCAGTGACCAAGAGGAGCTATCCCATGTCCAAGGTCAGTGGTAGCTGGGAGAACGTACCCTGCATCTGAGGTCAGTGGTGGCCAAGAGGAGACACCCCACCTCCGAGGTCAGGGGCAGCCAGGTGGAGCTATGCCACGTCCGAGGCCAGGGGTGGCTGGGAGGAGACACCCCACATCTGAGGTCAGGGGTGGCCAGAAGAAGACACCTCGTGCTTGAGGCCAAGGACAGTGATTCTGAAGAGCCACCACAAGCCCGAGGCCAGGGATGGCAGCTGGGAGGAAGCACATCATACCCGAGGCCAGGGGCAGTGAGCCTGAGCCCGAGGCCAGGGGCAGCAGCTGGGAAGAGCCACCGGAGGAGCAGTGGCTGTGCAGGCGCAGGAGGGCCTAGAGGAGTTATCCCACATTGAAGGTCAGGAACTGCAGCAGTAAGGAGATACACCTCGTCCAAGGTAAGAAGCAGTGGCTGTGCTTTGCTGGAGCAGCCATGAAGAGATATCCCACATCCAAGGTAAGAGAAACCCAAGTAAGATGGTAGGTATTGCAAGAGAGCATCAGAGGGAGACACAGTGAAACCATACTCACAGATGGCTAGTAAATCTAATCACACTAGGACCACAGCCTTGTCTAACTCAATGAAACTAAGCCATGCCTGTGGGGCAACCCAAGATGGGCAGGTCATGTTGGAGAAGGCTGACAGAACGTGGTCCACTGGAGAAGGGAATAGCAAGCCACTTCAGTATTCAAGCCTAGAGAACCCCATGAACAGTATGAAAAGGCAAAATGATAGGATACCAAAAGAGGAACTCCCCAGGTCATTAGGTGTCCAATTTGCTACTGGAGATCAGTGGAGAAATAACTCCAGAAGAATGAAGGGATAGAGCCAAAGAAAAACAATACCCAACTGTGCATGTGACAGGTGATAGAAGGAAGATCTGATGCTATAAAGAGCAATATTGCATAGGAAACTGGAATGTGAGGTCCATGAATCAAGGCAAATTGGAAGTGGTCAAAAAAGAGATGGCAAGGGTGAACATAGAGATTCTAGAAATCAGCTAACTAAAATGGACTAGAATGAGTGAATTTAACTCAGATGACCATTATATCTAATAGTGCAGGCAGGAATCCCTCAGAAGAAATGAAGTAGCCATCATGGTCAACAAGAGTCCAAAATGCAGTACTTGGAAGCAATCTCAAAAATGACAGAATGACCTCTGTTGGTCTCCAAGGCAAACCATTCAATATCACAGTTATCCAAATCTATGTCCCAACCAGTAATGCTGAAGAAGATGAAGCTGAATGGTTCTATGAAGACCTACAAGACCTTTTAGAATAAACACCCCCAAAAGATGTCCTTTTCATTATAGGGGACGGCAAAGCTAAAGTAGGAAGTCAAGAAACACCTGGAGCAACAGGCAAATTTGGCCTTGGAATGCAGAATGAAGCAGGGCAAAGACTATTAGAGTTTTGCCAAGAAAATGCACTGGTCATAGCAAACACCCTCTTCCAACAACACAGGAGAAGACTCTACACATGGACATCACCAGATGGTCAACACTGAAATCAGATTGATTATATTCTTTGTAGTCAAAGATGGAGAAGCTCTATACAGTCAACAAAAACAAGACCAGGAGCTGACTGTGGTTCAGATCATGAACTCCTTATTGCCACATTCAGAGTTAAATTGAAGAAAGTAGGGAAAACCGCTAGACCATTCAGGTATGACCTAAATCAAATCCCTTATGATTATACAGTGGAAGTGAGAAATAGATTTAAGGGCCTAGATCTGATAGATAAAGTGAATGATGAACTATGGAATTAAGTTTGTGACATTATACGGGAGACAGGGATCAAGACCTTCCCCATGGAAAATAAATGCAAAAAAGCAAAATGGCTGTGAGGGGAGCCTTTCAAATAACTGAAAAGAATAGAGGAAAAAAGCAAAGGAATAAAGGAAAGATATAGGCATCTGAATGCACAGTTCCAAAGAATAGCAAGAAGAGATAAGAAAGCCTTCTTCAGTGATCAATGCAAAGAAATAGAGAAAAACAACAGAAAAGGAAAGACTAGATATCTTCAAGAATATCAGAGATACCAAAGGAACATTTCATGGAAACATGGGCTCAATAAAAGACAGAAATGATGTTTGCATAACAGAAGCAGAAGATATTAAGAAGAGGTGGCAAGAATACACAGAAGAACTGTACAAAAAAATCTTCATGACCCAGATAATAATCATGATGATGTGATCACTAATCTAGAGTCAGACATTTTGGAATGTGAAGTCAAGTGGGCCTTAGAAAGCATCACTACGAACAAAGCTAGTGGAGGTGATGGAATTCCAGTGGAGCTGTTTCAAATCCTGAAAGATGATGCTGTGAAAGTGCTGCACTCAATATGCCAGTAAATTAGGAAAACACAGCAGAGGCCACAGGACTGGAAAAGGTCAGTTTTCATTCCAACCCCAAAGAAAGGAAATGACAAAGAATGCTCAAACTACCACACAATTGCGCTCATCTCACATGCTAGTAAAGTAATGTTCAAAATTCTCCAAGCCAGGCTTCAACAAAATATGTGAACCGTGACTTCCAGATGTTCAAGCTGGTTTTTGAAAAGGCAGAGAAACCAGAGATCAAATTGCCAACATCCGCTGGATCATGGAAAAAGCAAGAGCGTTCCAGAAAGACATCTACTTCTGCTTTATTGCCTATGCCAAAGCCTTTGACTGTGTAGATCACAAGAAACTGTGGAAAATTCTGAAAGAGATGGGAATACCAGACCACCTAACCTGCCTCATGAGAAATCTGTATGCAGGTCAGGAAGCAACAATTAGAACTGAACATGGAACAAAAGACTGGTTCCAAATTGGAAAAAGAGTACATCAAGTCTGTATATGTCACCCTACTTATTTAACTTATATGCAGAGTACATCATGAGAAACACTGGACTGGAAGAAGCACAAGCTGAAATCAAGATTGCAGGGAGAAATATCAGTCACTTCAGATATGCAGATGACACCACCCAGATGGCAGAAAATGAAGAGGAACTCAAAAGCCTCTTGATAAAAGTGAAAGAGGAGAGTGAAAAACTGGGCTTAAAGCTAAACATTCAGAAAACGAAGATCACGGCATCTGGTTCCATCACTTCATGGGAAATAGATGGGGAAACAGTGGAAACAGTGTCAGACTTTATTTTTGGGCTCCAGCGTCACTGCAGATGGTGACTGCAGCCATGAAATTAGAAGACACTTACTCTTTGGAAGAAAAGTTATGACCAACCTAGGTAGTATATTCAAAAGCAGAGACATTACTTTGCCGACTAAGGTCCGTCTAGTCAAGGCTATGGTTTTTCCAGTGGTCATGTATGGATGTGAAGAAGGCTGAGCACCGAAGAATTGATGCTTTTGAACTGTGGTGTTGGAGAAGACTCTTGAGAGTCCCTAGGACTGCGAGGAGATTCCACCAGTTCATTCTGAAGGAGATGAGCCCTGGGATTTCTTTGGAAGGAATGATGCTAAAGCTGAAACTCCAGTACTTTGGCTACCTCTTAGAAGAGTTGACTCATTGGAAAAGACTCTGATGCTAGGAGGGATTGGGGGCAGGAGGAAAAGTGGACAGCCGAGAATGAGATGGCTGGATGGCATCATGGACTCGATGGATGTGAGCCTGAGTGAACTCTTGGAGATGATGATGAATAGGGAGTTCTGGTGTGCTGCTGCGATTCATGAGGTCGCAAAGAGTCGGACATGACTGAGAGATTGAACTGAACTGAACTAAGGATATGAACGCCTGGGGGCAATCATTGACTCAACAATGAGGAAAGCCCTATGCTAATTAAGACTCTCAAAATACTCCAAACTCTCTGTGCTCTTTATGATTGAGAGGTAGTAAACAATCATGTGCTAGTGACAGGAGTATGGATAATCTTGTCACACAAACTATTTTGCTAGCAGAGAGGTTTGACCTGAGACACCCTTGTCACACACAGGACAGGGTATTAGCAGTAATTATTGGCACAACAAATGAAAAACCCTTCACCAATATAATTCCTAACCAACCCACTATGCTAATAATTTCTAGCTTTGCAAAAAATTTTGCTTTTAGTAAGTCTAAAACATTCTTGCCTCTCAAGGTTGGGAGGCTGCAAACAATCACATGTGGCTGGACGAACCTGTACAGGCAGGCTGGATAACCTTCAGAGGAGTTTTAAGCTGAAACACTCCTGTCACGCTCAGGAATTTTTATTTACTTGGAGTTGCACGTTTACTCCTTCTCCGAGAGAACCGGTGGTGAACAGCCCCCGTAAAGTCAGAGGGGTAGGTGACAGCATGAAACAGTAAAGTAGGTAGACTCTGGTTTTGGGGATAGATGCTCAGAAACTGGGGGTTTCCTGAGTCTTGATCATGCCTTTGCATATGCCAAGCCTCCTTCCTCATGACCTTTGCCATGGGTGGAGTTCCTCACCTTGGCTCCCAGCATCCAATCTTACTTTAACCATGACATTATTGCCAGGATCAAATAATAAAGTATGTTGGTCAGTTCTCCAAAGACAGAAATTTAGTACACACATTTTTGAAAATTCACTTGTATGGAATAATTACCCACTGATTGCTGATATTTACATTAGCATTCTAAATATATTTCAATTGTATAATTCCTTTTCTTTTATCCTAATGCTTTGGCATAAGATTTGGCTTCTTTTGTGTTAGTCATGATCTGAAAATGAATATATTAATAGCTTGGTGTTTTCAATCTTTTTTTTTTTTTTTACACAACCTGTTTGATTAATGAGAAATTTCTATTTAAATGCATGCACTAATAGATAATTCATTTATTACTTGGGAATATCTCAAAACTGGGTTCAGTTCAGTTCATTTCAGTTGCTCAGTCATGTCCAACACTTTGCGACCCCATGAATTGCAGCACGCCAGGCCTCCCTGTCCATCACCATCTCCCGGAGTTCACTCAGACTTAAGTTCATTGAGTCAGTGATGCCATCCAGCCATCTCATCCTCTGTCGTCTCCTTCTCCTCCTGCCCCCGATCCATCCCAGCATCAGCGTCTTTTCCAATGAGTCAACTCTTCTCATGAGGTGGCCAAAGTACTGCAGTTTCAGCTTTAGCATCATTCCTTCCAAAAAATCCCAGAGTTGATCTCCTTCAAAATGTAATGGCTGGATATCCTTGCAATCCAAGGGACTCTCAAGACTCTTCTCCAATACCACGTTTCAAAACATCAATTTTTTGGTGCTCAGCTTTCTTTATAGTCCAACTCTCACATCCATACATGACCACTGGAAAAACCATAGCCTTGACTAGAAGGACCTTTGTTGACAAAGTAATGTCTCTGCTTTTTAGTATGTTGTCTAGGTTGGTCATAACTTTCTTCCCAAAGACTAAGTGTCTTCTAATTTCATGGCTGCAGTCACCATCTGCAGTAATTCTGGAGCCCCCAAAATAAAGATAACAATGGTCTCCACTGTTTCCCCATCTGTTTCCCATGAAGTGAGGGGACTAGATACCATGATCTAACTTTTCTGAACGTTGAGCTTTAAGCCTAATTTTGCACTCTCCTCTTTCACTTTCATCAAGAGGTTTTTTAGTTCCTCGTCACTTTCTGTCATAAGGGTGGTGTCATCTGCATATCTGAGGCTATAGATATTTCTCTCAGCAGTCTCGATTCCAGCTTGTGCTTCCTCCAGCCCAGCGTTTCTCATGATGTATTCTGCATATAAGTGAAATAAGCAGGGTGACAATATACAGCCTTTATGTACTTCTTTTCTTATTTGAAACCAGTCTATTTTTCCATTTCCAGTTCTAACTGTTGCTTCCTGACCTGCATATAGGTTTCTCAAGAGGCAGGTCAGGTTGTCTGGTATTCTCATATCTTTTAGAATTTTCCACAGTTTATTGTGATCCACGCAGTCAAAGGCTTTGGCATAGTCAATAAAGCAGAAATATATATTTTTCTGGTTGTCTTGCCTTTCTGATGATCCAGCGGACATTTGCAATTTGATCTCTGGTTCCTCTGCCTTTACTAAAACCAGCTTGAACATCTGGAATTTCATGGTTTACATATTGCTGAAGCCTGGCTTGAAGTATTTTGAGCATTACTTTACTAGCGTGTGAGATGAGTGCAAATGTGTGGTTCTTTGAGCATTCTTTGTCATTGTCTTTCTTTGGTATTGGAATGAAAACCGATTTTTCTACTACTGTGGCCACTGCTGAGTTTTCCAAATTTGCTGGCATATAGAGTGTAGCACTTTCACAGCATCGTCTTTCAGGATTTGAAATAGCTCAACTGAAATTCCATCACCTCCATTAGCTTTGTTCACAGTGTTGCTTCCTAAGGCCCACTTTACTTCACATTCCAGGATGTCTGGCTCTAGGCGAGTGATCACACCATAGTGATTATTTGGGTCATGAAGACGTCTTCTTTTTTTTTTTCTTTTTCTTTTAACAATTCTTCTTCGATTCTTGCCACCTCTTCTTTATATGTTCTACTTCTGTTAGGTCCATACTATTTCTGTCCTTTATTCATCCCATCTTTGCATGAAATGTTTCCTTGATATCTTTAATTTTCCCATTTTATTATTTCCCTCTATTTCTTTGCACTGATCACCGAGGAAGGCTTTCTTTTCTCTCCTTCCTATACTTTTGCCATCATTTCTTATAAAGTCTGACCATGTGACAGAAAGTGTTACCTAGTTGCAATTGAAATCTTATTGCACATATGGAAATCACCATACTCGGGTAGCTTCCAGTTTTTTGCACTAGCTAAGTATATAATTATATTGTGATATTTGTCTAATTTTCATTCATTCCCAAACACAATGATGCTGACTGTCAGTTCCAAAGCTGACCTTTTCAGAGTGATCTAATTGGTAGAGTTTTCTTCCTTCTCAGGAAACTCCTATTTAGCATCTTGAAATTATTTACCTAAACAGTCTTTTCCACTTAATCTGATACTTAGATCATATTATATTCATCACTTAATAGGAAAGATTAAAACCCTATCAGCCTTCTTTTCTAATCAGTGGTAATTATTTTAAACAGATATAAATGGATAATTCAATCATAATACTTTCAGAAACGTGCACTTTTTAGAGTTGATAAAAGTTAAAAAAAAAAAACTATAAAAGGAATTATGAAGAGCTGAGGCAAAACTATGTAATGCCTAGGGCTAATTTTGAAAATTTTTTCATATCATTTGGGATGAAAATTTGAATAAAAGAAGCCAAATATTAACCTATTAGGTGAGTCATCTCATTTCCTCTTACAACACAAAATCTCAGCTGCTTGCTATATTAATAGAAGAAACGTTTCACAGACATTTACATCTTCAAACTGACCATTTACTTTTAAATTTACATTCATTAATATTTCAGAATTTTTGTGTGGTGACTGCATACATATATACATATGTGTGTGTTTATGTGTGCATATATATTTATGTGGGCTTCCCTGGTGGCTCAGAGGTTAAAGCATCTGCCTGCAACACGGGACACCTGGGTTCGATCCCTGGGTCGGGAAGATCCCCTGGAGAAGGAAATGGCAACCCACTCCAGTACTCTTGCCTAGAGAATCCCATGGACAGAGGAGCTTGGTGGGCTCCAGTCCTTGGGGTCGCAAAGAGTCAAACACAACTGAGTGACTTCACTTTCACTTATATATGTGTATATATATGAAAACTGAATATTCAAGTCTATGTTTTCTCTTTTGTCAGTACATTCTAGTCTTAAGAGAACTGTGAAAAGAAAGGAAAAATGATCATAGAATAATTCACAGATGTATAATATAGCTTTTTCTATCAGAAGTCAACTCATCAAGGCAATGTATTCATTATGTACTATTGCCGAGTAAACTATGACAAAGTAGCTGCTCGAAACATTTGTTATGTCACAGTATTCATGGGTTAGGAATCTTGGTATGGTTTAACTGGATTCAATAGATAAAATTCTCAGGGACTTCCCTGGTGGTCCAGTGGCTAAGACTCAGAGCTCCTAATGCAGAGGGGCCTGGGTTCAATCCCTGGTCAGGAAACTAGATCCCACATGCTGTGACTAAGATCTGGCACAGTCAAATAAATAAACATTTAAAAAATAAATAAATTAAAAAAATAAAATTCTTTCAAGACCATGCTCTCACAATTCTGTTGGAGCTGCCATCTCATCTGAAAGCTACATTGGGGAAATAATTCAATTCCAAGTTCACATGGATGATGTTTTGCTTGCTCCCATTCCTCCTGAGCTATCCAATTAGGGCCATGAATTGTAAATGGTTTGGGCCAGAGACTCCCCTCAGTTTCCTGTCACATAAATCTCTCCATTGAGGAATTCACAAGATGGAAGTTTTCTTCATCACAGTGAGAAAGCAAGATGATGATAATGATGATAATGAGAGAGAGAGAGAGAAATGTAGCAAATGAAAGAAGATAAGAGCTGAAGTACAAGAAAGAAGTCAAGGTGCTTTCTACCTAAACTTGAAAAAGGAGGCCTATTACTCTTGCAGCTTTCTATTTATTAGAAGCAAATTACTAGGTTCATCTAACACTCAAGAAGAGAGGGCTGTACAAGAATGTGAATCATTGAGATTATCTTAAATAACTGCCTACCATATGAAAAATTAAGGTTTGTTTTCTTTATTCTCCAAGATGATGTGGGAGGTTTTCATGTTTCAGTGGTGGCCTGTACCACCAACTATATTTCTTACCAAAATCTCTTATCTACTGTAAGAAGATAAATGGATAGAAAAATGGGTATGTACATAGATACATAGTGCACACTTTTAAACAGGAATATCCAGTTTTACACTGGGTGAAGTACCAACACTGCATGCGATAAAGTTTGCTGACATATTAACTTGTAAAAAATATATTCTGTATTGCAAATAGAGACACCACAGATAATAAATTTTATATATCTCACTAATTTGTGATATCACTTTTGAAAATTTTCTCAAATGCTTTAATCATTTGAATACTTCTTCATGTGGGCATACATGTAGCAAACTCAGCAGTAGTAGCTGTTGCATTATTTCATAATAAATGCCTCCTAGTAATAAATTATTTTTATATTCAATCTAAAGTCATATTGAATATGATATGTTCAGTATATCAAGTTTCTTACAGTGACATTCTAACATTTAGTCACCTGTGAAAGCATTCATCCCACAGTTCCTCACTAGGATAGAAACACCTATGTTTCTTTCATCTATCATAGTATATACAAATTAGAGTGCAATAATTTCACTTACTAATTAATAAGAATTCTAGCAGTGCAATTTTAAGACTCTCCTATCCTATTCTTGTGTTTGCTTCCAATTTTTAACAAACATATGAGTAGAATCTAGACAGAACTAAATCTGTATGTGCAAGTTCTTCAACTAGTTAGTTATGCACCTTGGGTTAGAATCTACACACTCTTGTTATTGTTTAGTTGCTAAGTCTTGTCTGACTCTTTGTGACTTCATGGACTGTAGCTTGCCAGGCTTCCCTATCCTACACTATCTCCTGAAGTTTGCTCAAATTCATGTCCACTGAGTTAGCGATGCCATCCAATTCTCTAATACTCTATCACCCCTTCTGTCCTCAATCTTTCCCAGCATTAGGGTCTTTTCCAATCAGTTCTTTACATTATTTGGTCAAAATATTGGGGCTTCAGCTTCAGCATCAGTCCTTCCAATATATATACAGGGTTGATTTCCTTGGTATTTACTGGTTTGATCTCCTTGCTGTCCAAGGGACTCTCAAGAATCTTCTTCAGCACCACAGTTTGAAGGCATCAGTTCTTTGGTGATCATCTCCTTTATGGTCCAACTCTCACATCCATACATGACATCTAGAAAAATCATACCTTTAACTATATGGACGTTTTTCAGGGAAGTGATGTTTTTGCTTTTTAATATACTGTCTAGGTTGGTCATAGCTTTTCTACAAAGGAGCAAGTGTCTTTTAACTTCATGGCTGCATTCACTGTCCACAGTGATTTTGGAGCCCAAGAAAAGAGTCTGTCACTGTTTCCACTTTTCCACCATCTATTTGCCATAAAGTGATAGGACCAAATACCATGATCTTAGTTTTTTAATGTTGAATTTAAGCCAGTTTTTTCACTCTATGCTTTCACTTTTATCAAGAGACACTTTAGATCCTCTTTACTTTCTGCCATTAGATTAGTGCCATCTGCATATCTGAGGTTGTTGATATTTCTCCTGGCATTCTTGATTCCAGCTTGTAGTACATCCAGCCTGGCATTTCTCATGCTGTATTCTGCATGTAAGTTAAATAAACAGGTGACAATATACAGCCTTGACATTTTGAACCAGTCTATTGTTCCATGTCAGGATATAACTGTTGCTTCTTGACCTCCATACAGATTTATCAGGAGGCAGGTTAAGTGGTCTGATAGTCCCATGTCTTTAATATTTTTCCACAGTTTGTTGTGATCCACACAGTCAAAGGCTTTATTTAACATAGTCAATGAAATTGAAGTAGATATTTTTTTCTGCATTTCTTTTGCTTTATGACCCAGTGAATTTTGGCAATTTGATCTCTGATTCCTCTGCCTTTTCTAAATTCAGCTTGTACATCTGGAATTTTCAATTCATGCACTGATAAGAGTAGCTTAAAAGAGTAGTTTGAACCTTCTTTGGAGAAGGAAATGGCAACCACCTCCAGTATTCTTGCCTACAGAACTCCATGGACAGAGGAATACCTGGGCTACTACGGATGGTCTATGGGGTTACAAAGAGATGGAATTGCCTGAGCAATCAACATTTTGAACATTCTTTGGCATCACAATTCTTTGGGATTGAGATGAAAACTTTTCTAGTCCTGTGGCCACTGAGTCTTCCAAATTTGCTGGCATACTGCATGTAGCACTTTAATGGCATCATTTTTTAGGATCTGAAATAGGTCAAGTGGAATTCCATCACCTCTACTAGCTTTGTTTGTACTAATGTTTCTTAAAGCCCACTTGATTTAACACTCCAGGATATCTGATGTAGGTAATGACCATCTTGTCATGTCCACTTGTAGTGTCATCTCTTGTGTTGTTGGAAGAGGGTGTTTGTTATGACCATACATTCTCTTGGCTAAACTCTGTTAGTCTTTGTCCTGCTTCATTTTGTACTCCAAGGCCAAATTTGCCTCTTACTCAAGGTATCGCTTGACTTCCTACTTTTGTACTTCAGTCCCCTATGATGAAAAGGACACTTTTTTTTTTTTTTTGGTGTTAGTTCTCGGAGGTGTTGTAGATCTTTATAGAACCATTCAAGTTCAGCTTATTCAGCATTAGTGGTTGGGCATAGACTTGGATTGAAGTGATGCTGAATGGTTTGCCTCGGATACAAACCGAGATTATTCCGTCCTTTTGAGATTACATCCAATAACGGCATTCCAGACCCTTTTGTTGACTATGAAGGCTACTTCAATTCTTCTAAGGGATTCTTGCACATGTAGTAGATATAACAGGTCATCTGAATTAAATTCAACCAAGCCCATCCATCTTAGTTCACTGATACCAAAAACATTGATGTTCTCTCTGCTATCTCCTTTTGACCACTTCCGATTTACCTTGATTTATGGACTTAACATTCCAGATTCCTATGCAATATTGCTGGACTGGAAGAAACACAAGCTGGAATCAAGATTGCCGGGAGAAATATCAATAACCTCAGATATGCAGATGACACCACCCTCATGGCAGAAAGTGAAGAGGAACTAAACAGCCTCTTGATGAAAGTGAAAGAGGAAAGCAAGAAAGTTGGCTTACAGCTCAACATTCAGAAATGAAGATCATGGCATTCAGTCCCATCACTTCATGGGAAATAGATGGGGAAACAGTGGAAACAGTGTCAGACTTTATTTGTGGGGCTCCAAAAACACTGCAGATGGTGACTGCAGCCTTGAAATTAGAAGACACTAACTCCTGGGAAGAAAAATTATGACCAACATAGATAGTATATTCAAAAGCAGAGACATTACTTTGCCGACTAAGGTCCATCTAGTCAAGGCTATGGTTTTTCCTGTGGTCGTGTATGGATGTGAGAGTTGGACTGTGAAGAAGACTGAGCACTGAAGAATTGACGGTTTTGAACTGTGGTGTTGAAGACTCTTGAGAGTCCCTTGGACTGCAAGGAGATTCAACCAGTCCATTCTGAAGATCAGCCCTGGCCTTTCTTTGGAAGGAATGATGCTAAAGCTGAAACTCCAGTACTTTGGCCACCTCCTGCGAAGAACTGACTCACTGGAAAAGCCTCTGATGCTGGGAAGGACTGGGGGCAGGAGGAGAAGGGGACGACCGAGGATGATATGGCTGGATGGCATCACGGACTTGAGGAACATGAGTCTGAGTGAACTCCGGGAGATGGTGATGGACAGGGAGGCCTGGCATGCTGTGATTCATGAGGTCACAAAGAGTTGGACACTACTAAGCGACTAAACTGAACTGAACTGATGCAATATTGTTCTTTACACCTTCAGACTTTACTTTCACCACCAGACACATCCACAACTGGGCATCATTTCTGCTCTGGTGCAGGCTTTTCATTCTTTCTAGAGTTATTTCTCCACTCTTCCCCAGTAAAATATTGGACACCAACAACCTTGGAGGCTCATCCTTCAATCTCATATATTTTTGCCTTTTCATGGGGTTCTCAAGGAAAGAATACTGAAGTGCTTTGACATTCCCTTCTCCAGTGGATCACATTTTTTCAGGCCCTGTCTAGCAGGGACGTCTTTCAGTTGCTCCACGTAGCTGGATGACATGCTTGGCACCCTAGTTGTCCCACTGCTGGTCCTTGTTGAGTGTGTAAACCTTCACTGGCTGTTGGGTGTTGGTCAATATGTTGCCCGGGGCAGAGGCAGAAGTCCTGCAGGAGTCACCAGGAAGAGGGTCCAGGGGATCCTGGAGCCCATGTTAGAGAACACCCAGAAGGGATAGGCTCCTCCACCTATTTGCTGCTCCTACCTTCCCTGGGGTCGATCCACTGCCTACATGGTCCATGACCTCCTAAACTTTGGCCCTAAACTTTCTCTTCTCTGGCTCCTCTGTATTATTGTCCGGGCCTAGTGAGCCTGGCCTTTCTGAGCAGGGCACAGAGTGCTTCATAGCCTCCTTCCCTGCAGTCACCTCCATCTACCCTCTCTTCAAAACTACTTCCCTATGCCACCACTGACTCTTGTCTGCTGCCCACATGTCTCTAGGTGAGTGATCACACTATTGTGATTACCTGGTTCATTGGGACCTTTTTGTACATTTCTTCTCTGTATTATTGCCATTTCTTCTTAATCTCTTCAGCTTCTGTTAGGTCCTTGCTGTTCCTGTCCTTTATTGTGCCCATCTTTTCATGAAAAATTCCCTTGGTATCTCTACTTTTCTTGATGAGATCTCTAGTCTTTCCTATTCTGTTTTTTTTTTTTTTTTTCCTCTATTTCACTGTATTGTTCATCATCTGACTTTAAATTTAGTGCTTTCTCTAAAACTGTACATTTACTCCGTTGCTGTTGCTCAGTCACTCAGTCATGTCTGTCTCTTTGTGGTCCCATGGACTATAACCTGCCATTCTTCTCTGTCCATGAAGTTTTCCAGGCAAGAATCTTGGAGTGGATTGCCATTCCCTACTCAAGGAGATCTTCATCACCCAGGGCACAAACCCATGTCTCTTGCATTTCCTGCATTGTCAGGAGGATTCTTAACCCTTAGTGCCACCTGGGACTAAAATGTTACAAAACATACATTACAACTAAAAGGCTACAAGATGTAGGACATTTGATAATTATTATTTTTACCCTCTTCCTTTATGTATAGTATGAATTGTCAAGATTGATATAGGTAGAGTTTAAAAAAATAGAAAAAAAATAGGATCTCTCAAACATTTTGGAAACACATTTATTTAATAGAAATATAAAATAACTGCAAATATATTTAATTCAATAAATAGGTCCCAAAATGATAGAGGTAAAAGAAGTTTTGAATAAATTAACAAATAACAAAATAAGATGAATTTCTTATATTTTCTGAAAATGAAAGTATTTCCTTTCTCATATACTGTCATATATATTAAAATCACTTTTTATTCTAGGGTCTTCAATGAGTGCTGGATACTAAACTCTGACACTTTGCACATTATTACTTCTAAAACAAGAGTGAACTGCTTGAACTTGCCCATTGTCCTCCTGAATTTTCCATTTGCCTGGCTCTTTCATTTCTTAAATAAATAATAAATAAATAAATAAATGTAGTTGATTTACAATATTGTGTTAATTTTAGATTACAGCAAAATGATTATTATAAATATATATACATACTTTTAAATTATCTTAAATTATGTTATTACAAGATATTGAGTATAGTTCCTTTTGCAATAGAATAGGTCCAAGTTGATTATCTAGTTTTTATATAATAGTGTGCATATTTTACCTTAAACTCCTAATTTATCCCCCATTCCTCTTTCCCTTTGGTAACCACAAGTTTGTTTTTTTCTGTCAGTGAATCTATTTCTGCTTTGTAAACAAGTTTATTTGCATCACTTTTTTATTCCACATATAGGCAATATCACAGGATATTTGTCCTCATAGGCTTACTTAGATATTCAGATACACTTGGATACTCAGATAATGTATTCTAACACATAAATAGTCAAATGAAGGAAAGGATCTTTATTCATAGTGATACCACTAGATAGGAAGAGTAATTCTATAACATTAAAATATATTTTCTCATTAAAGATAATATATCTCTTGTAAGATGTTATTAACCCCATTTATTTATAAAGAAATGTAGGACTAAAAAGGTTAAGTAACTTGCTAAAATCTATGGAAATAACACCAGTTAATTTTAGATGTTAACCAAATTCTTTTGGTATCCAAAGCTAATATTCTCTCCAAGAGTCTGCATGTCATCAAAAGCATTTAATAGAGGGAAAAAGTATATATATATATATATATATATTCAGAAGATATAAAAAGTCATTTTAAAACAGAAGTATAATTAGACTAGTATTTGAAGCAGCAATGTTAAAAATGATGGTAAACAGTGCTTTAATTACAACTTTCAAACAGAATATTTCAAAAAATGTGTTTGTTTTGGGTTTTGTTGTTGCTTATTACTTGAAGTACTCAACTGTACCAATTCCATAGCAGGAGTAATCTTTCAAGCATTTTGATGTACCTGAGGTCTGACTTGATTATTTTCAAGGTCATTTACAACTTGTAACCATCTTGAAACTCTAATTTAATACATTTCTAAATTAGAAAACCAGGTGAGCAAATGCCTTAATGTAGCATACAATTAGTGAAACAAGATGCACAAGAGGACATATTCTACCTTTCTTATACTGGAACTCTTATACTTGATGTTGCTCTTATAAATAAACTAGATTTTTAAACCAAATAGAGTTTCAGTTCAGTTCAACTTAGTTCAGTTGCTCAGTCGAGTCCGACACTTTGTGACCCCACGGACTGCAGCATACCAGGCCTCCCTGTCCATCACCAACTCCCAAGTTTACACAAACTCATGTCCATGAGTCAGTGATGCCATCCAACCACCTCATTCTCTGTCATCCCCTTCTCCTCCCGCCTTCAGTCTTTCACAGCATCAGGGTCTTTTCAAATGTACAGTTTATGAATTTAAAATTAATACCAATTTTTTTCCATAATTCTATGAAAAATATGAGAACCTTATTTGACTTTCTTAGGTAACAAGCATTATTGTTAAAATACTTTTATAATTCATTTGTTATTCTCTCACTGAATCTGAGTCAAGCCAGTTGATATGGTGTGAGGCGACCTGTGGAGAGGTCTACACATGAGAAGCCCCAGTGTGGAACAGGGAATAAGTTCTACAGTTCGCAAGGAATTGAGTCTTCCCAAAATCACACCAGTAAACTTAGAAATAGACTACTCCAGTTGACCCTTCAGATGAAATCACAGTCCCAGTTGACACTTTGATTGAAGTCTTGTCAGAGACTTGAGTCAGATGACTGAGCTAAGTGATACCTGAAACTTGTGGCTCCCAGAAGTTATGAGATAATAAAATGTTTATTCTGGTATAATTTACTATACAGCAATATGTAATTAACATAAAATGAAATAGTTAAGTATGTACATCAGAGTAGGCTTAACTGATCATGAAAATTGTAAGATTAATGACTTTGTCATTATCTAGTAAAAGTAGTGTCATGATGCATTCTAAAGCTTTTAAAAATGATTCTTTTAATGCATCAATATCATCCTATGTTACTAGGACAAATATTTGAATTTTTATGTTTTAAGCACCATATAATCTTATTATTTATTATTTTTTAAATATTTATTTATTTGACTACTCCAGGTCTTAGTTGTGGCATGCAGGATCTTGGATCTTCTTTGCAGTATGAAACCCTTTAATTGTGGTATATAGGATCTAGTTTCTTGACCAGGGATTGAACCTGGGCTCCCTGCATTGGGAACTCAGAGTCTTAGTCACTGGACCATCAGGGATGTCCCACTACATGATTTTAATGTCTTAAAATACAGATTTGGAATATATAAAATATTTTTGTCTTTTATTTCTCATCCTTTCAGTAAGCTGATTTTCATAAGTACACATCTTTTTTATAACACTTGTTAAAACATACTTGTCCATGTCCCCATGTGTTACATTTACAAGTCCAGTAAAATTATATCTATATTATATTACAGGTCACTAAATGTTTTCCTCACAGAGTAATTTTTTATCAAATTCTTTTTTATTTTAGAAAATTTAGTCCTATTAGCATCCTGGCATATGATTAAAATCTGCTGAGAAGAATGTGAAAATACTTCTTAGTATTTTGACACTTGGGGAGAAATAGTTTTACAATGAAGCCTTCTGGATTTCAAAATTCATTTGCAGAAGGGTGGTAACTAGAATTGAAAAAATTATACATTGTATGGTTTTAAAAACATCCTGGATATTGACTTATATATCTTCAAATTTTAAAAGACAGAGATCACTTAGTTCTGGTACAGCAAATAGATTTTACTTTGCATGCCAAATTTAATCCACTTGATTTAGTGCAATAATGTTGCACTAAGAAACATTTTTGCTTTATCTAAATTCAAGCAGAAAATAGAAGAATTATAATCAATTAATTGTACCTATAATTGGCAGAGCAGAAGAAAAGGAGTGCTTGTGCCATATATATGCCACTGCTGTTTCAGCTTCCTCTATTTCTTTGCCATGATCAAGTAACACTTCACTGAATGAAGGACTCTTTAACATATCCTGAAAAATTGTCACACTGTACTGAAATCTGCTTTCTTGATTCACCAATATAAATTTTCTTCATTGGTATAATATAGATCAAGTCTATTCCTCTTTTCTCTGACTCCACCCCAGATATTTTGTATAATTTCAAGCTCTTAGAAAATATTTTAATTTCATACAACTCCAACATACTTCTTGTATTATAGGACACATTGTTGTGGAGCCCTTGATCTGATAAATCAGGTACTGATTATTCTTTATAACAGTGTTTCTCAAGTGAAATTGATGAGTCATGCTCCTCGGAAATTCAGCCCTTGAAACAGGTGAACTAGTGATTTTGCTCTGTACTTCTAATGAACCAAGAAGAGTTCTTTCTACTAGTACATGAAAGTTGTTACAAATAAGTAAATTTCTTCTTCCCATATACCCACTTGGTGCCTGGTGAGTTATGGTTGAGAATGATGGAAAATGTATCTTCTGGATCAGGTACGTGTAATTAGAACAGCTCACAAGCATTGCTGTTGTTCAGTTGCTAAGTCGTGTCTGAATCTTTGTGACCCCATGGACTGTAACGCACCAGGCTTCCCTGTTCTTCATTATCTCCTGGAGTCTGCTCAAATGCATGCCCGTTGAGCAGTGATGTCATTACAATTATATCATCTCTGTTGCCTCTTTCTCCTCATGCTCACAATCTTTCCCAGTATTAGGGTCTTTTCCAATGAGTCAGCTATTAACTTCAGGTGGCCAAAATATTGAAGTTTCAGCTTCAGCATCAGTCCTTCCAATGGATATTCAGGGTTAATTTTTTTTAGGATTCACTGGTTTTGATCTCTTTGCTGTCCAAGGGCCTCTCAAGAGTCTTCTCCAGCACCACAACTTGAAAACATTGGTTCTTCAGCACTCAACCTTCTTTATGGTCCAACTCTCATATCTGTACATGACTATTGGAAAAAACATATCTTTGATTGCACAGACCTTTATCAACAAAGTGATGCCTATGTTTTTTAATATGCTGTCTAGATTTTTCATAGCTTTTCTTCCATAGAGCATGCATCCATGCAAACTAAGTTACTTCAGTCATGTCCAACTCTTCTGACCTGTGAACTGTAGCCCACTAGTTTCCTCACTCCATGGGATTCTCCAGGCAAGAATACTGGAGTGGGTTGTCATTTTCCCTCCAGGGAATCTTCCCAATCTAGAGATTAAATCCGAGTCTCTTATGCCTTCTGCAACGGCAGGCAAGTCCTTTACCACTAGTACCATCTGGGAACAAACTTTTTTTTTAAATTTCATGCCTTGCTTTTCTTTGGGATTGGAATGAAAATTGAGCTTTTCCAGTCCTGAGTCACAGTGGAATTTTCCAAATTTGCTGATGTATTGAGTGCAGCATTTATTTTCATTCATTATTTAATTTTACTTTACAATACTGTATTGGTTAACAATATTATCTTTTAGAATTTTAAACAGTAAACTTGACCAAACCTTCAATTCAGCCTATGCATGAGCTTTTCTCTTATTCCTTTCAAATATTGAAGTAGAGCTTTATGTCCCACATACTCATCAGGGGAATTAGCCATTTTTTAAAAATACAGATAGAATATTGTTTCTTTGGCTTATCACACATTAAATAATATAGTCTGGCTAGTCATACACACACACACACACACACACACACACACACACACACACAGATTTTTCTATTTGTTTATTGCCCTAAAGTTCTTTTTTTTTTTTTCCCATAAGTTTATACATTTCCCAAAGAATTAGTTAATGGCAGCACTTAGTTGCTCAGATGTGTCCAATTCTTTGCAGTTTCATGTACTGTAGCCCACCAGGCTTCTCGGTCCATGGAATTTTCCAGGCAAGAATATTGAAGTGGGTTGCTGTTTCCTTCTGCAGAGGATCTTCCTGAACATGAGATTCAACCTGCATTTCCTGCATCTCCTGCACTGCAGGCAGGTTCTTTACTGCTGAGCCATCAGGGAAATTTAGTTAATGGCCTGCCTTTATTATATTGCCTAAAAACTTCCCACATAGCTCTGCATTTTTATCTGTATCCATATAGTTTACAGATATGAGATCTAGCCCCTGCTTTAGGAGACTCTGAAGTGTGATAAGTTTAAAAAAATTTTTGCACTTTTTTGCGCTATAACTATTATTTAGTTCCTGAGGTCTTTCTACTGTCATGTAGGCTAGTATATAATGTACATTGGTATTTGATTTAGGAAAAATTACGTACATATGTTTGACTCTTGTCTACATATACATATTTTTGTAGCGTTTGGCTGAGTTTTCTGTGATGGTCTAGTTGATTCCACCTGAATAAATAGTACAAAATGTGACTTTACTAACTACAGTAAAGTTTGTAGCACTCGCCATATTCAGCTGGATTTTCAAACATAAACTCAGCTTAATTTTACTTCCTTTTATCATATGAATTATAATACAGTAGTGGTATTGATCAAAACAATTCATTTATCATTTATCAAAATCTTTGCCTGTAATAAATGTGTAACAAGTATGTTGGGTAGTTTATCATCCATTTATTTAAGCAATGTAACTTGAGAAAATTTTTTTTTTTTTATGCCATTTTGAAGACAAGCAAGGTAAGGTTTATAAGACCACACAACTAATATATATTGGAAATGACTCATTAGCTCTATTACTTATAATGCAATGTTCCTACATTTTCAGAGAACATATTTAAAACTTGAGAAGTGGTTCAGTCTTTCCACTTTTCCATTAAACCATTTTTGTCCTATTGAGAGATATTTTTTTAGCAGTCAAATTCCTGTTTATGTATGACTCAATAAGAATAATAATGATTTATATTAATTACAAGCTATCTGTGAGGGAAGTATAATGAGTGAGAAAGAGGAGAACGGGAGCAAGAAAGAGAGAGAGAGTAAAAGAAGAGCAAACTTTTAAGTTTTGTATGCAAGTAGTCTTAGTAACAGACTTGAGAATATGATTTATATTTTTGGTCTGTACCACTCATTTTTTCAGGATAATAATTTTCATAAATTTACTTTCCATTACATTGGAACTTGTTTTATTTACCTTGAAATGATCTCTTTCAAGTTTTTAAGGGGAAAATGCTTCTAGCCTGAATGCTCTGGCATGTGAGGAAACACTTCCAGCTCCCACGACTGGTTCTTTTTATGATTTTTATAGACTTGAATTACAGCATTTTTAGTTTTCCTATTTCTATAGTGAAGAAAATCATTGTTATGTATGTACTATATTTACTAAACTTAAAATTATTTTGGTCTCTGGACATGCTTTTACTGCAGCAATAAGGCCAAATTTTACAGATTTGGGATGTGATCAGGGCCTCTAATGTACACCTTAGAGCAGAAGATTGTGCTTGTAGTTAGGACCTGAACAATACTCATGTAATGCTTCCTGCAAAAGAATATCTTTTGAACAATCCTTTGGCAGTGGCTTGAAAATTGCACATCCCCATCTGAGTATTTTACTCCTGTGTCGTTCAACTTTGCTCTTATACTATTACTCTAAATATCTCAAAGATAATCTCTCATGCTTGCCTTCTATTAAATTTCTGATTTTTCTTAAAATAAATATCCAATTGCTAATTCATTGAATATGTTGGGTGGATTTTGTATCACCCTCTTCAATGACATCTATAACAGAAAATGACTTAAGGTGACTTTTCTCAACACACTGATAGGAAATAGCATGCCTTGGCCAAATAAATGGAAAGAGGTTGGATTAGCCAAAGCATATTAAAATATTGTTGATAGAGTGAGAGAAGGTAATGAAATTAGGCAAGAATTAATAGAAAGATACTTTAAATAGAAAGAATATGAGGAGTAAAAGAATACCTATATTCTTTGAGGAGTAAAAGCATATATCTTAGACCTTTACAAGCTTGTGTGTGTTGGTCTTTCAGTCATATCCCACTTTTGTGACCCCACGGACTCTAGCAAACCAGGCTCCTCTATTCATGGAATTCTCCATACAGGAATATTGGCGTGGATAGCCATTTTCTTCTTCAGGGAATCTTCCTGACAAGGGATTGAACTTGAGTTTCCCACATTCTTTACCATCTGAGTCACCAGGGAAGCCTTTCCAAGCTTGATGTGTATGTAAAAATACAGAAATAAAGATAACTCTGATAAAAGAAGGTATTATAGATTATAGGTAATTTTATGGGTATTATATAGGTATTATATTATAGGCATTATTATTACAGGTATTATTAATTATACTGTCAAGTATAATTAAAAGTGTAATTAAATATATTTAATTTAATATAATTAAATATATTAAAGTAAAGCAGTATAGTTAAAGCTACCATATTTTTAATCTGTGTTTTGTACCTGATATTAAATTAAACCCATTGTACTTTGATTTTATTTAATTTAGTAACAATCTGATAAATATGTGTTATTATTTCCATTATTATTGAGGAATCTGAGAAGTGAAGATGTGAAGGAATTTACTAAAAATCACACAGCTAATAAGCGGCAAATTTGGGACTTGAATTCAATATATATATATATATTTTTATTCTAATATATCTTGCTCTTAAACTCTGACTGATAAAACAACCAGGGGTAGAGGAGGAAGACTTTACTTCTAGCCTAGTAGAGTGTTTTGACTGTATCTGAGAATTAAACTGACAAGAGAAAGATTAGCAGGGGAAAAGCAGACAAATTTATATGTTTTATGTGATATAGGGATTCTCATAAGGAAAAGAAGATCAAAAGAAGTAACAAAATCTAAACATTTCTATATATATATGTTTAACAAAGGGAAATTAATGTGAAAAAGTAACTAAACTATATGAGGAAAATAAAGGAAGATAAGAATGATTTGACTAATAACTGTACAGAATTTTATTGTCTATGACCCCTACTGAAGATAGTTTCTTTTTTTCTGATATAAGGAGGGCATCTTTGATAGGCAAAATTTTTACTTCGTATCTTCAGAAAGAAAAGCTATGACAAACTTAGACTGCATATTAAAATGCAGAGAAATCACTTTGCTGGCAAAGATCTGTATAGTCAAAGCTATGATTTTTCCAGTATTCATGTTTGGATGTGAGAGTTGGACCATAAAGAATGCTGAGCACTAAAGAATTAATGCTTTCGAACTGTGGTGCTAGAGAAGACTCTTGAGAATCCCTTGGACAGCATGGAAATCAAGCCGGTCAATGATAAAGGAAATCAACCGTGAATATTCATTGGAAGGACTGATTCTGAAGCTGAGGCTCCAATACTTTGGCTACCTGATGTGAAGAGCCGATTCACTGGAAAAGACCCTGATGCTGGGAAAGACTGAGGGCACAAGAGAAGGAAATGACAGATGACGAGATGGCTGGATGGCATCACTGAGTCAGTGGACATGAATTTGAGCAAACCTTGGGAAATAGTGAAGGACAGGGAAGCCTGGCATGCTACATTCCATGGAGTCAAAAAGAGTCAGACATAACTGAGAGACTGAACAGCAACAGCAATCTTCTGGGAAAAAGAAAAAAAAAAATGTTAACCTCCAATTAAAATAAATACATTTATATTTTTAAAAAGATGATTCCTATATCTGATGTTTCTCAAATTCTTTTAGCTTAATATGAACTTTGTGAAGTGGTATATTTGGGGAAAGTCTTCAGAGGCCAGTGGAGTGGAAGATACTTCAAATGTGAGCTACATACAGTTATGAACAACATAATTAATAGTCATCGGATACCTGTGACTGAACATTATGACTGAGGAATTTATTTTAAATAAAGCCCACTTAAAATTTTCCAAGATTAATCAACATTCTACTATTCAATTATGGAATTTATTAACTTAGCCCCAAGTTTGATAAACACATATAGTTGGTAGATTACTCCCTAAAAACCTATGAATATTTGTTCCCACAAATTTATGCTCATTAAGATAGATTTTTTCATTTCTAAGTCTATTCATTCCAGATATGATGTTTACATAATTTAATTAAATATTGCATACATCCACTTATGATTGTAAGAAATTCCACAAAATTAATTGAGTGCTTTCAAATACAAACCAGTTAAGTCACTAAAATGTTGCTTATTAAGTGAGTGCACACAAGCTGAAAAAGAATGGAGTTGTACAAAAACAACAGAAACATTTTGCACTAATACAACTCAGCAAACAGATTTATATCTCTCTCCATTACTTGACTATGAAAGTCTCTAGAATTCATTTTTGGATGTGATTTACACAAGAAAGATGATGGAGATTTCAAACTATTCGGCAGGTACTCAAATCCAAAACCTTGATCCTACATCTATAAAACAGGCCAGTTAATGTTTTGTTTTATTTTGTTTTTCTTTGCACATGCATGTGTCTTTGGAAAATAGTATATTTATAAGAATGCTACCAAAAATATTTCTTGCAGACTTTTGGCCTTTGAGGGAGCGGGAGAGGGTGGGATGATTTGGGAGAATGGCATTGAAACATGTATACGATCATATAAGAAACGAAGTGCCAGTCTATATTAAATACAGGATACCGGATGCTTGGGGCTGGTGCACGGGATGATCCAGAGAGATCATATGGGGTGGGAGGTGGGAGGGGGCTACGGCATTGGGAGATCGTGTACACCTGTGGCTGATTCATGTTGATGTATGGCAAAACCAATACAGTATTGTAACATAGAATAAAGTAAAAATAAAATTAAAAAAATTAAAAATAAATAAATAAAGATACAACATTGAAAAGCAAATAATTATTGTTATTGTTTTATTTCACTTCATATTTTATAAACAAGAGAAAGACATCAATAATAGAATGGATTTATTTATTTAATAGCAAATGCAAATTATTTAAAGTATTTGTTTTTCTTCTGTTTTTAGATTGGATTTATTTTTGAACTACAAAAATACTAATTTCAAAAACCTGCTTTGTCCTTTCATAATTTGAAGTGGAGTTTTTGCTGGTTTTCTTATTGAAGATGATATGAAATCTATGATCCTTTGTCAAACTGTTTCCTTAGTTTTTCAATTGCTATTTCATTATCTGGGCCTGTCTCAGAACTGCTTCTGCAGTTTCCTTTCAGTTGAATATACTTTCACAGCATAGTCTTGATCTTTCATTTCTACAACTTCACAATGGGAACTGCATCTTTTTCTCCCTGAAATATACTTTAACCTCCAAGTTCTTTTCAGTTCAGTCACTCAATCATGTCCGACTCTTTGCAACCCCATAGACTGCAGCATGCCAGGCTTCTCTGTCATCACCTACTCCAGGTACTGCTCAAAATCATATCCATTTAGTCAGTGATGCCATCCAACCATCTTATACATCAACTTCCAAATCTCATTTCTTTTTCCTCACTTATCATTATTATTGTTTTACTCTTTGCAAGGGTTTGTTCCTTTGGACACCCATCTCCAACCAAGACACATCTGTCTGACTCCTTCTCTCTTTTTTTTTTTTTCTTTTTTCCTTTTCAAGCCACTGGGCTTGGGTTTTCATTACCTGAAGCCTTAAACCCTATCTCCCGCACCTTTGTTTTTTAGGCTATTTCAATATTCTTCATGAGTTTCTAATTTTGTTCTTTATTTTCTATTCTTCAGCCATTCTCTTTTCTTCCCTTCTTATTCATTATAATTTAATTTTTTAAAAAAATTCTGTATCTCTACTTGGTCTTTCATGATTTCATTTGCATTGGAAGATCCAGACTTGACAGAGATTTCTCCATGCATGTTTTTCACTTCCTTGACTGTTTTTTATCTTGCCCCTGACTGAGTGGTTCCTTGACTGCCTACTAAGGAAATCTTGTCTGCAAGTGCACTCACAAACATGAAAGTGCAAAGAGATCTATTCCTAGAAGTTTCAGAAAAATATATTCCACACTTATTCCAGAATAGATTCCCTATAAACTAGTAAACTGTTTTTCTCCATTGCTGAAATTTTGCCTTTTCCATTGGGACATTGTCAAGCCACTGATTTGTCCTAAAATTCTCTCACTTCGTGACTGATATTAGGTCCTTTAATTTGTGGGGTTTTTTTATTTAATTTTAGTTTAGCATCTTTTAAAAATGTCTTTATTAAAGTAGAGTTGATCTATAATGTTGTGTGTTTCAGGTATACAGCAAGGTGAATCAGTTTTGCATATACATATATTCACTCTTTTCTAGATTCTTTTCCCATATAGGCCATTAGAGAGTATTGAGTAAAATTATTTGTGCTATACAGTAGATCCTTATTATTAACAATTATCTACTTTATATATGTGCTGTGCTGTGTTCAGTCACTCAATCATGTCCTACTGTGCGACTCAATAGACTGTAGTCTGCCAGGGTCCTCTATCCATGGGATTCTCTAGGCAAGAATACTGGAGTGGGTTGTCATACTCTCCTCCAGGAGATTTTTCTGATCCAGGGATCAAACCTCCATTTCCTGCTTCTCCTGCATTTGCAGGCAGATTCTTTCCCACTAGTGCCATATGGGAAGCCCATTTTATATAGAGTAGTGTATATGAGTCATATTTTATTAATTATATCTCTTAATCCATGCTTATTGCCGAGTATTGCTCTTGTGGGTTTTACTTTCATAAACTTTGCTTTCACATTGCAGTTCCTCACTTGAGCATTTCATGGGGTTTTTGACATCCTTGTTTTTCACCCCAGAATCTTAGAGGAAGTGTTTTTTCCAAGGTCGGGAGAAGCTCCACTGCTACAGCTACCTCTGATTTCCTAAAGGGCACCTCATCTGCTCTTCTACCAGACACCCCCTTCCCTAGGCAGGAGTCTTTACCACAGTCAGTGTAAGGAAAACACTCACAATTTCTGCAAATAACCATATGCTTTTCCATTTGTACTTCCTTCACTGATTTTCCACAGACACTGCATGTAAAAAATAGCATTTTAAGGTAAATAATTAAATCTTCTACATTAACAAACGTTGATATTGAAGTATCTAAGTGTTGTCTCTTAGCTAGCACCTGCCAACAGTTTTAACAGGCTTCAGGGAATCCATGAAATTGCTGCTGCCTGCATCAAGCAGCCATCATCTCCCTCTTGGGCATCTCAGCGCAAAATACATGCCTAGGGGTTGAAGTTAATATTTAAGATAAATTTGCATTAATATTGAATGATTCTGAATTTTAACTAAAAACTATCAGCTGAACAACTCTGAACTGAACCATGCCAGATGCAAAAACTTCTATAATAATATAGTTCTCAGTTGACTTAGAATTATACATTAATTATCTCTATGGTATAAATTTATGCTTTATCATACATAAGGACTTCGCCAATGGCTCAGCAGGTATAGAATCCCCTGCTTCACAGGAGACACAGGAGACGTAGGCTTGATCTCTGGGTCAGTGAAATCCCCTGGAAAAGGAAAAAGCAATCATGTAAGTATTTTCTGAAGTGTATTCTGGGCAAGTATATTTTTGCCTGAAAAAAACCCCGTGCACAGAGGAGCCTGGCAGGCTACAGTCCAGTGGGCCTCAAAGAGCTGGGACACAAATGAATAACTAAAAACAGTTTTAGTTTCCCTGGGGGCATGTGGAATCTTACTTCCCAGACAAGGGATCAAACCCATGTCCCTTGCATTGAAAGGTAGATTCTTAATTTCATATATATAGAAAATAGTTGCAAATGTTGTTTATTCTCAACCTGTCATACATTCTTTGTTCATTCATCCATCAGTAAATATTTTTGAGTCACAACTAAATAAAAGTAATTGAGACCACATTTGATACCACAGCCTCTGGATCTTAACTGCCTTAGGATTACTTTGATATATATGTTTGGAGAAACCTGATATAACTTCCCTGTACCTATTTCCTCATCTCTAGAAAAAGGAAATAAGCTACATGATTGTTTCAAATATCAAATGAGTTAAGTGATAAGAAGAGAGTCTAGAAAATAATAAGGAATTCTATACAGTAGCTTTTATTAAGATTTCCATGTGAAAACTACTATGCCCTATGAAGACAGGTAAGGCCATGGTTAAAGAAGCATCTGTTATTGCCTGGACTTTAAATAAACAAATACCCCAAGGAGATGGGGTATTGTTTAGAAAGCTAAAATTAGAAAATGTGGCCAGGAAAGGTGTTTCTGGGGAGATATTAATAGCATGGAGAGTGCACCACATTTTAAGATGAAATCAGACATATGTAAATCTCCAAACAGAGGGATACAGAGGAAGCAGAAAAGGAATGAGTCCTGTGGTTGAAATGAACTTGCTTGTCAACTAATGTAAATCAGGACAGTGTAGCAGGAGTGGTGGGTGATGGTAAAAGAGAAGCAGGCCCGTTTTGAGGTAATGGAAAGAGCCATAATTAACTGAGATGGTAAAACCATTGGAATCTTCTTCTTATGTACCTCAGGATACCCTTTGTAATGTGGGAGAATAAACAAGAAAAGGCACCCCAATTTGACTGCAAACCAGCCCAGAACAGAGTGTTTCTTACTGTGGCGGGGAAATTTGCTTCTGGGAAGCTCTATAAGGAAATACTTAGCAAAGTAGATACTATCAGCATCTGTGCATAGGGCTTGGCTTTGTAGGGTCCACAGGTGATGAGAGGCTTCAATTTCTATACACACTCCCACACTGAATCCTTAGACCTAAATACTTTGTACTTTTGAAAATATGAGGTTCATCTCTTGGCAAACAAAAAAAAAAAAAAAAAGAAATTTATTTTCAAATTACAGTTTGGGTGTAAACTTCAAAACATTCCAATTGTAACTCTAGACAAACATCGTTATAACTAATGCAAATATTTTGTCAAAATATTTGTACAATTTTTTATGTGCTTGTCTCTTCATAGGGGAAAAAAAGAAAGGTTTGTTTGTCCTCTATTAAAGGAAGAGGGGGATACTGTATTTCAGTAATCTAAGCTATTGCTACCTCATAAGAGGTATATACTTTATAGTTATGGCCAAGTTTTCAGAAAGCAATTGGAATCTCTGACAGAGTTAGCATACACATATGTTTGCATGTAACAGAGTCTTCACTGAATAAGGGAATTAATGAAAAATAAAGGGAAAACATAGATAATGACATAAGTGAGAAAGTTCAAGTGATCATCATAGAAAAGAACTTTCTATCCTTGCTTTGACTCTTGCTTTTTAAAATAATGTCCCGTTTTTCTAATTTGTTTTTTTTTTTTTAAGTCTTGAATGTGAAATCAATTATTATATTGTTACCTGAATATCATACTTCAGGTAATCCAACAACTACCTTTCCCATATTGTGGAAAAAGATATCAAATAAGAAGCCATCCGTGAACCCTCTTACACTGCTGGTGGGAATGCAAACTAGTACAGCCATTATGGAAAACAGTGTGGAGATTCCTTAAAAATTGCAAATAAAACTGCCTTATGACCCAGCAATCCCACTGCTGGGCATACACACTGAGGGAACCAGAATTGAAAGAGACACATGTACCCCAATGTTCATTGCAGCGCTGTTTATAATAGCCAGGACATGGAAGCAACCTAGATGTCCATCAGCAGATGAATGGATAAGAAAGCTGTGGTTCATATACGCTATGGAATACTACTCAGCCCTTAAAAAGAATAAATTTGACTCAGTTCTAATGAGATGGATGAAATTGGAACCGATTATACAGAGTGAAGTAAGCCAGAAAGAAAAACACCAATACAGTATACTGACACATATATATGGAATTTAGAAGACAGTGGTGATGACCCTATATGTGAGACAACAAGAGACACAGAGGTATAGAGTGGACTTTTGGACTCTGAGGGAGAGGGAAAGGGTGGGATGGTTTGGGAGAATGGCAGTGAAGCATGTGTATTTTCCTGTAAGAAACGAAGTGCTAATCTATGTTTGGTGTAGGATGCAGGATGCATGGGGCTGATGCACAGGATGATTCAGGTAGAGGATGTGGGGTGGGAGGTGGGAGGGGGCTTCGGCATTGGGCGATTGTGTTCACCTATGGCTGATTCGTGTCAATGTATGGCAAAACAAATACAGTATTGTAATTTAAAAAGTAAATAAATTTAATTATAAAAAAAAAAAAAGCCATACTCAGTCACTAGCTTAAACTATTATTTATGTGCTTAGATGTGACAAATATTTATAAGGCTGCTACTACAGGTAAAACACTGTGGAGATAAAAGACTTGAATGCAATATGGATTCTGTCCTCTGAGGCTGTATAACTTTATGATGAATATCATAAAACTTATACCTCATGAGCATCTTACAACAGGGATAGATGAAGCTCTACCTGTTCCTGATGAGTGAAGTTGAAACTTATTTAGGTTTTGTGGCTATGTGTAGACCCATAAAATGGTGAGTAGAAAAATGGAATTCCAAAACACAAATACTTAAACTTAATGTAACCCACATATTCAGCATATATTTCCACTTTCTAACATCACCCTGATGTTCTTTTGATACTTTCACTTTTCCCCCACAGAAGTCTATGTAACAAAGCTATCTCCTGCCCTAGACAAAGAACAAATGTGAGACAACTGAATCTTCTTTTCCTGAGAAATGAATCATAAGGAAATAAATAAAGACATCTAAATATTTAAAGTTCACTCAGTTCTTACAGCTAAATCCTCATGATACCTTTCTTGCATCACAACTATATCAGATACAAGTACATCTGAATTGCACTAATAACTACCAAGTCTCATCTAATTTCTAATTTTTTCCTTCAAATAATTGCCCTCTGCTTATGTAACTAGAGTCAGAGGATCTTAGTCACTCAGTTCAATTCAGTTCAGTTCAGTTGCTCAGTCGTGTCCGTCTCTTTGCAACCCCATGAATCACAGCATGCCAGGCCTCCCTGTCCATCACCAACTCCTGGAATTCACTCAGACACATCCATTGAGTTGGTGATGCCATCCAGCCATCTCATCCTCTGTCGCCCCTTCTCCTCCTGCCCCCAGTCCCTCCCAGCATCAGAGTCTTTTCCAATGAGTCAACTCTTTGCATGAGGTGGCCAAAGTACTGGAGTTTCAGCTTTAGCATTGTTCCTTCCAAAGAAATTCCAGGGCTGATCTCCTTCAGAATGGACTAGTTGGATTTCCTTGCAGTCCAAGGGACTCTCAAGAGTCTTCTCCAACACCACACTTCAAAAGCATCAATTCTTCGGCACTCAGTTGTATCCAACTCTTTTTTGCACTGTAGCCTGCCAGGCTCCTCTGTTCATTGAATTCTCTAGGCAAGAATACTGGAGTGGGTCGTCATTCTCTTCTCCAGGGGATATTTCTGACCCAGGGATTGAACCCAAGTCTGCTGTACTGCAGGCAGATTCTTTACTTTCTGACCCACCAGGGAAGCCCATTCTAACTGAAAAGAACACCAAACTAGAGGACCAGATCTAGTCAATGGAGCATCAGAGAAATAGATTATTAGGAGGATAAATCTGTTCAGTTGTTCAGTTATGTTCAACTGTTTGTGACCCCATGGACTGCAGCATGCCAGGCTTCCTTGCCCATCAAAAACTCCCAGAGCTTGCTCAAACGAATGTCCATTAAATCAGTGATGCCATCCAACCATTTCATCTTCTGTCATCCCTTTCTCCTCTGGCCTTCAATCTTGCCCAGCATCAGGATCTTATTCAATGAGTCACTTTTTTTTGTATCAGGTGGCTGAAATATTGGAGCTTCAGTCCTTGCAATAAATATTCAGGACTGATTTTCTTTATTATTGACAGGTTTGATCTCCTTGCAATCCAAAGGACTCTCGAGTCCTCTCCAACACCACAGTTCAAAAAAATCATTTTGTGTGTGTGTGTGTGCTCAGTTTTTTGTTTTTTGTTTTTTGTTTTCCCTCCATAGGAGAATAGAAAATTGTATTCTAATCTGGCATGGGGTATCACAGTTGACATGGCACACATAAAGGGAAACAAGTAGTAAGTTATTCTGTAGCAAAAGTTGCTCTTGACCACTACACAATTCTACTACAGTTTATTGTGATGAGCAGGAATTTGGGGGCCACAAGGTAGGGTAGCCATGAATAGAGGGGTGGGGAAATTCAAAGCAAATGAATAACTCAGCTCCAAGCCTTGAATTCTATCCTCAAGCCATTGAAATTAAAGGATTATTATGTGTGACTATATTGATATAATATCTACTTTCTTACAACTGGCAATAATTGGCCAAAAATCAAGCTTAAAATTGTTTCTCAAGTTGTTAAACTGCATAGTCATCTGTCCTCTCAGCTTTTTCTGGTCTTTTTATAAAGTGATATTGAACAAATAAAGAGGAAAACATGGTTTCTGAAATGTTGAAATAGTTTCTAGGAGGGCCTGGAGTGTCCTTGATGCCTGAAAATCCTCTCTTGCCACTTTCTTCTCTTATTAAAAAAAAAGTTGACTGTCTTTTCTCTGCTCATTTTCTGTTGAAGATGCTGCAGTCCCCTCACCTGAGTGCTGTAGTAGTTGGTATTTAAGTACACTCCTCATTTCCCTATGATTTTTGCCACTATATAAAATAATTGGACTTGCATCCTAATTTGTCCCAAACTGTCAAATGTAGAATATATTTCACAGAGAAAAGTATTTCTGAAAAGAACAAGAACAATTCACTAAGATCTGGTATTGTGTAACATGAATTTTAGAGTGTTTTTTGAAGCAGGAAAGAGTGTACATTTTAGTTCAGTTTTAATTGAAACTGTGTGTCTACCAGAGTCCATGATAACTCAAGCAGGTGAAGTTTTGTTATATAAACTGGAGATGCAAGCATTGTGATTCCCAAGGAAATGTTTTTAAGAATTCTTCAAACTTAGAATGCTGATAGCCTTATAAGAATTTTTTTATTACCAGTTGACTGACATGGGAAAACAAAATGAGCCTGGTTTAGAGATTGCATTGCATAATGTATTGGCATCAGCATCAGGTTGAACAATATCATCAGAGTCTCACTCAGAAGTGACATTTACTTGTAGGCAGTGGAGAAATAGAATGCCCAAATGCTCACTGCTCAGTATAAGCGACACTGTGAATTACCTCTGACTTAGGGGCAATGTCGTGGGCTTCCGAAGTAGCCAGGTGGAAGGAGGATTCTTTGCTGCTGCTGAGCCACCAGGGAAGCCAGAGTCTATACATGACCCATGTGTAATTCTTATCAAAGTCTCTCTCTGTGGAAAAGTATATCAGTAACTTGGTAGATATTTTTTAGACTCTTTCCCCAGCATCCTCAGGACAGTTGAATTAGATGAAGACAAAGTGGCTTTGGTGTGTTTAACATTGTGCTAACTGTGACTAACGTTGAGTCTCATATATTTTAGTACCATACTCTCCGAGATTAAAAGAACTCTATGGGAGATGATCACCTGATATTTTTTCCATGAAGGAAAAATAAAAATTTTTCTGACTAGATTTATATTTCCTTTATCCTGATAACTTTTTGAGGCTCAGTGATAGTAAGCTGTAACTTGCAGTGCTCCAGTGAAAGTTAATAACCTAATATATTGTGTAAATCACCTGGTATCCTACCTTATATATGGAGGGACTCAGTGACAAAGTTTAGTATTTTTTTTTTTTGCTCTGATGTTTAACAAGGAAAATTACATAATTTCTGAACAAATAAAGAAAAGATGAAGGAAAAATTAAATGACTGACTGTGAACCTCAAAAATATTTCTAGAATTTATGAATCTATTCCTAGTAATTGTGGAGAAGATCATAGAAAGGAAGGACTTGCCCACCAGTTAACCTGAGAGTTGAACCCAGGAAAATGGTGACAGTCCTCATCCTCTCCCTCAGAATACACATTCTGTCCAGTGTTATCACATCTGGACCTGTTTGTAAGGATGCAACACTGAGAAGTATCTTATTGAGATCATCCGCTTGTATAAGTGGCTTTATATATACCCAGTGAAAACCTCTATATAAACTGTAAGATTCTGGCAGGTTCAGAGATCTACTCCTCTTATAACTACCCATGACAAACTTCCTATGTTAAGTTCCCTTGCTCATTAAACCTGCCACCTACCAATGTGGAGTAGTCCATCTCTTTCTTGGGTCTCTCTTTAAACTCTTTATGTATGGGGACCAGTTTGTGAATCAACAGTTATGTGTATTAAATTCCTTTTAAATAAATAAATATATATTATATATATAATATATATATATTATATATATAAAAGAACAAAACATTTCTGTTATATATATATATATATATATATATATACACAAAAAAAAAACATTTCTGTTCTTCCTGTCATCTTTGTGTCTGAAATTTTCACAGTTATTAAATATTAAATAGATGACTGTTCCAGTTAACACATTTCTTTGTTATCACATTCTTAAACATCAAGGAAGCATGGCTTTGAGGCAAAGTAGAGCTGATTACAAGTCTAGCATTGCTCTTACCATTTTGTGTTATCCTGACTAACTTCTTTAAATGATCCCAGCCCATTTCTCACTTATAAATTTAGTGGTAAGGATGTATCAATCTAGTGGAAACTGAGATAAATCAAGGTATATATAGCCCAGACTATGTTTAGGTAACAGTGAACTGTTATGTAAATTCTTATCCCCTATCCTTATCCTCCTTTATGGTTTTATTATCCCCACTTTATTTTAATTGAAACCAACGCATTTTGATCATGGTTGCCATTTCTGTTAGTGAACATCTGCTTCAATTTCTCTGTGATAACTGACAAATATTTCTCAGTATCCTTGCCTTTATTTAAAATTCCACATACAAAAAGTCACTTGATATATGTATTGGTTGAATTAAAAATGGAATTCTACATGTTGTAAATGATACATTATTGTAATAACCATGATTGGGATGGTGCAGGAATCAGTGGAATTTGGTTGTAATACTATTTTGTCTACTTATTATCTATTTACCACGATGAAATCACACAAATGTTTGAGGAATTGTATATCCAGCACAAAATAATGGTTACCATGTAAGCCTCCTGACATTACTGAAATTGAATGAAATATATGATAATGTGTTTTAAAATGTAAATAATAAGGAAAACAAAATGTAAAGTATTTGATGTTTTGTATATTAATTTCACTTTAATTTTTATGTGACCAGGATAGTCCTGGTTATGACTACTAGCTGTGTGTTCATAGACTTTCTGTAGTTACAGCCAAAGTTTGCTCCAAAGGAACATGGATTGAAAGTCACTGAAATAACATTTGATAGCATATACAAATTTGTACAATAATAAAAAAAAAATCAAAGTGAATTTCATTTCAGAGACATTTGGATATTCTAGCTTATTTAAGTAAACTATATATTCTGCTACTTCACTTAAACTACCCTGAACTTAAAAATGTTTTTATAAATTAACCTGATTCATAATTCAATTATTTAAGTGTTGACATTTAATTTTGAATCACATGCTCAGCAAGCCAGTTGTTAATGTGGTTATTGGTTCGCAGGTTAGCTGGAGTCCCTTTTATGCAGAGTAACTTAATCATTTGTTTTTCAATTTAGTTTATTCCTAGTATAAATTTGTGATATTATCTACTGCCTAAAGCATGAACCAATTGCTCTGTCAAAGAAATGTATTTATGACTTGCTAATGCATTTAAAATATTAAAATGACATTTAAAATTTGATCACTTTTAAACTAAGCATGCAAAAATTGCCTTGAATGAAAAGACTGTATGATCTGGAAGGTGGAGGTTGAAAGTAGGTATTCCTCCTCTCTGGCTGAAATACAAGGCTGTTGTGAGTTCCAAAGTCAGGGTTTTTTGATTTTGTTTTTAGGGTTTCTTCAAAAGGTGTTTTGTTCTTTGACTTCCACAAAAATTAACTAGAACAAAGAATAGAGGAGGCCAGAATTCACTGTGATATCAGTATGGGATGGAAAGTAGCAATTATGAGACTTTTGCTGCATTGTTAAGATTTCCACAGGTTGTTAGGCTAACAGATAAAGAGAAAAGAGGGACGAAAATAAGGGGAAATAGTGAGTGGCTTTCTGGGTTAGATAATGACAGGCGCTATTGTGTGAGGCATAGGAAACTGTGATCACTTTTGCTTGCAAATTGCAGGTAATAACTTTGCTATTGGTGAAGGAGAAGTTCTAAGAAAAGTTCTAATTAAAAATAATTGATACATGAATGCTAATAAATGCACTTGGTGACCCACACAAATAGACTTGCGATTTGAGGGCATATTGTGTGCTCACAGCATTCTACATGAATCTGTAATTTAAAGATCTCCTTTCACAAAAAGCCATATGAAACTAAAATAAAGCAGATTAAGTCCTCTGCTAAAACCAAGGCCAAATCCAAATTTTGAGTTCACATGTGAATTAACAGAGAATACAGAGTAAGGTTAAGGGTTTAATCTGTTTGAAAAGCCCCTTGTTATTAACAGAGTAATAGGGGTCACACTGCTTTAGAAGTTGAGATTATGAGTGTCAAAAAAATATGCTTATCGCATGCAAATGAACTTATTTATGGAACAGAAACAGACTCACAGACTAAGAGAATGAATTTATAGTTGGAAGAAAGGGGAAAGTTTGAGGGGATTGGATCGTTCGGGAGTTTAGGATGGCAAGGTACACATTGTTATATTTAAAATGAATAACCAACAAGAATCTACTGTATAGTGTGGGAAACTCTGCTCTGTGTTATATGACAACATGGATGGGAGGGAAGTTAGGAGAAGAATGGGAGTATAGATATATAGTGTTCACCTGAAACTATCACAACATTGTTAATCAGCCATAATTCAATACAAAATAAAAAGTTTAATAAAAAGTGCTTGACAAAGACAGTGACAATTGATAATAGATTTAGGGAAAAGAGTCAGAACAGACACTGAGATCTTAGCCAATTAAATACATATAGGGATTGAACAATGGGAAACTAAAAATAAAGATGAGTTTAAAACGATGCATTGAAACATGTATACTATCATGTAAGAAACGAATCACCAGTCTAGGTTCGATACACGGTACAGGATGCTTGAGGAAGGTGCACTGGGATGACCCAGAGAAATGATATGAAAGGGTGGTGGGAGGGAGGTTCAGGATTGGGAACTCATGTACACCCATGGCAGATTCATGTCAATGTATGGCAAAACCAATACAATATTGTAAAATAAAAAATAATAATAATAATTTAAAAAAAAGATGCAGAGTCTAAGCAAGGTTAATGAGAACACAATACATCAGGAGGAGATTTTTATTCATGTTAAGATATTAAGTGAGTTGGTCTGCAGTTCACTGGGCTTCCCCGGTGGCTCAGAGGTTAAAGCATTTGCCTGGAATGCGGGAGACCTGGGTTCGATCCTTGGGTCAGGATGATCCTCTGGAGAAGGAAATGGCATACCACTCCAGTACTCTCACCTGGAGAATCCCATGGAGGGAGGAGTCTGGTAGGCTACTAGTCCATGGGGTCGCAAAGGGTCAGACACGACTGAGCGACTTCACTCACTCATTCAGTTCAGTCATTCAATCATGTCCGACTTTTTTTTGACCCCATGGACCACAGTATGCCAGGCCTCCCTGTCCATCACTAACTCCCAGAATTTACCCAAACTCATGTCCATTGAGTTGGTGATGCCATTCAACCATCTCATCCTCTGTCATCCCTTTCTCCTCCCACCTTCAATATTTCCCAGCATCAGGGTCTATTCCAATGAGTCAGCTCTCCGCATCAGGTGGCCAAAGTATTGGACTTTCAGCTTCAAAATCAGTCTTTCCAATGAACACTCAGGACTGATCTCCTTTAGGATGTTCTGGTTGGATCTCCTTGCAGTCCAAGGGACTCTCAAGAGTCTTCTCCAATACCACAGTTCAAAAGCATCAATTCTTCAGCGCTCAACTTTCTTTAGTCTAACTCTCACATGCATATATACCATATGGGTATGGGAAAAATCACACATACCAAGGATATGGGAAAAACCATACCCTTGGTTACTCATACACTTGTGAAAGTCCAACTCTCACATCCATACATACCAAGGGTATGGGAAAAACCATACCTTTGACTAGACAGAACTTTGTTGACAAAATAATGTATCTGCTTTTTAATATGCTGTCTAGGTTGGTCATAACTTTTCTTCCAAGGAGTAAGCTTATTTTAATTTCATGGTTGCAGTCACCATCTGCAGTGATTTTGGAGCCCCCCAAATAAAGTCAGCCAGTGTTTTCCATCTATTTGCCATGAAGTGATGGGATCTGATGCCATGATCTTAGCTTTCTGAATGTTGAGTTTTAAGCCAACTTTTTCACTCTCCTCTTTCATGTTCATCAAGAAACTCTTTACTTGATCTTACTTTGTCCTTAATGTACTTTCACAGCAGTAAGGCCATTTTTGTTGTGTACTGAAGACTAGTAGAATGCTTATCAAAGCAGAGGTTGGAATTTTAAGTATAGATGTGTTCTTCACTTTCTTACAAGGTCAATTGAATATCTAAACTGGCAATATTACAAGACTCTAAAACAGAAGTGCTGGGGATGGAGGTGGTGGGGAAGAGCCTAACTTTTAGAGCTTTGAGATTTAAAAACCTGTAAACCTGTCACTTCATTAAATTTTATTGTATTTAGAAGTGGTTTGTAAACGTTGCAATCCCTCAGATTTCGAGTACACATATTATTAACATTAACTGCTTTCAAATAGGTATGCAGTCTTATAATTGTGACTTTGAACTCTTTGGTATAGACACATGAGAACTCTTTTTGTCATTGTTGTTTCTTGTTGAATTGTCTCTATAGAGATCAATACCTACAGTACAGTAAAGTATCTCATTGCTTTTTGGCATGCACTGGCACCCAATTCTAGTACTCTTGCCTGGAACATCCCATGGACAGAAGACCCTGGTTGGATGCAGACCACGGAGTCTCTAAGAGTTGGACACAACTGAGCGACTTCACTTTCACTTTTCACTTTCATACATTGGAGAAGGAAATGGCAACCCACTCCAGTGCTCTTGCCTGGAGAATCCCAGGGACTGGGGAGCCTGGTGGGCTGCCATCTGTGGGGTCACACAGAGTCAGACATGACTGAAGCAACTTAGCAGCAGCAGCAGCACATAATAGTTGTGTACTGAAATATCATCATTTATTGTATTCTAAATAACTTGAGTTTTATTCATTTTAATTAGAAATTTTAGATTTGGAATCAACCAGGCTATAGTTAAACATGGAAATATCTAACTAGTTTGAGGACTGTTTATATCAAATTAAGGGACAGGAATATGGTAATTTAAGGGTAGAAAGCTAGAAATAGGGATCTGATAGTTTGTACTCAGGAGATTCATTTCATTCTGCAGCAAAGGCAAAGGAGCAGCACTACAGCTCAAAGACTCATGAGGGGCTGAGATCTAGGCTTCAGTCCAAGAAAAAGTCTAAGAAAAGTGCAATCAGGCAGAGGGCAGACATGAAAAATTATTAACAAATGGTAAGTCTAGTATTTATTGAATGCTAACATGGACTAGATATTGTGGTAAGACATTTACACTTATTATCATCAGTTTTCTTTAGAACAGTATTGTCAAAATGTATTGCCTTTCTCATTTTAGAGGCAAAATACTCTCTATGGTATAAGTAAATTGTCAAATAATTTATGTTCAAGAATGATAAGTGAGGCCTTTTTAACTACTGTGCTGGTAAATTTTAAGTGTCAACTTGGTAGGCCGTGATGCCCACATATGCAGACAAACATTATTCTGAATGGCCCTTTAAGAATGTTTTGGGATGAGATGAGTGATTTTATTTTATACTGGAGTACAGCTGATTAACAATGTTGTGTCAGTTTCAAGGATATACCAAAGTGATTCAGTTATACATTGCATGTACCTATTCTTTTTAAATTTTTTTTCTTATTTTATGTTAGTAGATAATATTAAGCAGAGTTCCCTGTGATACACAGTAGGTCCTTGTTGGTTATATGTTTTAAATATAGCAGTTAGTTTGTCAATCTCAGACTCCTAACTATCTGTCCCATCCACCCTTCGCCCCTGGTAACCAAAAATTTATTTTCTAAGTCTGTGTATCTGTTTCTGTTCTTTAAAGAAGTCCATTTGTATAATTTGTTGTTGTTGTTGTTGTTAAATGCTAAGGCATGTCTGACTTCACAAGGACTTCAGCATGCCAGGTTCCTCTGTCTTCCACTATCTCCTGGAATTAGCTCAAATTCATGTCCACTGAGTCAGTAAGATATTTAACCATCTCATCGTCTGCCTCCCTCTTCTTTTCCTTCAGTCTTTTCCAGCATCAGGGGCTTTTCCAGTGAGTCAGTTCTTTGAATCAGGTGGCCAAAGAATTGAGCTTCACTTCAATATCAGTCTTCACTGATTTGATATCCTTCCAGTCCAAGGGACTTTTAAGAGTCTTCTTCAGCATCACAATTCAAAAGCATCAATTATTCTATGATCAGCCTCCTTTGTGGTCTAACTCTTACATATGTACTAGACTACTGGAAAAACCATAACTTTGACTATTCAAAACTTTGTCAGCAAAGTGATGTCTTTGCTTTTTAATAGGCTATCTAGCTTTGTCAGTTTTCTTTCCAAGGAGCAAATGACTTTTATTTTTTTATTATTAAATTTATTTATTTTTTAATTACAATACTGTATTTGTTTTGCCATACATTGACACGAATCAGCCATAGGTGAACACAATCTCCCAATGCCGAAGCCCCTCCCACCTCCCACCCCACAGCCTCTACTTGAATCATCCTGTGCATCATCCCCATGCATCCTGCATCCTACATTGAACATAGATTGGCACTTCGTTTCTTACAAGAAAATATACATGTTTCATTGCCATTCTCCCAAACCATCCCACCCTTTCCTCTCCCTCAGAGTCCAAAAGTCCACTCTATACCTCTGTGTCTCTTTCTTGTCTCACATATAGGGTCATCATTACTGTCTTCTAAATTCCATATATATGTATCAGTTTACTGTATTGGTGTTTAATTTTATGGTTGCAGCCACCATCTGAAGTGATTTTGCAGCCCTCCCAAAAAATAAATAAATAAAATATTTCACTACTTTCACTTTGCACCTTCTGTTTGCCATGAAGTGATAGAACTAGATGCCATAAAGTTTTTCAATACTGAGTTTCTAGCCAGCTTTTTCACTCTCTTCTTTCACTCTCATCAAGACACTATTCAGTTCCTCTCCATTTTGTGCCACTAGAGTGGTATCATCTGCATATCTGAGGTTGTTGATATTTCTCCTGGCAATCTTGACTCCAGATTATGGTTCATCCAGCTTTAAATTTTAAATGATGTACTCTGTGTATTAGATTTTGCATATAGGTGATATCATACAGTATTTATCTCTCTTTGTCTTATTCATTTCACTCAATATGAAGGTTCACTTCTAGGTCCATCCATGTTTTTGCAAATGGTATTATTTTATTTTTTTAATGGCTGAGTAATATTCTATTGTATACATACCACATCTTTATCATTTATTTGTCAATGGTCTGAAAGGATAAATGCACTCTGATAGTCATTGCAGTACTGCTTACAACAGCTAAGATGTAGAAACAACCTAAATATTCATAACCATGTTTTACTCCAGATATATGCCCAGCTTTATGTTTGCTGGGTCATCAGTTCAGTTGCTCAGTTATGTCCAACTCTTTGCGACCCCATGAATCACAGCACGCCAGGCCTCCCTGTCCATCACCATCTCCCAGAATTCACTCAGATTCAGGTTCATTGAGTCTGTGATGCCATCCAGCCATCTCATCCTCGATCGTCCCCTTCTCCTCCTGCCTCCAATCCCTCCCAGCATCAGTCTTTTCCAATGAGTCAACTCTTCACATGAGGTGGCCAAAGGACTGGAGTTTCAGCTTTAGCATCATTCCTTCCAAAGAAATCCCAGGGCCGATCTTCTTCACAATGGACTGGTTGGATCTCCTTGCAGTCCAAGGGACTCTCTAGACTCTTCTCCAACACCACACTTCAAAAGCATCAATTCTTCGGCGCTCAGCTTTCTTCACAGTCCAACACTCACATCCATACATGACCACTGGAAAAACCATAGCCTTGACTAGACGGGCTTTAGTTGGCAAAGTAACTGTCTAGGTTGGTTATAACTTTCCTTCCAAGGAGTAAGCGTCTTCTAATTTCATGGCTGCAGTCACCATCCACAGTGATTATGGAGCTGCCCCAAAAATAAAGTCTGACACTGTTTCCCCATCTATCATATGGTAGTTTTATTTTTAGTTTTGTAAGGAAATTCCTTATTGTTCTTTACAATAATACCAGTTTAACCAACAGTATAAGAGTGTTACCTATTCTCCACAGCCTCTTCAGAATTTGTTTGTACATTTTTTGACGATACAATATACAAAAGACAATCCCTACAATAAGCAGTGCTGGAAAAACTGGACAGATGCATGTCCAAAGAATGAAATCAGTACACTTTTTAATATTATATACAAAAATAAACTCTAAATGGAATAAAGACCTAAATGTAAGACCAGAAACTATAACATTCTTAGGAAAAAAATATAGGCAGAAATATTCTCTGAGATAAAATGCAGAGTATTATTTTTGATCCATCTCCCAGAGTAATAGAAATATAACCAAAAATAAAAGGGTCCAAATTAAACTAAAAATATTTTGCACAGCAAAGGAAACTATAAACCAAACAAAAGGCAACCCATAGAATGGGAGAAAATATTTGAAAATGATATGGATTACAAACAGCTCATGCAGTTTAGTATCATCAAAACAAACAATCCTATCAAGAGATGAGCATTTAAATTGATGAATTTAAGTAAAGTAGATTGCCCTGCCTAATGTGGCCTAATCAGTTAAAGGCCTGAATTAGAAAAGACTAATGTGCCTTATAAACTTCCTTCAGACTTGAATTGTAGCAACTCTTTATTAAGTCTATAGCCTGCTGATTCCTGGGCCTGAAAAGAAGTATTGAGCTTTTCTTGGGTCTCCAGACAGCTATTCCACTCGGTCTATCTAGACATCTATCTATACTGCTTCTGTGGAAAATCCTGTGTTGTGCTTAGTCTCTCAGTCATCTCTGACCTTTACAACCTCCATGGGCTGCACCCTGCCAAGCTCCTCTGTCCTTGGGAATTCTCCAGGCAAGAAAACTAGAATAAGTTGTCATGCCCTCCTCCAGGGGATTTTCCAAACCCAAAGATTGAACCCAGGTCTCCCACATTGTAGGTGGATTCTTTACTGTCTGTGTCACCAGGGAAGCCAAAGAATACTGGAGTGAGTAGTCTCCCTCCTCTCTGGGATCTTTCTACCCAGGAATCGAACCAAGGTCTCCTGCATTGCAGATATCTTCTTTACCAGCTGAGCTACCAGGGAAGCCCCTGGAAAAGACTATCAAATACAAATTCTCAACACTTCCTCTTCTCTGCATACATTTTAAAAATAACTGTTATCTAACTGGGCTACTTGTTGACAGTTATATCTTTTCAAGTTTGAGATATCACAAAAACTGTTAGACAATGAGTTCAATACTCCTCTCCAAGTTCCTCGTTCCTACTTATTCTAAGCCTTGATACAGGTTGATTAGAAAGAAAATAATATTATTATCCCCTAAACATAAGATTTTGGTGATATAAGACATAATTTCAGCAGAGGATACCAACTCAGTTCTCTCACGGGTTCTTACTCCTGAGAATTGGTTATATCACAACTTCTAGGGTACTTATTTTAAAAGTATGGCACAAGCATATTTGCAAATATGCTTGGCAGATTCCTAAACCCAGTTATTTTAAGTACTACATTAGGTTCCTTGATTCATCATTAGTTTATCAATTTTGTTCAGTTACTCTTCTAAACTTACTCTAATGCAACTTCTCATATTTATAATATATTTTGCACATATAATATCATCCCAGCTATTCCAGTCTGGCAATTTAAAGCGAGTCTTTGTGATTTAATATCAACTGTTGCTACTATGGCTTCTTCAATGACTCAGAAGGTAAAGAATCTGATGGTAGTGCAGGAGACACAAGAGATACGAGTTCAATCCCTGGGATGGGAAGATTCCCTGGAGGAGGAATGGAAATCCACTCCATTCCAGTATTCTTTCCTGAAAAATCCCATGGGTAGAGGGAGCCTGGCGTGCTATAGTCCAAAGAGTCACCAAGAGTAGACAGGACTAAGCACACACACTGCTGTTATATAGCACATTCTATAACTAAAGTATTTTCTATCAGATTACATGGACTCAGTGTTGGAAGGGTGTTTGTTCATACATTTCAGTGAACATGGGCACAGGAAAATAGTACAATCATATGTGTATACACACACACCTATACACACACACACACACATAAACACATATATGTATTATATATATGTACTTACATATGTATATGTTTATGTAGAACAAATAATTTACCACTAAGAACAGAAGAAGAAAGCACAGAAAGAAATCAATTGACATTTATGTTTATATACAAGTACACACATACTGAGAAAACACAGACAAGTAGAAACACTCAGGTAAGCATAAGATTAAAAGGACTAAGATAGCCTGTGTTCCAGTTTGTGTTCTAATATTTAATTTAGAAAAGTTACATGGCCCTTCTGAGCCTTGATGCCATTGTGTATACATGCATACTAAGTCACTTCAACCATGTCCGACTCTTTGTGACATTACGGACTATAGCTTGCCAGGCTCCTCTGTCCACGGGATTCTCCAGGCAAGAATACTGGAGAGGGTTGCCATGTCCTCCTCCACAGAATCTTCCCAACTCAGGGCTCGAACCCATATATTTTATGTCTCCTGCATTGACAAATAGGTTTCTTTACCACTAGTACCAGCTGGGATGCCCTTGAGCCTTGATATCCTTGTCAAAATAATACCATGTACTAATATCTATCGCCCCTTCATGGATCACTGCCTTGTCATAGCGAAGGGGCTTGCATAACTTAATGAAGCTATGAGCCATGCTGTGGGGCCACCCAAGATGGACAGGTCATAATGGAGAGTTCTGACAAAATGTAGTATATGCAAGGAGGGAATGGCAAACCACTCCAGCATTCTTTCCATAATAACCCCATGAAGAGTATGAAAAGTCTGAAAAATATGACATCAGAAGATGAGTCATCTTTTTGGCTTAGGTTGGAATGTGTCCAGTATGCTACTGAGGAAGAAAAGTGGGCAAGTACTAATAACTCCAGAAAAAATGAAGCAGCCAGGCCAAAACAGCCAGGCCAAAGCAAAAACTATTCTTAGCTGTGGATGTATCTGTTAATGAAAGTAAAGTCCGAAGCTGTAAAGACCAATATCGCATAAGAACTTGAAATGTTAAGTCCATGAATCAAGATAAATTGGATGTGGTCAAGCAGTAGATTACAAGAGTGAACATGGACATCTTAAGAATAAGTGAACTAAAATGGACTGAAATGTCCATTTACTTCAGATAACTAGTACTACTACATTATAGTAGTAGACTACTACATTATATCTATTACTGTGGGTAAGAATCGTCCAGAAAAAAATGAAGTAGCCATCATAGTAAACAAAAGAGTCTGAAATACAGTACTTGGGTACATACTCAGAAATGAGAGGATGATCTAGGTTCATTTCCAAAGGCAAATCATTCAATATCACAGTAATACAAGTCTATGCCCCAATCACTGATGCTAAGGAAGCTGAATATGACTCATTTTATGAAGACCTACAAGACCTTCTAAAACTAACACCAACAAAGACATGGTTGTCATCATAGGGGATTTGAATGAAAAGTAGGAAGTCAAGAGATACCAGAAATAACAGGCAAATTTGGCCTTGGAATACAAGATGAAGCAGGTCAAAGGCTCACAGTTTCCTCCAGAGAACACGTTAGTCATAGAAAACAGCATTTTACAAAAACACACATCACCAAATAGTCAATACCTAAATCAAATTGATTACATTATTTGCATCTAAAGATGGTGATGCTTTATAGAGTCAGCGAAAACAAGATCTGGAACTGACTGTGGCTCAGATCCTGAGCTCCCTATTCCAAAATTCAAGCTTAAATTGAAGAAAGAAGAGAAAACCACTAGACCATTCAGGTATGACCTATATCAAATCCCCTATGATTATACAGTGGAGGTGATGAATAGATTTAAGGAATTAGATCTAGTAGAAAGAGTGAAGAATTATGGACAGAGGTTCATACCACAATACAGGAGGTGGTGATCAAATCACCCCAAAGAGAAACAAACACAAGAAGGCAAAGTGTTTGTAGGAGGAGGCTTTACAAGTGGATGAGGAAAGAAGAGAAGTGAAAACCATGAAAAACAGTAAAAGATACACCCAACTGAATGTAGAATTACAGAGAATACCAAGGAGAGATAAAAAAGGCCTTATTCAAAGAAAAATGCAAATAAATAGAAAGAAACAATAGAATGAGAAAAGCTAGAGATATTTTCATGAAAATTGAAAGTAACAAGTGAGAATTTCATGAAATGGTGGGCATGATAAAGGACAGAAATGGCAAGAACCTAACAGGAGCAAACAAGATTAAAAAGAGAGGGTAATAATACACAGAAGAACTATAGAGAAAAGGTCTTAATGACACATACAATAATGATGGTGTGATTACTCACCTGGAGACAGACACCCTGGAGTGTTAAGTCAAGTGGGTATTCAGTTCAGTTCAGTTCAGCTCAGTTCAGCCACTCAGTTGTGTCTGACTCTTTGTAACCCCATGAATCGCAGCACACCAGGCCTCCCTGTCCATTATCAACCCCCGGAATTCACTCAAACTCAGGTTCTTTGAGTCAGTGATGCCATCCAGTCATCTCATCCTCTGTCGTCTCCTTCTCTTCCTGTTCCCAATGCCTCCCAGCATCAGAGTCTTTTCCAATGAGTCAACTCTTCACATGAGGTGGCCAAAGTACTGGAGTTTTAGCTTTAGCATCATTCCTTCCAAAGAAATCACAGGGCTGATATCCTTCAGAATGGACTGGTTGGATCTCCTTGCAGTCTAAGAAACTCTCAAGAGTCTTCTCCAACACCACAGTTCAAAAGCACCAATTCTTCAGTGCTCAGCCTTCTTCACAGTCCACTTTTCACATCCATACATGACCACAGGAAAACCCATAGCCTTGACTAGATGGACTTTTTGGCAAAGCAAAATGCCTCTGCTTTTCAATATGTTATCTAGGTTGATCGTAACTTTTCTTCCAAGGAGTAAGTGTCTTTTAATTTCATGGCTGCAGTCACCATCTTCAGTGATTTGGAGCCCCCTAAAATAAAGTCTGACACTATTTTCCTTGTTTCTCCATCTACTTCCCATGAAGTGAGGGGAGCAGATGCCATAATCTTCGTTTTCTGAATGTTGAGCTTTAAGCCAACTTTTTCACTCTCCTCTTTCACTTTCATCAAGAGGCTTTTTAGATCCTCTTAACTTTCTGCCATAAGGGTGATGTCACCTGCATATCTGAGGTTATTGATATTTCTCCAGACAATCTTGATTCTAGCTTGTGTTTCTTCCAGCCCAGCGTTTCTCATGATCTACTCTGCATAGAAGTTAAATAAGCAGGGTGAGAATATACAGCCTTGATGTACTCCTTTTCCTATTTGGAACCAGTTTGTTGTTCCATGTCCAGTTCTAACTGTTGCTTCCTGACCTGCATGTAGGTTTCTCAAGAGGCAGGTCAGGTGGTCTGGTAGTCTCATCTTCATCTCTTAAAGAATTTTCCATAATTTATTGTGATTCACAAGTGGGTCTTCAGTTCAGTTCAGTCACTCAGTCGTGTCCAGCTCTTTGTGATCTCATGAATTGCAGCATGACAGGCCTGCCTGTCCGTCACCAACTCCCGAAGTTCACTCAGACTCACATCCATCGAGTCAGTGATGCCATCCAGACATCTCATCCTCTGTCGTCCCCTTCTCCTCCTGTCCCCAACCCCTCCCAGCATCAGAGTCTTTTCCAATGAGTCAACTCTTTTGCATGAGGTGGCCAAAGGACTGGAGTTTCAGCTTTAGCATCATTCCTTCCAAAGAAATCCAAGAGCTGATCTCCTTCAGAATGGACTGACTGGATCTCCTTAGGAAGCATTATTACAAACAACTCTAGTGGAGGTGACAGATTTCCATTTGAGATATTTCAGATCCTAAAAGATGATGCTGTTAAGGTGCTGGACTCAATATGCCAGCTAATTTGGGAAATTTCAGCAATGGCCACAGGACTGAATGATGTCAGTTTTCTTTCGAACCCCCAAAGAAGGACAATGACAAAGAATGTCAAACTGTCAAACAATTGTGCTTATTTCAGATGCTAATAAAAGTTTGTTTGAAATCCTTCAAGTTAAGCTTTAGCAGTACCTGAACTGAGAATTTCCAGATGTACAAGCTGAATATAGAAAAGGTAGTATAACCTGAGATCAAATTTCCAACATTCATTGGATCACAGAGAAAGCAAGGGGATTTCAGAAAAACATCTACTCCTGTTTCATTGGCTACATGAAAGCCTTTGACTGTGTGGATCACAACAAATTGTGGAAAATTCTTAAAGAGAAGGGAATACCAAACCACCATGCCTATCTCCTGAGAAACCTGTGTGTCACAATGCAACTTTGAAGAACTGACTAAATCAAAATTGGGAAAAGAATAACTTTAAGGCTTCAAATTTAACTTATATGCAGAGTGCATCCTGCAAAATGCTGGGCTGGATGACTCACAAGCTGGAATCAGGATTTCTGGGAGAAATAGCAACAGCTTCAGATATGCAGATAATGCCACTCTATCGGCAAAAAGTGAAGAGAAACTAAAGAGACGCTTAATGAGGGTGAATAAGAGGATAAAAACTGTCTTTGGATTTGAAGTTCAGTATTTCTAAGCCTACAGGTATAAAATACATAGTTTCCAAGAGAGAAACAAAAAGAAGACAGATATCAACATTTGAAACACTGCAAAGATGATGGACAGTCCCAGAAAGATACATCTGACTTGGCAGAATGGTCTTCATCTCCTTTTTCCACAAGATCGAGCAATAGACTGATAGTGGGGAATTGTTGCTGGGACGAAGCCGATTCTGATTCCATGTTGGAAACTGTTTCTTTGACTTTCTTTTGCTGCTCTTGCTATTATGTTCCTATTGTTGTGGTTCAGTCACCCAGTCACGTCTGACTCTTTGCGACCCCATGAACTGCAGCACACCAGGCCTCTTTGTCCCTCACCATCTTCCAGAGTTTGCCCAAATTCATATTCATGGCATTGGTGATTCCATCCAGCCATCTCATCCTTTGATGCTATCTTCTTCTGCCTTCAATCTTTCTCGGCATCTGGGACTTTTCCAATGAATTGTCTGTTTACATCAGATGAGCAAAACACCAGAGCTTTAGCATCAATCCTTCCGATAATTTGGCCACCTAATGTGAAGAACTGACTCATTTCAAAAGACTCTGATGCTGAGAAAGATTGAAGGCAGGAGGAGAAGGGGATGACAGAGGATGAGATGATTGGATCGCATCACTGACTCAATGCACATGAGTCTGAGTAAACTCCAGGAGTTGGTGATGAACAAGGAAGCCTGGCGTGATGAAGTCCATGGGATTTCAGAGTGAGACACAACTGAGTGCCTGAATTGAGCTGAACCTGTGAACAGAAGAGATTGGCACAAACCTGCCAAAGGCAAGGGGCTTCCCTGCTGGCTACAGTGTAATTTGCCTGCAATGCCAGAGATACAGGAAACACCGGTTCGACCTTTGTGTCAAAAGATCCCCTGCAGGAGGGTATGGGGAACCCACTCTAGTATTACTGCCTGGATAATCCCATGGACAGAGGAGCCTGTTTGGTTACAATCCATGGAGTCACAAAGGGCCAGACACAACTGAAGAAACTGCACAGACATTCCAAATGCTGGCCATTCCCTTGGAGATATTTTGTTATACTGAAGACCATTTCACTCTATTTCCTCACTGCCTCTGACTCTCTATTCTGCCTTGTGAGTTTAATTCCTCATTGCTGCTTTATCCCTGATCTATAAAAGAAACTGGCATCCAGATTCTGATAATATGATTATTTTTTGAGGTGCTAACCTGCCATCTTGTCTGTTCACTGCTTTCTGAATAAAATTATTTTCCCTTGACTTGGGGGAAAAAAATAGCTGAAAACTTAACTGTCAAAAACTAAGATCATGGTATCCAGTCCCATCATTTTATATCAAATAGGAAGGGTAAAAGTGGAATCACTGACAGATTTTATTTTCTTGACCTCCAAAATCACCTCAGATGGTGACTGCAGCCATAAAATTTAAAAAAAAATAAAAAAATAAAAAAAAACATGCTCCTTGAAAGGAAAGCTACGACAAAACTTCACAGCATATTAAAAAGCAAAGATGTCATTTGCCAACCAAAGTTCCTATAATCAAACTATGGGTTTTCCAGTAGTCATATACAATGTGAGAGTTGGACCATAAGGAAAGCTGAGCACCAAAGAATTGATACTTTCAAACTGTGGTGCTGGAGAAGACTCTTGAGATTCCCTCCCACTTCAAAATAGATCAAAGAGTGAATCCTAAAGGAAATGGTGACTGCAGCCATGAAATTAAAAGACGCTTACTCCTTGGAAGAAAAGTTGTGACCAACCTAGACAGCATATTAAAAAGCAGAGACATTACTTTGCTAACAAAGATCTGTCTAGTCAAGGCTATGGTTTTTCCAGTGGTCATATATGGATGCGAGAGTTGGACTGTGAAGAAAGCTGAGCACCGAAGAATTGATGCTTTTGAACTGTGGTGTTGGAGAAGACTCTTGAGAGTCCCTTGGACTATAAGGAGATCCAACCAGTCCATTCTAAAGGAGATCAGCCATGGGTGATCTTTGGAAGGAATGATGCTAAAGCTGAAACTCCAGTACTTTGGCCACCTCATGGGAAGAGTTGACTCATTGGAAAAGACTCTGATGCTGGGAGGGATTGGGGGCAGAAGACAAAGGGGATGACAGAGGATGAGATGATTGGATGGCATCACTGACTCGATGGATGTGAGTTTGAGTGAACTCTGGGAGATGGTGATGGACAAGAGGCCTGGCGTGCTGCGATTCATGGGGTCACAAAGAGTCGGACGCTACTGGACGACCGAATTGAACTGAACTGAACTGAAAGGAAATAAACTTTGAATGTTCATTGAAAGGACTGATGCTGAAGTTGAGGTTGCAATTCTTTGGTCACCTAAGGTGAAAAACTGACTCACTGGAAAAGATCCTGATTCTGGAAAGTTGAAAGCGAAGGTGAAGAGGGAAGCATAAGATGAGTTAGGTGGATGGCATCATGGACTCAATGGGCATGAATCTGAGCAAACTCCTGGAGATAGTGAAGGACAGGGAAGCCACTTGGTGAAGTAGATTTTGGAAATACACAGAAGTAAGGAAGAATATAGATAGATAGTAGCTGCTGCTGCTGCTAAATCGCTTTAGTCATATCCAACTCTGTGTGACCCCATATATGGCAGCCCACCAGGATCCCCTGTCCCTGGGATTCTCTAGGCAAGAACACTGGAGTGGGTTGCCATTTCCTTCTCCAATGCATGAAAGTGAAACGTGAAAGTGAAGTCCCTCAGTCATGTCCGACCCTCAGCGACCCTATGGACTGCAGCCTTCCAGGCTCCTCCAGCCATGGGATTTTCCAGGAAAGAGTACTGGAGTGGGGTTCCATTGCCTTCTCTAATAGATAGGAGATAGACGATAAATGATAGGCCTTATATAATCAGACATGAGTTGGTGAATGAAAAAAATAGCAAATACCTACCTCAAAGGATTTCATAGGGAAAAATAAGACATTTCAATTTAAAATCGCAGTATAATGCTATCAATGAACATTGGTTGACCACTTTTATAATGCATGAATTTTAAATAATTATTCAGAACAATAAGGCACAATGAATTATTTCCATCTCCCTCCTAGTCCTAGCCTCTTGAATCAGAGAAATGAAAATAACCAGCAAGAATTACTTTAAAAAGTCAGTAATTTCCTTGTAGTTCATACAGCAACCATAATTTAAAAGTATAGTCAGAAAATAGTAAAAAAAAAAAAAATGTGATATAATGATTGTTTAATGAAAAACTGGATTTAGGTATCACTCTTGAATTGCTTAACAGAATAAATATAAACTATATTGATAACCATGTTACAGGTATTTTTGAACCATTTCCTTAATTCATTATTTTATAGTATAAATATATCATACTGATAACATAATTTCATGGGAAGAAAAGTATTAGTCTTCTGATTTTTAGTGGCTCTGCTCTGTGAATTGGATACATCAATTAATATGACCTAATTTGTAAAAGTGCTTTATACAGTGGAGCTGTTAAAATCAAATGAGATTACTTACTAAAGTACAGAGAAGAGTTATAATTGCCATGAAAATATGAGGAGTTAGTCATATATAAAGGAAAATTTTATTTAATATTTGCAGGTACATACCTTATTATATAAATGAAATTTTCAGATTTTTGACATTTTTGGAGAATCTACCATGTGTTTAAAACTGTGATAGATGTCAGGGATATCATAGTGAAAAGCTGACAGTACCTCTATCCTTATATCATGTATAGTCAAGAAGCTTCATACTTATAGTGTCTGTAGTACACAAAGCATATTTTTGTACTTGTATTCCACAGAATCAGTTTATTTAATAAGCAACTAAAGAAATATTTAAGGAAACTTTATTCAGAGAATAGAAATATGATTTTATATTGTGGAACTGATATTTTTTTCAGTGGAATCTCAGCGATATTTAAAAGTATATTATTTGTGTGTGAACTCAATGGATTTATTCAACTTTAGTAGACATTGATATCAAAATATTGTTGTATTTTTGACATCTCCTTATATTTTTTCCTGAAATCCCTTGGACTTTCTTTAAAGTGAACATTAACCTTTTTTTAATTAAGAAGAGTCTAAAGCAAAATAAAAAAGTTGACATTGTTTCTAATTAATATAATTTAAGAAACAGCTGACATTTTAAACATTTTAATGAGTGATGTTTTTTAAGGTTGCAAAAATTTAAGGTTTCCTTTTTAATGAGAAAATTTATTTCATAATGATTTCAGCTTTCTGGTTGGATGATCCTATTTTGACTTAACTCTTAGTGAGGTTTAATGTCCTTTTCATGGATTCCACGTAATGGAACTTATAGAATTTCTAGGCTGAAATTCAAAACACTCATTGCTATAAGGAGTTTCACAAAATTATCTTAACTTGCTTTTGCCATAAATTTTGCCTACCATTTATCCTTTGCATCTTTCCCCAAAAGAGTTTTCCCCAACATTTATTTTTTTGTTTACTTTTACCCACGAAAATCATAAAAACCTGTTTTTTCATCACTTTACTAATATCTCTCCAACTTATTTTATCCATTTGTTCATTTTTAATGCATTTACTCACAAATTATTTTCAAAGAGTACCACATATCAGGCACTATTCTGGGCCTTTGAGTTATACCATGAACAAAGCAAGTGAAAATGGTGAGAGATAGTCACATTTTAGATACTATGATTACCATGCAGAGTTTGGAAGAAAGAGAATAGTCAAGAATAGTTTCAAGAGGCTTAGCTTAAGCAACTGGCAGGATAGATTTTTCATCAGCTGGCCTGAAAACACTTGATGAAATATATATAGGAAAGACGCAGAAGTAGGGGAAGGATATAGACACATAGTAGATGATAGATAGATGGTGAATAGATGATAGATAGATAGATAGGTGGGAAAGGACTATCTATTCCATAAATAGTATTGGGGACAATGGACAATTATATGAAAAATAATTATACTAGTTTCTCACATCATACACAAAAATAAAACTAAGATGTATTACAGACTAGGAGGATATATGGGCAGTACTTTATCATCATACTTACAAATATTCTTTTGGATCTATTGAGTCAGGCAAGAGCAACAAAAGCAAAAATAAGCAAATTTGACTACCTGAAACTAAACAGCACAGCCAAAAAAAAAAAAAAAAAATCAACAAAAGAAAAAGCCAGTATAATGAATAGGAAAATATTTTAACAAATATATCTGACGAGAGGTTAACATTCAAAATATGCAAAGAACTCACACAATTCAACACCAACAAACAACCTGATTAAAAAATCAAAAGAGGACCTGAATAGACATTTTTCCAAAGAAGATAATCAGGAGCTTCCTTAGAGGTCCAATGGTTAAGAGTCCACCTGGCAATGCAGGGAATGGGGTTTGTTTCCCGGTCAGGGAATTAAGATCCCACATGACACAGAGCAAGTAAGTCCATGCACCATAACTACAGAGCCCACATGACACCACTAGAGCCCATGTTCTACAACTAATGAAGCCCAAGCCCTCTGGAGCCTATGTGCCACAATTATTGAGCCTGTGTGAGACAGAAGATCCTGCATGACAAAACAAAGATTCCGCATGCTACACTAAGACCCAAAGCAGCTAAATATATACATATAAAAGAAGACAAATAAGTGACCAACAAACACATGAAAATATGCTCAATATCTAATCATCAGGTAAATTTAAGTAAAAACCACAATGAGATAGTCCCTCCTATCTCTCAGAATGACTATTATCAAAAAGACAACAAATAACATGTGCTGGCTAGGATGCAGAGAGAAAAAAAAAAAAAATCAAAAACTACACAGAATTATACAAAAGATCTTCACAACCCAGATAACCATGATGCTGTGATCACTCAACTAGTGCCAGGCATCCTGAAATATGAAATTAAGTAAGTCTTAGGACAGAGAAGGCAATGGCGCCCCACTCCAGTACTCTTGCCTGGAAAATCCCATGGACGGAGGAGCCTGGTAGGCTGCAGTCCATGGGGTCGCTGAGGGTCGGACACGACTGAGTTACTTCACTTTCACTTTTCACTTTCATGCATTGTAGAAGGAAATGACAACCCACTCCAGTGTTCTTGTCTGTAGAACCCCAGGGATGGGGAAGCCTGGTGGGCTGCCGTCTATGGGGTCGTGCAGAGTCGGACACTACTGAAGTGACTTAACAGCAGCAGCAAGCCTTAAGAAGCATCACTATGAACAAAGTAGTGGAGGTTATGGAATTCCAGTTGAGCTATTTCTAATCCTAAAAGATGATGCTGTAAAAATGATGCATTCAATATGCCACCAAATTTGGAAAAATCAGCAGTGGTCACAGGACTGGAAAAGGTCAGTTTTCATTCCAATCCCAAAGAAAGGCAATGCCAAAGACTGCTCAAACCACCACACAATTGCACTCATCTCACGCAAAATAATGTTCAAAATTCTCTAAGCCAGGCTTCAAAAGTATGTGAACCATGAACTTCCAGATGTTCAAGCTGGATTTAGAAAAGGCAGAGGAACCAGAGATCAAGTTGCCAACATCAGCTGGATCATCGAAAAAGCAAGAGAGTTCCAGAAAAACATCTTTATTGACTATACCAAAGCCCTTGACTCTATGGATCACAATAAACTGGGGGAAATTCTTAAAGAGATAAGAATACCAGACCACCTAACCTACCTCCTGAGAAACCTATATACAGGTCAAGAAGCAACAGTTAGAACTGGGCATGGAAAAACATACTGGTTCAAATAGGAAAAAGAGTATGTCAAGGCTGTATATTGTCACCCTGCTTATTTAACTTACAAGCAGAGTACCTCATGTGAAATGCCAGGCTGGATGAAGCACAAGCTGGAATCAAGATTGCTGGGAGAAATATCAATAAGCTCAGATATGCAGGTGACATCATCATTATGGCAGAGAGTGAAGAAGAACTAAAGAAATAGGCTCTTGATGAACGTGAAAGAGGAGAGTGAAAAAGTTGGCTTAAAGCTCAACATTCAGAAAACTAGGATCATGGTATCCAGTCCCATCACTTCATGGCAAATAGTTGGGGAAAAATGGAAGCAGTGATAGACTTTATTTTGGGGGGCTGCAAAAATCACTGCAGATGGTGACTGCAGCCATGAAATTAGAAGACGCTTACTCCTTGGAAAGAAAGCTATGATCAAGCTAAACAGCATATAAAAAGCACAGACATTACTTTGTCAACAAAGGTACATCTAGAGAAGGCTATGTTTTTTCCAGTAATCATGTATGAATGTGAGAGTTGTACTATAAGGAAAACTGAGAGCTTTTGAATGGGTGAGGTGCAGAAGACTCTTGAGAATCCCTTAGACTGCAAGGAGATCCAACTAGTCTATCCTGAATGAAATCAGTTCTGAGTATTCACTGGAAAGATTGATGCTGAAGCTGAAACTCGAATACTTTTGCCACCTCATGCAAAGAACTGACTCACTAGAAAAGATGCTGATGCTTGGAAAGATTGAAGGCAAGAGGAAAAGTGGACGACAGAAGATGAAATGGCATCACGGGCTCAGTGGGCATGAGTTTGAGTAAACTCTGTGAGTTGGTGGTAGACAGGAAAGCCTGGCATGCTGCAATCTATGGGGTCTCAAAGATTTGGACACGACTGAGTGATTGAACTGAACTAAATATGCACTGTTATAAATTGATTCAGTCATTATAAGAAACATGAAAGATCCTGAAATAATTAAAATGGAACTTCTCTATTTAAGCAGTCTTTTTTTTTTTTTTTTGGTCTGCACTGTGTGGCATGTGAGATCTTAGTTCCCTGATTAGAGAAACAAAACTTTGGCCCCTGCAATGAAAGTGCAGTACCCTAAATGTTGGACCACAAGGGAAGTCCCTGAACCAGTATTTTTGCATCTGATTATTTACCCAAAGAAAGAAAAAATATATTCAATATTATATATGCAGCATTATTTTCATAGCATCATTATTTCCTATAGCTAAGATATGGAAGCAACCTATCAACAGATGAACAGATTAAAAATATATGATATTTATATACAACAGAATACACTTAGGGCTTCCCTGGTGGCTCAGGTGGTAAAGAATCTGCCTGCAATCTGCAAGATCCGAGTTCTCTCCCTGGGTCAGGAAGAAATGCCGGAGAAAGAAATGGCAACCCTCTCCAGTATTCTTGCCTAGAAAATCCCTCAGACAGAAGAACTTGGTGGGCTAATATCCATGTGGTTACAAAGAGTCTGATATGACTGAGCAACTAACACACTAGTGGGATGAAGCAGGACCCTATGGGACTGCTGGGCACAAAACATTTCCTGTGTCCTACATTTGTTTCATTATAGGAAACAGCCTGCATTCATGCCTTTCCCTGAGTTCCAATAGGTAGGCTCAAGCAGTTGTTAATTAAAGAAAGGAGAGGATAGGAGACAATGGAAGAATAATCAAGAGAAACATCAGTGTTGCCTTGGGTGAAAGTCCTGGGTCCCCACTGAGGGATGCACATAACAATATCTTTGAGCTGTTTTCAAGATACTGAAACCACCACCAGATGGAAGAATTTAACAGTATGTTTTGCACAAGGACGTAGGCTCCAGACTGGTTGGAACCAGAAGGTTGATGATGCTAACTCCTACTTACCTCACAACCAACCATTCAGAAGAATGTCTGCAGGCTAATCACTCCCTCTTTGAACATTACTATAAAATTTCCCACTGACCCCTCCAGGTTGGGAAATAGTTTTGAGGGCATTTACCTTCTGTAGCTCCCTTTGCCTGGCAAAGCAATAAATCTGTTTTTTTCTACTTCACCCAAAACTCTGTCTCCACGATTTAATTCAGTGTTGGGGTACCAAGGCCAGATTTGGCTTTATTAGCCATGAAAATAAATAGAATCTTGCTTTTGTGACAACATGGATAAATCTAGAAGGTATCATGGTAAGTGAAATAAGTCAGACACAGTAAAACAAATACTATATGATTTCACTGATATGTGAAATTTAAAAATCCAAACAATATGAGGTACCATTTCACACCAGTCAGAATGGCTGCGATCCAAAAGACTACAAGCAATAAATGCTGGAGAGGATGTGGAAAAAAGGGAACCCTCTTACACTGCTGGTGGGAATGCAAACTAGTACAGCTATTATGGAAAACTGTGTGGAGATTCCTTAAAAGATTGCAAATAGAACTGCCTTATGACCCAGAAATCCCACTGCTGGGCATACACACTGAGGAAACCAGAATCGAAAGAGACACACATACCCCAGTATTCATCATAGCACTGTTTATAATAGCCAGGACATGGAAACAACCTAGATGTCCATCAGCAGATGAATGGATAAGAAAGCTGTGGTACATATACACAATGGAGTATTACTCAGCCATTAAAAGGAATACATTTAAATCAGTTCTAATGAGGTGTATGAAACTGGAGCCGATTAAACAGAGTGAAGTAAGCCAGAAAGAAAAACACCAATACAATATACAAATGCATATATATGAAATTTAGAAAGATGGTAACAATAACCCTATATGTGAGACAGCAAAAGAGACAGAGATGTATAAAACAGTCTTTTGGATTTGTGGGAGAGGGAGAAAGTGGGATGATGTGGGAGAATGGCATTGAAACATGTATAATATCATGTAAGAAACAAATCGCCAGTCTAGGTTCAATGCAGGGTGCAGGATACTTGGGGCTGGTGTACTGGGATGACCTGGAGGGATGGTGTGGGGGGGTGGGAGGTGGAGGGGGTTTGGCATTGGGAACACATGTACACCTGTGGTGGATTCATGTTGATGTGTGGCAAAACCAATACAATACTGTAAAGTAAAAAAAAACAGTAATATTCGTTAATTAATATTTTTGAAAAGCTACTTATATTTCTAGGAACATAACAGTTTAGAAAGCTATATAATTGAGTTTGTAGCATCGACCTACTCCTGTGGACTATTTAAGTTCCATCCTATTCCAAATCATAGAAATAAATGCCATTGAGTCACACACACACAAAAAGAGAATGTTTTAAATAGCACTCTGCCTGCTTTCCAATGAGAGTAAGGATATGCTATGTGATTTTGCTTGTTGCCTTATGTCCTCATGTGTCTCCATCAAGTCTTAATTCATTTTTTATCACTGTTATGTAACCAAGTTATCATTGCAAAACTTTTACATAATCAGAATCCAGAGACATTAGAGTTTTGGAAGCCAATAATCAGACAACTGTGATTAAGGAAAATATCATTTTACCAATACTAATAGGGGGAATCATATGTAGTCTACCTTTGCTTATTGAAAATTGATACTGATTTCTGTGAAATATTGAACTGCAGACTATTTCATATAAATGCAATATCTTTATTATAAGACAGTAAATTAAATGATTCACTCAGTGAAATAGTCATTCATGTGTTTAATAGAATGTATTATTTTCTGTTACTTAAAACATTTTTTCTGATATGTCTGGTGAGACTAAGAGGAATAGTTTTCCTTGTTCAAATAATACTTGAAGCTTTTTGTAAACTGGTGGCACATTGTACCTAAATACTAATGAATCATGGAAACTTGAGAAGTTCTCTTACCAGGAGAAATTAAAAAACACTGTAAAGACAAAATGACAAGTGTTTATTGTAGGCCAGTTTAATTGATTTGATAATCATCTGTTTGTTTAAGAACACCTGCTCTACTACCCAACTCTGCAAAGAAGCCTAGAATTTCAAACCAAGGAACCCTTTGCAATGGGTTGTCAGTCTCTAGGATTTAGGGGAGGAGAAGCCACTGAACCTGTTTCTTCCCACCCCATCCCAGGGGTCTAAATCCAAGATTGATTTAGTCTTAGTTGATTCCTTTTACTTTCATCAAATAAGACTACATGTTCACTAAGCCATCAGACACAGCTTGATCTGGGGGAGTTTAAATCCAATCTACAGTTCAAAATTTTGTTGAGGCTTAACTCTTCATCTTAAAATTAGTTAAATCTCCTCCCCTAGATTGTATGGAATTAACTGTAAACTACTTCAACCTGAATATGAGGTGAAATAAAATGGAATCATAGGAAAAGGATGAAAAAATATTCTTATCGATAGAGATATAAAAACTATTTTTCAAAGTTGTATTGTCTGTAAGAACTTATTTTACTTCAAAGTAGTGTCGCCTCAGGACTCAGCAGGCATATGAGGTTATTATTAAAAATAACTGCTGTTTTTGAACAAAGCCTTCCCTGGTGGCTCAGAAGGCAAATAATCAGCCTACAATGCAGGGATTCTATCTCTGAGTCAGGAAGACACCCTGGAAAAGGAAATGGCAAAAATAAAACAAAATAGCATGAGATATGCCTAGCATAATGTTTAACATTTGTTTAACATTATGCTAGGCATATAGGAGTTAAAATATATAGCATATCATATGTTTCCCTTACTCTTGTGGAATGGAAGCATTTTCAGTTCAATGCTTTCAAAAGAGATTGTTTCAATTTCAATAATCATTACCTAAGAGAATAATTACCAGATAATAGCTGCATTGTTACTGATCAAGGTTAAAAAACACATATTTCAATGAAATAAAATCAGTAATTTCACAATTTAAGCCCAAATTTGGGGTTTTCACAGGGTATGCTGTGTCAGATCTTTTAACTAGGAGTATGTTATCAAGTGGTGTTGCTGTTGTTCAGATCCTAAGTCATTTCTGATACTTTTGTGATACGATGAGTTGTAGTCTGCCAGATTCTTCTGTTTATGAGATTTCCCAGACAACGGTTTTCATCTCCTTCTTCAGAGGATCTTCCCAACCCAGGGACTGAACTCATGTCTCCTACACTGGCAAGTGGATTCTTTACCACTGAGCCATCAGGGAAGCCCAGAAGGCAGTGTAGTAGAAAATAAGCAAACACACACACAAAAGAAAATTTTTCTTCTTGAAAATATTTTTCTACCAGATTATCATCTGACCATACTATAAATAAATAAATAATCACTTAAGCATATATGAACAGCCACCACACTCACACACTAGCCTAATAGTCTTTTGTTTCAATGAGTGTTTAGTTGTTTTGGAATGGACATTTCCCCTGATATTGTGTAAGGCTGTCAGGTCTTTATAATATAAAATGCAGATTTTTAACTTCAGTTCCCTCTATCGTTCATTAAAAATTTGAGTGTTTGACCAAGACAGACAGAAATGTTCTGTCAAGACAGAGACAAAAATATTCTCTCAAGACATATGCTAATTTTTAATTATGATAGTGGTCCAGGGGTTATGTAATAACTGTCATAGAAAAGAAAAAGAGACCTAACGAGTGGTTAGTTATTAGGACAGTAAATGTGCCCCCTCTCTGGGAGAAACAATTGATATATAGGATACAAAGTTAATTAAGCTGGAGATATGATAAAAGTTCATCTAAAAACTAGACACTTCTTGGAGGCAAAGCATTGAGACCTTGAACAATATTCTTCAATATCCAAATTCATCTTGATATTCCTCAGGAATAACCAGAGACCCTGAACAATGAGCTGTCATAAGAAGGACCCTTTGATAAAAGATATGAATCAGTGAAAGATTCCTTGGTAACTAAGATAGTAAAGAATCTGCCTGCATGCAGGAGACCCAGGTTCAATCCATGGGTCAGGAAGAGCTCCTGGAGAACAGAATGGTTATCCACTCCAGTATTCTTGTGTGGAAAAATCTCATGGATAAAGGAGCTTGGTGTACTATAGCCCATGGGGTCACAAAGAGTTGGACACAATTGTACAACAAACAGGTACACACATATGAATCAATGAACTTACCTTCACTTAAGAAAGAGGAACATAAATATTAATTTGTGGTTTGTCAGATGGAATATAACTGACCTTGACCCCGATCATTTTCTTGAGGAACTGGCCAAGTAAACAAAGCTAATGTGCTATGATAATGGATTCCTGACATATTCTGATGTAGAGTAAAATTCAGTCTGGTTTTCATCGTGTGGGTGGCAAGAAGCAAGAATATTCACATCTTTCTACAATAGTATGTACCTTGGCAGAATATATTTAGAGGCTAAAGTAGTTCTAAGGCAAGAGATTTTGGACACTGCAAATCAGGCAGGTGGATACTTTCGTGTTGTTTGTTGAGAAACCACTAGATATTTGTCATATCTGACTACAAATGATCACAATCTTCTATATAAAGTGATGTGGTTGTGGAAAATTTGCATGAATTAAATAGAATTTGAACGAAGTTCTTAGAGACTGTTTGTATAATTTAAACCCTCTGATATGATACACTATATATTACACTGCTCTCTTCCATTTCCATCCCCTCGGGCAATTACTACTCCTGTATTCTAACCACATCATATATTGGAGATGATTCTAAGAGGAAGATTTGATATCAGCTACTGCTATCATGTCACAGATAGATTTGGATTTCCATATAAACCTCTATTTTGAACTGAAGGTCAGGCCATTTCCTATTTTAAAGTAAAATAAAAGGAAGCATATATTTATTCTACAAGATATTTACATTTTAGGAGTTGTGTGAAAATCACTTTATCCATTTGTTTATTTATTTTTGTTATCTGTGGAGGCAGTACAATTTTATTCTTGAAATCAGAGATTGTGTGGAGAAGACAGGTGGTGAAAATCTAGCAAAAATGTAGTTGGTGCTATTCAGTTCAGTTCAGTTCAGTTCAGTCTCTCAGTCGTGTCCGACTCTTTGCGACCCCATGTTCGCAGCATGCCAGGACTCCCTGTTCATCACCATGTCTCGGAGTTCACTCAGATTCACGTCCATCGAGTCCGTGATGCCATCCAGCCATCTCATCCTTGGTCGTCCCCTTCTCCTCCTGCCCCCAATCCCTCCCAGCATCAAAGTCTTTTCCAATGAGTCAACTCTTCATGAGGTGGCCAAAGGACTGGAGTTTCAACTTCAGCATCATTCCTTCCAAAGAAACCCCAGGGTTGATCTCCTTCAGAATGGACTTGTTGAATCTCCTTGCAGTCCAAGGGACTCTCAAGAGTCTTCTCCAACACTACAGTTCAGAAGCATTGATTCTTTGGTGCTCAGCCTTCTTCACAGTCCAACTCTCACATCCATACATGACCACAGGAAAACCCATAGCCTTGACTAGACGGACTTTAGTCGGCAAAGTAATGTCTCTGCTTTTGAATATGCTATCTAGGTTGCTCATAACTTTTCTCCCAAAGAGTGTCTTCTAATTTCATGGCTTCAGTCACCATCTGCAGTGATTTTGGAGCCCAAAAATATAAAGTCTGACACTGTTTCCACTGTTTCCCATGAAGTGATGGGACCGGATGCCATGATCTTCGTTTCTGAATGTTGAGCTTCAAGCCAACATTTCTGCTCTCCTCTTTCACTTTCATCAAGAGGCTTTTCAGTTCCTCTTCACTTTCTGCCATAAGGGTGGTGTCATCTGCATATCTGAGGTTATTGATATTTCTCCTGGCAATGTGGATTCTAGCTTGTGTTTTCCAGTCCAGCGTTTCTCATGATGTACTCTGCATGCTGCTAAGTCACTTCAGTCATGTCCAACTCTGTGTGACCCCATAGATGGCAGCCCACCAGGCTCCCCCATCCCTGGGATTATCCAGGCAAGAACACTGTAGTGGGTTGCTATTTCCTTCTCCAATGCATGAAAGTGAAAAGTGAAAGTGAAGTCGCTCAGTCATGTCTGACTCTTAGCGACCCCATAGACTGTAGCCTACCAGGCTCCTCTGCCCAAGGGATTTTCCAGGCAAGAGTACTAGAGTGGGGTGCCATTGATTAACAGCCTTGACATACTCCTTTTCCTACTTGGAACCAGTCTGTTGTTCCATGTCCAGTTCTAACTGTTGCCTCCTGACCCGCATACAGATTTCTCAAGGGGCAGGTCAGGTTGTCTGGTACTCCCATCTCTCTCAGAAATTCCCACAGTTTATTGTAATCCACACAGTCAAAGGCTTTGGCATAGTCAATAAAACAGAAATAGATGTTTTTCTGGAACTCTCTTGCTTTTTCCATGATCCAGCAGATGTTGGTAATTTGATCTCTGGTTCCTCTGCCTTTTCTAAAACCAGGTTGAACATCAGGGAGTTCACGGTTCACATATTGCTGAAGCCTGGCTTGGAGAATTTTGAACATTACTAGCATGTGAGATGAGTGCAATTTGTGGTAGTTTGAACATTCTTTGGCATTGCCTTTCTTTGGGATTGAAATGAAAACTGATCTTTTCCAGACCTGTGGACACTGCTGAGTTTTCCAAGTTTGCTGGTATATTGAGTGCAGCATTTTCACAGCATCATCTTTCAGCATTTGAAATAGCTCCACTGGAATTCCATCTCCTCCACTAGCTTTGTTCATAGTGGTGCTTTCTAAGGCCCACTTGACTTCACATTCCAGGATGTCTGGCTCTAGATGAGTGATCACACCATCATGATTATCTGGGTTGTGAAGATCGTTTTTGTACAGTTCTTCTGTGTATTCTCGCCACCTCTTCTTAATATCTTCTGCTTCTGTTAGGTCCAGACCACTTCTGTCCTTTATCGAGCCCATCTTTGCATGAAATGTTCCCTTGGTATCTCTAATTTTCTTGAAGAGATCTCTAGTCTTTCCCATTCTGTTGTTTTCCTCTATTTCTTTGCATTGATTGCTGAAGAAGCCTTTCTTATCTCTTCTTTTTATTCTTTTTCTTCTTATTTATTCTGCATTCAGATGCTTATATCTTTACTTTTCTCTTTTGCTTTTCACTTCTCTTCTTTTCACAGCTATTTGTAAGGGGAGGCAGCCAGCCATTTTGCTTTTTTGCATTTCTTTTCTACGGGGATGGTCTTGATCCCTGTCTCCTGTACAATGTCATGAACCTCATTCCATAGTTCATCAGGCACTATAATCAGGTCTAAGCCCTTAAATCTTTCTCACTTATTGTACACTAAAAATTACATATATTTGGCAGTCACACTTTCTTTGTGTTATATACCTTTCACATATTTTGTAAATCATCTAAGACTTTAAAATAGTATATAGCCAAGTGAACAATATTCATGTTATCTACTACTATATTGTCTCCTTAACTGTACAAAAGCCATTAATATTTTTATGACCTTATCATTTTTTTTTCCTGTGTAGGAGACACTATATAAATGGTAAAGTTATATGCATGTTTGAAGGCCTGGTTCATCAAATTATCACCTTTCATTTATTAATGTATACCATTCACCAAAGAAAGGGAACTTTTTCATGCATGTATATATATATATATATATGTATCACATCAAGCATAATTCTTGCATAAAACTCCAATATGGAAGAATTATACCTTGGGCAACATACAATTGCTTTGCATTCTGCTTTTTCCAGAACAACCCAAGTCTAGACCTATTGTCTGATATAAATATCAATAACACATATTTCACTTATAAATCATTTGAACATCCAATTATATCATGTAATCCTGTGAAATTAATGTCAATTGCTTTTGTCTCCAAGATTTAATAATTTGTTGTTGTTTAATTGAATTAAATTTAAAGTATTTCCAAGGAAATACAGATTTTAATAGTGTCAAGCTAGTCATTTCAGAAGAGATCACGTTTATTCAAGGTGGTTTGGCTGTAGAAAAGCTAGTCATTTCAAATTAACTCTTCAGTTGAACATAAATAGAAAACTAAAAGAAAAAAAGCATGTGCAAAATATGTTTTAAATTATTTGAGAGCTTTCAATGAAGTGGAAGATTATAGGAGCAAGAACTTGATAACACTACAAGCCCAGAGCTCTGAACTTAGTATCAGGATCAGTTTTTCTTTTTAGTACCCACATGGTCCCCTAAACAAGAGAAACTGATGCATAAGTTTCAGAAATGAATAAGAATTTTTAACATAGTCATATAACTGAGAGGGCAAATTTGAAGTTTAGGGTTTTCCACAAATCAGCATGGCTGGTAAACAATCCATCAATTCAGGTTAGATTCAGAAGGTCACTTCCTCTATGTAATGATACATAGAAAACAGAACAGAACTCCACTGAACAGGCTGAAAATGACACTCACAGATATGGAATCTTAGCTTTACTTAACTAATTGGGTTAGGAAAATTAAGATTATTAATATTGCCAATCTAGACTGGTAAAGACTTTGCCTGCAGTGCAAGAGAACTGGGTTCGATCCCTTGGTTAGAAAGGTCTGCTGGAAAAGGAAAGGTTACCCATTCCAGTATTCTGGCCTAGAGAATTCCATGGGCTGTATAGTCTATGGGGTCTCAAAGAGTCAGACACAACTGAGCGACTTTAACTTTCACTTTCTCCACTTGTTTTTTGTATGCATCATATCTAAACTTGATAATTCCTCTTTGTTTCCAATGATTAAAAATGTCTTACACTCTGTGTTGTATGTGTGTGTGTTTAGTCGCTAAGTCATGTCCTACTCTGTGACCCCATGGTCTGTAGTCAGGCATGCTCCTATGTCCATGGAACTTTCCAGGGAAGAATACTGGACTGGGTTGCCATTTCCTTCTCTTGGGGATATTCCTGACCCAGGAATCAAACTGATGTCTCCAGCATTAGCAGGAAGATTATTTACCACTGAGCTACCTGGGAAGCCCCTTACAATCTCTAAGAGGTAATAAACTCATTCTTAGAATGAAAAACACAAATCTAATCAGTGTCTCTTCTTGCCTCTCTTAGTTTTGTCATTTGCAAATGACACTATTGAAAATGTAGAATTTCTATATTTAAGAATAAGAAATTAATATTCCTGAAGAATACAAGATATTGGAAGCCAAACACCCTTGATATTAAATTGAACATTATTAATGATAATATAAGGACTGGGATGAAAACTATGCATCTGTGCACTTGGTGAAATATAGTATTCCCTAGAGTCTTGTTCACAGTTTTAGTTATTGAAGCAATATATATTTACTGAGTATCTATGTGTTGCTGTAAGAGTCGGACATGACTCAGTGACTAAACAACAACACACTGCTGCATCCTGTTCTTCATAGAAGGGGTACAGAGTTTTTTGTTTGTTTGTTTTAAACTTAACCTAATTGAGCTTATATTCTAATGTGTGAGTATAATAAGCAAAGAAGAAAGAAATTTCATATAAGAATGTGACAGGTATTTTAAGTATAATAAAGTAGTCTGATAAGTGTAGAATGAGCTTGGGATAAAGGAATGTGATTCCTGAAGGGTGCTAAAGAAAGCTTTTAGTATAATGAATTTGACAAAGATTTGAAGGGAGTGAGAGGGTAAACTATGTAGGTACATGGGGGACTGCATTTATCATAAGCCAATGGCAAAATGTGTGAGAAGATCTTAAAGTAGAGAGACATTTGTTTGTATGAATAATAGCAGGTCAGAAGTGAAATAAGAGATGGAGAGGCAGATCATTTGCAAATTTGAAGATAGAGACAACATAATTTACTAATGAACTGGTTTTTGGACTTGAATGTTATCTGGATAACTACAACACTTTTTGTGCAAATGGTAAAACAAATATGTCATTTAATTAAGTGCAGAAGTCTGCTTATGAGCTACTATTATTTGGGGGATTGGTGTTGGTGGAAAGAAAGAGTGTGTCTTGAACTGAGTATGAAATCATAATAAGCAATCAAGTTGAGACAGCAAGGGAGTAGGTAGATACATATGAATCTATAATTCAGAAGAGAGACACAATTTAAAAAGATAATTTAGGGAGTCAGCCTTTCAATGCATCCAAAATCAATACAATGTGTCAAAAAATAATGACCATAGATAGAGAAAATGAAGTCTAGGACTCACACGTGGCCCTTCACTTGCTGGTAAGGCATTCTGAATGGATGATAAGACACTAAGAGAGAATCTCTTTCTGTACATTTCCTAGCTCTAGAGATCATCTGCCTTCCTTTCTCATGGCCCTCATCCATCTTCAGAACAGCAATGGCCAGTTAAATCTTCCTCACTTTGCATTATTCTAACACTGACACTTCTTCTGCCTCTTGTTTCTACTTTTAAGTACGCTTGTGATTGCAGTGGATCCCCTTAGATAATCCAGTGAAATTTTAAATCATCTAATTAGCAAACCTAATTCCCTTTTTGATGTAACATGAAAACTTAACAGGTTCTGGGGATTAGGATATGGAAATCTTTAGGGGGTTCTTTATTCTATCTACCATAAAAGGGAATAAATGTAAAGCTGAGTATTGATGATAGGCAACATGAAGGTCATTGATGATCTTATCAAGCAATATCTCTGTGGAGCAGTTTGTGTAAAATCTAATTGGAATGCAATTAGGAGAGAAGGGGGAGATGAAATTTAGATTAAAATGCTAAAGATAGCTCTTTTGAAGAGTTTGCTAAAGGAGAACAGGAGATGAGTTCAGGATAAAGTGTTCTTGAGAGGAGAGGTGAACTGATAGACTATAAACTGATAAAAGAACAGAAATGTAAGATGATAGAATATAAACTGATAAAAGAACAGAAATATAAGATGTATGAGAAATTACAGGAGTACAATTATTGAGTAGGTGACTCATAATGGAATCTAGTGAAACATAATATAATTGAATTGGACAGGAGCTTCATCCATAGTGAAAGAAAGAGTGGTAGAATACAAAGTTAAGGTTTAGGTTGGTCAGTTTAGAATGAATGATTGTTTACTCACTCAGTTGTGTCTGACTCTTTGTGACCCCATGGACTGTAGCCAACCAGACTTCTCTGCCTATGGAATTTTCCAGGCAAGAATACTGAAGTGGATTGCCATTTCCACCTCCAGGGCATCTTCCTGACCCAGGGATCGAATCGGTGTCTCCTACATAGAAGGTAGATTCCTTAGCCTCTGAGCAATCTGGAAAGTCCCAGTCCAGGGGGATGATGTTAATATGTTCTGCTATAGTGTTTATTTTCCAGGGATATCAAAAGTTAAACAATCAGCATAAAACAAGGAAGAGAGAGAATCTTTTAGCATTTAAGAAGAAAGACAAAGTTGTGAAATAATCACCTTCTATGGTACTTCAAAATATTTTCACATCATGGTACAGTTGGAAAATATTTGTGCAAAATACTGGTAGATATGTAAGAGTGCTCATAGCTGAAGGTGACTGGGAGTAATTGCAGGGTAACTAGGATCTATAAGTCAGCCCAGACATTTAACTGTTCTATGAGCAGTAGAACAATAATTTGCAAATTTGTAACATATCTGAGGTATATCAGTGTATGGTAGCACAGTGATTGGGGAATAAGTATGGAATGAAAGAGTAAACACACTAGGGAAAGGATTAAAAATGATGAACAACTTCATTAAATTTATTTATCCTTCACTTAGGTGAGACTATACCATACCCATGTGGTTTTCCACAGCCACATCTAGATGTATGGTAAGAAAGAATATAGACATAGTCAATATGAATTAAAATAGATTTCGCTCCCAAATGGAGAGAAAGGTAAGAAAATCAGCACATAGGTAAAGGAGAGATTGTAGTGAAAGACCATGGGAAGAAAAATAAAGATGTGAGAGGAAATGGGGGATATGGCATAGATAGGAGGATCAGTGTAATGGTATCACAGTTCTGTCAAAGGATGTAATTTGTAAAGATGCAAGTCAGAATGGAGAATAATTACAGCCAAAATCTTTACATAACTGCAGTTACTGGCAGTGGTCAAACTTTAGGATATGACTATAAAAATAGTGGCTGATGTAAAGAAATGGAAAAAATAATTGGAAGACAGGAGAAGATGCCAAGGTATCAGAGTATCAAGATTTATGACAAGATTAGTGTTAAGGTGAGAAAAAGGGCCAGGAACTAAGGTTTTCAATCATAGATAGACTCCAAAAATGTTTTCTGAGCCTCTGTTCTCAGGTGCTGGCTGAGTGCTCACTCTGCTTTTAAGGACCAAAAAAAAAAAAAAAAAAATGTACAATAGTTATCCTCCTAAATTTAACATACATTTCCTAGAAAATCCAGCTTTTCTGCCTTAACATGCTTGTCTTTGGATCCATAATTACAAGCACCAACTGGAGCTTTGATGTTGCCAGATATTGGTCTTTATTTCCCCACTCTGCTGTTTGGCACTCTATCAATCAGATCTAGGCCCTTAAATCTATTTCTCACTTCCACTGTATAATCATAAGGGATTTGATTTAGGTCATACCTGAACGGTCTAGTGGTTTTCCCTACTTTCTTCAATTTAATTCTGAATTTGAATTTCTGCTTTATTGACTATGCCAAAGCCTTTGAGTGTGTGGATCACAATAAACTGTGGAAAATTCTGAAAGACATGGGAATATCAGACCACCTAACCTGCCTCTTGAGAAATCTGCATGCAGGCCACGAAGCAACAGTTAGAACTGGACATGGAACAACAGACTGGTTCCCAATAGGAAAAGGAGTACGTCAAGGCTGTATATTGTCACCTTGCTCATTTAACTTATATGCAGAGTACATCAAGAGAAACGCTGGACTGGAAGAAGCACAAGCTGGAATCCACATTTCCAGGAGAAATATCAATAACCTCAGATATGCAGATGACACCACCCTTATGGCAGAAAGTGAAGAGGAACTGAAAAGCCTCTTGATGAAAGTGAAAGAGGAAAGCGAAAAACTTGGCTTAAAGCTCAGCATTCAGAAAACGAAGATCATGGCATCCGGTCCCATCACTTCATGGGAAATAGATGGGGAAACAGTGGAAACAGTGTCAGACTTTATTTTTGGGGGGCTCCAAAATCACTGCAGATGGTGACTGCAGCCATGAAATTAGAAGACACTCCTTGGGAGAAAAGTTATGAGCAACCTAGATAGCATATTCAAAAGCAGAGACATTACTTTGCCGACTAAGGTCCATCTAGTCAAGGCTATGTTTTTTCCTGTGGTCATGTATGGATGTGAGAGTTGGACTGTGAAGAAGGCTGAGCACTGAAGAATTGATGCTTTTGAACTATGGTGTTGGAGAAGACTCTTGAGAGTCCCTTGGACTGCAAGGATATACAACCAGTCCATTCTGAAGGAGATCAGCCCTGGAACTTCTTTGGAAGGAATGATGCTCAAGCTGAAGCTCCAGTCCTTTGGCCACCTCATGCGAAGAGTTGACTCACTGGAAAAGACTCTGATGCTGGGAGGGGTTGGGGGCAGGAGAAGAAGGGTACAACCGAGAATGAGATGGCTGGATGGCATCACTGACTCGATGGATGTGAGTCTGAGTGAACTCCAGAGATGGTGATGGACAGGGAGGCCTGGCGTGCTGCGATTCATGTGGTCGCAAAGAGTCAGACACGACTGAGTGACTGAACTGAACTACTGTTTGGCTGGTTCTTCCTTTTTTTTTTCTCTTTCAAATACAAATTACCCTCTAGTCCTTCCACACTCCAGATAAAGCTAAGTCTCTAATTTTGTGAAAAAAAATTAAGCAATCAGGAGAGTAATCTCATAGACTCCAATTAGCATACATACAAACCTACCACTTTTTGCACTCACATGCACCACATTTCTATTTACGTGAACTTAGTAGCTTTTATAAAAGTCAATTTCACCAAGAGTGTTCTAGGTCCAATTCTTTCTTTTCTACTTAAAACATTGCTATAGCATCATCATTTTTCCCTCATTAGTGGATCATCCCAGAACTAACAAGAAATTCAGTAACAATGCTTCCTGATAGCACTTTTTCTTTTACATCTTATCAATTTAAAGCAGTTATCTATATGGACTTCCTATCGATTCCTTTATTCCCATCTTATCTTCCTTCACTCTGTTTTATTATATTGTACTATACATAGCATCATATTTATAATTTACATGGAAAACATATATTTTAAGTTGATAGCTTGATGAGCTTTATATATATTCAAGCAACTCAGAACTCTATGAATATATAATATTTCCATGACTCTAGAAATTTCCCTAATGTCTATTTCCAGTCAATATCCCCTAATCCCTGTGAGGTAACTGTAACAGTACTAGATTGGCAAATATTATTAGTGATATTATGGTAACAGTGAGAGAAAGATGGAGAATATTTATTGGGACAAGACCATGGATATTTTTAAATTCTATTAGTATTTCATTAAATTGTCTATGTAGGGACATAGTTTATCCTGTTTTATCAAGTAAAGAACCTTTTTGAAATTTCCTTCAATAAGCTAAATTAAACCTTTTAGTATGTCCATTTACTTAAATATAAGTCTGCACAAAGATTTTGGTCCTTATCATTAAGCCTGTCTATTATAAGTGGTATTGTGCTGCTTGGAAATCTTGAGTCTGAAAATTGTGTATCATTTCCTGAAAATTTGAATAAGTAACCCATGATCTTACTGTTAGTCATTTGGGCCAAAGTCCCAAATACATTCTTCCTCTATGTGTGTGCATGTTTGTGTGTGTGTGCACTATGTTGTTTCATTCATGTTCAACTGTTTGTGACACTATGGACTGTAGTCCACCAAGATCCTCTGTCTGTGGGATTCTTCAGTCAAGAATATTGGAATGGGTTGTCATGGTCTCCTCCAGAGGATTTGCCAGACACAGGGATTAAGCCCATGTCTCCTGTGGCTCATGCCTTGCAGGCAGGTTCTTTACCACTTAGCTACCACTATAGGCTCCGGTTACTCACATTTATAACCTTTCAATAGCTATTATTTTTGGAAAGGCCTCTCCTTTCATGTCTAAACCCTAAACCGAAATTCCCAGTTTACCTTTCATTGTTCACTCTGATGCTTACTGAGATTAACATTTATGTATTTATTAGTTGGTAGCTCTTGCTTGCCCCACTCAGCACATATCTTCTAGATAATATTAAGCAAAACTCCATATTTTAATTATACTTTTCAAAATTGATTTATTTCATATATGCATCTATATTTTAATCATTATTTTACTTTGATTCCTGATATGAATCTTTTCTTACATTGTCTCTTTCACCTGCCTATCTCTTAAACGTCTATTTAGGTGTATGCAAGGCTGACTAGAATCTTTGAACTCAATTGCTAAGTCAATTTCTGCCTCTACCATTAATCAAACAGCCTTGAGCGTCTTGATTTCTGTATCCATAGAAGTTTTAGTCCTGCTTCCTTATTGTCATAGTTGCTTGTAGTTTTATTACAGTACTTTAGATTATCTCTAAATTAATTTCTATTCTATTTTTGTTGTGTTCTTTTCAAAAATAGTCTTTGCTGAATGAGGATGATGAACAAAATTATATCAAGCTCTCAATAAAATAGCTTTAAGCCTTAAAATTTAATTAAAAGGATAACTTGAATTTGGACTTTCATGTATCAGATTGTTCAATTATTTACTTTATTTTCTAATTGAAGGAAATTTATTTACAATGTTGTATTGGTTTCTTCCATGAGTGCTTGCATTCTCAGTCTCTAAGTCGTGTCTAACTCTTTGTGATGTCATGTACAGTAGCCCACCAGGCTCCTCTATTCATGGTTTTCCCAAGCGAGAATACTGGAGTGGGTTGCCATTTCCTTCTCCAGGGGATCTTCCCGTTCCCTGGGATCAAACCTGCATCTCCTGCATTGGCAGGCAGATTCTTTACCACTGAGCCACAAGGGAAACACCACAAATACAAATCAGCCATAATTATAAACAGATCATCTCCCTCTTGAACCTTCCTCCCCTCCCCATGGACCAGACTGAGTTTAACAGAATGTTATTTGGGTAGTGATGACTTGTTAGTACACAAATCTTAAATAATATAGACAGGTGTATAGTCACACATCCTGACACATTGTACAACTTTCTGGAGATGAGAGAAAATATGCATTGTCATCACATTATTTTTCATTATTCAGTGTCTCTTGACTCCTCCCAAGCTACTAAATGTGAATTCTCTCTTTTTTTAACACACTCCATGTGTTTGTCTTTACCTGATTCTGCACATCAAGTCATGTATGTAAGTTTGACACCATTTATTTTTACCTCCCACTCACCTTGCAATACTCACTCCAGTCAATTTTGGACTCTGTCTATCTGGATTAATATTCTGGGTCTATTACTATCTTTGTGTTCTCTGGAAACTTATTTAACATTGTCTTGCTCTATTCTCCTTTTGTGTATATAATATTACTGACCTCATAACAAACACAACACTGTAAAACAATTTTCCTCCAATTAAGAAATAAATTTTAAAAATGCATAGTATATCACTTTCCACAGATCCTGCCATAGATTAGCACTTGATAAATGTTCAGAGTTATTATTAATTATGGGAAGGCAAAGGGTATTTTCCACAGATTCTGTGTCTATTAGTTCTACTTTCCTCTTGCTTTGTCCCCAGAACCATGAGAACATTATTTATTCAACTCTTTCATCACTCTACACAAGCATGCATGCATCCCTTTACCATACTAGCATTCCCTCGCCAATGCCCAGATAGAGCCTCTCATATTTATTATCTTCCTGATACCAGTTTGGAAGTAGTCTCCTTCCCATTATATTAGAAAAGACATAAATACAAAGTAGGAGATGCCAAGAATTGAGGTTATACCTGAGGGACATTTCTAAAATGTCCTAAGTATTTCAGATGCTAAACAGAAAATAAACAGGTTAAGCTTGAAAAAAAAAAAAAACAACAAAAAAACTTGTCATAACTGAGGGCTCTCCAGGGTCTTTCAAATTCCTCATATGAAAATCAATTTAAGAAAAAGTCTGCTTCACAGAGAGCAACCTCACCTTCCAGATTTTTTTTGTTCATATCAGAAAGGCTAGCTTACCTAGGATAGGAAACAGCCCCTGTCACAATTTCAGTGGTCATATCTTCACAAAATTTTTATGTAGTCCTTTTAAAATTTTCAGTAAGTGTCCTAAGAGTTCTATCAATCAATGTAAACTTTTTTTTTTTTTGTTTTTTACTGCTAAGTCCTTTACCTTAAATCTCAAACTCAGACTGATACAAAAACATCTTGATATAGTGGCTGTCACTCTTAATTGGAAAATAGTTGTCCTTCCCTTTCTACCTCCCAGATATGTGGTGATTGACTTATTTTGTGCCTTTGTAGAGTGGACTGTGTACCTTATTTTGGTCACTGATCTGTGAGCAAACATGATGTGTTATACTTCTGGGCTATGGTAAACTATTACTAATGAAATTCTTCAAAATTATCTTTTCCTCTGGCATGGAGACTGGCCATGTTTGCACTAATGTACTATCAATGAAACTATGAGCCGTGCTATGTAAGGCCATACAAGATGGACAGGTCATGGTGGAGAGTTCTGACAAAATGTGGTCCACTGGAGAAGGGAATGGTAAACCACTTCTGTATTCTTGCCTTGAGAACCTCATGAACAGTATGAAGAGGCCAAAATATAGGACACTGAAAGGAACTCCCCAGTTTGGTAGATGCCCAGTGTACTACTGGAGAAGAGTGGATAAATACCTCCAGAAAAAATGAAGAGGATGAGCCAAAGTGAAAACAGTGCCCAGTTGTGGGTGTGATTGGTAATGGAAGTAAAGTCCAATACTGTAAAGAACATTATTGCATAGGCACCTGGAATATTAGGACCATGAATCAAGAAAAACTGGAAGTGGTCAAACAGGAGTTGAAGAGTAAAAATCAACATTTTAGGAATCAGTGAACTAAAAAGGACCGAGTTCGAAATGCAATAAATGAGTATAATCTCAAAAATGACAGAATGATCTCTGTTCGTCTCCAAGGCAAACCATTCAGTATTACAGTAATCCAGGTCTATGTCGAAACCATTAATGTGAAAGAAGCTGAACAGTTCTATGAAAACCTATAAGACCTTTTAGAACTAACACCAAAAAAAGATGTCCTTTTCATCATAGGGGACTGAGATGCAAAATTAGGAAGTCAAGAAATACCTACAATAACAGAGAAAACTGGCCTTGGTATACAAAATAAAGTAGGGTAAAGGCTAACAGAGTTTTGCCAAGAGAATGCACTGGTCATAGCAAACATCCTCTTCCAATAACATAAGAGAAGACTGTACATATGGATATCACCAGATGGTCAATACTGAAATCAGATTGATTATACTTTTTGCAACCAAATATGGAGCTCTACAGTAAGCAAAAACAAGACCAGGAGTTGTCTATGGCACAGATAGTGAACTCCTCATTGAAAAATTCAGACTTAAATGAAAGAAAGTGGGAAAATCATTAAACCATTCAGGTATAACCTAAATAAAATCCCTTACAATTATACAGTGGAAGTGGCAAATAGATTCAAGGGATTAGATCTGATAGACAAAGTGCCTGAAAAGTTATGGATGGAAGTTTGTGGTATTGTACAGAAGGCGATGATCAAAACCATCCCCAAGAAGAAGAAATGCAAAAAGGCAAAATGGTTTTCTGAGGAGGCCGTACAAATAAGTGAGAAAAGAAGAAATGCAAATACTCAAAGAAGAAAAAGAAAGATATATCCATCTAAATGCAGAGTTCCAAAAACAGCTTCCTTAGTGATTAATGGAAAGAAATAGAGGAAAAAATAGAATGGGAAAGACTAGATATCTCTTCATGAAAATTAGATATAGGGAACATTACATGCAAAGATGGTCATAATAAAGCCCAGAAACAGTGTGGACATAAGAGAAGCAGAATATATTAAGAAAATTGGCAAGAATACACAGAACTATACAAAAGGATGTTAATGACCCAGATAACCACAATGGTGTGACCACTCGCCTAGAGCCAGACATTCTAGAATGCAAAATCAAGTGTGCCCTAGGAAGCATCACTACAAACAAAGCTAATGGAGGTGATGACATTTGGCTGAAACTAGTTCAAATACTAAAAGATGATGCTCTTAAAGTGCCACATTCAATATTCCAGCAAGTTTGGAAAACTCAGCAATGGTCATAGGACTGGAAAACTTGAGTTTTCATTCCAATCCCAAAGAAAGGTTATGTCAAAAATGTTCAAATGACTACACAATTACACTCATCTCACACACTAATAAAGTAATGCTCAAAATTCTCCAAGCAAGGCTTCAACAGTATGTGAAACAAGAACTTCCAGATGTTCAAGCTGGATATAGAAAAGGCAGAGGAACCAGAGATCAATTTGCATTGCTGGATCATATAAAAGCAAAAAAAAAAAAAAAAAAATCCAGGAGAATATCTACTTCTGTTTCTTTGATTACACTAAGGCCTTTGACTATGTGGACCACAACAAACTATGAAAAATTCTTAAAGAGATGTAAATACCAGACCACCTTACCTACTTTTTGAGAAACCTGTATGTAGGTCAAGAAGGAACAGTTAGAACCAGACATGGAACAAAGAACTGGTTTAAATTGGGAAAGGAGTATGGCAAGGCTCTATGTTTTTACCCTGCTTATTTAACTTATAAGCAGAGTACATCATGTAAAAGGCCAGGCTGGTTGAGGCACAAGCTGGAATTAAGATTGCAGGGAGAAATATCAATAACTTCAGATATGCAGATGATACCACCATTATAACAGAAAGCGAAGAGGAGCCAAAGTGCCTCTTGATGAAAGTGAAGAGGAGAGTGAAAAAGCTGGCTTAAAACTCAGGATTCAAAAAGCAACATCATGGCATCTGGGCCCATCCTTTCAGAGCAAATAGATGGACAAACGATGGAAACAGTGACAAACTTTATTTTATTGGGCTCCAATATCACTGCAGATTATGACTGCAGCCATGAAATTACGAGACACTTTCTCCTTGAAAGAAAATCTCTGACAAACCTAAACAGCATTTTAAAAAGCAGAGACATAACTTCACCATAAAGGGTCCATCTAGTCAAAGCTAAATCTCACATGTATGGATGTGAGATTTAGACCATAAAGAAAGCTGAGTGTCGAAGAGTTGATGATTTTGAACCGTGGTGTTGGAGAAGACTCGAGAGTCCCTTGGACTGCAAGGAGATCCAACCAGTCCATACTAAAGGAAATCAGTCCTGAATATTCACTGGAAGGACTGATGCTGAAACTGAAGCTCCAATAATTTTGTCACCTGATGAGAAAAGCTGACTCATTAGAAAAGACCCTAACGCTGGGAAAGATTAAAGGCAGGAGGAGAAGGGTAAGCTGATGGATGAGATGGTTAGATGGGCATTAGCTTGCACAAGCTCCAGGATATGGTGATGGACAAGGAAGCCTGGGATGCTGCATTCCATGGGGTCACAAAGAGTCAAACATAACTGAGTGACTGAACTGACTGACTGACTGTCTGATATATATATATGGGCTTCCCTGGTGTCTCAGAGGTTAAAGCGTCTGCCTGGAATGCAGGAGATCAGAGTTCGATCCCTGGGTCGGGAAGATCCCCTGGAGAAGGAAATGGCAACCCACTCCAGTACTCTGGCCTGGAGAATCCCATGGAAGGAGGAGTCTGGTGGGCTACAGTCCATGGGGTCACAAAGAGTTGGACATGACTGAGAAAATTCACTTATCTTCATATATATATATATGAATATTTACTAAACTTGTTTCCTATTAGAGTGTTTATCTGTCTGATTTTTATAAGATGATGTTTATCAAGGTATACCTGCTCACCTACAATGAACATATGATGTGAGTGAACAATATTTTGTTTTGTTTTGTTTTAAGCTCTTTAGATAACGGGCTGGTGTTTTATTGGACAAAGATTATTCTCTCTTTCCTGACTCAATCTGAGCTTAAATTTCTCACTTTATCACCTGATCCTGGCCTTCAGAACTCCAAGCTGCATCCCACAGTTAGGTATAACATAGAACAAATATTGTTCACCTGTCTTATCTTAGAACTCTATAGGAACAGAATAGCAAATATATTTATCTCTTCATAAGTGAGAATGTTGTCCTTAATCAATGGCAAAATTTGAAATCAAGCAAAAGTCTTTAGGTCTCAGACAGTGATCATTGCCATATTGCTGTTGTTTTTCAGTTGCTCAGTCATATATGACTCTTTGGGACCCCATGGACTGCAGCATGCCAGGTTTCCCTGTCCTTAACTCTCCCCAAGTTTGTTCAAACTCATATCCATTGAATTGATGATGCCACCCAATCATCTCATTCTCTGTCTTCCCTTTCTCCTCCTTCCCTCAATCTTTCCCAGCCATCAGGGTCTTTTCCAATAAGTCAGTTTTTCTCATCAGGTGACCAAAGTACTGGAGCTTCAGTTTCAGCATCAGTCTTTCCAATGAATACTCAGCATCTTCCAGTTAACAGTTTCAGCATCATAAAACCATTCAATTTTTTTTTTTTCCTCTCAAAATTCACAACAGCTGCTTTGTCTTTCTGACTAAGCTAGCTGTCTTGGACTGTTTTAGTTTTACCTGGAGGATTCTGAAGAAGTCTATTTTGTTTCACTAAGCAATCTCAAAGCCTCATCTAATGTATTGAATAAATCAGGGTGTTTTCAAGCAAACAGACAATGTGTACAATAACTTTTTCACAACATAGATTTGTGGAAATTCTTTATTAATAATTTAGATCAAAACAATAAAATTTCTGGAGAAGGAAATGGCAACCTACTCAAGAATTCTTGCCTGGAAAATCCCATGGACAGAGGGGCCTAGCAGGCTACAGTCCATGGGGTCATAAAGAGACATAACTTAGTGACTAAACAGCAATAACATTTCACATCAGTTCCTGATTTTCTTTGCAATTACTTTTAAATTATATTTCTTTAGGTTTTGGTCTGCTGAAGTTTACATATTGATTTCTTCCTTCAGGGTCTTTACATTTATATATTGTACCATGTCTAACTGAACAAAGGATTTGAAACTACTTTTGATAATTAAGCCTAAAATATGCTAAAAAGAACAGACAGTTTTAGGTGGCTTTTGATTTAGTTTTTCAGTGATTCAATTTGACACAACAGTTCTGTACTCATCAACTTGATTCAGACAGTCACAACCTTAACAATCTTTAGTTAAGTAAAAGTGACATTTAAGTCTTATAAAAAAGCAACTTGATTTTAGATGTTCAGAATGTAAGGATTGTTTCTGATTATTCTAAGTAAAATTCAGAGTTGAATTCAGTGGAAAAAATCAAACCTTAATCCTCTTGCTCAACACTCCCAAAGTCTGTTCATATTCACTCCCATGGAAGAATATATATGCTGGTTTTAACACAAGAAAGCATTTTGCTGAAAAGAGAAGCTATATGTGATCACACAATATGAATATGAATATCAGTAATATAAGGAGATGGATGTTTCACAGTTATTCAACATGATGATTCAATCAAATAGAGTGATATTGATGGTCTTTGTATTTTTCAGGTCTAAATCTCAAAGCTGTCAAAATAGCATATAGTCCCTTTTGTTTTTCAGATAATGCAAATGGTATCTTTTGTGCTTCTCTGAACATCTTGCCATCTTTGAACTTTTCTTCCTTTTCAGGAATAGTTCTGTTTGTCTTTCTGACTAAGCTAGCTGTCTTGGACCCTTTTTTTCTAACCTAGAGGATTCTGAGGAAGTCTGTTTTGTTTCAGTAAGCATTCTTTTTTAAAATTTTTTAATTTAAAAGTATTTATTTTAACTAGAGGCTAATTACTTTACAATATTATATTGGTTTTGCATTCTTAAAGCCTTATCTAATTTATTGAATAAGTCAGGGTGTTTTCAAATGAATAAACTATGTGTACAATAGTTTTCTCTCAACACATATTGATGGAAATACTTTATTAATAATTAAGAAAATAATAACATTTCAAATCAATTCCAGTTCTTAGTTTGCTGAGTTCCACACCAGTTTTGTCTAATTAAGAATGTGAGACCAAAATAATACATTTTTCTATACACCTCTGTAATGATATTGGTGCTGGCAATCCATGGCACAACATGTATGATCATTGGTTGAAGCACTGTTTTAAGTTTTGCCTATTACACTTTTGAAAAATCTAGTTGTAAAAAGCCTCTTCCACAAAATTAATCTAAGTGATACTTTATTAAAACAGGTATTTTAAGAAATAATGCTTAAAAACAAAAAATAGTGACCCTGTCTACCTCTCTGATTTCTCCCTCACAAATTATTATAGAACACAATCAGTGTCTGAACATTCCTATTATTTCTTCATCTTTCTATTCTCTAAAATTTCTGAGAGATCTGTCTTCTCAGTATTCTACTTGATAGAGATATGCAGAGAATAAGAGTGACTTCATTCAGATCTTCATTAATATATTTGGCTTCTGTCTAAATCACATGTTTAATAGCTGCATATGAAATATAAACTCCCCATTATATTACTGATACTCACAGTAAATATTATCTCGTCATATGAAGGGTCTCTTTTTCAGAGAATGCTCTCTCATGACAAGATAACCACACTTTTTAATATCATGTGAGATTCAAGGATCATTTGAAAGTTTTTCTGTTTGTTTTGTCTTTTAATCACTGACCCTATGTTTCCCATTTTGGAGCCAATGGTAAGGGCCATGTTATAAAATTTATGCTAATAAAGTATTGCTAATATATTAGAAGTGATCATAGTCATGCTAACCTGCAAACTTATAAGTTATTTTACAGACATATGTAAGTTGATTCCTCTGCAGTGCTTTGAAATCAGTACCACTGGCATTAAGGAAAGTAGAAAAAAGGGCCAGTTTTATCTCTGGGTGCAATCTGATGTTTAGGGATTAAAGTCCCTCAGGCCTGACAAAGACAAGTAACAATTCTGTGCCAGCCTGTGCTCCCATAACTGTCAGTGACTCACCTCTTTTTCCTCTGTCTTTACTCATGCAATGCAAAGACATAACACCGTGAGTGTGTGTGTATATTCGTGTCCCTCTGGTAAAGATTACCTTTGGCTTCTAGGTAGCAGCTGGTTCGCTTTGGAGAATGCTAAAAAGTAATTTGTGTGTCAGCATTGGTTTCACAGATGAGGCTCTCTTTTCTTTTTCATTTCCAATTTATGTTGCTAGATAATTTATAGAGAGGAGGCCTCTAAGTAAGGTTTTTATAGCACCCATTGGAAGCTTGCCACTAATCTCTGGCATGATAAACCCATGCCAGTCTTTGGTTTTCCATTTTCCTTCATTTTATTTTCCCCTTCACTAAATTGATCCCTACTAAATAAAAGAACAAAAGCCCATTGATGAAGCAAAAAGGTTTAACTTTAATAATTTACTATGTAATTTCACGGCAAGCCTTTTAATGATGCTTAATTTTCTTAATGCTCTTAATCCTCTGTAAGAAAAATGTTGATAATGCAACACATTATTATATTTGAGGGAGGAATGTGTTCTTGCAAGTAATTGCTTAATTACTTTAGTGAATTGTGTAATGCTGGCTTGATGTGCCTTTCCATCTGTTTTCTTTAATTTATTGAATTGATGCCATCTGACAAAAGAGCAAATGAAAATCACATGAGACAGGAAGGAGAATAGGTCATCATCCTCAAGGCTTTTGGGAGCACAGGCTGGTTCAGAAACTTAAGTCTGCCAGCTGACATGAAAAATCCCAAACTTCAGAGCTGAACTCCTGTGTTTAAATTCTGCTTCCTGCTATTCATAGTTCAGTGAACTCAGGAAAACCTGATTTTTCAGTTACAAAATGTGAATAATAATCCATTTAACTGTCATATACTGAACAATTTTCATGGGTCAAAAACTCTTTAGGAACTAGATATATACATGAAGATAAATGAGAACCTTAGTGATTCATAATCTTGTTGCCTGTCTTCTCAGAGTTACTGAGAGTAGCAAAAGAGAAATGACTGGAAAATTCATTCAATATTCCCTACCTTGGATACAGTGGCTTTCCTGTTAACCAAATTCTGCTAAATTACTCCTTCTGTTAATGCTTCTTCTGGTTTGAAATGTGAGAAGCATTTACAATGTAAATATTTGATCTATAGTCTAATAGGAAAGGATTAGAACAACCTCTGGCTCAGTTGGTAAAGAATCCATCTGCATTGCAAGAGACCCAGGTTTAATCCCTGGATAGGGAATATCCCCTGGAGAAGGAAATGGCAACCCACTCAAGTGTTCTTGCCTGGAAAATTCTATGGACACCGGAGCCTGGTGGGCTACAGTCCATGATGTCACAAAGAGTCAGACACAACTGAGCATCTGAGCATGAAGATGTGCAACAAGCTCTAACTCTGAGAACTCTGAAATTCCCTATGTGTATACTTCAACTTTATTGAACCTTAAGCTGAAATCATTTGCCTCCCCTCTAAAACTGCACCCTGACTGGTCAAGTTTCATTTCTGACATCATGCTTCGTCAGTAAAGAAGGCTTGATCTATTTTGGAGTCATCTGATTAGGTGCAAAGCCTTCCCATTCATTTATGGCCTTGAAAACATATTGTTTTAAACTAAATTTGGTTCAAGTCCAGGCTCTATAGGGTGTGAACCATAAATATGAAGAAGTCACTTCTAGTTTTAAGATCCAGTTAACATCTCTATAAATCTGAGATCCATGTATCTGACACATTGGGTTGCTGTGTAGTAAAAGGAAATAAGGTGCCTACACTGATTATTACAATATTTGGTAACAAAATAAGTACTACAAAATGGTAGCTTAAGTAAACAGCAACTCAATCTGAATTTATTACAATAAAATTACAGCTTGTGAGCATGAATTATTTCTCTCTATCCTACAAGAAATTTAAACTGCATTGCTGAATTATTTTAACTTTACTAAGTTTAGTAATATAGCTTTTAACTTAATAATCCAATAACTCCTAAATAAGTATAGAATGATTCTTAATCTTACATTCAAATAGATAGAATAAATCCATGTAGCATTTTTAAAATTTTATGAAAAATAGATACTGTAATGTTGCTTGCAAGTTGTTTCCAGTCACTCAGTTGTGTTCGATTCTGTGACCCTATGGACTTTAGCATGCCAGGCTTTTCTGTCCTTCGCCATCTCCCAGAGTTTGTTCACACCCATGTCCATTGAGTTGGTGATGGCATCCAACCATCTTGTACACTGCAATATATGAAACAGTAAATAATATTTGATGATGAAAAAATCAGCAGTCTAGTAAATGACTAACAATTGGCTTTCCACTATAAACAAAAATAAACTAAATTTTTAAAATTGAGAAATAAAGAGACAGAGAGCAAGAGAGAGACAGAGAGAGAGAGTATAAAGGAAGATGAGAGAAAGGAGCTGGAGTAAGGGAGAAAATAGCAAACAAGCCAAATTTTATTATTGCCTAATTTCATAGCAGTAATACTCCCACAACTACCTGTTTCAAGTAATTAATGCTAGTTGCTTCACAAAATTTCTAAAAAGGTAGGAATTAACATCTATATGCCAGCAAGAGTCATCTGTAGCACACAGTAGAATGATCAATAATTTTGATCAGATCTTCATCCTCAAACAATATCTATGACTAAAGAAATGGCTTTCCCTGGTGACTTGGTGGTAAAGAAGCTGTTTGCAAATGCAGATGACAGGGGTTCAATCTCTGGGTCTGGACGATCCCCTCAAGAAGGAAATGGCAATCAATTCCAGTTTTCTTGCCTGGGAATTCCATAGACAGAGGACCCTGGGAGGTTACGGTACATGGGGTCACAAAAGAGGTAGACGAGTCTTAGCAACTACACAACAACAAATAAATGTTAAGAAGCACTAGCTTTCAAAATAAAATCAAACAAACCACTTCACATATAAGGTTCTCTAAAACATAGCTTTATCTTAAAAGCTTTGCTGTTTTTGTTTTTTGCCATTCCGTTTTTCCCTTATGAAACCAAGTAAGTTTACTTTGTAAATTCCACAATTATATCTTTTCTTTTTCTAATTACTATGAATAGTTTTACATCTCTGTTTCTGTCAATCCAAAATGTAACAAATCTTAGTCTCATTTAAATTTTCATCTCCCTTTACCTGGACTACTTCACTACCTTTAGTGTTTTAAGTAAAAATATTACCATTACTTCACTTCTTATTCTATTTTATAAATTGTTTTCATATCATTATCTCTATGATAATTCTTCAAGAACTTAAGTTCTTTTAAGTCATGCTGGTTGGTTCATTAACTAATTGAATAAACACTAATTTATTTACCAATTTATTTGTAAACAGTAAAAACTTAGATGTTTTTTGTGTGAAGATTTTTTAATGTGGCAAACAAATGTTTTTTATTCATTATTTTCAACAAAAATTTATGAAATTCATATTCTTATTAAAATTAATATTTATATAGCAGTGATTATAATTCATTTTTCTGCATCTTTGTTTTGTATTCAACTGTGCCCTATTTGATTACTGTTTGAAACAGTGTGAAAAGCCTTATACTTTATCTTATGTCAAAATGTAATTTTTCATTAAGTGCTGAAGATAACTTAAGAACTTCTTAAGACCATTTTTAAAGAGATATGTGTATGCTGACTCTATAAATAAATACTGGGAGGTTTGTTTTTATATTATCAACTTTGAAGTAAAAGTAATTAATATTTTGCCATGTATAAGACACCACGTCTTTTACAATGGCATTTATATAAAATTGATATAAAAACATTTGAACAAAGATAGTTGTAACAAGTTTTCAAAATGAATTTATAGTCTGAATAAAGAAAAATTTTCAATGCCAATAATATTACTGCTAAGGAAGCAAAAGGGTAAATAATGCAACTATTCTTTGATTTTTATAAACATTTTATTTGTATCTTAAGTCTTAGATTTCCTAAAAGCTACACATCAAAAAATCATGAATAATTTGTTAAAATATAATATAAATGAAAATACAAGTTAAGTTAAAAGCAATAACATCAAGTGTTTAGGAATAGTTAACATGAAGAATGAATGGCCTATATTACCTAAGCTACAAAATCTGAGAGAAAAAAGAAAATGTGAACAAGCGGGATGATATAGCATATTTCTTAAGAAACTTAAATGTGGCAATTATCTATTCTTTTGTAATTAATTTAAAATTCCTGAAATTTTTTCTTATAATCTTATAAAAATTTATTTCACATACACACAATAAATGGCCAAGTATATTGAATAATTATATCTGAGAGTCAAATATTAAGGAAAGTTAGCCTTGCCTGATGTTTATTTTGCTTATTATAAAACAAGGATAGTTAAAACAGTTGAAAGTTAGGAATTAGAATTGACATTTGTAAAAACTTTTTCATTTGTAGCTCTTCAGAAGATACCTTCTGAAATGACCAAATAATATGAAAACAAAGGAAAATAAAGTGTGATCCCTATATACGACATATAAAATATTGAAGTTTGCAAAGTATATGCAGAGGCATTTTGGATCTTCTCAAAAACCCCCTCAGACAAAACAATGTGTGGGCATGCTCAGTTGATTCAGTTGTGTTAGACTCTTCCTGATGCTATGAACTATAACACGACAGGCTCCTCTGTCCATGGGATTCTCCAGGCAAGAATACCAGAGTGGGTTTCCATGCCCTACTCTAGGGATCTGCCCAGTCAAGGGATTGAAACTGTATCTCATGCATTACATACAGAAGGATTCTATAACCGCTGAACCACCTGGGGGCCCAGGAAAACACTACTGAGATCTGGAAAAAAAAAAAAAGAAGAAGAAGAAGTGAGGCCATCTTATTTAAGAAAATCACTCCCTTAACTTCCTAAATGCATCATGGAACAGAAAAGAAAAATTATTGACAGAGTCCATTCTCAAGAGATCACTAGACTGAGAGATCCAAAGACAAACTAACTCAGATTAGATAAAAAACTTAATGGTGAGAGTGTTTCCAGTAATTCAACTTTTTCCTAATATTATGTTGAATTTCCCTCTGGTGGGAATTTGAGAAGCAACTCTAAAAGCCTGGCAAAGCCATGTCTGGTATGTGACATGGAGATCAAGACAAAATAGAAACAAAACAAATATTTGCTCAGCTTAAAAATACCATGTCACTCTCCAGGCCTAATTTCATAATGTTGGGGGAATGTTCAGATGCTGGTTAGTTTTACGGTTATTTTTAATAAGAAAAAAATACATATTATCTACACAAAACTCAATAAATGACAAAATTAGTAAGAAAAGTTATTGAAACATGAATAAGAATTTAACAATGATCAATGATTTTAAAAATTGAAAAAAACTTATTAAACGGATAGAGCAAAAGTCACTGAATATTATAGGAAAAAATGTATTGCCTGCTACTTTAAAAACACTAAATATGTGAAACAAGTATATTTAGGATTGTAGGGGAATTAACTATAATCAAATTTTGCAAATAACAAAATTTTATGATTGATTTTTGATAAAAATGTGTGAAAATCATGATGAGGTTGATGATTTTGTAGGGAAATAACATATAATGAAAACAATAGATATATTCTAGTTTGATTAAACGAAGAACATGTTTAAAGTGCATTATATAAAAGGAAAGGAAACTTTAAAGTTGCAGAGAGAAAAAGCTAGAAAATATTTCTATGGAATAGAATAGAAAGTCTGGTAAAAGAGCCACACAAATATGGTTAATTGATTTTTATTAAGTCACCAAGGCAATTATGGAGAGGATTATTTGCTAGACCAATTGGATGTTGCTGTTTAGTCACTAAGTCCTGTTTGACTCTTTTGCAACCCAATGGACTGTATCCTTTTCATACTGTTCATGGGGTTCTCAAGGCAAGATTGCTGAAGTGGTTTGCCAGTCCCTTCTCTAGTGGACCACATTTTGACAGAAATCTCCACCATGACCCATTCGTCTTGGGTAGCCCAACACAGCATGGCTCACAGTTTCACTGAATTAAACAGTGCTGTGGTCCATGTGATTAAATTGGTTACTTTCCTGTGATGGTGGTTTTCAGTCTGTCTGCCCTCTGATGAAGAAGGGTAAGAGGCTTATGGAAGCTTTCTGATGGAAAAGACTGACTGAGGGGAAAACCGAGTCTTGTTCTAATGGGCCAGGCAATGCTCAGTAAACCTTTAACCTAATTTTCTGTTGATGGGTGGAGCTATTGATGGGTGGTCTGGGAATACCAGACCACCTGACCTGCCTCTTGAGAAATCTGTATGTAGGTCAGGAAGCAACAGTTAGAATTGGACATGGAACAATAAACTGGTTCCAAATAGGAAAAGGAGTATGTCAAGGCTGTATATTGTCACCCAGCTTATTTAACTTTTATGCAGAGTACATCGTGAGAAACGCTGGACTGGAAGAAACACAAGCTAGAATCAAGATTGCCGGGAGAAATATCAATAACCTCAGATATGCAGATGACACCTCCCTTATGGCAAAAAGTGAAGAGGAACTGAAAAGCTTCTTGATGAAAGTGAAAGAGGAAAGCGAAAAACTTGGCTTAAAGCTCAACATTCAGAAAACGAAGATCTTGGCATCCAGTCCCATCACTTCATGGGAAATAGAGGGGGAAACAGTGGAAACAGTGTCAGACTTTATCTTTTTGGACTCCAAAATCACTGCAGATGGTGACTGAAGCTATGGGATTAAAAGATGCTTACTCCTTGGAAGAAAAGTTATGACCAACCTAGACAACATATTAAAAAGCAGAGACATTACTTTGCCAACAAAGATCCATCTAGTCAAGGCTATCGTTTTTCCAGTAGTCATGTATGGATGTGAGAGTTGGACTGTGAAGAAAGCTGAGTGCTAAAGAATTGATGTTTTTGAACTGTGGTGTTGGAGAAGACTCTTCAGAGTCCCTTGGACTGCAAGGAGATCCAACCAGTCTATCCTAAAGAAAATCAGTCCTGAATATTATTTGGAAGGACTGATGTTGAAGCTAAAACTCTAATACTGTGGCCACCTGATGTGAAGAACTGACTCATTTGAAAAGATCCAATGGTGGGAAAGATTGAAAGTGGGAGGAGAAGGGGAAAGCAGAGGGTGATATTGTTGGATGGCATCACTGACTAAATGGATATGAGTTTGAGTAAGCTTCAGGAGTTGGTGATGGATAAGGAGGCCTAGTGTGCTGCAGTCCATGGAGTCGAAAAGAGTCAGACATGACTGAGCAATTGGACTGAACTGAACTGGACTGTATCTTCCCAGGCTCCTCTTGTCCATGGGATTTCCCAGGCAAGAATACTGGAGTGGGTTGCCATTTCCTTCTCCAAGGTATTTTCCTGACTCAGGGATTAAACTCACATTTCCTGCCTTCCCACTGATCCACCAGGGAAGTCAAGACTAACTGGATTGTTGTAGCTGTTCAATTGCTCAGTCCTGTCCAGGTCCGTGAGGCCCTGTGCACAGACTGCAGCACACCAGGCTTCTCTGTCCTTCACCCCCCACCCAGAGTTCACTCAAACTCATGTCTATTAAGTCAGTGACACCATCCAAACATCTCGTCCTCTTCATCCCCTTCTCCACCTGCCTTCAATCTTTCACAGCATCAGGGTCTTTCCTAAGGAGTTGGCTCTTCACATAGGGTGGCCAAATTGGATATTCATGTGTAAAAATATGAATTTAGATCTATACTTTTAACCCCCCATAATGCCTAAATAAAAACAAATCATATATCTAAACATAAACCCATTATAATTCCAGAAGAAAAGTATGAAAAAAGTTGTTGTTTAATATCTAGAGTTAAATATTTAAAAACATGATACTAAAAGCATGATGCATATATATATATATATATATTTTAAGCTGGATTTGAGCCTTCCTCCTCTCCCACAGAATCCAAAAGACTGTTCTATAATCTGTGTCTCTTTTGCTTTGGAACAATGGCATTGAAACATGTATAAGATCATATAAGGAATGAATCACCAGTCTAGGTTCAATGCAGGGTGCAGGATGTTTAGGGCTGGTGCACTGGGATGACCCGGAGGGATTGGGGGGGATTGGGAGGGGGGTCCGGGATTGGGAACATGTGTACACCCATGGCAGATTCATGTTGATGTGTGGCAAAACAAATACAATATTGTAAAAGTCAAAAAGAATAATAGTAATAATTTTAAAAAGCAAGGAAAAAAAAACTGGATTTCATCAAAATTTAAAACTCTTCAAAAGATGCTATGAAGAGACAGAAAGAAAAATCATAAATTGGAATGATATATTTATATATCTTATATCTGAAAAAATATTTTCATCCAGAATGCATTCAGCTCAGTTCAGTTGAGTTCAGTCACTCAGTCATGTCTTACTCTTTGTGACCCCATGAATTGCAGCATGCCAGGCTTCCCTGTCCATCACCAACTCCTGGAGTTCACTCAAACTCACCTCCATCGAGTCGGTGATGCCATCCAGCCATCTCATCTGTCGTCCCCTTCTGCCCCCAATCCTTTCCAGCATCAGAGTCTCTCCCAGTGAGTCAACTCTTCACATGAGGTAGCCAAAGCATGGGTTTTACAGCTTTAGCATCATTCCTTCCAAAGAACACCCAGGACTGATTTCCTTTAGAATGGACTGGTTGGATCTCCTTGCATTCCAAGGGACTCTCAAGAGTCTTCTCCAACACCACAGTTCAAAAGCATCAATTCTTTGGTGCTCAGCTTTCTTCACAGTCCAACTCTCACATCCATACCTGACCACTGGAAAAACCATAGCCTTGACTAGACAGAATGCATTGATAACTCTAAAAACTTAGTAATAGGAAAGTAAACAACTCACTTTTAATATGGCACCATTATTTGAATACATACTTATCAAAGACTATATAGAGATGAAAGCTAAGCACATGGAAAAATGTTTAACATCATTAATGATTTGAGAATTCTTAATTAACACATCTATGAATTATCACTATACGCACATTGGAATGTTTTAAAGTTTGACAGTATGAGGTATTATCAAGGTTGCAGAGCAACTGGAATTTTGTCATTGCAAGTGAGGCTATAAAATATGCATAGTCACTTGAGAACAGTTTGGCAATTCCTTAAAATTAAATATTTTACATATATATATATATATATATACACAGACATACACGGATTCTAGTTTGATTAAACTATATATGTGTGTGTGTATGTGTGTGTGTGTTTACTAATAGTATGTATGAGGTTTGTATAGATAAAACTATATAATCACATTACCAGGTTACCTCTAGGCCTTTGTCCTAAAGAAATTGTAGCATAAATCTTTGCAAAGATTTGTACACAAATATTAATGACAGCTTTACTCATAGCAATAGCACTGAAAACAATGCAAACATAGATATGCAAGGTATAGTATAGCCATACAATGAGATAATTCTCAACAATTACAGGGTATTGTACACCATAAATATATGCAACCTCACAGGTGCTTTGGAAAAAAAAAAATGAAGTGGGTGCTAAAATTCCAGATCAAAAATAAATATACATTGTATAATTTAGATAGTTGGATAAATGGATCTTAATAAATTTGTGCCTATATCTGTCTATATCCCCTCCTTCATTAGAAGTCACTAGAGAAAAAAATGATATTATGATGATGGATACATAAAATAAAAGAAACTCTCTCTAAAATGAAAAATGACTTTGTTGAAAGCTCTAAAAAACCTTATTTTAATACCTCTGTATTTTAAATATCTGGCAAGAATACAAGAAATCCATTATGTAAAAAAAGTGCCATAATGAGAGAAAAGAATGCAAAAATATCTGATATAAGAAGAAATAGATGGGACAAAAAAATTTTGTCAAATGAAATTCTATCAGAAAATAAAATACTTATTACAGAACATGATTTATGTATAGACTATATTATTTCTAGAGATTATCACTTATGTGCAGTAGAAACATGAAAAGAAAAGGCAGGAATATTAAAATCATGCTCAATAAAATAATAGATATTTGGGCAAAAGTGATTTTTTTATTCTTGGCTACTGTTTTTAAAATTCCATTTTATTCAGTTTATTTAATTTACTTTTTACTTCTTAAGTTATTTTAAAATGTCCTTTTAAACTGTACTATTAATATTTTTATCAGGGAGAGAGGTGGAAGAAAATAGTGGAAGAATAAGGTGGGGAGATTGTCAGTCTCCCCACAAATACGTGAAAAATTCAAGATACATGACAACTCCTACAAAGCAACCTCTAGGTTCCAGCAGAAGACCTCAAACCTCCAGGGTGACAGGATAAGCTCCTTGAAATGAGGTAGGAGAGAGGATGGAGACATAAAAGGGGAAAAGACTGAGAACTTTTGGATGGAAGCTTGTGCCCTGATGAAGAGAGGGAGCCCTAAAACAGGAGGATTCCCTGTTCACTGGGAGGTTCCTTCACAGGTGGACCCAAGGGGGAGCTTCATAAGCTTGGAAAACTGGTCCAAACAGTGCATTAGAGGCCAGAAAACAGAGAAAACTGCACTTTTCAGCCCATGAACAGCTCATGGACTGTGGGCAGATCAGATGGTGGGCTTAGAACCCAGATAAGCCCATAGAAGCCCTGTAAAGAAGAGGGTGGGCCTGGAGTACCAAGTGTGGGGAGTCATACAAACCTCTCCAGCACACACAACTCTTGCGGCACAGAGGGTGGGCCTGGGGAGCTAAAAGAACACACAAGCCCTGCAACATAGAGGGAGGTCCAGTGAGCCAAGACAAGTGCACACAAGACCCATTATGCAGAGGGCAGCTCAGAGTGCTTAGGGAAGCAAGCCCACATGTCTCTGCAACACAGGGCAGGTTTGGGGAGCCAAGAAAAGATCCACACAAGCCCCTACTTAGCAAGTTTTGGCCAACAATGCAGGGTGGGGATGGGGAGCAGAAGCACCAGCAGTGATTCCAGGAATAAGGAGGGGGCTAGTAGCAGTGAAAATATGCTAAGAGGGCAGCTTTGAAGTGGCTGTGGAAATAGACATGTCTAACATCTCCAAAGCCAGAAGGCCTGCCCAAAGACACACTGAACTCATTGACACCGCAAAACCTGCTACTACTAGACACTGCAAGGCCCTCTAGAGAGAGGGAGATCCAACTCCATTAACTGGAACACAGGCACAAACACCCCCAACCAGGAAAACATCACATGACACATATGTACTGCAGTGTTCACAGGCTTTCACCTTATTTTCCAGTTTTTATTCATAAATTTTAGCTTTTAGATTAGCTTTAGATTTTCAGAAAAGTGAAAACATAGTACAGAGTTAATAAAATACACCCCTGACACACAGTTTCTGTCATTAATATTACACATTAACATGACTTGGTATATATATTTTATTATGATAAATTAACATTACCTAAAAGGAACCTATATGCAGGTCAGGAAGCAACAGTTGGAACTGGACATGGAAAAACGACTGGTTCCAAATAGGAAAAGGAGTACGTCAAGGCTGTATATTGTCACCCTGCTTATTTAACTTATATGCAAGGTACATCATGAGAAACGCTGGGCTAGAAGAAGCACAAGCTGGAATCATGTTTGCCGGGAGAAATATCAGTAACCTCAGATATGCAGATGACACCACCCTTACGGCAGAAAGTGAAGAACTAAAAGCCTCTTGATGAAAGTGAAAGAAGAGAGTGAGAAAATGTTGGCTTAAAGCTCAACATTCAGAAAGTGAAAATCACAGCATCCGTCCCATCACTTCATGGAAAATAGATGGGGAAACATTTTAGGCTCCAAAATCACTGCAGATGGTGACTTCAACCATGAAATTAAAAGATGCTTACTTCTTCGAAGGAAAGTTATGACCAACCTAGAAAGCATATTCAAAAGCAGAGACATTACCTTGCTAACAAAGGTCCGTCTAGTCAAGGCTATGGTTTTTCCTGCAGTCATGCATGGGTGTGAGAGTTGGACTGTGAAGAAAGCTGAGTGCCAAATAACTGATGCTTTTGAACTGTGGTGTTGGAGAAGATTCTTGAGAGTCCCTTGGACTGCAAGGAGATCCAAGCAGTCCACCCTAAAGGAGGTGTTCATTGAAAGGAGTGATGTTGAAGCTGAAATTCCAATACTTTGGCAACCTCATGCAAAGAGTTGACCCATTAAAAGACCCTGATGCTGGAATGGATTGAACGCAGGAGAAGAAGGGGACTACAGAGCATGAGATGGCTGGATGGCATCGCCAACTCGATGGACATGAGTTTGGTTAAACTCCAGGAGTTGATGATAGACTGGAAGGCCTGGCGTGCTGTGGTTCATGGGGTCCCAAAGAGTTGCACACGACTGAGCAACTGAACTGAACTGAAAATGTATGAACTAATTACATTTCCAAAGTTTATATCTAATATCTTTTTTCTGTTCAATGGCTATAGAAGTCTACAACCATAACATGGTTTTGTCTGTTTTTGCTTATACTTTTTCAGTGTTTCCTCATGTATTTTCATTCTCTATTAGCTGCATAGTGAATTTTTTTCTGAAATTAATATATCTACTCCAATTATGTTTAGTGTTAGCATGGTATGTATTTCTCATTTTATTTACTTTTAATCTATTTGTGTTTTTATAACTAAAGTTTTTTTTTTTTCTTCTTATAGACAAATCATGGCTATATCTGATTATACTGTTTTTAGTAGTTGCACTAGAATTTGCCATATATATATTTAAAACTAAGTTTACTTTCAGATAACATTACACCAGTTCTTAGGTAGTGTTAATGTCATACAACAGAGTATTCTGAATTACTCTCTGCCAACTCTATATTACTGTTGCTATTAATTTTACTTAAAAGTCAAATATATGGTTACAATTATTATTTTGAGGTAAATTTTCTGGTCAATTAATTAAGAAGAAGAGAAGTAAAACATTTATTTTACCTCATTTGTTCCTTCCTTGGCATTTCTTTAATTTATGTAGATCCAAGTTTCTAACCTACTTTAAATTGCTATAAAGAAATTAATTTTATATTTTTTATGGGGTAGGTCACCTGGTGATTCTTCTTGCTGTTGCTGTCACTCAGTAACTAAGTCATATCCAATTCTCTGTGACCTCTTTGCATCATGTGGTCAAAGTATTGAAGCTGCAGCTTCAGCATCAGTCCTTCCAATGAATATTCAGGGTTGATTCCCTTTAAGATTCATTTGTTTGTTCTCCTTTCAGTCCAAGGAACTCTCAAGAGTCGTCTTCAGCACCAAATTTGAAAGTATTAGTTCTTTAGTGTTCAGCCTCGTTTATGGTCCAACTCTCACATCAGTACAACACTACTGGAAAAACCATAGCTTTGCCTATATGGAGCTTTGTTGGCTAAGTGATGTGTCTGCTTTTTAATACACTGCTTAGCTTCCCTTCAAAGGAGCAAGCATCTTTTGCCTTCATGGCTGCAGTCACCATACACAGTAATTTTGGAGTCAAAGAAAAGAAAATCTGTCACTTTTTCCACTTCTTCCCTCTCTACTTGCCATAAAGTGATGGGACTGAATGCCATTACTTAGTTTTAAGTAATGTTAATTTGCTTCAAAAGAACACATTTGTTATGGACAGCGCTTTGGGCATATTTCCAGTTACTTTTCCCTTTCCATTGCCTGAAACAATAGAAAGGGCAGTTCCCTAGGCACCTTACTTCTATAACATAGTTAGGTTCCAGGAGATAATGTCTCCAGTAGTGTGAAATCCTTCTAAGACTGTGGTACCAATTTCTCAGTCTTATATTAATCTACACTCATTCTGCACCATTTCATTATAATTCTTATAAAAGTGTTCTTAGCAGTGTATGTTCATCAGCTTTTGCTTCAGATAAGATGATCTCACTGGATATTTTATATACCATCTCTTTAAATTGCGGGATGGGAGTCTGCTCTATGACCTCAGTTCACTGATGACTATAAGAAAAGTCACTGGTTTTCAATTTGTTCGGCTTCTTTTCTTTTAATGTTAGAACAAGAATGACATTTTAAAAATATTTTACATTTCATAGCTTAAACCAGCAATGTACATATTTACCGATATTTTTATTTTAAAAGCTAGAATTTTGATTCTTTCCCTTCTGGATAATAATAATAATACATAAATGTATCCTTTTTTGTGAAGTTTATCTAAACAATAATGTCTGTAAAATTCATTAAATGGAAAACAATGTTGTTCCACTACATCTTTCAGTTTAGTTCAGTTCATTTCAGTTCAGTCCCTCAGTTGTGTTCTACTCTTTGCAACCTCATGAATCGCAGCATGCCAGATTTCCCTGTCCATTACTAACTTCCAGAATTTAGCCAGACTCATGTCCATCGAGTCAGTGATGCCATCCAGCCATCTCATCTTCTGTCATCCCCTGCTCCTCCTGCCCCCAATCCCTCCCAGCATCAGTCTTCCAATGAGTCAAGTCTTCACATCAGGTGGCCAAAGTATTGGAGTTTCAGCCTCAGCATCAGTCCTTCCAGTGAACACCCAGGACTGATCTCCTTTAGGATGGACTGGTTGGATCTTCTCCACCCCCCCCCAGGAACTGATCCCATTTCTTTATTTTTCGATTTTCTTATATACCTTTTGTTACATATAGGGATGAATGCAGAGTCACGTGGGGGTCAGCAGTCCTGACCTTTATCAAAATCAGGTGCTTTACATAAAAAAAGGTCTTAGGGGTTTTACATCATCTTTAAGCCATTTCTGCCTGCTGACATTTACAACTCTTTCTTTCTGATAACCAGAAAACTTATTTTTCCAAGCCTGTTTTTTCTTAAACCAGGCACCACCCTCCAAATAAAGTTGCATTCCTATAGGGTGAGGGTGTAGTGAGTTACAATCAAGAAAGGAATTTATTTAACCCAAGGTTAAGATGATTAATCTTAAAGGTTAATACTTATTTCTCCTATATGCTTAAAGGTTAATACGTATTTCTCCCATATGCTAGTTATATTTATTATTATAAGGGCAGGGAATATGGAGATTTAGCAGCAAACATCAGTCCAACAAATGAAAATCCTTTCACCAGTGTTCCCCTTAAGATCTACTTAGTCTTAAGATAGTGATGAGGTTACATTTTTACATAGCAAGGACACAATGATTTATAATAAAGTACAGTGATCTATAACAAAAGAGAAAATTCATTAACTCAAAAAGTCTAATATTGCTAACATCAAAAACTACTATATTTCCTTTTGTATATTCCAAATACATTGATTAATATATTCCCAGGTGTCTAGAGATATGGAGGCCTGGCGGCAATCATTGACTCAACAACAAGAAAAAGCCCTATGTTAATTAAGACGCTCGAAATACTCCAAAACTCTCTGTGCTGTTTATGGTTGAGAGGTAGTAAACACTCATGTGTCCACAGAGAGGCTTAACCTGAGACGACCTTGTCCCACCTAGGGCAGGGAATTAGCAGCAATTATTGACACAACAAATGAAAAAACTCTTTATCAATATAATTCCCAACCAAACCACTATACTAATAATTTCTAGCTTCCCACAAGAATTTGCCTTTAATAAGTCAAAACATCTCATGCCTCTCCAAGGTTGGAGGGCTGTTGTGCCCGGAGGAACCTATACAGGCAGGCTAGATAACCTTCAGAGGAGTCCCGTAAGTTGAAACACTCTAGTCATGGCCAGGAATTTTTACTGCCTTGGAGCTGCACGTTAACTCCTTCTCCAAGAGAAACGGTTATGGGGGAGAGCCCCCATAGGTGAGAGTACAAGGCAGACTCTGGTTTTGGGGTTAGATGCTCGGGAGCAGGAGAATTTCCTAAGACTTGGTCACGCCTTTGTGTATGATACGAAGCCCCCTTCCTCATGACCTTTGCCATGGGCAGAGTTCCTCACCCTGGCATTTCCTTCTTCTTCTTCTTCTTCTTCTTCTTCTTCTTCTTCTTCTTCTTCTTCTTCTTCTTCTTCTTCTTCTTCTTTTTTAATAATCAGGTGAACTGAAGACATAAGACAGAATGTTTTTTCCAGAAATAAAGTTAGAGAAGGTGTGGAAAAAGTCATTAGCTGTTCCAGTGGCAGTAAAATCCAATTGAGAGTATCCCCCAGGTCTGTATGTGATTATGAAGTTTCCCTAAGTCTAAACTAATATCTGAGCTATTCCAAACACCTAAAATATGATTTTTCAACATATTGGGCATTTGCACTTGTTGAGTCAATGAATTGCTGCCACAGTAACAGTAATAGTAATAGTTGTTAAAGCTGAATTCCTTAAAATAGTAAGTCCACAAACCGTCTTGATCACATTAAATCTTAACAAGATAAAAGCATACATTGTTTACAAGACACTACATTAAGCCCACCTGTGTAATTCATATGAACATTCAATTTCCCAGAATCATTAACAAAGAGAAAAACAGAAGGAGAGGGTAGACAAGCTAAAAATAAGTAGAATCATTTCTTGGTCAGAGTTCAGGCTGCAGCAGCAGCAGCTGTCAGTCCTGCTGGATCTCGATGCTTATCTTGCGTCTCCTGCCTGCGGTCAAGCAGCCAGGCTGGCCCTGCCCACAGCTCCCATGCCTCTTTGGAAATATGTTGACTTTTCCCCTGTTTAATAAAAGCAAGTTATACATTTGGGATGCTTAAATAAAAATAGCCCCACCCTATGCCAGAAATTTGTTAATACTGCCCTAGAAGATACTAGGATTAAATATAAACAGGTATATATGATTCACTACATGGATGTTATTTTAATAGCTCATCCTGATAGACTTCTTTTGCAAACTGTCCTCCAAAATCTGACCAAGGCATTGACAGCTAAAGGTTTAAAACTTGCCCTAGGGACAATTCAAACTAACCCACCCATAACTTACTTAGGAAGGGTTATCAGTTCAGAAACTGTGACTCATGCCCTGCTGCAATTGAAAAAGACCATCTAGTTACTTTAATTGATTTTCAAAAACTTTTAGGTGATATTAACTGGATTAGACCTTATTTAACATCAACCACTGGTGAACTAAAAGTCTCTTTTTTTAGATTCTAACCCCACTTCTAAAAGACAATAAAGTGATGCAGAAGTGTTAAAATAGTGAAAAAAATTGAAATAAATAGAGTGTTGATTAGCAGAATAGATGAGTATAGTTTTGTATTTGTAAACTATATTATTCCCTGAATTTTTGTGTTCCTGAAATTATTTATTAAAATAGTCTTGGTCACCATGAAATTTTTTCATCTTGTTTTATGTCCCTGGATATATCCTAGTATTTCTGAGTTTATAGTCTATGGGAACTTGAATAGAATTTGTATCCTACTGTGTTTGAAAATTGTATAAATCTTGATTATGTTGAATTGGTTCATAGTGCTTTTCAGGTCTGCTATATCCTTCTCCTTTTCTGTATATTCATTCTAATCATTTTTGAGAGTTTGATATAGAAACTTCAACTAAAAATCTTAATTTATCTACTTAAAAATAATTGTAGTAGAAAATAGCGGAACTATTTGTAACCTTGCTCTGTATTTTCCAAGTCTCCTATAAATGTGTTATCATACTTTCATAATTTAAAAAATAAAGAAAATATAAAAAATTAAAAAAATAATAAAATAAAAGACAATTGACTGCTGAGGCTCCGGGAAGCCCTAGGCAAAGTAGAAGCAGCTTTTTCTGATAGTTATGTAAAAGAATTGACTTAAGAGTAAACTGGCAATTCCTTTGCCTAGCAACCCTGACAGCACCTATGGGAGTTCTGTGGCAGAATGGTCCCTTAGAATAGATCCACCTTCCCGCCCAAACTGAGAAAGGAGTGGCTTCTCATCCAGGCTTGATAGCAACATTGATATTACAAGAGAAGAAATGGAATATTGAATTGTTTGGTAAAGAGCCAGCAGAGACTGTAATTCCATATAATAAGGAACAACTTGATGCTCTTCTGTTTGATGATAATTTGGCAGATTGCTATAGGAAATTATTGTGGTCGAATTTTACATCATTTACCCTCACATGCTTTGTTAATTCAAAAACTAAAAGAAGGGGAGTTTAAGTATAGCTCTCCTCATCAAATCTTGCAACATGCTCTTTTCGTAATAAATGGGTTTGAAAATTTTTCTATTCAGCCTTTAAAAGGGGCTACAACTCAGCCTCCGGTTAGTGAAAAGATATCCTTACAAGAGAGTGGACAGGGCCAGCAATACTGCTAACCTGTGGGAGAGGATGTGCTTGTATTGTTTCACAGGACACAGATTGACCAATTTGGATCCCACACAGACTGATGCCCCATTGCTTCCAAGGGCACTCCTCTACCTGCTGTCACCGCACGGAACAGCCAGCCCACCGGGAGCTGTGGGCTGGTTGGATCTTCTTACAGTCCAAGGGACTCTCAGGAGTCTTCTCCAACACCTTAGTTCAAAACATCAATTATTTGGCATTCAGCTTTCTTCACAGTCCAACTCTCATATTCATACATGACCACAGGAAAAATCATAGCCTTGACTAGACGAACCTTTGTTGGCAAAATAATGTCTCTGCTTTTGAATATGCTATCTAGGTTGGTCATAACTTTTTTTCACAAGGAGTAAGCGTCTTTTTGTTTCATGGCCCAAATCACCAGCTGTGTGACTTTGGAGCCCCCGAAAATAAAGTCTGACACTGTTTCCACTGTTTCCCCATCTATTACCCATAAAGTGATGGAGAGTATTATATAAAAAATGGATGTTATTTATAAGAATCATTCTATCTATTTTAACATATTCATCATTTACAATATATTTTATGAATCATTTTCTCTCCATTCTGTTGTCATCAGTCAAGAGAAATCCACATTTCATGAACTCTTTCTTTGTCACTGTAACATAGGCTTCCTCCTTGTTCCAGTAACTTCCCTTTTTTCTCTCTCTTATTTAAAAATCTGTCAAAATAAATAAAATTAAGTGCAAACCATGATCTTTTACTGTCTGGTTTACTTTATATTTCCAAATTTTTATCTGTTTACCCTCAACATGAATTCTCAATTCTGCTCTATTTTCTGTTTTACAAGCACACTTTGTTCTTTCTTGCATGAGGGAAGCATTATTCCTGTATTTATTACAATTCACCATGTTTTTTTCCTAGAACACATTAGTTGCTTCCTATCTTGTCTATACTATGACATCTAAAGTGACCAGCATAATTTGATTTAAAAGTAAATACAATCAAGACATTTTCATGTTCAGTGTTCTTTTATGGTTTCTCGTCATATCATGGCTAGTCATTCCAATATTTTTGCCTGGAGAATTTCATAGACAGAGGAGCCTGGAGAGCTATAGCTCATTTTCACTCTCATATCTAAAAGAAAAATTTATTTATTTACTTTTTTTACATTGATCCACAATGCCTTCCTTGGAGAATGTTCTGAATTTTTTTCTTCAGAATTTCCCCTGTTATATCTTAAGATCATTTCACAGAAGTGCCACTGGTTCTTTTATATTTCCTGAAATGAAGTAAGATTGCCATCTCAGGAACATTGATGCTACTGTTTATCTGGTTGGGAAGTATTCTGTTAGAAATGCACTTTATGACCTGCCTCCTCATTTTCCATTGGCTCCTCAGAAGTTGACTCTTTAAAGAACCCTTTCCTTACAACCCTTCTGTAATATTTTTTTTTAATCATTTGCATATTTTCCCCAAAAGCTTTGATATTTTTCTACCATCTTCCCTGATATTGGGAAGATTTTTTCTTGATAGATATTTTTTTCTTTTTGCCATATTAACGAATATAATATTTTCTTGGCTAATTTAACAAGTGGTGCCCAAGTTAAAGTTCTGTGAGTACAGGATTTTGTCTGTCTGATTTCTTCTTCTATGCAAAATAAATTAATGAATGCATTTTGAATAAAATAAGCTCAGACTTTACACATACCTAAATTACAATCATTTATTAGGCTTTTATCAAGTTTTGCAAGCAAGGTTTCATGCATGAAATCTTCCATACCTAATTTATATTTACATATGTGAGGTGAGGTGAGGTCGCTTAGTCGTGTACGACTCTTTGCGACCCCGTGGACTGTAACCTACTAGGTTTCTCTGTACATGGGGTTCTCCAGACAAGAATACTGGAGTGGATTGCCATTTCCTTCTCCAGGGGATCTTCCCGACCCAGAGATCAAACCCAGGTCTCCCGCATTGGAGGCAGATGCTTTAACCTCTGAGTCACCAGTAAGCCCTTATATTTACATACATACATATATATATATAATATATATAAACTTACTCTTTTTATCTGCAACAATAATTATGATAATCATAATTTACTGAAGATTGATTTCATTGCATCGTTTTTCCCTTATCAGTCTCCCCACAAATTCCCATGTTTCCAGATTTTCCCTTAACATCTATACCATAAACTCCATGCAGTCATACATGTATTATCTCTTCTGTCTCCATCGCTCACTTTTGACAACTTCTGGGACTGTGCCCTTTGCAGTTTTTAATTCATGCCAGACAAACGACCTAGATCCTTAATCTTTTTAACTAATATTTCATTCTTGATGTAGTTGATGATCTAGTCTTTCCTGAGAACCAGGCAACTCTGTGGCTCTCTCAAGGGGTATCTGTTTGATTCCGTAGTCTTTGTACCACTTGTTCTGTAGTGCTTTTCTCTCACTATGCCAACTGTGTTGAATATTTTGATAGCAGGCTATATCATTAAATATACCACATTATTATAATCATTTATCAACTCACTGTTTACTGGTCTTAATTTTTCAACTATTTAAATTATACTTCACTATCATGTTTTCCAAGACTACTTTATTCTAAACTTTAACTGACTTAAGTGTATATAAAACTATCAATAAACTTGTCTCCTCCTTGAAATTACCTCTCATATTAATCTCCATTAACCTTAGACAGTTTCCCATGGCCATCACCTAGACATAGTCCTTCATAGTTCAGTTTAGTCACTCAGTCATGTCCAACTTTTTGTGACCCCCATGGATTGTAGCATGCCAGGCTTCCCTGTCCATCACCAATTCCAGTAACTGCAATTTCACGTATTGCTTCTTCTATGTTCACATCTCATTCTTAGATTGAAATGTTAAATAACATAACTATTGTCTCCTCACAGATTTTATGTGTCAAGAGTCTGGTCATGACTAAGCTGGTCCCTCTGCACAACTACATTCATGAAGTGAGCCAAGGATGGTCTCTTTTCTCTGGGCTGAACTGGGGATAGTTTGTGGCAAAGCACAGTTAGATGTTTGGTAAGGTTTATTTTTTGTGACTATAGGATTTATGGATGGTCAGGCAAAAGCAGCAAGCAGAGAAATTCTAGAAATATTCTAATATAAAGATGACATGGAAGTAACATTCATTACTTTTGCCACATACTGTAAGTTTGAAGTGATTCATAGGTATAGCCCATAAGGGGTTACAAAGAGACATAAGCAACAGGGTGTAGGTATCATTGGGATCTCCTCAAAGTCTGTCTTCTAAATCCATTAACACTTCCATTGCAAATGCCTTTCTCTGCTTCTCTTTACAGAAAAACTAAACTTCAAAGCTTTCTGGGCTTACTGCCTTGAATTTTCCTTTGTCAATTTCTTCGTATGTATTCAATTCATTATTTCCCTTACCCTTCTTCCCAAACTGCCTTAGTGTAGGTCACCAATCATCTATATACAATGAAATCCCATGGTCAATGCTAAATTTTCATTTTACTTGACTCATAAACTATGGTAGTCACCTAATAATTTCTGTCTCCTTTCAGTTCAGTTCAGTTCAGTCGCTCAGTCGTGTCCAATTTTTTGTGACTCCAGGACTGCGGGAGACCAGCCCTCCCTGTCCATCACCAACTCCAGGAGTTTACTCAAACTCAGGTTCATTGAATTGATGATGCCATCCAACCATTTCATCCTCTGTCATCCCTTTCTTCATCCGCCTTCAATCTTTCAAAGCATCAGGATCTTTTCAAATGAGTCACTCCTTCAAATCAAGTGGCCAAAGTATTGGAGTTTCAGCTTCACCATCAGTCTTTCCAACGAATATTTAGGGCTAATTTCCTTTAGATAAACTTGTTGGACCCCTTGCAGTCCAAGGGACTCTCAAGAGTCTTCAACACCACAGTTCAAAATCATCAATTATTCAGCACTCAGCTTTCTTTGTAGTCCAACATTCACTTTCATGCATGACTACTGGAAAAAACATAGCTTTGACTAAATGGACATTTGTTTAATTTCATGGCTGCAATCACCATTTGAAGTGATTTTGGAACCAAAAATAAATTCTGCCACTATTTCCCCATCTATTTGCCATGAAGTGATGAGACCAAATGCCATGATCTTAGTTTTCTGAATTTTGAGCTTTAAGCCAACTTTTTCACTCTCCTCTTTCACTTTCATCAAGAGGCTCTTTAGTTCTTTTTCACTTTCTCTCACAAGGGTGGTGTCAGCTGCTTATCTGAGGTTACTGACATTTCTCCCGGCAATCTTGATTCCATTTTGTGCTTCGTCTAGTCCAGTGTTTCTCATGATGTACTCTGCATATAATTTGAATAAGCAGGGTGACAATAGACAGCCTTGACATACTCCTTTTCTTATTTAGAATCAGTCTGTTGTTCCATGTCCAGTTCTAACTGTCGCTTCCTGACATGCATACAAGATTTCTCAAGAAGCAGGTGAAGTGGTCTGATATTCACATCTCTTTCAGAATTTTCCACAGTTTATTGTGATCCACAGAGTCAAAGGCTTTGGCATAGTCAATAAGGCAGAAATAGATGTTTTTCTGGAACTCTTTTTTTTTTTGATGATCCAACAGGCATTGGCAACTTGATCTCTGGTTGCTCTGCCTTTTCTAAAACCAGCTTGAACATCTGGAAGTTCACGGTTCATGTATTGTTGAAGCCTCACTTAGAGAATTTTGAACATTACTTTACTAGCGTGTGAGATGAGTGCAATTGTGCAGTAGTTTGAGCATTCTTTGGCATTGCCTTTCTTTGGGATTGGAATGAAAACTGACCTTTTCCAGTCCTGTGGCCACTGCTGAGTTTCCAAATTTGCTGGCATACTGAATGCAGTACTTTCACAACATCATCTTTTAGGATTTGAAATAGCTCAACTGGGTTCCATCACCTCCACGAGCTCTGTTTGTAGTGATGCTTCTTAAGGCCCACTTGACTTCACATTCCAGGGTATCTGGCTGTAGGTGAGTGATCACACCATCATGACTATGGGTCATGAAGATCTTTTGTATATAGTTCTTTCTATTCTTGACACTTCTTCTTAATATCTTCTGTCTCCTTTAAAAACTATTTTTATATAATTTCTAGAACATAGGAGTCTCTGATTTTCCTATTTCATCAGAGTCCTTTCTCCTATTTATATTTCTGATTATGTTTCTTAACCTTAAAAATATTTTTCTTGAACACTCTATTTCTTATTCTTTAAACCTCTCTTTATTTGTGTATTTATTTTTATTTTGTCCACCACCTAGATGATCTCTTAAATTATCATAGTTTTATATGTCATCTGTGAACCAATGTTCCCCAGAATTATGTATTTCTTCTGCAGTCCCCCTTTGAACTTATTTTTATTGTACTTCATTTTACATAATAGCTGCATACTGATATTTAATAGGGATATCCCTTAAACTGAAATTCACCTCAATTGTTGACAACAGCAACCTTCCAGCTGATTAAACCAGCATATCTGTAGCCACTCTCACCCTCTTTCTTTGCTTATTTATTATTTGCTTTCTTCCCTTTCTCTTTCCTTCCCTCTTTTTCTCTTCACTTCCCTCTCTTTTATACCCCAGTAATAAATTCATCACAAAACCTCCTTGGATCAATTTCCAAAATATTTCTGGAATGTGACCATTTCTGATTCTGTTTTCAGCTATCTTTCTGGTTCTTGACACTTAAACATTTATTCTGGATTATTGAAACAACCAGCCATCTGTTTTTCTTTCTTCTCCCTTTACATTATTTTCTCCCTTTACAACAATCCCCAATTTCAGGGTTAACTTTTAATACAGCAAATAAGTCTATTTATTTATTTTTTAAATAAATAATTGTTAGAGAAGTTTTTAGCTTTCAACAAACATAGATCAGAGGGAAAAACTGAAACCAGGAAAGGTTACATCAACATTTATATTACCTATCAGCATTGGTAGAGTCAGCTGATGCTTTTGTTTGTGTTAAAAAACCAGAAAACAACAACAACAACAACAAAAACTGCTTTTACATGACTTCCAGTAGATGAAAAAATAGACATAAATACTGGAAGAATGAAAACCGAAAGCACACTAGATAATTTTTAATGTGCTTTGAAGCTTGAAAGGATTTGATTGTATTTAACTTTATATGCCACTAATAAAATATACAACTATTATCCAAATGTAAACACGACAGACTCGGAACTTAGTACTTTCCAGCTATTATGTTCTGCCTCTTATTCTTTGTCAATACACTATAATTAGATATTTGGATCTTTGATATACTAGATAAATGACTCTAGAAAATACTTTTAACTAAAAATGAATAACAGCCTACTTTATGAAGTAGGCTGTTTAGAAAAAAATCAACAAAATATTATGAATTCAAATATAAGTTGTACATTTATATAATAATGAATAAATTTAAATTTATTATAAATTTATAAATCTTTATAAATATTTTGTATTTGAAAGCACCCTCCCAAAAAATTCCTATCAATTTTGTCATAAGTTACAATTACATCATGTATTTCACTTCTTGAGTCCTAAATAACCTAAAAGTTACAGGCAAGTATGCTAATTTTTACTTTGAGATTTGAGCATTTGATCAAAGAGCCTTCATCCATACTCTTATTTCCCTTCAAGGAAAATATTTTTTTAAGTAAAACTTTTTATTAAAAAATAATTGCTTCATCATTTTAGAAACTTTTTAAAAATGTTTTTGGAAAGTATTTTGATAGATTATATTTCAGAGTAGTTTTAGGCAAAGTTAAGTGTAAGACAGAGCAGTTTCACATTTATCTCCTGACCCTATTTATGAATAGCCTCCTATTAACAACAGCTACCCCACGCACGGGCACACACACACACACACACACACACACACACACACACACACACAAAGTGGCAGAACTGATGAACATGAATTGAAATGTCATAATCTTCTGAATTATATTGTTCACATTGGTTCCACTCTTGCTGTCATAAAGATTGCTTTTTAAAAAAGACTTATTTTTTCCTATTAATACTAGCTAAAGTGTATATGTCAATGAATTATAATATCAAGGAAAATTATGAAAAGATAAATCGTTTGTTTTATATTCAGTATTTATCTGTGCCATCATTTTAAGAACAGAGAGGAAGCATTACTTTCCATAACAATTCAGTTATTTTAACCTACACACAATTTACTCCTCATAAGAAGAAACCTTATTGAAAATAACCACAGACCTAGAAAAATGCTCAGATCTTATTCAAATTTCCACTATAGCTTCAGTAGAATTTTTTGGTAAAAAAGTCCATACTGGCAAATCATTTAAAAATGCAAACACATTTGATGTAATGAATCTATGCAAGGCAGTCATCACTGAAGGATTAACAAGTTACTACTGTTTGTCCTGCTTTATTTAAAGTTTATTCCGAATGAATAATGCAAAACAGAAAGCATAAATTAGAAGAGATACCAGCAGAAGTTTCTATATAACAATGATCACCTTAGTAATTTTTCTTAATAATATAGCCAATTAAAGTTGAAGTAACATTTTTGGCATTTCATTTACTCACAAAAACCCAATAAATTGAGCATAAATAATTATTATTCACTTCAGTTCAGTCACTAAATTGTGCTTGATTCTTCGCAACATCATTCAGTTCAGTTCAGTTCAGTCAATCACTCGTGTCTTGCGGTGGGCGCTCTGCAGAAAGAGAGAGGCAGTGGAACTTCCCTCAGCAAAGCCTAGGGGTCCTGAGGAGAGGTGAGCCTGCTGTCTGCCAACCTAGCCCCTCAGTGAGCAAGAGACAATCAGACTGGACAGTAGTTCCAACGAAGCAGTTCTGCTTTATTGCCACAAACTCCCAGCTTATATAGGCAAGCAGGGGGGTTTAGGAGGGACTTTCCATAGTTGCACCAATCACGTAGAGCCAATCAAAAAACTCTGACAAACAACATAGACCCCGCCCCCATCTCTTCTGCCAGGTGCCATTTTAGGTTTTCAATGGTAAAGCTAGCCCCTTTGTTTTTAAGGTTTCCCATTTAGGGCCCCACAGTGTTTGCGATCCCATGACTCGCAGTCCAGGCCTCCCTGTCCTTCACCAACTCCTGGAGTTCAATCAGATTCACGTCCATCGAGTCCATGATGCCATCCAGACATCTCATCCTCTGTCATCCCCTTCTACTCCTGCCCCCAATCCCTCCAAGCATCAGAGTCTTTTCCAAAGAGTCAAATCTTTGCATGAGGTGGCCAAAGTATTGGAGTTTCAGCTTTAGCATCGTTCTTTCCAAAGAAATCCCAGGGCTGATCTCCTTCAGAATGGACTGGTTGGATCTCCTTGCAGTCCAATGGACTCTCTAGAGTCTTCTCCAGCACCACAGTTCAAAAGCATCAATTCTTCAGTGCTCAGCCTTCTTCACAGTCCAACTCCCACATCCATACATGATTACTGGAAAAACCATAGCCTTGAGTAGACAGACCTTAGTTGGCAAAGTAATGTCTCTGCTTTTGAATATGCTATCTAGGTTGGTCATAACTTTTATTCCAAGGAATAAGCATCTTTTAATTTAATGGCTGCAGCCACCATTTGCAGTGATTTTGGAGCTCAAAAAAATAAAGTCAGACACTGTTTCCACTGTTTCCTCATCTATTTCCCATGAAATGATGGGACCAGATGCCATGATCTTTGTTTTCTGATGCTGAGCTTTCAGCCAACTTTTTCACTCTCCACTTTCACTTTCATCAAGAGGCTGTTTAGTTCCTCTTCACTTTCTGCCATAAGGGTGGTATCATCTGCATATCTGAGGTTATTGATATTTCTCCTGGCAATCTTGATTCCAGCTTGTGTTTTTTCCAGTCCAGCATTTCTTATGATGTACTCTGCATATAAGTTAAATAAGCAGGGTGACAATACACAGCCTTGACGTACTCCTTTTCTTATTTGAAACCAGTCTGTTGTCCATGTCCAGTTCTAACTGTTGCTTCCTGACCTGCATACAGATTTCTCAAAAGGCAGGTCAGGTGGTCTGGTACTCCCATCTCTCTCAGAATTTTCCACAGTTTATTGTGATCCACACAGTCAAAGGCTTTGGCATAGTCAATAAAGCAGAAATAGATGTGTTTCTGGAATTATCTTGCTTTTTCCATGATCCAGTGAATGTTGGCAATTTGATCTCTGGTTCCTCTGCCTTTTCTATAACCAGGTGGAACATCAGGAAGTTCACAGTTCACGTATTATTGAAGGCTGGCTTGGAGAATTTTGAGCATTACTTTACTAACCTGTGAGATGAGTGCAATTGTGCAGTAGTTTTAGGATTCTTCCGCATTGCCTTTCTTTGGAATTGGAATGAAAACTGACCATTTCCAGTCCTGTGGCCACTGCTGAGTTTTCCAAATTTGCTGGCATATTGAGTGTTACACTTTCACAGCATTATCTTTCAGGATTTGAAATAGCTCAACTGGAATTCCATCACCTCCATTAACTTTGTTCGTAGTGATGCTTTCTAAGGCCCACTTGACTTCACCTTCCAGGATGTCTGACTCTAGGTGAATGATTACACAATCGTGATTACCCAGGTAGCAAATTAGGCATTTCTGTCTATCACCAGATCTTGCTCAAATTCATGACCATAGAATCTGTGACGCCATCCAACCATTTCTTCCTCTGTAATCCCCTTCTCCTTCTGCCTTCATTATTTCCCAGCATCAGGGTCTTTCCCAAAGAGTCTGTTCTTTGCATTAGGTGGCCAAAGTATTGAAACTTCAGCATCAGCCCTTCCGAGGAATACTCAGGACTGATTGCCTTTAGATTGACTAGTTTGATCTCCTTGCAGTCGAAAGGAGTCTCAAGAGTCTTCTCCAGCCCCACAGTTTATCAGTTCTTTGGCGCTCAGCTTTCTTTATGGTCCAACACTCATAACCCTGCATCACTACTGGAAAAACCATAGCTTTGACTAGATGGACCTTTTTCAGTAATTTAATGCCTCTGCTTTTTAATTTTCTGTCTAGGTTTGTCATATATATATATTTTTAATTCCAAGGAGCAAGCAACTTTTAATTTCATGGCTGCAGTCACCATCTGCAGTGATTTTGGAGCCTAAGAAAGTAAAGTCTGTCACTGTTTCATTGTTTCCCCAGCTAACTGCCATGAAGTGATGGGACCAGATGCCATGGTTTTTGTTTTGTGAATGTTGAGTTTTAAGCCAGCTTTTTCAGTCTCCTCTTTCACTTTCATCAAGAGGCTGTTTCCTCTTCACTTTCTACCATAACGGTGGTATCATCTGCAAATCTATGATTATTGATATTTCTCCTGGCAATCTTGATTCCAGCTTGTGTTTCATCCAGCCTGGTATTTCACCTTATCTACTCTGAATATAAGTTAAATAATCAGGGTGGAAGTACATAGGCTTGACATACTCCTTTTCCTATTTGCTTCCAATACATTGTTCTATGCCTGTTTCTAAGTGTTGCTTCTTGACCTGCATGCAGGTTTCCCAGGAGGCAGGAAAGGTAGTCTGGTAGTCCCATCTTTTTAAGAATTTTTCAGTTTGTATGTTCCATAGAGTCAAAAGATTTAGTGTAGTCAATGAAGTAGAAATAGATGTGCTTCTGGAATTTTCTTGATTTTACAATGATCCAACGGATATTGAGAATTTGATCTTTGGTTCCTATGCCTTTTCTAAATCCAGCTTGAACATCAGAAAGCTCTCAGTTCACACATTGTTGAAATGCTGCTTGGAGAATTTTGAGCATTATGTTACCAGCATGTGAGATAAGTGCAATTGTATGGTAGTTTTAACATAATTGCTAAATTTATTTAATTCTAGAGTGGAAACAGTAATCCAGTGGGAATAAGATACATATCTAGTGTACAACACCTAATAATATCAGTACCTTCAGATATGCAGATGACACGACCGTTATGGTAGAAAGTGAAGAACTAATAGCCTCTTGATGAAAATGAAAAAGAAGAGTGAAAAAGTTGGCTTAAAGCTCAACATTCAGAAAACTAGGTTCATGGCATCTGTTTCATCACTTGGTAAATAAATGGGGAAAGAGTGGAAACAGTGGGTGACTTTATTTTGGGGGGCTCCAAAATCACTGCAGATGGTGATTCCTTCCATGAAACTGAAAGACACCTAATCCTTGAAAAGAAAGTTATGACCAGCCTAGACAAATTCAAAGCAGAGACATTACTTTGCTAACCAAGGTCCGTCTAGTAAAGGCTATGCTTTTTCCAGTGGTCATGTATGGATGTGAGAGTTGGACTGTAAAGAAAGCTGAGCACTGAAGAATTGATGCTTTTGAACTGTGGTGTTGGGGAAGACTTTTGAAAGTCCCTTGGACTGCAGGGAGATCCAACCAGTCCATCCTAAGGGAGATCCAGTCCTGGCTGTTCATTGGAATGACTTATGTTGAAGCTGAAACTCCAGTACTTTTGCCACCTCATGCAAAGAGCTGACTCATTTGAAAAGACCCTAATGCTGGGAAAGATTGAGGGCAGAAGGAGAAGTGGATGACAGAGGATGAGATGGTTGCACAGCATCACTGACTCGATGGACATGGGTTTGGGTAGACTCTGGAAGTTGGTGATAGACAGGGAGGCCTGGTGTGCTGCGATTCATGGGGTCGCAAAGTGCTGGACACGACTGAGTGACTGAACTGAACTGAACACCTAGTAAATGGTATGTTATTGTCACTGTTTAATCCCTAGGTTATGTCCGACTCTTTTTGTGACTCCATGGACTGAAATCCATCAAGCTCCTCTTTTCATGGGATTTTCCAGGCAAGAATACTATAGTTTCTTTCTATTTGCTTCTTCAGGGGAGTTTCTTGACCCAAGTATACATTTCATGTCTCCTGCTTTGGCAGGAAAATTCTTACCACTGAGCCACCTGGGAAGCTCAGTAAATGATATTATCAGACTAAATTCTAAGTTCAGTAATATGAATTTCTAGGTTGGGGTTAAGAGGGATCTGTCTCAAAATATGGGTACCTTTATTTGTTAATATAAGCAAAGTGACAACAAAAGCAAAAGGAAAACATGATGTCTAGTAGATTAATGATTGTGGTCACAAAGCTGCCAGTACTTTAGTATAGTGAAACTGTGTGCATAGTGTGGAAAGAGGTGGCAAGAGACAGAACTGAGCAAAAAAATTTGTTGGCCAGAACCCTATTTGCTTGACTAACCAGCTTGGATATTTTTACTTTTTAAGACAATGGGAATACATGGAACAAGTTTCTTGGCTTCATTCTTTCCCAGCATCAGGATTTTTTCTAATGAGTTAGCTATTCAAATCAGGTGGCCAAAATATTGGCTCTTCAGCTGTAGCATCATTCCTTCCAATGAATATTCAAAGTTGATTTCCTTTAGGATTGACTGGTTTAATGTCCTTGCAGTCCAAGGGACTCTCAAGAGTCTTCTCCAGCACCACAATTCAGAAGTGTCAGTTCTCCAGTGTTCAGCCTTCGATATGGTACAATTCTCACATCTGTACAGGACTAGTGGAAAAAACGTAAAACAGCTTGATTGTGCAGACCTTTCAGCAAAGTCATGTCTCTGCTCTTTAATATGCTGTCTAGGTTTCTATAGCTTTTGTATTTCCATATAAATTGTGAAATTATTTGTTCTAGCTCTGTGGAAAATACCATTGATAGTTTGATAGGGATTGCATTGAATCTATAGATTGCTTTGGGTAGTATACTCATTTTCACTATATTGATTCTTCTGATCCATGAACATGGTATATTTCTCTATCTATTAGTGTCTCATAGCTTTTATTCCAAGGAACAAGCATCTTTTAATTTCATGGCTGCAGTCACAGTCCACAATGTTTTTGGAATACAAGAAAATAAAATCTGTCCTGTTTTTCACTTTTTCCCAATCTGTTTGCCATGAAATGATGGTATTGGAAGCCACAATTTCCGTGTTTTGTTTTGTTTTGTTTTTTGAATGTTGAGTTTTAAGCCAGCTTTTTTACTTTCCTCGTTTACTCTGATCAAAAAGCTCTTTAGTTCCTCTTCATTTTGTGCCATTAAATTGGCATCAACTGCATGATAGTTCTCCTGGCAATCTTGATTCTAGTTTGTGGTGCATCCAGCCTGGCATGTCACATGATGTAATCTGCATATAAGTTATATAAGCAGCCTTAATGTACTTCCTTTCGAATTTTGAACCCTTAGACTTACTGAAACAAAGAAAGGAAAAAAAAGCTTCACTTGTTGCACAGATAAAATAAATCTATACATGATGGTGGGGTTTTCTCTGCCTGGCAACTAATATTGCTTATCTAACAGAAAAGAGAAAGGATATTTGATGGCATATGCCTTTCTATTGAGCACAGTGGTATTCCCCTGTGTAGGTATCCCATCTGCAGATTGTTCTCTATTATCATTCAACCTCCTGATTTATCTATTAAAGATTTCCCCTGTGTCTATCATAAACATCACATCCTCTCTCATATATGGGAAGTATTTCACTGATGACAAGACAATGTTCCCATATACCTTCTCACTTAATCTTCACTGTACAATTAGTATTATAATTATTATTCTACAGAGGGAGACTCTTAAATTGAGTAACTTTCTTGGCTTTGCAAGCCTGAAAATACTGAAACCAGGATTGAAACACAAGAGTTAAAGAATTTCTCTTATAAATGTTCTGGATTTTGAAACTAACTCTATTCTAAATTATGATATAAGATAATGTTTATAATATTGTCTTTACTCACCTTATATTCATGGCCTGGGAGAAAGGCTGAACATTAGAAATTAGGTTTTCTATGTAACTTCTTCATAAAATTAGTATTGTAGTTTATTTTAAAAATTCTCAATAACTTTTTCAAATAATTTACAATTCAAAAGCATGATCTCCATTGAAGTTCACACTACAAATCCCTGGTAAAAGAGAAAATCAGATGTTTTCACTTTAAAGTTGTTTAATAAAAAAAAAAAAGATAAGATGATTAGTCGTCTAGGAGGTGAGTCCATATTTTATGTACACAAAGTAAATGTCTAGCTGATCAAGATACTTCTAAAGGAGCCTGCACATATTATCTATAAATATTTATAGATGTCTTCAGATGGCACAAAAAAAATGTATCGTATAAGGAACCTGCAACCAAGAGCAAATAAGCACAGGGAATAAAGCAAGAAGGACTGGTTTCAAAAATGGCTTTGAGTGTTGGCTTTGTTGATAGTCTGTGCAAAGAGCTTGAGGTATATCCAATTAATTGAGACTAATTAAATACTGAAACTTCTCTTAACAAACAAAAGTGTCATGAAAGTTCATTAAGATCATTTGTGTACTAGAATAACCAGTGTGAGGTTAATGAGTTAAAAAAAAACCAAAAAGCCTGGAGGTATACCAAACAATTATTAATTACAGATGAGGATGAATTTGTTCACTTTGAAGAACAATGTGTTTCAATGGTCATAGAAATTAGAGGTGGCACAGTCTGGTTTGCTAACAGTAAACCCTCCTGTGGAAGGAGCTACTAGCTTTGCTAAGCTTTACTATTTATTCTGTTGGAATTTTCTTGTCTAAAACAAAACAAAGTTTATAAAGTCTCAAAATAAATTGTTTTTGACAATTGGATAGCAGATTTTCTGAATTGCTACTAAATATCATGCCCTGTCAAATAGAAATTGTTTTTTTATCTGCTATGTGGGAACTTTACATGTCTTTTTTCCAATCCCTTCTTATCCTCTCTATTCTTCTTTCAGCTTTCTCTTGTGCATCCATGCTTATGAAATAGAATGAGAAAAAAATGCCCCCTCCCCAATAAAAAGGCAGGAAGGTGTCAGGGAAACTAGTAACCTACTTGCGGCAATTTGTGAAGACTGAGGATATGGCTGTGGAGAGCAGTAACACACTATGAATAAAAATATGTTCATTTTGGAAAAAAAATAAACCACTTGAGTCTAAATGTCTATTCTATGAATCCAGAATGTAAAATACTATTTTCTTTAAAATGTCTGAAAATTGCGTATGTAAAATTCAGTTTATCTTTTCTTGATACTCTCATTTTTCAGAAGTGATGGTGTTATTCACTGCTTATTCTAGAATACTTAGCTAAGAAGATTTATATAGAGAAAAAATAGAATAGTTCCTAGAATATTTTAGTTCAGTTATGTTATATGAGCTCCATTAAGTTACTAAATTGTTATGTCCCCCAAAAGGCCTTTGATATAAGTAGAATATGTCTCTGAAACCAAAAGTAGGAGAAAAAAAAAGAAAAAGAAAATATTGGCCCTTTTTCTAACTTACTGTCAAATTATCATGAGGGAGTAGAAAAGTTGTTTTCAGAATTTAAATAAGTGGTTATTTGAATTTTAGAATCATAAATAAGACCTATTATGTGAAAAAACCTTAACCTTATCAAAGAAACCTGAAAAAAAAATCTCAATCTGAAAATGCTCCATATGCATACATCATAGCAGCTCACTCATAATTACTGATAATGTGGTGAATTACATTGGGGAAAAAAAAAAAAAAAAAACAGGCTAAACTTTCATATACTGAAACTTCCAAAATAGGTAAATGTGAATCTCTTGATGTTTCTAATATTAAAATAAATTGCTTCTGATGAAATTACTGAAAATTATTCTAGTTAAATAATCATCTCTATGGCTTCACAAAGTTTCAACAGTGAAATATTTCTCTTTTATTGAAATACACAGAATATTTAGGCCCACTTTAAGGAGACATTGCAAACAGATTTAAATTGCTTCACATGCTATTTAGGTAAGTCTTTAATTCTTCTCAAGAAAGAGAATCTATCCAGTGGTATTTTGAGTGACAGGTATTAAGGGTCATCTCCAGTTAATGTGGAAAGCATGGAAAAGTAATAGCAAACTGACATCTTATAAAGAAAAAGGCTTTGGAAGTTCTTAGCAAGGAGCTTGGTATTATTTGTAATCCATAGAGTCACAAAAAGTCGAACATGACTGAATGACTAACACTACTACTACTACTTTGTCTTGACTGAAAATTACTTCACTATGTATCAAATTACTTTCATTTAATTGATAATGTTTATAATGTGGGAAACTTGCAAAGTTGTGGTAACTCTTTCATGTCAACGATCCTCAAATGAATACTGATTATTTACAACATAGTTTTCTAAAGTCTATGTGACAACTTGTAGCTACACTTTTTGGAAAATATATAACCTGGAAGAAAGTTAATCATACATTCATGAAAACATTCTAGTTTAAAAATATGATGACTTTTTATAGACACTAGTTTGAATCAATGGTTGATATGTTGTTTCTGGATGTGACTATGTGTTCAGTTCAGTTCATTCGCTCAGTCCAGTCCAACTCTTTGCGACCCCATGAGTCACAGCACACCAGGCCTCCCTGTTCATTATCATCTCTTGAGTTCACTTAGACTCACGTCCATCGAGTCCGTGATGCCATCCAGCCATCTCATCCTTGGTCGTCCCCTTCTCCTCCTGCCCCCAATTCCCCCAGCATCAGAGTCTTTTCCAGTGAGTCCACTCTTCCCATGAGGTGGCCAAAGTACTGGAGTTTCAGCTTTAGCATCATTCCTTTCAAAAATCCCAGGGTTAATCTCCTTCAGAAAGGACTGGTTGGATCTCCTTGCAGTCCAAGGGACTCTCAAGAGTCTTCTCCAACACGATAGCTCAAAAACATCAACTCTTCAGCACTCAGCCTTCTTCACAGTCCAACTCTCACATCCATACATGACCACAGGAAAAACCATAGCCTTGACTAGATGGACCTTAGTCAGCAAAGTGATGTCTGCTTTTGAATGTACTATCTAGGTTGGTCATAACTTTTCTTCCAAGGAGTAAGCGTCTTTTTAATTTCATGGCTGCAGTCACCATCTACAGTGATTTTGGAGCCCCAAAAAGTAAAGTCTGACACTGTTTCCACTGTTTCACCCTTTATTTCCCATGAAGTGATGGGACCAGATGCCATGATCTTCGTTTTCTGAATGTTGAGCTTTAAGCCAAGTTTTTGCTTTCCTCTTTCACTTTCATCAAGAGGCTTTTCAGTTCTTCTTCACTTTTTGCCATAAGGGAGGTATCATCTGCATATCTGAGGTTATTGATATTTCTCTCGGCAATCTTGATTCCAGCTTGTGCTTCTTCCAGTCCAGCGTTTCTCATGATATACTCTGCATGTAAATGAAATAAGCAGGGTGACAATATACAGCCTTGACATACTCCTTTTCCTATTTGGAACCAGTCTATTGTTCCATGTCCAGTTCTAACTGTTGCTTCCTGGCCTGCATACAGATTTCTCAAGAGGCAGGTTAGGTGGTCTGGTATTCCTATCTCTTTCAGAATTTTCCACAGTTTATTGTGATCCACACAGTCAAAGGCTTGGTCATAGTCAATAAAGTGTTACCAAGATCTCTTTAAAAATCTTGCTGAAGGAAATGATTTAATGACTGAAGTCATTATATATGAAGATTCAGAGAATACATACATTATTTTCATCCTGTGGGCATAGTTTGCATGTGTATAATGGTTATTTTTTTTACAATAAATATTATTTAAATGTTATAGGTCCTATGATACTAATAAACTTCTTTTAACATTTCAAAGTATCTATGTCTATATTTATTCATTGTTACATTATGTGGACAATATTATTTACATATTTGCAGTATTTCTATCATAACCCAGAATAAATAAAACATTCAAAGCTCATCTGTGCCAATAGAGAGAGGATACATATGCTGTAATAAAATAGTTTATAATGTATTTATTTAACTGACAAATAGTATTTATTGGTTCCTTGCTATTCTTGCATATGAAAACACTTAAAAATTGGAATCTTTGAATATCAATCATTTATTACATCTTGTCAGTCTGCTAGGTGTTTGGGTTTTGCTAGCCTGTTTGTACTGCCAGGAAGTATTTTTTCTAGCAAGGGGTCTGGCTAGAAATGGATAACTGGGTTCAAGTATGCTTTTAGAACTTACACCCCAAAAGATGTCCTTTTCATTATAGAGGACTAGAATGCAAAAGTATAAAGTCAAGAAACACCAGAGGTAACAGACAAATTTGGCTTTGGAATATGGAATGAAGCAGGGCAAAGGCTAATAGAATTTTGCCAAGAGAACTCACTGGTCATAACAAACACCCTCTTCCCAAAACACGAGGGAAGACTACACATGGACATCACCAGATAGCAAACACCAATATCAGATTGATTACATTCTTTGCAACCAAAGATGGAGAAGCTCTATACAATCAGGAAAAATAAGACCAGAAGCTGAATATGGCTCAGATCAAGAACTCCTTATTGCCAAATTCAGACTTAAAGAAAGTAGGGAAAACCACTAGGCCATTCAGGTATGACCTAAATCAAATTCCTTACGATTATACAGTTGAAGTGAGAAATAGATTTAAGGAATTAGATCTGACAGAGTGCCTGATGAACTATGGATGGAGGTTCATGACATTGCACAGGAGACAAGGATCAAGATCATCTCCATGGAAAAGAAATGCAAAATAATAATAATAATAATAATAAAAGCAGAATGGCTATCTGGGGAGACCTTACAAATAGCTATGAAAAGAAGAGAAACGAAAAGCAAAGGAGAAAAGGAAAGATATAAACATCTAAATGCAGAGTTCCAAAGAATAGCAAGAAGAGATAAGAAAGCCTTCCTCAGTGATCAATGCAAAGAAATAGTGGAAAACAACAGAATGAGAAAGACTAAGATCTCATCAAGAAAATTAGAGATACCAAGGGAAAATTTCATGCAAAGATGGGCTCAATAAAGGACAGAAATGGTATGGATGCAGAAGATGTTAAGAAGAGGTGGCAAGAATACAGAGAGGAACTGTACAAAAATATCTCCACGACCCAGATAATCATGATATTGTGATTAATCACCTAGGGCCAGACATTCTGGAATGTGAAGTCAAGTGAATCTTAGAAAGCATCACTATGAACAAAGCTAGTGGAGGTGATGAAATTCCAGTAGAGCTATTTCAAATCCTGAAAAATTATGCTGTGAAACTTTTGCACTCCATATGCCAGCAAACTTGGAAAACTCAGCAGTGGCCACAGGACTAGAAAAGGTCGGTTTTCACTACAATTCCAAAGAAAGGCCATGCCAAAAATTGCTCAGAGTACTGTACAGTTGTACTCATCTCACATACTAGTAAAGTAATGCTCAAAATTTTTGAAGCCAGGCTTCAGCAATACATGCACCGTGAACTTCCAGATGTTCAAGCTCATTTTAGGAAAAGCAGAGTAACCAGAGATAAACTTGCCAACCTCTTCTGGATCATCAAAAAAGCAAGATAGTTCCAGAAAATCATCTATTTCTGCATTATTGGCTACGCCAAAGTATTTGACTGTGTGGATCACAATAAACTGTGGAAAATTCTGAAAAAAGATGGGAATACCAGACCACCTGATCTGCCTCTTGAGAAACCTATATGCAGGTCAGGAAGCAACAATTAGAACTGGACATGGAACAACAGACTAGTTCCAAATAGAAAAACGAGTATGTTACAGCTGTATATTGTCACCCTGCTTATTTAACTTATATGCAGGATACATCATGAGAAACGCTGGACTGGAAGAAGCACAAGCTGGAATCAAGATTGCTGGGAGAAATAGCAATATCCTCAGATATGCAGATGACACCACCACTCTTATGGCAGAAAGTGAAGAGGAGCTAAAAAGCCTCTTGATGAAGGTGAAAGAGAAGAGTGAAAAAGTTGGCTTAAAGCTTAACATTCTGAATACTAAGATCATGTCATCTGGTCCCATCATTTCATGGGAAATAGATGAGGAAAGAGTGGAAACAATGTCAGACTTTATTTTGGGGGCTATAAAATCACTGAAGATGGTGATTGCAGTCATGAAATTAAAAGATGCTCATTCCTTGGAATAAAAGTTATGACCAACCTAGATAGCAATTTCAAAAGCAGAAACATTACTTTGCCAACAAAGGTCTGTCTAGTCAAGGCTATGGTTTTTCCAATGGTCATGTACAGATGAGAGAGTTGGACTGTGAAGAAAGCTGAGTGACGAAGAACCAATGCTTTTGAACTGTGGTGTTGAAGAATACTTTTGAGAGTCCCTTGGACTGCAAGGAGATCCAATCAGACCACTCTAAAGAACATCATCCTTGGGTGTTCTTTGGAAGGAATGATGCTAAAGCTGAAACTCCAGTACTTTGGCCACTTCATGAGAAGAGTTGACTCATTGGAAAAGACCCTGATGTTGGGAGGGGTTAGGGGCAGGAGGAGAAGGGGACGACAGAGAATGAGATGGTTGGATGGCATCACCGACTTGATGTACATGAGTTTGAGTGAACCTCTGGAGTTGGTGATGAACAAGTAGGCCTGGCGTCCTACAATTCACGGAGTTGCAAAGAGTCGGACACAACTGAGCGAATGAACTGAACTGAACTCAACTCAACTCAACTGATGCTTTATATATTTTCATTTTGGAAGCATATCATAAGGTGTAGGGAAAAAGTTCTTATGATGAAGGCAGGAGCTTTAGAGGGCAATATCCACACTTTTAAAAACGTTTCAAGCCTGTGCTCATATCACTTATGTTAGTAGCATGCTTTCCAAGTGGTTCACAATGCCAAGACTGAAATCATGAGTCACTGTCACATTGGTTCCTAACTGATATTATTTTTAATTTAAAATGAAAAAATTTAAAAAACAATTGCTATTGTTAAAATAACTGCTTAAGTCTTTTATATTCTTACCATTTAAAATCTATTCAAGAAGCAAATCAAGTAGGCATATCTATAACCTCCACTCATAGAGAAACTTAATGGAATTTCTAAAGGTTTATTTTGGCACAAGTTAGAAAAAAAGTTCATGAGTGTACAGGTGATTGAATGTTATCTGTAAGACCCCAGAGTTATGCTGCTAACAGCTATGAATTCTACGGTCTCTTAGCAGTTTGATTCAGACTGTAAGAACAAATCTCATTTTAGGTGATAATTTTAAAATATATTTAAGCTATATCCCTTCCTTGCATTTTGGAGTCTGTTCACAACTTTTGCCAACTTTGCATAAACAGAAAAATTAATATTTTAAAATTTGCATTTCATCTATGTTATTCCTCCACAGACATCATTTTTAATCAGTCATGCTTCTCTTTTTCCAAAATCTGTATGCATATTTCAAGTATATTTCATATAACTAGGTTGTATATGCAAATAGGTATTTTAAGCTTCATAGAATACAGAATTTTAAGATGCAGTTACAATAATATAATGATATCTTTCTTATACTATTTAAGATTGAGTATATTGTTACATTTTAAAATTATTTTTCTTATTTTATTTGTAGAGATAATATTTTCATTAATAAAGTTAGCAAATATTTGTTTACTTATGCTATAACAGTTTTTTATCTATAGGTTGGGTATATAAATTTAAATGATACACAGATCTTAAGAGCAGAGAAAAACAGAGACTTAAAATTATGCAAAATAATTAGTTTTAAAATGTCTCAGTTAAGTCTAAATGTATGATATCACTTTTATCAGAGAAATTAGATCTCTATGCAGTTCACACCATTTGCATTAGACAGAAATTCTTTGTTATTTGACCAATTTTCATCTTTAACTTAGCTGCCTCACACAAATTTACTTTTCTTTCAATATTTTGTCTTCTATCATATTAAACTATGTTTTATTTGTCTAAGATCTATATGCTTGTTGAGAGAAAGAGAATATTGTCTATTTCTGGCCTTACATGTTTGTTTGCCGGGAGCCAGCGTGAGGAACTCCACCCTTGGCAAAGGTAATGAGGAAGGAGGCTAGGCATTACACAAAGGCGAGATCGAGCCTCAGGAAATCCCCTGTTCCTGAGCATCTACCCCAAAACCAGAATCTGCCTACTTTACTGCTTTATGCTCTCACCTACACCTCTGACTTTATGGAGGGCTGTCCCCCATCTCTCTTGGAGAAGCAGTTAACCTACAGCTCCAGTTAATGAAAATTCCTGGGTGTGACAAGGGTGTCTCAGGTCAAACCTCTCTGCTGGCAGACTAGCTTGTGTGACAGGATTGCCCACACTCTTGCAATTATGTATATGATTGTTTACAATCTCTCAACCATAAACAGCACAGAGAGTTTGGAGTATTTTGAAGGTCTCAGTTAGCACTGGGTTTTTCTAAAGATAAAAATCATGTTGGTAAAGGGTATTTCATTTATTGGGCCAATGTTTGCTGCTAAATCCCCTGCCCTTATAAATGTTAATGAATATATAATCAGCATATAGAAGAAATAAGTATTAACCTTTAAAATTAATCATGTTAAACATTAGGCTAAGTAAGTTCCTTTCTTAATTGTGACCCACCACACTCTCACCTTATAGGAATGCAGCTTTATCTGGTACCTTTGGAGGGTGGTGCCTGGCTTAAAAAAAAAAAAAATCACCCCTGGAAAATAAGTTTTTGGTTGACTGACCATTATCAGAAAGAAAGGATCATAAAATGTCAGCAGGCCTCACGGTCAGAAGATGATGTAAAACCCCTAAGACCTTTAAATATACATTTCTATGAAGCACCTGATTTTGATAAAGGTCAGGACTGACTGTAATAAAAAAAAAATATATATAAGCAAACCCCAAAATAAAGAAATCAGATCAGTTTCTGGAAAAACTGATTCCCCCGTGTCTGTCTTTCTTGTTCTCCATTTTTCTGGCTGAATTCCCATTTGGAACGTGGGTGCTCTCCAAGCCTGCTAATTTTGCCCTGGCTTTTAAGTTCCACACGAAAGGTAGCCCAAGGCGGGGCACCCTCCGATATTCAATTGGGTGACGGTGGCCTACGTAGGTGGTGCAAGCTTCTTGTCTCAAAGCTTCATTGGTATCCCACATAAACCAAGTTATTCAGCATCTTTTTCTCCACTAATTTTCCTACTACACTATTTCTTTCTAATCTCCCTCTGTATCTTTAATTAAGCAATTAATTTTTAACACTGACTCAGTCCCCATTTCGAATTACCCTGGATCCATCAGATAATTTTTTGAGTATGTTGTCAAGTTGACCTGTTTTCATCTTTATTTTTGAATGTTTTTTTTTTTCTTTATTTGAAGTCCTAATTTATTATATTGATAGTTTTTGATAGTTATATTTTATTGGGTGGGAATTTTGGGGACTTAAGCCCAAGGCACAGCATCTCCAGTTTCCCTGAGAAAATTGCACTGAGGAGGTGAGGAAAGGATCCAAATTATATAAAAGTTTTTCCCTAAGGGCACTGAGGGAGGAGAATAATACCTGCCACTTGGTAGCCATCAGACTGCTGCCGCTCCCTGTTTATTTTTAGTTCAGTCATTTGATGAGCATTTCCTTACTACCTAATATTCTCAAAGCATTCTGCTATACATTCTAAGTAATATATAAGTAAATATGATATTCTTTATTCAAAGAGACAGTATGAGGTATATAAAATAATATTTATATATATTAATATTGTATCAATATAATATTTTACAAGTTTTTTTTTTACTGAGTTTCTAATTTCCTTTATAAATTGGAGGTAATACTTACTGTTAGGAAGAGCAAGTGAGTAAATACAAACATTTAATTAAATCAGTGCCTTGTACATTATGAATTGCAAAGTATGTTTAGATATGTTTATTCATCAATAGTTAGAGTCTATAGGGGAGAGTAGTTAGTTAGTGTTGGTTACTAGCTCAGTCTTTGCAATTCCATGGATAATAGCCTGTCAGGCTCCTCTGTCAATGGAGTATGTAATCTTTCCCTTCTCCGGGTGATCTTCCTGACCCAGGAATAAAATCCAGACTCCTGGATTGCAGCCAACTTCTTTACCATCTGAGCCACCTGGAAAGCTTATAGTGAGGTATAGAACTATAATATTTCACTGAAAATTTGGAGGATGATGGAGTTGTTTGCAACTGAGTGATTAAGGGAAGATTGTCAAGAAAATGACATTTTTCTGATCTTTGAAAGCTGATTATGACAAATCAGTTCAGTTCAGTTCAGTCGCTCAGTCGTGTCTGACTCTTTGCGTCCCCATGAATCGCAGCACGCCAGGCCTCCCTGTCCATCACCAACTCCCGGTGTTTACTCAGACTCACATCCATTGAGTCATTGATGCTATCCAGACATCTCATCCTCTGTCATCCCCCTTCTGCTCCTGCCTGTAATCCCTCCCAGCATCAGAGTCTTTTCCAATAAGTCAACACTTCGCATGAGGTGGCCAAGGTACTGGAGTTTCAGCTTCAGCATCATTCCTTAAAGAAGTCCCAGGGCTGATCTCCTTCAGAATGGACTGGTTGGATCTCCTTGAAGTCCAAGAGACTCTCAAGAGTTTTCAGTTCATTTCTTATATTCATAAAAGTTTTAAGAGCTTTCTGTTACTTTCTCATTCATAAAAGGATTAATAGCTTTGACTTACCTCCTCATATTTACTGGTGATTTATTTATGATAATGTGCAAAAATGAACTTTGTAAGTGATAAGCTTTTAAGTAAATTGAGGGATTCTACTAAATGATATTAAATTATGATTCTACTCTTATTCTAGGAAATCCACTTTAATTCTGCTCTTCCAAACTACGGGTAAACATTGCTATCTCCATCATGTTTAATTATTTAAATGTGGGCATAAATAGTCTAGAGAATTATGTGAGTCACAGTTCTTATCTTATTGCTGCTGCTGCTAAGTCGCTTCAGTCGTGTCCAACTCTGTGTGACCCCATAGACAGCTGCCCACTAGGCTCCCCCATTCTTGGGATTCTCCAGGCAAGAGTACTGGAGTGGGTTGCCATTGCCTTCTCTGCTTATCTTATTGAACAGACATTAAATATTTCCAGGGATAAGAACTGTCACTATTGCTGGTACAATTCTTTTGTCTTAGAAGCTCTTTCTCTCTCCTGTGCTTTGGTATAGATAATCTTTCATTAAAGAAAAATGAGACAAATCATTCATTTACAAGTTATCGTATCCCGAGGCCCTGTTTTTGAGGAAATACACACATATACACACAGTTTCAGAAAAACAATTGTTTCCTGTGAGAGGACCCAATTTTCCCTAGTCCAGACCACTTGGGCACTTTAGAGACTTCTTCATAAGTAAATCATGGCTTGCCTGAGGTATGCCTGGTTGATTGTCAGAAATTTCTGTGTATTTCTAGCTAAATTCTAAATGAACATTCTGCACAAGTCTTATCAAAAAGATTGAGAAAGCAAAGCTAACCTAAAATTTTAACTTTTCTTGTTCTTCTAGGATCCCCTTTACTTTTCTTCCTTTATATACCTTAACATACTGACTACAAACATCTTAATGCAGATATGAAAGAAAAAAAAAATACTAGCAAGAATGATAGCTTCGGTATGCTAGTGCAACCTTCACATTTAATTCAATTAAGAAAGCCCTTTCTCAATTTAATTTCATTTCTTATAAATAAGTAACACCTTGGCCATTCAGTTCAGTTCAGTTCAGTTCAGCTGCTCAGTCGTGTCCGACTCTTAGACCTCATGAATCGCAGCACGCCAGGCCTCCCTGTTCATCACCATGTCTCGGAGTTCAATCAGACTCATGTCCATCGAGTCCGTGATGCCATCCAGCCATCTCATCCTCGGTCATCCCCTTCTCCTCCTGCCCCCAATCCCTCCCAGCATCAGAGTCTTTTCCAATGAGTCAACTCTTTGCATGAGGTGGTCAAAGTTTCAGCTTTAGCATCATTCCTTCCAAAGAAATCCAGGGGTTGATCACCTTCAGAATGGACTGGTTGGATCTCCTTGCAGTCCAAGGGAATCTCAAGAGTCTTTTCCAACACCACAGTTCAAAAACATCAATTCTTTGGCACTCAGCCTTCTTCACAGTCCAACTCTCACATCCATACATGATCACAGGAAAAAACATAGCCTTGACTAGACAGAACTTAGTTGGCAAAGTAATGTCTCTGCTTTTGAATATACTATCTAGGTTGGTCATAACTTTTCTTCCAAGGAGTAAGCATCTTCTAATTTCATGGCTGCAGTCACCATCTGCAGTGATTTTGGAGCCCCCTCAAAAAAACAAAGTCTGACACTGTTTCCTCTCTTTACCCATCTATGTCCCATGAAGTGATGGGACCAGATGCTGTGATCTTCGTTTTCTGAATGTGGAGCTTTAAGCCAACTTTTTCACTCTCCAATTTCACTTTTATCAAGAGGCTTTTAGCTCCTCTTCACTTTCTGCCATAAGGGTGGTGTCATCTGCATATCTGAGGTTACTGATATTTCTCCCAGCAATCTTGATTCCAGCTTGTGTTTCTTCCAGTCCAGCATGTTTCATTATGTGCGGGGGCGCTCTGCAGAAAGAATAGAGGTAGTGGAACTTCCCTCAGCAAAGCCGAGGGGTCCCGAGGAGAGGTGAGCCTGCTGTCCGCCAATCCAGCCCCTCGGCGAGCAAGAGACAATCAGATGCGACAGGGGTTCCGATTTATTGTTGCAAACTCCCAGCTTATATAGACAAGCAGGGGGATTTTAGGAGGGACTTTTCATAGTTGCACCAATCATGTTAAAGGTCAAATTGTCACGTGTCTTCATTATAACAGGAGTCTATGGAGATCACACACCATCTACGTGTATGGAAATCAAGAGAGCCAATCAAAAAACGTTGACAAACAACACAGACCACACCCCCATCTCTTCCTCCAGGGGCCATCTTAGGTTTTCGGCCACAAAGCTAGCCCCTTTCTTTTTAAGGTTTCCCATTTAGCTTCCCACAATTATGTACTCTGCATAGAAGTTAAATAAGCAAGGTGACAATATACAGCCTTGACGTACTCCTTTTCCTATTTGGAACCAGTCTGTTATTCCATGTCCAGTTCTCACTGTTGCTTCCTGACCTGCATACAGATTTCTCAAGAAGCAGGTCAGATGGTCTGGTATCCCCATCTCTTTTCAGAAATTTCCACAGTTTATTGTGATCCACACAGTCAAAGGCTTTGACGTAGTCAATAAAGCAGAAATAGATGTTCTTCTGGAACTCTCTTGCTTTTCCCATGATCCAGTGGATGTTGGCAATTTGATCTCTGGTTCCTCTTCCTTTTCCAAAACCAGCCTGAACATCAGGGAGTTCATGTTTCATGTATTGCTGAAGGCTGGCTTGGAGAATTTTGAGCATTACTTTACTACCATGTGAGATGAGTGTAATTGTGCGGTAGTCTGAACATTGTTTGGCATTGCCTTTCTTTGGGATTTTAATGAAAACTGACCATTTCCAGTCCTGTGGCCACTGCTGAGTTTTCCAAATTTGCTGGCATCTTGAATGCAGCACTTTCACAGCATCATCTTTCAGGATTGGAAACAGCTCCACTGGGATTCCATCACCTCCACTAGCTTTTTTGTGGTGATGCCTTCTAATGCCCACTTGACTTCACATTCCAAGATGTCTGGCTCTAGATTAGTGATCGCATTATCATGATTATCTGGGTCGTGAAGATATTTTTATACAATTCTTGCCACCTCTTCTTAATATCTTCTGCTTCTCTTAGGTCCATACCATTTCTGTCCTTTATCGAACCCATGTTTGCATGAAATGTTCCCTTGGTATCTGTAATTTTCTTGAAGAGATCTCTAGTCTTTCCCATTCTGTTCTTTTCCTCTATTTCTTTGCATTGATCACTGAAGAAAGCTTTCTTACCTCTTCTTGCTATTCTTTGGAACTCTGCATTCAGATGCTTATATCTTTCCTTTTCTCCTTTGCTTTTCGGCTCTCTTAAAGAATTTGGGGTTTAATAGACATAAGGCCGACAGAGACAAAAACCTGGCAAAATAAAATCAGGAATATATAATAATCTCATGCATCTTGCACTTGAACTGTAGAACATGTGAAAAATATCTTTTTTAATAGGTAAGGAAATTCGGGATGAGATGGTTGTGTCAGGGAAATTTTTACTTTCCTCAGTTCTGTCTTATCACAACAAAATTTTGAAGCTAGACAGATTAGTGTTACAGCCCTTGGATGGACAGGTGTTACAGCCTCATGTTACAGCTCAGTTTTATTTAGAAAGTAAAAGAAAATACATCCTCGAGGCATGAGGGTGGGCCAAACCAAAAAACGTGAGGAGAAAAACTCAGCCCAATTTGGGGTCCTCTTTTATATGTTTTTTTCTCCTCTCCCTGGTCCTGTCCTGTATAGATTGAGCTAGCCAGGAATGCTGTTTTTCTTACCTGAGATGCTCACCCTGGTCCTCTGATCTTCCTTCGTTCTATTTTTGTGGGCTTTTCCCTTCTTTGTCTTTTAGTCACCACCTTTCTTTACTCCTTTTTCCTATTTTAACTACCAAACAGTTGGATGAGGTCACCAATTCGATGCACATACATTTGAGCAAGCTCTGGGAGATGGTGAAGAACAAGGAAGACTGGCATGCTGGAGTCCATGGGGTAACAAAGTGTTGGACAGGACTGAGTGACTGAATAACAACAAAAGAAATGTGGTTGTCTTGAGGAATAATATGCAAGTCATCTGATGTACTTCCCCTAGATGTCAAACAGTGATTACTCAATAACTTTCAAGCACAACATGAAATTCCTCATGTTACTACAACTGCTTTGCAATATTTTATTAAACAAATTCATATACATATATATACATATTTGTATATTTGGTTATTATTATTTGTTGCTATTTAGTTGCTAAGCCCTGTCCGATTCTTTGTGACCTCATGACTGCAGCCTGCCAGGCTCTTCTGTCCTCCACTGTCTCCCGGAGCTTGCCCAGATGAACGTCCATTGAGTTGGTGATGCTATCTATCCAGCTCATCCTCTGCTGCTCCCTTCTCTTGCCTTTAATCTTTCCCAGCATTGGAGTCTTTTCTGATGTGTAGCCTCTTTGCATCACATGGCCAAAATATTGGAGCTTCAACTTCAGCATCTGCCCTCCCAATGTATATTCAGGATCAGTTTCCTTTGTGATTTACTGGTTTGCTCTCCTTGCAGTCCAAAGGACTCTCAAGTCTTCCCCAGCACCACAGTTTGAAAGATTATGATGTACCTGGAAATATGAAAATATTGAAGACATAATAAGGAATACCAGTAACTGAACCATAATAATAGAAACAACAAAACAATATGTCCACAGAATAAGTGACTTAGGCTGCTAAAGGGTATTGTAAGGTAAGTGTTTTGAACTTTATTTTACATTTGATAATTTAATTGCTGATAACTGGACCTATAATCTGTGTCTTTTGATAGACTAAGATTTTCTTTTTAGGAATTTCTCAAATACTAATACTGTTTTTCAGAAAATTGTTATTTTCTCACTAGAGTGGATGATATTTCAAGAAATTATGGAGCATACACACTTCTGGTTATTTTATCTTTAAACTTTAAGTTGCTAGTTTTAGAAGTTACTTAATAAACATTGAATGGCATGCATCATTATACAAAAGGTTTCAAATCCTTCTCAATTCTTTTACTTTCGTGAGGTAGAATCTTTTATTGAGGCTGTTCTATACTTATGCTTTACATAACATTAAGCCAAAGGACTTGGTGTCTTGATCATGAAAGGCCATAGACAGATTGCAAGCCTTTTCTGAAAGGGATGAAAATAAACGTATTTTCATTCATTTGTGCTGTCTGCTGTGGACAAGAACATCCTGCTGATAAAAGAATCAATATTTTTGAGCTGCAGACTTAGTCTCAAATGTAAAAGCATTACTGGAGTGCAATGTTTTGAAGCAAAATGGAAAAGGAAGGAAAAATAAGCTTCTATAAAACTTCAGCATAATTCTTTTACTTTTCTAAGAATATTTTTTTCACTTTGTGTTACAGCGTTACTGGAAATGGTCAGGATTGTAATTAGAATATTAGGAGAATAAGATTAATGTGAAAATGCAGCAGAAATAAAATAAAATGCAGTATATAATTGCCAAGACATGAATGATTACTTTTACACCCAAAAAAAGGGAAATAAAAATCCTTTTGAGATTAGCATTTCCAAAGGGACTGAATCTTTAAAAGATTTAAGTTTCAAACTCACAAGTGGATTAAACCATGGTAAGAAAAAAAAAAAAAAAAAAAGCCAAATATCTTGCCTGCCTGTGAAATGTGTTTTACAAGATATTCCCTGGATGAGTATAATAAAGAACATAAGATGTTCACAATGACTTTAGAAAAATATCACTTTAAAATTTCAATGTTACTTGTCAAATTCACCCTCCTCCTTTCTCCCTCTTTTTTTCCTTGCTCCTCCTACCCCTTTTCTCTTTTTCTCTCTCTCTCACATTATATGTGTGTGTATATATATATATACAAACATTAAGATAATAATATTAAAATAATAATAATGCTAATTAAAAGTATTCAGTATATGCTCTGTTGTTGGTTTTATCAACCACTCTACACTTTGATAATGCTTATTTATTCTTCTGTGAGTTTTAGCTTACTTCAGATTATTAGTTTGTTTCTAATAATATTGTATTGAAGAATAGTATAATACAGCATAATGTGTATCCTGGAACTCAGAATATGGAGAGAATTTTGTGTAATTCTCAACCACTCTCTCACTCACCTATAGCAAGAAATTTTCAAAGAATCAAGATTTTTAAAAACTGTTTAAGAATTATCCAGATATTTCACACTGTTTCCATTTTTAAAGTTAAGAAAGACAAAAAGAGATTAGAGTGCATTAATCACACTGAAAGACACACTACACACACAGTTTAAATTCAGTTGGTTTTAATTCAGGGCACTTCAGGGCATCATTTTCCTGTTGCTGCAAATACCCCTGAAGATTCCTTGTCCATCTTGACTTTTTTTTTTTTTTTTCCCAAGAAAAATAATTAAATAACTTACTCTCACTGAGCTACACATCATGACAAATATGTAAACTGTAAAGATTTTCAGCAACTTAAGTGATATGAACGATGAGTTTCAAGGAGTTGCAGATGCTACTAGCTTGATTAAGGCATCAGAGAAGCCTCCAAATGATATGGATTCATGATGAGGAGCTCAGAGGCAGTGAAAACCTCCCTGCAATATGGAAGGCCTAGGTTCAATCCCTGGATAGGGAAGATCCCCTGGAGAAGAGAATAGAAACCCAGTTCAGTATTCTTACTTGGAGAATTCCATGGACAGAGGAGCCTGGCAGACTACAGTTCATGGGGTCACAAAGAGCCAGACAGGACTGAACAACTAACACTTTCACTCCCCACCACCCAGCTGAGTAGCTGTCTTTGTTTTGCACATGCACTGGGATGATAGACAAATAGTCTAATCAATCTTCTCCGGTATTCCACCAGCAACTGTGCTCCCAAGGCCTTTCAGCCTGCAGTTAATATGCTTTCTTAATTAATATTTACTCCTCTCAGTAGGTTGCATAGCTCCCTTCTTTGTATAAAGAGGTGGGAGGAGAACACTCTGCTCATGGATCTATTAACTCTTATCATGATCAATATTCTATTTCATTTCCTTAGCTCATTTGGTGAAGAATATGCCTGCAATGCAAGAGAGCCCAGTTCGTTTCTTGGGTTGAAAAGATCCCCTGGAGAAAGGAAAAGCTACCTACTCCAGTATCCTGGCCTAGAGATTTCCAAGGGCCTAGAGAAGTCCATGGAGTTGCAAAGAGTCTGACACAACTGAGTGATTTAAAAAGATAAATAAATAAATAAAACTATTTGCTTTAGGTTTAATTTTGAAATGTTCTAGTAACATCCAAGAATCTAGTGAACTTACAACAAAATCATGATATCTTGGTAAAATAAACTGATCTTTGTTAATGTATATCAAAAGCCTAGCCAACATTTAAAGCTGAAGCTGGTTATGTTTCCTACAATGGTGATCCTGCAGAGTCATGATGTTTTTAACTATTCAATCATTTTTACACATCTCATGTTGTTTAATCCTCAAAATAACCTTGCTAAGAAAATAACTTTTATCTGTATTTTAGAGAACCAGAAAATATGTATTTGACAAGCAAAGTCATCTAGTATCCTCATATTGCTAGTTGTTACACAGTGGGAACCGGAGAGAAGGAGGCTTGATCAAAACCAGCAAAGAGGATATGTTCTCTGCCTGTATCTCCAACCACATCTTCTACTGTTCTCACCCTTGGCCATCAAGATCCAGTTGATCACAAGCACATTGCTCTTGTCCAATTCATTAAAAACAATTCTTTTCTTTGTCTGTGACATATTTTCTCTAGAATACTGTGATAGATTTACTCCTTTGTTTTCTTGACCAGTTATTTGTACTTTTCAGATATCTGTGTAATTGCTAATTTTTTTGGAGATACCTTATCTTTCCACTGCTCCCTAGCCCCTGGTTAAGTATTTTCTCTCAGAATGTCTATTTTATTTTAATCTTTACAAATATTTGAAAGCGTTTAGATTTTTAACATAGTTCATTTTTCAATGCTTATTACATCCACTCTCTGAAAGCTTCTTAAATTTTAAGACACTATTTTTCTTAACATTGCATGAAAACATTGTGCAGCACAATTCTTAATAAATGCATACAATGAATGAATGAAGCAATAAATTTAAATTTTATTTGCATTCCAATATTTGTATTTTATACTATTATATCTGATAAAACCTGAAATATACTTATTTTTGGTGGTGAGATACATGTTTTTCTCTTACTCAAAGAAATTTTACTGTATATGAATAAGTTCACTTATTTCTTTAGATCTTCATTTCTTTGTTTCTAAAATTAAAGTGTTAACTTGGATTACTTTAGAAGAAAGTAATTTATTTCTCTCTTTCTTTTTGTCACTGGTGTCTAGAAGATAGCTTTATCTGTAGAAAGCTCACTCCACCATGGTCATTTTTCTTGTGGACTATAACCATGGCAGGCTGATTGAAACCGAGTCCATTTTTATTCACTAGCTAAATAAATGGGCATTGTATCAATAAAAGCTTTATGCATCTGGATTCAATTCTCTTCTTTGATCTTTATAATGTCATTAAAAGATCAGCATACAGTGCTTCATTTTCCTTCTAGATATTACACACGATAGGAAAACAGAAAACTAATATAAATTTATAAGTAATATAATTTCAGTTAGTGAAGCAGATATTAATTGCTGGTACTGGATACTTCATTCATAGATTTTACATCATGTCACATTCTTCTATTTGATATTTCCTATGCAAAAACCAACTATTCTTGGTTTCAAGGATATCATATGTCTGCACACAATCAATAAATACTTTATATATTTAAATTACTTTGTTTAAATGTTTTATATAAATTATTTTATAAAATGATTTTCCTAATGTGAAGTCTGATTTTCCCAAATCTGATATGTAACATTCACTTTGGTTTAGATGATGGATGGTGACAAAAGAATGATAGTAGTGCTAGTACTCTTCAGTAGACATAAAAAGAAGTCACCAAAACATTGAGAATAAAACTCAGAGAAACATTCTGCAAAATTCTCAGAATGAAAAATAGAATAGGACATTAAATTGAAGTGCATTGTCATCTTTCTCTGTATTTCCTTCTACTAGTATAGGCACATGCTGTGGTTAAATAGGGTATATAATTAAGCAGGTAGGAAGAATAAGCAAAAACAGGAAGAATTACATTAACACAAAATATCCAATTGAATGTCTTCAGTAGTAGTGTTAACTTTCTATCACTGTGATAAAGTAAGAAATTTACTTTCCTTATTGTCTTAGTTGATTTGGCAAATATTTTGACAAAATATTATGAACTGGGTGGCTGATAAACCTAGATTTATTTCTCACTCTTCTGGAGGCTGAGAAGTTCAAGATTATGGCACTGAGAGATTCAATATCTGCTTAAGATGTGCTTCTCCTTTAAAGGCTATCTTTTCACTGTTACCTTACATGGAGGAAGATGTGATCAAGCTTTCTGTGGTCACTTTTATAAGGGCGCTAATCTTAATCATGATTAAGACTCATACTCATGACCTAATCAACTCCCCCAAATCTATCATTTCAAAGGTTTCCCTGGTTCAGATGATAAAGAATCCCCATGCAATGCAGGATACTTGGGTTCCATCCCTAGGTTAGGAAGATTCTCTGGAGAAGGGAATGGCTACCCATTCCAGTATTCTTGCCTGGAGAAGTCCATGGAGAGAAGAGCTGGTGGGTTACAATCCATGAGGTTGCAAAGAGTTGGACACAGTTAAGCTACTAACATTTAAAACTTCAAAAACATAGTGAAAAACCTATATTTTATGCAAAAAACCCTGAAATTAAAATACAGTTTTGAAATAGACATGCAATTAAAATGTGGTTAAACTGTTTACAATACAGTGATTAAAAAAAAAAAAAAAAACTGTTACTTTCTGTGATAGTAATAATAATGCTAAAAATGTAAATAAAGCAACTGCACAGTAAATAATGATATAAAAGTAAAAAGCATTATAGTAAAAACAATAGCATACACATTTTTAGTCATCGGTGTGTGTCAAACACTGTGTCAAGACATTTATAAAAATTATTTCATGAACCTTATGAGAAAATGTTGTTATGCTAGGACTTAGAAAGGATAAGTAACTCGCTCCAGGTTACTCAGATTGTAAATTAAAGGGTTTAACTGTAAATCAAATCTCTTATTCTAAACCATAAGGTCTATAATACTCTCGCTATCATTTTTATACAAAACAGATTTGGAACTCTTTTACTTTTTAAAGTTTACACACATACACATAGCCCTGTATATTTGAAAATTTGTAAATATGGAAATTGACCTTTGGAATTGAGCTACTCTAAGGTAATTTTTCAGCCATACACTTTTAGGTTTATAAAAATGTACATATTAATGGAGAATGTGTTATGTCCTATCTCTGAAAATACTGTTTCTATTTCATGAACATAGATGAATTACATAAAACTCTAATGCTTTCATTACGTTCAAAGGCAACTATCTCAGAAAATATGTTCTTTCTCCAGAACCAATGATTGCTTATCTATGCTGCTTTGATGGAAATTTTCTTTTTACCTACAAATCCATGCATAAATTCTGTTTGAAAAAATTAGTAAGATAGATTCAGCTACTTTTGGCCCAGTAGATTTTTAAATATGTAAATAGTCTTTTAATTTCTAACTGGCATTCAGCTAAGAAACATCTTTCTTGTCCCCTGGCCAAACCAGGCATTAGCATGTTATTTTCTGTTGTCATTCAAAGTCATTTTAACTGATACTAATTTTTCATTTTGGATCTCTGGCTTTATGTACAACAACTGCAAAAAAATGTATAGTGTTGCAAGTATATTCTTGTGTGCTTCATACCATGTTCTCTATATTATCTCCCGGGGGAGGGGGCGAGGAAACTACATTTCTCCTGAGCATCTTGAATTAAAAAGCATTGAGAGTCTCCTAACTGCCATCCTTCTTTTTTGGTTTCTAAGATATTTGGAAAAAAATTTAAAAATCAGCTTTACAGTTATGAAAGTTTTGTGCCATATAAGGCAAGAACTGTAGTTTCTTTCTAAAATGTATAGTTCCTGTCATGTATTAAGGAAAAGGATTTACCAGACTCCACTTCAAACTGCAAGTTTCTAAAAGTGGATGAAAGAGCAGGAAAAATGAAATAATTCAATCAGTCTAGTTCTTGAAGAGTCCTCTGAATTTTTGAGATCAAATGGTATGGCATCATTTTATACTTACAACAGTAAAGCATATAAAAACTGATTTGCAACAAGTAAGTAATTTCCTTTCAAAAACACATTCCCATCTATCTACCTGGTAATTATGTGGAACTGATTAAACTATTTGAAACATAATTAACTTATTTAAAAATGTCACTTACATGACTACTTTGTGCTTAGGTAACATGAAGTGTGTGTTTTCATATATATATATATATATATGTATGCTGCTGCTGCTGCTGCTAAGTCGCTTCAGTCGTGTCCGACTCTGTGCGACCCCATAGATGGCAGCCCACCAGGCTCCACTGTCCCTTGGATTCTTCAGGCAAGAACACTGGAGTGGGTTTCCATTTCCTTCTCCAACATATATATGTATATATATATATATATGTGTGTGTATATATACATATTATATACATATGTGTGTGTTATTTATTTCTATTGTTCAGTTAATTGCTGTAATTGCTGTTGCTAAGTCTTGTTCAACTCTTTGTGACCCCAAGGACTATAGCATGCCAAGCTCCTCTGTCCTTCACTATCTCCTAGAGCTTTCACAAATTCATGCCCATTGAGTTGGTGAGGCTACTCAATCATCTCATCCTCTGCTACTCCCCTTCCTTGCCTCCAGTCATTTTCAGCATCAAGGTCTTTCTCTCACAATGAGTTGATATCGGGAAGGAAATAATGTGTATGTGTGTGTGTGTGTGTGTGTGTGTCTGTGTTTTGTGCTCAGTTGTGTCCAACTCTTTGCTACCCCATGGGCTGCAGCCTGTGAGGCTCTTCTGTCTATGAGATTTTCCAGGCAAGAATATTGAACAGGTTGTCATTTCCTACTCCAGGGGATCATCACAACCCAGGGATAGAATACATGTCTCTTGCATCTCCTGCATTCGCATAGATTCTTTACCACTTTGTCACATGAGAAACTATATTTAGAGAGAGTATTGTTATATAGAGCAACATGAATTGGATACATAGGTAGAAAAATAGATAGATGATAAATCTGTAATTGGTATACTGTAGAGGGATGTTAATCAGATTATAGTTCATATGAGATTTTTACCTTCAACCTGTAAATATGTTGTGCCATTCTGGCACATGTAGCAAGATGTGAATGGAAATACAAGGGCAGAATACAGTGAGATCTGGAGGAATTCATAGTAATGAAATGATTTTTTTCACACTTTCACCTGCCTCTTGACTCAGTCACCAGATTTACAGTGTAAGTATAATTATGAAGATCTCCACATTGCATTTTTAAAAATAATCCAAATATTTATTAATTAGGAAGAGCACAACTCTTACAGCCCATTCTCTGTTTTTATTTTTTAATATTATTATTATTAATTTTTTTTAATTTACAATACTATATTGGTTTTGCAATACATCAACATGAATCCACCATGGGTGTACATAAGTTCCCACTCTTGAACCCCACTCCCACCACCCTCTCCATACCATCCCTCTAGATTATCCCAGTGCACCAACCCCGAGCATCCTGTATCTTGCATTGAACCTAGACTGGCGATTTGTTTCTTATATGATATTATACATGTTTCAATGCCATTCTCCCAAATCATCCCACCCTCTCCCTCTCCAAGAGTCCAAAAGTCTGTTCTGTACATTTGTGTCTCTTTTGCTGTCTCGCATACAGGGTTATCGTTACCATCTTTCTTAATTCCATATATGTATTAGTATACTGTATTGGTGTTTTTCTTTCTGGCTTACTTCACTCTGTAAAATCAGCTCCAATTTCATCCACCACGTTAGAACTGATACAAATGTATTCTTTTTGATGGCTGAGTAATATTCCATTGTGTATATGTACCACAGCTTTCTTATCCATTCATCTGCTGATGGACATCTAGGTTGTTTCCATGTCCTGGCTATTATAAACAGTGCTGCGATGAACATTGGGGTACATGTGTCTCTTTCAATTCTAGTTTCCTTGGTGTGTATACCCAGCAGTGGGATTGCTGGGTCATAAGGCAGTTCTATTTCCAGTTTTTAAGGAATCTCCACACTGTTCTCCTTACTGGCTGTACTAGTTTGCATTCCCACTAACAGTGTAAGAGGGTACCCTTTTCTCCACACCCTCTCCAGCATTTATTGCTTGTAGATTTTTGTATCACAGGCATTCTGACTGGTGTGAAATGGTACCTCATTGTGGTTTTGATTTGCATTTCTCTGATAATGAGTGATGTTGAGCATCTTTTCATGTGTTTGTCAGCCATCTGTATGTCTTCTTTGGAGAAATGTCTATTTAGTTCTTTGGTCCATTTTTTGACTGGGTCATTTATTTTTCTAGAATTGAGTTGCTTGTATATTTTTGAGATTAGTTGTTTGCCAGTTGCTTCATTTGCTATTATTTTCTCCCATTCCGGAGGCTTTCTTTTCACTTTGTTTCTAGTTTCCTTAAAAAATGCACATACCTGTATGCAGTGTAGCATTTATTTATTAGAAATACCGTTTTGTAACTATGCCATCATATTATGTTTTATTGTGGATATTATTGTGTTGGTTAGCACCTCAGTTATAAAGTTTCTTATGTTTTGATTATCATGATTCTATCCTTACTTTTTCTCATAAGCTCTGAGAGTTTTAGTGTGAAACTTTGCAAAATAATTGATTTTTCAGAAACACACTTATGGTGTTTTAATAGAAACACCTGTACCTTTGTTGTGTTCTTGTTGGCAACCTACTCACAATTTAAAATTGCTCTTTCATATGATAAAATGAGTAAAGTTTTGAATGAAATTCAGATGTAAATCTGGAAAACCTCTAAATACATACTTAGAATATTAATACAAATCATATTGCACCATATTGCTGATAGAAAAAGTTGCTTACATTTGAAAACTGACATTAAAATGCACTATTGGAAATGTCATGTTTTGTATTAGAATGAAATAATATCAGGGATATAAAAACCAACTTGTGAGAATCCTTAACTAAAATTATAATCGGTTGCTCATTTATCCCTTGCTGCACAAACACACATTTGTTTCAGTATAATTTCTGAGGCAGGATAACTATAATATCAGCTCAGAGGTGAATCTTCTTATTTACCCATAGGTACCAAACTCATGGAAGTGTGATGAAATTCTCTTCAATGATATGAGAGGAAAACTATGGCAGCAATTTTGGGAAATCACCCTCATTGTAAAAGACAGATGAATAGCACTTTTTAACATCTTATTTCACTGACAACTGAAGTATCTCTATGTGATACTGGTCTAGGATCTCAAGAGCATGAGGAGAACTAAACTGAGGACAACATAAAAATAGTATGAAAAAAATGACAAAATCCCGATTCTTCCATAAAGTCTCAACTACCAACCCTGCAGTCACCTATATTAAGCAATTTGTTCCTTAGCTTAACACACTTTCTTATTTTAAGCCATTAATTTTTTTTGCTATACATAATCAATGTTAGCTTTATTCTCCCACTTACTTCACCACCTCCCAAAACACACAAACACAAGCACACATGGACTTTCATGAAAATTTTATTCCCAAAATTTCTTAGTCATTCTTATCACTTTTCTATATCTGTTTTACTTTTTCTCCCTACTTTATTTTTTTAGTATATGTAATGCTTTTATTGAACTATTTGTAGCATTCAGATATTCAATGTAACAGTTAAGTATTCTTATTTTTAATAAATTTATTTATTTTATTTTTATTTTTTAATATAAATTTATTTATTTTTATTGGAGGCTAATTAATCACTTTACAATATTGTATCATAAATACATAATACACTTCCCTAGTGACAAAAATCTGTTGTAATACAGGATCCCTGGGTCAGCAAGATCTCCTGGAGAAGGCAATGGCTACCCACTCCAGTATTCCTGCTGGGAGAATTCCATGAATAGAATACCTTGGAGGGCCATAGTCCATGGGGTCACAAAGAATTGGACATGACTGAGTGACTAACATGACACTAAAAGCATAATAGTAAATTTATTTATATTATTCCTGGTCTTTCCTATCAATAATTGAGTCACTCAGTTTCAACCGTCTTCTTTAAGAAATATAAATGAACATCACTTGATATAATTTTATCTCCACTATATTTATATACTAGTGTAGGGTTTTCATTATCATTGCCCATCACTGTAATTACCTATCAACCTCTGAGCATAAGCTGGTTTTGTCACATAAGATTCCAAAACTAACATCACTATACTTCATTACAAATAACCTCTCAGCAGAATTTTATCATGAAAAGTTGAAAATTGTCCTTCAGAGGAATACTCTTGCTACCATTTTAAATCTTTAACATTCACAAGATGGATTTGCGTTTATCAGCCGAGACTTTCCAAATAGCAATGATAGCTTTGGATTGCTTCTATAAACATTATTAAGTATCTACTGTGTGTCAGGCATTCTTCAAAGTTCTGGTCATAATTCAGTGAGTAAAACATCACTACTCTCATGGAACTTACATTTATTAAAACATTATTTCTTAATTTATCTTATTTAAACAAATTTTAAAAATCATTTGTTTCTTCCACTCCTCATCCCTCTGCCTCTGGCAATAGCAGTCTGTTCTTTACATCTATGTGTTTGGTTCTATTTTTATTTTGTATTTTTTAGATTACACTAATAATGCAGATCAGAGGATTTTTGTTTTTCTCTGTCTGACTTACTTCACTTACCAATACACCCTGAAGATCAATTCATTATGTCTCAAATGGAAGGATTTCATTAAATTGTATGGCTCAATAATATTCCATTGTACATATATATATATAAAACACAATTTCTTTACCCAGTCATCTTTTTGGTGGATATTTAGGTTGTTTCATTATCCTGCTTATTGTAAATAATGCTGCAATTACTATGGTGATCCATGTATCTTTACCAGTTGGTGTTTTCTTTTTCTTCACATGAATACCCAGAGGAAGACTTGTTAGATCTTATGACAATTATTGCTCTAAATCTGGGGGAAACTTCCATACTGTTTTCTATAGTGATTGCATCAATTTATATTCTCACCAACAGTGTACACTACCTTACTAAGTTTCTCACCAATGTCATTAACACTTTTTCTTTTTTTTAAAATTTCATAATGATGTTGCTAAGCATCACTAATTATTAGAGAAATAAAAATCAGAATTATGATGATGTGTCATGTCACACCAGTTAGAATGGTCATCATCAAAAATCTATAAATAAAGGTAGGGACTGAGGATACCCTCTTACATTGTTGGGGGAATGTAAATTTGTATGATCACTATAGAGAAGAGTATCAATTCAGTTCAGTCGCTCAGTCATGTCCGACTCTTTGCAATCCCATGAATTGCAGCACGCCAGGCCTCCCTGTCCATCACCAATTCCCAGAGTTCACTCAGACTCACATCCATTGAGTCAGTGATGCCATCCAGCCATCTCATCCTCTGTCGTCCCCTTCTCCTCCTGCCCCCAATCCCTCCCAGCATCAGAGTCTTTCCAATTAGTCAACTCTTTGCATGAGGTGGCCAAAGTACTGGAGTTTCAGCTTTAGCATCATTCTTTCCAAAGAAATCCCAGGGCTGATCTCCTTCAGAATGGACTGGCTGGATCTCCTTGCAGTCCAAGGGACTCTCAAGAGTCTTCTCCAACACCACAGTTCAAAAGCATCAATTCTTCGGAGCTCAGCCTTCTTCACAGTCCAACTCTCACATCCATACATGACCACAGGAAAAACCATAGTCTTGACGAGACAGACCATAGTTGGCAAAGTAATGTCTCTGCTTTTGAATATGCTATCTAGGTTGGTCATAACTTTTCTTCCAAGGAGTAAGTGTCTTTTAATTTCATGGCTGCAATCACCATCTGCAGTGATTTTGGAGCCCCCCAAAATAAAGTCTGACACTGTTTCCACTGTTTCCTCATCTATTTCCCAAGAAGTGATGGGACAAGAGGCCAAGATCTTTGTTTTCTAAACATTGAGCTTTAAGCTAACTTTTTCACTCTCTATTTTCTCTTTCATCAAGAGGCTTTTGGGTTTCTCTTCAGTTTCTGCCATAAGGGTGGTGTCATCTGCATATCTGAGGTTATTGATATTTTCTCCCAGCAATCTTGATTCCAGCTTGTGTTTCTTCCAGCCCAACGTTTCTCATGATGTACTCTGAGGTGAGGTGAGGTGAAGTTGCTCAGTCATGTCCAACTCTTTGCAACCCCGTGGACTGTAACCTACTAGGCTTCTCTGTCCATGGGATTCTCCAGGCAAGAATACTGAAGTGGATTGCTATTTCCTTCTCCAGGGATCTTCCCGACCCAGGGATCGAACCCGGGTCTCGCACATTGGAGGCAGATGCTTTAACCTCTGAGCCACCAGATGACAATATACAGCCTTGACATGCTCCTTTTGCTATTTGGAACCAGTCTGCTGTTCTATGTCCAGTTCTAGCTGTTGCTTCCTGACCTGCATACAGATTTCTCAAGAGGCAGGTCAGATGGTCTGTTATTCCCCGTCTCTTTCAGAATTTTCCACAGTTTATTGTGATCCACACAGTCAAAGGCTTTGGCATAGTCAATAAAGCAGAAATAGATGTTTTTCTGGAACTCTCTTACTTTTTCCATGATCCAGCGGGTGTTGACAATTTGATCTCTGGTTCCTCTGCCTTTTCTAAAACAAGCTTGAACATCAGGAAGTTCACAGTTCAGATATTGGTGAAGCCTGGCTTGGAGGATTTTGAGCATTACTTTACTAACATGTGAGATGAGTGTAATTGTGTGGTAGTTTTAGCATTTTTGGCATTGCCTTTCTTTGGGATTGGAATGAAAATTGACCTTTTCCAGTCCTGTGGCCACTGCTGAGTTTTCCAAATTTGCTGGCATATTGAGGGTAGCACTTTAACAGCATCATCTTTCAGGATTTGAAATAGGTCGACTGGATTTCCATCACCTCCAGTAGCTTTGTTTGTAGTGATGCTTTCTAAGGCCCATTTGACTTCACATTCCAGGATGTCTGGCTCTAGATGAGTGATCACACCATCACACCATCGTGATTATCTGAGATAGAGAAGAGTATGAATGTTCCTTATAAAACAACATAGTGCTGTCATACAACCCTGCAATTCCACTCCTGGGCACATATCTAGACAAAAACATAATCTGAAAGGATAAATGCACTCCAGTGTTCATTGCAGCACTGTTTACAATAGACAAGACATGAAGGAAACCTAAATGTCTGTCAACAGATGAATTGATAATGAAGATGTAGCATATTTATACAGTGAAATACTACTCAACCATAAGTATGAATAAAATAATGCAATTTGCAAGCATAGATGGAGCTAGATATTATTATATTAAGTGAATTAAGTCAGATACAGAAAGACAAATATCATAAGATATAGCTTACATGTGGAATATAAGATAAAAATGAACTTATATATAAAACAGAAATATACCCACAAGCATATAAAAGAAATTTATTGTTATGAGGGAGAATGCAGAGGAGGGATAGATTAAGAGTTTGGGATTAACATATATACACTACTATATACCCTAGAAACCAAAAGACATACTATACAGCACAGGGAACTATACTCAGTATTCTGTAGTAACTTCTATGGGAAAAGAATGTGAGAAAGAATGGATATATGTATATATATAACTGAATCCTTTTCCTGTATACCTGAAACTAACACTACAGTGTAAATTAACTATATTTCGATAAAATAAATTCACTTAATATGCTTTCATGTGTATCATAAGAGATTTACATGAACAGTTATACACTAAGAAACTGGACACTTGGAAACATGAAGAAAGTTCTAGAAACAATCTACCTAAACTGGACAATGATGAAATGAAAAATCTGAGCACTTTGATTACTCATAAGTAGATAGAATCAGTAATCAAAAACATCCAAACAACAACAACAAAATCCAGAATCAGATAAAGGACTGAATTTTACCTTCTACCAAACATTCAAAGATGAATTAATACCAATATATCTCATCCTTCATGAATTTTACCTTCTACCAAACATTCAAAGATGAATTAATACCAATATATCTCATCCTTTTAAAGTATTTTTTGAGATACACAATGTTTTTAAGTTAAGTTTTTTTTTATCCCCAACATACATACACACACACCCATATGCATGGTTCATGATTGATTTGTGTCTTAAATTTCTAGGAGATCAATATAACTTAGAACATAACAAGTATTGGGCATATGCTAAAAGTGAGGCAAAAGCTTACCATCTTCCTAGATTTTAAAATACAGAGATGAAGGAGAGATATAGAAGTCATTTGTAGTTTACAAAAAAAAATACACACACACTAGAAACAAACTGGAGAAAGATACTCTATTAGCTCAAATAAAGTGGTTTTTAGTCACTGAGAAAGTAAGAGGAGATGTTATTTAATTTGTGCATAATTGTGGTTAGGAATTCTTTATTCTAGAGGTGCAGAATGAGCAAAGAAGCATGCAGTCTATGAGAGTAAAATGCAATTTCAAACTGGAAATAATCTAGGACATCAAAAGATCTTCACTATGTATCTATGTGTGGTCTATTTTTGAAGTGATAGAAGTCACTAGAGTAAGAAAAGAGTGGTATGATCAGATATCTATTAAAGAGTTAGCTCTGGTTGCCACATGAAAACTAGTTTTTAGTGGGGTAAGAGTAAAAACAGAATCATTTATGCAGGGGACAGAGAATGATTAAGGCCTAAAATAAAATAGTAGCAGCAGGTATAGATAGCAGATAAATATGAGACATATTGATCCATGAATTTTTAGACAAAAAGCTTTTAAACACTAGCCTGTGACTGAATTAGATGAGCTTCCTTTAAGAATCTAATGGTTCCTTTGTTCTCCTCACTCTAAGCACAGATCAGAGTTTTGCATGTATACCTGTGCGTGTGTGTATGTTTGTGTATTACTGGTGAAGTTTTAAAGTACATTATATTAAATTCTTTTTTGAAATTTCAAATACATTTTAGAGAGGGCATAATTGTTTGTGTAGCATTTGGTGATTATATTCAAAGAAGGCTGATAACAGATATGTTGTGAGTGCTAAGTCACTTCAGTTGTGTCTGACTCTTTGTGACCCCGTGAACTGTAGTCCATCAGGGTCCTCAGTCTATGGGATTCTCCAGGAAAAAATACTAGGGTGAGTTGCCATGACCTCCTCCAGGGAATCTTCCAGACCCATGGATAAAACCCAGGTCTCTTACATCTCCTGCACTGGCAGGTGGGTTGTTTACCATTTGTGTTTCCTATGAAGCCCCAAATATGTTGATATTACTATTAAAAGTGAAAACCATATACAAAGAACCATTCTAAGGAAATTGAAGGTTGGGGAATAGTACACGGGTGCTTTGGTACTTTTGTAATGAAACTATGAGGAAGATGAAAACTACCATAAATAACACATACAGTAAGTATCTTGTCTTCAGACCTGTCTATCAGAGCACTTAAAACATGGAGGGCAAAGAAAACTTACTTTCAATTTGATCTTCTACTCACTTTTCAGCAAGGCCTAAGTTGCTCTGTTTGTATAGTTATTTATTTATTTCAATTACAAATTACAAAAAGATTTTCCTGTAGTAGTCAGAAAGTACAAGGACTTTCTTTACTGCCTGTGACCAGTCATGTGCACCATTTTATAGCTGAATACTACTGTAAGATATTAAGTTGTCACCCAAACCAGAGAACAAGCAACAGTAAAAATTACTACATGATTTACAGCTTAGTCTTGTGTTAAGGGCAGAATCTGTGGTCTGTGCTGGGTGATATCAGTTCTGAGGACTCTAATCCAATTCCAGAGAGTGTACAAATGGACTGCAATTTTCCTTTTCATCCTGGGTTATGCATTACATGATTCTTTTGGCATTTTGATATTATTTTACTCTCTCAAAGATCTTGGGGAAAAAAGAAATAGCATTTACTGAGCCCCAGAGAAACACCAAATTTTTATTATGTTACATTCATACATTTGAGCAAAAATTAAGCCACAAAATATTAGCATTTATACTCGTTTCACAAGGCTTACTGGAGAGGGCTGTCGATCACAGGACACATATTATATAGTTTGCCTTTGAGGAAGAAAGCATTAAAAAGGCCCATATAATAAATTTAGTTTACTTTTAACTTCTTATTTGATCTATATTTCTATTATATTGTGACTAGACTGAAAATGCTTTATACTCAGTAAATGATTTAACAAAAGCAAACTGGCATACGGAAATGAGTCAGTTCAGTTCAGTCACTCAGTCATATCTGACTCTTTGTGACTCCAGGGACTGCAGCTTGTCAGGCCTCCCTGTTCATCATCAATTCCTAGAGTTTACTCAAACTCAAATATTTATATTAAACATTATAAAGATAATCTCTTTTAAAAATTAAGTTAGATAAGCATTTTTGTTAATTATATGCTTCATACTACACTGAGTAACTTTTTAAAAAATATTTATTCAGATAGCTTGCTGTACATATAATGAAATGAGCAGACAATGTTATTGGGAGAAAGTCAAGGGGCTTGAAGAAATCTGTCATTACCTGGGCCTAAGAAGGTTGATTCATTTAATATCCACAGGACTCAGTTTCCCTTAGTTTTGGTATTTCATCCACATATGTACATATTATGTAATATAAATAGTTATATATATGTATATTTATAAAATACTATTTAAGCAATGTCTAGCATTATACTACATTGATTTATTAAGTCAAAATCAAATTTATGCAGATTAAGTATATTTTTTGTAAAAGCAATAAATCTTTTAAATCACTGTGATAAGAAAAGCAATGCCTCTCCAGCCACTCATAGGTATCCATGTCTTAATTCTCAAAATATTTTTATGTGTTCTCTATACATGGCAAAAATAATTAAGATTAAAGAATGATAAAAGAATGTTAATAATTAACTTCTTAATAAGAAATTTGTTCTGGAATATCTGAATTGGCCAAGTTCAATCCCATATCCTCAGTTGATGGCCAACAAAGACATAGGAACGTCAGTCCTAAAACTACAAGTAACTGAGTTCTGACAACAACCTGAATGAGGAAACAAACAGGTCCTCTCTTAGATCCTCTAGATAGGAATGCAGACCTGAAAACACCTTACTTTAGCCTGGTGACACTCATATCAGATTCCTTAATTGTCTTCAAGGAGCTTGCAATGAAAAGGGAAGTGATAATTTGTCCAAGGGATCCTGGTGCACTATTTAAGATCTGTCTGGATCTGACCATTGCAATTTCTCTGTGTATGTGTACTAAGTACCTTCAGTCATGTCTAATTCTTTGTGACCTCATGGACTGTAGTCTTCCAGGCTCCTCTCTCCATACATTCTTTCTCAATGGAACTCAAGAATGGTCATGTGATTGATTGGAGGAAACACAGATTATTTGATGCTTTGATATATTATACACTGCTATATGTCATTCTATCTATTTATCTCATCACCATCATCCATCAACAGAAGTAGAGTGTGTTAGCAAAACTGGCAAGTCTTAAAGAACCAGTATAACACATTTGCTTTACAAGCTCTCCTTTTATTTTACAAGGACAGCCAACAATATTACAGAGAGATTCTACTTTGTGACCTGAGTTCCAACATGACACTGACATGTAAAATTAAATGTGAACAAAGATATAGATATTGTTGTTATAGACTTGTAGAATTTTTAAAATATCATTAATATTATTTAGCATTACCGAGCCTATCATGACTGATACAGCCAGCTGATTGAAAATTTCTGAACTGTTGCTCTTCTTGGTTAGGCAAAACTGTGCCTTCTAAATGATGGCCACTAGCAACTAAAATATTTAAATTTAAATCAATTCAAACTACATAAAATGTGAAGCTTATTTACTCAGTTACCACTAACTACATTTCACATATTAATGTTTAATACAGCTGGGCACTTCCCAGGTGGCCTAGTAGAAAAGAATCTGCCTGCCAGTGCAGGAGATGCCAGTTCAATCCCTGGGTTGGGAAAAAACCCTGGAGTAGGAAAATGCCCCCACTTCAGTATTCTTGTCTGAAAAATACCATGGGCAGAGTAACATGGGGGGCTATAGCCCATGGGGCCACAAAAAGCCAGGAATGACTCACACAAATGTGTCTAATGGATACTACACAGAACAGCACATACATAGATCATCATCATATCAGAAAGTTCTCTTGAGAAGCACTAGCTCAGAGTATGAAAGATTTGGGCCGATTCTAGTTTCCATCACATTTTCAACAACTCTTTCTCTAGAGGTAATTAAACCTAATTAAGGGGAAGCGCTTCAGTAGTTTTCTCAAGCATCTTAAATATCATTGTCTTCCTGTGATTTTTTAAATTTTTATCTAAAACCAATTGAAGCTGTTGCTGAACTATTTTCATGAGCTTCTTATTGCCAAATTTATACTTAAATTGAAGAAAGTAGGCAGAACCACTAGACCATTCAGGTATGACCTAAATCAAATTCCTTGATTATACAGTCAAAGTGAGAAATGGGACTAGATCTGACAGAGTACCTGATAAACTATGGACTGAGGTTCATGACATTGTACAGGAGACAGGAATCAGGACCATCCTCATGGAAAAGAAATGCAAAAGAGGCAAAATGGCTGTCTGAAGAGGCCTTACAAATAGCTGTGAAAAGAAGAGAAGTGAAAAGAAAAGGAGAAAAGGAAAGATATAAGCATCTGAATGCAGAGTTCCAAAAAATAGCAAGAAGAGATAAGAAAGACTTGCTCAGCGATCAATGCAAAGATATAGAGGAAAACAACAGAATGGGAAGAAGAGAGATCTCTTCAATAAAATTAGAGATACAAAGGAAATATTTCATGCAAAGATGGGCTCAATAAAGGACAGGAATGGTATATACATAACAAAAGAAGAAGATATTAAGAAGAGGTGGCAAGAATACACAGAGGAACCATACAAAAGATCTTCATGACCAAGATAATCATGATATTGTGATCACTCACCTAGAGCCAGATATCCTGGAATGTGAAGTCAAGTGGGCCTTAGACAGCATCACTATGAACAAAGCTAGTGGAGGTGGTGGAATTCCAGTGGAGCTATTTCAAATCCTAAAAGATGATGCTGTGAAAGTTTTGCACTCCATATGCCAGCAAACTTGAAAAACTCAGCAGTTGCCACAAGACTGGAAAAGGTCAGTTTTCATTCCAATCCCAAAGAAAGGCAATGCCAAAGAATGCTCAAACTACTACACAATTCCACTCATTTCACACACTAGTAAAGTAATGCTCAAAATTTTCCCAGTCAGGCTTCAGCAATACGTGAACTGTGAACTTACTGATGTTCAAGCTGGTTTTCAAAAAGGCAGAGGAACCAGAGATCAAATTGTCAACATCTGGTGGATCATTGAAAAAGAGAGTTCCAGAAAAACATCTATTTCTGCTTTGTTGACTATGCCAAAGCCTTTGACTGTGTGGATCACAATAAATGGTTGAAAATTCTGAAAAGATGGGAATACCAGACCAACTGACCTGCCTCTTGAGAAACCTATATGCAAGTCAGGAAGCAACAGTTAGAACCGGACATGGAACAACAGACTGTTTCCAAATAGGAAAAGGAGTATATCAAGGCTGTATATTGTCACCCTGCTTATTTAACTTCTATGCAGAGTATATCATGAGAAACCTTGGGCTGGAGAAAGCACAAGCTGGAATCAAGATTGCAGGGAGAAATATCAATAACCTCAGATATGCAGATGACACCACCATTATGGCAGAAGGTGAAGAGGAACTAAAAAGCCTCTTGATGAAAGTGAAATTGGAGAGTGAAAAAGTTGGCTTAAAGCTTAACTTTCAGAAAACGAAGATCATGTCATCTGGTCCCATCACTTCATGGGAAATAGACGGGGAAACAGTGGAAACAGTGTTAGACTTTATTTGGAGGGGCTCCAAAATCACTGCAGATGGTGATTGCAGCCGTGAAATTAAAAGACAATTACTCCTTGGAAGAAAAGTTATGACCAACCTAGATAGCATATTCAAAAGCAGAGACATTACTTTGCCAACAAAGGTCTGTCTCGTCAAGACTATGGTTTTTCCTGTGGTCATGTATGGATGTGAAAGTTGGACTGTGAAGAAAACTGAGCTCTGAAGAATTGATGCTTTTGAACTGTGGTGTTGGAGAAGACTCTTGAGAGTCCCTTGGACTGCAAGGAGAGCCAACCAGTCTATTCTAAAGGTGATCAGCCCTGGGATTTCTTTGGAAGAAATGATGCTAAAGCTGAAATGGCAGTACTTTGGCCACCTCATGCGAAGAGTTGACTCATTGGAAAAGACTCTGATGCTGTGAGGGATTGGGGGCAGGAAGGAAAAGGGCCACAGAGGATGAGATGGCTGGATGGTATCACTGACTTGATGGACGTTGAGTCCGAGTGAACTCCTAGAGTTGGTGATGGACAGGGAGGCCTGCCGTGCTGCAGTTCATGTGGTCACAAAGAGTCAAACATGACTGAGTGAATGAACTGAACTGAACTGAAGGCCAAACTCTCTGGAATTCTTGAATGCTGTTATCCAGCAATTAATAACAAGTAACTGCTATCACTTCAACTTGGTATGTGCATAGTTCTAGAATTAACAGAATGACATCCTTGGTTTAATTGAGAAAACGAATGATTTCTGAAGCTTCTCTCAGCAAACTGATGTTGACTTTTAAAAATGAAATCCAGACACACATCCATGGATTCTAGCCAACAGGAAGCCAACTTGCATTAAAGGGATTGACAGAATCAGGCAGCTGGTTGGCACCAATGTTTAATTTGTCCATTCCAAAATTTTCAGATGCTCCTGACCACCTGAGATTGAAGAATATTTTCTTCCCCAAAGGATCTTTCTCTTTTATCTCAACTTATGTTTAAAACTCAATTTTCTCCTTACTCTTAAACATATCTCTCTTCATAAGTATGATTTAACCATTCTTTACCAAATTTTCTATACACTTACTTTAGCCATTGACTCTGAGTTTCTTTCTCCCCATTTATCTATCTTATAAGTTCAAACCTCATTTTCACACAGTTGTTTTTCAGATTTCTTCTGCCCATTTTGATTAGTTTCCTCTGGAATGTTATGGGAATTCCACAAATCAAATTGTATTTTCCTGAATATTTTATTCATTTATTTTTAAAGAAAAGTTTATTGAGAGCCTGCTGAGTAGAAGGCACTGATCTAGGTACACAAAACATCAATCAATAAATTGGCTATAAATCACTTTATGAGTCTTTGTGGAATACGTTTCAGTGGGAATTGATAGGTTTAAAACAATTCTGTAAAAGATGCATAAAAGCAAGTGCTATACTTTGCAACTTTTAAATCCCAATGTCCCAATTTCTGGTTCCTCAGAACACTATTTTGGGCTTAATATGGCCCTACTTAACTAAAAAAAAAAAAAAAATTGTATGTAGCATACCTCAATACATACAGGTAATCTGCATTTTCAAGCAATCAATTATGCTGTGCTTTTATTAGGCACAAAATATATTCAGTTCAAATTATTGAAGCATAGGTATTTATTTGTTTTTGGCCATGCTGAGTCTGTGTTGTTGCACTTGGGCTTTTTCTACTTGCAGTGAGAGGGGGCTACTCTTCCTCACGGTGAGAGGGCTTCTCACTGTGTTGACTTCTCTTGTTGCAGAGCACAGGCTTTAGGTGAAAAACTAGCCTTCAGTAGTTGTGGCTCATGGGCTCAGGATCAGTGGCACACTGGCTTAGATGCCTGCTGTATATGGAATCTTTCAGGAAAAAGGACTAAACCCATGTCCCCTGCATTTACAGATGGGTTCCTATTCACTGTACCAACAGGGAAGTCCACAAAATGTATACTAGATGCTTGGACCCATACAAGCTTGTAGTGAGTGATTTCAGGTTCTAAACTGCTCTCTATCTAACTTCTCTGTCAGTTGTCTTCTATATCTCAGAAGAAATAATAAAATGCCATTCAAGGGCAGGTGCTCACCTGTGTGGCTTACTTTCTGGCTACTGAAGTTCAAATTATCCCATGTTAAAATCTGTAACTCTCCCAGAAAAATCAGTAGGACGATTTTTTTTTTTTTAATAGGGAAAAATCAACAGGTTTCCCAGGGAAATCCCATGGACAGAGGGCCCTGGCAGGCTACAGTTCATAGGGTTGCAACTAGTCAGACATAACTGAGTGACTAACTTTCCAACTAACTCGCCAATATTTTACCTGAATGAAGAAATGCTGCCATTTTAAAGAAAGCATTTACTTGTGGAGTTTGTCTTACTACATGTGACTGATAGAGAAACACATCCTCCTGAAGTCACTAAAATGTGGTTCAGATTCATACTATGTTTAAATCCTACTTGCAGGTAATCCTCAATCTACAATATATGAAAAAGCTTTTTAAAATCACAGATTAAAAAAAAAATATGTAAAGTACAAAAGAACTTATAAAATATTTGTTTTTATGTGTTCCACCACCAAGAGGATTTATAGGTTGCATAACACACAGATTTTCAAATAATTTTCAATTTTATAACCTCTCACTGACTAACCAGGTCTTCCTTGGTGGCTCAGAGGGTAAAGCATCTGTCTGCAATGCAGGAGACCCTGCAGATCATGCAGGTTCTGGAAGATTCCCTGGAGAAGAAAGTGGCAACCCACTCCAGTATTCTTGCCTGGAGAATCCCATGGACAGAGGAACCAGGCAGGCTATAGTTCATGAGGTCACAAAGAGTCAGAAATCACTGAGAAATTTTCACTTTCACATAAACTGCATGAAGTATATTGATCTAAGGAGTTTACTTATATCAAGTGTCAGCCTTTGGGATACACACTTGCTTATTTTTCCTTTTACTCATAAATAAGTTTGAGTATTTTTACAGTTCTCAGTATATTGAATTTTCAACTAATCCTAGACTAAAGCATTTTAGTTGCTTTCTTCTGTCAGGGCACCTTCTGTTCATAGAGAATGTCCTCAGGGATTTTGCAGTCATTGACATACTTGGATTGAAACAGTGCTCCTCTTTGAAAAGCTGCAACAGCATGAAGGCAAATAACTGGCTTAAATGTGAAAATTTCAGCCTGAAAATACTATGCTAAATGAAATACAATGATTATCCTGCAAAGAAGACTGGTGGATTCTCAAAGCTTTGTTGTTAGAGAGTACAGATGTGGTCAGTTCTTGGTTGATTTATACTTTCAAAGAAGTGACTACACAATAATTAAGAGGTTTGTGAGAAGAAAAGTTATGACCAACCTAGATAGCATATTCAAAACCAGAGACATTATTTTGCCAACAAAGGTCCGTCTAGTCAAGACTATGGTTTTCCCAGTGGTCATGTACGGATGTGAGAGTTGGACTGTGAAGAAGGCTGAGTGCTGAAGAATTGATGCTTTTGAACTGTGGTGTTGGAGAAGACTCTTGAGAGTCCCTTGGAATGCAAGGAGACACAACCAGTCAAGATCAGCCCTGGGATTTCTTTGGAGGCAATGATGCTGAAGCTCAAACTCCAGTCCTTTGGCCACCTCCTGCGAAGAGTTGACTCATTGGAAAAGACTCTGATACTGGGAGGGATTGGGGCAGGAGGAAAAGGGGACGACTGAGGATGAGATGGCTGGATGGCATCATGGACTTGATGGACGTGAGTCTGAATGAACTCCGGGAATTTGTGATGGACAGGAGGCCTGGCGTGCTGAGATTCATGGGGTCCCAAAGTCAGACACGACTGAGTGACTGAACTGAATTGAACTTAGAAATGCAAGATGCACAGTGATCCTTTAATCTCATGCCTGGAATTATCCTCAGCAGATATTTTCTTCTCTAGAATATTGAATTCACTGATAATCTTATTTGCAAGTTATAGGTCTCTTTCAGAAAGTGAATAGAAGACCCACAGACATTTTGGATTGCAGAAGTCAGAACCAATAAAAAAAATGGGCCAAAGAACTAAATAGGCATTTCTCCAAAGAAGACATACTGATGGCTAACAAACACATGAAAAGATGCTCAACATCACTCATTATCAGAGAAATGCAAATCAAGACCACAATGAGGTATCATTTCACACCAGTCAGAATGGCTGCGATCCAAAAGTCTACAAGCAATAAATGCTGGAGAGGATGTGGAGAAAAGGGAACCTTCTTACACTGCTCATGGGAATGCAAGCTAGTACAGCCACTATGGAAAACAGTGTGGAGATTCCTTAAAAAATTGCAAATAGAACTGCCTTATGACTCAGCAATCCCACTGCTGGGCATACACACCGAGGAAACCAGAATTGAAAGAGACACATGTACCCCAATGTTCATTGCAGCACTGTTTATAATAGCCAGGACATGGAAACAACCTAGATGTCCATCAGCAGATGGATAAGAAAGCTGTGGTACATATACACAATGGATTATTACTCAGCCCTTAAAAAGAATAAATTTGACTCAGTTCTAATGAGATGGATGAAATTGGAGCCGATTATACAGAGTGAAGTAAGCCAGAAGAAAAACACCAATACAGTATACTGACACATATATATGGAATTTAGAAAGATAGTAATGAAGATCCTCTATGTGAGACAACAAAAGAGACTCAGAGGTATAGAACGGACTTTTGGACTCTGAGGGAGAGGGAGAGGGTGGGATGATTTGGGAGGGAACGGCATTGAAACATGTATACTATCTTGTAAGAATGAAGCGCCAGTCTATGTTCAATACAGGATGCAGGACGCATGGGGCTGGTGCACGGGATGATTCAGGGAGAGGATGTGGGGTGGGAGGTGGGAGGGGCTTTGGCATTGGGAGATCGTGTACACCTGTGGCTGATTCATGTCAATGTATGGCAAAACAAATACAGTATTGTAATTAAAAAAATAAATAAATTTTAAAAAAGCAGTCCTTTAAAGTACATTTTATAGTTGATTTTGAAGAAAAACATGTTTTCAAAACTGTGTGGAGAAAAACAGCATATCATCCATCTCAAGAGATTTTTACCTCATTTCAGCTTTCCAGAAATCATGCCAGAAGATAAATAAGAGCTATGGAAGGATGCTAGAAACCTACTAAGATTACCCAGAAAACCAGTTGGCAGGCAGGCAGAGGATGTTTATATTGTTAACTAGATAATTTAGTTTTCTTTTGTAGAAAGATCATCACTGAATTTTAACATACATTGAAAATAAATCACATTGCTCTGCATTTTATTTTGCTCTGCATTTTATTTTTTCAGGTTTCCTAGTGTCTTTATTTTTTTTAATATTTATTCATTCTAATTGGAGGTTAATTACTTTGCAATATTGAATTGGTTTTGCCGTACATCCACATGAAACCACCACAGGTATACACCCCATCCTAGGAGACAGTCAATACTACTATCACAATGTTATCAATGAGAACCCTGAAAAGTTGAAAACGGGAGGATAACACTTAAGTTAAGATTATCATTCTGACTTTCTGATTTTAGAGCCTAAGCATGGTGTGTGTGTGTGTGTGTATGGGTGTGTGTGTGTCGGTGTATCTGTGTGCTCGCTCAGTCCTTTAGTCATTTCCAACTCTTTGTGACCCCATGGAATGTAGCCCGCCAGGTTCCCTTGCCCATGAGATTCTCCAAGAAAGAATACCAGAGTGTTGTTGCCTCTTCCTCCAGGGGATCTTTCCAACTCAGGAACTGAAACCATGTCTCTTGCATCTCCTGCATTAGCAGGCATATTATTACCACTAGTGTGCCACTTGGTTAGATCCAAAACATGATCTATCATTTTTCAAAACACACAGCATTATTTTTAGCTGAAAACCAAGTTAAATGCAAATTATCAGTTTATTCTTTGGGACTTTTTCTTTTCTCTTCCAAACAGTTTTTCACACTTAGTTTAGTTACCATAATCTTTTACATGGAGACTTGAAAAGGATGAGCAAAACTGAGGTCAAATGGACATGTCTGTATCTACAGAGTTCATTCTGTTAACTGTGGGGAATAAGGGGAAAATTCTCTAGTGGACCAGTGCCATCTCTAAGCATTTTGCAAGATGGATAAATATATAAATGGGAATTTTTGTTGTTAGATAATGCCTGATACTACAAAAACAAACAAACAAACTGTAAATCCATAAAATATAACTAACTCAACCATAGCATTATAAATAAGTATATGGATCCTGGTTTTATCAGAAATACACTTCGAAGATGGATAGAGCATCATTTTAGCATTGTACAAGTCATGTACAGTACATACTTTGCTTTCATACATATTTTATATCATCATACACATAACATTTTATAACTATTTCTAAAAGACATTTTAAATGCTGATAGTATTTTTACATTAATAATACTCCATTTAAGACACTAGAGACAAGAGGCTGTGAAAATAATTAGTTCTGACATGATACATTTCTCAAGAATTCAGAGTTTTATCTTGTTCAGTTGTCACTACAAAGCCCAAACAGATTTAACCACTTGAGAACTGTGTCAGATTATATCACTTTCTTAATTTTGAAAACTATAATTTATAGGTCAATGTTATTTAGATAATTTTATTAACTATTATTTACAAATATATTTTGTAGCAACTAATTTTAATAGTGTTCCTAATTTAAGCAAAGTAATTTTTAAAGTACCTCCCATTTCAGTATATGCTCTTACTTCCAACATATTTTTCTAACATTTATTACACAACATGTAAGCTTCATATATTTTATCATTCACCAGTTATTACATTTTTTCAAATCTTTATTGCTTTCTCTTCAGATGCACACACACACAGAGACATTCTGACCATTTGAAAGAAAGTTGTAGAATTCATGATGTTTTATGCCTATAAAAAATGACAGTCTCTTATAAAACCAAAAAACCCAAAAGTATCACACATAAGAAAGGCTACACTGAAGCAATATTATCTAGTGTTGAGCTCAAATAAAATTCCCTAGACATATAAGTAATGTCCTTTAGAGCTGTTTGTGTTCAATTTAGGATTTGGTTAAAGGATGTGTATTGCACTTAGTTTTCATACTTTTGATCTCACTTTATCTACAACAACCATTTCACTTTTATTTTGCTTATTTAGGGCACTGATATTTTACATGGTTCATTTTACAGGTCTGATAAAATATCCCACTTTTTGCATTTATCTGGTGGCTTCTTGAACAGATTTAGATTAGATGTTGCTGTCAATAGCACTTCAGAGATGATGCTGTGTGCGCCCTATTTTATCACATCAAGAATCCTTTAACTTTGATCACTCCTTAATGATGATGCTGAGCTGGAGCACTTGGTTGGTGGTGCCGTCCAGATCTCTCCATTTCAAAGGGAATTGTGTAAAGATAATTAATAAGCTATTGGGAAGGTAATGTTTCAGATGATGTCTACTCTCTTTTCCAACAATAGTCTATAAATGCTTTCGGCATCCACTAATATACTTTTTTTTTAATTAAACTTATTTATTTTTTAATTACAATACTGTATTTGTTTTGCCATACATTGACACGAATCAGCCATAGGTGAACACAATCTCCCAATGCCAAAGCCCCCTCCCACCTCCCACCCCACATCCTCTACTTGAATCATCCTGTGCATCAGCCCCATGCATCCTGCATTCTACATTGACGTAGATTGGCGCTTCGTTTCTTACAAGAAAATATACATGTTTCATTGCCATTCTCCCAAACCATCCCACCCTTTCCCTCTCCCTCAGAGTCCAAAAGTCCACTCTATACCTCTGTGTCTCTTTGTTTTCTCACATACAGGGTCATCATTACTATCTTTCTAAATTCCATATATATGTGTCAGTATACTGTATTGGTGTTTTTCTTTCTGGCTTACTTCACTCTGTATAATCGGCTCCAATTTCATCCATCTCATTAGAACTGAGTCGAATTTATTCTTTTAAGGGCTGAGTAGTACTCCATTGTGTATATGTACCACAGCTTGCTTGTCCATTCATCTGCTGATGGACATCTAGGTTGCTTCCATGTCCTGGCTATTATAAACAGTGCTGCAATGAACATTGGGGTACACGTGTCTCTTTCAATTCTGGTTTCCTCGGTGTGTATGCCCAGCAGTGGGATTGCTGGGTCATAAGGCAGTTCTATTTGCTATTTTTAAGGAATCTCCACACTGTTTTCCATAATGGCTGTACGAGTTTGCATTCCCACCAGCAGTGTAAGAGGGTTCCCTTTTCTCCACATCCTCTCCAGCATTTATTGCTTGTAGACTTTTGGATCGCAGCCATTCTGACTGGTGTGAAATGATACCTCATTGTGGTCTTGATTTGCATTTCTCTGATAATGAGTGATGTTGAACATCTTTTCATGTGTTTGTTAGCCATCAGTATGTCTTCTTTGGAGAAATGCCTATTTAGTTGCAGGCAAGACAGTATGGTACTGGCACAAAGACAGAAATATAGATCAATGGAACGAAATAGAAAGACCTGAGATAAACCCACACACCTATGGACACCTTATCTTCGACAAAGGAGACAAGAATATACAATGGAGTAAAGACAGTCTCTTTAACAGGTGGTGCTGGGAAAACTGGTCAACCACTTGTAAAAGAATGAAACTAGACCCCTTTCTAACACCATACACAAAAATAAACTCAAAACGGCATCCACTAATATTCTTTGCCTCAATAAAGTATTGCATCAGTGAGTGAAGTTGCTCAGTTGTGTCCGACTCTTTGCGACCCTATGGATTGTAGCCTACCAGGCATTCGGTTCATGGAATTTTCCAGGCAAGAACACTAGAGTGGGTTGCCATTTCCTTCTCCAGGGGATCTTCTCGACCCTAGAATTGAACTCAGCTCTCCTGCATTGTAGGCAGACACTTTTACCATCTGAGCCCCCAGGAAAGTCTATTGCATCAGTAGTTGAATTTTATTTAACTTTTCATTCCCTTCAGGAAGATTAACTGGCATTCATCACTAATTAAGTGCCCATCTTTTATTAACATATTGCTATGGATCAATGGATTTATTCTGATTAAATATATTAAAATCTATTACTATAGTTATTCTTTTTAATGTTCCACTTCTTCCAAATTTTGTGAGTGAAAGCCCTTTTGAGCTGGTCGCTGTATTCTTTGTGTGTGTGTGTGTGTTTTAAATCTTCTCCTCTTTTACAATATTATTTATTTATCAAATATATATTTATTTTTAATATAAATTTATTTATTTTAATTGGATGTTATTTACTTTACAATGTTGTATTGGTTTTCTTTTAGCATGTCAGCTACAGTTTTTGGGCCTATTCTCACTTTCTGGTACAACAAACTATACTAGGATCCCACTGTGATTTCTCTGACCCATAAAGTTGTTATTCTGGCTCTCTTTTTAAATGAATTTTTATGGAGTATAAATGCTTTACAATGTTGTGTTAGCTTCTCTTGTACAGCAAAGTGAATTAACTGTACATATACACATAACCATTCTTTTTTGAATTTCCTTCCCATTTAGGTCACCACAGAAAACTGAGTTGGTTTCCCTGAGCTATACAGTAGGTTCTCAATAGTTATCTATTTTATATATAGTAGTTATCTATTTTATCCCTAGTATCAATTGTGCATAGATATAAATCCTAATCTCCCAATTCATTTCGCCTCCACTTATCCTGGCTTATTTTACTAGGCAATAGTGTTTAGAAAAGAAGATATGAGAACTAAACACATTAATCGTGAGTGTAGGGGATACCATTGTTTCTAAAATGAGCTGCTGAAGGCAGTTGTGAAATAGCTTTGTAAATATATCACCAACTATGGCTGATAATTCTAATTAAAATCTAAGAAAATTCTTTATTGACTATGCCAAAGCCTTTGACTGAGTGGATCACAATAAACTGTGGAAAATACTGGAAGAGATGGGAATACCAGACCACCTAACCTGCTTCTTGAGAAATCTGTATGCACGTCAAGAAGCAACAGTCAGAACTGGACATGGAACAACAGACTGGTTCCAAATTAGAAAAGGAGTACGTCAAGGCTGTATATTGTCACTCTGCTTATTTAACATACATGCAGAGTACATCATGAGAACTGCTGGCCTGGAAGAAACACAAGCTGGAATCAAGATTGCTGGGAGAAATATCAATAACCTCACATATGAAGATGAGACCACCCTTATGGCAGAAAGTGAAGAGGAACTAAAAGCCTCTTGATGAAAGTGAAAGAGGAGAGTGAAAAAGTTGGCTTAAAGCTCAACATTCAGAAAACGAAGATCATGGCATCCAGTTCCATCACTTCATGGGAAATAGATGGGGAAACAGTGTCAGATTTTATTTTTTGGGCTCCAAAATCACTGCAGATGGTGACTGCAGCCATGAAATTAAAAGACGCTTACTCCTTGGAAGAAAAGTTATGACCAACTTAGACAGTATATTGAAAAGCAGAGACATTACTTTGCCGACTAAGGTCCGTCTAGTCAAGCATATGGTTTTTCCTGTGGTCATGTATGGATGTGAGAGTTGGACTGTGAAGAAGGCTGAGCACCGAAGACTTGATGCTTTTGAACTGTGGTGTTGGAGGAGACTCTTGAGAGTCCCTTGGACTGCAAGGAGATCCAACCAGTCCATTCTGAAGGAGATCAGCCCTGGGATTTCTTTGGAAGGAATGATGCTGAAGCTGAAGCACCAGTACTTTGGCTACCTCATGCGAATAGTTGACTCATTAGAAAAGACTCTGATGCTGGGAGGGGTTGGGAGCAGGAGGAGAAGGGGACGACCAAGGATGTGATGGCTGGATGGCATCACGAACTCGATGGACTTGAGTCAGAGTGAACTCTGAGAGATGGTGATAAACAGGGAGACCTGGCGTGCTGCAATTCATGGGGTTGCAAAGAGTCGGACACCACTGAGCAACTGAACTGAACTGAACTCATGGTTGAAAATTCTAATTAAAATCTAATAAAATTCTCAACTACTTTTATTTGACATCTATATTTCATTTTCCCAGAGAGAAAATCTTTTTTATGTTTTCTATCTTTAATAACACATAGTGTTATAGTATTACTATATATCAACATCACTGCTAAAAGCAAGTCAATTAAAACAAGTTCAGATTTCTTTGTTTTGTTATTTGCCCTTAGATATATCTCATTAATGATGTCAAATTAAATGTCTTGCACTGAAAATTATTCTGAATTAATTATGCTTTTCTATTCAGTTATTTTAAGTTAATTTTATCTTCAGTGTTTTATTATCCTATATGTTTATTTTTTTTGGAAAATGTATAAAATTTACAAAGTTCTAAAATCAAGGTTGTGTAAGAAAACTATATTTAAAAATGTATAGTTTACTCACATCCATCTCTTTTACGATTTTGTAACCCATCCATAAATGTAGCTCTTTGTATGGATGTCTAGAAGTCTTATCCTCTCTATGTTTCTCTTTCAGGAGAGGTTTATATATTTATATATACACACACACACACACACACACACACACACACACACTTATTTACACAGAAGATAATACACTATTTCAACTATCTTTCTATTTAAGACTTTTATTTTGCACATCAATTATTTACTTTTTTATTTTTATTTCAAGAAGATTTATTTTATTATTTTTTTATTCTACATTACTATACTGTATTTGTTTTGCCATACATTGACATGAATCAGCCACAGGTGTACACGATCTCCCAATGCCAAAGCCCCCTCCCACCTCCCACCCCACATCCTCTCCCTGAATCATCCCGTGCACCAGCCCCAAGCATCCTGTATCCTGTATTGAACATAGACTGGCGCTTCATTTCTTACATGATAATATGCATGTTTCAATGCCATTCTCCCAAATCATCCCACCCTCTCCCTCTCCCTCAGAGTCCAAAAATCCGTTCTATACCTCTGTGTCTCTTTTGTTTTCTCACATACAGGGTCATCATTACTATCTTTCTAAATTCCATATATATGTGTCAGTATACTGTATTGGTGTTTTTCTTTCTGGCTTACTTCACTCTGTATAATCGGCTCCAGTTTCATCCATCTCATTAGAACTGAGTCAAATTTATTCTTTTTAAGGGTTGAGTAATAATCCATTGTGTATATGTACCACAGCTTTTTACCCATTCATCTGCTGATGGACATCTAGGTTGTTTCCAAGTCCTGGCTACTATAAAGAGTGCTGCAATGAACATTGGGGTACATGTGTCTCTTTCAATTCTGGTTTCCTCGGTGTGTATGCCCAGCAGTGGGATTGCTGGGTCATAAGGCAGTTCTATTTGCTATTTTTAAGGAATCTCCACACTGTTTTCCATAATGGCTGTACAAGTTTGCATTCCCACCAGCAGTGTAAGAGGGTTCCCTTTTCTCCACATCCTCTCCAGCATTTATTGCTTGTAGACTTTTGGATCGCAGCCATTCTGACTGGTGTGAAATGATACCTCATTGTGGTCTTGATTTGCATTTCTCTGATAATGAGTGATGTTGAGCATCTTTTCATGTGTCCGTTAGCCATCAGTATGTCTTCTTTGGAGAAATGCCTATTTAGTTCTTTAGCCCTTTTTTGATTGATTCATTTATTTTTCTGGAGTTGAGCAGCATAAGTTGCTTATATGTCTTTGAGATTAGTTGTTTGTTAGTTGTTTCATTTGCTATTGTTTTCTCCCATTCAGAAAGCTGTCTTTTCACCTTGCTTATAGTTTCCTTTGTTGTGCAGAAGCTTTTAATTTTAATTAGATCCCTGGGTCGGAAGAGTCAATATAGTGAAAATGATTATACTACCTAAAGCAATCTACAGATTCAATGCAATTCCTATCAAGCTACCAGCAGTATTTTTCACAGAACTAGATCAAATAATCTCCAAGATTTGTATGGAAATACAAAAAACCTTGAATAGCAAAAGCAATCTAGAGAAAGAAGAATGGAACTGGAGGAATCTACTTGCCGGACTTCAGGCTCTACTACAAAGCCACATTCATTAAGACAGTATGGTACTGGCACAAAGACAGAAATATAGATCAATGGAACAAAATAGAAAGCCCTGAGATAAATCCACACACCTATGGACACCTTATCTTTGACAAAGGAGGCAAAATATACGATGGAGTACAGACAGTCTCTTTAACAGGTGGTGCTGGAAAAGCTGGTCAACCACTTGTAAAAGAATGAAACTAGACCTCTTTCTAACACCATACACAAAAATAAACTCAAAATGGATTAAAGATCTAAATGTAAGACCAGAAACTATAAAACTCCTAGAGGAAAACATAGGCAAAACACTCTCCGACATAAATCACAGCAGGATCCTCTATGATCCACCTCCCAGTATAATGGAAATAAAAGCAAAAATAATCAATTATTTACTTTAAAATATTTCCCTGGTGACTCAGATGGTAAAGAATCTGCTTGCAGTGCAGGAGATCTGGTTTGATCCCTGGATTGGGAGGATCCCTCGAGAAGGGAATGTCAATCCACTCCAGTATTCTTGCATGGAAATCCCATTGATGGTGTAGCCTGGTTCCTGGCATCTCTGTCCAGGATTTTTCAGGCAAGAATACTGGGACTGTTGCCATTTCCTCCTTTAGGGCAACTTCCTGACTCAGGGATCGAAACCTTAGCACTTGAGTTGCTTGCACTTTTAGGCAGATTCTTTACCAAGGAAACGGCAACCCACTCCAGTACTCTTGCCTGGAAAATCCCATGGATGGAGAGCCCTGGTAGGCTACAGTCCATGGGGTCACAAAGAGTCGGACATGACCAGTGTCTTTACTCTCACTTTCTTTCACTTTTCACCTGGGAAGATATACAGAATTATTTGTTGTAGTTCAGTTGCTCAGTCACATCTGACTCTTTGGGCCCCGTGGACTTCAGCATGCCAGGCTTCCCTGTCCACTGTTTGCTCAAATACATGTTCAGTAAGTTAGTGATGCTATCTAACCATCTCACCATCGGTGGCACTCTTCTCTTTCCCAGCATCAAGATCTTTTCCAATGAGTCAGATTTTCTTATCAGGTGGCCAAATTATTAGAATTTCAGCATCAGTCCTTCCAATGAATATTTAGGCTTGATTTCCTTTAGCATTGATGATTTGATCTCCTTGTAGTCCAAGGGATTCTCAAGAATCTTCTCTAGCACCACAATAAAAAGCATCAGTTTTTGAGCACTCAGCCTTCTTTACCGTCCAATTCTCACATACATGCCTGGACTCCTGGAAAAACTGTAGCTTTGAGTATACAGACCTTTGTTGGCAAAGTGATATCTTTGCTTTTAATACACTGTCTAGGTTTGTCATAGCTTTCTTCGAAGGAACAAGTGTCTTTTAATTTCATGATTCGAAGCCTCAGTGAGTGTTTCATATTTAAATGAAGAAAACCCTGTAATCCCACTGTGGAGAGAATGCAAGACTTAAGTAACTCTATCTAAAGATGAGTTTTTAATGTTAAGGAGCCAAAGTATACTGATTAAATATGAGCATCAAAAGGATAGAATATGGGTCCTTTGTAAGGTAGAAATGATACACTAAGAAACGTATTTGTGTTTTTAACAATTATGATATATAATTAACAGCAAGTATTAAAAACCCAAATATGTTATTTGTACTATCATGTCTACTTTAAAGAGGACCCATTCCTCTCCTTTATGATGCTCATATTTAATCATTATATTTTGGCTCCTTAACATTAAATGCTCAGCTTTAGATAGAGCTACTTAAATCTCACATTCTCTCCATGGTGGGATTATAGGGTTTTCTTCATTTAAATATGAAACACGGTGTCTTACAAGTGTTCAGTAACTTAACCAAGGTAACCTAGTTAATAACTGGTGAACCTATGATTTACATTTGTATCTGTCTGACATAAAATATCACTTTATTAACCACTATACTATGCTATGCTGACAAGAATACATTCTTTCTTAAGAAGTCTTGGATTCTAAATGTATGAATATGTCAGTGTAAGTAAGCCATCATTTTCTGTTCATTTCCAAAAGAAAAAATGAGAGATTATATTATAGAAAACAATAAAAGATAGGGGGAAAGGAGTGTTTTCCTCTTAATTTCAGAAAGAACCACACATAAGAATTAACAATTTTTTCCCTAATTCTTCAAAGCCTTCTGCTCTCTTGAATGCATATTGGAATTGTATTTAATCCTATATCTAAAAGGTAGCAGAAAACATCAAAAGGGCATCTGGAGAAGACCTGGCCTGCAGTAACAACCTCTTAATTCACTTGCTTTCACACTTGATTAAATCATACTATCAATCACACATCCTATCACTCAACAGTAAGGGATGTCTTTTAAAACATATAAGATATAAAACATCAAGCTGTAAACTTTCTGTCATTATACTTAGAATAAGAACTGGACACCTGCCCATCAAGACCTTCATAATGAAGTCTATGTCCTCCTTGAAATTTTCCAAACCTGTATCTTTTAAATGCTCTTCAATCTTGCTCCATACTCATTGTTTGTCTCCCAAACACATCAAGATCATTCTTGTCTCCCTGTATCAATCTCTGCTGATCCCTCTACTTGGAATAATTTTGCTCCAAATTTTAATGCAAATCTCATCTTTCATAATTTTTATGCTATATTGTCATCTTTGCCACAAGAAACACTATGCTTACCATCTCTAAATTTACTCTTTTTATACCCCTCCTTCTTCAGAATATTTTGTTACCTACTTTACCTTATTTTCTCTGTGACATTTCTTATTCTCTGAAATTAAATGATTTGTTTTTATTATTGTATTTATTTATTACCTCTCCTTTCTATTAATACATCTCCAAGAAAGGCAAGGGTTTCTTTCTGTTGTCATTTATTATTATTTTATCACTTCAAAGTTTCAAGATGGCAGAATAAAAGGATGTACACTCATCTTTTCCTGCAAGAACATCAAAATCTCAAACAGCTGAACAACCGTTGACAGGAGAATGTTGGATCCCACCAAACAAAGATACCCCACATACAAGGGCAAAGGGAAAAGCCCCAACAAGATGATAGGAGGGGCACAGTCACATTTAAAGTCAAATCTCAGACTAGCCCGAGATGCTTAGAGGGCACAAACAAAACCTTGTGCACACCAGGACCCAGAGAATGAGTCAGTGACTTCCACAAGAGACTAAACCAGACCTGGCTTTGAGTGTTTGAGTGTTTCCTGCAGAGGCACAGTTCAGCAGTGACCTGCCATGGAGTTAGAGACTCTTGCTGCAATAGACCTGAAAGATATGGTCTGTGGCATATGTTCATTTGGAGGATGTCTCCATTAGATCCAGTATAGACCTGAAAGATATGGTCTGTGGCATACGTTCATTTGGAGGATGTCTCCATTAGATCCAGTAAAGAGCGGCCAAGCAGACCACCCATAAACTGGAGATCAATTATACCACTGAAGTTCTCACACTATTGCAAAAGTTCTAGGGCCCACAATAGATTTCCCAACCTGGGGATCTGGAAAAATGACTGAGAACCCCTAGGAAAATAGACTCTTAGAGGATACAAGCAAAACCTTGTGTGCAAAATGACTTAGGAGAAAGGAGCAGGCATAGGTCAACAGTGGCCTGCAACAGGGTTGACAGTGACTACAACAGTTCTGGGAGACCTGACATGCTGGCATAAGTCCTTATGAAGTAGGTCACCATTACCTCCATTACTCCTACAATAGTTTGACCTCAGACCGAACTACAGCCCCACGCATTAGCAGAAAGTTGGATTAAAGATTTACTGAGTATGGCCTTGCCTACCAGAGCAAGACCCAGGTTTAACCACAGACAGTCACTCCCACCAGGATGCTTCCACAAGCCTCTTATCCTCAATAATCAGAAGGCAGAAATAATGAAATCCATAATCAAAGAAAAATGAAACTAATTTATCACATGGATCGAAACCTTTTCTAACTCACTGAAACAATGAGGCATGCCATGTAGGGCTACCCAAGATGCACAGGTCATGGTGAAGAGTTCTAACTAATCGTAGTCCACTGGAGAAAGGAATGGCAAACGACTTCAGCAGTCTTGCCTTGAGAGCACTATGAAAAGACAAAAATATATGACACTAAAAGATGAACTCCCCAGGTCAGTAGGTGCCGAATATCCTACTAGAGAAGAGCAGAGAAATAACTCCAGATGGAATGGAGAGGATGAGCCAAAGCTAAAACAACACCCAGCTGTGGATGTGTCTGGTGGTGAAAGTAAAGTGTGATGCTATAAAAAACAATACTGCATAAGAACCTGAAATGTTAGGTCTGTGAATCAAGGTAAATTGGAAGTGATCAAACAGGAGATGACAAGAGTGAACATCATCATTTTAAAAATCAGTGAACTTAAATGTACTGGAATGGGCAAATTTAATTCAGATGACCATTATATATACTACTGTGAGCAAAAATCCTTAGAAGAATTGGAGTAGCCCTCATAGTCAACAAGAGAGTTTGGAATGCAGTGTGTGGTTGTTATGTCCGACTATTTGCTACCCAAAGTACTGTAGCCCGCCAGGTTCCCCTATCATGGGAATTCTCCAGGCAAGATACAGAAGGTGCCATTTCCATGCAGTACTTGAGTGCAATCTCAAAAATGACAGAATGACCTCTGCTCACTTCCAAGGCAAATCATTCAATATTATAGTAAATAAAATATATTATGCTCTATCCACCAATGCCAAAGATGCTGAAGCTGAATGGTTCTATGAAGACCTTCTAGAACTAACACATACACACACAATGTCTTTTTCATAACAGGGGACTGGAGTACAAAGAAGGAAGTCAAGAGATATCTGGAGTAACAAGCAAGTTTGGCCTTGGAGTACAATATGTGGCACAACAAACACTAGCAGAGTTTTGCCAAGGGAAGGCACTGGTCATCTTTCACCAGCACAAAAGAGATGGTTCTATACATGGACATCACCAGATGGTCAATATAAAAATCAGACTGATTATAATTCTCACAGCTGAAGATGGAGAAGCTCTGTACAGTCTGAAAAAAATAAAATAAAAAGACAGGGGAACTGACCGTGGCACAGATCATGAACTCATTGTTGCATTCAGACTTAAGTTGGAGAAAGTAGGGAAAACCACTAGGCCATTCAGATATGACCTAAATCAAGTCCCTTATCATTATACAGTGAAAGTAACAAACTGATTCAAATGATTAGATCTGAAGAACTGTGTCCTTGTCCCTGAAGAACTATGGATGGAGGTTCATGACATTGTCCAAGAGGCAGTAATCAAAACCATCCCCAAGGAAAAGAAATGCAAAAAGGAAAAATGGTTGTCTGAGGAGGCCTTACAAATAGCTGAAACAAAAAGAGGAGGGAAAGGAAAGGGTGAAAAGGAAAGATATTCTCATCTGAATGCAGACTTCCAAAGAATAGCAACGAAAGACAAGAAACCATTTCTAAGCAAAAAATGAAAAGAAACAGAAGGAAAAATTAGAATGGGTGAGACTAAAGATTTCTTCAATAAAATTAGAGGTACTAGAGGAATATTTTGCCTAAGTACAGAATGAAGCGGGGCAAAGCCTAATAGAGTTTTGCCAAGAGAACATACTGGTCATAGCAAACAGCCCCTTCCAACAACACAAGAGAAGACTCTACACATGGACATCACCAGATGGCAAACACCAATATCAGACTGATTATATTCTTTGCAGCCAAAGATGAGAAGCTGTATACAATCAGCAAAGATAAGACTAGGAGCTGACTGTGGCTCAGATCATGAACTCCTTATAGCCAAATGCAGACTGAAATTGAAGAAAGTGGCAAACCACTAGACCATTCAGATATGACCTAAATCAAGTCCCTTATGAGTATACAGTGGATTTGAGAAACAGATGTAAGGGACTAATCTGATAGACAGAGTGCCTGATGAACTATGAATGGAGGTTCGTGACATTGTATAGTAAACAGGGATCAAGAACATCCCAAAGGAAAAAAAAAAATGCAAACTAGCAAAATTTCTGTCTGAGGAGGTCTTAAAAATAGCTGTGAAAAGAAGAGAATCCAAAATCAAAGGAGAAAAGGAAAGATATACCCATTTGTAATGGAGAGTTCCAAAGAAAAGCAAAGAGAGATAAGAAAGCCTTCCTCAGTGATCAGTGCAAAGAAATAGAGGATAACAATAGAATGGAAAAGACTAGAGATTTCTTCAAGAAAATTAGAGATACCAAGGGAACATTTCATGCAAAGATGGGATCAATAAAGGACAGAAATATTATGGACCTAACAGAAGCAGAAGATATTAAGAGGAGGTGGCAAGAATATACAGAAGAACTGTACAAAAAAGATTTTCACAACCTAGAAAATCATGATGGTGTGTCACTCATCTAGAGCCAAATATCCTGGAATGTGAAGTCAAGTGGGCCTTAGGAAGCATCACTATAAACAAAGCTAGTGGAGATGATGGCATTCCTGATGAGCTATTTCAAATTTTAAAATATGATGCTGTGAATGTGCTGTATTCAATATGCAAGCAAATTTGGAAAACTCAGCAGTGGCCACAGGACTGGAAAAGGTCAGTTTTCATTCCAGTCCTAAAAAAGGCAATGTCAGTGAATGCTCAAACTACCTCACAGTTGCAGGCATCTTACTCTCTAGAACTGTAATGCTCAAAGTTCTCCAATCCAGGCTTCAGCAAAACATGAACCATGAACTCACAGATGTTCAAGCTGGATTTCGACAAGGTAGTGGAAACAGAAATCAAAATGCTAACATCCACTGGATCATGGAAAAATCAAGAGAGTTCTAGAAAAACATCTATTTCTACTTTATTGACTATGTCAAATCCTTTGACTATGTGGATCACAATAAACTGTGGAAAATTCTGAAAGAAATGAAGATACCAGACTACCTGACCTGCCTCTTGAGAAACCTATATGCAGATCAGGAAGCAGCAGTTAGAACTGGACATGGAACAACATACTGGTTCTAAATAGGAAAAGGAGTTAGGAAAAGGAGTATGTCAAGGCTGGATATTGTCACCTCCCCTGCTTATTTAACTTATATGCAGAAGACATCATGAGAAACACTGGGCTGGAAGAAGCACAAGCTGGAAGCAAGATTCAGTTCAGTTCAGTTCAGTCGTGTCCGACTCTTTATGACCCTATGAATTGCAGCACGCCAGGCCTCCAGGAGAAATATCCATAACCTGAGATATGCAGATGACACCACCCTTATGGCAGAAAGTGAAGAAGAGCTAAAGGCCTCTTGATGACAGTGAAAGAAGAGAGTGAACAGGTTGGCTTAAAACTCAACATTTAGAAAACTAAGATCATGGCATCTGGTCCCATCACTTCATGGCAAATAGATGGGGAAACAGTGGTTCACTTTAGTTTTTGAAGCTCCAAAATCACTGCAGATGGTGACTGCACCCATGAAATTAAAAGACACTTACTCCTTGAAATGAAAATTATGACCAACTTAGACAGCATACTAAAAGCAGAGACATTATTTTGTCAACAAAGGTCCATCTAGTCAAGGCTATGGTTTTCCAGTAGTCATGTTTGGATATGAGAGTTGGACTATAAAGAAAACTGAGAGCTGAAGAATTGATGCTTGTGAACTGTGGTGTTGGAGAAGACTCTTGAGTGTTTCTTGGACTGCAAGGATATCCAACCAGTCCATCCTAAAAGAGATCAGTCCTGGATGTTCACTGAAAGACTGATGTTGAAGCTGAAACTCCAATACTTGGTGACCTGATGTGAAAATCTGACTCATTTGAAAAGGCCCTGATTCTGGGAAAGATTGAGGGCAGGAAGAGAAGGGGATGACTGAGGGTGAGACAATTGGATGGCAATACCGACTCAATGGGCATAAGTTTGGGTAAACTCTGGGAGTTGATGATGGACAGGGAAGCCTGGAGTGATGCAGTTCATATGGTCACAGAGAGTTGGAAATGACTGAGCTACTGAACTGAACTGCACTGAAGGGAATATTTCATGCAAAAATGGGCACAATAAAGGATAGAAATGGCATGGATATAACAGGAGCAGAAGATATTAAGAGATGGCAAGAACATACAGAACTATACTAAAAATAATTTAATGACCCAGAAAATGATGATGGTGTAATCACTCACCTAGTGCTAAACATCTTGGAATGTGAAGTCAAGTGGGTTTGAGAAAGCATTACTATAAACAAAACTAGTGGAGATGATGAAATTCAAGCTGAGCTATTTCAAATCCTAAAAGATGATATTTTGAAATTGTTCCACTCATGCCAGCAAATTTGGAAACTTCACCAGTGACCACAGGACTGGAAATGTCCAATTTTCATTCCAAACCCAAAGAAAGGCAATGTCATAGAATGTTCAAACTACCACACGTTTGCACTCATCTTACACCTTTGCAAAGAAATGCTCAAAATATCCATGCTCGGATTCAACCTTATATAAACTGAGAACTTCCAGATGTACAAACCAGATTTAGAAATGGCAGAGAAACCAGAGATTAAATTGCCAACATCCAATGGCTCATAGGAAAAGCAAGAGAACACCCCCAAAAAGTCTACTTTTGCTTCATTGACTACTATAAAGCCTTTGACTGTGTTGATCACAAAAAACAATGGAAAATTCTTCAAGAGAAATAAATTGTAGATCACCTTACTTGCGTCCTGAGAAACTTGTATGCAAGCCAAGAAGCAATTGTTAGCGCTGGACATGGGACAAAGGACTGGTCAAAATTTGGAAAGGAGTACATCACCTGTACAATGTCACTCTGCTTATTTAACTTATACACAAAGTACATCATGTGAAATACCAGGCATATGAAGCACAAAGTGGGAATCAAGATTGCCAGGAGAAATATTAATAACCTCAGATATGCAGATGACACCACCCTTATGGCATAAATTGAAGAGAAAACTAAAGAGCCTCTTAATGAAGGTGAAAGAAGAGAGTGCAAAACTGGCTTAAAACTCATTCAAAAAACAGAAATCATGGCATCCGTTCCCATCTCTTCATGGCAAATAGATGAGGAAACAATGGAAAGAGTGATAGACTTTATTTTCTTTGACTCCAAAATCACTGCAGATAGTGACTGCAGCTATGAAATTATAAGGCACTTGCTCCTTAGAAGAAAAATTATGAAAAACTGAGGAGCATATTAAAAAGCAGAGACAATACTTACCAGCAAAGATCTGTATAGTCACAGCTATGGTTTTCCAGTGGTCATGAATGGATGTGAGAACAGAACCATAAGGAAGCTGAGCACCAAAGAACAGATATTTTTGCATTATGGTGTTGGAGAAGACTTGAGAGTCCCTTAGGCTACAAGGAGATCAAACCAGTCAATCCTAAAGATGATCAGTCCTGAATAATCATTGGAAGAACTGAGGTTGAAGCTTCAGCTTCTATACTTTGGCCATCTAATGTGATGAGCAGACTCGATAGAAGAGACCCTGATGCTAGGAAAGATTCAGGGCAGGAGGAGAAGGGGAAAACAAAGGATGAGATGATTGGATAGCATCGCCAACTCAATGGCCATGGATTTGATCAAGCTCCAAGAGGTGGTAAAGGACAGGGAAGCCTGGTATGATGCAGTTCAATGGGTTGCAAAGAGTTGGACATGACTGAATGACTAAACAGCAAAAACTTTATTTTCATCCACAGTGGTAACTGCAAAAGGTTCAGTTCAGTTCAGTCACTCAGTCGTATTCGACTTTGAGACCCCATGAATAGCAGCATGCCAGGACTCCCTGTCCATCACCAACTCCGGGAGTTCACTCAAACTCATGTCCATTGAGTCGGTGATGCCATCCAGCCATCTCATTCTCTGTCGTCCCCTTCTCCTCCTGCCCCCAATCCCTCCCAGCATCAGAGTCTTTTCCAATGAGCCAACTCTTTGCATGAGGTGGCCAAAGTACTAAAGTTTCAGCTTTAGCATCATTCCTTCCAAACAACACCCAAGACTGATCTCCTTTAGAATGGACTGGTTGGATCACCTTGTGATCCAAAGGTCTCTCTTAATTCTTATTGAATTTTAAAAATGGACAAATTTATATATAAATATATATTTAGACTCTTGCTTGCTTTTAATCCTGAATGAACGACTTACATTTGGAAAGTTTTTTATTTAGTATACTCTGATGCATGGCTATGGTTTTTCCTGTGGTCATGTTTGGATGTGAAAGTTGGACTGTGAAGAAGGCTGAGCACCGAAGAATTGATACTTTTGAACTGTGGTGTTGGAGAAGACTCTTGAGAGTCCCTTGGACTGCAAGGAAATCTAATCAGTCCATTCTGAAGGAAATCAGCCGTGGGATTTCTTTGGAGGGACTGATGCTGAAGCTGAAACTCCAGTACTTTGGCGACCTCATGCGAAGAGTTGACTCATTGTAAAAGACTCTGATGCTGGGAGGGATTGGGGGCAAGAGGAGAAGGGGCCGACAGAGGATGAGATGGCTGGATGGCATCACTGTCTCGATGGACGTGAGTCTGAGTGAACTCTGGGAATTGGCGATGGACAGGGAGGCCTGTAGTGCTGTGATTCATGGGGTTGCAAGGAGTCGGACACGACTGAGCGACTGAACTGAACTGATCTGATGATTATAAGCAGTACATTTAGTTGCTTTTTTGATATTCTATGAGTCTTATTTTCTTGAATTTTATATATTAGTTTCTGGATACACTGAGGATTCCAATTGCTTTCACAAAGTAATTTGTGAAAAGTAAAGTAAAATGAATACCTTTTTCTCTAGTCCTAAAACTTTCACAGCTGTTCAGTAGCTTGTAGGAAATAATTCACACTATGATGATACATAAAATTATTCTATTTAATGAACTTCTTTCCAAAGTTTCCAAACTAACAACATATGCCCAAATTGTGTACAGGAATTAAGAAACTAAATATTCTTCTCCTTTAAAATCCTTTTTTTAATCTCATCACACTCACTTGAAACTGTGAAAATTGCTTAGTCAAATTTCAGTGTTGAAGAAATGAATAAAATAATGAATTAGTAAGTGATGAATAAAGGGAGAGGCACATGGAGAAAAAAATCCTGTTTATTTTCTATAACTCACAGCACCAAAAACCACTGATTGTATAAAAGTACTATTAAAATAGATATGTTACATTTTTAAGTCTTAGAACTTCTGCCAAAATAAATCTTACCTTCAAGTCTTAACAGATGATGTGTTTCATTTGAAATTTTTGATCCACCACATATCTCTATGCTTTATAAGTGAAGTTTATCACTAGTAAAACTGAATAAATGAAGAATCATAATAACTTTTTTCTAAATTAAGATCCCTCTTAATAAATTCTATTCACTCTTATTTTGTAACTACCTTAATAATCCAATTCATCATTCAATACTCAATTATTTAACTGACTATAAAGTGGTCAACTCTCTTTTGCAACTTTCTCCACTATAATTTATCCTTTACATGGGAATTATATTATCTCCTACCCCTGATTTTAGGAAAACCAATTTCCCCAAAAATTTGGTTGAATGATTTTTCAGAACAAAAATGTAAAACTGTGTTATTGACTTATAATTAAATGGACAGTACTCTATTAGTGAAGGTAATTGTAGCTTCTGTAAGAGCCAAACCACAAGGTTTGAATAGCATAATGCAAAAAAAAAAAAAATCTTCTCATATAGCTATTCAACATTAATAATTCTTGTGGTTGCCTTTCCTCTGGGTTATAAATTAGGTATTCAAACTCTTTCCATATTGTGACTTTATTCATTTTAATCTGGGGCTCCAAGGTTTACCCTGGGAAGGCTTCTACATTATTTAGCCAGGGGGAAATAAATGGGAAAATGCATGGGAAGTTCAGAGCGTCTAGACCAGGAAATGTTAGCCATTGTTTATGTCATATTCTTTTAATCAGAACTTGGTTACATATCGTATATAACTGCCACAGAGACTTCAGATAATCTAGCTCATTGGCAAAGAGGCTGGAAATAGATATTGATCACTGTCTCATGTACATGCACTTCTACCCGTAGAGGTTCTCCAGTGTGTCTTGAAAATAAACCTGCATCCTAGATGGAACTTTCCACAGTTACTGTGGTGTCCAAGTCAGATTCATAAACTACTGTTTAAATTCTGTGAATCATTCCAAATACTTTCCATTTATGCTTAGATAAGCCAAAAATTGGCCCTAATTCTACTATTTTTATCCAAAATCTTAACTAATATACTCTTCTAGTCACATTTCCTCATTTTATCTTCAATCAAAATTGGGGAAAATATCTAACTATTCAGTTAGTCAAGTCTTCTCTAAAATAATGTTACTTATTCTAGTCTTAAAATGTGTCCCTTTGAGGTCATTCCTGAACCTCAAAGATTCATTCTCCTGAACCTCCACATGTGAATACCTATTAGTTTTTCCCAATATGCCATGAGTGACTCACCTCCAAAAGTCCTTTTGTTAGTACGTGCTACTTCCATATGTACATTCCATTTCAGTATTTACTGAATTTCAGTTAATCTCTAGTCATTGTTTTAGTGGCTGTATATTTTCCAGAGTAATTAGATGAATTTTCCCTTTGTAATTTATTTTCATTCACCTGTCAATATAATTGCCTAATCTTTTTTCCCTCTGAAAACTTTATCAGATGAATGATGCTGATTCTTTTCTACATCTCCTTCTCTGTACTTGGGATTGGGGCTTGAAAAGTTAAAGGGGAGAAAAAGAAGTATTAGGAGATGTTGAAAAGCCAGACACAAATATTTATATTCTATATAATTTAATTTATAAGACATTTTCTAAAATATAAAACTATAGAAAGAAAAAGCAGATTAGTTGTTGCTAGCTGCTAGGAATCAAGAAATGAAAATAACACAGTCACTCAGCCATGTCTGACTCTTTGTGGGCTCCATGGACTGTAGCCCACCAGGCTCCTCTATCATGGAAGTTTCCAGGCAAGAGTACTGGAATGGGTTGCCATTTCTTATTTCAGGGAATCTTCTTGTCCCAAGAATTGAACCCATGTCTTATGTCTTCTGCATTGGCAGGTGGGTTCTTTACCATTAGTGCCATCTGGAGAGTTTGAAACTGAAAACAAAAGGACACGAAACATTTTTTTAACTTTAGGAAACTCTTCTATATCTTGATGGATGTTACATAACTGTACGCATTTTCCATAATTCATCAAACTACCTAAATGGGCTAAATGGGGTAGATGTTTTCCTATGTAAATTATACCTAAATAACCTTGACAAAAATCCAAAATAGTAATGCCCCAAATGCATTGTTTCATATTGAAGTCATTTCACACGATGACTCAACTTTTCCATCTTTAGCCTTCTGTGTTCGGAAAAACCTATAAATCAATTATTATAGGCTTCATTAAGAATTCTCAGATTTATGAAGCACATTGTTTTAATTCTCTTTGCTTGTAATAAACTTAAATATGTTTCACGTGCTGGAGAGCTACTCATCCTTGTATAATAATCAGTTGATTATTCTAGATAATTGTAGGAAATCATTGATTATCACTTCCTTAAGATATCTGTATTTATATCTGTCTATCTATATATCACTTAATCTCTCTAGCTACCTACACATTTTAATTTCCCCACTTCAATATAATCCTATTTACCTCTGTAACTGTCATGGAATTGCTTCTCTAATCCCAGTATTTTCTCTACATTTTGTGAATAACAACACACACATGGACAAATGATTCCAACTGCTAGCCTCAATGTTTTAAGGATGTGCCTATTATGAATCCTGATACACTCTCCACCTTGAAACTGAAGTGCTAGTTGCTTTATGTTGTCTGACACTTTACAACCCAATGGACTATAGCCTCTGTTCACAGAATTCTCCAGTAGTCATTCCCTTTTACTGGGATCTCCTCAACTCAGGGATCTAATCCACATTGCAGGTAGATATACCATCTGAGCCACCAGGGATACATCACCCTTCTCCTCAGTTCAGTTCAGTTCAGTTCAGTCTCTCAGTCCTGTCCAGCTCTTTGAGACTCCATGAAACACAGCATGGCAGGCCTCCTTGTTCATCACCAACTCCTGGAGTTCACCCAAACTCATATCCATTGAGTCAGTGATGCAATCCAGCCATCTCATCCTCTGTTGTCCCCTTCTCCTTCTGCCCCCAATCCCTCCTAACATCAGAATCTTTTCCAATGAGTCAACTCTTTGTAAGAGGTAGCCAAAGTACTGGAGTTTCCGCTTCAGCAACAGTCTTTCCAATGAACACTCAGGACTGATCTCCTTTAGAAAGGACAGGTTGGATCTCCTTGAAGTTGAAGAGATGATCAAGAGTCTTCTCCAACACCACAGTTCAAAAGCATCAATTCTTTGGTGTTCAGCTTTCTTTATATTCCAACCTTCACATCCATGCATGACAACTGGAAAAATCATAGCCTTGACTAGACAGACAAATGTTGACAAAGTAATGTCTTTGATTTTTAATAAGCTATCTAGGTTGGTCATAACTTTCCTTCCAAGGAGAAGCGTCTTTTAATTTCAAAGCTGCAATCACCATCTGCAGTGATTTTGGAGCCCCCAAAAATAAAGTCTGATACTCTTTCCACTGTTTCCCCATCTATTTCCCAAGAATTGATGGGACTAGAATCCATGATCTTCATTTTCTGAATGTTGAGCTTTAAGCCAACTTTTTCACTCTCTTTCACTTGCACCAAGAGGCTTTTTAGTTCCTCTTTACTTTCTGCCATAAAGGTAGTGTCATCTACATATCTGAGATGATTTCTATTTCTCCCAGTAATCATGATCCCAGCTTGTGCTTCTTCTAGCTCAGTGTTTCTCATGATGTACTCTGCATATATAAGTTAAATAAGCAGAGTGACAGTATACAGCCTTGATGTACTCCTTTTCCTATTTGGAACCAGTGTGTTGTTCCATGTCCAGTTCGAACTGCTGTTTCCTGATCAGCATACAGGTTTCTCAAGAGGCAGGTCAGGTGGTCTGGTATTCCCATCTCTTTCAGAATTTTCCACAGTTTATTGTGATTCACACAGTCAAAGGTTTGGCATAGTCAATAAAGAAGAAATAGATGTTTTTCTGAAACTCTCTTGCTTTTTGCATGATCCAGCAGATGTTGGGAGTTTGATCTCTGGTTCCCCTGCCTTTTCTAAAACCATCTTGAACATCTGGAAGTTCACGGTTCATGTATTGCTGAAGCCTGGCTTGGAGAACTTTGAGCATTACTTTACTAGTGTGTGAGATGAGTGAAATTGTGTAGTAGTTTGAGCATTCTTTGGCATTGCCTTTCTTTGGAATTGGAATGAAAACTGACCTTTTCCAGTCCTGTGGCCACTGCTGAGTTTTCCAAGTTTGGTGCCATATTGAGGGCAGCACTTTCACAGCATCATCTTTCAGGATGTGAAATAGCTTCACTGGAATTCTATCACCTCCACTAACTTTGTTCATAGTGATGTTTTCTAAGGCCTACTTGACTTCATATTCCAGGATATCTGGCTCTAGGTGAGTGATTGCATCATCGTGATTATCTGGGTCATGAAGATCTTTTTGGTACAGTTTTCTTGTGTATTCTTGTCACCTGTTTTTAATATCTTCTGCTTCTTTTAGGTCCATAGCATTTCTGTCCTTTATTGAGCCCATGTTTGCAAGAAATGTTTTCTTGGTATCTCTATTTTTCTTTGAAGTGATCTTTAGTCTTTCCCATTCTGTTTTTTTTTTTTTTTTTTCCCTTTTTTTCTTTGCACTGATCGCTGAGGAAGGCTTTCTTATCTCTCTTTGCTATTCTTTGGAACTCTGCATTACAAATGTGTATATCTTTCCTTTTCTCCTTTGATTTTGGCTTCTCTTCTTTTCACAGCTATTTGTAAGGCCTCTCCAGACAGCCATTTTGCTTTTTATACATTTCTTTTCCGTGGGGATGGTCTTGATCTATTTCTCTATACAATGCCATGAATATCTGTCCATAGTTCATCAGTCACTCTATCTTTCAGATCTAGTTCCTTAAATCTATTTCTCACTTCCCTTGTATAATCATAAGGAATTTGATTTAGGTCATAACTGAATGGTCTAATGGTTTCCCCTACTTTCTTCAATTTAACTCTGAATGTGGCAATAAGGAGTTCATGATCTGAGGCACAGTCAGCTCCTAGTCTTTTTTTTTTTTTTGCTGACTGTATACAGTTTCTCCATCTTTGACTGCAAAGAATATAATCAATCTGATTTTGGTGTTGACCATCTGATGATGTCCATGTGTAGAGTCTTCTCTTGTGTTGTTGGAAGAGTGTGTTTACTATGACCAGTGAGTTTTCTTGGCAAAACTCTATAAGCCTTTGCCCTGCCTCATTCCTTATTCCAAGGCCGAATTTACCTGTTACCCCAGGGATTTCTTGTTTTTGTACTTTTGCATTCCAGTCCCCTATAATGAAAAGGACATTTTTTGGGGGTGTTAGTTCTAAAAGGTCTTGTAGGTATTCATAGAATCATTCAACTTCAGCTTCTTCAGCATTACTGGTTATGACATAGGCTTGGATTACTGTGGTATTGAATGGTTTGCCTTGGAAATGAACAGAGGTCATTCTGTCTTTTTGAGATTTCATCCAAGTACTGCATTTTGGAGTCTTTTGTTGACCATGATGAATACTCCATTTTTTCTAATGGATTTCTGCCCACAGTACTATATATATTGGTCATCTGAGTTAAATCCACCCATTTCAGTCCATTTTAGTTCACTGATTCTTGAAATGTTGATGTTCAATCTTGCCATCTCTTGTTTGACCGTTTCTAATTTGCCTTAATACATGGACCTAACAACATTCCAGGTTCTTATACAATATTGCTCTTACAGCATTGGACCTTGCTTCTATCACCAGTCACATCTGGAAATACTATCGCTCTTATCAATTGATTCCCCTAAGGATAACATTTTCCTTCTTTACAAAAATTTATTTAGTTTATTATACTAATATTTCTACAGAGTTTTGTCTCCTCCCTTGGATCAATATTCAGAAAGCGAAGATCATGTCATCCAGTCCCATCACTTTATGGGAAATAGATGGAGAAACAATGGAAATAGTGTCAGACTTGATTTTGGGGGGCTCCAAAATCACTGCAGATGGTGACTGAATCCATGAAATTAAAAAATGCTTACTCCTTGGAAGAAAAGTTTTGACCAACCTAGATAGCATATCCAAAAGCAGAGACATTACTTTGCCGACTAAGGTCCATCTAGTCAAGGCTATGGTTTTTCCAGTGGTCGTGTATGGATGTGGGAGTTGGACTGTGAAGAAGGCTGAGTGCCAGAGAATTTATGCTTTTGATCTGTGGTGTTGGAGAAGACTCTTGAGCGTCCCTTGGACTGCAAGGAGATCCAACCAGTCCATTTTGAAGGAGATCAGCCCTGGAATTTCTTTGGAAGGAATGATGCTAAAGCTGAAACTTTAGTACTTTGGCCACCTCATGCGAAGAGCTGACTCATTGGAAAAGACTTTGATGCTGGAAGGGATTGAGGGCAGGAAGAGAAGGGGCCAACAGAGGATGAGATGGCTAGATGGCATCATTGACTCTTTGGACAGGAGTCTGAGTGAACTATCGGAGTTGGTGATGGACATGGAGGCCTAGCATGCTGCGATTCATGGGGTCACAAAGAGTCGGACATGACTGAGCGACTGAACTGAACTGGATTAATTAAGTCCATAGACTCATAATGCTAAGCAGCTTCCTACAACTGACAGTTAAAGTCTAATTAGCAGTCATTCATTATCAGCCTTTCTCAAAGGAACTGTGTCTGAATAGTGATATTAGCAAAATATCCCTATGTCTGGGACTTAATCCTTAAGTGTTCATAGCAACTTGGGAAATCAAGCTGTCTGCTATCATACTTCTTCTCTAACCTCGGAGTCCAGGATAGCCAGCTCAGCTTTTATTCAGAATTTTGTAATAGAAATCATATCCTAAGTTCAAGCAGAGAAAATTATTCTTCTAATGAAGAGTTGCTCAGTTTTTTTGGTTTTGTTTTGTTTTTTTAGCTCACTGTTGGAAAACTTTTCCTTGAGCCAAAATATCTTATATAATATATTTGTTAAATGAATAATGAAATGAATGAAAAGTATGATAATTTTGGAAATCTGTAAGGGGAATGTTCAAGTTCCTTGTGATATTTTTCCTTTCTAACTTCAATTTCTTCCAAGAAGGACATATATGCTCTAGAGATATTGAATAAAATAAATTGGATAAAAATACAAGGATCACAAATATTTAAAATTACTTTCCTTCTCAGCCACACCATTGGAATTTGATAGGCATTTCAGACATTTGAAATCATAGAGTGTTTCAGCTCATCATACGGAGTTTGATTGTGTGTGTTTGTGTTCATGCATATGCATCATTTACTCTGCATATTAACTTCAACTATTGCATATTTGCATTACCTTTGAGTTTAGAAAATCCACAAAAATTACATACAGTGTCTAATTTCCAGGTTGTTAATATCAAAGAATTTTCAGGACATTGACATACTGGTCTGAAAACATGTGATTTATAATTCTTAGGGTATGGATTGATTGATAAAATGGACACATGGTTTTCAAACATGTGTGTTTTCCATTTTTACAAAACATTTTTAAGGAGATGAAATGATATCCTCATGTTTATTTGCTTTTGTTTGAATAACAAACTAGTTGTAAATAAGCACATGCAATTAGACAAAGTAATTATATGACCTGTTTATTAATTCAATTATATAACTTAAATATTAAATGTGTATATCACTAAATTAAAACTCTGTGAGTACCAAAGAAATGTAATGTTAATTGCAAATAATATTGGTTAACAGTGTAAGGTGATAGAAAATATTTTAGATTTAGAATCTAAACTCTATTATATCAGTCACAACACTATACATAGATGTGTATTTAAATAGAACATATTTTCACTTAAGAAAAAAGCAAAATTTATTTGACCTGCATGTGACTGTGTGTAGTTTGCTCAAAATATAATAGTAATAGGAAACAATTATAGTCACTTAATTTTGATAACTAAAGTATTTCAGCTAAACAACTGTAGTGTGAAAAAGAAACAATAAAAGAAAGATTTTTATTATGTGACCCATTATATCAAGAAGTTAGTATTTATTATTATGCTCTTTTTTTAAACAAACAGAAATAAGTTGTATAAGAGAAATCTCCATATACATTAAAATATGTTTTGGGTTTGTAGTTGATTATGATTTATTTGTTGTAAAAATTCTCTATGAATACGCATGATTGTGTATTCTCATAATGGTTTAATTATATAGTCATTAAAAGAGGGCAATTACTAATGAAATCAGCTATGAAAATGGTAGATCATCTACAAAGCCACTCAAATTAAACAGTATAGTATTTTAAAATTATTTTGACTTTGAGGATTTTAATATATATATTTTAGCTTAGCTACTGTTTATTTACATATATATATAATATCTGTTTGTGAAACCATTTTATATAGTTTGAAAGTGAATTTTATCTTAAATACACGATTGAAAGTTTGAAATTTTAATATTTAAGTTGTTTTCCAGCAGTGGAATATTCTCATCCATATTGGGGAAAATCACTTCTAATCATCTAAATGTGTTTTCCCAGGTGGATAATTGGGAGAGGGGGAGAAGTGTGCATGTGTGTGTGTGTGTGTATGTGTGTTCAGTGCTGAATTACATTAGGAAAATATAGTGTTTACAGGGAAGCCAGGAAATCCAGAAAGTAAAATCAATCAATTGTATTTAATTAAGCATCACGGAGTCGGACACGATGGAAGCGACTTAGCAGCAGCAAGCATTACTATGTCCCTGCCTCTATTATGCAGGACAACTTTAGAGTAAAGATGATGACACAGCACTTGTCTTTAAGGAGATGATATTCTGGTAGGGAGGCATAAAACAAATATAGCAATTGCTATGCCATATATCAGAATCTATCACAGAATAATTTCATAAAAGTAATTAGTCTAGGTGAGCTAAATTTCTTTCTTCTGTGCCACAAGAATAGAGCTCAAATGATCTTGTTTATCTCTGAAAATAAAAGCACTAGAACAATTCTATTCTAGTTGTAGAACAGCCTGACACATAGAAGGCAATCAAAAATGTTTACTAAGGAGAAAGAAAAAATAACTAAATGAACAAAACATACATGAGAAAAAAAATAAACTATGGGCTGATATTCAGAGTTAGTCAAATATTTATTGGAAGGACTGATGCTGAAGCTCCAATACTTTGGCCACTTTATGTGAAGAACTGACTCATTGAAAAAGACCCTGATGATGAGAAAGATTGAAGGCAGTAGGAGAAGGGGATGACAGAGGATGAGAAGGTTGGATGGCATAACCAACTTGATAGACATGAATTTGAGCAAGCTCCAGGAGTTGGTGATAGACAGGGAAGCCTGGCATGCTGCCATCTATGGGATCGCAAAAAGTCAGACACTGATAGAACTGAACTGAACTAAAGAGTGCTGTTTGAATCACTTTGTAGGAGAAAGCAGTCAGTTTAGGATGATCAGGAGAAATGCTTACTATAAAATTTTAGTTTATTTAATCTGAGAGTTAATGAACCACTGTTACTTATATACCAAGTAGAAGTATGAAGGATATTAACCCAGGAAAGTCTAAGCATATATTCCAAAAATTTATATCCCTAACAGATTACTATGTTGATTAATATATAGGAGTAAAAACAGAAAAACATTAATGCTATTTTCTATGTCTCTTGTAACCAAAAAGTAAGCTGTGGTATCAGTAACACTGGACATCAAATTATGAAGAAAAGTAATTTCTGAGAGATGGGAAACAAATGAGGTCAGATCTAAAGACTTGCCACATTGTCTTGAGACAATTTCTAGGCTGCTATTCAGGAAGGGTAGAGGCAGACAGAGTCCTTGTGATGAGGAAAATAAACTAATTGCCTGGTGAAATTAAGGTGAATATTGTTAATCAAAAGAACACCAGAGGAGAGAGTAGTACAGAAACAGACATCTCGAACTTAAAGGAAGATCCCATTTGATTATTCAGCTGACTACTGATAAGTGAATGCATGTATTATTAGTGTCTGAGAAAGAACCACATGAAAGTATTAGGGATGACAATTTCCAGAAATCACACAGGAGGAGGGCAAGGAATAATCCCTATTTCCAATTAAAAAAAAATAAATCATGGTTCATAGGTCGTTATGAAAAGTTCAAGGAAATTCCTGCTTTAGTAATGGGAGATAATTGGTCCTAGACTGAACTCTGCTCTAGACCCAAACTAACAAGCCAATAAGTTTGAAATGATGAAATTTATTTTACATAATTTAAGTTTGTCCCAGTATAAATTTCAGGAATAATTAGAGAATTATTATTCTAAAGCATTTATATTCCAATGAGTTAAGATTCACATTATATGACAACCAATTAAATATTCTGCCTTAGAACAAAATAGGAAAAATATAAACCAAGACAAGAAGCAAAACCAAAACTGAAACTGAATCAGAATTAAATCAATTCCTAGAATCAACAAAGATATTAAATTGATTAAAACTATATTCCACATGTACAAATAGTTAAGTAGAGATGGTAAATCTATATAATGTATAAATGAAATACTTCATGATGAAAACTACAGTGTGTGAGATGAAAATTACATTAATAAGCTCAAAGGCATGTTAGATATTGCAGAAGAAAACATTAGTGAAAACGAAGACATGATAATCAATCTTATTCAAATGAAAAGTACACACACACACACAAATATTTTTAAAATTAAAGGGGTCATCAATAAGCTATAAAATTATATCACATATTCAAACATATGCATGCCTGAAGCTGCAAAGGCGGAAAGGAATATTTGAAGACATAATATCTAATTTTCTCCAAAATTAATAAATATTATTCTAAGAGAGACACCAAAGCATTCTTTCTTTGCATTCTTAGGTCCTCCAGCTCATATTCTGGAAATTAAAGCTTAAAAGATAGATTCAAAAGAAAAAATAAAACAACAGTTTATGATCAAATGTAGTATCCAGTGTCTAATCATGTAGGGAAAATAGTGATGAGTAACTAAAAATTGGCAGTTAGCCCTCAAGCATACATAACATTTTATTTTATTTTAAATATAAATTTATTTAATTGGAGGTTAATTACTTTACAATATTGTATTGGTTTTGCCATATATCAACATGGATCCACCACAGGTATACAAGTGTTCCTCATCCTGAACCCTCCTCCCTCTTCCCTCCCTATACCATTCCTCTGGGTCATACAACTGCACCAGCCCCAAGCATCCAGTATTATGCATCGAACCAGGACTGGTGATTTGTTTCATATATTATACATGTTTCAATGCCATTCTCCCAAATCATCCCACCCTCTCCCTTAAAAAAGAAAAATCAATTTGTAGAGAAATGACAAAATAAAGGAGTTTAGATTTTTAAGGGAAGCAAACTATTGGAAGGCAGATAAATAGAGAAAACTATTATTGACTATGACAAAGCCTTTGACTGTGTGGATTACAATAAACTATGGAAAATTCTAAAAGAGATGGGAAGATCAGATCATCTGACTTGTCTCTTAAGAAACCTATATGCAGGTCAGAAAGCAACAGTTAGAACTGGACATGGAACAACAGACTGCTTCTAAATAGTAAAAGGAGCACATCAAAGCTGTGTATTGTCACCCTGCCTTTTAACTTCTTTGCAGAGAACATCACGAGAAACGCTGGGCTGGAAGAAGCACAAATTGGAATCAAGATTTCCAGGAGACATGTCAATAACCCCAGATATGCAGATGACACCACCCTGATGGCAGAAAGTGAAGAGGAACTAAAAAGTCTCTTGATGAAAGTGAAAGAGGAGAATGAAAACGTTGGCTTAAAGCTTAACATTCAGACAATGAAGATTATGGCATCTGGTCCCATCACTTCATGTAAAATAGATGGAGAAACAGTGAAAACAGTGTCAGACTTTATTTTTCGGGCTCCAAAATCACTGCAGATGGTGATTGCAGCCATGAAATTAAAAATACTTACTCCTTGGAAGGAAAGTTATGACTAATCTAGATAACATATTGAAAAGCAGAGACATTACTTTGCAAACAAAAGCCCATCTAGTCAAGGCTATGGTTTTCCCATTGGTCATATATGGATATGACAGTTGGACTGTAAAGAAAGCTGAGCACCGAAGAATTGATGTGATGCTTTTGAACTGTGGTGTTGGAGAAGACTCTTGAGAGTCCCTTAGACTGCAAGGAGATCCAACCAGTCCATCCTAAAGGAGATCAGTCCTAGGTGTTCATTGGAAAGACTGATGCTAAAGCTGAAAATCCAATATTTTGGCCACCTCATGGTAAATGTTGACTCATTGGAAAAGACTCTCATGCTGGGAAGGATTGGGGTCAGGAAGAGAAGGGGGTGATAGAGGATGAGATGGCTTGATGGCATCACCGACTCTATGGACATGGGTTTGAGTGAACTCTGGGAGTTGGTAATGGACAAGGAGGCCTGGCATGCTATGATTCATAGGGTCACAAGGAGTTGGACACAACTCAGTGAACTGAACTGAACTGAATGGAAGGAAAACCCTTTCATGGATCACAGACTTGTGGTGGTGAAAGTGCTTTCATGACTCATGAAGCTATAAGCCAATCCCTGCAAGGCCACCCAAAACCAATGTGTCATAGTGAAGAGATCAGAAAAAAACATGGTACAGCAGAGGAGGGGATAGCAAACTACTGCAGTAAGTTTGCAATGAGAACCCCATGACCTGTATGAAAATTGAAAAGATAATGATACTGGAAAATGAGATTTGAAGTTGTCCAGTATGCTACTGTAGAAGAGCAGATGGTAATTACTTTTAATAACAGCTCCAGAAAGAATGATGTGGCTGGGCCAAAGTGGAAATGACACTCAGTTATGGATGTTTGGTGGTGAAAATAAAGTCCAGTGATGTAAAAATCCATATTGTTTAGAAATCTGAAGTTTCAGGTCCATGAATCACAGTGAATTGGTTGAGGACAAGCAGAAGATGTCAAGAGTGAACATCAATATTTTAGGAATCAGTGAATTGGAATGGATGAAAATGGGTAAACTTAATTCAGATGAGCATTATATCTATTACTGTGGGCAAAAAAGGGTAAAAGAAATCGAGTAGTCCTCGTAGCCAACAAAACAGTCCAAAATGCAGTACTTGAGTGCAGTCTCAACAATGACAGAATAATCAAGGTTTATTTCCAAGACAGCATTCAAAATCATAGCAATCCAAATCTGTGCCCCAACTATGAATGCTAAAGAAGCTGAAGTTGACCAGTTCTGTGAAGACCTACAAAATGTTCTAGAACTAATGCTGGGGGAAAAAAAAGTTATTTTTATCTTGTGTGCATGCTAACAAGTCCCTCAGTCTCATCTGACTCTGTCCCACCCTATGGATAGTAGCCTGCCAGGCTTCTTTGTCCATGGGATTCTCCAGGAGATATTACTGGAGTGACTGGCCATGCCCTCCTCCAAAGGCATCTACCTTGCCCAGCAATTGAATCCACATTTTCCAGGACTTCTACATTGACAGGCAAGTTCCTTACCACTAACACCACCTGGGAAGCCCCTTTTAATCGTAGAGGAATATAAAAGTAGGAAATCAAGATGCATCCAGATTTTGTGAAGAGAACACATGGCTCATAGCAAACACCCTTTTCCAACAAGCCAAGAGGTGGGCCAGTCACTGGCATGGATATCACCAGAATGTCAATTGCTGGGAGCCAGCACAGGAGATCCCATCCATGACAAGGTCATGTGGAGAGGCCTGACAGACAAGGTGAATCAGATCTAAGGGGTCCTCTGTCTGAGCATCTACCCCCAAACCAAAATCTGTCTGTTTACTGTCTGCTATACTATACTCTTCTGATATTACCACCTTTTCTCTGGAAAAAGTTAACTTAGAGCTCCAACAGTCTCCTACATATATATTTTTAAAAAGTCTCGGTTTAAAACACTTTGATGGCTTTCTAACTTATCTGACCGGTCTGCCTGGACTTTACAACTTGTGGATTGTTTACAGCCCCCAACTGTGAGAGACATGAAGCTCAAAACATCTTAAAGATATAGAGCCTTTTAGAGTTAAGAATTAGTTTGGTGAAGTTTGTTGAGTTAAAATTTGCCACCAGGCCTCCATATCCTTTATCTTTTAGACACCTGGGAGGATATTAATCAACGTAATTGAGATGCAAAAATAAGAATATAGTAGTTTTGATGTTAGCAACACTAGACTTTTGAGTCAATTAATTTTCTCTTTGTTATAAATCACTGTACTCCACTTTCTTGTTATAAATTGTTGTGTCCTTGCTTTGTAAGAATGTAACTTTACTTAGTACTTTCTGAGAGTGGCACCAGACTTTGGGAAGGACAACACTATTACCTTTATCAGAAAAGGGCTGTAAAATGTTAATTGGCCTTCTGGGTGGAAGATGATGTAAATCACCTAAGACTTCTGTATACAACTAGGTATGCAGAGAGAAAGCCTGGTCTCGATAAGAGTCAGGTCTGTTGACACTGCATAATTTTGTATTATCCATTGATCTCTATGTAAAATCAAAATTATATAAGGCCTTTCCACACAATAGAGAATGGGCCAGTCACTGGAAAGACTGGTTTCCTGGTTTCCCCCGTGTCTTCTTTTCTTACTCTATTTCCAGGCTGAATTCCCATCTGGGGCGTTGAGGCTCTCCGAGTCTACTTACTTGTCCTGGCTTCTAAGATCCACATGAGAGCGAGTCTAAGATGGGGCACCCTCTGCTATTCAAGTGGATGCTGGTGGCCTAACGTAGATGGGGCAAGTCCCTTGTCTTGGAACTTTATTAGTTCTCCAAGTAAACCAAGTTATTCAGCATCTTTTCTCCACTAAATTTCCCACTACACTATTCTTTCCTAACCTCTCTTTAATATTTTTAAATAAGTAAGTTTTTCCTTGCCTACTCCATCTCCCCTTTGAATTACCCTGGATCCACCGGGGCAGGACCCCGGCAGTCAATAATGAAATCAGACTGATTATGTTCTTTGCTGCCAAAGATAGAGATGCTCTATACAGTAAGCAAAAACAAGACCTGAAGCTGACTGTGGCTCAGATCATGAACTCCTTAGTGTTAATTTCAGGCTTAAGTTGAAGAAAGTAGGTGACCTAAATCAAATCCTTTATAATAATTATGCAGTGGAGGCAACAAATAAATTTAAGGAATTCATTCTGGATAGAGAGTCCCTGAAGACCTATAGATAGAGACTTGTAACATTGCACAGGAGGCAGTGACAAAATCATCCCAAAGAAAAAGAAATTAAAGAAGGCAAAGTGGTTGTCTGAGGAGGCTTTAAATATAGCTGAGGAAATAAAAGAACTAGGCAAGGGAGAAGGGGAAATATATACCCAACTGAACGCAGATTTCCTGAGAATAGCAAGGAGAGATTAGAAGGTCTTCTTAAATGAACAATGTAAAGACAGAGAAGAAAACAATATAATGTGAAAGACTAGAGATCTCTTCAAGAAAATTGGAGTTATCAAGAGAATATTTCATGCAAGGATGGGCATGATAAAGGACAGACTGGGTAAGCACTTAAAAGCACAAGCAGAAGAGATTAATAAGAAGTAGCAAGAATACACTGAAGAATTGCACAAAAATGTTCTTAATGACCTGGATAACCATCATGGTATGTTCACTCACTTTGGTGCCAGATATCATGGAGTGTGAAGTCAAGTAGGACTTAAGAAGCAATGCTATGAACAAAGATAGTGGACGTGATGGAATTCCAGTTGATCTATTTTAAATCCTGGAAGATGATGTTGTTAAAGTGTTGCATTCAATGTGTCAGCAAGCTTGGAAAACTCAACAGTGTACTGGGATAGGTTAAGTTTCATTCCAGTTTCAAAGAAAGACAATACAAAAATGCTCAAGTATAAGTGCAAGTGTTAGTCGTTCAGTTGTGTTTGAAAAAAAAATTGTGTGTGTTATTCTTTTTAATTTTTTTAAAAAATTTTAATATAAATTTATTTATTTTTATTGGAGGTTACTTACTTTAAAATATTGTATTGGTTTTGCAATACATCAACATGAATCCACCACAGAAATACGCGTGTTCCCCATCCTGAAACCCCCATCTCCTCCCTTCCCATACCATCCCTCTGGGTGGTCTCAGTGCACCAGCCCCAAGCATCCAGTATCATGGTTTGAATCTGGAGTGGCGAATATGATATTATACAGGTTTCAATACCATTCTCCCAATTCATTCCACCCTCTCCCTCTCCTACAGAGTTCAAAAGACTTCTATAAATTTTGTTGTCTCGCATACAGGGTCATCATTACCATCTCTCTAAATTCCATATACATATGTGTTAGTATACTGTATTGGTGGTTTTCTTTCTGGCTTACTTCACTCTGTATAATCGGCTCCAGTTGCATCCACCTCATTAGAACAGATTCAATTTTTTTTTTTTTAATGGCTGAGTAATACTCCATTGTGTATATGTACCACAGTTTTCTTATCCATTCATCTGCTGATGGACATCTAGGTTGCTTCCATGTCCTGGCTATTATAAACAGTGCTGCGATGAACATTGGGGTACACGTGTTTCTTTCAATTCTTGTTTCCTTGGTGTGTATGCCCAGCAGTGGGACTACTGGGTCATAAGGAAGTTCTATTTCCAGTTTTTTAAGGAATCTCCATACTGTTCTCCATAGTGGCTGTACTAGTTTGCATTCCCACCAACAGTATGAGAGGGTTTCCTTTTCTCCTCACCCTCTACAGCATTTATTGCTTGTAGACTTTTGGATCACAGCCATTCTGACTGGTGTGAAATGGTACCTCATTGTGGTTTTGATTTGCATTTCTCTGATAATGAGTGATGTGGAGCATCTTTTCATGTGTTTGTTAGCCATGTGTATGTCTTCTTTGGAGAAATGTCTATTTAGTTATTTAGCCCATTTTTCGATTGGGTCATTTATTTTTCTGGACTTGACCTGCATAAGGTGCTTGTATATTTTTAAGATTAGTTGCTTGTCAGTTGCTTCATTTACTATTATTTTCTCCCATTCTGAAGACTGTCTTTTCACCTTGCTTACAGGTTTCTTTGTTTCACAGAAGCTATTAAGTTTAATTAGGTCCCCTTGGTTTACTTTTGCTTTTATTTCCAGTATTCTGGGAGGTGGGTCATAGAGGATCTTGCTGTGATTTATGTCGGAGAGTGTTTTGCCTATGTTCTCCTCTAGGAGTTTTATAGTTTCTGGTCTTACATTTAGATCTTTAATCCATTTTGAGCTTATTTTTGTGTATGGTGTTAGAAAGTGTTCTAGTTTCATTCTTTTACAAGTGGTTGACCAGTTTTCCCAGCACCACTTGTTAAAGAGATTGTCTTTAATCCATTGTATATTGTTGCCTGCTTTGTCGAAGATAAGGTGTCGATAAGGATAAGTGTGTGGATTTATCTCTTGGCTTTCTATTTTGTTCCACTGATCTGAATTTCTGTCTTTATGTCAGTACCATACTCTTTTGATGACTATGGCTTTGAAGTAAAGCCTGAAGTCAAGCAGGTTGATTATTCCAGTTCCACTCTTCTTTCTCAAGATTGCTTTGGCTATTCGAGGTTTTCTGTGTTTCCATACAAATTATGAAATTATTTGTGAAAAATACCGTTGGTAGCTTGATAGAGATTGCATTGAATCTATAGATTACTTTGGGTAGTATACTCATTTTCACTATGTTGATTTTTCTGATCCATTAACATGGTATATTTCTCCATCTATTAGTGTTCTCTTTGATTTCTTTCACCAATGTTTTACAGTTTTTTTTTTTTAATATAGTCTTTAGTTTCTTTAGGTAAATATATTCCTAAGTATTTTATTCTTTTCATTTCAATGGAGAATGGAATTGTTTCCTTAATTTCTTTTTCAATTTTCTCATTATTAGTGTATAGGAATGCAAGAGATTTCTGTGTGTTGATTTTATATCCTGCAACTTTACTATATTCATTGATTAGCTCTAGTAATTTTCTGGTGGAGTCCTCAGGGGTTTCTATGTAGAGGATCATGCCATCTGCAAACAATGAGAGTTTTACGTCTTCTTTTCCAATTTGGATGCCTTTTATTTCTTTTTCTACTCTGATTGCTATGGCCAAAACTTCCAGAACTATGTTGAATAGTAGTGGTGAAAGTGGGCACCCTTGTCTTGTTCCTGACTTTAGGAGAAATGCTTTCAATTTTTCACCATTGAGGATAATATTTGCTGTGGGTTTGTCATATATAGCTTTTATTATGTTGAGGTATGTTCCTTCTATTCCTGCTTTCTGGAGATTTTTTATCATAAATGGATGTTTAATTTTGTCAAAGGCTTTCTGTGCATCTATTGAGATAATCATATGGCTTTTATACTCTAATAATGAGAAAGTAGAAAAATAAATTAAGGAAACAATTCCATTCATCATTGCAATGAAAGAATAAAATACTTAGGAATATATCTACCTAAAGCAATTAAAAACCTATATCTCGGAAACTATAAAACACTGATGAAAGAAATCAAACAGGACACTTATAGATGGAGAAATACACAATGTTCATGGATTGGAAGATGGAAGATAGTGATATAGTGAAACTATAGTGAAAATGAGTATATTACCCAAAGCAATTTACACTTCAATGCAATCTCTATCAACAGTACATGAACCGTGAACTTCCTGATGTTGAAGCTAGTTTTAGAAAAGGCAGAGGAACCAGAGATCAAATTGCCAACATCTGCTGGATCATTGAAAAAGCAAGAGAGTTCCAGAAAAATATCTATTTCTGTTTTATTGACTATGCCAAAACCGTTGACTGTGTGGATCATAATAAACTGTGGACAATTCTGAAAGAGATGGGGATACCAGACCACCTGACCTGCCTCTTGAGAAATCTGTATGCAGGTCAGAAAGCAACATTTAGAAATGGACATGGAACAACATATTGGTTCCAAATAGAAAAAGGAGTACATCAAGGCTGCATATTGTCACCCTGTTTATTTAACTTCTATGCAGAGCACATCATGAGAAACGCTGGGCTGGAAGAAACACAAGCTGGAATCACGATTGCCAGGAGAAATATCAATAATCTCAGATATGCAGATGACACCACCTTTATGGCAGAAAGTGAAGAGGAATTCAAAAGCCTCTTGATGAAAGTGAAAGAGGAGAGTTAAAAGTTTTGCTTAAAGCTCAACATTCAGAAAACAAAGATCATGACATCCAGTCCCATCACTTCATGAGAAATAGATGAGGAAAGAGTGGAAACAGTGTCAGACTTTATTTTTTGGGGCTCCAAAATCACTGCAGATGATGACTGCAGCCATGAAATTAGAAAACACTTACTCCTTGGAAGAAAAGCTATGACCAACCTAGATAGCACATTCAAAAGTAGAGACATTACTTTGCCGACTAAGGTCCATCTAGTCAAGACTATGGTTTTTCCAGTAGTCACGTATGGATGTGAAGAAGGCTGAGTGCTGAAGAACTGATGCTTTTGAAATGTGTTGTTGGAGAAGACTCTTGAGAATCCCTTGGACTGCAAGGAGATCCAACGAGTCCATTCTGAAGGAGATCAGCCCTGGGATTTCTTTGGAAGGAATAATGCTCAAGCTGAAAGTATTGACTTTGGCCACCTCATGCAAAGAGTTGACTCTTTGGAGAAGAGTCTGATGCTGGGATGGATTGGGGACAGAAGGAGAAGGGGATGACTGAAGATGAGATGGTTGGATGGCATCACTGACTCAATGGACGTGAGTGTGAGTACACTCTGGAAGTTGGTGATGGACAGGGAGGCCTGGTGTGCTATGATTCATGGGATAGCAAAGAGTCAAACACGACTGAGTGACTGAACTGAACTGACCTGAATCAATCTACCAGTAATATTTTTCACTGAGCTAGAACAAATAATTTCACAATTTGTATGGAAGTACAAAAACAAACAAACAAACAAACAAACAAAAACAAATAGCTAAAGCAATCTTGAGAAAGAAGAATGGAACTGGAGAAATCAACCTGCTTGACTTCAGGCTTTACTTCAAAGCCATAGTCATCAAGACAGTATGGTACTGACATAAAGATAGAAATTTAGATTAATGGAAGAAAATAGAAAGCCCAGAGATAGATCCACACACCTGTGGACACCTTATCTTCGACAAAGCAGGCAACAATATACAATGGATTAAAGGCATTCTCTTTAACAAGTGGTGCTGGGAAAACTGGTCAACCACTTGTAAAAGAATGAAACGAGAACAGTTTCTAACACCATACCAAAAAAAAAAAAAAAAAGTATTAAAGATCTAAATGTAAGACCAGAAACTATAAAACTCCTAGAGGAGAACATAGACAAAACATTCTCCAACATAAATCACAGCAAGATCCTCTATGACCCACCTCCCAGAATACTGGAAATAAAAGCAAAAGTAAACAAATGAGATCTAATTAAAATTAAAAGCTTCTGCACAACAAACGAAACTATAGGCAAGGTGAAAATACAGCCTTGGGAATGTGAGAAAACAATAGCAAATGAAGCAACTGACAAACAACTAGTCTCAAAAATATACAAGCAACTTGTGCAGGTCAAGTCCAGAAAAATAAATGACCCAATCAAAAAAAAAGGGCTAAAGAACTAAATAGACATTTCTCCAAAGAAGACATACTGATGGCTAACAAACACATGAAAAGATGCTCCACATCACTCATTATCAGAGAAATGCAAATCAAAACCACAATGAGGTACCATTTCACACCAGTCAGAATGGCTGTGATCCAAAAGTCTACAAGCAATAAATGCTGTAGAGGGTGAGGAGGAAAGGGAACCCTCTTACACTGCTGGTGGGAATGCAAACTAGTACAGCCACTATGGAGAACAGTGTGGAGATTCCTTAAAAAACTGAAATAGAACTGCCTTATAACCCAGTAGTCTCACTGCTGGGCATACACACTGGGGAAAACAGAATTGAAAGAGGCATGTGTACCCCAATGTTCATCGCATTACTGTTTATAATAGCCAGGACATGGAAGCAACCTAGATGTCCATCAGCAGATGAATGGATAAGAAAACTGTGGTACATATACACAATGGAGTATTACTCAGCCATTAAAAAGAATACATCTGAATCAGTTCTAATGACGTGGGTGAAACTGGAGCCGACTATACAAAGTGAAGTAAGCCAGAAAGAAAAACATACTAACACATATATATGGAGTTTGGAAAGATGGTAGTGATAACCCTGTATGCAAGACAGCAAAAGAGACACAGATGTGTAGAAGAGACTTTTGGATTCTGTGGGAGAGGGAGAGGGGTGGGATGATTTGGGAGAATGGTATTGAACATGTGTACTATCATTTAAGAAACAAATCGCCAGCCTAGGTTCGATAAAGGATACAGGATGCTTGGGGCTGGTGCACTGGGATGACCCAGAGAGATTTTATGGGGAGGTTAGTGGGAGGGAGGGTTCAGGATTGGGAACTCATGTACATCCATGTGCATGAGTACATTCATGTCAATGTATGGCAAAACCAATACAGTATTGTAAAGTAATAAAATATAATATAATAAATTAAAAAAATAAAAGTATTAGTATTTTATTACATATATTTCTGTAATAATATATGTAATAAAATACTTTAGTATTAGTATAAGTAATGCTCCATTGTGTACATATATATTAGTATAATTAATACTCCAATGTGTACATATATTTCTAGATATTTTTATACATTGTTTTTTTAAAAATCAAAGTCAAGATATTGTAATGATTGATTTCTTTTAATAAACCTAATGTTTAGCTGTCAATAAATTTTCATAAAGTTTCATAGTTTTATACTGCAATCATATTGAAATCACTCCAATTGTTCAACTATTCCTTCAAAGCTGGTTTATCCAAATGAGATTTTGGGTCTGAGCCATGCATTTTTTAAATTGAATTATAGTTGATTATAATGTTGTTATAGTTTCAGGTATAGAGCAAAGTGATTTAGATGTATGTGGACAGAGACATAGATCTATGTTCTTCTTCAGATTCTTTCCCCATATAGGTCATTACAGAGTATTAAGTAGAATTCCCTGTTTTCTACATTGGGTCCTATTGAAATCATTAGTTGCTCAGTCGAGTCCAACTCTTTGTAGCCCCATGGACTGTAGCCTAGCAGGTTCCTCTGTCCATGGAATTCTCCAGGCAAGACTACTGGAGTGAGTAGCAATTCTCTTCTCTAAGGGATCTTCCTGACCCAGGGGTCGAACCCAAGTCTCCCACACTGCTGTTAGTTTCTTTACTGTTTGAGCCATCAAGGGAGCCAGGTCCTCATTAGCTATCTATTTTGTGTATATTATTGTGTATATGTCAATCTTAATTTCTTAGTTTAGTTCTCCCCCTTTGCCTTTGATATACATGAGATATTTTTATATGTCAGTGAAGCTGATCTTTATCAATTCATCTGTTGGTGGACATTTAGGTTGCTTCTATGTCTTGGGACCTCCCTGGTGGCTCAGATGGTTAGCGTCTGTCTGCAATGAGGGAGACGCGGATTCGATCCCTGGGTTGGGAAGACCCCCTGGAGAAGGAAATGGCAATCCACTCCAGTACTATTGCCTGGAAAATCCCATGGACAGAGGAGACTGGTAGGCTACAGTCCATGGGGTCACAAAGAGTCGGACATGACTGAGCAACTTCACGTTCATGTTCACATTCTATGTCTTGACTATTGTAAATAATGGTGCTATGAACACTGATTCGCAGATATCTTTCTGAATTAGAGTTTTCTAAAGATATTGACAAGGAATAGGATTTCAAGATTATATGGGAATTCTAGTTTTTTAGGAATTACATGGGAATTCTAGTTTTTAGGAAACCATCATATCATTCTCAATTGTGACTGCACAATTTTATATTCACACCAATAAAGTATGACAGTTCCCTTTCCTTCACCCTCTCTCCAGCATTTATGAATTGTAAACTTTTAGACGATGGCAATTCTGACAAGAGTGAGGTCATATCTCACTGTAGTTTTGATTTGCATTTCTCTAATAAATTATGGTGATGTGTAACCTTTCAAGTGCCTACTGGCCATGTATGTGTATTCTTTGGAGAAGTGTTTATTTACATTTCTGTATATTTTTGACCAGGTTGTTGAGATACTTTTATTGTGATACTGAGTTATACTAGCTGTTTGTGTATTTTGAAAAAGAAACAACTCTCTGTTGTATCATTTGTGAATATTTTCTACTAGTCAATAGGTTGTTTTGTCATTTTATTTATGGTTTCCTTTTCTGTGCAAAGGCTTTTGAGTTTTCTTATGTTCCATTTGTTTGTTTTTGCCTTTTTCCTTTACCCTGGGAAAAAGACCTAACAAATTATCACTCAAATATATGGCATACAATGTTTTGCAAATGTTGTCTTCTAAGAGTATTATGCTTTCATATCTAATATTTAAGTACAGTTCAGTTCAGTTCAGTCAGTAAGTCATGTCCGACTCTTTGAGACCCCATGAATTGCAACACACCAGGCCACCTTGTCCATCACCAATTCCCAGAGTTCACTCAGACTCACTCCCATCGAGTCAATGAGGCTATCCAGCTATCTCATTCTTTGTCATCCCCTTCTCCTCCTGTCCCCAATCCTTCCTAGCACCAGAGTCTTTTCCAATGAGTCAGCTCTTCGAATGAGGTGGCCAAAGTACTGGAGTTTCAGCCTTAGCATCATTCCTTCTAAAGAACACCCAGGACTGATCTCCATTAAAATGGACTGGTTGGATTTCCTTGCAGTCCAAAGGACTCTCAAGAGTCTTCTCCACTCTCAAGAGTCTTCTCCAACACCACAGTTCAAAAACATTGATTCTTTGGTGCTCAGCTTTCTTCACAGTCCAACCATCACATCCATACATGACCACTGTAAAAAACCATAGGCTTGACTAAATGGACTTTGTTGGCAAAGTAATGTCTCTGCTTTTCAATATGCTATCTAGCTTGGTCATAACTTTTCTTCCAAGGAGTAAGCATCTTTTAATTTCATGGCTGCAGTCACCATCTGCAGTGATCTTGGAGCCCCCAAAAATAAAGTCTGACACTGTTTCTACTGTTTCCCCATGTATTTCCCATGAAGTAATGGGACCAGATGTCATGATCTTCATTTTCTGAATGTTGAGCTTTAAGCCAACTTTTTCACCCTCCTCATTCACTTTCATCAAGAGGTTTTTTAGTTCCTCTTCACTTTCTGCCATAAGGGTGGTGTCATCTGCATATCTGAGGTTATTAATATTTCTCCCAGCAATCTGATTCCAGCTTGTGTTCCAGCTTGTGTTCTGATTCTAGATTCTTCCAGCCTAGTGTTCCTCATGATGTACTTTGCATATAAATTAAATAAGCAGGGTGACAATACACAGCCTTGACGTACTCCTTTTCCTATTTGGAACCAGTGTGTTGTTCCATGTCCACTTCTAACTGCTGCTTCCTGTCTTGCATATAGGTTTCTCAAGAGGCAGGTCAGGTGGTCTGGTGTTCCCATCTCTTTCAGAATTTTCCACAGTTTATTGTGATCCACACAGTCAAAGTCTTTGGCATAGTTAGTCAATAAGGCAGAAATAGATGTTTTTCTGGAACTCTCTTGGTTTTCCGATGATCCAGCGGATATTGGCAATTTGATCTTTGGCTCCTCTTCCTTTTCAAAACCAGCTTGAACATCTGGAAGTTCAAGGTTCACGTATTGCTGAAACCTGGCTTGGAGAACTTTGAGCATTACTTTACTAGCATGTGAGATGAGTGAAATTGTGTGTTAGTTTGAGCATTCTTTGGCATTGCCTTTCTTTGGGACTGGAGTGAAAACTGACCTTCTCCAGTCTTGTGGCCACTGCTGAGTTTTCCAAATTGAGTGCAGCACTTTCACAGCATCATCTTTCAGGATTTGAAATAGCTCCACTGGATTCCATCTCTTCCACTAGCTTTGTTCATAGTGATGTTTTCTAAGGTTCACTTGACTTCACATTCCAGGATATCTGGCTCTAGGTGAGTGATCACACCATCATAATTATCTGGGTCATGAAGCTCTTTTTTTTTTTTTTTTTACAGTTCTTCTGTGTATTCTTGCCATCTCTTAATATCTTCTGCTTCTGTTAGGCCCTTACCATTTCTGTCCTTTATCAAGCCCATATTTGCATGAAATATTCCCTTGGTATCTCTAATTTTGTTGAGGAGATCTCTAGTCTTTCCCATTCTGTTATTTTCTTCTATTTCATTGCATTGATCACTGAGTAAAGTTTTCTTATCTCTTCTTGCTCTTATTTGGAACTCTTCATTCAAATGCTTATATCTTTCCTTTTCTCCTTTGCAAGCATACTTTAAATGAGACAACACAAGTTGATTTAGTAAAATAACTAAAAATTATACCTTGCTAACACTAAAGAAGTAAATGTTGCAGTCACTATGTTAATATTTGGCAACATAGACTCATGGCTATAGTATGAAAGGGAATAAAAATTTCATTTCATAATAATAAAAGAATTAATTTTTCAAGAAAATTCAACAGTTACAAATGTTTAGGTCCTCATAAGAGACTGAAAAAATTCAGAAAGTATCAACTTTCATAGAACTGAATGTAATAGATATATTTATAATTACCATATGAAATTACAATACACATTTCTCAATAACTGCCAGAACATATATACAGACAATAAAAATGTAGAAAACTTAAATAATATTTTCAGAACATTTCACTAAAAACAAAATACAGATTACTTTCAATTACATAAAGACATGAAGAATAAGCCATATACTGAGTATTGAACTAGTCTCAAACTATATTATAGATTCAAGAGACAAGAGATATCGTCCTCAGTTTCTGCTCTTCCTCAAACCAATGAATTTTTTTTTCCCCTTGGGTATAAACTTTTGACCCCAGTGTCCAACAGATCCTTGAGTAGTACAAAAAGGACCTTAAAAACAGTTAATTTACACATGCATAATTCAGAATATACCTATGACTGAATCATGTTGATTCACGGCAGAAACAAACACAATATTATAATGCAATTGTCCCCCATTTAAAAATTAAAGAAATGTCAATTATAAAATCACAGTTCTTTGAAAAATATAGATTTTTCACCAACTAAATAGCATATTTTAAAATAAAGGCCAAAATAGAAAACAAAAAGAAATTAAAACATATTTTTCATGGGATAAAAGCCAAAAGACAAAGTCTTGAAATTTCTGGGATGCCCTTTAACCTGTAGTAAAAGGGAAATTCATAGCACTAAAATTCTATATATATTACAGAAGAAACAACAAGAAAAAAACTCAAATCAACGACCACAAATAAACAGAACTTCAACTTTAATATCCTAGGGAAAAAAGAGAGTAAATTAAATACAAAGTAAGAGAAGGAAAATAAATTACAAAGGTTAGAGTGGAAATCAATGAATAAAAACCAAAAATACCAATGAGAAGAGTAAGAAAGCCTATAGTCTTTTATATGACCTTTGTAAAAATCAATAAACCTGATAAATTAGGCTGACTAATCAGAAAAGAGAAAAGACCCAGGAGCAAGAAGGAAAGAGGTGACATCACTATGGTATGAAAGATGTAATCAAACAATATTATAAATAATTTCATGCTGATAAACTAAATAACTTAGAATGGACACAAATTTGAAAGGACACAAACTACCAAACTCACCTAATAAGAAATATATAACAAAATAGCCCATATTATTTTACAAAACTTCAATTAAAATTTTTCACAATAAATATCCCATTCCCAATAATTGTCTGGGTTAATTTTGCCAAATATTTAAATAATAAATATATATTCTATACAAACTTTTCAGATTTTTTTTTAAATAGGAGCCAGAACTCCCATTCTATTCTGAGTTTAACATTTACTTTACACTAAAACCAAAGATGTTATAGAAAAGAAATCCTTACACTGCTCTCTCTCATGATCAGTGTTGCAAAAATTCTGAATAACATTTTAGCAAATGTAATATGACAGTATATAAAATGAAAATAACACCAAGACTAGGTGGATACCTTCTTAGAAATGTAAACATGGAATCGCTGCAAAGATCAAAACAATTTATCATATTTACAAACTATAAATAGGAGTAATAGAGAATCATTTAACTAGGTACAGAAAATTAATAAATGTATGCTATTTATTTCAAAAATTTGATTTTAAATATATTTGTAAGGCATTGCAAGTGCTGGAGTTGTAACAGTCATGTTATTCATCTTTTTTTTTATTTTCTATCTCTAAATTAATTAATTTGGTATATTTCAAAGATATTTTCCTGGTTTAGTTTCTTCTTACATATTAAATTATGCTAAAAGTACAACTTCAGTTCTTTTATTATTAATTATTGGCTAATTTTTAGATCAAAAATCCCTACAGGCATGTATAGCATTATTCTGAGGCTTTTATCAGTTAATAAATACAGATTAAATGCAGATATAAAACAAGGGGAGTAAAAGCTCTTGTAAAACATTAAAAGATATAAATGCAACCAAAATTTTGAAATGTATTTCATTACATTGTTATCAGAGTAATTCCTTTTATGAAAACATAATAATGATAGAGAAAATATTTTTGTTTCCTTAACTAAAATATTAAGCATTTGCAACTATCCGTTTCTAAGATCATTTTTGTTAACTTATTGGTAATAAAACTTAAAATGTGGGAATTTGTACCAGTTCTGATAACATAAATACATTCCACAAACTAGACCAAGATAATTGGGAAATCATGCCAAATTTAACTCAAAGTTTAATTGTGTTACATAAGGCTAAGTTGCATGTATTTCTGATTAATCTTTACCTTAGGATATACAGAGGGATACAATTTTCTGTTTTCTAGCTATATGTGGTCAAATAACTAGTATTAGACCCTCGTTGGGAAACACCCTGATGCTGGGAAAGGCTGAAGGTGGGAGGAGAAGGAGATAACAGAAGTTGAGATAGTTGGATGGCATCACCGACTTGATGAAAATGAGTTTGAGTAAGCTCCAGGAGTTGGTAAGGAACAGGGAAGCCTAGCATGCTGCAGTTCATGGGGTCGCAAAGAATTGGACATAACTGAGCTGCTGAACTGAACTGAACTGAAGTAATACTGTTCAACTGATTGCGAGTAAAGGTGTCATATGCCTTTTTAAACACACATATATATAATGATTGTCAAGTCTCAAGTTGCCAGTTCTCTCTGTCCCAGGTGTGATGAAGCCTGAAGAATAGCATTGAGATTGTGACATCACAAGATTATATTTCAGGGAGAGAAGTGATCCCACACAGAACATAATAACATGGGTGATTATTCAGTTCTCTTCTTTATTGAGATTTTTGATGCTGTTTGACATTATAGCATAACCTGGCCTATTAGCACAAATGCACTTTATGAAAATCAGTGTCAGTTCTGGGGGTCATTTTTGCTACTTTACCATGTATCTCAGACCCCGAAAACCACACTTTTCAGTGAATTCAGCCTTGCTATATAGGTGACATCTTATTATTGTGTTGATTCAGTTCACTATTGTGACTTTAAATTTGCTCTCATTTGATTTACTTAAGGAACTAAATGACTTGAAAATTGCAACTACTATTTACAAGTAAAAACACACGGCAATATTATTCTTATTCCAGGAGCATAATTAGCGCTCTCTTCCCCCTAAATATGTCTTGATAAAACCTTTCCTTTCTAGCATAGCAAAAGCTCAAAACTTTCTAATTTTCACTTATTTTGTTATGTAAGAGTGACTTAAACTTACTAGATTGACTGGACATTTCAGTGGTTATAAATAAGGTAAATGGGATCAGCTATGATTCCCTGGGTAATGTAATAATAGTAAAAACACCCCACCAGAGCGCTATTTGTTAAAATATTAAATTAAACTGTAGATAATTACAACATATGCCCTTGGAACACACTTATCTTGCCAAAAGATAACTCGAAAGAAAAACCTTGCCACATTCTTCTCAGGTTATAGAAGGGGTAATGTATACATTTCTCCAAACAAAACAAGCTTAGAATGAACTGGGCATCTAGCATCATTATGTTTAGTTCATTTGCTCAAAGTTCAAAGTTGAAACAGCCTTGTGAATTCTACATCTCCACATGATTGGCTTATTAACTTTCTGTGATTTGTTCTAGTAAGGGCTTAGAACAAAGTTCAGCTTTTCTCTCTGCTCTTACTAGGTTTGTAGACTCAAAGGATAGTAATAGACATCATTCTGTAAAATAGAATATAAATAGTGTCATTATTGGAAAAGGAGATGGCAACTCACTCCAGTGTTCTTGCCTGGACAATCCCAGGGATGGGGAGACCGGTGGGCTGCCGTCTATGGGGTCGCAGAGTCAGACACGACTGAAGCGACTTAGCAGCAGCAGCAGTGTCATTATTAGTCTTTTATACTATAACTTTAAAAACTTCAATGAAAACTTAAATAATTCATTTTCCCATAAGAACAATGAAAAGATACCTATTTACTGAAGGCTGGATATATACTGAATACCATAAATTAGAGGGAGGCTTGGGCTTAACCAAGCCCAAGTTGGTAAAGAATTTGCCTGCAATGCAGGAGACCCAAGTTTGATCCCTGGGTCAGGAAGTTCACTTAAGGAGGACATGGTAACCCAATCCAATATTCTCGCCTTGGGAATTCCATGGACAGAGGAGCCTTGGCAGGCTACAGTCCAAAGGGTCCGAAAGAGTTGGACATGACTGAGAGACTAACACTTTCACTTTCTTAGTTTACTTAATTAGATCATGATGACATCACCAACAATTATTCTACAGTATTTTTCCTTACTTTTTTTCTTCTTCTTTATTCTTACCTTCCTTCCTTTCCTGCTTCTTTCCTTTATAGTTTACAAGGAGTTTTAGCTTTACAAAACTGAGAGAAATTTACAGATATTTCTCAAATATCATCTGTTCCCATACATAAATAGGTTCCCACTTTATCAACAACAATATCAAGAGAATGTGTTTTTGTTGTTGTTGTTTTGTTTTTGTTTTGTTTTGTTTTGTTTTGTTTTACCAAGAATGAGTCTATATTGACATATAATTAGCCAAAATCCATAAATTACCTTAGGTTCATACTTGATGGGCTTCTCTTATGTCTCAGTTGGTAAAGATTCCTCTTGAAATGCGAGAGACCTGGGTTTTATCCCTGGGTTGGGAAGAACCCCTGGAGAAGGGGAAAGGTTACCCACTCCACTGTTCTGGCCTGGAGAATTCCATGGAATGCATAGTTTGTGGGATTGCAAAGAGTTGGACACAACTGAGTGCTTTCACTTTAATACTTGATATGGTACATTCTGTGACTTTTGACAAATGGATAATGACATATATATATTATTGTTATAACTCCTAGGTATTTTCATTGTTATTAAACTCTCTTGTGCTCTGCCTATTCATCTCTCCTCTCCCATACCTTCAGTTCAGTTCACTTCAGTTCAGTCACTCAGTCGTGTCCAACTCTTTGCAACCCCATGAATCGCAGCACGCCAGGCCTCCCTATCTATCACCAACTCCAGGAGTTCACTCAGACTCACTTCCATTGAGTCAGTGATGCCATCCAGCCATCTCATCCTTTGTTGTTCCCTTCTCCTCCTGTCCCCAATCCCTCCCAGCATCAGACTCTTCTCCAATGAGTTAACTCTTTCATGAGGTGGCCAAAGTACTGGAGTTTCAGCTTTAGCATCATTCCTTCCAAAGAAATCCCAGGGCTGATCTCCCTCAGAATAGACTGGTTGACCTCCTTGCAGTACAAGGGACTCTAAAGAGTCTTCTCCAACACCACAGTTCAAAAACATCAATTCTTCAGTGCTCAGCCTTCTTCACAGTCCAACTCTCATATCCATACATGACTACTGGAAAAAAAACATAGCCTTGACTAGACGGACCTTAGTCGGCAAAGTAATGTCTCTGCTTTTGAATACGCTACCTAGGTTGGTCATAACTTTTCTTCCAAGGAGTAAGTGTCTTTTAATTTCATGGCTGCAGTCACCATCTGCAGTGATTTTGGAGTCCAAAAAATAAAGTTTGACACTGTTTCCACTGTTTCCCCATCTATTTCCCATGAAGTGATGGGACCGGATGCCATGATCTTCGTTTTCTAAATGTTGAGCTTTAAGCCAACTTTTTCACTATCCTATTTCACTTGCATCAGTAGGCTTTTTACTTCCTCTTTATTTTCTGCCATAAGGGTGGTGTCATCTGCATATCTGAGGTTATTGATATTTCTCCTTCCAATCTTGATTCCAGCTTGTGTTTCTTCCAGTCCAGCGTTTCTCATGATGTACTCTGCATAGAAGTTAAATAATCAGCGTGACAGTATACAGCCTTGACGTATTCCTTTTCCTATTTGGAACCAGTCTGTTGTTCCATGTCCAGTTCTAACTCTTGCTTCCTGGCCTGCACACAGATTTCCCAAGTGACAGGTCAGGTGGTCTGGTATTCTCACAACTCTCAGAATTTTCCCCAGTTTATTGTGATCCACACAGTCAAAGGCTTTGGCATAGTCAATAAAGCAGAAATAGATGTTTTTTCTGGAACTCTTTTGCTTTTTCCATGATCCAGGAGATGTTGGCAATTTGATCTCTGGTTCCTCTGCCTTTTCTAAAACCAGCTTGAACATCAGGGAGTTCACGGTTCTCGTATTGCTGAAGCCTGGCTTGGAGAATTTTGAGCATTACTGTACTAGCATGTGAGATGAGTGCCATTGTGTGGTAGTTTTAGCATTCTTTGGCTTTGCCTTTCTTTAGCAATCAGTCATCTTTTTTTAGTTTTTACATATTTTTGCCCCTTCCAGAATATCCTTTGGTTGAAATCAGTATGCAGCCTTTTCAGACTGCTATTTCTTTCACCTAGTAATATATGTTAAAGGTTTCTTCTTATATTTTCATGTCTTGGTAGTCCATTCTTTTTTTTCCCCATAAATGCTACTATTCCTTCCTCTAGGTGCCCTACATTTGTTTTGTTGTTATTGTTGTTATTATTATAATTGTTTGTTTTTAATTCATTCTCTTACTAAAGGACATCTTGGTTACTTCCAAGGTTTAGAAAATGTTTCGGGGATTTTTCTGAAGATAATACTCTGAAACATGGAAAATAACTTATGAAATACAAGTTTAATGACTACTATCAAAATGTCAGATGTGTGGTGTTTGAAGAGTCCTAATAAGTCCAACAAAAAGAGTTCATTCTTGAAGTGTCAAATAATTTGATTTAATTGTTTTATATTCAGAAAGAATCAAAAGGTAAAATCAAAAGTGATCTTTTATTTACTGGAAAATTGTCAATGCAAGTGCTGAACCTGAATGTTTAAAAGTAGCATACAGTTAGTTTTGGAATTCTATTATTAGACATTCTCTCTTACCTGACCTAAAGAATTTTGAATGCTTTCATGCTTTCATATTCCTGGTAGTGCCAGGCTCTAACTCACTTGCTTTTTTTTTTTTTTTTTTTAATGTTTTCTTTTAGAGTTCTGCCCGATAACATACATTAATCTGAAATTCTGCATAAAGCAATGCTATAAAAATTATGGCATATTCCCTCAATATCGAGCTTCTTGCATAGCACAATTATATATTTCCCCCATAACAAAGTTCACACTCATATAGTTAATGGTCAAAATGTACAAACTAGAAGAAAAGGGGAAGATAAACTTGTGTCTATGAGCAACATTAGCATTTGTCCCAAGAACTTTTTAGGTCAGTATTTTCATTGTGAATAGTGATAAAGAATTTATGACTGGGAATCAAACTGACTGAAGTTTGAATGAGACAAGCACTGAATTACTCTAAATGTTAGTTGAATCAGTCATGCTAAAAGTAGAATGGACTTCATAGATTTATGATACAAATTGTCATATGAAATATACAGAATGATTAGCAGATTTTATTGCACAAAGTTTGAAATATGTTATAGATCATTATGACTATAACTTTATTAATTCTAATGTTTGCATATGTCTACACAATTGTTTATTTTTCTATGTAGTACTAAAGGAACATCATTTATAATGTATCTATGTGTTTGTGTGTGTGCTCATTTGTATTCAACTCTTTTCAGCCTCATAGATTATAGTCCACCAGGTTCCTCTGTCCATGGAATTTTCCAGGAAATAATACTGTGGTGGGTTGCCATTTCATACTTCAGGAGATCTTCTAAAACGAGGGATCAAACCTTCATTGGCAGGCAGATTCTTTACCTCTAGAGCCACCTGGGAAGTTCCATGCATTTATACAAAATAAAAATTTAAAAGGATTTTTCATCTGTGGCTTCCATCCTTTTATTTATTTACCATCCCATTTTGCTTGCAAAATGTTTTGGATCAGATATCGGCCTCTTACTCACCAGGATTGATGCATATAATTTTTACACCTCCTTCCTTCTGTTTTCTGTTAATAAAGCATTAAAATGCATCAGTGCTTGTGTATCCCATGTGACATATGCATGCTAAGTCACTTCAATTATGTCCGACTCTTTGCAACCCTGTGTACTATAGCCCACCAAGCACCTCTGTCTATGGGACTTCTCAGGCAAGAATACTGGAGTGGGTTGACATTTCCTCCTCCAGGGAATCTGCCTGATCCAAGGTTCAAAACCATGTTTCTTTACATTTCTTGCATTGGCAGGTGGGTTCTTCACCACTAGAGCCACCTGGAGAATATTTACACATAAATACTGACAGTTAACAGATGAGTTACCATTGTTCATGAATTTTTCTCACAGTTAATTTTAACTTGTCAGAAGAAGCAAAAATTGAAAATAACTAACCAGTTGACTTGCATATATAACAATTTGGTAACCACAATTACTATGTTTTAATTGAAAAGGCATAATAATATTTTAAAACAATATATAGACACTTCCATTAAGAAAATCACTAAGCTCCACTGAAGGTAGTAAAAGAAGACTTGATATGAATAGTAAACCATATCTTGTTCTAAGATAAGGAGCTCTGATAGAGTTAACAGCATTAAATATTTCCAAGTTAATCAACAAAATACATTACAAACAGTATTTCAACTTGTCATTATTCTTACCTCAATTTTTCTGAATGTCGTTCCCGAGCAATAGAGTTAATATTAAGGAAGACCAAAAAATATAAAAAAGTACATTTCCTTACATATGTAAATCTATAACATAAGGATTTATCATTTATGTGCGCTTACAAAAATGACATCACTTCATGACAAAGGTCCTTATAGTCAAAGTTATGGTATTTCCAGTAGTTGTGTATGGATATGAGAGTCAGACCGTAAAGAAGTCTGAGCACTGAAGGATGGATGCTTTCAAACTGTGGTGCTGGGGAAAACTCTTGAAAGTCCCTTGGACAGGAAGAAGATCCAGTCAATCTTAAGGGAAATCAACCCTGAATATTCACTGGAAGCACTGATGTTGAAGCTGAATCTTCAATATTTTGATCATTTAATGAGAAGATTGGAAAAAATCTTGATGCTGGGAAAGACTGAGGGCAAAAGAAGAGGGTGACTGAAAATGAGATGACTAGAAAGCATCACTGACTCAGTGGACATGAATTTGAGCAAACTACAGGAGACAGTGGAGAATAGGATAGCCTGGAGTGCTGTAGCCCATAGGGTCACAAAGAGTTGGGCATGGCTTACTGACTAAGCAACAACAATTACATAAAAATGAACATTAATAATTTTTGTGGCTAAGATGGTGAAGAATCTGTCTGCAATACAGAAGACCCAGGTTCAATCCTTGGATCAGGAAGATCCTCTGGAGAAGGGAATGGCTACCCATTCTGGTATTCTTGCCTGGAGAATTCCATGGCAAAGGAGTCTTGTGGGCTACAGTCATGGGATTGCAAAGACTTGGACATGATAGTAAATTAATGTTCAAGCCAGGCTTTAGCAATACGTGAACCATGAACTTCCTGATGTTCAAGCTCGTTTTAGAAAAGGCAGAGGAACCAGAGATCAAATTGCCAACATCCGTTGGATCATCAAAAAAGCAAGAGAGTTCAAAAAATATATCTATTTCTGCTTTATTGACTATGCTAACGCCTTTGGCTGTGTGGATTATAATAAACTGTGGAAAATTCTGAAAGAGATGGGAATACCAGACCACCTGACCTGCCTCTTGAGAAACCCTATGCAGGTCAGGAAGCAACAATTAGAAATGGACATGGAACAACAGACTGGTTCCAAATAGGAAAAGCAGTACGTCAAGGCTGTATATTGTTACCCTGCTTATTTAACTTATATGTAGATTATGCCATGAGAAATGCTGGGCTGAAAGAGGCATAAGCTGGAATCAAGATTGCTGGGAGAAATATCAACAACCTGAGATATGCAGATGACACCACCCTTATAGCAGAAAGTGAAGAGGAGCTAAAAAGTCTCTTGATGAAAATGAAAGAGGAGAGTAAAAAGGTTGGCTCAATATTCAGAAAACGAAGATCATGGTATCTGGTTCCATCACTTCATGGAAAATAGATGGGGAAACAGTGGAAATAGTGTCAGAATTTTTTTTTTTCTTGGACTCCAAAATCACTGCAGATAGTGACTTCAGCCATGAACTTAAAAGACATTTACTCCTTGGAAGGAAAGTTATGACCAACGTAAATTGCATATTGAAAAGCAAAGACATTATTTTTGCCAACAAAGGTCCATCTATTCAAGGCTATGGTTTTTCCAGTGGTCATGTATGGATGTGAGAGTTGGACTGTGAAGAAAGATGAGCGCCAAAGAACTGATGCTTTTGAACTGTGGTATTGGAGAAGACTCTTGAGAGTCCCTTGGACTGCAAGGAGATCCAACCAGTCCATTCAAAAAGTTTTAAAAAAATAAAATAAAATAAAAGAGATCAGCCCTGAGTGTTCTTTGGAAGGAACGATGCTAAAGCTGAAACTCCAGTACTCTGGCCACCTTATGCGAAGAGCTGACTCACTGGAAAATACTCTGATGCTGGGAGGGGTTGGGCGCAGGAGGAGAAGGGGACGACAAAGGATGAGATGGCTGGATGGCATCACTGACTCAAGGGACATAAGTTTGAGTGAACTCTAGGAAATGGTGATGGACAGGGAGGCCTGACATCCTGCAGTTCATGGGGTCACAATTAGTTGAACCCGACTGAGTGACTGAACTAAACTGAACTGAACTGGACATGATAAGCGACTTTCACTTTCAATAAAAATAAGTATAAATGTTTGAGTACTCAAATCAAATTCATATGTGAATTTAATAAACAGAAATTACTGACTAAAATACACAGAAATTTCAGTCACTGGAAATGTTTCAAACTTGGAAAAATATCAATTGTTGGTAGAAATTTGGTAAGTGGAAACTACATTCTGTTACATATTAATTGATGATATACATTTTAACATAATTCAATATAATATATTCACACTGTTTATAAAAATCATATGAATCTACCTTATTCCTTAATACAAGATTGATGTTATTCTAAATTTGTAATTAAACATCTTAATTAAATTTCTAAATTAAATTTCTAAATTTATGCTTTTTCTATTTTAGAAAAAAGTAGAAGTAAATTTAAATATATATATATATATTTATTTTTTCTTAATGTACCATAAAGTTGGAATCTTTGGAGAAAGTGATTAATAAAACTGACAACTTTTTAATTTAAATTTTCAGTTTGGAAACATGTCTTAAAAAATGTAGACTAACAAATAGAAGTTTTTTATATAACATTTTTTTTTACAATATTAATATAATGAATTAACATCTTTAATATAAGAAGAGGATGCAAACTTTACTAAGAAATTTAAGCCAAAAATAAGTTGGGGGAAAACTTTGATCTAAGCATTACATATGTCAACTTAAAAAAAAAATCTTCACTTATTATCAGGGGAATTTTAATAAAATAATATTTCTGAATTAAAATATTTATTCTTCATTGATTTTAGCCAAAATGCTGAGAAGGAATTAGAATATTTATTCTTTATCTAAAATGAGAAATATTCAAACAAAACAGGGAAATAAGAGAAGAGCTTAACAACAATACAAATAGCCCATTGTATAAAAAATTAACATCTTAATGAAAATCTTCTAAGCTGTATCTTGTGTGTGTGTGTGTCTGTGTGAATTTACAGAAAGAGAATAATATATGATAATCTCTAACCTGCTATTTTTTTCAACTTATCCCTGTCAATATACTTACATAGAAATGAATTATAACTGCAGAGAGTTTTTTTAAATTTACATTTAAATATATATCTAAACATTTATTTTACTTTGTTCTACTCTAGTAAAATTCATCATGCATGCTTCTCTACATTTGCTTAATTGATGCTGCAAGATACATCCTTAGAAATGGAATGGTTACATCAAAATATATGAATGTCTAAAATTATGGTATAAACTGCTTTTACGAAGGGCTCTCTGACTGAGTTTATGTATAAATTTCTATCTCCTTTCAAAATGCTGACAATGGTGGTAGTGATCCTTATAATTATTGATCTGATATAAAATGACTTGGACAATTTCTATAGGAAAGGGAGGAAAACAACCCAAGGAGGATGACATCCAGGAAACAATAATATTTAGCAACATGTCTTTATTTTCATTTTTAACTTAGTATTCACCTTTCTGAACATTTCCCGTTACCTATAAGAGACAGTGATAATAAATGGACCATACCTGGCTACAGTTTTTCCCTTCTTTCAGCTAAATTCTTACCTCTGCATTTATGCAAAGTCACTTCAGTTGTGTCTGACTTCAGTCATGTCCGACTCTTGACTCTTTGCTACCCGGACTGTTCCTGCTCCAAAGGAATACTCACGTGGAGAAAAGTCACTTCAGTGTTTCAAAGTAAGTTGGAGAGTTGTATAAAATAAAACTCTATAGTTTGCCTTGTGCAGCTTATTATTTGTAGGACTGGCAAAACACCAACGCTGAGCAATGGTAACTGGTAATGATAACTGGGATTGAAAATAACTTTCAGATGTTATTCATTGCAACTATCATGATTAAATTCCTATTTTATTAGTTGAATTTCCAGGCTTCTTTTGTCTACTCTATGTTGTTGGGTTATTCCTGTGGTCACTGAGATAAACATGTAACCCTCATTGGTGTTCATCTCCAAATGTTTTAGAGAGAAAACAAGTTTATTTTGACTACCTTTCTGGGTACAGAGCACTGCTGATGCAGATGTTACCACCAAATTATTAGACTTTATAACTATAAGCAATGAACACAGGTAATTACCATGTATTCAGCACTGCACTGTGAAAATTTTATCTTTCTAAAGAGTACTTGAATGTTGCTTTGAAGTTTGATCAGGAAAAGCAAACTGTTTGGGGGTATTTCACAGGTCTAGTATAATTTCTTATTTTCTTCATATCCGTTAACATGATTAATCATATCTAGATTGAAGAGGTTTTTAATATCTTCCTGTTTCTCTCCCTCTCATCAAAATTTGAAGCAGCCAGTTGCCAATCTCTCTTTTATCCTCCCAAAATATATATCCTCAAACAAGGCATTTTCTTCAAAGATTTATCATCTACATAAAACTAAACAACTAAAACCGAAGTAGAGTTATAAAAGAGTATATTATTCAAATTTTTGCATTTACTACTCGGGCTTCCCTGATAGATCAGTTGATAAAGATTCTGCCTGCAATGCAGGAAACCCCAGTTCAATTCCTGGATTGGGAAACTCTCCTGGAAAAGAGATAGGCTAACCAATCCAGTATTCTTGGGCTTCCCTTTTGGCTCAGCTAGTAAAAAATCTGCCCACAATGAGGGAGACCTGGGTTCAATCCCTGGGTTGGGAAGATCCCCTGGTGAAGGGAAAGATTATCCACTCCAGTATCCTGGCCTGAATAATTCTGGTTTGCAGAGTTGGACAAGACTGGGCGACTTTCACTTCACTCACGTCACTTCACTACAAATAATTTAACAAAGACTCTATGCTATAATACAATATATATTATTCTTTGTTAATGTAAGTTTATTTATTTTAATTGGAGGTTAATTACTTTACAATATTGTATTGGTTTTGCCATGCATCAACATGAATCCACCACAGGTATACACGTGTTCCCCATCCTGAAGCCCCCTCCGTCCTCACTCCCCATACCATCCCTCTAGGTCATCTCAGTGCACCAGTCTCAAGCATCCAGTGTCATGCATCGAACCTGGACTTTCCAATATTGTTTATAATATTATGAATATATTTGGTTCAAATATTTTATTTTTAAATATATATAGCTATGACAGTCCATTGATAGTCATATTTGCTGTTATTTATTATTTATTATAACAGTAATACTAATTTATATTAAATTATTCTATTTAATTTAAGAATTATTAATTACTGTAGCACTTTATTTGTATTAAACATATATATCTTTTAAATTTAATTATTTTATATTGGATTCTAATTAATTTAAATATCTTAATATAAATGACACAAATCACAAACATGACAAAAATAAGGTTTTCTATCTTGTGTTTGGAATGCCTACTTTATTTGAAAATGAACACTCAGATATTATCACTTTCAACATGTACAACCATGGCTGATTTATATCAATGTATGGCAAAAATGACTATAGTATTGTAATTAGCCTCCAATTCAAATAAATAAATAAATGTTAAAAAGACAGTCTTATTGCCATTAATGATTATATTATAAGAACTAGATATGATCATACCTTTCTGTGTGTTACATTTTGCTGATAAAGATCCATAGAGTCAGAGAAAAGTAGAAGCGTTGGTCACTCAGTCATGTTTGGCTCTTTGTGACCATGAACTGTAGCCCACGAGGCTCCATGGAATTTTTCAGGCAGTAGTACTGGACTGGGTAGCCATTCCCTTCTCCAGGAGATCTTCCTGACCTAGGGATCAAACTCAGGTCTCCATCACTGCAGGCAAATTCTTAACTATTTGAACCACCAGGGAGCCCCACGATCATCCCTAGTCTATCCTATAATCTTTGTTCAGATGCGTGATTAGTAATGTCAGAAGTGACAGAAATTAGATCTTTAATGAGCTGAAGTCAAAGAAAAGGATTACTCAAAAATGTGAGGCCAATATCTACAGTTTCTTTAAACATACATTGCTTCAGAAAATAGTCTTACCTACACAAACTTTTCAGGACCCAGAATATCATTTATTAATGAAGAAATTTCACAGTGAAAGACATATTTCCCACCAGACATATATTATTCTATTTCTTCAAACATATTTGACAATGAACTTGCATCAACATCTATGAGAAATAATTGAAATATTTTTAATGAGTGTATCTCATTGTAGTTTTTGTTTGCATTTCTCTAATAATTAGTGATATTTAACATATTTTCATGTGCTTCTTGGCCATCTGTATGTCATTTTTTCAAGAACTGTCTATTTAGGTCTTCTGCCCATTTGTTGATTGGGGTGTTTGTTTTAATGCTAAGTGTCTTGAGTTCGTGAATTTTGTAGGATAATCCCTTGTCCATCACATCATTTGCAAATATTTTCTCCCACTGTGTGAATTGTCTTTTCATTTTGTTTTTCTCCTTTGCTGTGCAAAAGCTTTTGGCTTTAAATAGATCCCATTTGCTTATTTCTGTTTTTCTTTGCATTATTCTGGGATACAGATATAATGAGTTATTACATCACACCAGTCAGAATGGCTATTATCAAAATATTCATAAACAATAAATACTAGAGAGGGTGTGGAGTGAAGGGAGCCTTCCTACATTCTTAGTGGGAATGTAAATTGGTCCAGCCATTATGGATAACACTATGGAAGTTCTTTAAAAAACTAAAAATCAAACTACAATATGACACTCTAATCTCATTTGTTGATGTATATCTGGAGGAAAGGATAAACTGAAAGGATACACCCACCCCAGTGTTCATTGTAACAGTGTTTACAATAGCCAGGACATGAAAGCAACCTAAATGTCTATCAACATTATATATATATGTGTGTATATATATATATATATATATATATATATATATATATATATAATACATACATATGTATATGTGTGTGTGTATATATATATATATATATAATGGACTATTATCCAGCCATTATAAAGAATGAAATAATGCCTTTTGCAGTAACACGGATACACCTAGAGACCTAAGACCTGTGACCTTACTTGTCATATTGAGGGAAGTAAGTCAGACAGAAATAAATATCATTTAACATCCCTTATGTGTGCAATCTAAAAATAAATATTACTAATGAAAGAGATGGGAATACCAGACCACCTGACCTGCCTCTTGTGAAATCTGTATGCAGGTCAGGAAGCAACAGTTAGAACTGGACATGGAACAATGAACTGGTTCCAAATAGGAAAGGGAGTGCGTCAAGGCTGTATATTGTCACCCTGCTTATTTAACTTATATGCAGAGTATATCATGAGAAATGCTGGGCTGGAAAAAACACAAGCTGGAATCAAGATTGCCGGGAGAAATATCAATAACCTCAGATATGAAGATGACACCACCCTTATGCCAGAAAGTGAAGAGGAGCTAAAGGGCCTCTTGATGAAGGTAAAACAGGAGAGTGAAAAAGTTGGCTTAAAGGTCAATATTCAGAAAACGAAGATCATGGCATCCGTTCCCATCACTTCATGGGAAATAGATAGGGAAACAGTGTCAGACTTTATTTTTTGGGGCTCCAAAATCACTGCAGATGGTGACTGCAGCCATGAAATTAAAAGATGCTTACTCCTTGGAAGAAAAGTTATGACCAACCTAGATAGCATATTCAAAAGCAGAGACATTACTTTGCCGACTAAGGTCCGTCTAGTCAAGACTATGGTTTTTCCTGTGTTCATGTATGGATGTGAGAATTGGACTGTGAAGAAGTTTGAGCACGGAAGAACTGATGCTTTTGAAGTGTGGTGTTGAAGAAGACTCTTGAGAGTCCCTTGGAATGCAAGGAGATCCAGCCAGTCCATTCTGAAGGAGATCAACCTTAGATGTTCTTTGGAAGGAATGATGCTGAAGCTGAAACTCCAGTAGTTTGGCCACCTCATGCGAAGAGTTGACTCATTGGAAAAGATTCTGATGCTGGGAGGGATTGGGGGCAGGAGGAGAACGGGACAACCTAGGATGAGATGGCTGGATGGCATCACTGACTCTATGGACCTGAGTCGAGTGAACTCCGGGAGATGGTGATGAACAGGGAGGACTGGCTTGCTGCGATTCATGGGGTCGCAAAGAGTCGGACATGACTGAGCGACTGAACTGAACTGAACTGAACTGAATGAACTTCCAAAACAGAAAAAGACTCACAGACTTAGAGAGTGAACTTAAGGTTTTCAGTGGGAGGAATTGAGGAGGGGATAGCTAGGAAGCCTGGGATGGACATGTACACGCCGCTATATTTTAAATGGATAACCAACAAGGAGTTACTGTATAGTACATGGAACTCTGCTTAGTGTTATATGGCAACCTGGATGGGAGGGTATATTAGGGGAGAATGGTTTATACGTGTATGTGTGTGTGTGTGCACGTGTGTGTGTGTGTGTGTGTGTATATATATATATATATATATATATATATACACACACATATATATTTTTATATATGTATGTATATGTGTGGTTGAGCTCAACCATATATGTTGAATGAGTGTGTGTGTGTATAAACATACATACATACATCATATATATATATATACATATACATATACATATATGTGTGTGTGTGTGTGTGTGTGTGTGTGTGTGTGTGTGTGTATGTTTGAGCCCCTTTTCTGTTCACTTGATACTATCACAACATTGTTTATCAGTTACGCCACAGTACAAAATATGCTTTAAAAAATAAAAAGTAAAAAGCAGTGGTCAGCCTTTAGGGCTCAACTTCTAAAAACAAAAATTGTGTATATTGATTGCAATTTTGCCTGTTAAATACATTTTCTATCATAGAGTAAAAATAATTAAGCACACAAATTAGTCCTACATAACTATTCATAATTTTTTAATAAATCTTACTTGATTTCAGTAATTTTAATACAACTATTTTGCTGTCTTAATAAATTTGAATACCTAACCACCTTCAAGAATTAATAAGAAGAGTTACCTAATTATAGTTGCAGAAATGATTTTAATTTTCACAGTGTAAATTCTGGATATGTTAGAATGCTGAGAATCCTGATGTCACGTAAATTCATGAGCAATTCTTGTTTATCATCTACTTTTGTACTTGAATTTCTCTTCCTCTAAGTAGCAGGGTTAAGAGATGTGGAAGTAGCTAGCAGAAAAAGGATGGAACACATCTGGATCATCTGTAAACAAAAACAAAGTAGAAAGCATATTGTGCCATAGTTTGCTTCCTTCAGAAGGGCAGTAGCTGTTATTTAAACTCCCACCTCATATGTCTTTAAAAACAAATCTAGTACTTTATCTAATATGGCTATTTCTGTGATAACTCAGTCTGATCTTGGCAAGTTATTTAACCTATTCATGCTACTATTGCTATAGCATGATATTCATGCTATATCATTTTTGAAATGTAGGTAATAAAGTTAACTTCTTATTTCATAGAGTTGTTGTGAGAATTAAACTTATCATGATAAAATCTGAGAAAACTTTTGACTTTTTGTGATCTCATTACATTTACATAATAATTTGTTATTATAATTAATAAAAAGTTCTGACATTGAAAGAGCTGTTTTTAATTGTCAGTTTATCAATTTGATTTAAAATTTCACCAGATTTCAAGGTAAGTAGATTATAAATGTGATAGGGAGAATGATGGCTCTCAAAGGATGTCCATATTCTAACCCCAGGATCCCATGTATGTGTTATTCACAAAGAAAGGCTGATGTGATTAAGGTTAAGGACCTTGAGACAGGAAAAAGCAAAGACGCTTTCCTATCCATAGTCAAAGAAAGAAGTTCAACAACAGAAACAGTATCATAGAGATAGCACTGTTAGAAGATCTCATCTTATTGTTACTGCCTTTAAATGTGGACCAAAGACTACAAACCAAGGAATTCAGGTGCCTCTAGAATCTAGAAAAACCAAGCAAGTAGATCTTCTAGAGCCTCCAGAAGAGAAAACAGCCTTGATAACACCTGGATTTTAGCACAGAGAGACCTGTGTCACAATTGTAACCTACATAATTTCAAGATAAGCAATCTATATTAAGTAATTAAGTTTGCAATCATTTTTGACAAAATCAATAGAAAATGATTACAATAAGAAAGAATAGAGTGGATGCTGCTTAAAATCTGTCCCATGGTTTATCTGATTAAGTCATGGTTTATATGGTTTAGAATTAGTTTTTTTTTAATTGTTGGAATTTTGATAATAAAACATTACATTAGTCAGATTATATATATATATATATATATATATATATATATATATATATGTTCCCCTGTGACTCACCAGTGAAGAATCTGCCTGCCAATGCAGTGCAGGAGACGTGGGTTCAATCTCTGGGTCAACAAGATCCCCTGGAGAAGGAAATGGCAACTCACTCTAGCATTTTTGACTGGAAAAATCTCATAGAAGAGTCTGGTGGGCTACAGTCCATGAGGTCTCAAAGAGTCAGACATGACTCAGCAACTAAACAAAAACACAACTGCATATATAGTTGATCCTTAAACAATGGGCTTGAACAGAGCAGATGAACTTGTACGTGCATTTTTTCCATAAATATATATTCAAACCTCCTTATTTGTGGGTTTTGCACCCACAGACTCAACCAAACTGAGATCAAAATTTTCATCTGTGACCCTCTAATCCGTTGATGTGAAACTCACTGAGTTGGAGGGCTGGCTGCACTTGGAGTCTTTAGCATCCACAGATTTTGGTATCTACCATGACTTTTAGAACCAATCCCCCAGAAATACCAAGGGACTAACTGTATGTGTACATACAATGCTGGTATAAAAACATTATAGTGATACTGGAAAACAGACAAGGCAGGCAAGCATTTTGGATGATATTTTATCCAGGCAACATATATGCATTTGGTGGATTGGCTTGCTAAGCCAACTGAATCCAATCAGTGACAATATTAGCTCTAGCTACTAGACGATTTTATCCCGTCACTAAATACTCCCTTTTTAAATAAGGATTGGATAAACAGTAAAACTTTCAGTGTTGCCATTTTGGTATGTTACTCACAGATCAAGTGAGTGAAACACTTCAAGTGACCCACAGAGAAGACCCATATTAATCAGTGAATATATTCTTCTTGATGTTCCCAACACATACACACACAGTATGGTGAAGTTCTGAATAATTCATCAAAATCAATATTCTGTATTTTTAGCTAAGGGCAAGGTTACAAGACAGGTAACAAGGGCAGTCATCAAAGAGTGATTTTGTAAATGAAATAAAAAGATGATTGTGGAAATATACCTTTGCCAACACACTGAGAATGTTCAGAAGCTGGATAGACACACCTAGAGTGCATGTATATCAACTACAGGTCAGTCTCTCTTGCAAACATCAAAAGCCAGAGCTACTTGAAGACCACTGTTTCCATAGAAACTATAGATTATTGCAGTTGTCAGCCCTAATTTAGATTGCTTTGCGAACTCAGTGTTACAAGGTTCCATATAAAGTTAAGTATATTTTGAAAGAAAATAAATTTTAGGATTTTAATATGTAAAAAGCAGTACCATTTCTAGCAGTTTTATAACCTGAGTATCTCTCTTGTCTTTACCAACTCATCTATTCTTTATCCAAGACACAATTGAACTAGAAATGATCTCATTTAATAATCTATCCAGACTCATGTATTTACACTTCACTTCAGTTCAGTCCCTCAGTCGTGTCTGACTCTTTGCGACCCCATGAATCACAGCATACCAGGCCTCTCTGTCCATCATCAACTCCCAGAGTTCACCCAAACTCATGTGCTTCAAGTCCGTGATGCCATCCAGCCATCTCATCCTCTATCGTCCCCTTCTCCTCCTGCTCCCAATTCCTTCCAGCATCAGAGTCTTTTCCAATGAGTCAGCTCTTTGCATGAGGTGGCCAAAATACTGGAGTTTCAGCTTTAGCATCAGTCCTTCCAATAAACACCCATGACTGGTCTCCTTTAGAATGGACTGGTTGTATCTCTTTGCAGTCCAAGGGACTTTCAAGAGTCTTCTCCAACACTACAGTTCAAAAGCATCATTTCTTCAGTGCTCAGCCTTCTTCACAGTCCAACTCCCACATCCATACATGACCACAGGAAAAACCATAGCCTTGACTAGACGGACCTTAGTCAGCAAGGTAATGTCTCTACTTTTCAATATGTTATCTAGGTTGGTCATAACTTTCCTTCCAAGAAGTAAGCATCTTTTAATTTCATGGCTGCATTCACCATCTGCAGTGATTTTGGAGTCCAGAAAAATAAAGTCAGCCACTGTTTCCATTGTTTCCCCATCTATTTCCCATGAAGTGACGGGATCAGATGGCATAATCTTAGTTTTCTGAACAACTCTAAGCCAACTTTTTCACTCTCCTCTTTCACTTTCATCAAGAGGCTTTTTAGTTCCTCTTCACTTTCTGCCATAAGGGTGGTGTCATCTGCATATCTGAGCTTATTGATATTTCTCCCAGAAATCTTAATTCCAGCTATTTACACTTACTCCTCCCTAATTAATAATAGATTTAAAAAAAAAAAAAACTAAATTTAAGCAATAAGATAAAAAATTTCCTCCTTTATGTCATCTAACACTTTTCTCATTTTTATAAAAGTAAACAATCAAAACCTTTACTGGCTCATAGTATGCCTTATGAATTACACTTTGATCCTCTAGTATGTTTCTCTTCTTCTTTCTCTAGATTTTTGAATTTCCTAGGTTATTCATTTCCCTATTTTGGCATTCTCTCCTCCAAATGAAAGCTTTACACATCAGCTGCCTTTGCCTGAAAGGCTCTGGTCCCCTCCCAAACAATTATCTTCTTCACCTTTTCCTTGTTATCTCCTAGTCATTTTTTTGGAATACAGTTTGTGTGTCATTTCCTCAGGAAAACTCACCCCAACTCCTCAAACTAGGCAGAAATACTTTTAAAATTTTCTTCAACAAATGTTTTGTAATTACTTATATGTGGTTTGCAAGGATATAAACCAGTCAGTTCTAAAAAGAAATCAACCCTGAATATTCGTTGGTAGGATTGATGCTGACATTGGCCACCTGATGCAAAGAGCCAACTCATGGAAAAGACCCTAAAGCAGAGAAAGATTGAAGGTGGGAGGAGAAGGGAGTGATAAGGGATGGGATGATTGGATGGCATCGCCGACTTAGTGGACATGGGTTTGAGCAAACTCTGGGAGATAGTTAAAGACAGGGAAGCCTGGAGTGCTTCAGTCTAGAGAGTCACAAAGAGTTTGACATGAATGAGCGACTGAACAACAATATCATTGTGAAATTAATGGTGTACTACATTTTTATAAAGTTAGCTCTATAAATGTAATTTCTTCTCTATATACATTTAATTCTTTAAACTTTTTCATATGCAATTTGATTGAGAAATATTAGGAAATAAACTACATTGAATTCACTATCACACATTATATTTAGAATAATTTCCCTACTTTAATAAAGACACTAAGGACCCAAGATATAAAGTATAAAATAAAATATGTGTTATATTTAATATGTATTAATAATATCCAAGTTGTTATAAAAATAGAAAATTCTGGGCTCTCAGAATTAGAAAAAGTTATGGTGATCTTGTCAAGCCATCATACTATCACAGGCATCTTAGCTATATCCATGCAAGTAATCAGCCTAGCCTGGAGAATTCAATCTCACAAGATTTTGCTGGTGGTTCTAATGAGATAAATTAATTTTCAAATCTGTCCTTCTACAAGTTCTACTGAATTGTCTTAACTTGGCTCTCTTTGTGCAGACCACAACTTAAATAAATCTGTGAGTACTTAAAATTACAAACAAGCACATATTCCCCATCTCCCACCCCCATTCTATCTTTTTTTTCTCTTGTTTATAAACTCCTTATAATTTCCCAGATGTCATTAGTGTTGGAGAACCCACCTGACACTGCAGGAGACAAGGGACTAGGGTTCAATCTCTGGGTAAGGAATATTCCCCGGAGAAGGAAATGACAACTCAGTCCAGTATTCTTGCCTAGAGAATCCCATGAAAAGAGAAACCTGGCAGAGGTCCATATGGTAGCCAAGCTATTCTTCCGAAACAATACAGTTCTGGTCAAAGTTAGGCATATAAGCATCTTGGGTTGAATATAAGGTTCCTTATAGAGTCATATTGATTTGATGTTCAGTTGATTTTTTTTTAATGAGATCAGTTTGGTTTTCCCAGGTGGCTCAGACGGTACAGCGTCTGCCCACAATGTGAGAGACGTAGGTTCATTGTCTGGGTCTGGATGATCCTTTGGAGAAGGAAATGGCAACCTACTCTCACACTCTTGCCTGAAAATTCCACGGACTGAGGAGCCTGGTAGGGTAAAGTCCATGGAGTCACAAAGAGCCAGACATGACTGAGTGACTTCACTTTGTTTTTTCTAACAGTTTGGTCACCCTCAACCCAAATCTTAAAGTGAAAGCCATTCAGTCATGTCCGACTCTTTGCCACCCCAGGAACTATACAGTCCATAGAATTCTCCAGTCCATAATACTGGAGCAGGCAGCTTTTCCCTTCTCCAGGGGATCTTCCCAACCCATGGACTGAACTCTGGGATCAAACCCCAGTCTCCTGCATTGCAGACAGATTCTTTACAAACTGAACTATCAGGGAAACCCTATCAGGGAACCCATATCTTAGCTGATTGTAATCACACCATAATGTAGATGCTGCTAATTTGTCAACTAAAATGTTATACATTAAAGTATTTAATCACATTTCTTCTCTTTTGCTTATTTTTAAGTTCTACCTTTGGGGTGTTTTTCCTACTTCAATTAAAATAAATAAATAAATAAATAAATAAATTTGTTTATTTTTAAAACCACTAGGGATGGGGAAGCCTGGTGGGCTGCCGTCTATGGGGTCGCACAGAGTCAGACATGACTGAAGCGACTTAGCAGCAGCATTAGCAAGGTAAAATTAGACCTTGAAATAACTCTTTACAGTCATCAGTCTTATAGTAGGACTTTTCAAACATATAAGTTCCCATAAATTCAGGAGAGAAATCAATATATGCAATCAGTTCAATCTCTTAAAGGGAAAGTGCAAAAAAATCTAAATTTTCAAAAGAATTTCTAAATGCCTAGAACAGATATCAGTAAAGTGATTACTTTCTTCAATTTTTATATTATTCTCTGGAAACTTTAGGGTTGCAGTTTTTTTTGTAACTCAATATGTTATTTGCTATGTCACCTTTGAGTAATATGTATATGAGAGGGTAACAGGCAGGAAGGCCATGGGTCTCCAAAGGAGGAAATAGTCTGCAAGTGTCAGATATTTATCTCTCTCTTATGCAGCAGGAGGAAACAAATTAGCAATAGTTTTTCCTTCTCTATGCAAATTTAAAAGGAGGTTTCTCTTAAAATACTGTGTTGCCATAATGACACCTGGTTTCACCTGAAGTTAACTATTCTCAAACCTAGAGATAACCAATGTCTTTTCTTATGGAAATATTTGTCTTAAGCTATGCTAATGTACTTTGCATTTACCCCAAGTTCTATCTTCAAGTGGTTCTCCTCCTGGCTCAGAACCTACTTGACAAACCAATATGTTATCCTCAGATATTGTTCCCCTAATCTATGTAAATGAAACCATTTGTATGCTAATCTGCCCTTCTTCAAGATTCAAGTTAATCATTTTATGGCCCAGGATGAACACTTTGGTGCCAAGATTATCCCAAAATGCATCTTATGGGTGAGGGACCTGGTGCCATTCTGAGTTTTAAGACAGTCCTTTCTTTCATTAACAGACTGCTAGTGACTATATAACATCCAGCTGAAGACTAGCAGGGAGGTACTCTTTCTGCCCCCTTCTGATGTCTATGTCAGAAGCTTTCTCTATTTCCATTATACTTTAATAAAACTTTATTACACAAGAGCTCTGAGTGATCAAGCCTCTTCTCTGGCCCTGGATTGAATTTTTCTCCTCCGGGGGCCAAGAATCATGGCATCTTTGCACGATTCAACAACTTTTTATCTATATCAGCAGTAATAATTCCAAGCCACCTATAGAGTCTCAGATATTTGAAATTTCTATCTGTTCAAAGAAAATGGAGGAGAGGACTAACCAAGTCATTTGTTGGAAAAGATATATTTTTTAATTAAGCAATTTTGATTATTTTTTTCATCTTACATACAGTGATTGCTGAATCATCCCTTAATATCCCATTCCCTTAATATAAATAACAAATCTATTGCACATATGCATTGCTGATCATTTTCTATTCATTTACATATTTTACTAAGTGCCTATATGCTACATGGATTTAAATCAAAATCAAAATCTCAAATCAAATCAAATAAAAATCTCCGACTATGAGAAATTCTTTTGGTTGCAATTTTGCTACTAGATTATGAAGTGACCCACAAATGCAAATTAAAACAATTTTGACACACTTTATTTGCATACATCTTTTTCCAAATCTATCTGCTATGAGGAGTCTGACACAAATATCCATAAAGCAGGACAGGAAAACTGAGTTCAAGTGGAGACTTCATGTGGTCAATTAAACATGAAGTTATTCTTTTCCAAAGCTTTCACATATCTTTAAGCAGAAACGTTTTATTAAATAGGTTATTTTACTTCTAGTGGCTGAAACGCTTCTGGACTTCAAAGGCATACTCAGTTCTTAAGCACTCCTTGGAGAGAATGACTGACCTTTATCATCAATGCAGTAAATGAGAACACCATTGGCATAGCTGTATTATAAAGCAAATTTAGAAATCAGATTTCTAAAAGGGCATGGAACTGGCATAATGGAAAAAGACAATTATGAACCGTTGTGGAATTTTTCCATATATTGAAGAGAATGCAGATCAATTGGAGAGGGATCAACTTCCTCTTGTAGAAAACTACAGACAATTGAGTATGATATTATGAAAATAGAATATTGATGAAGAGGTCACACATCAGCCATACATATAAGTTATTGTTCTTTAACACTTCTACAAATAATAAGAGATCAAGGGTGATTGATTAAATTATAAAAACTTCTTAACAAGCAGTCCAGTTCAGTTCAGTCACTCAGTTATGTCCGATTCTTTGCCACCCCATGAATCACAGTACTCCAAGCCTCCCTGTGCATCACCAACTCCCAGGGTTCACTCAGACTCACGTACATAAAGTCAGTGATGCCATCCAGCCATCTCATCCTCTGTCATCCCTTTATCCTCCTGCTCCCAATCCCTCTCAGCATCGGAGTCTTTTCCAATGAGTCAACTCTTCGCATGAGGTGGCCAAAGTACTGGAGTTTCAGCTTTAGCATCATTCTTTCCAAAGAAATCCCAGGGCTGATCTTTAGAATGGACTGGTTGGATCTCCTTGCAGTCCAAGGGACTCTCAAGAGTCTTCTCCAACAACACAGTTCAAAACCATCAATTCTTCAGTGCTCAGCCTTCTTCACAGTCCAACTCTCACATCCATACATGAGTACTGGAAAAGCCATGGCTTTGACTAGACAGACCTTTGTTGGCATAGTAATGTCTCTGTTTTTCAACATGCTATCTAGGTTCTTAGTGACAAGTAAATGAGACAAAAAGCAACTGATCATTCAAGATAAAGTTTCATCACTTCCATATGAACACCAAACACTAGGTAACAACAAAACAGTATACTTTTATGTTCATGAAATTCATATAAACAGTATGAAAAAGCAAAAAGATTTGACACTGAAAAATAAGCTCCACAGGTCAGAAGTTGTCCAGTGTAATACTGGAGAAAAGCAGAGGGCAATTGCTAAGCTCCAGAAAGAATGAAACAGCAGAATCAAAGCAGGAATGATGTTCAATTGTGGATATGTCTGGCATTGGAGTCCAGTGCTATAAAGAGCAATATTGCATAGTAACCTGAAATGTTAGGTCCATGAGTCAGTTTCATTGAATGTGATCAAGCAGGCGATGGCAAGAGTGAACATTAACATTTTAGGAATCAGTGAACTAAAACGAATTGGAATGGGTGAATTTAATATAAATGATGATTATATCTACCACTGTGGGCAAGATTTCCTGAGAAGAAATGGAGTAGCCCTCATAATCAACAAAACAGTCCAGAATGCACTACTTGGATACAATCTCAAAAATGTCAGAATGATCTTGATTCATTCCAAGGTAGACCATTCAGCATCAAAGTAACAGAAGTCTATGCCTTAACCACTGATGCTGAAGAGCTCATGTGGACTGGTTTTATAAAAACATAAAAGATCTTCTAGAACTAATAACAAAAAAAGACATCATAGGAGATTAGAATGCAAAAATAGGAACTAAAGAGATACATGGATTAATAGGCAAATCTGGCTTTGGAGTACAAAATAAAGCAGGACAAAGTCTAACAAAGTTTGTCAAAAGAGAACATTGGTTTTAGCAAACGCCTTTTCCAATACAAAAGACAACTTTACACATGGACATTACCAAATGGTTAATATTACAAGCAGATTGATTATAATCTTTGTAACTGAAGATGGAAAGGCTCTATACAGTCAGCAAAATCAAAGTCTGGGGCTAAGTGTGACTCATAAGGATCATGAGATCCTTATTGCAAAATTCAGATATAATTTGAAGAAAGTAGGGAAAACTACTAGGCCATTCAGGTATGACCTAAAAAACAATTCCTTATGATTATTATTCCGTGGAAATGATAAATATATTCAAAGAACTAGATCTGATAGAGTGCCTAAAGAATTATAGACAGAGGTTCATAACATTATACAGGGGGTGTGACTAAAATCATTCTGAAGAAAAAGAATTGCAAGAAGGCAAAGTGGCTATCTGAGGAGGCTTTACAAATAACTGAGGAAAAAAACAATGGAAAAGCAAGGGAGAAAGTAAAACTCAACTGAACGGAGAGTTCTAGAGAATAGCAAGGAGAGTAAGAAGAAGTCTTTGAACACTGCAAAGAAATAGAGGAAAGTAATAGAATGGGAAAGACTGGAGACCACTTCTAGAAAATTGGAGGTACCAATGAAGGATTTCATACAAGAATGAACACTCTAAAGTACAGAAATGGTAAAGGACCAGAAAGAGGCAGAAGAAATTAAGAAGTGCCAAGAATGCATCGAAGAACTGCACAAAAATTGTCTTAAGCATAGATAACCATGATGTTGTGGTTCCTCAGCAAGAACCAGATATACTGAAGTGTGAAGTCAAGTGAGTCTTAGTAAGTATTACTATGAGCAAAGCTAGTAGAGGTTATAGAATTTCAGCAGATCTCTTTAAAATCTTAAAAGATTATGCTGTTAAAGTGCTGTACTCCATACACCAGCAAATTTGGAAAATACAGCAGTAGCCACAAGCCTGGAAAAAATCAATTTTATTTCCAATCCCAAAGAAGGGCAATGCCAAAGAATGTTCAAACTACAGGACAATTTTTCTTATTTAAGATGGTAGCAAGATTATGCTCAAAATCCTTCAAGCTAGGCTTCAGTAGTATATGCACTGAGAAATTCCAGATGTACAAGTTGGGCTTAGCAAAGGCAGAGGAACCAAGAATCAAATTGCCAAAACTCCTTGAATAATAGGGAAAAGAAGGGAATTTGAGAACAATATCTACTTGTACTTATTGACTATATGAAACACTTTGTAGATCACAGCAAACTGTGGAATATTCTTAAAGGGAAGGGACTATCAGACCATCCACCCTGTCTTCTAAGAATCTTGTATGCAGGTCAAGAAGCAACAGTTAGAATTGGACATGAAACAATGGACTGATTCAAAATTGGCAAAGGAGTACACAAAGGCTGTATATGGTCACTCTGTTTATTTAACTTATATGCAGAGAATATCATGTGAAATACTTGACTGGATGAATCACAAGATGGAATCAGGATTGCCTGGAGAAATATGAACAACCTCAGATATGCAGATGATACCACCCTAATGGCAGGAAGTAAAGAAAATAATGAGCCTCTTGATGTATTTGAAACAGAGGAGTGAAAAAGCTGGCCTAATACTCTACAGTCAAAAAACTAAGATCATGGCATAGAGTTCCATCATCTCATTGCAAATAGAAGGGGAAAAAGTAGGTACAGTTCAAGATTTTATTTTATTGGGTTCCAAAATTACAGTGGATGGTGACTGCAGCCATGAAATTAAACGATGCTTGCTCCTTGGAAGGCAGTTATGACAAACCTAGACAGAATATTAAACAGTAAAAGTGTTAATTCCTCAGTCATTGCAACCCCATGGACTATAGCCAACTAGGCTCCTCTGTCCTTGGAAATATACTGTCTAGAATGCTTAAGTGGGTAAACATTCTGTATTCAACAAAAACAAGATCTGGGCCTGACTGTGGCTCTGATAATGAGCTCCTTATTAAAAATTCAGGCTAAAATTGAAGAAAGTAAGGATTTCATGCAAAGATGTGCTTGATAAAGACAGAAATGGTATGGACAAAACAGAAGCAGAAGATATAAAGAAGACGTGGTAAGAATACACAAAACTGTAGAAAAAAATATCTTCATGACCCAGATAATCACAATGGTGTGATCACTCACCTAGAGCCAGACATCCTGGAATGTGAAGTCAAGTGGGCCTTAGGAAGCATCACTACGAACAAAGCTAGTGGAGGTGATGGAATTCCAGTAGAGCTATTTCAAATCCTGAAAGATGATGTTCTGAAAGTGCTGCATTCAATATACCAGAAAATTTGGAAAACTCAGCACTGGCCACAGGACTGGAAAATGTCAGTTTTCATTCCAATCCCAAAGAAAGGCAATGCCCAAGAATGCTCAAACTAACGCACAGTTGCATTCACCTCACATGCTAGTAAAGTGATGCTCAAAATTCTCTCAGCCAGGCTTCAGCAATACGTGAACCATGAACTTCCAGACATTTAAGGGGTTTTAGAAAAGGCAAGGTAACCAGAGACCAAGTTTCCAACATCTGCTGGATCATGGCAAAAGCAAGAGAGTTCCAGAAAAATATCTATTTCTGCTTTATTAACTATGCCAAAGACTTTGACTGTGTGGATCACAATAAACTGTGGAAAACTCTGGAAGAGTTGGGAATACCAAACTACTTGACCGGCCTCTTGAGAAACCCTATGCAGGTCAGGAACCAACAGTTAGAACTGGACATGGAGCAACAGAGTGGTTCCAAATAGGAAAACGAATGCATCAAGGCTGTGTATTGTCATCCTGCTTATTTAACTTACACAAAGAGTACATCATGAGAAACACTGGGCTGGAATAAGCACAAGCTGGAATCAAGATTGCAGGGAGAAATATCAATCACCTAAGATATGCAGATGACACCACCGTTAGGGCAGGAAGTGAAGAGGGAGCCTCTTGATGAAAATGAAAGAGGAGAGTGAAAAAGTTGGCTTAAAGCTCAACGTTCAGAAAACGAAGATCATGGCATCTGGTCCCATGACTTCATGGGATATAGATGGGGAAACAGTGGAAACAGTGTCAGACCTTATAGTTTTGGGCTCCAAAATCACTGCAGATGGTGATTGCAGCCATGAAATTCAAAGAAGCTTAATTCTTGAAAGGAAAGTTATGACCAACCTAGATAGCATATTCAAAAGCAGAGACATTACTTTGCCAACAAAGGTCCCTCTAGTCAAGGCTATGGTTTTTTTCCAGTGGTCATGTATGGATGTAATGGTTGGACTGAGAAGAAAGCTGAGCACCGATGAATTGATGCTTTTGAACTGTTGTGTTGGAGAAGACTCTTAAGAGTCTCTTGGACTGAAAGGCAATATAGCCAGTCCATTCTAAAGGAGATTAGTCCTGGGTATTCATTGGAAGGACTGATGCTAAAGCTGAAACTCCAATACTTTGGCCACCTCATGTGAAGAATTGACTCATTGGAAAAGACTCTGATGCTGGGAGGAATTGGGGGCAGGAGGAGAAGGGGACAACAGAGGATGAGATGACTGGATGGCATCACCGACTCGATGTACATGAGTTTGATTAGATTCTGGGAGTTGGTGATGGTCCCGGAGGCCTGGAATGCTGTGATTCATGGGGTCGCAAAGAGTCGGTCACAACTGAGGGACTGAACTGAACCAAACTGAAGGATAACCACAAGTCCATTCATGTACAAACTAAATCAAATCCCTTATGATTATATCTTGGAGGTGATAAATAGATTCCAATGAATAGATCTGATAGAATGTCTGAAAAACTATGGATAGGAATTCATAACATAGTATAGCAGGTTGTGAGCTAAACCATCCCAAAGAAAAAGAAATGCAAGAAGGAAAAGTTGTTGCCTGAGGAGGCTTTCCAAATAGCTGAAAAGAGAAGGAAAAGTGGTAAGGGAAAGATATACTCAACTGAATGCAGAGTTCCAGAGAATAGTGAGGATAGGTTAAAAAAAAATAAAAGCCTGCTTTCATGAACAAAGCTAAGATGTACAGGAAAATACTAGAATGGGAAAGACTAGAGAGCTCTTCAAGAAAATTGGAGATACCAAGGAAATATTTCATGCAAGAATGGACACAATAAAGGACAGAAATGGCAAGGACCTAACAATAGTATAAGAAGTTAAGATGTAGCAAGGACGCACAACACTATACAACTATGCAAAATAGGTCTTAATGATTTGGATAGGCACCATAGTGTGGTCATTCACAAAGAGCCAGGAATCCTGGAGTATGAAGTTGAATAGTCCTTAGGTAACATTGTTGGGCTTCCCTGGTGGCTCAGAGTTTAAAGCGTCTGCCTCCGATGCAGGAGACCTGGGTTAGATCCCTGGATCGGGAAGATCCCCTGGAGAAGGAAATGGTAACCCAGTCCAGTATTCTTGCCTAGAGAACCCCAGGGACAGAGAAGCCTGGTAGGCTACAGTCCATGGGGTCTCAAAGAGTCAGATTTGGAGGCTGAACAACACCCTTCTGAATAACCAAATAAATGGATTTATAATTTTATCATTCCTACAATTATCAAAATTGCAGAATTTAAGTGTTAGCATGGTTACCTGTGAGAGCTGCTACATTAACTAGCTTACAAACAAAATTCTGTAACATTAAAGTTTCAGAATATCAATCCCGTGAGTTTAATTAAGGTAAATAATCAAGGCTTAATATGCATAACATTACAGTTATAGAATGAATTTCAAAGATAATAATGGTTAGCTCAGTTCAGTTCAGTTCAGTCACACAGTCGCGTCTGACTCTTTGCCACCCCATGAATCACAGCACTCCAGGCCTCCCTGTCCATCACCAACTCCCAGAGTTCATTCTGACTCACGTCCATTGAGTCAGTGATGCCATCCAGCCATCTCATCCTCATTCGTCCCCTTCTCCTTCTGCCCCCAATCCCTCCCAGCATCAGAGCCTTTTCCAATGGGTCAGTTCTTCACATGAAGTAGCCAAAGTACTGGAGTTTCACTTTTAGCATCATTCCTTCCAAAGAAATCTTAGGGCTGATCTCCTTCAGAATGGGCTGGTTGGATCTCCTTGCAGTTCAAGGGACTCTCAAGAGTCTTCTCCAACACCACAGTTCAAAAGCATCAATTCTTCAGCGCTCAGCCTTCTTCACAGTCCAACTCTCACATGCATACATGACCACTGGAAAAACCATAGCTCTGACTAGATGGACCTTAGTCGGCGAAGTAATTTCTCTGCTTTTGAATATGCTATCTAGGTTGGTCATAACTTTCCTTCCAAGGAGTAAGCATCTTTTAATTTCATGACTGCAGTCACCATCTGCAGTGATTTTGCAGCCCCCAAAAGTAATGTTTGACACTGTTTCCACTGTTTCCACATCTATTTCCCATGAAGTGATGGGACCGGATGCCATGATCTTTATTTTCTGAATGTTGAGCTTTAAGCCAACTTTTTCACTTTCCTCTTTCACTTTCATCAAGAGGCTTATTAGTTCCTCTTCACTTTCTGCCATAAGGGTAGTATCATATGCATATCAGAGGTTATTGATATTTCTCCCAGCAATCTTGTTTCCAGCTTGTGTTTCTTCCAGCCCAGCATTTCTCATGATGTACACTGCATATAAGTTGAATAAGCAGGGTGACAATATACACCCTTGAAGTACTCCTCTTCCTATTTGGAACCAGTCTGTTGTGCCATGTCCAGTCCTTACTGTTGCTTCCTGACCTGCATGCAGATTTCTCAAGAAGCAAGTCAGGTAGTCTGGTATTCCCACATCTCTCAGAATTTTCCACAGTTTATTGTGATCCACACAGTCAAAGGCTTTGGCATAGTCCATAAAGAAGAAATAGATGTTTTTCTGGAACTCTCTTGCTTTTTCGATGATTCAGCAGATGTTGGCAATTTGATCTCTGATTTCTCTGCCTTTTCTAAAACCAGCTTGAACATCAGGAAGTTCTTGGTTCATGTACTGCTGAAGCCAAGGGTATAAGAAATAAGAATTTGCGCAAATGACATGTAAATTTCTGAAGATACACAGTCATTACTGAATAGCAAAATTATTCAGAATTAGCGAGAAAAGAAAAATGTTCAAATAAGTGAAAGCAGGCATAAATAAAGTTAAGAGTATGATTCTGTTAAGTATGATACAGTAGCCTCTTGTTTTCCGTGAGGACTTAATCAATGATTCCTCAATAGATAATAAAACATCAAGGAGAAAATTTTCAAATAATTTAGATCTTAATACATTTATGTTTATTGACTGAATTGAGAGAAATCCTAAAATACCACTTAGGAGATACATATGTGAATATATACATGAAGGAGCTTAATACCAATGAAGATGACATCACTATTATAACTCAAGAAAAGTATAACATTGAATCTGAATATTGAAAACATCTTTAACAGTATACAGTATTTGTTGATGTATTAAAACACTGCCTCTTATTTTATACAGTAACAATCACAACTGCTTCATGCTTGTGGCCTTAAGACTTACATAAGAGTTTGCATTTGCAATAATATTCAATAGCTATAATGAGTTTTAATGAGTCTTAAGTATGTTTAATTTATCAAGGTACTTCCAGATTGTGCTACAGAAGGGTGATAATTTTTTTTTTTATCCACAGTAAACAAGAAAAATAATCCTGTTTCTGCTTTGCAACATTCACACTAAAATTATATATCCTTCCGATTTTTATCAATTGTACATTTGCAATTTTAATTTTCATGTGACTTTTTATTAATGAAACCAATCATCTTTTCAAATACGTGTTAGTCATGAATTATTATCTTTGAAAAATGTCTATTTTTATGATTCATCAGATTGTCATACATAATTTTACTTTTCTGTTTTGCTTTTGTTTATGGAAACATCTAAACTTGTGGCCACAAGTATAGTTTTCAAAACTATGCATGGAGGGCTTTTTTTGTGTGTGTCTTTATGCTTGCTTTTACTTCTAATTTACATGCTGTACAATTTATATATTGTGATGAAATTGTTAGTACTCAGTCATGCCCAACTCTTTGCAACCCCATGAAGTATATTGCACCAGGCTCCACTATCCACAGAATTTTCCAGGCAAAAATATTAGAATGGGTTGCCATTTCCTTTTACCAGGATTAAATATATCACTCTTAATATTTCTGTTGTTTTTAATAGAAATTTTCTAATAGCATTTCTGATTAGGTCCTATTTTTACTCCTAATATTCATTATTTGTAATTTATTTACTATTTAGATTATCTTAATATTTTGTCCATTTCATTATTTTTATTTCAAATAAAAATTATTTGTTCCTGTTGGACTATTTTGCTTTATATTCATTAATTTATGTTTATAGAATTTTTATCTGCCTCTTTACAAAGCCTATTTTGTTGCTTTTTTTTAAGGTTTATTCTGTGGCTTTTCATAAGATCTGTTCTGTTGTTTTCTCTTTGTATTTTTGCTTGTGGGCCACTTAGTTTAAAATTGTCCATCATTTAAGTCTATTAATATTCTTTACTTACTACTTTAGCTAAATACCCCAAGTTATCACTTATTATTTTAAAGATTTGTTTCACTATGGAATATTCCATAAATTTCCATCATCATTTCTTTTGTAATCAATTAAATATCCAGGTGTGTGTTATTGAGACCCAAACTTCTTGTTTTATTTTTGTACTTAGTTTTTTATATTTTTCAGAGTTCTAGTGTATGTTGTAAAATATTTACATTTTATAAATTTTTCATGAGCAAACAAGGTATGATTTCTAACTGTGAGATACAGGGTTCTACTTATTTCTATTTTAACTGAAACACAGTGAGTATATTGTGCACAAACATACATTCTCTTCTTTCTATATATACTTTTCCTTTCTCATTATTTGTAAAAGCATGTTAGAAAACCCTAACATTCTTGCTGTTTATATTTAGATTCTATCATATTAGTTGTCTCATACAAAAAAATATGTGTATATAAATGTAATCAGTTCAGTTCAGCTCTGTCGCTCAGTTGTGTCTGACTCTTTGCAACCCCGTGAATCGCAGCATGCCAGGCCTCCCTGTCCATTACCAACTTCCAGAGTTCACTCAAACTCACGTTCATCGAGTCAGTGATACCATCTAGCCATCTCATTCTCGGTCGTCCCCTTCTCCTCCTGCCCCCAATCCCTCCCATACTTTATTACAATTTTATTATTTTATTCTTCTTTGTAGTTTTTTATTATTATTATTTTTAATTGGTGCAAAATTACTTTATAATGCTGTGTTACATTTTAAGCACTGTTCTGCTGTACAACAATGTAAATCAGCCATCATTTTATATATATATTTATATATCCCCTCAAATTTGTACCTTCCTTCCCTCCCCATCCCACCTTTCTAGTTCATCACAGAAAGCAGGGATCACTAGGCTGGGCTCCCTCTGTTATATAACAACTTCCCACTAACTATCTGTTTTATGCATGGTAGTATATATATGTCAGTATATATGTCACTGCTACTGTCTCAATTCATCCCACCATTAGCTTCACCCTTCTGTGTCCACAAGTCCATTCTCTACTGGGTTCATCAGTACCATTTTTCTAGATTCTATATATATGTGTTAATATAAAATTCTTATTTTCTTTTCTTGACTCTCTTCACTGAGTGTAAGAGGCTGTAGGTTCATCCACCTTACTACAGCTGACTCAAATTTGTTCTTTTTATAACTGAGTAATATTCCATTGTATATGTGTACTACATTTTCTTCTTTATCCATTCATCTGTAGTAGGTTTTTCCATGCTCTCGCTATTGCAAATAGTTCTGCAATGAACACTGGAGTACATTTTTAAAATCGTGGCTTTCTCAGAGTATATGTACTGTAATGGGATTGCTGACTTTTATGGTAGATTGAGCCCTATTTTTTTGTAGAGAATCCCAAACTATTTTCAATAATGACTGTATCAGTTTACATTCAGACCAAAAATACAGAAGTGTTTTCTTTTCTATACATCTGCTTCTGCTACTTTTTAGCTTAATTTTTCCTTTTTGATAGTCAAATTTATGTTCTGTTCAATTATCTCTAATGTAGATGCATTTATTTTGGGTATATTTTGACATTTCTCAACACACATGATATGTTGACTAAATTTCTATTGCTGGGTTCTATTGAGTTTTGTTTTTTTTTTCAAAACACTAAATAACAATTTTTATATGTCTTACAAGTATAGTCAAAATGAATGCACATTATTTCTGGAATCTGAATGATTTTTATATTAATCATCTTGTTAATTAAAACATTAATAGCTTTTATACTTGTATCAACTTTGTAATTTTATTCAACAACTTTAATACATGATCTAAAATATTGTACTCATAATTGGATAAGTTTTGGTTAAGATTTTGAGCCTTTTTCATCAAGAACGTATCAATTTATGATTTTTAATATTATATGTGATCTACTCCTTCAAGAGGAAACAGGATATATTATCTCATTAAAAAAGCTGAATATAGCTTCTTTTTCAAATACGACTAATGACAAAGGTATGAGAACTGTTTAGAGAAAATCTAAAGGATAATGAATGAATGCAGGGTCAAAATGTGAACTTGGAGGCCTAGAGGACTGTGGGAACAAACAGAAAAGCTTTTCTTCAGGGATGCATTCAAGAGGCAAAGTCCATCACAGGAAACTTTCAGGAAGACAAATTGGTCATTATCTAGGTTCATTCTCCTCTCTCCCTTCAATTTTCCATAGAGATTCCCCCTTGCCCAGACTCAACCAGAAAGCACTATTAATGAAGGCCATGTAATTTCAATGCCTTGATCCAAGTGTAGGTTGGAGAGAGATGGGGACATAATGCAAATGTCCCAAGAACATCCACGTACCCTTTACTATCATAATAGTGACACTCCTAAGTATCAGTAACTATTATAGGGTTTCTATCATTCATTATTTTTAATCTCAGCTGTATATTTCACAGCTAATTATGGAAAAACATTTATAGTACAGATCTACTATTTAATATGCTAGATTCAAAACATGATCTATATCCTAACCTCTTTACATCTTTCCTAGACATCCTTTAAATGCTTCCTTAAATCCTTCCACACTCTTACTCAGATCTCTAAAGATCAGTATAAGTTCAGAATTAATATCTAATAACTCCTGAATAATATTATTATTTCCCTCTACCTGGTACATTACTTACTGCTGATTTCTCTTGGGAAGGTATGAGAAAGATCTGTATACCTGAGAGTACACTAAAGAATATTTCCGCAAGTAGACCTGGAATATTAATCACATGACTGTTTCTTGGTCTTATGAATTGCTCTGTGAACTGAGATATGAAAAGAGTGTGTGAAACTTCACAGTAGTTATTTCAGTTAGATTTCCATCCAGTTTTCTTCCTATATATATTACATAGAATCTTAGCACACTGTTCTTTATTTCATTTCTAGGATTCCAGTGTTTAATCAGCTATTCACTAAGATGTCTGAGATTCAAAATAATCTGAGAGCTACTTGTTCTCATGATCTATAGTTATAATTACTATCATGTTTGTGGTGATGGATAAGCAACAAGATTATATGTCCTTCTCTACTCGGGGATCCCAATATTCTCATTGAGATTAGAAATACAATTCCACTGAAGAATAAATCACTGTCAGCCCTTAATATAGTCTGCAGCTACCATAATGTACCTCAGGGATGCTATTTCTTCCTTCATTACAAATTAATTTCTTAAAGAAAAAAGTATAATCCAGACCTTCTTGGAAGCAATGATAATGGCAATACAGAAAAACTTGCCATAACAAATTTATCTGAGTATGTCCATTTTCCTGAATCATTGTAAATCTTCATTTGTATGCCGGGAATGTCCTGACATTTCCACTTCCATGTAATAGTTGTACATGGTTTAGTCTCAGCTCTTAGGAATCTAGAAGACCAGTCTTTACCTCTCTTTCAAGAATATGTTTGACTTGTCTCATAATTAACTTAAAAGCAGAGGTGATAGAAGTTTATCCTAAGATCAAGGATGATATCAATAAGCTGTTTCCTCAAAGATAGTCTTTGAAAGGATTTTATGTGAAAATTGAAAGAAATACTTAAGTTAAAAATTTTCTACCTCATTTATATTCTCTTGGTCTTACCCGATATCTCAGTTGGTAATGAATCTGCCTGCAATGCAGGAGACCCCAGTTTGATTGTTGGGTTGGGAAGATCCTCTGGAGAAAGGGTAGGCTACCTACTCTAGTATTTTTGGGATTCCCTGTGGCTCAGCTGGTAAAGAATCCACCTGCAATGCGGGAGACCTGGGTTTGATCCCTGAGTTGGGAAGATCACCTGGAGAAGAAGAAGGCCATCCATCCCAGTATTCTGGCCTGGAAAATTCCATGGACTATATAGTCCATGGGGTTGCAAAGAGTTGGACACTACTGAGTGACTTTTACTAAGTACTTTACTATTTGCTCATCTCATGCCCTAGTTCCCTTTCCATCCTCATAGGTAACTTTCACTGTCTTCAATGTAAGCAAAGTCATAAGACTGAGCACTAATCAGTATTGCAATTCACTGTTACACCCTAGACTTGGCTCTCAGCCTATCTGGGTACCACTACAGGAATTGAGAGCTCATTCAGCAAGGGCTACAAAAGATTTGTGATACACAAGTAGGTATATACTCATATGCCAGGGTCCAGCCCCCACAGGATCCAGGGGAACCCGAAAGAGAAACAGTGTCAATATTTAGAGAGAGATAAGGAAAGAATGTTGTAGATAAGAAAATAGAGGAGAGAAAGAGGCTGATATTCTTTGGTTTACACAGAAAGCTAATAAAGTCTTAGAAGCTCAGGCAGGCAAGTGAACTCAGAGAGCCTTTGTGTTCCAAGGGATCAGCCTGAAAAAGAGAGAGGAGGAGAGGGAGGAGAGAGAAAGAAAGAGAGAAAAAAAGAGGAAAACACGGGGTGACCAAGCTTCTTTAGTGAGTAAGGCCCATTATTTTATTTTTTAAAAGGGGCTTTTATACCTTAATTTGTACATAGAGGGAAATGAAAAATGCAAAGTCATACAGAGTCAGCCCAAACATTACATCTGTTTTGTCTTTATCAAAACCAAGATTTTTTTTTCTGCATATCTTTCCCATAAACAATATTGTGTACATTATCTTCTGGCTTTGGAGGCCTGTGAACATTTTATGACTCTCCTTTGATAAAGGCTGTTCAACCAGAAAACTTATTTTCCCTTGAAGTGTTTTTTTCTCTTTATATTTCTAATCTATGTCAGCCTCAGAAAATGTTAAACAGTTACTTTTCTTATGGAGCAAAGGTGCAGTGAGTTACAAGAAAGAACCAATTAGCTCAAAAGTCTGATGTGGTTAATTTCAAGGCTATGCTTGTTTTTCTTACATTCTAACTATGTTAACTAATGCACTCCCAGGTGCACAGTGGATAAGAGATATGGGAACTTAGCAACAAGCATTGGCCCAGTAATGAAATCCTACACCAGCACTACTCTAATAACTTTTAACTCTATGAAATGCTCTATGTTTTAGGCTTCCTGTGCCTCTCACAGTTGGGAGGCTGTAAATAATCACATGCATAGCTGTAAGAGTCTGGATAAACCTGCCAAGCAAGCTAGAATGCTAACAGACGGGGTTTGATTTTAAATATTCCTCTCATGTCCAGGAGACTTATTAGCTAGAGCCCTAAGTTGATTTTTTCCAGAGAAAGGTGGTCAGGGATGGCCCCTTGTATATCAGGAGAGTTGGTGAAATGCACAAAATAGTAAGACAGACGGATTCTGGTTTTGGGGAAGATGCTCGAGCAGGTCTGGGGAGCCCCTCGAGTCCTGAAGCCTTGCTTAACAGTTCTCTTCCACAAGATCTTTGCCATGGGTGGGATCTCTCGTGCTGGCTCCCGGCACTTATATTATAGCTTTTAATTTTGTATTCTCAGTATAGATGCTTTAGATTCTTCACAGGAAACTAGAGGATACAGCTCTTCTAAGTTTTTGCCATAGTGATAAATCTGCATAGCCACTAAATTTTTAAGTACCTCCTCTCCATCTGCCTTTTATCACATGATGCCAACAATAATAAAATTACTAGGGCTTCTAACACACATCATAGATTATTTGTGTCCCATCTCTTACAATAAGCAAGAGATTTATCTCTCCTCTTCTTATATAGGTGTTCAAGCCAATCCATGAAGACCACTTTTGAGTTGTGGCCAGTTTCCACTTCCTAACTGCTGTATCAGAACTTCCCTGGTGATTCAGTGGTAAAGAATCTGACTGCTAGTAAAGGAGACTTGAGTTCAGTACCTGGGTCAGGAAGATTCCCTGGAGAAGGAAATGGCTACCCACTCCAGTATTTCTGCCTGGGTAACCTTTGGACAGAGGAACCTGGTGGGCTACAGGTCACGAGGTTGCAGAAGAGTCAGACATGACTCATACCATGGCCACTGCTAAGTTTTCCAAATTTGCTGGCATATTAAATGAAGCACTTTCACAGTATTGTCCTTTAGAATTTGAAATAGCTCTACTGGAATTCCATCATCTCCACTAGCTCTGTTTGTAGTGATTCTTCCTAAGGCCCACTTGACTTCACATTCCAGGGTGTCTGGCTCTAGGTGAGTGATCACACCATCATAATTACCTGGGACATTAAGATCTTTTTGTATAGTTCTTCTGGATATCCTTGCCACCTCTTCTAAATATCTTCTGCTTCTGTTAGGTCCATACCACTTCTGTCCTTTATTGTGCCTATCCTTAGCATGAAAAGTTCCCTTGGAATCTAATTTTCTTGAAGAGATCTCTAGTCTTTCCCATTCTATTGTTTGCCTCTGCAGGGGGTGCTCCACAGAAAGAGTAGAGGCAGTGGAACTGCCCTCCGCAAAGGCGAGGGGATCCTGAGGAGAGGTGAGCCTGCTGTCTGCCAACCCAGACCCTCGGCGAGCGAGAGACAATCAGATGTGACAGGGGTTCCGTCGAAGCAGTTCCAGTTTATTGTTGCAAACTCCCAGCTTACATAGACAAACAGGAGGGTTTTAGGAGGGACTTTCCATAGTTGCACCAATCACGTTAAAGGTCAAATTGTCATGTCCCTTCATTATAACAAGAGTCTATGGAGATCACACACTGTCTACGTGCACAGAAATCAAAAGAGCCAATCAAAAACTTTGACAGACAACATAGACCCTGCCCCCATCTCTTCTGCCAGGAGCCATCTTAGGTTTTTGACCACAAAGCTAGCCCCTTTGTTTTCAAGGTTTCCCATTTAGGGCCCCACATGCCTCTATTTCTGGACACTGATCACTGAGGAGGGCTTTCTTAGCTCTCCTTGCTATTCTTTGAAATCTACAATGAAATGAGTATATCTTTCCTTTTCTCCTTTGTTTGTTGCTTCTCTTCTTTTCATAGCTATCAGAAAGGCCTCCTCAGACAACCATTTTGCTTTTTGCATTTCTTTTTCTTGGGGATGATCTTGATCTGTGCCTCCTGTACAATGTCACAAATATCTGTCCATAGTTCTTCAAGCACTCTGTCAATCAGATGTAATCCCTTGAATCTATTTGTCACTTCCCTTGTATAAACGTAACAGATTTGATTTAGTTCATACCCGAATGGTCCATTGGTTCTTCCTACTTTCTTCAATTTAGGTCTGAATTTGGCAACAAGAAGCTCATGATCTGAGCCACAGTCAGCTCTTGGTCTTTTTTGTAGAATAGAGTTTCTCAATCTTTGGCTGCAAAGAATATAATCAATCTGATTTTGGTATTGACCATCTGGTGATATCCACGTGTAGAGTCTTCTCTTGTGTTGTGTGAAGAGGGTATTTGTTGGGACCAGTGCATTCTTTTGGAAAAACTCTGTTAGGCTTAGGCTTTGCCCTACTTCATTCTGTACTAGAAGGACAAATTTACCTGTCATTCCAGGTGTTTCTTGACTCCTTACTATTGCATTCCAGTCCCCAATAATGAAAAGGATCTCTTTTGGGGGTGTTAGTCTTAGAAGGTCTTGTAGGTCTTCATAGAACTGTTCAACTTCAGCTTCTTCAGCATTACTGGTCGGGGTATAGACTTGGATTACTCTGATATTGAATGCTTTGCATTGGAAAACAACAGAGATCATTCTGTCATTTTTGACTTTGCATACAAGTACTGTATTTTAGGCTCTTTTGTTGACTATGATGGCCATTCCATTTCTTCTAAGGGATCCTTGCCCACAGTAGTGGATATAATGAAAAGGCAGAGGAACTAGAGATCAAATTGTCAATATCCACTGGATCATGGGAAAAGCAAGAGAGTTCCAGAGAAACATCTATTTCTGCTTTATTGACTATACCAAAGCCTTTGACTCTGTGGATCACAATAAACTGTGGAAAGTTCTTTAAGAGATGGGAATACCAGACCACCTAACCTGCCCCTTGAGAAATCTGTATGCAGGACAGGAAGTAACAGTTAGAATTGGACATGGAACAACAGACTGTTTCCAAATAGGAAAAGGAGTACGTCAAGGCTGTATACTGTCACTCTGCTTATTTAACTTATATGCAGAGTACATCATGAGAAATGCCAGACTGGAAGAAGCACAAGCTGGAATCAAGATTGCTGTGAGAAATATCAATAACCTCATATTTGCAGATGACACCACCCTTATGGCAGAAAGTGAAGAGGAGCTAAAAAGCATCTTGATGAAAGTGAAAGAAGAGAGTGAAAAAGTTGGCTTAAAGGTTAACATTCAGGAAACAAAGATCATGGCATCTGGTCCCATCATTTCATGGGAAATAGATGGGGAAACAGTGGAAATAGTGTCAGACTTTATTTTCCTGGGCTCCAAAATCACTGCAGATGGTGATTACAGCTATGAAATTAAAAGACGTTTACTACTTGGAAGGAAAGTTATGAGCAACCTAGATAGCATATTCAAAAGCAGAGACATTACTTTGCCAACTAAGGTCCGTCTAGTCAAGGCTATGGTTTTTCCTGTGGTCATGTATGGATGTGAGAGTTAGACTGTGACGAAAGCTGAGAGCCAAAGAATTGATGCTTTTGAAGTGTGGTGTTGGAGAAGACTCTTAAGAGTCCCTTGGACTGCAAGGAGATCCAACCAGTCCATTTTGAAGAAGATCAGCCCTGGGATTTCTTTGGAAGGAATGATGCTAAAAGTGAAACTCCAGTACTTTGTCCACCTCATGGGAAGAGTTGGCTCGTTGGAAAAGACTGTGATGCTGTGAGGGATTGGGGGCAGGAGGAGAAGGGGATGACAGAGGATGAGATGGCTATATGGCATCACTGACTCAATGGGCGTGAGTCTGAATGAACTCCAGGAGATGGTGATGAACAGGGAGGTCTGGCTTGCTGTGATTCATGGGGTCACAAAGAGTCGGACACAACTGAGCTACTGAACTGAACTGAACTGAACTGGAATTAAATTCACCTATTCCAGTCCATTTAAGTTCACTGATTCTTGAAATGTCGATGTTCACTCTTGCCAGCTCCTGTTTGACCACTTTGCAATGTTCCTTGATTCATGGACCTAACATTCCAGGTTCCTATGTGATATTGCTCTTTACAGCATGGGACTTGAGTTCCATCACCAGTCACATCCACAACTGGGTACTGTTTTTACTTTGGCTCCATGTCTTCATTCTTTCTGATTTATTTCCCCAATGACCTCTAGTAGCATATTGGGCATCCACCGATCTGGGGAGTTCATCTTTCAGTGTCCTATTTTATGGCCTTTTCATTCTGTTCATGGGGTTCTCATGGCAAGAATAATGAAGTGGCTTGCCAATCCCCTCTCCAGTGGACCACGTTTTGTCAGGAAGTCTCCACCATGACCTGTCTGTCTTGGGTGGCCCTACGCAGCTTGTTTCATAGTTTCATTGTATTAGACAAGTCTATGGTCCATGCTCAATGGGAGATCCAACCAGTCTAATTTGAAGGAGATCAACCCTGGGATTTCTTTTGAAGGAATGATGCTGAAGCTGAAACTCCAGTACTTTGGCCATCTCATGCTAAGAGTTGACTAGTTGGAAAAGACTCTGATGCTGGGAGGAATTGGGGGCAGGAGGAGAAGGGACGACCGAGGATGAGATGGCTGGATGGCATCATGGGCTCAATGGACATGAGTCTGGGTGAACTTCGAGAGATGGTGATGAACAGGGAGGCCTGGTGTGCTGTGATTCATGGGGTTGCAAAGATTCAGACACGACTGAGCGACTGAACTGAACTGATGGTCCATGTAATCAGATTAGTTATTTTTCTGTGATTGTGGTTTTCAGACTTTCTGCCCTCTGATGGAGAAGGGTAAGAGGCTTATAGAAGCTTCCTGATGGATGAGATTGAGGGGAAAACTGGGTCTTGTTTTGATAGGCAGGGCCATGCTCAGTAAATCTTTAATCCAATTTTCTGTTGAAGAGTGGGGCTATGTTTCCTCCTTGTTATTTGACCTGAGTCCAAACTATGGTAGAGGCAATGAAGATAATGGTGATCTCCTTCAAAAGGTCCCATGAAGGCACTGCTATACTCGGTGCCCCTAACCCTGCAGCAGGCCACCACCAACCCATGCCTCCACCAGACATTCTTGGACACTCACAGGCAAGTCTGTGACAGTGACTTGTGGGCCACTGCTCCTTTCTCCTCGGTCCTGGTGCACACAAGGTTCTGTTTGTGCCCTCTAAGAGTCTTTTTCCCCTGTCCTATGTAAGTTCTGGCAACTCTATGGTGGGGTTAACGGTTACCTCTTCCAAGAAGGTTTATGCCATAACCAGGTCTACTGCACCCAGAGACCCTGCCCCCACAGCAGTCCACTGATGACCCATACCTCCTTAGGAGACATCCAAACACAGTTCTGTCTCAGTCTCTGTGGGGTCTCTGGATCCTAGTGTGCACAAGGTATGTTTGAGCCTCTGAGCATTTCTGGCATGTATGGGGTTTGATTCTAACCATGATCTTGCTCCTCCTACCATCTTGTTGGGTCTTCTCCTTGCCCTGAGATGTGGGGTATCTCCTCAAAGTCACTCCAGCACCATACAGCCACTGCTCCAGCGTCTACTGTCTTACTGGAGCTTCTCTGCCTTTGGATATGTGGTATCTTCTCACAGTTGTTCCAGCCAAACAGCCTACAAGTAGGAGTAATATATTAACTCAATGGACATGAGTTTGGATAAACTCTGGGAGCTGGTGATGGACAAGGAGGCCTGGCATGCTGCAGTTCATGAGGTCACAAAGAGTTGGACATGATTGAGTGATTGAACTGAACTGAACTGAATATACTGTGGCTAAAAATGTGATCTCTCACAGTGATACTTTATTTTATCAGCCCCTTATTTTCTCTATTCTTTCTCCTTCTGGTCTTTTATGAAATTGACTTTTTTTTTTTTTTCATTCCTTTCTTTCTCTCTGATATTTTGGAAACTTTTTTTTATTACTTCTCTTTGATAGCATAAAATCTATAGATACTCATGTAATAACGTAGTTTTATGACATATTCTATAATAATAGAATATATACTTTATCTGGTTCCAAATAGGAAAAGGAGTACGTTAAGGCTGTATATTGTCACCCTGCTTATTTAACTTATATGCAGAGTACATCATGAGAAACGCCAGACTGGAAGAAGCACAAGGTGGAATCAAGATTGCAGGGAGATATATCAATACCCTCAGATATGCAGATGACACCACCTTTATGGCAGAAAGTGAAGTGGAGCTAAAAAGCCTCTTGATGAAAGTGAAAGAGGAGAGTGAAAAAGTTGGCTTAAAGCTCAACCTTCAGAAAACAAAGATGATGGCATCCAGTCCCATCACTTCATGGGAAATAGATGGGGAAACAGTGGAAACAGTGTCAGACTTTATTTTTGGGGCTCCAAAATCACTGTGGATGGTGACTGCAGCCATGAAATTAAAAGATGCCTACTCTTTGGAAGAAAAGTTATGACCAACCTAGATAGTATATTCAAAAGCAGAGACATTACTTTGCCGACTAAGGTCCGTCTAGTCAAGGTTATGGTTTTTCCTGTGGTCATGTATGGATGTGAGAGTTGGACTGTGAAGAAGGCTGAACACCGAAGAATTGATGCTTTTGAACTGTGGTGTTGGAGAAGACTCTTGAGAGTCCCTTGGAATGCAAGGAGATCCAACCAGTCCATTCTGAAGATCAGCCCTGGGATTTCTTTGGAAGGAATGATGCTGAAGCTGAAGCTCCAGTACTTTGTCAACATCATGCAAACAGTTGACTCATTGGAAAAGACTCTGATGCTGGGAGGGATTGGGGGGTGAGAGAAGGTGACGACCGAGGATGAAATGGCTGGATGGCATCATGGACTTGATGGATGTGAGTCTGAGTGAATTCCGAGTGACGGTGATGAACAGGGAGGCCTGGTGTGCCGCGATTCATGGGGGTCACAAGGAGTTGGACACGACTGAGCGACTGAACTTAACTGAATGTATCAGTTTTGGGATGATTCAGGCACATTATACTTACTGTGAACTTTATTTTTCATTATTATTACATCAGTTCCACCTCAGAAAACCAGGCATTGGATCCTGGAATTTGGGAATTTCTGTTTTAGACAATTCTAGAATTTCTCTGATAACTCAGTTGGTAAAGAATCTGCCTAGAATGCAGGAGACCCCAGCTTGATTCCTGGGTCAGGAAGATCCCCTGGAGAAGGGATAGGCTACCCACTTCAGTATTTTGGGCTTCCCTTGTGGCTCAGCTGGTAAAGTATTCACCTGCAATTCAGGAGACCATGGTTTGATTCCTGGATTGGGAAGATCCCCTGGAGAAGAGAAAGGCTACTCACTCCAGTATTCTGGCTTAGAGAATCCCATGGACTGTATAATCCATTGGATTGCAAAGAGTTGAACACGACTGAGCAACTTTCACATTCACTTTCAGTGCATTTAAAGTGGTGCCTCATTTTCAGTTTGAATTTGCATTTTTTGGAAAGTAATGATGATGAAAAACTTTTTGTCTTAATTTTGGTTGTTTGATATCTTCTATTGTGGTGTTTCAGGTCTTTGCCCACTATAAATTTAGCTATTTGTTTCTATATTTCTTGTGCATGTTTAATTTGAATGATACTTTTTCACTCTCAAGCTTTATAAACATGTTTGTACAAAATAAACTTTATTCCAAATATGAATTTTGGTCTTTTTCTTTTGAGTGTCAGAGTTTTTCATGTATTTTGCAATTACAGTCTGTGAACTCATTCTAAGGGGAACATTTTTCCCCCTGTTTTTTTTTTTTTCCTTTCTAATTTTAGTATTATTATTTTTCTCCTCAATATAAACTTCATTGAGGGAAACTTTGAGTGGTTGACTCAGTATCTGTTGGTCTGTACTTTCCAATAAGCTTTAGTTACATTCAGGACTTAGCACGTTTTTTTTTTTTTGTTGTTGTTGTTTTTGTTGTTTGTTTATTTGTTTGTTTTTCAGTAGCAATGAGCCTGCATTAGCTTTTTCTTCAAAAATGAGAATTTTTGCTTTCAAAATTTCATGAAAGTGGTCAAACTTTCAATCCACAGCTTAAGCCATATTCACTGATTTACACTGTTGTTTTATTTCTAGGTCTTAGAAAATTTTATTTTGCATTTGATTCTGAATACTTCGTTTCTGGTTGTCTTTTTTTTTTTTTTTTTAATAGGATGGCTGCATTTTGACATGTTTCCTCAGAATAGTGAAGCAATGGGTGTGATCTTCCTGCTTTTGCATTTTTTTATGAATATTATCAATAAGAAAATATATTTTGAAAAAAATTAGATGACCTTTTAAATTTTTATGGGAGCATGAGTAGTAAAAACATACGAGTGTAATCTTCACACACGCACACAAAATGAGAAAAGTAATAGCTCATTGGTTAAGATACTGTGAATAGAAGTGGTGAAAATTCTTTGCAAATAGAAAAATTGTGCTTTCAAAAATTATTTCTCATAAGTTATAGGTTAAAATAATCAATGTGTACATAAACGTTTAAATTTCTATTTTGCTGTGAAATTTACTAATTCTACATATGTCAACTCAAGTTAATAACTGCAATGACAAATGCAGTATATTTATAGAAGTATGTTTTTAAATAGATAAATCCTTATATTCTTTGTGGGTATATATTTGTGTATATATGGTATTCAGGTAGTATATTCATATATATGTTTATTGTATATAAAATGTATATCTTCTTAAAATATAAACAATAGGTGTTCACAGTTATTTAATTTTTTTTTAGTTTTTATTTTAATGTAAATTTATTTATTTTATTTTTAATTTTTTAAAAATATAAATTTATTTATTTTAATTGGAGGTTAATTGCTTCACAATATTGTATTGGTTTTGCCATAAAGGCCACCCCAAACTCAGCAATATTTTCTTTTGTAAAATCAAGTCAAAAATCTACTCTGGGACCAATGCACCATTACACTTAAAATATCATTTATTGTCTATAGGAAGCAACACTTAGAACTGGAGATGGGACAACAGACTGGTTCCAAATAGGAAAAGGAGTACGTCAAGGCTGTATATCGTCACCCTGCTTATTTAGCTTATATGCAGAGTATATCATGAGAAACGGCGGACTGGAAGAAACACAAGCTGGAATCAAGATTGCCAGGAGATTATCAATACCCTCAGATATGCAGATGACACCACCCTTATGGCAGAAAGTGAAAAGGAGCTAAACAGCCTCTTGATGAAAGTGAAAGGGGAGAGTGAAAAAAGTTGGCTTAAAGCTCAACCTTCAGAAAACGAAGATCATGATATCCAGTCCCATCACTTCATGGCAAATTCATGGGGAAACAGTGAAAACAGAGTCAGACTTTATTTTTTCTGGGGCTCCAAAATCACTGCAGATGTTGACTGGAGCCATGAAATTAAAAGATGCTTACTCTTTGGAAGGAAAGTTATGACCAACCTAGACAGCATATTCAAAAGCAGAGACATTACTTTGCCGACTAAGGTCCGTCTAGTCAAGGCTATTGTTTTTCCTGTGGTCATGTATGGATGTGAGAGTTGGACTGTGAAGAAGGCTGAGTGCCAAAGAATTGATGCTTTTGAACTGTGGTGTTGGAGAGGACTCTTGAGAGTCCCTTAGAATGCAAGGAGATCCAACCAGTCCATTCTAAGGGAGATCAGCCCTGGGACTTCTTTGGAAGGAATGATGCTAAAGCTGAAACTCCAATACTTTGGCCACCTCATGCGAAGAGCTGACTCATTGGAAAAGACTCTGATGCTGAGAGGGATTGGGGGCAGGAGGAAAAGGAGACGACTGAGGATGAGATGGCTGGATGGCATCACTGACTCAAAAGACGTGAGTCTGAGTGAACTCCGGCAGTTGGTGATGGACAAGGAGGCCTGGCGTGCTACGATTCATGGGGTCACAAAGAATCGGACACGACTGAGCGACTGAACTAAACTGAACTGATACGATAAATATATTTTCCCAAAGTGATGCTTCAAGTGTAATAATAATCATATTTAGTCATACCATTTTAATTCATAATCTGAATGATGGAAAGGGTTGTGGTTATTACCCTGTAATTACATCAAATGATTTGAAGTATATGATATTGATGGTGTTGCTTCAGCACAATACTATGGTCAATGAGTACAAGTATTCATTATAAATAGTAAGGATATCATGAATGACTGAGCAGATGGAAAGATGACTTTTAATAGTTTAGTTATACCACCTGCTAGTCTTAACAATTGACCAGAAAAAGTCAAAACTATCACTTTTTAAAACTTTTAAATATGGTTTAAATGTGAAAGCTTTCAATTTTGTATGCTCATTTTGCATATTAAAAAACTGCACATGGATATTTGTTTAATAATGTGTCTTCACAGATGTGTTGTTTGATCCTAAACATGAAGAATATAATGATTTCAAAATAAATATGAATCAGATTTTTGAAAATATTTTGGCATTATTTTAAAACGACTATTTTTCTTTACATGAATCTTTGTTTTCTAATAATTATATATTCACAATCCATTTATCTGTTCATGTTGTCATAACAAATTATAAAGCAAACTCACTTTGTTGACTTGTTTTCAATAATAAAATCAAATTACATTAAAAAGTTAAGAAATGTGGTTATTTGCTATAGAATATAGAAAAATCAAAATTTCTATGTGGTGACATCAAACTTCCAGCAGAGAGAAACAGAAAGATGATAAAGGAGTTATCTAAAAGGTTATATATATAATCCTGGAGCTGAGAGGAACATCAGGGACTTCTTTTTTTTTTTACTTTTGTGAATTTTCACGTAAATTTATCCCCACATTTCGTATATTACTTATACATATTCTGCTTTATCTGGAATATACTCATTCTAGTTTCCAGAGAAAAGAGGATGTGTTCCAACTACAAAAGTCAAAATTATAAAGCAGTTCAGAAATGCTTTGTATGTAGAATAAAGTATTAAAAAATAAAATAAAACAAAATAAAAAGTGATATTAAAAAATAAAGAAATGCTTTGTATGATGAAAAGCTGAAGAAATCAGGCAAGTTTACCTTGTAGTAAATAACATAGTGTTACAAAAGTTTTATTGGGAAAAAAATAATAGATGTTTGTCATGCAGAATCTTCTCCTTTTTGAGAATTTCCTACATTTCCATCATAATTTAAAGCTTTGTTGATATCATCTCCTCTACATAGCTTTATTTGATCATTTTTTCCTGGCGGGGAAGTAATCTATATCAGTGTGTGCATTATATTTATAACATACCTAAAAAAACACTTATATTTTTTCTGGAAATTAAAAAAAAAAACGCTTATTAATTCAATTATATGTATATGAGTATATATCTACACATATATACACACATATATTTGTCAATTTTATTTTGGGTCTGGAAATACCTATACCAGCAGTGATTACTAGACTTTAGTTTTATTTTGGAAGTGTAGTATTTTTAAAGGAAATTACAAAGTTTCTCAAACACGAGTTAATTTTTTTAAAGACTTTATTTTTTAATTGAAGGATAATTGCTTTACCAAATTTAGCTCTTTGAAGTTTTTATAATAAATGAACCAGTGAGTCTTTCAGAGACAAAAGCTATGCTTTTCTCATTAACTTCTTGCATAGAGAATAAATTTTTAATACACATTTTATTGAAGTACAATTGAATTACAATGTTTCAGGTACACAGCAAGTTGATCCATTTATACACACGCACACATATTATTTTTCAGATTGTTTTCCATTATAGGTTATTGAAAAATATTTACTATAATTCCTTGCACTATACAGTAAACCTTTGTTGCTTTTTGAATATCTATTTTCTTTTAATTCAAAATCTAACGTTCTACTCATATTAAGTGAAACAATAGGAATGCAAATTTGATAAATTTAATAGTTAACCAAAAAGTCAAGTTTTTAAAAATATATATATTATACATGGTATTCATATATATATATATATGTGTGTGTGTGTGTGTCTGTGTGTGTGTGTGTGCAAAAGCTTTTCTACTATTCATAATAAAGATGGAGAAGAAATATCATAGACAACAGATGGAGTAATTAGAAAACATGAATTATATGAACTGGGAGTACTGAATATGAGATAGAAGAAGTGAAATAAACTAGATAGCAGTAAAAGTTCATCATATAGTCAAGTTGATTTTAAACATGTTTGCTCATTAGAAATATGTCTGGAGCTTTGGAATTCAATTGTTTTTCTATTGACTAATTATGATACAATGGTATAATTATGATACAATGGTATTAAGTGAATAATACATAATCACAATAGTAAAAGATGTTTATCAGTTTTCACAATCAATAGCCAAACAAACAAACAAAAAAGATAATTATAATTGCAAGCCATAATGAGAACACGATTAACCTAGCAATATAACATAATTACATATAATTGGGGTGGTTGTCAAGCAGAGTGGTGTTGTAAGTGAAAGTGCGTACATGCATATGTTTTCATCTTCGTACTCAGTCTATATCATTTGGTTGATGCGTTTAATCCATTTTCATTATATATGATCTGTTGTTTTTTGGGGGTTTTTTGTTTTTTGTTTTTTACTTTACTTTTTTTTTTTTTTTTTTTTTTCTTTATTTGCAATACTGTATTGGTTTTGCCATACATTGACATGAATCAGACACAGGTGTACATGAGTTCCCAATCCTGAACCCCCTCCCACCCCATATCATCTCTCTGGATCATCCCCGTGCACCAGCCCCAAGCATCCAGTATCCTCTATCGAACATAGAGTGGCGATTCATTTCTTACATGATAGTATACATGTTTCAATGCCATTCTCCCAAATCATCCCACCCTCCTTCCTCTCCCTCAGAGTCTAAAAGTACGTTCTATACATCAAAAGTACATTCTATACATCAAAATTACGTTCTATACATCTGTGTCTCTTTTGCTGTCTCACATACAGGTTTATCATTACCATCTTTCCAAATTCCATATATATGTGTTAGTATACTGTATTGGTGTTGTTCTTTCTGGCTTATTTCACTCTGTATAATCAGCTCCAGTTTCATACACTGCATTAGAATGGATTCAAATGTATTCTTTTTAATGGCTGAGTAATACTCTATTGTGTATATGTACTAAGCTTTCTTATCCATTCAACTGCTGATGGACATCTAGGTTGCTTCCATGTCCTGCCTATTATAAACAGTGCTGTGATGAACATTGGGGTACATGTGTCTCTTTCAATTCCAGTTTCCTCGGTATGTATGCCCAGTAGTAGGATTGCTCGGTCATAAGGCAGTTATATTTCCAGTTTTTTTAAGGAATCTCCATACTGTTGTCCATAGTTGCTGTACTAGTTTGTATTCCCACCAGCAGTGTAAGAGGGTTCCCTTTTCTCCACAGCTTCTCCAGCATTTATTGCTTGTAGACTTTTGGATCACAGCCATTCTGACTGGTGTGAAATGGTACCTCATTGTGGTCTTGATTTGCATTTTTCTGATAATGAGTGATGTTGAGCATCTTTTCATGTGTTTGTTAGCCAAACGTATGTCTTCTTTGGAGAAATGTCTGTTTAGTTCTTTGGCCCATTTTTTGATTGGGTCATTTACTTTTCTGGACTTGAGCTGCATAAGTTGCTTGTATATTTTTGAGATTAGTTGTTTGTCAGTTGCTTCATTTGCTATTATTTTCTCCCATTCAGAAGGCTGTCTTTTCACCTTGCTTATAGTTTCCTTTGTTGTGCAGAAGCTTTTAATTTTAATTAGATCCCATTTGTTTATTTTTGCTTTTATTTCCAGTATTCTGGGAGGTGGATCATAGAGGATCCTGCTGTGATTTATGTCAGAGTGTGTTTTGCCTATGTTCTCGTCTAGAAATTTTATAGTTTCTGGTCTTATGTTTAGATCTTTAATCCATTTTGAGTTGATTTTTGTGTATGGTGTTAGAAAGTGATCTAGTTTCATTCTTTTACAAGTGGTTGACCAGTTTTCCCAGCACCACATTGATTCTTCTGATGTTCATGGATCGGAAGAATCAATATATTGAAAATGAGTTATGCTACCTAAAACAATCTACAGATTCTATGCAATCCCTATCAAGCTTCCAGTGGCATTTTTCACAGAGCTAGGACAAATAATTTCTCAATTTGTATGGAAATATATATGATCTTATTACCATTTTCTTAATCGTTTTGGGTTTATTTTTTTGGTCTTTTCCTTCCCTTCTCTTGTATTTCTTGCTTAGGAAAATTCCTTTAGCATTTGTTTTAAAACTGATTTGATGGTGTTGAATTCTCTTCACTTTTGCTTGTTTGAAAAGCTTTTGATTTCTCCATCAAATTTGAATGACAGTCTTGCTGGGTAGAGTAGTCTTGGTTGTAGGTTCTTACCTTTCATCACTTTAAATATATAGTGACATTCCCTTCTGGTTTGCAGAGCTTCTGTTGAGAAATCAGCTGATAACTTGATGAGGATTCCCTTGTAATTTATTTGCCATTTTTCCCTTGTTGCTTTTAATATTTTACCTTTGTATTTGATTTTTGTACGTTTAATTACTCTGTGTCTTGGTATGTTCCTCTTTGGGTTTATCTTGCCTGGGACTCTGAGTTTTCTGCACTTGGTTGACTATTTCCTTTCCCAAATTAGGGAAGTTTTCAGCTATTATTTCTTCAAATATTTTCTCAGCTCTCTTCTCTATCTCTTTTCCTCTGGGACAACTATAATGCAATTGATGGTGCATTTAATGTTGTTCCAGACTTCTGTTATGTTGTCATCATTTTTCTATACTTTGTTCTATGGCAGTAATTTCCACCAATTTGTCCTCTAGGTCACTTAACCACTATTCACTTTCAGTTATTCTGCTATTGATTCCTGCTAGTGTATTGTTCACCTCTTTTTGTTTGTTCTTTAGTTCTTCTAGGTCTTTGGTAAACATTCTTTGCATCTTTTCCATTGTTTTCCTGAGATCTTGAATCATCTTCACTATCATTATTCTGAGTTCTTTTTCAGAGTGTTTGCCTCCATCTACTTCATTTAGCTGTTTTTCTGGGATTTTATATTATCCCTTCTTTTGGGACATAATAATCTGCTTTTTCATCCTGATTAACTTTCTGTAATGTGTTGTTGTTGTTGTTTTTGTTCTGTGGGATTGTGATTCTTCTTGCTTCTTTACAGTCCCTTTGTCAGATGCCCAGTCTGAATCCCCTGATGTGGGGCTCAGAACTTTCACAACGGTGGTATAATTTCCTTGGTATTATTGTTCTCCAGTTTCTGGGTCACTCACCTGGCAGTTATTGGATTTGATTTTATTGTGATTGCACCCCAATTACCATTTAATTTCACTATCTTATTTGTCTTTGGAAATGAAGTATCATTTTTTCAGATTCCAGCATCCTCTTGTCAATGGTTGTTCAGCAGCTAGTTTTGATTTTGGTACTCTTGCAGGAAATGAGCACCCATCCTTCTACTCCTCCATCTTGAACTGGAAGTCCATAGAAATTGAAGGAATTTCTGTTTGAATAGTGGTTAGCCCATGCTCAGTAGAAAAGTGAGAATGGATTCTTAATAAATACAATATGTAGAAAGTGAGTTGATAAATGACAAGATTTATTTCTACTTGACACATAAATTGCTAAGAATAACAAAGAGCTGACATTTTAAGTAAATTTTCTATTGTTCTCCAGTTGCATGTAAGGTTTTATGTACACTCTTGTTCACTATATAGAAAAAAATATGTAGAGAAAATTCAAATATTTATGTAGTAGTTGCATTAAGTATTCTTTAATTATGTTCTCTGAAAATTCCAATCATTCTCATATCAACAAAACACAAAGAAGCAAAAAAAAAAAAAATTCAAATATTTAAACTTGCCATATACATGTTAAATGACAAATGATTCTTTGAATTTCCTTTGCCTTCTTTCCATATGGTCATGTCTGTCATCTGGGTCTTTCTATGTATATGGATGAGTTCTAGTCTTCACCCAGGGTCATAAGGGCATTTACATGTTGTTGACATTATTATGTTAATACCTCTGATCCATACACTTTTTATTCCATTTTGGGATAGATAAAAATAATTTATGGTAATGTTTTCCTTTCCTAAACTACTTTTACACAAGAAGAAAACAAATTGCTATTTTATCAATGGCTTTGAAGTATACCCAAGTAATGCACAAAAATATTAAAAGAGAAATATTTATATCTTATCCAGTTTCACCTATAACATCAGTGTTTCGCCTTTTACCACTGTGAACTGAATGTACATATGCAGTCTTGCAACAGCATTTCAAGTGCTGAACTCATTATCTTCTCACTGCAAACAGGTTCATTTTTCAACTACTGCTGTCTTTAGAATATTCTTCTGCCCTTCTTTCTGACCTTGAGATCTTGAAGTTTCATCCAGTCTTAACTGTTTCTTGCAGAAATATAAGATTTTTTTAAATTAATTTGAAGTCTCTCTTAAATGGCTAAACAGTGTCTATTTAAAGTACTGTGTTATAATTCTAATACTAGTAATTTAAAGCACTTTTCATAGTAATACATTAGAAATAATCCAGTTATTGAGTTTAGATCTAACTGTTTAGATAACTATTTAATAACTCAGGTTATTTATTTGTCTGCATTTTATTTTGTTATACATGCTTTATTTACATTTATTCATATTTGGATGGTAAAATATAAAATTGTACAATATAAGGAAAGGCAAAAACATCAGTTTAATTGATTAAGCAATGTAAAATATATTGTCATTTGATTAATTAGAAGCAAAACTTTCTAAATATTAAAAAGAGAAATACATGTCCAAATACCTTTAAGTAAAACAAGTTAAATATACTTTTTTTTTGAAATTTATAACAGTTACATCAGGCCATAAAATGTAAAGAACTCATGGGCTTCTCTGGCGTCTCAGTGTCAAAGAATTCACTTGCAATACAGGAGATTCAACAGACACAGGTTCAGTTCCTGGGTCAAGGGAAGATCCCCTGGAATAGGAAATGACTAACCCACTCCAGTGTTCTTGCCTGGAGAATCTCAACAACAGAGAAACTTGGCAAGCTACAGTCTACAGGGTCACACAAAGACTTGGACACGATTAAACACACAAGCACTGAATTTCTGAAGCCTCAATAAGATAAAAAAATATATATATATATGAATTATTAGGAGAAACAAAATGAAGGCAAAAACAAAGAGTTCTGACTTCAGGCACAGTTCCTCAGGGCATCTTTTCAGTTGCCAAAGATACATTATACATTTGCTTTGAGAATCACAGTATATACATGAGAAGAAGCAAAGCACGTGTTTACTGAGGCATTTGAATATCCTACTGGTCATGTATCTAAAACAAGCTCTGTAACCTGTTATGCCAGATGAAAATCATCTATCTTTATGTTTTCAGTAAATAATGTAGAAAAGGTGGTACTCCACAGTACTTTCAAACTTTAAATAGCATATTATAAATTGCTAGATAAGTCATTTTATCCTAATTTTAGCCAAGAGTCAGTACTATGGTTTCAGACATTTCAGAAATAAATGGGGAAATACCACAGAGCAGCTGCAAGTTAACCCTATTTTAAAAAAATTGACTTTTATAAGAAGTGATATGCTGAATAATATGATCCATTCAGTTCACATTAATAATTTTTAACAGTAGCAACAGTAGATTTGTTACTGGAGACCGTGGTAGAGTCTTTTAATGATAGTAACATTCCTTGGAAGATTTAAGGATATCCAAAAATGACAGTAATTTTCACAGAGGATTAATTTATAGAAGAATTAATCCATTGTTTTATATTATTATTGTAATGTATTTGAAATATAATATTGTGCAAATTTGAAACATATAATGTGTTGATTTGTAATGTGATTGCCATTGTACCTATGGGCTTTTCAGGTAACTCAGATCGTAAACAATCTGCCCACAGTTGGAGAGAACTGAGTTCAACCCTGGGTCAGGAAGATCCCCTGGAGAATGGAATGGCAACTCATTCCAGTATTCTTGCCTAGAGAATGCCACAGACAGAGGAGCCTCATGGGCTACAGTCCATGGGTTGCAAGTCAGACACTATTGAGTGACTAACACACACACACTTTGTATCTATGGTTAGCACCTCTATCATATCACATAATTATGCTGTGTGTGTGTGTAGTGAAAATAACTGAGATATAGTCTTTTAGAAATGGTGATGATTATAATACAGTATTGTTTGTATTCATTATCCTGTACATTAGATTTCCAGGACATATCTATATCCTAGTTGCAAGTGTGTAACCTTAGACAACATCTCTTCCATTGCACCATTTTTCAGTTCCTGGTAGTTACCATGTTACTGTCTGTATTAAATACTGTGACAGCAAGCCAAGAATAACTTATAAAGTGATAAATGATGACTCTGGGATCAGTAGATGACTGTAACAGGGAAACATACAATCTTCAGTTGAATAGCTAATAAGTACCAAGGGATGTGGAAATATTTACAATTAGAGGAATTTAGCTTTCTTTCATGGATAGAATCTTTTAGTTATTCAAACTTTGGTGCATTCAATAATTACCCAGTGTCTGCTTACAAACTGAATCTTATCAGCTAAATATTTAAGAGATGTCAATAAATAAACAGTATTAGCATTGTTGTATTAGTTAACTAACATATGTGAATGTAAGTACTCATCACTTTCATAGACTACTTCATTCTGATGGATCAAAAAAAAAAAAAAAAACTGCCATTAGTTTTACAACCAGTATTATGAAAAGGAGACCATATCTGTTAAAATGTATATCCTATTGTACTTGCATGCTATTTGTTGGTTGTCCTTGTCTGATTTGATGATGCATATATAGTGCTGAACAGAAAAGAAGACAAGAGAAGTATCTCTGTATGCTTTGAATCCAAATCTATGGATTTAATGTTTTATTCCCGTCTAGTTATTGATTATAGAATATTTTTTCTAGTAGTATAAAACAGGCATTCATTTTATATTTGTGATGATTTAGCTTTCATTAAACATATCTAATTATGGTAGATGATATCTTAATTTTACAGATATTTTAACTGAGAATCACATAGACAGATGCAAATTAACATGTCAGCTACAGAACTAGCCTTTGCTGAAACAGGAATTCAGTGCCTTTCATTATCTAGAGGGTAGTTTCCATCTCTTCCACATATTCAAACCCTCTGAATCCTTAAGTCTCATTCTCACCCAAATCCTTTCCAGATCATTGGCTGTAATCTTTTTTTTTTTTTCCTTTTCAAATGTCTATGGGATTTACTCTTTTTATCACACATTTATATGTGATATGAGACAAATAATGAGTTTATTCATTTTCGCTATGGCATTTCTTGGAGTAAGCTCTCAATTTTCTGGTATAGTATTATCAGTTCAATTGCTCAACTGGATAATTATTGCCTCTGGAGCAGGATTTTCTCTGAAAGTACCAATTAGACTTCAGCACATTGATAATTTATCAGGGGATATGATTTGACTAGTTACTGCCACAAACATGTGAGTGGATCACTGACCCCAAGCAAGGCTACCAAAATGTTACTTGATGAAGTTCCTATTAACCTGATGTGTATAGTGGCTCATTAGTGTCACTGAAATAAAAAGAAGTAAAACGTTAAAGTCATTTTCAGGTTTTCCCAATTCCAATAATAAAATGCTAAATGTCACAAAATAACAAGATTATCTGACAAGTCCTGTCTATGCAAATCATCTACCTTAGTTCTGACCATCCTGTTTTGGTTAAAGAGTTTATAGATCTTCCAGAATCTCACAGATTGTTCCAGTGCAAGATTGACCCTCCAGGAATAATAAAGAAGTGAGAGATGTATTGCAATTTACATACTATTCTTATAATTGGTATGTGAATAAATATTTTTATTCTGTCAAAGCAAAATTATTTCAAGAAAACTCAGTATCTGTTTAAACATATCTCAATAATTGTCTACTTGTAATCCCTGACTAACTAAATCTACAATTCCAAATGTTCTAAAGATCTGAGGATGCTTGTTAAACAGAAGTTGAGAAGGTAATGTAGAAGCTGCTAATTAGTAAGAAATGCATTATTTATGAATATCTAACATACTATTTAAATAACCTTTAATTTAACTATGTAGTAGAATTAAATTTTAATTGGATATGGTCTCAGTGTTTCTGAGCTCTAATTGAAGTTTTTTAAACATACTTTTTAATAGAGAAAAAATATAGAAACATCATTCTGCCCAAAGTTTCTTTGCTTAAGACACTCTCCATTAGAGATCCTATCTTACTTGCATGAAAGAGCTCTGTATGGTTGTATGAGCATGAATGTGGTAATTTGTCTAGAAAGTATATGTTCAAAATTATATTAAGTAGGTTTCTTAAGTATATTAATTAGACACGTTTGCTGCATGTATTCACAAAATTGTAGAGACTATCCTTGGTATATACATACTCAGTATAGTTTCCTCCATTTTTCCTAACCCAGCTATAATTTGCAAAAGTAAAATTGATACTACATACTACAGGCAATAAAGAGAATACAGAACATATTTGGTCTTCCTGAAAAGAAAATGATGGTAAAAGCTAATCAACCACAGAAACAACCAAAGTAAAAATGAAAGAAACAAAGTCACCCTACTGAAATGAGCAAAGGACCCATCAATGCTTTGAATTAAGGCCAAATATTTTAATACTATCCAACTATAATATTGCAGAAATGGAAATAATGAAATAAAGGAAGAGATAAAGTATAAATGTACTGTTTGCTTGTGTTTTACTTTTTATCTTTAAAAGTCTTTTAGGCTGAAATATAGTGTTAAAGAAATAACCTCAATATTTATTTTATTTTTCTTTTCCTTACATGTTAAAAGGATGTTTTAAGGTATATTATTTTTTGTAATGAGCAAATTACAAATTACTAGATATTTGTAATGAGAAAATTACTGGGCTTCCCTCGTGGCTCAGCTAGTAAAGAATCGGCCTGCAATGTGGGAGACCTGAGTTTGATGCCCGGGTAAGGAAGATCTCCTGGTGAATGAAATGGCTACTCACTCCAGTATTTTGGCCTGGAGAATTCCACAGACTGTATAGTACAGCGGGTCACAAAGAATCAGACACTACTGAGTGACTTTCACTTCACTGTCAAAGAGAAAATATACAATTTCAGTCCACCTATTTCTTCAAATTCAGTAAAATTTACTTTTTGGCTACAATAGATCAAACATTATTGGTATATAAATTACTACAATTGCAGTTTTATTAAATGATATCTAAATATATTGGGCTTTCCTTGTGACTCAACTGGTAAAGAATCCGCTTGCAATGCAGGAGACCTGGTTCAATCCCTGGGTTGTGAAGATCCCCTGAAGAAGGGAAAGGCTATCCACTCCAGTATTCTGGCTTGGAGAATACCATGGACTGTATAGCCCTTGGGGTAGCAAAGAGTTGGACAGACTAAATGACTTTCACTTTGACTTGGCTTTGATATTGTATGTTTAAGCATTATGTACATCATGAGAAACTCTGGGATGGAAAAAGCACAAGCTGAAATCAAGACTGCCGGGAGAAATATCAATAACCTCAGATATGCAGATGACACCACTATTATGGCAGAAAGAGAAGAGGAACTAAAAAGCCTCTTGATGAAAGTGAACGAGGAGAGTGAAAAAGTTGGCTTAAAGCTCAACATTCAGAAAATGAAGATAATAGCATCCGGTCCTATCACTTCATGGCAAATTCATGGGGAAACAGTGGAAACAGTGTCAAACTTTATCTTTGGAGGCTCCAAAATCACTGCAGATGCTGACTGCAGTCATGAAATTAAACACACTTATTCCTTGGAAGAAAAGTTATGACCAACCTAGATAGCATGTTCAAAAGCAGAGACATTACTTTGCCGACTAAGGTCCGTCTAGTCAAGGCTATAGCTTTTCCAGTGGTCATGTATGGATGTGAGAGTTGGACTGTGAAGAAAGCCAAACGCCAAAGAATTGATGCTTTTAAACTGAGGTGTTGGAGAAGACTCTTGAGAGTCCCTTGGACTGCAAGGAGATCCAACCAGTCCATTCTGAAGGAGATCAGGATTACCCTAAGATTGCTTTGGAAGGAATGATGCTAAAGCTGAAACTCCAGTACTTTGGTCACCTCATGAGAAGAGTTGACTCACTGGAAAAGACTCTGATGCTGGGAGGTATTGGGGGCAGGAGGAGAAGGGGATAACAGAGGATGAGATGGCTGGATGGCATCACCAACTCGATGGGCATGAGTGTGAGTGAACTCCAGGAGAAGGTGATGGACAGGGAGGCCTGGAGTGCTGTGATTCATGAGGTCACAAAGAGCCGTACAAGATTGAGTGACTGAGTACATTATATTTTTTTTCTATGTTTTATGCAGCTATACAGGGTTTGGACATTTTTAACAATTGTGAATTATTTCTATATGATTGTTAAATTATAATTTTGTTTTAAAATATGTGTGTGTGTGTGTGTGTGTGTGTGTAACAGTACTGGCATCTCTATGTTTCAAGTGCTGGCATAGATTTTTTTTTTTTTTTTTTTAATATTTACTATTGGGTATACTGGGTATTCGTTGCCATGCACAGACTTTATCTAGTTGCTGCCAGCCAGAGTTACTCTTCATTGCAGTGACTGGGTTTCTCACTGCTATGGCTTCTCTTGTGTGGGAAATAGGTTCTAAAGCACACAGGCTCATAAATTGCAGCACACAGGCTTAGTGTGTCTGCAGCATGGGGATCTTCCCAGACCAGGGAAGGAAACTGTGCCCCCTGCATTGCCAGGCAGATTCTTAACTATTGCAACACCAGAGAATTCCTAGATTAGGCATTCTTTTTATTATTATTATTATTTTATTTTACATTACAATACTATATTTGTTTTGCCATACATTGACATGAATCAGCCACAGGTGAACACGATCTCCCAATGCCGAAGCCCCCTCCCACCGCCCACCCCCATCATCTCCCTGAATAATCCTGTGCACCAGCCCCATGCATCCTGCATCCTGCATTGAACATAGGCTGGCGCTTCGTTTCTTACAAGATAGTATACATGTTTCAATGCCATTCTCCCAAACCATCCCACCCTCTCCCTCAGAGTCCAAGTGTCCACTCTATACCTCTGTGTCTCTTTTGCTGTCTCACATATAGGGTCATCATTACTATCTTTCTAAATTCCATATATATGTGTCAGTATACTGTATTGGTGTTTTTCTTTCTGGCTTACTTCACCCTGTATAATCGGCTCCACTTTCATCCATCTCATTAGAACTGAGTCAAATTTATTCTTTTTAAGGGCTGCGTAGTACTCCATTGTGTATATGTACCACAGCTTTCTTATCCATTCATCTGCTGATAGACATCTAGGTTGTTTCCATGACCTGGCTATTATAAACAGCGCTGCAATGAACATTGGGGTATATGTGTCTCTTTCAGTTCTGCTTCCTCGGTGTGTATGCCCAGCAGTGGGATTGCTGGGTCATAAGGCAGTTATATTTGCAATTTTTTAAGGAATCTCCACACTGTTTTCCATAATGGCTGTACTAGTTTGCATTCCCACCAGCAGTGTAACAGGATTCCCTTTTCTCCACATCCTCTCCAGCATTTATTGCTTGTAGACTTTTGGATCACAGCCATTCTGACTGGTGTGAAATGGTACCTCATTGTGGTCTTGATTTGCATTTCTCTGATAATGAGTGATGTTGAAAATCTTTTCATGTGTTTGTTAGCCAAACGTATGTCTTCTTTGGAGAAATGCCTGTTTAGTTCTTTGGCCCATTTTTTGATTGGTTCGTTTATTTTTCTGGAGTTGAGCTGCATAAGTTGCTTGTATATCTTTGAGATTAGTTGTTTGTCAGTTGTTTCATTTGCTATTATTTTCTCCCATTCAGAAGGCTGTCTTTTCACCTTGCTTATAGTTTCCTTTGTTGTGCAGAAGCTTTTAATTTTAATTAGATCCTATTTGTTTATTTTTGCTTTTATTTCCAGTATACTGGGAGTTGGATCATAGAGGATCCTGCTGTGATTTATGTCGGAGTGTTTTGCCTGTTTTCCTCTAGGAGTTTTATAGTTTCTGGTCTTACATTTAGATCTTTAATCCATTTTGAGTTTATTTTTGTGTATGGTGTTAGAAAGAGGTCTAGTTTCATTCTTTTACAAGTGGTTGACCAGTTTTCCCAGCACCACCTGTTAAAGAGACTGTCTGTACTCCATCGTATACTTTGCCTCCTTTGTCAAAGATAAGGTGTCCATAGGTGTGTGGGTTTATCTCACGGCTTTCTATTTTGTTCCATTGATCTATATTTCTGTCTTTGTGCCAGTACCATACTGTCTTAATAACTGTGGCTTTGTAGTAGGTCCTGAAGTCAGGCAAGTTGATTCCTCCAGTTCCATTCTTCTTTCTCAAGATTGCTTTTGCTATTCGAGGTTTTTTGTAATTCCATACAAATCTTGAGATTATTTGATCTAGTTCTGTGAAAAATACTGCTGGTAGCTTGATAGGAATTGCATTGAATCTGTAGATTGCTTTAGGTAGTATACTCATTTTCACTATATTGACACTTCTGACCCATCAGCATGGTATATTTCTCCATCTATTAGTGTCCTCTTTGATTTCTTTCATCTGTGTTTTATAGTTTTTGATATATAGGTCTTTAGTTTCTTTAGGTAGGTATATTTCTAAGTATTTTATTTTTTTCGTTGCAATGGTGAATGGAATTGTTTCCTTAATTGCTTTTTCTACTTTCTCATTGTTAGTGTATAGGGATGCAAGGGATTTCTGAGTGTTGATTTTATATCCTGCAACTTTACTATATTGATTGATTAGCTCTAGTAGTTTTCTAGTCAAGTCTTTAGGATTTTCTATGTAGAGGATCATGTCGTCTGCAAACAGTGAGAGTTTTACTTCTTCTTTTCCAATTTGGATTCCTTTTATTTCTTTTTCTGCTCTGATTGCTGTGGCCAAAACTTCCAGTACGATATTGAAGAGTGGTGGTGAAAGTGGACACCCTTGTCTTGTTCCTGACTTTAGGGTGGTTTCAATTTTTCACCATTGAGGATAATGTTATCTGTGGGTTTGTCATATATAGCTTTTATTATGTTGAGGTATGTTCCTTCTATTCCTACTTTCTGGAGAGTTTTTATCATAAATGGATGTTGAATTTTGTCAAAGGCTTTTTCTGCATCTATTGAGATATTCATATGATTTTTATTTTTCCTTTGTTAATGTGAATTACATTGATTGACTTGCGGATATTGAAGATTCCTTGCATCCCTGGGATAAAGCCCACTTGGTCATGGTGTATGATCTTTTTAATGTGTTGCTGGATTCTGATTGCTAGGATTTTGTTAAGGATTTTTGCATCTATGTTCATCAGTGATATTGGCCGGTAGTTTTCTTTTTTTGTGGCATCTTTGTCAGGTTTTAGTATTAGGGTGATGGTGGCCTCATAAAATTAGTTTGGAAGTTTACCTTCCTCTGCAATTTTCTGGAATAGTTTCAGTAAGATAGGTGTTAGCTCTTCTCGAAATTTTCGGTAGAATTCAGCCGTGAAGCCATCCGGACCTGGGCTTTTGTTTGCTGGAAGATTTCTGAGTACAGTTTCAATTTCCATGCTTGTGATGGGTCTGTTAAGATTTTCTGTTTCTTCCTGGTTCAGTTTTGGAAAGTTGTACTTTTCTAAGAATTTGTCCATTTCTTCCAAGTTGTCCATTTTATTGCCATATAATTGCTGATAGTAGTCTCTTATGATTCTTTGTATTTCTGTGTTGTCTGTCGTGATCTCTCCATTTTAATTTCTAATTTTGTTGATTTGATTTTTTTCTCTTTGTTTCTTGATGAGTCTGGCTAATGGTTTGTCAATTTTATTTATCCTTTTAAAGAACCAGCTTTTTGCTTTGTTGATTTTTGCTATGGTCTCTTTTGTTTCTTTAGCATTTATTTCTGCCCTAATTTTTAGGATTTCTTTCCTTCTACTAACTCTGGGGTTCTCTATTTCTTCCTTTTCTAGTTGCTTTCGGTGTAGAGTTAGGTTATTTATTTGACTTTTTTCTTGTTTCTTGAGGTATGCCTGTATTGCTATGAACTTTCCTCTTAGGACTGCTTTTATAGTGTCCCACAGGTTCTGTGTAGTTGTGTTTTCATTTTCATTCGTTTCGATGCATATTTTGATTTCTTTTTGATTTCTTCTGTGATTTGTTGATTATTCAGAAGGGTGTTGTTCAGCCTCCAAATGTTGGAATTTTTAATAGCTTTTCTCCTATAATTGAGATCTAACCTTAGTGCATTATGGTCAGAAAAGATTCTTGGAATAATTTCGATTTTTTTGAATTTATCAAGGTTAGATTTATGACCCAGAATGTGATCTGTCCTGGAAAAAGTTCCGTGTGCACTTGAGTAAAAGGTGACATTCATTGTTTTGGGGGTGAAATGTCCTATAGATATCAATTAGGTCTAACTGGTCTATTGTATCGTTTAAAGTTCGTGTTTCTTTGTTAATTTTCTGTTTAGTTGATCTCTTCATAGGTTTGAGTGGGGTATTAAAGTCTCCCACTATTATTGTGTTATTATTAATTTCCCCCTTCATGCTTGTTAGCAATTGTCTTACATATTGTGGTGCTCCTATGTTGGGTGCATATATATTTATAATTGTTATATCTTCTTCTTGGATTGATCCTTTAATCATTATGTAGTGGTCTTCTTTGTCCCTTTTCACAGTCTTTGTTTTAAAGTCTATTTTATCGGATATGAGTATTGCTACTCCTGCTTTCTTTTGGTCTCTATTTGCATGGAATATCTTTTTCCAGCCCTTCACTTTCAGTCTGTATGTGTCCGTTGTTTTGAGGTGGGTCTCTTGTAGGCAGCATATATAGGGATTTTGTTTTTGTATCCATTCAGCCAGTCTTTGCCTTTTGGTTGGGGCATTCAACCCATTTACATTTAAGGTAATTATTGATAAGTATGCACCTGTTGCCATTTACTTTAATGTTTTGGGTTCGGGTTTATACGTCCTTTTTGTGATTACTGTCTAAAGTCTATCCTTTAATATTTGTTGGAGAGCTGGTTTGGTGGTGTTGAATTCTCTCAGCTTTTGCCTGTCTGTAAAGCTTTTGATTTCTCCTTCATATTTGAATGAGATCCTTGCTGGGTACAGTAGTCTTGGCTGAAGGTCATTATCTTTCATCACTTTAAGTATGTCTTGCCATTCCCTCCTGGCCTGAAGAGTTTCTGTTGAAAGATCTGCAGTTATTCTTATGGGGATCCCCTTGTGTGTTATTTGTTGTTTTTCCCTTGCTGCTTTTAATATTTATTCTTTGTGTTTGATCTTTGTTAGTTTGATTAGTATATGTCTTGGGGTGTTCCGCCTTGGGTTTATCCTGTTTGGTACTCTCTGGGTTTCTTGGACTTGAGAGATTATTTCCTTCCCCATTTTAGGGAAGTTTTCAACTATTATCTCCTCAAGTATTTTCTCATGGTCTTTCTTTTTGTCTTCTTCTTCTGGGACTCCTATAATTCGGATGTTGGAGCATTTCATATTGTCTTGGAGGTCTCTGAGGTTGTCCTCATTTCTTTTAATTCGTTTTTTTTTCCTCGCTGATTCATTTATTTATACCATTCTATCTTCTATTTCACTAATCCTATCTTCTGCCTCTGATATTCTACTATTTGTAGCCTCCAGAGTGTTTCTGATCTCATTTATTGCATTATTCATTATATGTAGACTCTTTTTTATTTCTTCTAGGTCCTTGTTAAACCTTCCTTGCATCTTCTCAATCCTTGACCCCAGGCTATTTATCTGTGATTCCATTTTGATTTCAAGATTTTGGATCATTTTCACTATCAGTATTAGGAATTCTTTCTCAGGTAGATTCCCTATCTCTTCCTCTTTGGTTTGGTTTGGTGGTCATGTCTCCTGTTCCTTTACCTGCTGGGTATTCCTCTGTCTCTTCATCTTGGTTATATTGCTGCATTTGTGGTGGCTTTTCTATATTCTGGGAATTTGTTGAATTCTCTTTCTTATAGAGCTTCCTCTCTGTGTGTGGGGTTATATCAGTGGCTTGTCAAAGTTTCTTGATTAGGGAGGCTTGTGTTGGAGTTCTGGTGGGTGGAGCTGGACTTTCTCTCTCTTGAGTTCTTTGAAGTATCAAATAATGGGTTATGAGACGTCGGTGGTTTTGGAGTATTCTGAGCTGCCTGTATATTGAAGTTCAGGGGCTTGTTCTTGTGTTGCTGGAGAATTTGCATGGTATGTCTTGCTCTGGAACTTGTTGGCCCTTGGTCGGTGCTCAGTTTCAGTATAGGTATGAAGGTGTTTGATGATCTCTTATTGGATAATGTTCCCTGTATTTAGGAATTCTTTGATGATCTCAGGAGTTGGACTTACGCCTCCTGATTCTGGTTTTCAGATTTATTTTTACAATAGCCTCATGATTTCTCCATCTATTTAGCACTAATGTTAAAACATCTAGGTTAATGATGATAGGTTTCTCCACCTTGAGGGTTGCCCCTAGGAGATCGCTGAGTTACTTGGAGGAGAGAAGAGGGAGGGGGTGGTTAGAAGTGAGTGGAATGAGATGAGGTGGAATCAAAGAGGAAAAAGCAAGCTAGCCCATAACCACTTTCTTGTGTGTGCTCCAAAGTCTGGACCTCTCAGAGGTGGTCACAGAGTTATACATGGAAGAGGAGAAGGAGGAAGTAGATAGAGGTGGTCAGGAGGATAAAGAGGGAGATGCAAAGGAGGGATACAGATCCGGCCAGTGACCATTTCCCTGAGAATTCTCCACCTTCTGGAGCACACAGAGATTCATAGAATTGGGTAGAGAGGAGGAGGGGGAGGGAGGGAGGCAAAAGCCACCTGGTGGAGAAAAGAGAGATTCCAAAGGGGGAGAGCATGGTCAAGCCAGTAATCTCGCGCTCATGTAAAATTGGGTACTGAAGATTAGGTTTTTAAAAGTACAAAATTGGCAACAAATACCAAAATGCCGAGATTAAAAATCTGGAGTAGAGATTGGATTTTCAAAGATAAAATATTGAAGAGAAGAAGAAGAAGGAGAGAAAATTTTAAAAGGAATAGATAGATAAAAGTAAAATAACATAAAAGACTCCAGAATTATTAAAAGACAACTTCCTCCACCAATAGGACTATATACGGCATTTGCTTTAAAGATAGTTTTTTTTTTTTTGAAAAGTAATATTAGGTTGTAAAAATAATAAATAGAAATATAGAAGACTTAAAAATTTAAGCAAGTTTAGAAAAAAAAGACAAAAAGAAAAGAAGAAAAAACAAATTTAAAACAGAAAAAAATTTAAAGAAAGAAAAACATTCTTAAAAAAAAAATTTGCACTTCCACATCATCCCCCCCCAAAAAAAATATAATTTTGATCATAAAGGCAATAACAGTATATCTGGCACTTTCTCTGTCATTGTCGACTGTGTGGGGTCGCTACTAAGGCAGTTCCCTCTGTTTGACTTCCTCTGTTTGCTGGTCTCTTCCATGACTGATTTCTGTCTTGACACAGGGAGGGTGGTGGTGAACTCTGCACTGCGCTTGCCCCTTCTTGCTCCACGGGATAACCGTGTGGGGCCTGCCCTATGCTTCATGCACTTCCCTGGTCTAAGCCACTCAGGTTTGGCGCTCAGGAAGCCCCCCTCCGAGGGTCGGGTTTGGTTGACCCTTGGTTATGTTCCCTTCCCAGGTCCAAGTGGCTAGGGAGTTTGGCGCGCACTATTGTTGCGACTTCTGGGCTTTCTGGGTTGCTCAATTTTCTGGGAGCTCCACCGGGGCTCTTTCTCAGGCAGATGATGACTGTTCAGAGCCCCCAGAAGTCTCAGTAGCAAAGAAACCTACTTGCAATTTGGTAGGTAGTGTCTCTCTTGAGCTGCAATTGCCCTCTTCCAGTGCTTAAGGTTCTGGCTGCCTGTCCCTGGAGGGGGATGGTCTGCAGCTGGCTACTTCCGATCCATCCTTTGTTCTGTGCGCGGGCCTGTTGGTGTCTTATGTTCGAGCATTTCGCGTATTAGTTATCCCACAGTCTGGTTTGCTAGTCCAAGATAGATCGTTCTAGCCACCCGCGGACCCGATTCTGACCCCGTTATGCCCCGATTCTCGAGAAAAGCCCAGCAGCCTACGTCTCCCACGGCCCAATTCTTAGAAAGCATGGTTGCTGGCGTGATCCTCCCTGCCCAACCCCCACTGCTGTCAGATGCAGGCATTTGTGCTGCTTGTCCGCTGGGGGTTATACAGTTGAATTCGTAATCTGTTGGTTTTAATTATTTATTTATTTATTCTTCCTTCCTATTATGTTGCCCTCTGTGCTTCCAGGGCTCGCCCCATACACAGCTGTGAGAATGTTCCCCAATTTTAGGAAACCTCTTTTTTAAGAGTCTCTTCCTGGGACGGGATTCCCTTCCCATGACGGGGCTCCCTCCCTACCTCCTTTGTCTCCATCTTCGTCCTTTAAAATAATTCCTACCTGGTTTTGAAGCCAATGATCTGCTTTGCTGGATGCCTGATGTCCTCTGCCAGCAATCAGAAGTTGTTTTGTGGAATTTACTCAGCGTTGAAATGTTCTTTTGATGAGGTAGAGAGGGAGAAAGTGTTCTCCGCTTCCTATTCTTTCTCCATCTTTTTTCAAGTCCCTAGATTAGGCATTCTTAAGGGTCAAGTTGTGCCCTTCTGTGAACCCTCTTAATTGAAGATTAAATACTGTGAGTCTCTGAACAATGTGATGTAAGTTAACTCATGTTCCAGTGTTTCATTTTTTCCTTGGAGAAAAGACAATCTTGACATATGTATTCACTATGTGCTAGTATTAGTCTTCTAGGAAGCATTATTCAGTTTTCTTCATTGCTTCGGACAGATACAATTCTAGATATTTTCAATCGTAATGTAGAATTATAATAAAACGTAATGAGATATTAAGCAATGTCAAAGCAGATGGTTTAATAAGCCATATCAGATTATATTTTCCAACTCTTTTTGTGTCAAAAACTAAGACTAACTTATTTTCAGTACACTGAATACCACTTCATTGTAGCAATTTTTTCCTTATATTCAACTAGTAGTTTTGAGAATGTAAATATACATACATACAGAAGTTAAAGTGTTAGTCACTGAGTCATGTCCAATCCTACAATGTCATGGACTGTATCCCACTAGGTTCCTCTGTCCATGGTATTCTCCAGGCAAGAATACTGGAGTGAGTAGCTGTTCCCTTCTCCGTGGGAGCTTCCCGACCTAGGTATCAAACCCAATCTCGCACATTGCAGACAGATTCTTTACCATCTGAGCCACCAGAGAAAGGACATTATATATTAAAGATATTACTTCAGTGATTTGATTCTTCTATCCAATAATAAATACATATATATATATATATATAATACAAATAATATACATATGTGTACTGTTTTTATTATTGGATAAAATAAATAAATCATTGAAGTAATATCTTTAATTCTCAACTACAATAAACAACATTTAAAGATGTGTATCAATTATAAATTCTCATTATGGATATTGTTTGCCTGTTACCTAAAGTATTTATCCATCTTGGTCTGTGTTACCTGTAGTGTGTTCTTCTTATTATTTTTTTTTTCTGGTACCTTTATTCTGTTGTGCACATATACCACAATTATTTTATCCATTTACCTGTTGATGGATATTTGTGTTAGTTCTCTTTCTGGATATTAAATATAAGGCCGCTATAGGCATAGGCTCTCATAAGCCCCAACAACCCTGAGAATCAACCCTTCTCACTAGAGAGACTAGGATCAAAACTATCACACCAGTAAGATAATAACAGTCTCAGTACCAGAGGCACTCCCCTGCAACCCCAAGCCAGCTGTCTTTGGATTCAGCTATGCCCACCAGTGAGTCCTCACTAACTCCAAAACAAACCTCAGTCTCAGATGACCCAAGCATCATGTATCAGAAGACCAACATCAGTTATGAACTCCGATAGTCACAGCCAGCTGCCCCCAGGATCAGCTTTATAAGAAATACTAAAGAGAATATCCTCAAGTTTAAAAAAAAAAAAAAAAAAAGCCAACATTAGAAATATGACACATATACTGGGATGAAATACATCTTTCTATGGTCTACATACAAATAATGTGTTAGATTTGTTTATAACAATCATGTGGAGTGCTTTGCGACTATGTTATTGTTCAGATGCTCAGTAATGTTCAACTCTTTGTGACCCCATGGAGTGCAGCATGTCAGGCTTCCCTGTCCCTCACCAACTCCTGGAGCCTGCTCAAACTAATGTCCATTGTGTCAATTATGCCATCCACAACGTCAACTTCTGTCACCCCTTCTCCTTCTGCTTTCAATCTTGCCCAACATCAAGGTCTTTTCTAATGAGTTGGCTCTTCATGTTGAGTGACCAAACTTTTAGTGCTTCAGTCATTTCAATGAACATTCAACGTTGATTTCCTTTAGGATTAATTCATTTGATCTCTTTTCAGTCCAAGGGACTCTCAAGAGTCTTCTTCAATACCACAAAAGCAATACATTCAAAAGCATCAGTTTTTCAGTGCTCAGTCTTCTTTATGGTCGAACTCTTACATCCATACTTGCCTACTGGAGAACCCATAGCTTTGACTATATGAATCTTTGTCAATAGTGTCTTTGATTTTTAACATGCTCCCTAGGTTTGTCATTGCTTTTCTTCCAAGGAGCAAGTGTGTTTTGTTTTGTTTTGTTAATTTCAAGGCTATGGTTACCACCTGCAGTGATTTTGGAGCCCAGAAAAGTAAACTTAGCCACTGTTTCCACAGTTTCCCCATCTATTTGCCATGAAGTGATAGGACCAGATGCCATGATCTTAGTTTTAAGAATGTTGAGCTTTAAGCCAACTTTTTCACTCTCCACTTTCACTTTCTTCAAGAAGCTCTTTAGTTCCTCTTCACTTTCTGCCATAAGGGTGGTGTCGTCTGCATATCTGAGGTTATTGATATTCCTCCTTCCAATCTTGATTCCAGCCTGTGCTTCATCCAAGCCCTGCATTTCACATGATGAAATGGCAACCCACTCCAGTACTCCTGCCTGGAAAATTCCATGGAGGGAGGAGCCTGGTAGGCTACAGTCCATGTGGTCTCAAAGAGTCAGACACAGCTGAGTGACTTCACTTTCTTTTTCTTTCTTTCTTTCTTATAGCTCAGTTAGTGAGGGATCTGCCTGTAATGCAGGCGACCTGGCTTCAATTCCTGGGTTGGGAAGAACCCCTGGAGAAGGAAATGGCAGCCCACTCCATTATTCTTGCCTGGATAATTCCATGGACAGAGGAGCCTGGCAGGCTACTGTTCATGGGGTCTCAAGAGTCGGACATGACTTAGTGACTAAGCTACTACTACTACTGCTGCTCTGAATATAAGTTAAATCAATAGGGTGACAATATTCTGTCTTAAAGTACTCCTCTCCCGATTTGGAACCAGTCCATTGTTCCATATCCAGTTTTCAGTGTTGCTTCTTGACCTGCGTACAGGTTTCTCCAGGGAGACAGGTAAGGTGGTCTATTATTCCCATCTTTTTAAGAATTTTCCAAAGTTGATTGTGATCTACACAGTAAAAAAAAGACTTTAGTGTAGTCAGTGAAACAGAAGTAGATATTTTTCTGGAATTCTCTTGCGTTTTCAATGTTCCAACAGATGGTTCCTCTGGTTCCTCTGCCTTTTCTAAAACCAGCTTGAACATCAGGAATTTCATGGTTCATATACTATTGAAGTCTAGCTTTAAAGACTTTCAGCACTACTTTCCTAGCATGTTAAATGAGTACTTTTGTGCAGTAGGTTGAACATTCTTTAGTATTGTCCTTCTTTGGGATTGGAATGAAAACTGACTTTTTCCAGTTCTGTGGCCACTGCTGACTTTTCCAAATTTACTGACATATTGCATACAACACTTTAATAGGACCATCTTTTAGGATTTGAAATAGTTCAGCTGGAATTCCACCACATTCACTGGCTTTGTTTGTAGTGATACTTTCTAAGGCCCACTTGACTTCACATTCCAGGATGTCTGACTCTAGGTGAGTGATCACATCGTCATGGTTATCTGGGTCATTAAGATCTTTTTTGTATTTTGTGTATTCTTGCCACCTCTTATTAATATCCTCTGCTTGTATAAAGTCCATATGTTTATTGTGCACATCTTTGTGTGAAATGTTCCCTTTGTATCTCTATTTTTTGGAAGGGATCTATATTATTTCCCATTCTGTTGTTTTCATTTATTTATTTGCATTGTTCATTTAGGAAGGCTTTCTTATCTCTCTTTGCTATTTTTTGGAACTCAGATGTGTATATCTCTCCTTTTCTCCCTTGCCTTTTGCATCACTTCTCTTATCAGCTACGTGTAAGTCCTCCTCAGACAACTTTTTTTTTTTTTTTGCATTTCTTTTTCTTGGGGATAATTTTGACCACAACCTCTTGTACAATTTTAAGAACTTCTGTTCATAGTTCTTCAAGCACTCTGTCAATCAGATGTATTTTCTTGAATCTATTTGTCACTGCCACTGTATAATAATAAGGGATTTGATTTAGGTCATATCTGAATGACCTACTGGTTTTCCCTACTCTCTTCAATTTCAATCTTAATTTTACAAGAACGAGTTCATGATCTGAGCTACAGTCAACTCCAGGTCTTGTTTTTACTGACTGTAAGGAGCTTTTCCATCTTTGGATGCAAATAATATTATCAATTTGATTTTGGTATTGACAACCTGGTGTGTTTGCTATGACCAGTGTGTTCTCGGCAAAACTCAGTTAGTCTTTGCCCCACTTCATTTGTGTTCCAAGGCCAAACTTGCCTGTTAGTCCAGGTATCTCTTGCCTTCCTACTTTGAATGCCAGTCTCCTATGATTAAAAGGACTTCTTTGATTGGTGTTAGTTCCAGAAGGTCTTATAGGTCTTCACAGAACTGTTGTTTAACTTCACCTTCTTGGCATTAGTTATTTGGAACATAGACTTGGATTACTGTGATATATAATGGTTTGCCTTGGAAACTTATATTCCTATGTCATGGTCATCCACACTATTAATTTTGAATTTTTATGTTCAGGTAATTGAGTTTTCACTATGTTGAATCACCATATTTTAAATACTGTTGCTAAGTCACTTCAGTTGTGTCCAACTCTGTGTGACCCAAGACAGCAGCCCACCAGGCTCCTCCATCCCTGGGATTTTCCAGGCAAGAACACTGGAGTGGGTTGCCATTTCCTTTTAATAAATAATCACATGATTTTACCTAATCTTTCTTTTATTTCATCCCAGTTTAAACCTCAGTGGCACTGTCACTGTTTCCAAATTTAACAAATTTGTCACTTGGGAAACTATGGACTTTGAATGTGAATTTGGGGGTAAGATATTATCACATGTTAGCATTTTTACTGTGTTCATTTTTCATGAGTCCTGTAAGATTTACTTCTTCACTTGTATGATGCACAATAGCATACCTGACTTTCAGAATGATTTGCAGATAAGCAATGTGTTACAGGTAAAATATGAAGCAAAGTGTCTGAAATAAAGTTAATACCAGTAGTTATCTCTATCATGAACTTCATCACTCTTAGCTGTAGATGAGAGGAATATATATATATAATAAATGATATATAATACACATTATAATATAGAATTAATTATAGTGGATGGTATATATTATATTATAACATATTATATGTAATAAAATACATTATAGCTCATGTATTCATCTCATATGTATTATGATAGTTTGTATATTATGTGTATTATAGTATATTGAATATTATATATATTGTATGTATTATAATACATACATAATGCATATTATAGGTATACCATTTAACATAATGCTATATATATATAATATAATGTAATACAATGTATGATGTGATATACAATATACAAGTATATATTAGAATATAGGATATATTTGTTTTATTATGTACCATATATTTATAGTATTATATAATATATTACATACATATAATCATAGGGACAGCCCAGCAGTCCAGTTCTTAAAACTCCATGCTTGCAATGCAGGGGTCAAGGGTTCTATCTCTTATCAGAGTACTAAGACCCCATGACATGTTGCATGGCATGGTCAGGAAAGTAAATTAAAAATTATCATCTCTCTCTCTCTCTCTCTCTCTCTCTCTATATATATATATATATATATATATGGAGAAGGCAATGGCAACCCATTCCAGTGCTTTTGCCTGGAAAACCCCGTGGACAGAGGAGCCTGGTAGGCTGCACTCCATGGGGTTGCTAGGAGTCGGACAGGACTGAGCGACTTCTCTTTCACTTTTCACTTTCATGCATTGGAGAAGGAAATGGCAACCCACTGTCTTGCCTGGAGAGTCCCAGGGACGGGGGGTGCCTGGTGGGCTGCTGTGGGGCCCTAAATGGGAAACCTTAAAAACAAAGGGGCTAGCTTTGCGGTTGAAAACCTAAGATGGTGCCTGGCAGAAGAGATGGGGGCCGGGTCTATGTTGTCTGTCAAAATTTTTAATTGGCTCTCTTGATTTCCATGCATGTACACAGTGTGTGATCTCTATAGACTCCTGTTATAATGAAGGTGACAATTTGACCTTTAACGTGATTGGTGCAACTATGGAAAGTCCCTCCTAAAACCATCCTTTTTGTCTATATAAGTTGGGAGTTTGCAACAATAAACCGGAACTGCTTCGACGGAACCCCTGTCGCGTCTGATTGTCTCTCACTCGCTGAGGGGCTGGGTTGGCGGACAGCAGGCTCACCTCTCCTTGGGAACCCCTCGGCTTTGCTGAGGGAAGTTCCACTGCCTCCACTCTTTCTGCGGAGCGCCCCCGCAGGCTGCCATCTCTGGAGCTGCACAGAGTTGGACACAACTGAAGTAACTTAGCAGCAGCAGCAGCTATATATATATATATACACACACACACACTATATATATATATGCATACACACACCTATATAATTATAAAAGAATATGTGAGCATGAGCATATTTGCTAGCAAAAATGCATATATATATATATATATATATATATATATGATGTAAAGATGGGTATTGTCAAGAGAAACTTGGTTTACAAAAGGAAGTATTGGAGGTCTTTTAATGTATTTTCCTATATCCTTTATATTTATTTCTTTTTGTATAGTGAGGAGAGGAAAGACTTTCTGGAAATAAAATAAAATTTGGGTTTGTACCTTAGTATGATGTAGTCATTATCCATGCCAATGAAACCAGTGGAGTAAATGAGATTTGAGTTATGATTTCCATTAAGTATTTTGGTTAGGGGTAAATTCAACTTGGTAGTTTAAAATTCATCCCCTGTGTATTCTTGCTGCTATATAAATTTATCTAAATTAACTCATTTTTAAAGAAAACCCCTTAAAATTTAGAAGTACCAATCACATCAATATTAAAAATAAACGTTACTTAGTTTAATAATCAAAAAACTTTTGACAGATTATTCTCTGTATCCACAGTATACTTCCCAAAGATATATAGACTCTCAAATAAAGTGTCCTGCAATGTAAATCTTGAAACAGGCAAATAAATTATGCTGTTAAGTAAACATTGGTAAAAAAAAGAAAAAGATAAACTCAGTTGCCTTACAACAATTAATCAAGCTTGTGTAGACAACACCATATTTTGTAAAATTTTTGAAATTAGGATTTTGTTGTTTTTAATTGATCCATAGGTACTCTGAGTCATGTTGCAATAAATGTTAAATTCTTGAATCAATATACTATGTATGCATTCTAGCATAGCTAGTTAAGTTAATAAGAGTGTGAGGTTCAGGAGGCAAGTCATTGATTATTCTCCCCACACTGTCTGAGCCTCAAGTAGTTACACACTAAATATTAACTTTATGAACTCTGGTCATCCATCTTACAAATGTGTGTCATTGATGATAAAAAATTACCTTAATAGTATAGATAACACTATTTAGTCATTCTAATATCTAGGGACTAAAGCAATAGTCTGTCACCCAAAACGCTTTTTCATTCTAAGGAGAAAAAAAAAGAAAAAAAAACCTGCTTCCAAAGATTGCAGTTATAAAATTTTGGATGTATTTTTCTTTCTTTCTTTCTTTCTTTCTTTTTTTTTTGTTCAAAGATATTCAAAACTGGTAAAAATAGGAAAAGCTGTCTGAATATATGTTTTGGACATAACTATAAGCCCTAGAGAGCAAAACTCCTGAAATATTTTAAATGGGAAAATTAATTACCACTGTCAACATTTTGGTGTTATTTTGTTGTCTTGTTCATATAGCCATCATTACAAAAGTCCCTTTTTTCAATAGTTCATTCAGTCACTCATGTCTGACTCTTTGTGACTCAATGGACTGCAACACGACAGGCCTCCCTGTCCATCATCAACTCCTGGAGTTTACTCAAACTCATGTCCATTGAGTTGGTGATGCCATCCAAACTTCTCATCATTTGTCGTCCCCTTTGTCCTTCACCTTCAATCTTTCCCAGCATCAGGGTCTTTTCAAATGAGTCAGTTCTTCTCATCAGGTGGCCAACAGATTGGAGTTTCAGCTTCAGCATCAGTCCTACCAATGAACATTCAGGACTGATTTCCTTTAGGATGCACTAGTTGTGTCTCCTTGCACTCCAAGAGACTCTCAAGATTATTCTCCAACATTGCAGTTCAAAAGCATCAATTCTTTGGCACTCAGCCTTCTTTGTAGTCCAACTCTCACATCCATACATGACTACTGGAAAAACCATAGCTTTGACTAGATGGACCTTGGTTGGCAAAGTAATGCCTCTGCTTTTTAATATGCTGTCTAGGTTGGTCATAACTTTTCTTCCAAGGAGCAAGCATCTTTTAATTTAATGTTGACCAAAAAATAAAATTGACAAATAAGAATTTTCCTCCACTGATTCTTAGTATCCTGATTTTAAAAATTGGCATTACTATATGCCTAGAAATGTTGTAAGGAATAAATATTTTTTATGAAGTAAATATTTTCTGGAATCCCCCTTGATTTTCTCCATGATTCACTGAATGTTGGTAATTTGATCTCTGGTTCCTCTGCTTCTTCAAAACCTAGCTTGTACATATGAAAGTTCTTGGTTCACATATTGCTGAAACCTAGCATGAAGGATTTGGGGCATAATTTTATGAGCACATGAAATGAGTGCAATTGTACGGTAGTTTGAACATATTTTTACATTATGTCTCTTTTAATTGGAATTAAAACTGACCTTTTCCAGTCCTGTGGCCACTGTTGAGTTTTCCAAATTGCTGGCATATTGAGTGCAGCACTTTCACAGCATTATCTTTTAGGATTTGAAATAGCTCAACTGGAATTCCATCACCACCACTAGTTTTGTTCATAGTGATGCTTCCTAAAGCCCACTTGATTTCACACTGTAGGATGTCCACCTCTAGCTGAATAACCATACTGTCATGATTGTCTGAGTTACTGAGACCCTTTTTGTATAGTTCTGCTGTGTATTCTTGACATGTCTTCTTTATCTCTTCTGTTGTTGTTAGGTCCTTGCAATTTCTGTCCTTTATCATGCACATCCTTGCATGAAATGGCCCCTTGATATCTCCAGTTTTCTTGAAGAGATCTCTGTTTCCCACTCTATTGTTTTCCTCTCTCTCTCTCTCTCTCTTTTTTTTTTTTTTTTGCACTGCTCATTTAAAAAGGCTTCTTATCTCTCCTTGCTGTCCTATGGAAATCTGTATTCAGTTGGATATGTCTTCCCCTTTGTCTCTTGACTTTTGCTTTTCTTCTTTCCTCAGTAACTTGTAAAGCCTCCTTAGACAACCACTTTGCCTTCATGCATTTCTTTTTCTTTGAGATGGTTTTGGTCACTGCTTCCTGTACAATGTTGCAAACCTCTGTCCATAGTTCTTTAGGCACTCTGTCTATCACATCTAATCCCTTGAATATCTTGACTTCCTACTTCTGCATTCCAGTCACCTATGATGAAAAGGACATCTTTTTTGGTGTTAGTTCTAGAAAGTCTTATATGTCTTCATAGAACTGGTCAACTTCAGCTTCTTTGGCATCAATGGTTGGCACATAACCTTGGATTACCCTAATATGAATGGTTTACCTTGGAAATAAACCTAGATCATTCTGTCATTTTTGAGATTGCATCCACATAGTGCATTTTGGACTTTTCTTGCCTATGAGGGCTACTCTATTTCTTCTTGGGGATTCTTACCCACAATAATGTTTATCTGAATTAAATTTATCCATCCCTGTCCATTTAGTTCTCTGAGAGCTTCCCTTGTGTTTCAGCTGGTAAAGAATCCACCTGCAATGTGGGAAACCTGGGTTCAATCCCTGGGTTGGGAAGATCCCCTGGAGAAGGGAAAGGCTGCTCACTGCAATATTCTGGCCTGGAGAATTCCATGGACTATAAAGTCCATGGGGTGCCAAAGAGTCAGACATGCCTGAATGACTTTTGCTTTCACTTTTCACTTAGTTCTCTGATTCCTTAATGTTGATGTTCAACCTTGCCACCTCTCCCTTTATCACATTCAATTAATCTTTATTCATGGACCTAAACGTCCAGGTTCCTATGCAATATTGTTCTTTACAGCATTGGACTTTACTTTTCAAAACCAGTCACACCCACCACTATCATTTCCACTTTGGCCTAGTCACTTCATTATTATTGGTGCTATTAGTAATTGCCCTCTGTTCTTCCCCAGTAATATACTGGACACCCTCCAACCTGGGGGTGCTCATCTTCCAGTATCTTTTTTTTTTTTTCACACTATCCATGGGGTTCTCCAGGCAATAATACTGAATGGGATGGCCATTTCCTTGTCCAGTGGCCCTCATTTTGTAAGAACTCTTCGCTATGACCCATCTACTTTTGTGACCCTGCCCAGCATGGCTCATGGCTTCATCAAGTTATGCAAGCCCATTTCCCACAATAAATGCATGAAGTGGCCCCTTGATATCTCCAGTTTTCTTGAAGAGATCTGTGTGTTTCCCACTTTATTGTTTGCCTCTCTCTCTCACAACAGATTCATGGTTGTGATCCATTAAGTGGGCTCTTCTCTGTGGTTCTGGCAATAAACTGATTTTAGCTCAGGGTTTCATAATTTTCCAATGTCCAGACAGAGCCTCTGTAAGGACATCATTTTGCTGTATGGGATACCATCTTCAGTAAAAGCATGACAGCAATAACCTTATATAAAATTTCTACAACTAATTAAGAAGAGAGAACTATTTATTTCTTCTGAGGAAGCTAAAGAGGCAGTGGTAGGAACTTGGCACTGATTTTAGCCTTGGTGTACTGTCTACCTCACAATTGTTATTACTAGAAACAGGAGTCATGAGAAGTCAATTCGAGGAGGGAAATCTATTCTAATAATCCTATGTTTTAGGAATAATGAGTATAAAACTTAATTTCTATCAATAAAGGTGATAGGACTTCATACCATGCAAGTTTGAGTCAGACAAAGAGACCAATCTGAGAAAACATATTCAATAAATGCTGTAAATGATGAGCACTTGGGTCTTTTCTAGATATATCTTTTTCTCACTTTACTTGCTGCTGTCAGGTAAAACACCACCCCCTTTCCCATAAACTTATTTTAGGATAAACTGAAAATATGCCTTGAGAAATGTGCATAAAGATTCTCTATTACAAAATATCCCAAGCCATTTCAACACAAAGAGGAACTGTGAATTTCAAAGAAGACAGTATGATCTGGGGGAACCTCACCACCTTGTTGAATACAGAAGCTATTTGTAGAAATTGCATTTGTCCAGAAAATATTTGGGGTAACATAATCAATTCAGAAGTAAGGTTTTGTTTTTGTTTTGTTTTGGTTTGTTTTAATTGGTGAATAGAAATTTACAGTTTCTGATCTAAGGTTCTTCTCCAACTCAAACAATACAATATTGTGACTTCAGAAAAATTCTTTTTGCTCCCAGTACTTCTAATTTTTCTTCCATCTTAAATAAAAAATAGGAATCTTATTGTATATCTGAAGTATTATTTCTTGAATTAAGTTTGATATTCAGTGTATGGGACTTGATGTGTATGTATCTACTTTATCAATTTAAAAACATTACAGACTGTCTGATTCAATATGGATCAAAATTTTCTGTGAAAATGTTCAGATTTTTCCATTATTGCTGAGTGCTGTTCCATAATTCTCACCATCATTTTTATGGCCCTATATATATTGATGGGGAAAACATCAAAGTTCAATAACCCAAGAGTCACAATTCAATCAGTTCAATAAAACCAAGAAGGAAAATTAAACTATGACAACTAAACCATAAATGTCAGATAAATTAAATTTTGCTCTAATATCTTAGGCATTAAATATTTTAAGAAGTGATTTTTTTTCTTACTGACTAAATGTGGAAGAACTGGATAATGAAAATCGGCTTATGAAAAAGGGATCATTTATTCTCAGATGTGCATTAATTCCAGTTTTACATATTATGGAGGTTTATGAACTTTATTGAAATCCTTAATAACATCTGGAAATTACTTTATGTGTTCCAGGTTAAAAACATCAGACCTCTTTTTGGAATAAACTTGAAGGAAGAAAAAAAGAACACCTGTTTTCTTTACAAAAGCCTTTTTCTTGAGTAGTTGATAGATATAGTTCTAGCAAGTTAGCTCATTAATTTAGAGCTGATACTTGCAAACCAAGGTCATCATTTCATCCTGTAAGTTGTTCTGCTTCTCTGGCCACAAACTTCACTGATAACCTTGATCTGACATCTTCAGAGCTTACAACGTTGATAGCAAGAGGGATTTAACTAAGTGAACCTTGAGAGTTGAGCCCAAACCATGATGTTATTGACAAACAAGCAAGAGTTCATGGACTGCTGACAATGAGGAAAGAATGGCACCCTTACAGAGAAAAGATAGTATGTTTTCAAGCTGAATCAGGGCACTGGTGATTTAGAAAAGTGCACAACTTTTAATTTCATGTCCAAAATAAAGTAACATAATAAAGATAAGTTTTAACTTAGGTGACTCATAAAAAGCTAGAAAATTAGAGGAAAAGAATCTATAAATATTAATGCAGGTTTGTGTGCACAGTGCACAATGAGGTCGAACTGAAATACTGGAGTTTGGAGCAGAGAAAGGTCTATTCCAGGACCATGAAAGATGTGTGGCTCATCCTCAAAAAAGCTCCAAGCTCCCTGAAGAGTTTTAATAAAGTAGTTTTACAAGACAGGTGAGGGAGGTGATGTTACAGACTATGTATTCAGATCTTGATCCTCTGATTGGCTGATTTGATAATGAGGGAAAAGAGTGGTATCACAGGACTTAAAATTCTCAATCTTTAGGCTCCCAGAGTCCTGGGGCTACCTGTGATGGTCATCAAGTAATTAACCTCTTCCATTTGGTGGGATTTTTCACTTCTGCAAAACAACTCTGGAAATTTTCATCAAATACCATTATGTAGGAGGTTTCTCAGGTCACACAGTGGCAAAGAATCCACCTGCAAATGCAAGAGACATTAGAGTCCTGGACTTGATCTCTGAGTTGGGAAGATCCCTTGGAAGAGAAAATGGCATCCTGTTCCAGTATTCTTGGATGGAAAATTTCATGGACAGAGGAGCCTGTCACGCTACAGCCCATGGGGTCATAAAGAGTTGGACATGACTAAACACACATGCATGCCTGCTCACATGTACATACTATTATGTAGGTTCTTCAGACAGGAGTTAAAGCAGAGAATATAAGGAAGTCCTGTCCCAGGATGGCTTCAACATAGAACTGTTGTCCATTTACTAGGAAAACTAGGAAAAATGTGAAAAAGGTTTGCTATTATTCCTTGGTATGGAACAAAACTACTTGTTTCTTCACACACATTTTTATTATCATATTAATAACTGAATTATGTTCTTTAAAAACTAACAAATTAATTTTAACAAAATTTTAAACAGAAAAATAAAGAATTTTTGATGATATAAAAGATAAACTATTTCAACATGTATTTATGCTTTATAATTTCAATGTAGTGTTTTGGCATTAGACATAGAATCAGAATGTGGCATTAGACCTGGAATTATAGGATATACAACTAGTAGTGGGTAACCTACTTCAAGTTTCTTTCTTCACTAGTGGGAAAAATTCACATACTTTTATTAGGTCCCTCTTCTCATTTCTTTTTGCCTTCCTTGAGTACCAAGAGTCTTGGAGCTCTCTTTGGTAGTGGTGATGGTTTAGTTACCAAGTTGTGTCCGACTCTTGCAACCCCCATGGACTGTAGCCCACCAGACTTCTTTGTCCCTGCGATTCTTCAGGCAAGAATAGTGGAGTGGGTTGCCATTTCCTTCTCTAGGGCATCTTCTCGACCCAGGAACTGAATTGGGGTCTCCTGCATTGTAGGCAGATGATTTGCTAACTGAGCTGTGAGGGAAGCCCAGAGCTTTCTTTAGGTATAGGGTATTGTTCACCTGGGCTTCCCAGGTGGCACTATTGGTAAAAAACCCACCTGCCAATTCAAGACACATAAGAGACTGGCTGGATGCCTACCTTGGTAATATCCTTGGAGGAGGGCATGGCAACTATTTTTTGCCTCAAGAATCCCATGGACAGAGGAGCCTGGTGGAGTACATTCGATGGGCTCACAAAGAGTCAGATGACTGAAGCAACTTAACTAAGCCCAGCAACACTCATTCATCTGGTACATACTGTTAGGGAGAAGGGCATTATTCAATTTTAACCTCATAGGGCTCCTCTCTGCACCTTCAGAGCTGATAAAAATCAGTGAAAGCTTCAGTATGAGTGTGCTGTTCATGTCTAGCATCCAGTACACCTCAAACAATCTGCAATAAAGCAGATGATTTATCATCTTTCAAAAACAAAAGGAATCAAACAAATGAAAAGTTACTGAATTAAAGCTTGAACTTAATTTCTACTGTAAGTCTAGGTTAAGGAACTGGCTATTACTGCTCTGTCCCCTCATCTCCATGACATTCCTAGGAAGCACAGACCATGTTTATTTTTTTAAACTCTATTGCCTATGACATTGCCTGACAGAGAAGGCAGTGTTTCATAGATCATTGTTAAATGTGTGATGGAAAGAAATAGTTAATGAAAAATTAAATTATTGTTGTTACAGTAATTGTTATACATGTGGAACTATAAAATTGATTCTCACATAATAGCATCAAAAACATTAATTTTCACATAGACAAAGATATACATGTGGATTTTAAAATGTACCAGTGTAGAAGAAAATATAGAGCATACTTTTAACTTTATAACTGGATGGATTTAAAGATAAACACACAAATATTGAATAATGGAACTTACTTACCAAAGCTTTTAAATAATTTTAAAACAGAGATATTATCAGCAGGATGAAAATCTGAGATACATACTGGAAGAAGATACCTACAAGATATTAAAAAAAAAAAAGTGCCCAGGGAAGCCCTGTATATATACACAGGGAGTGAATCATATGCTTTTATATCTTATGCATGGCATGTATTCAACCTCATAAAAATAAACTCATTTTTGAGTGAGTATTCACATTTGAACAGTAGTTGATTATGTATAAAATATACAAGTTTAGAAAAGTAGCTTGTATCAATAAAAACTGATAAATTAAACTATTAATAATTCATTTACTTATTCTGCCATATTATTCTTTGGATATAATCATAAAGGCAATAACATTTGCAAGGTGACACACAGAAATTACAGTTCAAATTGCTTTTTCCAAACATTCAGGCTTCTAACTGACAAGAATCTTTGGCATCTTATTCTATCATCAAGATTTTTCCACAAACATATTCTAATATTTATATTTCATTAATCAACAAGAAAAGAAACTCAGATACTGAAATAGACAAAGTAAATGAATATATAATTCTTATGATGGAAATATGACTAGGCAGTAAAAGTAAAGACATAAATCAATAAAACTTATTAGAAAAGTTACAAAATGCAAATTAAAACAGATATGATATACCATTTAATTGGCAAAAGAAGGTAAAATCTTATAATACACATTGTCGGAAAACTCACAGAAATTAAAACTTTCACATTTTATTTTATCAATGGGTAAACTTGCTAAAGCAGCTTTGAATAACAAAGCTAATTATCAATCAATTCAGCTCAGTTCAGTCATTCAATTTTATCTGACTCTTTGTGACCCCATGAATCGTAGCATGCCAGGCCTCCCTGTCCATCACCAACTCCCAGAGTTCACTCAGACTCAAGTCCATCAAGTCAGTGATGCCATCCGCCATCTCATCCTCTGTCGTCCCCTTCTCCTCCTGCTCCCAATCCCTTCCAGCATCAAAGTCTTTTCCAATGAGTCAAGACTTCACATGAGGTGGCCAAAGTACTGGAATTTCAGCTTTAGCATCATTCCTTCCAAAGATATCCCAGGGCTGATCTTCAGAACGGATTGGTTGGATCTCCTTAGAGTCCAAGGGACTCTCAAGAGTCTTCTCCAACATCACAGTTCAAAAGCATCAATTCTTCAGCATTCAGCCTTCTTCACAGTCCAATTCTCACATCCATACACGACCACAGGAAAATCAGAGCCTTAACTAGACGGACCTTAGTTGGCAAAGTAATATCTCTGCTTTTGAATATGCTATTTAGGTTTGTCAATTAATTAAATAAAACTATATTAAAGATAAAAGTGTACTGATCCTACCACCATCAATTCCACCCTAAAATATAATTTCTGAGCAATTTTAAATGTGTGTTTAAGAAGATATTTAAACACATTTTTAATTTTGAAATGTTTATAATAAAACTATTTGGAAAAACCATAAATGTCAAAAAATGGTAATTGTGAGGTATGAGATAGATGAGTCCCTTACTGGACACCTAGTAATATCAAGTGGAGTAAAATTCATGCTTTTTCTCAACCAGACACTCCAAGGATAAAACTAGTGGCAAAAACTGAACTCTGCTAAAGCAAAGAAATAAAATGTCCACTTCAGAGATCAAGGAGGACTTCCTTGTCAACCCCAAACTGGGAGAGTGGGGGCCAAAAAGTAAGGTGGCCCTACTGCATAAGAAGTTTGGATATGTGCCCTTAGGCCTCTGTGGTGGGATCTATCTTAGAAAAATGCTGCACATGAATCTTAGGGAGGATTCATAGACCTAAGGTGTGATGAAAGAAAGAAGATAATAAGCCAAAGGTAAACAAACATCTGGAAGGGCTGTTCTACATAAGTGATTTACACTGCCACCTTACTGTGTTCCTCCTCACTCAGGATGCCAGCACTCCTCTCCAGGATGTGTATCTCTGCCTAGCTTCTGAGTGCTGATGTACTGTTCTCATTAGGGAGGGTGCTCATACCCTTTCTCTCCAGGTGTGTAACTCTGCCTTGTTTTTGACTGACTGCATTTCTGACTTAGGATGTCCCCACTCTCTTAGGGTGTGAAGTTTTGCCTTGCTTTTGGCTTATATAAGCAACCTGCTTTTCTATGTGCTCTCCTATACATTATGCCATGTCTCTAATAATAAACTTTTTACTGTTTTTACAGTTTTTGCCTCCTTGAGATATTCTTGCTTTCACACGGGGTAAACAACCAGGGCCACTTTGCCTCTAGCCTCTCGCCCCTGGTGGTATAATGGCTAGGACTTAGTTTTCATCCAGGTTACCCTTTCCTGGGAAAGGAACTAAAATCTCTTTTGAGGATGTTCATTGTTCTCCTTCCAAGATCAATTGCATAATTAAATTGTAAAATAGTCACAAAATGTGCTATGCGCTCAGTCACTCATTTGTTTCTGATTCTTTGTGGTCCCATGGACTGTGGTCCACCAGACACCTCTGTCCATGGAATTTCCCAGGCAAGAATTCTGCAGAAAGTTGTCATTTCCCACTCCAGGGAATCTTCCTAAATCAGAGATTGAATCCATGTTTCTTGCAATTCCTGCATCGGCAGGAAAATATTTTACCACTATGCCCCCTGGGAAGCCCCATTCACAAAATATAACAATGCAAAATATTGATGTATTGTTACAGATATATTTAAGAATTATTTTTAAATTTGTAGTTAAAAAATAAGTTTTAGAATTATACATGTAAAGAACATGATTTATATTGCACTTTAAAATATTAAAACAATTATATTTTACTAATATTATGCTATATAACATGTATATTATATATACACACACATAAGGTTTACATAGCTTTAGAAATATTTAACTCTATAGTAGTTTTGAACTTTGAAGTAGAAGAAAAATGATAAAATCAGGAAGAAACATATTGTGGATCCAACTTTATAATTCTATACGTTAAATTTGCACATTGATTAAGATATAGAACAGACATGAAACTATTACTTGAAACTAAATATATAAAAATTAAATATATGAAACTTGGTTGAATAAATGAATGTTCAGGTAGAGGGAACATGCAGTCTCGTTGGTCACATAACTGTGCTTTATTCTTACTATCCAACATTTTCTACATAGGGACGTGATGAGGACTAAGTGTATTTACACTGAAAGCATTTGAGAATTACTGCTTTGAATCTCCAAACTATTATTCCTTCTTTCTACTGTACCAAGTGGGAAATTAAGGGGAAGGAAGAACCAAATAATTTAGTTTGTGATCTCTGACTACCAGAGCCAGTGCTGGAGATGCTTTTCCAAGTGAGTCCATATCTATAATGAAATCACTAATTGAATCTTCTACATATACCTTTCCTCCTCAATTATGAAACGTGTATTAGAAACATCTAATAATACTTATACAGCCAAGAAAATATCAAATATGTAAAAATATTAATATTTTAAATAATTATAATACTGTTCTTCCAATGTTAACATGTTTTTTTTTCATTTGTTGAAGTTCTTTATTTATTTTGTACCAATTAATATTACTTATTTTAATTTTTTCCTCCTTTTTTGCACCAAGATTTCTAACAATTCTTTTCCCAGGCAGTCACATCTACCATACAGAATTCTCAAAAATAAACCATGAGACAAGTAATTAAATGCTGGTGGTTTTTATGGAAAGTGATTTTGGGAAGAATCAGTGAAGATCAGGCAGAGTGTGACAGGAAGGGAAGATATGCAATCCTTAGTTCCCACTTAGCATGTTACCACTGTGGATGCATGGCATGCATGCATGTGTGCTCCCTCATGTCTGAATCTGTGAGTCCATGGGCTTTAGGCCACCACCTCTTCTATCTATGAAGTGTTCCAGGCAAGAATACTGAAATGAGTTATAGTTTCTTCCTCCAGGGGATCTTCCCACTCCTGACCCAGGATAATTGAAACTGAACCTTTCAGAAGAACCCAAAAAACTGGTAGAACCGTCTCAAGATCAAACAATCATTAAATGTGAAAGTAGCATTTATTTGAATGTCCAGTCCTTATTTCTTACTTCTATGACATTCATTTATCATCAAATCAGGATGCTTTGCTAACACTGAACAGATCCTCATGGTACCAGAGGAAGACTTTGAATCAAGAAGCAGCTGAAAGACTTGAGTCCTTGAGATAAGAAGCTACAGGCAAATCAGCTGTCCACAAGCTTTGTACTTCAGGGTGAACTCAGGTGTGTAGAAGGAAATGGAGTGAGACATCAATTGCATTCACTGCAGCCAGCTCCCAATCTTCCTTATACCTATGTTTTCATTTTCTTATTTTCAAGACTTATACAATCTCCACTTTTCCAGCATTTTTAAATCTCTTTTCCACTTCTTTAAATATCAGATTCCCTGATTGGCCACAGTAAATTACAGGATAAGAGAACCCTCAGAATTTTAAAGAAGAAAGCATTTTTCTCTACAGTATAGGCTCTTCATTGTTTTAATACTGCTAAAGTTTGGATTCATATTATGCTTTTAGTCAGGAGAATCTTCACTGAGCAAATGATATGCAATAATTTATTGTTCAACCGCTCAGTCATGTGTGACTCTCTGACCCCATGAACCAGGCTTTCCCGTCCTTCACTCTTTCCTGGAGTTTGCTCAGACTTATGTCTATTGAGTCGGTGAGGTGATCCAACCATCCCATCCTCTGTCATCCCCTTCTCCTGCCTTCAATCATTCCCAGCATCAGGGTCTTTTCCACTGAGTCGGCTCTTCACATTAAGTGGCTGAAGTCTTGAAATTTCAAGGACATAAAACAACATGGATTCAGACATGTAGATCCTATAGGATCACAGTTAAAGACTTATAGATGCAAAATATTAGGCTACATATACTGTGTGCTAAAAATTCAAAACACTTTCTGTGGCTTATAAAGTACTCTCTTACCTGTTTCACAGATGTCTCACTAACTCTCTTCTAATACCTTTTCTCCCTAGCTTGCTATACTCAAGCCAGCCAGCTTCCTTTTATCTCAAACATATCAAAAATGCTTGTGCTTCTGTGCTTTCTTTTCTCCTACACCAGGGACTCTGCTTCCAAGGACTTTGCAAGAATCCTTCCAATTTGTGCACATTATTTGGAACACTGGTCAAAAATATCACCTCTTCCAGAAAGTCTCCTTGATTCTACCATTAAAAAGAGCACCACACAGATGACTCTATAGCCCATTTACCCTGATTTGTTTTTGTCTTCAAATAAACAAGCCAAAAATATTTATTTTTTTACCACTTATTAGCTATGTCACCCATCTTGAATGTAAGCTACTTCATAGGAAAGACATTGTCTCTGTTTAATGCTGTATTTCTAGTATCTGGTAGAGTTTATTGAATACAAATAAGCAGAAAATATTTTGAATAAATAAGCATACCACTTCTTTATTAATTCTTTCATGGTATTAATGTATAATATCAGTATATATAATCTCTAAGGAGGATCTTTGTTTTATTTGCTTTTACCACCAAGGCATAATATATACTCAGGTACATGTATTTGCTCAATGCTGAATATATTAATCATCACACTAAAAAATCAATGCATCTAAGGTACACATATAACTGAGGTCAACAAACTGTCGTTAGACTAAAGCTTTATGTGCTTCTACTGAGGGAGTAGTCACTTCTTTCATTAAATGCATCCTGCTCTTGGGAATACTAAAAACTACCTAGAATAATGAAAGAGAATGGTTTAGTTGCTTACACAGGAAATTTTGTCTACGAAACTGATGAAGACATTGATATTTTCTGAGGTCCAGAGCTTTTGTTTTGTTTATTTGCTTTGTTTGATCTTTCTTTGAATTCTGAAACTTTTTTTAACACAACTATCTGCAGTCACAATATAATAATCAAAGATAATCTAAATATCAACAAACTAATTCTAAAGTTGATATGGAAAGGAGAAACATCCTGAATAGCTAATACAAGATTGAAAGAGTTGAAGAGTGTTGGAGAATTGACACTATCATACTTCAACAGTTATATATAGCGACAGCAATCAAGACAATGTGAAAGAAAACACATCAGTGAAACAGAACAGAGGACCCAGAAGTACAGCAAAATAGACAGAGTAAAATATGCAATGATCTTTGACAAAGTAACAAAAGCAATACAATAAAGCAAAGAAATATTTCCAACATACCTTGCTGAAAAACTGGACATTCACATGGGGGAAAAAAGACCTTACACCCTTCACAAAAATTAACTAAAAATGGAAATTAAATATAAATGTAAAATACAAAACTGCAAAGCTTCTTAAATGCAACATAGGAGAAAAATAGGAGGATCTTAGGTATAGTAGTGGTTACTCTTTAGATAAAACTCCAAAGGCATGACCCATGAAAAAATAACTGATTATCTGGGCTGCATTAAAATTAAGAACTTTTGCACAGTGAAAGAAAGTATAAAGAGAATGAGAAGACAAGTCACACTCTGGGGGAAGAAGGTTTGCAAGACACATTTGATAAAGTTCTGTTATCCAAAAATATACAAACATATTTTAAATTCAACATTAAGGAAGTAAATACCCTGATTAAAAATATACAAATTGTACAGGAGGCAGGAATAAAAATCATCTCCAAGAAAAAGAAATGCAAAAGGCAAAATGCTTGTCTGAGAAGGAACTGCAAATAGTTGAGAAAAGAAGAGAAGCAAAAGGCAAAGAAGAAAAGGAAAGATATATCCATCTGAATGCAGAGTTCCAAAGAATAGCAATGAGGAATAAGAAAGCATTCCTAAGTGATCAATGAAAAGAAACAGAAGAAAACAATAGAATAGGGATATCTTCAAGAAATTTTAGAGATCTCTTAAGAAAATTACAGATATACCAAGGGAACATTTCATGCTAAGATGGAATAAAGGAAAAAACGGTATTTACCTAACAGAAGTATAAGATATTAAGAAGATTTGTAAGAATACACAGAAGAAATATATAAATATACAAAATATACAATCATATATACAAATATGCAAAATATAAATATACAATATACAAATATACAAAATGTAAATATACAAATATACAAAAGAAATATCCTAATGACTCAGATAACTGTAATGATGTGATCACTCACCTAGAGACAGACATCCTGGAGTGCGAAGTCAAGTGAACCTTAAGAAGCATCACTACAAACAAAGCTACTGGAGGTGATAGAATTCCAGCTGAGCTATTTCAAGTTCTAAATGATGATGCTGTAAAAGTGCCGCACTCAATATGCCAGCAAATTTGGAAAACTCAATAGTGGCCACAGGACTGGAAAAGGGCAGTTTTCATTCCAATCCCAAAGAAAGGCCATGTCAAAGAATGTTCAGTCTACCACACAGTTGCACTCATCTCATATGCTAGCAAAGTAATGCTGAAAATTCTACAAGCTAGGCTTCAACAGTGCATGAACTGTGAACTTCCAGATATTCAAGCTGAATTTAGAAAACGCATTAGAATCAGAGATCAAATTGCCAATATCTTTTGGATCATAGAAAAAGCAAGAGAATTCCAGAAAAAGATCTGCTTCTGCTTAACTGACTACACTAAAGCCTTTTACTATGTGGATCACAAGAAACTGTGGGAACTTCTTCAAGAGGTGAGAATACCAGGCCACATTACCTGCCTTGTGAGAAACCAGTATGTAGGTCAAGAAGCAAAAAACATTGAATAGACATTAGAGCCACAGACATTATAACCAGACATGAAACAAAGGACTGGTTCCAAATTGGGAAAGGAGTACATCAAGGCTGTATATTGTCACACTGCTTATTTAACTTTTATGCAAAGTGTATCATGCAAAATGTCAGGCTGCATGAAGCACAATCCAGAATCAAGATTTCCAAGAGAAATATCAGTAACCTCAAATATGCAGATGACACCACGCTAATGGCAAGAAGCAAAGAGGAACTAAAGTCTCTTAATTAAGGTGAAAGAGGAAAATGAAATAACTGGCTTAAAACTCAACATTTAGAAAACCAAGATCATGGAATTGGGTCCCAATAATTCATGGTAAACAGATGGAGAAACAATGGAAACAGTGACAGATTTTATGTTCTTGGACTCCAAAATCACTGCAGATAGTGACTGTAGCCTTGGAATTAAAAGACATTTGCTTCTAAGAAGAAAAACTATGGCAAACCTAGACAGTATATTAAAATGAAGACTTTTTACTTTGCCAACAGAGGTACATACAGTCAAAGCTATGACTTTTCCAGTAGTCATGTACAGATGTGAGAGTTGGACCATAAAGAAGGCTGCACACCAAGGAAATGATGCTATTAAACTGGTTTTGGAAGACTTTTGGGACTCACTTGGACTGCAAACCAATCAATACTAAAGGAAATCAACCCTGAATATTCATTAGAAGGACTGATTCTGCAGCTGAAGCTCCAATACTTTGGTCATGTGATTCAAAGAGCCAAATCATTAGAGAAAGTCCTGATGCTGGGAAAGAGTGAAGCCAGGAGGAGAAGGGGATGACAGAGGATGAGATGGTTGGATGGCATCACCAACTCAATGGACATGAGTTTGAGCCAGCTCTAGGAGATGATGAAGGATAGGGAAGCCTGGCATGCTTTAATCCATGGGGTGGGGAAGATTTGGATATGACTGGGCGACTGAAAAACAGCAAAGATCTTAAGAGGCATGTCACAAAAAGATCTACAGATGGAAGAATTAGCATATGAGAAGATGCTCCATATTATATGTCATCAGGGAAATGCAAATTACAATGAAATTCCAGTACACATCTATCAGAATGGCCAAATCTCACACCACTGACAAGACCTGATGTTAGTGAAGCAAGAGGAAATCTAATTCATTGCTGGTGGGAATGCAAAATGGTACAGCCACTTTGGATGCAGGGTGCAGGATGCTTGGGGCTGGTGCACCGGAATGACCTGGAGGGATTGTGCGTTGTGGGGGAGGTGGGAGAGGAGTTCGGGATTGGGAACATGTGTGCACCCATGGCAGATTCATGTCGATGTGTTGCAAAACCAATATAATATTGTAAAGAAAAAACATAATAATAAATAAAATTTTTAAAAGACATATTTGGAAGACTGAACATATTCTTAGACAATCCAGAAATTGTACTCTCAGGTATTTGCTCAAACAATTTGAAAATTTATGTCCACACAAAATCTGTATGCAAACATATAGCAGCTTTATCAATAATTGTAGTAACTTGGATTCAACAAAGATGTGTTTCAGTACGGGAATGGGTAAGCTGTATTACAGTCACACATGGGAATGTTTTTCATATTAAGCAGAAATGAGCTATCAAGACATGAAATTATATGGGAGAATATTAAATGCATTTTACTAAGTGAAAGAAAATAATGGGTACTATGCGATTCTAAGTATGTAACAGGCCTCCCTGGTACCTCAGACAGTAAAGAGTCTGCCTGCAATGCAGGAGACCTGGATTCTATCCCTGAATTTGGAAAATCTCCTGGAGAAAGGATTGGCAACTCACTCCAGGGCTGTTGCCTGGAAAATCCAATGGACAGAGGAGTATGGTGGGCTACAGTCCATAGGACTGCAAAGAGTTGAATACAACTGAAGGAAATGGCAGCTCACTCTAGTGTTCTTGCCTGGAGAATCCCAGGGACAGAGGAGCCTGGTAGGCTGCCATCTATGGGGTCACACAGAGTCGGACACGACTGAAGTGACTTAGCAGCAGCAGCAGAGCAATTAACACAAACAAGTATGTGACATCCTGGAAAAATATAAAACTACAGACACAGTAAAGAGATCAGTGGTTGCCACTTGTAGATAAGGTGAGCTTTGAGATAAACAGGTAAAGTAAATAAGATATTTATGATAGTGAAAATATTCTGTATTTTACAAATATGATAGATACATATCATTATAAATTTTGTAAATCCATAGAATGTGCAACACTGAGAGTGAACCATAATGTAAACTATGGTATTTGAGTTGCTATGATGTGTCAATATAGGCTCAGCAAGTATAGCAGATGTACCACTCTTAGGAGAGATGTTGATAATGTGGGAAGCTATGCATGCATGGGAGGCAGAAGATATGGGAAATCTCTGTGCTTCTACCCTATTTTTCTGTGAACCTAAAGCTGCTTTCAGAAAAGGAAGTCTTATGAAAAACAAAGCAAAACTAGCAACTTGTTATAGGAGTGGGATTTAGAATTTGTCAAAATATCTTGAGCTTTTGTAGTCCCAATTGACATACAAAATAGAGGAAAGCTTTTGAAATCTGAGAAAATCCCTGGTGAGGATATACAAGATGCTTACATGCTTGGGGAGCAGTGATAAAAGGCACATAATATATCACAAAATGTGAGTAATGAAGCTTAATGTGTCCTTACAATTACTGAGTCTAATATGAGCACATTTTATTGAAATTTTAAAATTTGAAATCCCAGAAAACTTCCGTATTGGATCAGGAAGCTAAGTAAATTCAGGGCATTCAGACAGCATTTACAAAAGGGCCAACCTCTGTCCAAATGTGTTTCCAGATAGGCCATGTATCAAAATCAGTGTGTTGTTGCTGTGTTTCCATCTAAATTGCAGTGAGAAGTTTTTGTTTTGGGAGCTTTTTTGTTTGTTTGTTTGTTTGTTTCTAATAGAGTCATTTTGTGAATGCTATGGGCCTACCCAGTGGCTCAGTGACAAAGAATCCAACTGTAATGCAGGAGATGTAGGATACACAAGTTTGATTCCTGGGTTGGGAAGATCCTCTGGAGGAGGGAATGCAATCCACTCCAGTATTCTTGTCTGGAGAATCCCATGGACAGAGGAGACTGGTGGGCTACGGTCTATAAGGTCACAAAGAGTCGGAAACAACTGAAATGACTTAGCACACACGCATGAATGCTATGTTTTCTGAGTTCTAATTATTATTTGATTTCTTGAACATCTGGAAGGGGAGAAAGACCAAAAACAAAATTTAAAGGAGATTTCTAAAACTCTGAAGGGTTAGGGATAGATCTCTGGTTTGAGAGACACAAAATTAAAATAGCCCCAAAGAACTAAATCTGCATTTAGTAACTATGGTGTCTGAAACTTAGTCTAAGAATTGGAAATATCACCGTTGACCAAATGCTTTTCTATAACCCAGTGAAACCTACATTGAAGAGGGTATGACTGTGTCTAATAAAATTCAATTAAAGGGAAAGGGAGGCATAAATTAAAGCCTAATAGACCACATAGTAGAATATTTTTTAAGTTACTTTTAAATGAATGAAGCAAGAATGGTATGAATGAAAATAAAATATTGTTTACAGTATTATAAAAAGTCAGAATCTTGTTCCTACAAAGTACTCAACATTTGGCAAAAAGGAATGGTGACTAGAATGAGAACATGCAATTTGACAATAAACCTGATCAGCTTTACTTATTTTGTTGGAAAGCAATTACAGGCAGGGGACCTAAAATCAAGTTACATATTTGTTAATTATACTGTGAGTCCAGGAAAAATTGCTTAACTTTTCTGGGCCTGTTTAGTTTTCTATAAAATGGCAAGATGTCACAAAGTTACCTCTGTCCTTACGTTGCCATCAGACCCATTCCTGTCAATGGGGCAAAATAAAACAAACAAACAAAATTGAGTAGGGAGGGCAATAGCTTCATATCTATAATAACTGCCCATTAAGTTGATAAAGATTTAGTAACATAGAACACTCTAATACATAAGCCTTCTAGTCTAGATTTTATAAAGTCAACTTGCTAGTTTCGAAATGTTTCATTTTTATTCAATTTTTTTCATCCTCCTATACATTCCCTTCTCACTCTGATCTTTTCTTTCTTCATTGCTCAGTATGACCTGAATGTAGTTCTTCCATTCAGTATGTGTCAGGAATTGTTTATCCTGGAAATCTATGGGTAAAATTGCAAGGATGAGGTGAGCAAACCATAATTGTTGAAAAAGGATGAAAAACAAAAACCAAAAATGAAAAGAAAAGAGTAGAAACAAAAATTATAGACAGAAGGAATGCTTTTCTCTCTATTTCAAAAATATTCTTCTAAGCATTAGATACACTGTTTGAGAGTTGGCTTAAATAATACAAAATTCAGTGGATTTATTAAAAAGCTTTATGAAGCATTTTGTCATTTTTAGCATTTTATTTTTATCTTTGAAAATATGTATGCTCATAACTCAATTTTGCTACACATTTTTCACAACCTCTTACATTCAGCTGTATCATATGCACACTTTTATTCCCTTTATTTGCAAAAACACTTCTTCTATCTCAAGTTCATTTACTAATGTAGTTTGATATTTATTCTCCTCCATATGTCTTATTTTAAGATACTAAAATTGGATCTCTTAAAGAAGATTTGGCTATACGTTTTCATTAGCCATTTAAAATATATGTTTGTGTGTATCTAATGTATTCTTGCCAACTTTACTTAAAATTTCTTAATTTTAAAGTCTCAATATATCTGATTAGTATAAAAATGACATAATAATTACTTGTTTTTTCATTAATGTAGACTTTTCTCATTTGTCCAGTCCACTCTGTTTAGCATCCCTGAATAGTGCCTTCTCCGTAGGAGTATATTTAAATTAGCTTTTCATCAGAGCCAAGTTTCATAAAGGCATTCTTTTTTTTTTTTTTTTTTGAGTGACTGTGCTTATCTTTTCTTTTTTTTTTTTAAATACTTTATTCTACTTTACAATACTGTATTGGTTTTGCATACATCGACATGAATCAGCCACAGGTGCACACGATCTCCCAATGCCATAGCCCCCTCCCATCTCCCACCCCACACCATCTCCCTGGATCATCCTAAACACCAGCCCCAAGCATCCTGTATCCTGTATAGAACATAGACTGGTGCTTCATTTCTTATATGATAGTATACAGGTTTCAGTGTCATTCTCCATTGGAGGTTAATTACTTTATAATATTGTATTGGTTTTGCCATACATCTACATGAATCCACCACAGGTATACATGTGTTCCCCATCCTGAACCCCCTCCCACCTCCCTCCCTCTACCATCCCTCTGGATCGTCTCAGTGCACCAGCCCCAAGCATCCAGTATCATGCATTGAACCTGATCCAACAATAAGATGCAAAGTGATATGTTAAAGAATATATTATTGCCTATGTTTTTTCATAACAGGTTTATTTAAAACATCTATGGGCATAAATAATGTGAGCATAAATGTTTAAACCCAACACTTGTGAGTAAGGTGGAATTTAGCAAGAAAATATAAATACAGGGGAAAACTTTTATTATCATTGGAAATGAGGAGTGAAGGAATTCTGTACTACAAGCTATGAAGGACTTTATTTATGAATTATTTATACTTCAAGATTTTGTGAATTTACAAAGACTCAAGTGATGAATTATCACTTAAAAATAATAATACCAAAATGAAAATGTGTTAGAACTTTCTTAATATGTTTGTAGGACCAAAGAGAAAAAGTGAAAGTGTGAAAGTGAAAGTCGCTCAGTCGTGTCTGACTCTTTGTGATCCCATGGACTATATACAATTCTATACAATTCTCCAGGCCAGGATACTTGAATGCATAGCTGTTCCCTTTTCCCGGGATCTTCCCAACCCAGGGACCGAACCCAGGTCTCCCACATTGCAGGCAGAATTTTTATCAACTGAGCCAGTAGGGAAGCACAGGCCTATGCTCAAATCATAACAGCTGCATTTTAGACAACTTTCCCTTTCAACTAGATCAGTGAAATTTCAATAGAGTAGCAACAATGAAACCAGAAAAGCAAACGTAATTATACCGACCAAGATGAGGTAGGTAATAGCCTTCACTCTGTAAGATATTCTCACTCTGTTGCATGTAGGTCAACATGCAAACTATATCATGCCATTTCCATGCTTAAAGCCTTTCAATGGTTATCCATTATATTTATATGCAGAGTACATTATGTGAAATGCTGGGCTAGATTACTCACAAAATGGAGACTAGACTGCCAGGGAAAATATCAACAACCTCACAGAGGCAGATGATACCGGTCAAATGGCAGAAATAGAAGAACTAAAAAGCCTCTTGATGAGAGTAAAAGAGGAGAGTGAAAAAGCTGGCTTAAAACTTAATATTCAAAAGACTAAAATCATGGCATCCACTCCTATCACTTCACGGCAAATAGTTGGGTAAACAGTGATAGATTTTATGTTCTTGGGCTCCAAAATCATGGCAGACAGTGATCACAGCTATGAAATTAAAAGATGCTTACTACTTGGAAGGAAAGCTATGATATACCTAGACAACATATTAAAAGGAGACACACTTTGCATACTAAGGTCCATATAGTCAAGGCTATCATTTTTCCAGTAGTCATGTATGGATGTGACAGTTGTACAATAAAGAAGGTTGACTGTAGAAGAATTGATTATTTTTAGTTGGGGTGATGGAGGAGACTCCTGAGAGTCCTTTGGACAGCAAGGAGATCAAGCAAGTCAGTCCTAAAGGAAATCAACTCTGAATGTTCATTGGAAGGAGTGGTTCTGAACCTGAAGCTCTGATATTTGGGCTACCTTATATGAACAGCCAACTCACTGGAAAAGACCCTGATCTGGGAAAAATTGAGGGCAGAAAAACAAGGAGGTCACAGAGACTGAGATACTTTGATGGCATCACTGACTCAATGGACATGAGTTTGAGTGAACTCTAGGACATACTGAAGGACAGGGAATTCTGGTATCTGCAGTCTTTGGGGTCACAAAGTATTAGACATGATTTAGTGATTGTACATACTTAGCGACAACAATATACTTAGAAAAGGGCTTCTCAAGTGGCTTAGTGGTAAGGAATATACCTGTCAAAGCAAGAAATGCAGGAGATGCAAGAGACAAGAGTTCAATCATTGGAAGATCTCATAGATTGGGAAATTTCAACCCTTTCAGTATTCTTGCCTGGGAAATTCTGTGGTCAGAGGAGTCTGGTAGCCTACAGTCCATGAGATTACAAAGAGTCAGACATGACTAAGTGATTAAGCATGCACACATACAGAGAGAGAAGAAAAAAAAGGGTTTTAACACATGCAATAATGATATACTATAATGCTGCTGCTGCTGCTAAGATGCTTCAGTCGTGTCCGACTCTGTGAGACCCCATGTACGGCAGCCCACCAGTCTCCTCCATCCCTGGGATTCTCCAGGCAGGAACACCGGAGTGGGTTGCCATTTCCTTCTCCAATGCATGAAAGTGAAAAGTGAAAGTGAAGTCGTTCAGTTGTGTCTGACTTTTCACTACTTCAGGAACTGTAGTCTACCAGGCTCCTCCGTCCATGGGTTTTTCCAGGCAAGAGTACTGGAGTGGGTTGCCATTGCTTTCTCCAATACTATAATGAGCTGCATGCTTTTTGAGCCCTATCCGTTTTCTTCAAAATTATTAACTAATATAAATTTTCAGACATCTCAAATACATTAAGCCATTCTTTCCTCTAAGAATTATGGTTATATTTCCCTTTTCTAGAATACTTTCCCCAAATTTATTTTTCTTTTCTTAAGACATAGATCTCACATGCACTCATCTCACATACTAGCAAAGTAATGCTCAAAATTCTCCAAGCCAGGCTTCAACAATATGTGAACCATTAACTTCCAGATGTTCAAGCTGGATTTAAAAAGGCAGAGGAACCAAATATCAAATTGCCAACATCTGTTTGGAACATTGAAAGAGCAAGAGAGTTTCAGAAAAATATTCAGTTCTGTCTTATTGAGTATGCCAAAGCCTTTGACTGTGTGGATCACAATAAACTATGGAAAATTCTTTAAGAGATGGGAATACCAGATTACCTGACCTGCCTCCTGAGAAATCTATATGCAGGTCAAGCAGCAACAGTTAGAACTGGACATGGAATAACAGACTGGCTCCAAATCAGGAAAGGAGTACATCAAGGCTGTATATTGTCACATTCTTATTTAAATTTTATGTAGAGTACATCATGAGAAACACTGGGCTGGATGAAGTACAAGCTGGAATCAAGATTGCCAGGAGAATTATCAATAACCTCAGATATGCAGATAACACCACCCTTATCACAAAAAGTGAAGAAAAACTAAAGAGTCTCTTGAGTCAAGTGAAAGAGGAGAGTGAAAAAAGTGGGCTTAATGCTCAACATTAGGACAACTAAGATCATGACATCTGGTTCCATCACTCCATGGCAAATAGATGGGGAAATAGTGAAAACAGTGAGAGACTATTTTTAGGGTTCCATAATCACTGCAGATGGGGACTGCAGTCATGCAATTAAAAGACATTTACTCCTTGGAAGAAAAGTTATGACCAACCTAGACAGTATATTAAAAAGCAGAGACATTACTTTGCCAACAAAAGTCCATCTCATCAAAACTATGTTTTTTCCAATAGTCATGTATGGATGTGAGAGCTGAACTATAAAGAAAGCTGAGCATCGAAGAATTGATGCTTTTGAACTATGGTGTTGGAAAAGACTGTTGAGAGTCCCTTGGACTGCAAGGAGACCCATCCAGCCCATCCTAAAGGAAACCAGTCCTGAATATTCATTGGAATAACTGATGCTGAAGCTGAAACTCCAGTATTTTGGCCACCTGATGTGAAGAACTGACTCATTGGAAAAGACCCTGATGATAGGAAAGATTAAAGGTGGGAGAGGAAGGAGGCAACAGAGGATGAGATGGTTGGATGGCATCACTGACTTGATAGGCATGAGTTTGAATAAGTTCCAGGAGTTGGTTATGGACAGGGAGGCTTGGCATGCTGCAGGCCATGGGGTCACAAGGAGTCAGATACGACCGAGTGACTGAACTGAAATGAACGAAGACATCGAAATACCTACTCAAAATGTAATAGTAAATAATTGGAAAGATCCCAAATACCCAGAACAAGGGGAATGAGTGATTAAACACATTTTATTCACACAATGGAGTAACATGAAGCTGTTGGATAATATTTACAGTAAGAGTGTTTCAATATCTATAGTTTTAGTGGAAAAAAGGATGAAAAGGCAATGTAAAATTTTGTGATACAAAGTATGGAAAAAAAATTATGTGCAAGTGCTTATATTAGCAAAAGAAAGTACCAGAAACACTAAGAAATAATAAACATAAGTACTTATGAGGACAGATTGAAGAAGTATGGGATCAAAAATTTTCATGTATACTTATGTAATTTTACTTTTGAAATAATATAAATGTATTCACATATAAAAGGAAGCATAAATTAGAATTGAATGGAACACAACAGTCAAAAGACTGGACTTCATCTTCCAACTCAAATGTAAAAAGCTGAGAAAAATGTCAGTTCCAATGTAGTTTTGAGAAAATTAAAATTTTCTCAAATCCAATGAAGGCACTAGGGAAATCAAAACATGTAAATTCCAAGGGTAAGCAGGGCTATGCATGAAGGATGGAGCACATGAAGTATCTTATCAAAATCAGAACACAGGACAAAAATGTACCAAATGCACATTAATAATGACAGCTCCACTAGAATTTTTAAAAAGCTGGTAAAAACATGCAGTGGAATATCATGAAAATATAGATTTTTCTGGAACCCTATTTGAAATAAGAGTTTACAATCCTTATACAATCCTTTTATAGCCTTCACAGATGCTTTTGAGAACTTTGGACGCAACATGGGAAAAAATAATCTTCCTTGTTGTCATAAATGTGGAAAGAAAGACAGCCTAGTGCTAGAAAAGGCAAATAGGCCCTACCATCTTCCTTGGAATCATCACTTATAGAAAGCAAAAGTTTTAACGTGCTGGAATTGGGGCACCAAAACGCAACGCTGCTGAAGTCAGTGTGAAACCAAAAAAAAAAAAAAAAAAGAAAGAAAGAACACCATAGGACCTAAGAAAGACAATAAATATATGAATATTACTCAAGTACTGTCTTTAACAAGGAGATATAAGGCAGGTTTTGGCTGCCTAGAATAGGAAGAGCAACACCACAAAGAATCATGTAAGATGGGCTCAACAAATTCATAGTGGCAAAAGCTAAGGAAGTGCTCAACAAACTGCACAATGTTTAGAGATAGACCCATGGGATCAAAGTCAGCTGAAAGCACCCAATGGATAAAACTGGAGCAATATGAGCAACAGAATATATAAAGTGTCAATAGAATATCAGTAAGAGTATAAAAAAAAAAATACAATTACTCCATATTAATTGATATATACATATTTTTAAATGATTGTATAGGTAAATGTGCTAAGTTGCTTCAGTAATGCCCAACTTTTTGCTACCCTATAGACTGTAGCCCATGAGGCTCTTCTGTCCATGGGATTTTCCAAGCAATATTACTGGAGTGAGTTTCTATTTTTCCTCCAGTATAGGTAAATAAATGTTAGAAAATAGACAAATTTCTTGTGCAAAATTCCAAGTCATTTATGTAGATACTATGCAATTAAGAAGGTGGAGCATAACTCTCACTCCTAAATTAACTGTAGGATACAGTTAATAACTTCTGTCTAAAAAGTGTAAGAAAAGGGAAAAACAATAAGCTAAGCTTAGAGTTCAGAAATCTGACAAACCCTAAAACAGACAAGTAATCAATGGCTATAACCAATGAAGCGTGTGTGTTTATGAAACAGGTAAATATATATATATATATATATATATATATATATATATATAGCTATACCTAAATAGCATGGCAATAATTGAGGTATAACAAATTTTCTTTATTTTTTAAGAAGAATGTTCATGAAGGCTTAGTCTCTATCTGTGTTGACTATCTCCAAATCACTAGGTTGACTGGGCTTAGGATAAAGTCAGGAAAACATAGTTGAAAAGCAACAATAATGTAAGTAGCAATAAATGAAATCATTAAGAAAAAGGTTTATAAAAACAAGTATCAAGATTCAGGAGAATTTAAAGGGAATAATGATGAAGTTTCAGGAAGATATATATTGCTAATTTCATTTTTTTGAGAAATTGAGGCAAAATACACCAAAATCTTAGTCTTAAGAATCAATTCCTTGCTGGTTACTCATTTGATATATAATAGTTTACATCCGTTAGTCCTACTGTACATAGCACAAGGAAGTATATTCAATATTTCATGATAAAACATAAAATGGAAAAGAACATGCAAAAGAACATATGTGTGTGTGTGTGTGTGTGTGTGTGTGTGTATATATATATATATAAAACTGAATCAACTTGCTGTACAGCAGAAATTAACAGAATATGATAAACCAACTATACTTCAATAAAGTAGATTAAAAGAATCAATTCCCATATTTATTAGATAGAGTTGAGAAATATGGAGGGGTCATTATTGAGTTGTATCAAACTGTTAATGGCACATTCCATTCTGCCACAAGTCATGAGCTGATTAAAGAAATATCTCTGAAAACAAATAGAGAATTTTCCCCTTAATTTTACTAAAAATGCAGCTGAAGTAAATACAATTCAGAACTTCATATATCAGCAGACCACACGTTACTATTCATTTTTGAGCCAAAGAAATAGAGTTGAATTAATCTCTACCTGTGAGTTAACAAGAATATAAATCCGTGTTAGATTATAGTATTTTAGAAGTATCCTTTAAAGAATGGAATGCTATATTCTCTTATTTTCTATTTCTGGGCTCCATTATACTCCAAGCCAATATAAGATAATATCTCTATGCATCTGCTGACAGAACCTGGTCCACTGAAGAAGGGAATGGCAAGCCACTTCAGTATTCTTGCACTGAGAAACCCATGAACAGTATGAAAAGGCAAACTGATAGGATACCAAAAGAGGAACTCCCCAGGTCATTAGGTGCCCAATATGCTACTGGAGATCAGTGGAGAAAGAACTCTAGAAAGAATGAAGGGATGGAGCGAAAGCAAAAACAATACCCAGTTGTGCATGTGATTGGTGATAGAAGCAAGATCAGATGCTGTAAAGAGCAATATTGCATAGGAACCTGGAATGTCAGGTCCATGAATCAAGGCAAATTGGAAGTGGTCAAACAAGAGATGGCAAGTGTGAACGTCGACATTCTAGGAATCAGCGAACTAAAATGGACTGGAATGGGTGAATTTAACTCACGTGACCATTATATCTACTACTGCTGGCAGGAATCCCTCGGAAGAAATGGAGTAGCCATCATGGTCAACAAAAGAGTCCAAAATGCAGTACTTGGATGAAATCTCAAAAACGACAGAATGATCTCTATTCGTTTCCAAGGCAAACAATTCAATATCATAGTTATCCAAATCTATGCCCCAGCCAGTAATGCTGAAGAACCTGAAGTTGAACGGTTTTATGAAGACCTACAAGAACGTTTAGAACTAACACACAAAAAAAAGATATCCTTTTCATTATAGGGGACTGGAATGCTAAAGTAAGAAGTCAAGAAACACCTGGAGTAACAGGCAAATTTGGCCGTGGAATGTGGCATGAAGCAGAGCAAAGACCAATAGAGTTTTGCCAAGAAAACGCACTGGTCATACCAAACACTCTCTTCCAACAACACAAGAGAAGACTCTACACATGGACATCACCAGATAGTCAACACCAAAATCAGATTGATTATAGTCTATGCTTCCAAAGATGGAGAAGCTCTATACAGTCAACAAAAACAAGACCAGGAGCTGACTGTGGCTCAGATCATGAACTCCTTATTACCAAAATCAGACTTAAATGGACGAAAGTAGGGAAACTGCTAGACCATTCAGGTATGACCTAAATTAAATCCCTTATGATTATACAATGGAAGTGAGGAATAGATTTAAGGGCCTAGATCTGATAGATAGAGTGCCTGATGAACTATGGAACGAGGTTCGTTACACTGTATGGGAGACAGGGATCAAGACTATTCCCATGGAAAAGAAATGCAAAAAAGCAAAATGGCTGTCTGAGGAGGTCTTACAGAAAGCTGTGAAAAGAAGAGAGGCGAAAAGCAAAGGAGAAAAGGAAAAATATACCCATTTGAATGCAGAGTTCCAAAGAATAGCAAGAATATATAAGAAAGCCTTCTTCAGCGACCAATGCAAAGAAATAGAGGAAAAGAACAGAATGGGAAAAACTAGAGATATCATCAAGAAAATTAGAGATACCAAGGGAATATTTCATGCAAATATGGGCTCGATGAACGACAGAAATGTTATGGACCTAACAGAAGCAGAAGATATTAAGAAAAGTTGGCACGAATACACAGAAGAACTGCACAAAAAAAGATCTTTATGACCCAGATAATCATGATGATGTGATCACTAATCTAGAGCCAGACATCTTGGAATGTGAAGTCTAGTGGGCCTTAGAAAGCATCACTACGAGCAAAGGTAGTGGAGGTGATGGAATTCCAGTGGAGCTGTTTCAAATCCTGAAAGATGATGCTGTGAAGGTGCTGCACTCAATATGCCAGTAAATTTGGAAAACTCAGCAGTGGCCACAGGACTGGAAAAGGTCAGTTTTCATTTCAATTTCAAAGAAAGGCAAAGCCAAAGAATGCTTAAACTACCACACAATTGCACTCATCTCACATGCTAGTAAAGTAATGCTCAAAATTCTCCAAGCCAGGCTTTAGCAATACATGAACCATGAACTCCCTGATGTTCAACCTGGCTTTAGAAAAGGCAGAGGAACCAGAAATGAAATTGCCAACATCTGCTGGATCATGGAAAAAGCAAGAGAGTTCCAGAAAAACATCTATTTCTGCTTTCTTGACTATGCCAAAGCCTTTGACTGTGTGGATCACAATAAACTGTGGAAAATTCTGAAAGAGACGGTAATACCAGACCACTTGACCTGCCTCTTGAGAAACCTATATGCAGGCCAGGAAGCAACAGTTAGAACTGGACATGGAACAACAGACTGGTTCCAAATAGGAAAAGCAGTACGTCAAGGCTGTGTATTGTCACCCTGCTTATTTAACTTCTATGCAGAGTGCATCATGAGAAATGCTGGACTGGAAGAAACACAAGCTGGAATCAAGATTGCTGGGAGAAATATCAACAACCTGAGATATGCAGATGACACCACCCTTATGGCAGAAAGTGAAGAGGAGCTAAAATGTCTCTTGATGAAAGTGAAAGAGGAGAGCAAAAAGTTGGCTTAAAGCTCAACATTCAGAAAACGAAGATCATGGCATCCTGTTCCATCACTTCATGGGAAATAAATGGGGAAACAGTGGATATATTGTCAGACTTTATTTTTTGAGGCTTCAAAATCACTGCAGATGATGACTGCAGCCGTGAAATTAGAAGACGCTTACTCCTTGGAAGAAAAGTTATGACCAACCTAGATAGCATATTCCAAAGCAGAGACATTACTTTGCCGAATAAGGTCTGTCTAGTCAAAGCTATGGTTTTTCCTGTGGTCATGTATGGATATGAAAGTTGGACTGTGAAGAAAACTGAGCGCCAGAGAACTGATGCTTTTGAACTATGGCATTGGAGAAGACTCTTGAGAGTCCCTTGGACAGAAAGGAGATCTAACCAGTCCATTCTGAAAGAGATCAATCCTGGGATTTCTTTGGAAGGAATGATGCTAAAGCTGAAACTCCAGCACTTTGGCCACCTCATACTAAGAGTTGACTCACTGGAACAGACTCTGATGCTGGAAGGGACTTGGGGCTGGAGGAGAAAGGGACGACAGAGGATGAGATGGCTGGATGGCATCACTGACTCGATGGACGTGAGTCTAAGTAAACTCTGAGAGATGGTAATTAACAGGGAGGCCTGGTGTGCCATGACTCATGGGGTCAGAAAGAGTCGGACACGAGAGAATAACTGAACTGAACTGAACTGATGCATCTGCCCTCTGATTATGTTATTGGTCTTGATTTTTAGAATTTAGAAATGTGATTTATATTTGTCTTGGAAGTTCATACTTCATTAGGATATATTGCTATATGTTTTCTTCTGCCTACCTAAATCAGGAAATGATCACCTACTCCAGTATTCTTTCCTGGAAAATCCCATGGATACAGGAGCCTGGTGGATTACAGTTCATGGGGTTGCAAAGAGTTGAACATGACTGAGCAACTGAATACCCAAATCAATGTCAACTTGTTAAAATCGTAAACTATGCCTCTGACTTTGGTAACAGCTAAACATATGGTGTAAGACTTTCCACAAAAAGATTCTCAATAAAAGCTCATTTTGAAAGTGAGGCCCAAACTAAGTTTATTGTGAATTTAAAGATTTGAATTCATCATGGCAATAACCACTCTCTTATGAACTACAAAATGAGAGAAGAAATTCAAATATTGTGTTTTTCTAGCATTATTTGCATCAATGCATTGAATCTGAGATAGACTCAAATTCCCTCCATTTTGAATATGAGTTGTTTTTCCTAATGTTTCTAAGTCTTGCAGGCAAACAACCTAATTTTATAGTAAAGACATTATGCATATGATGGTAAATTAATAATTAATGCTGTTTAATTCTATAAATAAGGTAAACAAATCTAATAATTTGAAGGTAAATATCAATACAGTGATAATTAAATATTAATAGTCAAAGTACATAATTCATCTGATAAAAATGATTAAATTGATAAAGAAAGCAGGTATAAGAAATAAATAGGCTGACCCTTCCCAATATAGATTTCACTTAATTAAAGATGCAGAGTAGGTTATTAATCCATGCATTCAATAATCTACATGTATAACCATAAAATATTAAAAGATTTTAATATTTGAACAAAAGATAAGTCTATGCACTGTATATTTCATCTTTGAACAAATGAGGAAAAAAAAAAAACATTTAGTGATAGATAATACATTTTCAAATGGAACACATATATCTCCTCCCAGCCTAACAATCGTTTCAGAGCCTTCCTGACAACCCTCCAATATCAGGATATTAATTCAAATGCCACAGCAAAAAAAAATATGTGCAAATTTTCAAATTGAATCTTCAAGTCAAATCTATTCCCTAGATATCCAATGCAATGCTCTCCATGCATTTGTTTGTGTTTGGTGCTTAAATTGCGATCTGTCTCTCTTTTTCCGTCTCCAAACATCAAAGTTATATTGTCATTAAAGAAGATATCTTAAAATGAAATAATGTCATTTGCAACAATATAAATGGAACTAGAGATTATCTTACTAAGGAAAGTAAGGCATATAGAAACAAATGTTGATATTGCCTGTTTGTAAAATCTAAAAAAAAAAAAAAAAAGGTACAAATTAATGTATTTGTAAGACAGAAACATACTCACAGACATAGAAAACAGTCTATGGTTGCCAAAGGGGAAGCAAAGGAGGGATAAATTGAAAGTTTGGGATTAACAGATACACATTACTATACACAAAATAGACAAAGAAACAAGGACCTATTCTCAGCATTTTGTAATAACCTATACTAAAAAAGAATATAAAAGAATATATATATAGTTGAATTACCTTATGTACCCCAGACTAAAACATTATAAATCAATTCTACTTCAGTAAAAAAGAAGATATTCAGATGAATAAGGTTAAAGAAAAGCAGTTTAGAAATCCTGTCGTGAGCTTTTGGATTACATCTAAAAGCAAAAGTGGTGGTGAGGGCAAACAAGAAGAGAGACAAGTTACAGTTAATAACTGAGTAAATATAAAATGTATACAGTTATACATTGTATACATGTATAGATAGTAATGCTGTTCATTGAGTCAGCATCACTGACTCAATGAATGTGAGTTTGAGCAAGAGAGATGGTGAAGGACACGGAAGCCTAGTGTGCCGCAGTCCATGGGGTTGCAGAGTCAGACACGATGGAGTGACTGAACAACAGTAAGTGTAAAATGAACAGAACAGTTAAGGCAGTTTCACAAAGGCTTCAACCAATCAAACTTCAGTCACCTCTATGTGCCATTTTCAATGGAGTGTGACCTTTGTCCCTCTGATCTGAGGTGACTGCAAGAGCTCCAGCCATAACATCTGTACTCCAGGTTGCAAACTGGAGAAAGCAGTAAGATAATGTACCTCACTAATTCCAGAAGAATTCCCAGAACACTCTAAATCTATAAGCAACACTTCCTTTAAAAGATGATGATGTAATGGTGCGCTTCAGTTCAGTTTGGTTCAGTCACTCAGTTGTGTCCAACTCTTTGTGAACCCATGGTCTACAGCACACCAGGCTTACTTGTCCAACGACTCCCAGAGCTTACTCAGACTCACATCCATTGAGTCAGTGATGCCAACCATTTCATCTTCTGTTGTCCACTTCTCCTCCCACCTGCTTACATAATCTTTATATTGATATCTCCATTCCTAAACAAATTTATTTGTTAACCAAAGAGAGGATCACTAGAAATTCCTATTTATCTTTCATTCTTTGAGTTAAAATAAACTTAGCATTCTATTTTATTGCTTATCTAGAGATTTTTATCTCATTATATGAGACTGTGGCATCCTGTATACAATATAGTCTGAAGGAAATTAATAAAATCAGTGTGTACTTTTGTTCTAATTTTTTCAGAAATAAAGTATTTCTCAAGTAGAACAGGATAGAATAACATTATCAATGGCAAATATGTGGTAAAAAAAAAAAGCTCTAAAAGTCTGTCATAGAGCCTTGTTTCTCAATTTGATCAACATAGTCTCACTTTTTTGTGTTAATCTCATGTTAAGGCTTTAAATTGTCCCCCTGCTTGTTTAACTTATATGCAGATTGCATCATGCAAAATGCCAGGGTGGATGACTCATAAACTGGAATCAAGATTGCTGGGAGAGATAGCAACAATCTCAGATATGCAGAGGGTAACACTCTAATAGCAGAAAATGAAGAGGAAATAAAGGGACTCTTGATGAAGGTGAAAGAGGAGCAAAACAGCTGGTTTAAAACACAACATTAAAAAAAAATAATAAAAATAAGACCATGGCATCTGGTCCCATCACTTCATGGTAAATAGATAGGGAAAAAGTGGAAACAGTGACATATTTTATTTTCTTAGGCTCCAAAATCACTGTGGATGGTGACAGCAGCCATGAAATCAAAGGACACTTGCTCCTTGGAAGGAAAACCATAAGAACCAAGGGGAAAGGGGAATGCATGTGTGCATGCTAAGTTGCTTCAGTTGTGTCCAACTCTTTACAACCGTATGGACTATAGCCCACCAGGCTCCTCTATCCATGACATTCTCCAGGCAAGAATACTGGCGTAGGTTGTCATATCATTCTCCAGGGGATCTTCCCAGCTCAGGGATTGAATTCATGTCTCTTTCATCTCCTGAACTGGCAGGAAGGTCATCTGGGAAGCCCAACAAACCTATACAGTGTATTAAAAATGCAGAGACACCACTTTGTGGACTAATGTCCATAGAGTCAAAGCTATGCATCCCCCCCCCCCCCAGGAATCATGTATGGATGTGAGAGTTGGACCTTAAAGAAGGCTGAGTACTGAAGAATTGATGCTTTTGGACTTTAGAGGAGACTCCTGAGAGTCTCTTGGACTGCAGGGAGATCAAATCAGTCAATCCTAAAGGAAATCAACTTTGGATATTCATTGAACTGATGTTGAAGTTCCAATGCTTTTGTCACCTCATCTAAAGAGATAACTCATTATAAAAGACCCTGATGCTGGGAAAGATTGAAGGCAGAAGAAGGGATGACACAGTATGAGGTAGTTGGATGGTCCTACAGATTCAATGGATATGAGTTTGAGAAAACTTCAGGTGCTAGTCAGGAAGATCCTCTGGAGAAGGGATAGGCTACCCATTCCAGTATTCTTTGGCTTCCCCTGTGGCTCAGCTGGTAAAGAATCTGTCTGCAATGCGAGAGACCTGGGTTCAATTCTTGGGTTGAGAAGATCCCCAGAGAAGGGAAAGAAAGGCTACCCACTCCAGTATTTTGGCCTGGAGAATTCCATGAACAGCCCATGGGGTCACAAAGAGTCAGACATGACTGATCAACTTTTACTCGGTAGCTAGTGAAGGACAGGGAAGCCTGGTGTGCTGCAGTCCATGGGGTTGCAAAGACTCGGACACAGCTTAGCCACTGAACAACAGCAACTATCTTATCCCAGATAAAGAAAGAAGTTGGGGATGGTATGACTTGTCACTATTTTATATCTATGAAACAATGATTAAAGAAACCCATGGAAGAATGGACTTGGGCTTTTCATATTAGTAAAATGTACAAACAGGGAGGCAGATAGAACTTGAAAAGTAGTTAGTGGTTTCAATCTTGAGCAAGATAATAAAACAGACAATCAAAGAGATAATTAGCAGGACACCTAGAGCATTGGGAATCACCATGAGAGATATAAAATGTAGGAAATATCAAAGATATTAAAAACATCACTACAATATTGTAAAGTAATTAGCCTCCAATTAAAATAAATAATTTTTTTAAGTGTGTAGATCATGATCTAGAAGTATATTTATGGCATTCTGGGAACTGAAAAAAAAAAGTTTATCTAGCCTTAAAATAAGTCAATTATTGATATCAGATGCTTGAGACAGATAGGACTGACAGGACAAGCTAATGATTCTGTATGTAACCTTTTTTTAATTATTAATTTTTATTGGCATATAGTTGCTTTACAGTGTATGTTAGTTTCTGCTGTACAGCAAAAAAAAAAAAAAAACAGCTATATGTTTACACACATACCCTTACCCTATATTTTGGATTTCCTTCCTATTTAGGTTACCACAAATCACTGAATACACTTCCCTGTGCTATATAGTGGATGTGGGCTCAGTGCTTCAAGTTGTGTCTGACTCTGTGACCCCATGGACTGTAGCTTGCTAAGCTCCTCTGTCCATGAAATTCTCCAGGCAAGAATACTGGAGAGGCTTGCCATTTCATTCTCCAAGGGATCTTCCCAACTCAGGGACTGAACACACATCTCCTGCCTTAGCAGGCAGATTCTTTACTACTGAGCACCTGGGAAGCCATGCTACTCAGTAGGTTCTCATTAGTTATCTATTTCATGTGTGTTCTCAGTCACTCAGTTGTGTCTGACTCTTTGTGACTCTTCGGACTATATCCTCCAGACTCTTCTGCCCATGGGGTTTTTAATCTCAGTCTCCCATTTCATCCCATCCTCCCTTTCCCCCTTGATATACATTTGTTGTTTTCATCTGTGTCTTTATTTCTGCTCTGCAAATACATTTGTCTATACCATTTTTCTAGATTCTGCATGCATGCATTAATATATGAAATTTGATTTTATAGGAGTCCCAGAAGAAGAAGAGAATGTATGTTGTCTTAAATTCAATGAAAAACTCTAAAAACTTTTCAGAAAAGAAATTGTAAGATTAGTTTTGTGATTTTACCGAAACCTTACATGCCATAGTAAGATGAAACTATTAAAACAAATACATTTGTAAAGCAGGCGATCCATTAGAAAGATATTATAGTAATTCATCTTGTTGACAAAATTAAGTATACACTACCTAAATGTTGATTTATGTGTTATTCCATGCAAATTCTTAGGATTTCAAACCCTATAGGCAGCATCTCAAGAAACCCTGAGAGATCTGTTCTGAAGAGGGGAAGTGGGGAGCCAGAATATATAGGAGTTTTGCAACAAAAGTCAGGGAAAGATGGTAACAATAACCCTGTATGCAAGACAGCAAAAGAGACACAGAGGTATAGAAGAGTCTTTTGGACTCTGTGGGAGAGGGAGAGGATGGGATGATTTGGGAGAATGGCATTGAAACATGTATAATATCATATATGAAATGAATCGCCAGTCCAAGTTCGATGCATGATACTGGATGCTTGGGGCTGGTGCACTGAGATGACCCAGAGGGATGATAAGGAGAGGGAGGAGGGAGGGGGGGTTCAGGGTGGGAGACACGTGTATACCTGTGGCAGATTCATGTTGATGTATGGCAAAACCAATACAATATTGTAAAGCAAATTAACCTCCAATTAAAATAAATAAAATTATATGTTTTTTTAAAAAGTATTGGGCCAAAAAAAAAAAAAAAAGTCAGGTAGTCAGAATATCAAAATGTCACTGTTAATAAAGAAAACCAGATGCCTCAAGTTAGTGCCTTTCTGTCTTCACATCCTGAGTTTTCTCAGGGCTCATCATGGGGAGTGGCTACAGTCTAATGGATGGTAGATGGAAGGTATTCTTTTCTTTTCTGAGTTCCCTCAGGGCTCACCAGCTCATCTTTGCTTTGGCTGCAACTGCTGATGACTGTGATATACTTTGTTTACTGATACGGCAGTCAGTATGGTTTTTCCCAATCTAAATAAGACAAGTAGCAGTGGCAATGCTGGAATTAAGTGGTCAGATTGAAAAGAGACTCCAACAGTAGAATCACAGGTTTTAGTAACTAGATGCATTAGAGTGTAAGGGAGAAGTTGTCAATCATATTTATCAGCTTTAGCAACTGTATACACTTCAACTCTTGACATTATCCTTGTTGGTTTTAATACCTGAATGAGAAACTTATTCAAAAACCTAAATCCTGAATAACTTGACCTCATTTTCAATGAACTTCTCTTGATTTTAGCACACAGCTCTCAGCTAAATACATCTAAGACTTTGACATTCATATCGAACTAATCAAAGTGTAGTTATTTAGTTCCAAAATTTCAGTCTATGATGTTTTCCTCTCAGTTATCCTCCTGATCAAGAGTTCTGATTTATTGACATGCATAGTTATCTTTTACATTAGCTTCCTTTGTCTTCCATTTTTCATTCTTGGTTCATGGGTTTTTGTGTGTGTGTTTGTTTTTGTGTGTGTGTGTGTGTTTCTGCTTTTTAAATCAGTATCAAAGCATACTGATTAAAGTATTTACTACTTTAATCAGCATTAAAAACTCTCATGCCACTCTGTTAAGTCCATGCCCTCTCCTGGCATTCTGGTTGCACTCAACTATTGCTTTTCCTTTCTTTCTTTCTTTCTTTCTTTCTTTTTTTTTTTTTTTGGTATAATTCTGTCTTTTTTCATTAAAATATTATTTTAATTGGAAGCTAATTACAGTATTGTAGTGGTTTTTGCCATATATTGACATGAATCAGCAATGGATTTACATGTTTTTCTCATCCTGAACCCCCCCCACCTCCCTCCCCATCCCATTGCTCTTGGTCATCCCAGTGCACCAGCCCTGAGCACCCTGTGTCATTCCTCGAACCTGGACTGGGAATCTGTTTCACATATGATAATATACATGTTTCAATGCTATTCTCTCAGATCATCTCATCCTCACCTTTTCCACACTGTGCTTTGGTTTTGGTGTTTTGCTGAATCTTTGAGTCTGTTGCCATTTCAGACTTTTTTTTTTTAATTGGGGAATCATTGCTATACAATGTTGTGTTGGTTTCTGCCATACGACATGAATCAGCCCTACGTGTACATATAGTCCCTCCCTCTTGAGCTTCCTTCCTATTACCCATCTCACTTCTCAATGTCATCACAGAGTATCAAGTTGACTCCCTGTGTTATATAGCAACTTCTCAGTAGCTACTTATTTTACCCATGATAATGTATATACTTCAATGCTCTCTCTGTTTGTCCCATCCTCTCCTTCCCCTGCTGTGTCCACAAGCTCATTTCTACATCTGTGTCTCTATTTCTTCTCTGAAAATAAGATCATCATACTTTTTTTTTTTTTTTTTTTTTTTAGATTCCACATGCTGCTGCTGCTGCTGCTGCTAAGTCACTTCAGTCGTGTCCAACTCTGTGCAACCCCATAGCTGGCAGCCCACCAGGCTCCACTGTCCCTGGGATCCTCCAAGCAAGAACACTAGAGTGGGTTGTCATTTCCTTCTCCAGTGCATGAAAGTGAAAAGTGCAAGTGAAGTCGCTCAGTCATGTCCAACCCTTAGTGACCCCATGGACTGCAGCCCATCAAGCTCCTACATCCATGGGATTTTCCAGGAAAGAGTACTGGAGTGGGGTGCCATATACAGAAAAATATACATTGGTTTTTATATTTTTCTAATTATATAAAATAGACATTTGTTTTTGTGTTTCTGACTTACTTCACTCTGTATAACAGACTTTAGGTTCATCTACTTCAATGTACTAAGCTCAAATTCATTTGATTTTATGACTAATATTCCATTTCATATATGTACCACATCTTCTTTATCCATTCATCTGTCAATGTATATCTAGGTTGCTTCTATGGCTATTGTAAGTAGTGCTGCAATGAACACTGAGGTACATATGGCTTTTGAAATATGGTTTTCTAAGAGCATATGCCCAATAGTGGGAATATTTATCCTCCAGTTATCCTTATTTTTTTAAAGTGATACTCTGCTGCTGCTAAGTCGCTTCAGTCGTGTCTGACTCTGTGCGACCCCATAGACAGCAGCCCACCAGGCTCCCTCATCCCTGGGATTCTCCAGGCGAGAATGCTGGAGTGGGTTGCTATTTCCTTCTCCAATGCATGAAAGTGAAAAGTGAAAGTGAAGTCGTTCAGTTGTGTCCAACTCTTAGCAACGTCATGGACTGCAGCCTACCAGGCTCCTCCATCCATGGGATTTTCCAGGCAATAGTACTGGAGTGGGTTGCCATTGCCTTCTCTGAGTGATACTCTACTATAATAACACATCTTCAATGAATATTTGGGAGAAATTAGTGATTCTTTTCAATAAGCTATTGGAAATACTTGGTTAAAATTCCTTATTTTTACTTATAAAAAATGAAGCCAAGAAAGGAAAGTGACAAATGGATTTAGTGAAGCACTATATATGCACCAGTTTCAAAGTAGTATTATTGTCCTGTATTAAATTACTATATCAAACTAAAATAAGAAATTAAAGAAGATTAAAAACAAACAAACAATCAAACAAAGAGACTCTTTCAGTACAGTATACGATCTCAAGATCAGTGTTTAGAAGCAGTCTTGCTTACTTATTCCAGTGGTGAGTTTAGAACAAATAATCTACTATTACTACGAGTATAGACTCTTGCTGCCTCTCAGTTCTTCCTAAAGCTGCAGATGCTAAATCTTTCTATTTATGAGGCTGGCCTTAAGGAACCATTTGGAGAGTAGTGAGGAAAGTAATTTGTCACCTACTGCATCTAGTCAACATGGAATATTGACTCCCTCATTATCACTCCATGCAAGTCATCCACTACCCCAAATGAACACATTTGTCATAGGGCCCTGTGGGAGAGAGCAACTGTACTGCTGTGAGTTTTAAAATTTCTTGAATTCTTAATTACACTTAAAATAATCTACAGATATTAATGTATTTCCCAGTTTCCTGAACATCCAACCTAATGTGAAATAATGCTTTCTTTGGGAATAATATGATTTTGTGAGGAAAAATACTGTGTTTGCTAACCCAGAGAATCATAGCACAAGTTGTAAGAGCAGGTAAACAAAAGGGTTTAGAAACTTACCCTTTTTATTTTCTCTCTTCTATTTGTTCTGATTACTCTGTGCTTATTTTAATCTGGGCATAAAGTACATAATTATGTGTAACATTTTAATTATTTTTCAAAAATAAGGAAAAACATAAACACAAGTTAATAAATATAGATATTGATACAGAGATTTTTTTTCTCCTATCTCATGATGAGTGGTGTAGATAGCAATAAAACACAGAAGAACATTTTCAGTTATTCACAAGGTAGTAAAATTAGCTACTTTTTTATTTGCCTGAATACAGTGGACATTAGAGCTTTCTTTGGCTTATACGTTCCTCCAAGGTACAGATAGATGAGAGTTTATAAAACAGAAGAAGCAGAAACATGAAGTTTTTGATAGACTGGAAGTCATGGAAGACTATCCTCTGCCTCTGAAATTTTACAACTTTCAAAGCCACTTATGAAGGTTTCCAAATATGGAAAGGTTGAGTCCATTTACAGAGTAAACTCAGATTGATAAATGTGATAATGTGGAAACTGGGAAAAAAGTATTAGATACAGTATAAACCCTTTGAAGCTAGTTGTGAAAGCTAACACACAGGCAAATGTTCTTGTTTTCAAGACATGATTTATTTCCTTACCAGATAATAGGTAACCAAATACTGCTCACTGCTTTAAATTAGTACCAGTTTAAAATGATCTAGGTTAGTGTAATTTGGATTAATTATTTATTTAGTCATAAGTAGACATCAGAATTACCTATGTTCTGTCATAAACACTGAGGTGACAAATATGAAATAGTCCAAGTACAGTGTGAAACATGGTAAAGCTGAATTGCAAGGATATGTTCCCAGGCAGATAAATTTCAGTGGCAGGATGTTGTCTGAATGTGTGTAGATAATCTAATAAGCTTATAGATGTGCCTGTGATTGATAGAAGAGGAGTAGAGAGATAGAAAAAGGACTGAGAGATTACATTAATTTATTTATTTTCTTAACCTTCTCTACTTCCTCTCTTGAGCAATCATTACTGTAAACTATAGAGAAATACATTCAATTTAAAAGTTTTGCATATTATATTTGCATGTGTTATAATGTTTTATATACTATAGCTGGAGGAGGGAATGTATCTACTCCTGTATTTTTGCCAGGACAGAGGAGCCTGGCAGGCTACTGTCCATAGGGGCACAAAGAGTCAGACATGACTGACTGACTAACACTTTCACCTCTAAAAATAATAATAGTAACTTATTTTTTTTAATATGAAGCTAATTTCTTTACAACATTGTGGTGGGTGTTGCCATACATCAGCATGAATCAGCCACAGCTGTACTTTTGAGTATTATCGTGAACACACTAGGTAAGGGCATTGCTATTGCCCACAGTGAGCTTTAAATCTACCTAGAGTTGTAAAAGGATACATAATAGTTAAAAAAGACTGTATAAATGGTAGAAATAAATAGCATATAGATTTAACTGTTTGAATAATGCCCTACACCTGTATTTTTACACTAGACATGCAATCCTATTTCTTTGCAAAAATACAGATACTGGCTGTGAAAATTATTCACCTAGTCTTTTGACCAAGCCCAGACTAGATTTAAAAATGAAAGTCCTTTCAGAAATCTGTAGCATTTACAAAGCAGACATTCCTATTTCTGAATCTTGAGCCATCTATCAGAAGTCTATACTTGGGAAAAACTAATGACAGATACTTTTAAAGATGTGAGAGAACTTATTGAGGAGTTGTGCATGTAGAGGTTTGAAAAAGAGTATTTGGATGATGTTTTGAAAACTGTTTAGCATTTTCAGAAGCCCTTTATTGTCTCATTCCAATAGCCTTGAGCCTGAATGTTTTTTCTTATGAGCAGGGCCATCTACAGGGAAATGTTGGGTCAAATGATAGGCTGAAGTCACTGTATAAATGACATGCCTGTTTAAGGAACTTAGAGCACACTTCTAAGAGTTTTTGAAGGCCCACTTTTTTTTTTTTTTTTTCTGTTACTTCAACAGGAGCTGACTGTGGCTCAGATCATGAACTCCTTATTACCAAATTCAGACTTAAATTGAAGAAAGCAGGGAAAACCACTAGACCATTCAGGTATGACCTAAATCAAATCCCTTATGATTATACAGTGGAAGTGAGAACAGATTTAAGGGCCTAGATCTGATAGATAGAGTTCCTGATGAACTATGGAATGAGCTTTGTGACATTGTCAGGAGAGAGGGGTCAAGATCATCCCGATGGAAAAGAAATGCAAAAAGAAAAATGACTGTCTGAGGAAGCTTTACAAATAGCTGTGAAGAGAAGTAAAAAGCCAAGGAGAAAAAGAAAGATATAAGCATGTGAATGCAGAGTTCCAAAGAATAGCAAGAAGAGCTAAGAAAGCCTTCTTCAGTGATCCATGCAAAGAAATAGAGGAAAACAACAGAATGAGAAAGACTAGAGATCTCTTCAAGAAAATTAGAGATATCAAGGGAACATTTCATGCAAAGATGGGCTCGATAAAGGATAGAAATGGTATGGACCTAACAGAAGCAGAAGATATTAAGAAGAGGTGGCAAGAATACATGGAAGAATGGTACAAAAAGATCTTCACGACCCAGATAATCATGATGATGTGATCACTAATCTAGAGCCAGACATCTTGGAATGTGAAGTCAAGTGGGCCTTAGAAAGCATCACTATGAACAAAGCTAATGGAGGTGATGAAATTCCAGTTGAGCTGTTTCAAATCCTGAAAGATGATGCTGTGAAGGTGCTACATTCAAAATGCCAGGAAATTTGGAAAACTCAGCAGTGGCCACAGGATTGGAAAAGGTCAGTTTTCATTCCAATTCCAAAGAAAGGCAATGCCAAAGAATTCTCAAACTACTGCACAATTTCACTCATCTCACATGCTGGTATAGCAATGCTCAAAATTCTCCAAGCCAGGCTTCAGCAATACGTGAACCGTGAACTCCCTGATGTTCAAGCTGGTTTTAGGAAAGGTAGAGGAACCAGAGATCAAATTGCCAACATCTGCTGGATCATGGAGAAAGCAAGAGAGTTCCAGAAAAACATTGATTTTTGCTTTATTGACTATGCCAAAGCCTTTGACTGTGTGGATCACAAGAAACTATGGAAAATTCTGAAAAAGATGGGAATACCAGACCACCTAACCTGCCTCTTGAGAAATCTATATGCAGGTCAAGAAGCAACGGTTAGAACTGGACATGGAACAACAGACTGGTTCCAAATAGGAAAAGGAATACGTCAAGGCTGTATACTGTCACGCTGATTATTTAACTTCTATGCAGAGTACATCATGAGAAACGCTGGACTGGAAGAAACACAAGCTGGAATCAATATTGCAGGGAGAAATATCAACAACTTGAGATATGCAGATGACACCACCCTTATGGCAGAAAGTGAAGAAGAACTAAAAAGCCTATTGACGAAAGTAAATGAGGAGAGTGAAAAAGTTGGCTTAAAGTTCAACATTCAGTAAACGAAGATCATGGCATCTGGTCCCATCACTTCATGGCAAATAGATGGGGAAACAATGGAAATAGTGTCACACTTTATTTTTCTGGGCTCCAAAATCACTGTAGATGGTGATTGCAGCTATGAAATTAAAAGATGTTTACTCCTTGGAAGAAAAGTTATGGCCAACCTAGATAGCATATTCCAAAGCAGAGACATTACTTTGCCAACTATGGTCCATCTAGTCAAGGCTATGGTTTTTCCAGTAGTCATGTATGTATGTGAGAGTGGGACTGTGAAGAAGACTGAGCACCAAAAAATTGATACTTTTGAACTGTGATGTTGGAGAAGACTCTTGAGAACCCCTTGGATCCAACAAGTCCATTCTAAAGGAGATCAGCCCTGGGATTTCTTTGGAAGCAATGAAGCTAAAGCTGTAACTCCAATACTTTGGCCACCTCATGCAAGTGTTGACTCATTGGAAAAGACTTTGATGCTGGGAGGGATTGGGGGCAGGAGAAGAAGGGGACGACAGAGGATGAGATGGCTAGATGGTATCACTGACTCAATGGACGTGAGTCTGAGTGAATTCTGGGAGTTGGTGATGGACAGGGAAGCCTGGCGTGCTGCTATTCATGGGGTTGCAAAAAGTTGGACACGACTGAGCAACTGATCAGAACTGTACTGAATTCAGTAGGGAAAGTTTTGCTGAGTGAGAAGGGGAAAAAGTGGGTTACATTAATTCGGGGATTATTTAAGAGTACATGCTCCTCCCATCCTCATAATTGCAGACCAGCATTCAAGGCTAGAAAGGTGAGTATGAATCAGTTTGGTTGACTAATACCTCTCTTGATCATCAGTAGTTTGGATATCCTCCACAGTCCTGGTACAAATCCCCTAAAAATAAACCAGTGGACAAATGTATGATTTGAAAATACTCTCTTCCATTCAGTAAGCATACTTTTCAGTTTGTTATTTTGTGTGTGTGTGTGTGTGTGTGTGTGTGTGTGTGTGTGTGTGTGTGCAGAGCTTTTTGGTTTTATGTACTGCCATTTTTTTTTTCTTTCTTGATTGTATTTTCAGTGTAAAATTTAGAGAATTATCACCAAGACCAATATCAAGGATCTTATCACCAGTGCTTTCACTTAGAAGTTTTATCAAGACTCAGAAATAGGAATGTCTGCTTTGTAAATGCTACTGCTTTCTGAAAGGAAAAACTTATCATAACATGCCTGGAAAACTCTATGGCCTCTTTTCTCCACCTGGAATGGTCATGTTTTACTCCTGTGTGTCTTGCTTAACACGATAGAATAAAAATATAAATATAATAATATTTAAAGTTTTGTACTTAAAAATATTTTCCATTTTTCACTAAAATAAGGAGAATTGCAAATAGATCAATGATTATTACCTGATCTCTGAAGTCTCTGGGAGGTGAATCCTCAAGTCCTGGGAGATATGGATAGAATTCAGCTCCTTCCACAAGCAGCTGTCACTGGAACATAGTTTGTCTGAAGCATTTCAGAAGATCTTCCAATCATGGAAACAAATAAATCATGGCTTCCAACATGACAGATGCTTCCCAACCAAGTTTATTAGGTGAATTTTTAGCTAATGAGAAAATGAATATTTCAATGGATAATCTTTTTAAATGATCATATAGTGAACCCATATAAGCATCTCTGTAAGCATAGATAAATGGAAAAATACATAAAATAGATAATCTTCCTGCATCATTTATCTGCAATGCCTGCAGGGCTATTCATTTCTAATTGCTGTTTTGTTTTTCCTAAATATCCTCTACCTTGTTGCATAGATTGTTTATAGAACTGACAGGAAAAAAAAAAAAAAATTTGTATCCAGTTCTTTCAACTGAAGCCTAGAAAACACAGTGTCTCAGTGAAGATCTCTAGCTAGAGAAAGACAAAAGCAGGCTTTTTTCCTACTCTTTAATCATTCTTTTTCCTACCATATAAGCAACTCTTGTGTTTGCGCTGGGCAGAGGTTTGGTGTTAGGTATTCTGTACAAAAACTTAGAAGTACATTCCCATCATTATACGGGTATGGATCTGATTTGGCTAAATGAAGCTAACAAACTTCTAAAATGACCCTAAACTAACATTTTACTCACTTAAAAGTAATCTGAAGAAGACAAAGAATATTCTTAAAATAATTTCTGAATTTTCATCACTGATTCAGGAATATATGTGTCCACTCAGTGCATAGGAGATGCTGCAAACACTCAGTTTCAGAACTTGAATTTTGGTCAGGCAGGCAAAACTTAACGGCAAGAGACTAATTTAAATATCTTCCAGTTTCTTTGGATTGTGTCAACTGGTAATTAAATTAACTTGATTAAAAAAAGAATGTCATATGTTATGCCAGTTTTGAGGAGAGAAATGTCAATCAGTAGTAAAACACCTTTGGAAAGACATTAATGATGTCATGTACTGAATATTTGCAACTTCCTCCCCTCTTCCCAGTTTATTACGTTCAAGCCTTAATTCCCAATGTCTTGATATTTGGAGGTGGATCCTCATTTGGCTAAATTTGATCATTTGGGTGCAGTCCTCATGATGGAATTAATCCCCTTTTAAGAAGAGGAAGGGGTTTCCCTGGTGGCTCAGATAGTAAAGAATCCACCTGGAATGTGGACCCTGGGTTTGATTCCTGTGTTGAGAAGACCCCCTGGAGAAGGGAATGGCTACCCACTGCAGTATTTTTGCCAGGAGAATTCCATGGACAGAGGACTCTGGCAGGCTACAGTCCATGGGATTGCAAAGAGTCAGAGAGAGAGACTTCATTATTGAGAGACTTTCACACTTAATAAGAGGAAAATACCCATGGAAAAGGAAAAGGCTACCCATTCCAGTATTCTGGCCTGGAGTATTCCATGGACTGTATAGTCCATGAGGTTGCAAAGAGTTGGACATTACTGAGCAACTTTCACTAAGAAGAGCAAGAGACAGAACACTGTCTCCAAGAATAGGCAAGGAGGGAAGACCATATGAGCAGACAGCAAAAGGTTACAATCTAGAAGTCAAGAAACTGACTTTCACCAAACACTGAATCTGCCTGTAACTTGATATCAGCCTCCAGAACCATGAGAAATAAATGTTTGTTATTTAAACATCCCAGTCTATGGTACCTTGTTATAGCCACTCAGACTGACCAAAATTAATCATCTAGGAAACAGAAATAATTAACATGCAAGTTTCAGTTTGTTCCACTACCTCTCTATGATCCTAGACTTTAGCATCCTATTCATCCTTGATGTTTAACATAGACCAATATAGAGAAAATGTTGTTTTAGGGCTACTGTGTAGGAAGATGATATGGTAGCTTTAAAGTAAATTTTGAAGCACAGGTGAACTTACCCGGGTCTCCTGCATTGAAGGCAGATGCTTTATCCTCTGAGTCACCAGGGAAGCCCATAATTAAAGCAGAAAGATAGAAAGATAACTAAAATAATGTATGTTAAAATGGGTCCTGAATAATTACAAATAAGAATTAACATATTAATTGTGAATATCGAGTACATAATAACATATAAAAAAGTAATTAGGAATAATAAAGACTCATTCTGGATGATAACTTCTAGTTTTGTTTTGTTTTGTTTTGTTTTCTGGTTTCAACTATTTCTTTATAACTTTTAAAATATAAAACAATTCACAGTCATACAAATAGTTATTATGTGATAAAACATGAAGACTATTTTAGTTTCCTATATATATTCTTTCATGTTAAAACATTAAAATATGTTTATTATTCTTCTTATATTCTAATAATTAGAAATGAACAGATCACTTAATCAGGCTGTTAGGCTATGCACATATTTGGATTTTCTACATTCAGGGTCATTTCTCATACTATTTCTCAAAGTAATATTAACTTAAAAGTTGTCTCATAAGTTCCTTGGGGGTAGAGACTATGACCATCCTTTACCGTTTTTTGTAGTCTCAGTGGTTAATTTTCAATAACTGATGAATAAAGGAATGCATCATTACAAACACATATTTTTATTTTGCCAATCTAAAATCCAATATTTACTTCTTACTGTCTTGTTGACCACAGATTTTACTCCTTATTGTCCAAACAGCCCTGACTTTCTTGCTAGACTTCCACTTCATGGTCAAAATTAAATTTTGCTCAGATCATGATGATTAGTTCATGCTCTGGTACATTTGTAGTTTGCTACTTTGGGGAACTGCCTACATGAACATAATGCTAATCTGTCTCAATAGAGTATTATGGAAATACCAATTCATACAAACAAAATTCCAATTTCAATAAAGAGCCTGTAAATATAGTTCCCCAAAGAAAACTTCACATTTATATATACACATATATACATATATATCAAACTATACTTACTCAGTAATACTTCAGAAGAGAAAGAGATTTTTGACTAAGGCATATATCCTAGAGATGCAGAGAGGTTAATCTCTAGCTATTGTGTAAGAGTTTATATATGTCACCTTTTACCCTGAGCAAAACTGGCTGAACAAATATGTTCAAGGCACCAGGCAGCAAATCTCAACAGGCAGCTTCCAATCTCCTAGTGCAAACTCAATATTCACATCCAGTTCCATATGAGACAGATATCCTCAACCACAACATAAGTAGCAGCCAAATCTGACATTTGGCTACTTCCATAATTTGACCCCCAAAAAAACATTTTAAAGTTGATTTCTGACTGTGTAAGAAAATTAAACACTGCTGAATATCTTTTTTTTCTTTCTTTTGTTTCTTCAAACTTCTATCTGTAAGTGAGATATCAGTAGGATTCAGTTACTCAATATCAGTGGAAATAACTGTTGTTCTTTAGTCCTTCAGTCTTATTCGACTCTGCAATGCCATGGACTGCAGCAGGTCAGGCTTCCCTGTCCTTCACTAACTCCCAGAGTTTGCTCAAACTCATGTCCATTGAGTAGGTGATCCCATTCAACCATCTCATCCTCTGTCTCCCCTTTCTCCTGCTTCTAATCATTCCCAGCATCAGGGTCCTTTCCAATGAGTTTGCTATTCACATCAAAGTATATTGGAGCTTCAGATTCAGCATCAGTCCTTCCAATGAATATACAAGGTTGATTTCCTTTAGCATTGATTGATTTGATCTTCTTGTTGTCCAAAGGACTCTCAGGAGTCTTCTCCAGCACCACAGCTCCAAAACATCAGCTCTTCAGTGCTCCACCTTCTTTATGGTTCATCTCTTATATCCGTATATGACTACTGGAAAACCATAGCATTGACTGTACAGAACACTGTTGGCAAAGTGATGTCTCTGCTTTTTAATATGCTGCCTAGGTTGGTCATGGGCTTCCCTGGTGGCTCAGAGGTTAAAGCGTCTGCCTCCAATGCAGGGGACCCAGGTTCAGTCCCTAGGTCGGGAAGATCCCCTGGAGAAGGAAATGGTAACCCACTCCAGTAGTCTTGCCTAGAGAATCCCATGGACAGAGAAACCTGGTAGGCTACAGTCCATGGGGTTGCAAAGAGTCAGACGTGACTGAGCGACTTCACTCATTCACTCACTCAGGTTGGTCATAGTTTTTCTTTCAAGGAGCAAATGTCTTTTAATTTCATGGCTAGTCAACATCTGTTTTGACAAAGGAGGCAAGAATATACAATGGATTAAAGACATTCTCTTTAACAAGTGGTGCTGGGAAAACTGGTCAACCACTTGTAAAAGAATGAAACAAGACCTCTTTCTAACACCATACACAAAAATAAACTCAAAATGGATTAAAGATCTAAATGTAAGACCAGAAACTATAAAACTCCTAGACGAGAGCATAGGCAAAACATTCTCCAACATAAATCACAGCAGGGTCCTCTATGACCCACCTCCCAGAATATTGGAAATAAAAGCAAAAATAAACAAATGGGACCTAATTAAACTTAAAAACTTCTGCACAACAAAAGAAATTATAAGCAAGGTGAAAAGACAGCCTTCAGAATGGGAGAAAAAGATAGCAAATGAAGCAACTGACAAACAACTAATCTCAAAAATATACAAGCAACTTATGCAGCTGAAGTCCAGAAAAGTAAATGACCCAATCACAAAATGGGCCAAAGAACTAAATAGACATTTATCCAAAGAAGACATACAGATGGCTAACAAACACTTGAAAAGATGCTCAACATCATCACTCATTATCAGAGGAATGCAAATCAAGACCACAATGAGGTACCATTTCATACCAGTCAGAATGGCTGCAATCCAAAAGTCTACAAGCAATAAATGCTGGAGAAGATGAGGATAAAAGGGAACCCTCTTACACTGTTGGTGGGAATGCAACTAGTAGAGCCACTTGGAGAAAATGTGGTGATTCCTTAAAAAAAAAAAAAAAACTGGAAATAGAACTGCCTTATGACCCAGCAATCCCACTGCTGGGCATGCACACCAAGGAAACCAGAACAGAAAGAGACACGTGTACCCCAATATTCATCACAGCACTGTTTATAATAGCCAGGACATGGAAGCAACCTAGATGTCCATCAGCAGATGAATGGATAAGAAAGCTCTGGTACAGATACACAATGGAGTATTACTCAGCCATTAAAAAGAATTCATTTGAATCAGCTCTAATGCAGAGTATGAAACTGGAGCTGATTATACAGAATGAAGTAAGCCAGAAAGAAAAACATTAATACAGTATACTAAAGCATATATGTGGAATTTAGATAATGATAACCCTGTATACAAGACAGTAAAAGAGACACAGATGTATAGAACAGGCTTTTGGACTCTGTGGAAGAGTGAAAGAGTGTGATGATTTGAGAGAATGGCATTGAAACATGTATAATATCATATATGAAACGAATCACCAGTTCAGGTTTGATGCACGATACTGGATGCTTGAGGTTGGTGCACTGGGTTGACCCAGAGAGATGGTATGGGGAGGGAGGAGGGAGGAGGGTTCAGGATTAAGAACACATGTATACCTGTGGCAGATTCATGTTGATATATGGCAAAACCAACACAATATTGTAAAGTAATTAACTTCCAATTAAAATAAATAAATTTGTATTTTTAAAAATGTAGTGATTTTGAAGTCCAAAAATAAAATCTGTCACTGTTTCCATTGTTTCTCAATCTATTTGTCATGAAATGATGGGACTGGATGCAATGATCTTAGTTTTTTGAATGTTGAGTTTTTAAATCAACTTTTTCAATAGATGTGTACAAGTTGATATGGGCCAGGAAAAGTAGTCAAGATTACTTACCATACATCTCCATTTCCTTCCTTTTTTTCTTTTTGGCATCCTGAGGGTTCCTTGTTTTTTTTCCTAAGAAGCATTCAGTGTCTTTCAGTATCTATTCAATGAGACTACCTGACACTGTGTCCTACCTCCATAAGGAAATTATCACTTCTAAAATTAGTCTTCTTTCCACAAATATAATGTTTTAAATTCAGACTTTAGGTGTGTGTTTTTGGTTTTTGTTTCTGTTTTTGTTTTTTTAGAAAAGAGTGATATAGCTGGGGTTTCCCAGGTGGGACTAGTAGTAAAAACCTGCCTCTCAATTCAGGAGACACTGTTTTGATCCTTGAGTCAGAAAGATTCCCTGGAGGAGGGCCTGGAGAATGCTATAGACAGAGGACTATAGTGGGCTATAGTCCACGGGGTCACAAATAGACATGATTGTAGTGACAGCATACACGCACGTTGATGAAGTCAATACTATGGCGAAAGTGAAAAGAACTAAAAAAAGCCTCTTGATGAAAATGAAAGAGGAGAGTGAAAAGTTGGCTTAAAGCTCAACATTCAGAAGATGAAGATCAGGGCATCTGGTCCCATCACTTCATGGGAAATAGATGGGGAAACAGACGAAACAGTGTCAGACTTTATTTTGGGGGCTCCAAAATCAATGCAGATGGTGACTTCAGCTGTGAAATTAAAAGATGCTTACTCCTTGGAAGAAAATTTATGACCAACCTAGATAGCATATTCAAAAGCAGAGGCATTACTTTGCTGACTAAGGTCCATCTAGTCAAGGCTATGCTTTTTCCTGTGGTCATGTATGGACATGAGAGTTGGACTGTGAAGAAGGCTGAGTGCTGAAGAATTGATGCTTTTGAACTGTGGTGTTGGAGAAGACTCTTTAGAGTCTCTTGGACTGCAAGGAGATCCAACCAGTCCATTCTGAAGGAGATCAGCCCTGGGACTTCTTTGGAAGGAATGATGCTAAAGCTGAAACTCCAGTACTTTGGCCACCTCATGCAAAGAGTTGACTCATTGGAAAAGACTTTGATGCTGGGAGGGATTGGGGGCAGGAGGAGAAGGGGATGACCGAGGATGAGATGGCCAGATGGCATCACCGACTCTATGGGTGTGAACCTGGGTGAACTCCAGGAGTTGGTGATGGACAGGGAAGCCTGGCATGCTGCGATTCATGGGGTCACAAAGAGTCGGACACTACTGAGCAACTGAACTGAACTGAAACTGCTATTAATTTGTGACTTGTTTTAAGACTCTCAAAATTTCTAAAAAAAAAAAAAAAATTTGCATTATATACAAAGATCAATTAAACTGTTAGGTATTTTCAATAGCTTTACATATTCTAGAAATCTGTTAAAACAAATGATATTTATATAGTTAAAATTCAGGCAAATACATATAAATATGCAATGCAGTAGAGTTTATAGTATTTATCTAAAAATATAATTATCCAGCAACAGCTAAATAGTTTTCAGGACAATAGTATTGCATGCAATTATGTAAAATTATGTAGATTATGCAGCTAGTAACAATTATTTTTATTCATATTGCATGCATTCATTAAAATTCACATTTAATACTGAAGCTGTTAAATTTATTAATAAAGCTATTATAAATATAAATATATGTGATTATATAAAATCTAGAAAATTTATAAATTCATACAGAGTAATATCTTCTGTGAAGATTTCAGTTATTTTTTGCACTGATAATTGTTGGGCCCTAAATGGTAAACCTTAAAAAGAAAGGCTAGCTTTGCGGTTTAGAGCTAAGATGGCGCCTGGTGGAAGAGATGAGGGTGCGGCCTAAGTTGTTTGTCAAAAAATTTGATTGGCTCTCTTGATTTCCCGTGCACGTGGACAGCACGTGATCACCATAGACCCCTGTCATGGTGTAAGCACGTGGTAATTTGACCTTTAACTTGATTGGTAGAACTATGGAAAGTCCCTCACAAACCCCCCTGTTTGCCTATATAAACCAAGAGCCTAAGACAATAAAGCGGAACTTCTCAGACAGAACCCTGTCGCGTATGATTGTCTCTCGCTAGCCGAGGGGCTGGATTGGTGGACAGCAGGCTCAGTTTTCCTCCGGACCCTCAGCTTTGCTGAGGGAAGTTCCACTGCCTCTCTCTTTCTGCGGAGCGCCTCCTGCAGATAATAAACTCACTTTCCAATTTTTCTATGAGGAATTTGTATATTTTCATTATATCTTAAGGTACAAGTTTATTTTGCAATACAGCAGTATATATTATAAAAGAAAGTGAGAACATGTAGAAACTGATGCATGCACATGTAAATATCCATAAGATTTTGAAGATATGTTTCTGTATATTTTATATATACAACTGTAAGTAATTGAAACAAAATGAGAGCACCAGTCAGTCAATTCAGTCACTCAGTCATGTCTGACTCTTTGCGACCCCAGGAACTGCGGGACGCCAGGCTTCCCTGTCCATCACCAACTCCTAGAGCTTACTCAAACTCGTTCATCGAGTCAGCGATGCCATTCAACCATTTCATACTCTGTCATCCCCTTCTCCTCTTGCCTTAAATCTTTCCCAGCATCAGGGTCTTTTCCAATGAGTCAGTTCTTCACATCCGGTGGCCACAATATTGGAGTTTCAGCTTCAGCATCAGTCTTTCCAATGAATATTCAGGACTGGTTTTCTTTAAGATGGACTGATTGAATCTCCTTGCAGTCCAAGGGACTCTCAAGAGTCTTCTCCAACATCACAGTTAAAAAGCATCAATTCTTATGCATTCAGCTTTTGTTATAATCCAACTCTCACATCCATACATGACTATGAAAAACCATAGCTTTGACTAGACAGAGCTTTGTTGACAAAGTAATGCCTTTGATTTTTAATATGCTGTCTAGGTTGGTCATAACTTTTCCTTCAAAGAGTAAGCATCTTTTAATTTAATGACTACAGTCACCATCTTCAATTATTTTGGACCCCAGAAAAATAAACTAAGCCACTGTTTCCCAATCTATTTTCCATGAAGTGATTAGACCAGATGTCATGATCTTAGTTCTCCAAATGTTTTGCTTTAAGCCAACTTTTTCACTCTCCTCTTTTACTTTCATCAAGAGGCTCTTTAGTTCTTCTTCACTTTCTGCCATAAGGGTGGTGTCATCTGCATATCTGAGGCTATTGATATTTGTCCTGGCAATCTTGATTCCAACTTGTCTTTCATCCTATCCAGCATTTTGCATAATGTACTCTGCATAAAAGTTAAATAAGCAGTGTAACAAAATACAGCCTTGATATTCTTTCCCTATTTGAAACCAGTCTGTTGTTCCATGTCCAGTTCTAACTGTTGCTTCTTGACATGCATACAGATTTCTCAGGAGGCAGGTCAAGTGGTCTGGTATTGATATCTCTTTACAAATTTTCCAGTTTGTTGTCATCCACATAGTCAAAGGCTTTGGTGTAGTCAATAAAGGAGAAGTAGATGTTTTTCTGGAACTCGCTTGCTTTTTCAGTGATCCAATGGATGTTGGCAATTTGACCTCTGGTTCCTCTGCCTTTTCTAAATCCAGCTTGAACATCTGGAATTTCATGATTCACATACTGTTGAAGCCTGGTTTGGAGAATTTTGAGCCTTAGTTTGCTACTATGTGAGATGAGTACAACTGTGCGATAGTTTGAGCATTCTTTGACATTAGTATGAAAAATAACTGTTTTTGTAACATTACCTATTTATTCTTTGATGCCATTACCTGTTTTACACTGATGCAAGTTTCTGACCCATGTCATTTTTTCTCTCTAAAACACTTTTATAACATTTCCTGCAGAATAGGTCTACCAGCAACAAATTTCATCAAACTGTTTTTCTGAAGAAATCTTTAATCTCCTTCAATTTTGAAGGAAAATTTCACAGAGTACAACATTGTTAGATGGTGTTTTTTATTTTCCCCCAATATTTATTTCAGTATACTCTCTTCTTATTCAGGTTTTCTGAAGAAATATCAAATGAAATCCTTGTATTTCTTCCTCTGTAGGTAAGATGTTTATTATCCCCATCAGGTTTCTTTGGAATTTTTTTTTTTTCTTTTTAGCATTTATCATCTTTAATGGTCCATAAATTCCTGTGTCTTTGGTTTGAGGTTTGATCTTAATTTGAGAAAATTATTTGTCATCATCATTTCTCATACTTTTTTTCTGTTTTCTTCCTTCTCCCCTCTGATAGTACCATTATGCATGTTACAAATTTGCACCTGTTTCTAAGTCTCTGAATAGTTTGCTCTGTTTTTAGTTATATGTATGTGAGTGTGTGCGTGTGGTGTATTTATATATCTATTTGCCCACATTGTATCTTATTTGAGGTGAATGGACTTATCTCTAGTTGTGTCACTAGCTCTAGAGGATGCAGACTCAAGAGTTGGGGCCAGAGGGCTTAGTTGCTAGGTGGCATGTGGGATCTTAGTTCCCTAATCAGGGATTCAATCCCTGTCCCCTACATGGGAAGTCATATTCTTAATAACTGGTCCACCAGTCCCAGTCCACTCTATTTTTATCACTTTCTGTTCTTTTTTTCTCTTTTGGTTTTTCAAGTTTCTAAGATATAGTCTGTAGCTCAGAGAGTCTTTCCTCAGCCATATCCTGTGTACTGAGAAACCCATCAAAAGCTTTCTCATAGTTGTTTTAGATTATCAGTCTGAAAATTCCACTAATCCTGCTGTTCTCTGTTCTGACACTTTCTCTGTTTCTTCAAGTGTGTAGGTATTTTCAGTTTTTGTTTGTTTGTTTAATCTTTTGTTTTAACTTTTTTTTTTTTCTTGAAAGTGGGACATAATTTACTATTTAAAGGTACCACTGTAAATAGTTTTTAGTAATGTGGTGGTGACATGTGCTGGGGGTTGGGCAGTGTTCTATAATCTTATAATTAGGTCTCAAACTTTTAGTAAGAGTATATCTCTGGACTTTAAACTTCATAAACATTTCTCAGTATTTTCCTTTTTCTTCTTTTTATTTCCAGTTATGTGGACAGGATGCCTAGAGTGGATTGAGTTTGGATATATTCCTTCCACCAGTTTAATGAGGCTGTTCCAATATCCAGCAGGTTAGGTTCTGGTTGATTAGTTTCCACTGAGGACAGGACTAGTTTAAAACAATTCAGTGTTTGTGGTATTTCAAAATGATTCTTTTTCTCCCTACCAGACCCAAATGGGAATTTTCCTCAGATATTTACTCTGGAAACTTGGTTGAACTTCTTGTGTAAATCTATAAAACAGTGAGAAATCCCCTTATGATTGGAAGATTTAAGTCTCAGAGTTGCCTAGCCTGAACCTCCAGCAGTTTCTGAATTTCAGGTTTTCTTACCATGCTATTGATACTGGCACTGCTTTGTGCTTCTGAGTTCCTGCTTTGGTAAGGTACCAATCCCAGTTTGCTGTCTACCTCTTCAATCTTGAGGGCAGAGTTTTACGATCTGTCTTCCTTTCTCTTAAGTATCCACAAAGATTTTATTTTTCTATTTGTTCAGCTTTTACTTGTTAGCAGTACGGAATTAAGGAAAACAACAGAATGGGAAAGACTAGAGATCTCTTCAACAAAATTAGAGATGCCAAGAGAACATTTCATGTAAATATGGGTTTGATAAAGGACAGAAATGGTATGGACCTAATAGAAGCAGAAGATATTAAGAAGAGGTGGCATGAATACACAGAAGAAGTATACAAAAGATCTTCTGACTCACCTGGAGCCAGATATCCTGGAATGTGAAGTCAAGTGGGCCTTAGGAAGCATCACTATGAACAAAGCTAGTGGAGGTGATGGAATTCCAGTTGAGCTATTTCAAATCCTGAAAGATGATGCTGTGAAACTGCTGCACTCAATATGCCAGGAAATTTGGAAAACTCAGCAGAGGCCACAGGACTGGAAAAGGTCAGTTTTCATTCCAGTCCCAAAGAAAGGCCATGCCAAACAATGCTCAAACTACCACACAATTGTACTCATCTCACACACTAGTAAAGTTATGCTCAAAGTTCTCCAAGCCAGGCTTCAGCAATACATGAACCGTGAAATTCCAGATGTTCAAGCTGGTTTTAGAGAAAGCACAGGAAACAGAGATTAAGTTGCCAACATCTCTTGGATTATGGAAAAAGAAGATACTTCCAGAAAAACATATATTTCTGCTTTATTGACTATGTCAAAGCCTTTGACTGTGTGGATCACAATAAACTGTGGAAAATTCTGAAAGAGATGGGAATACAGACCACCTGATCTGCCTCTTGAGAAACCTATATGCAGGTCAGAAAGCAACAGTTAAAAGTGGACATGGAACAACAAACTAGTTCCAAATAGGAAAAGAAGTATGTCAGGCTGTATATTGTCACCCTGCTTATTTAACTTCTATGCAGTGTACATCATGAGAAACACTGGGCTAGAGGAAGCACAAACTGGAATCAGGATTACTGGAAGAAATATCAATAACCTCAGATACGCAGATGACACCAACCTTATGGCAGAAAATGAAGAGGAACTAAAAGCCTTTTGATGAAAGTGAAAGAGGAGAGTGAAAAAGCTGGCTTAAATCTCAACATTCAGAAAACGAAGATCATGGCATCTGGTCCCATCACTTCATGGGAAACAGATGGGGAAACAATGTCAGACTTTATTTTGGAGGGCTCCAAAATCAATGCAGATTGTGACTGCAGCCATGAAATTAAAAGATGCTTCCTCCTTGGAAGGAAAGTTATGACAAACCTAGACAGCATATTGAAAAACAGAGACATTACTTTACCAACAAAAGTCCATCTAGTCAAGGCTATGGTTTTTCCAGTGGTCATATATGGATGTGAGTTGGACTGTGAAGAAAGCTGAACACTGAAGAATTGATGCTTTTGAACTGTGGTGTTAGAAAACTCTTGAGAGTCCCTTGGACTGCAAGGAGATTAAACCAGCCCATTCTAAAGGAGATCAGTCCTGGGTGTCCATTGGAACAAATGATGCTAAAGTTTAAACTCCAATACTTTGGCCACATATGTGAAGAGTTGACTTATTGAAAAAGACTCTGATGCTTAGAAGGATTGGAGTAGGAGGAAAAGGGGATGATAGAGGATGAGATGGCTAAATGGCATCACTGATTCGATGGACATGAGTTTGGGTGAACTCCAGGAGGTGGTGATGGACAGGGAGGCCTGATGTGCTGCAGTTCATGGAGTCTCAAGGAGTTGGACACGACTGAGAGACTGAACTGAACCGAGTAATGAGTGGACTTCAACTTTCATATATGTAGGGCTGAAAACAAGATCCCATTCCTTTCTCTATTATGTAATTATGCTGCTCGGTTAAAAAAAGTAAAATCAGGTGATTATAGATTAAAAAAAATCAGCTCAGATAAAGTATTATGCATTTCTAAAATGGAAAATTGAAGATTATTGTGCCATATTTCAAATTTATATTCCAAAACACATTAGAACTTGCACCAATGCAGGCAACTTGAGTGAGAAGAACAAAGCAGATAACAAGTATAAGTTAATTATTTTACTGAGCATGTTAGATATGGTGCCAAGTAATGAGATAATTGAGAACAAGTACATTTTGGAGCAATGTTATTGTGATCATTTTAGGCATATACATTTTCAATGTGTCTTTGTTCAGCTAGTATCCAAAGATACTAATCTGGCCCCTGTAAGACATATGAACAGAAGATAGATTTAGGACTAATCAACATAGTGTTTTGTTTTTTTTTCTTTAAAAATATTTATTCATCTATTTTTGGCTATGCTGTGTCTTTGTTGCTGTGTGGGCTTTCTCTAGTTGCAGCGAGTAGGGGCTACTCTCTAGCTGCAGTGAGGACACTTCTTATTGCAGTAATTTCTTTTGTTGTAGAGCATGGGCTTGAAGGAGAATGAGCATCAGTAGTTGTGGTTCACAGGCTCAGTTACTTGCCTGCATGTGTAATCTTCCTGGATCAGGGATAAAACCTATGTCCCCTATGTTGGCAGGCAGATTTTTAACCACTAGACCACCAGGGAGGTCTATAGTGTTGGATCTAGATATCTAGATGAGATTGCCCAGGAATAGTAGGTAGAAAGCTTCTGCTGCTGCTGCTGCTGCTAAATCGCTTCAGTCGTGTCCAACTCTGTGTGACCCCATAGACGGCAGCCTACCGGGCTCCCCCATCCCTGGGATTCTCCAAGCTAGAATACTGGAGTGGGATGCAATTTCTTTCTCCAAGGAAGCTTCTACTTTATCAGATATGACAACTTGTATCTGCACAGTTAGACTAATATTTTATATGCATTTTACTATCAGATAAAAATTATCTGGGAATTTTAATTTGGGGTTTCTGTTTAATTTTCTATAAGTTTTTCCTATGTAAAACTTATGGATACAAGTAAACAGATAGTAAAGTCTAAATTGATGAGAGCAGCTTCATTTTTCTTGAACAATGTCAGGCTGTTTGTCAATACTTTGTTATATGACATAAGCAATTTTGTGTTTAGAAAAATATGATTATTAATATTTTCAATATAAATCAGTTGTGAACAAATTTTGCTCTTTAGAAAACAAAACCTTATCACACTGTCAGTAAATTCAGATTTGAAAAGAATCTTAATTTCATTGGAATATGTACATGTTGGATTTTTGACACTACCCCTCTCAAATCTTAAAATGGATTGTCCTCAGAAGACTTGACCCAGATTAGTATGGCCAGAAAGTCTCTTGTTCAGTAAACCTCCTTTCTCTATTGTGGTCCATAAATATTCTGTTTGTTAAAATTTATGAAAAGACTCATTGGCTTTAAATATTCACTAATATTAGATGGTTAAAAATCTGCATTTCAAAATTATCTTCTCTCTCTGTCATATCTTATAAGAAATAAAAACTTGGGTACTTCTTAAAGCCTTTGATACTGCAAAAACACTGAATTACAATAGAAGTGAACAGAATATTAAATAATGGCTATCTATCATTGGATGAGGCTTTCCAGGTGGCATTAGTGGTAAAGAATCCACTTGCCAATGCAGGAGACACAAGAATTGTGGGCTCCATCCCTGGTTTGGAAAGATCCCCTGGAGGAGGGAATGGCCATCCACTCTCATATTCTTGTCTGGAGAATCTCATGGACAGAGGAGATTGGTGGGCTATAGTCCATATGTTTCCAAAGAGTCAGTCATGACTAAAGTGACTTAGCCATTCAAGCACCATTGAATAATAAACTTGGAGCTAGAATTATCTTTGTTTTTAACCTAATAGCCCAAGGGCCTCATTATGATGAAACAGACCAAAGAGTTACTCCTGATGTTAAACAGGATCTCATAGTTGTACAAATCAGAATAAGTATGTTTTTTGAAGAAAATTTGATTTGTGTAGTCTTATAAAATTATCATTATATATTAAGAAAATCAAATATATATCTGTCAAATCTTACTTCAATTATATGAAGACATGTGGCTCCCTAAGATTAGCTGATTTTTACTAGTTAGGGAATAACGTTGATGTTAGATTAAGAGAAATAATTTAACCTTACATAGTATTGCATGGTATCTGTGAACATGACTTGATGGAAAAAAATAACTTTTATCCTCAGTCTATAAGTTGTGTCCAACTCTTTGCAGCTCCAAGGACTGTAGCTCTCCAGGCTCCTCTGTCCGTGAGATTTTTCCAGGCAAGAATACTAGAGCGGGTTGCTATTTTTTTTTCCAGGAGATCTTCCCAATTAACCCTTGATTGAACCCGCAACTCTTTCATCTCCTGCATTGGCAAGGGATTCTTTACCCCTTCCGCACCTGGGAAGCCCTTATATAGCATTATGCAATCATAAATTAAAAAAACATAAAGCCCTCAGAATATTGTCTTCTGTTCTATTACTATTATTGTATTTTTTTTCTTTTTGGAAAAATGAAAGAGCTGTAGCTATCATTTAAACTATTGGTAACATAAACCTTTAAATTGAAAATATATAGCATTTAAAAAACATTTCATGAAGTCCTAAATCTTTATAAGGTATGCAATCCTAGACACTCTATTTGGGGTTGCAAATGGAGACAAGAATCTTCTCCAATTATCTACTCATTTTACCTCTGTTGTCTTCCGAATTACCAGAATTTCATGGAAAAATGTTTGAAAACTGTAACACAACACAATTTTGTATTATTTACTAAAGAAAGTGAAAATCATCATGAGTGATAACACTAGAGTATATCTCAGATACATTTACAAATTTGCATCGATATCCAAATATCAACAGATTTTCTGACAGTGAAAGCAGGATATCTTGCTATTTCTCATACATTGTATAAAGAACAGTTTTATCAATTACAAAAGTTTTTTTCAATATAATGTTTTTGCAGTCCTATATTATTTACACACAAGTCCATTTAATACATGGTTGCTGGATTAGACGTAACACTGAAATACTCACAGGAATATGCCAGCTTGTTTTTAGAGGTAAAGCTAAGAAGTGATAAACTTTTCATCTTTAAAGAAATATGTCCTTGACATGACCATTTTTCAAATAATTCAATTAATCTTTGTTCATCAGTCATTTCTAACAATGTTGATACTGTTAGCCACTTAGTGGTATCTGACTCTTTGTGACCCCATGGACTGTAGCCCACCAAGCTCTTCTGTCAGTGGGAATTCTACAGAAAAGAATAATAGGGTGAATTTTCATTCCCTTCTCCAGGTGATTTTCCTAACCCAGGAATTCAACCAAGTCTCCTGCACTGCAGGCAGATTATTTATCATTTGAGCCACCAAGGAAGCTCCAATGAAAGAAAGTGTGAAACTGTCAGTCGTTCAGTTCTGTCTGACTCTTTGGAACTCAGTGACTATAGTCCACCAAGCTCATCTGTCCATAGAATTTCCCAGGCAAGAATACTGGAATAGGCTGCCATTTTCTTCTCCAGAGGACCTTCTTGACCCAGGGATTTAACCCAGGTCTCTTGCATTGCAGATATATTCTTTACTGTCTGAGCCACCCTATGTATGCCATGTGCTTAGTCACTCAAAACTGATTCAATACTCCATGAGATCTGCAGGACACTAATGGCTGGGCTATTACATAGTTTTGGTAGACATAGCCTAAATGTGGACTTCCCAGGTGACACTAGTGCCAAAGAATCTGCCTACCAAAGACAGGAGGTTTAAAAAAATGTGGGTATGATCCCTGGGTTGGCACATGAACCAGAGATCAAATTGCCAACATCCATTGGATCATAGAAAAAGCAAGAGAATTCCAGGAAACATCTACTTCTACCTCATTGATTACATTAAAGCCTTTGTGTGGATCACAAAAATTGTGGAAAATTCTAAAATGGATGGGAATACCAGACCACTTTACCTAACTCTTGTGAAACCTGTATGCAGGTTAAGAAGCAACAGAACCAGACATAGAGCAATGGACTGGTTCAAAATTGGGAAAGAAGTATGTCAATGCAGTATATTGTCATCCTGTTTATTTAGCTTATATGCAGAGTACCTCACAAGAAATACCAGGCTGGATGAAGCACAAGCTGGAATCAAGATTTCTGGGAGAAATATCAATAACCTCAGATACATAGATGGCACCACCCTTATTGCAAAAAGTGAAGAGGAATTAATAGCTTCTTGCTGAAGGTGAAAGGGGAGAGTGAAAATGTTGGCTTAGAATTCAACATTCAAAAATGAAGATCATGACATCCAGTGCTATCACTTCATGACAAATAGATGGAGAAATAATGTAAGCAGTGACAGACTTCATTTTCTTGGGCTCCAAAATCATTTCAGATGGTGACCACAACCATTCAATTAAAAGACAATTGCTCCTTGGAAGAAAAGTTATGACAAACCTAGACAGTATATTAAAAAACAGGCATTACTTTACTGACTAAGGTCCATATACTCAAAGTATATGATTTTTCCAGTAGTCATGTATGGATATGAGAGACCATAAAGAAGGCAGCATGCCAAAGAATTAATGCTTTTGAACTGTGATGTTGGAGAAGACTCTTCAGAGTCCCTTGGACTGCACAGAGATCAAACCAGTCAATCCTAAAAGAAATCAATCCTGAATATTCATTGGAAGCTGAATATTCATTGATGCTGAAGCTGAAACTCCAACACTTTCGCCACCTGATGTGAAGAACTAATTCACTGAAAAAGACCCTAATGCTCAGGAAGGTTGAAGACAAGAGAAGGGGATGACCAAGGATGAGATGGTTGGATGGCATCACCGACTCAATGGACATGAGTTTGAGTAAGCTTCAGGAGTTGGTGATGGACAGGGAAGCCTGGCATGCTGCAATCCATGGTGTCACAAAGAGTTGGAAAAAACAGTTATTGAACTGAATTTTATTTGGCTTAGATATGAGCCCATACTTTAGAGTTCACGAGCCGGTTATTTGAGCCCCATGCCACAGCTACTGAAGTCCACACACTCTAGGACCCTCAACCACCACTAATGAACCCATATGATGCAACTACTGAAACTGACACAGCTAGAGCCTGTGCTCCACAACAAGAGAAGCTGCCACAATGAGAAGCCCATGCACTACAACTAGGGAGTAGCCCTTACTCTCCACAACTAGAGACAGCCTGTGTGCAGGAACAAAAACTCAGTGCAGCTAACAAAACAAAAAATAAATATAGCAGTGCATACATGTAAAAAAAATTGTTGCAGTTACACTGATTATAAGAGTTTTTATTCCTAGTGGAGATACCTTATCTCTTCCCTTCTGTACATTAGTTCAGTTCAGTTCAGTCGCTCAGTCATGTCAGACTCTTTGCAACCCCATGAACCTCAGCATGCCAGGCCTCCCTGTCCAACTCCCAGAATCCACCAAAACCCATGTCCATTGAGTCGGTGATGCCATCCAACCATCTCATACTCTGTCGTCCCCTTCTCCTCCTGCCCTCAATCTTTCCCAGCATCAGGGTCTTTTGAATGAGTCAGCTCTTTGCATCAGGTAGCCAAAGTATTGGAGTTTCAGCTTCAAATTCAGTCCTTCCAATGAACATCCAGGACTGATCTCCTTTAGGATGGACTGGTTGGATCTCCATGCAATCCTAGGGACTCTCAGGCATCTTGTCCACACCACAGTTTAAAAGCATCAATTCTTTGGTGCTCAGCTTTCTTTCCATTCCAACTCTCATTTCCATGCATGACCAATGGGAAAACCACAGCTTTGACTAGATGGACTTTTGTTGGTAAAGTAATTTCTCTGCTTTTCAATATGCTATCTAGGTTGGTCATGACTTTCCTTCCAAGAAGGAAGCATCTTTTGCCCCAAAATATAAAGTCTGACACTGTTTCCCCATCTATTTGTATTAAGTAATGAAACCAGATGTCATGATCTATGTTTTCTGAATGTTGAGCTTTAAGTCAACTTTTCAATCTCCTCTTTCACTTTCATCAAGAGGCTTTTTAGTTCCTCTTCACTTTCTGTCGTAAGGGTGATGTCATCTGCATATATCAGGTTATTGTTATTTCTCCCAGCAATCTTGATTCCAGCTTGTTCTTCCTCCAGCCCAAGGTTTCTCATGATGTACTTTGCATAGAAGTTAAATAAGCAGAGTGACAATATACAGCCTCGATGCACTAGTTTTCCTATTTGGAACCAGTCTGTTGTTCCATGTTCAGTTCTAACTGTTAGCTTCCTGACCTGCATACAGGTTTCTTAAGGGGCAGGTTAGGTGGTCTGGTATTCCCATCTCTTTCAGAATTTTCCACAGTTTATTGTGATCCACACAGTCAAAGACTTTGTCATAGTCAATAAAGTAGAAATAGATTTTTTTTTTTTCCTGGAACTCTCTTGCTTTTTCAGTGATCCAGTGGATTTTGGCAATTTGATCTCTGGTTCTGCTGCACATCAGCAGGGTAGCAAATTCTCACAACAGATATTTGTCACCTTTTTAACCATGAGGAAAGCTAGTCTGAAAGACAAGAAATGAGAAAATAAACAGGGATTCACCATTTGTCATGGACCTGAAAATATCACTTCATTTGAAAACTTTTGGGTCCAGATTTCTCCCATATTCATTTTAAGTGAAGTCACCATGTATATGGCATTACATAGGACGAATATGAAGAATAAGACAATGTACAGAAAAATCTAAGAAATCAGGTGAACAGAATTATTCACTTTTGACCCAATTCTGAGTATATATGACTCGTTAAACAAACATATATATGATTGAAATTATAAAATGTAGAAGTAAGATAAACCAAGACATCAATATTTGAAAATCTATTAATTTCTTCATTAACATTAGCAAAAATTACAATGACCCTGGGATTTTGGTATTTGGTATTAAAATGACCCTGGGATTTGGGATTTGGGATTTTGGTAATCTATATTTATTACAATAATGTCAAAGTGTTCTGATACAGAAAACATAAATACCTTTTTGGTAACTGCATAGCATATCACTTACTCACTTGTATTGTCAAATATTACAACAACTGCTACTGCTGCTAAGTCACTTCAGTCATGTCTAACTCTGTGTGACCCCGTACACAGCAACTCACCAGGCTCCCTCAACCCTGGGATTCTCCAGGCAAGAACACTGGACATTTCCTTCTTCAATGCATGAAAGTGAAAAGTGAAAGTGAGTCAATTGTATCTGACTCTTAGCGACCCCATGGACTGCAGCCTACCAGGCTCCTCTGCCCATGGGATTTTCCAAGCAAGAGTACTGGAGTGGGGTGTCATTGCCTTCTCCGGTTACAACAACAGTGTAACATTATTCTCAGAAAGGCAAAACAAAATAAAACATGACACTAATAATGTTATGTTTAATTCATGGTAATTTGATGTTCTTATTTTTTATGATCAGAATAAAATAGCTTGTGTAAGATAGTACATTTGATTCATTTTGTACAAAGTCTTTATTATTATCAGACCTATAAAAGCATCAAATAATTATAACAAACAATTTAGTTAAAACTTATTACTATGAATAACTTCTAAATTGAAATGTTAGCTTGAATAATTTCAGAAAATAGCAACAACAAAGAATGCTGAGTCCTTTAAACACGCCATGGGAAGAGTTACATCCTTTCAAGATGTCCAGTTTAGGCTAAATGAATAGTTTCATTTCATCATTATATATTTTTTCTCCCTTTGGCAATTGTCTGTGCATTTGCCATCATATTGCCTACTTCAAAATATGTAGTGTATTTCATTAAAATATATACAATGTTGAGTTTTTCTCTTTTTGTAAGCTGTGATGGCAGCAGAACCTATTAGTACTGGATGCAAGTTTTTGGCTTGAGAGTTCATAGAGGTAAGAGAATTTGTGAGAAGTGAGAGGTTCAGTAATGCAAAAAAAAAAAAAAAAAAAAAATGCAAATAACCAGAAAGAAATGAGGACACTCCCTTCATAAATCTGCCATTATTGAGATACAGTTGCTATTTAATGATGACCATATCTTAACAGTGCCTGGAAAAATATTTTGAAGTGGTTAAAGTTGTATTGCATAAAACAATTTGCATGGTTAAAATAACTGAATTAATCAAATGGATATTAGTAGAAACTAACTACTATTTATCTTATATTCACAGAATGAGGACAAAAATATGAAATTTTATGATATTTAAACATATCCTTCAAAAAACAAAACCCTGCTCCTGTATCTCAGTGATGAAATCTATGAGTAGCTAATCTTGGCAGAATAACTAAATAAAGCATATCTCTAGAAAAAAACTACTGCTTCTCCAACTTCTCTATTCTAAACTTTTGCTCAGTGAGTCTTTTGATGGAAGGAAAAATACAGGAGAGGATTGTTTGGCTATTATCAGGAAAAAAAGTTAAGAAAAATTGCAGAGAATTAACAGAAAAGGGAACCCTTTTGTACTGTTGGAAGATGTAAAATGGTATAGCCACTATGGAAAACAATATGGAGGTTCCCCAATAATTTAAAAGAGTCAACCAGGAATTCTTCTTTGGGTACATATACAAGAAATTTAATCATCATTTTGAAGAGATAACTACATTTCTGTTCATTGCAACATTATTCACAATAGCCAAAATATGGACACAACAAAATTATCTATGTATGCATAAATTATTGAAGAAAATCATTGTTGCTGTTCAGTGGCTAAGTCAGGTCTAACTTTTTGTGACCCCCATGGACTGTAACCCATCAGGGTCCTCTGTCTATGAGATTTCTCAGGCAAGAATACTGGAGTGGGTTGTCATTTCCTTCTCTAGGGGATCTTCCCAGGGATCAAATCCACATCTCCTGTATTGACAGGAGGATTCTTTAACACTGAGCCATCTGGGAAGCCCATATATATGCATATATATACACCTATATATATATATAGCTATATACCTATACACCTATATGCTGCTGCTACTGCTACTGCTGCTAAGTCGCTTCAGTCATGTCCGACTCTGTGCAACTCCATAGATGGCAGCCCACCAGGCTCCCCCAGTCCCGGGGATTCTCTAGGCAAGAATATTGGAGTGGGTTGCCATTTCCTTCTCCAATGCATGAAAGTGAAAAGTGAAAGTGAAGTCGTTCGGTTGTGTACAACTTTTAGCAACCCCATGGACTGTAGCCTACCAGGCTCCTCCATCCATGGGATTTTCCAGGCAAGAGTACTGGAGTGGGGTGCCGTTGCCTTCTCCAATACACCTATATATATATACCTAGCACAGAAAAAAGGAATTTGAACAAGAATGTTTTTATAATGTCCTTCACAGGAGAATCCCATGGACAGAGGAGCCTGGTGGAGTTAGATATGTAGATATATACATATATATATATATATATATATATATATATATGTATGCATATATATGCATATATACATATATATATATACACACACATATATATACACACACACATATATATATATGTGTGTGTGTGTGTGTGTGTGTATGTGTGTGTGCATATCTGACTCCACCAGGCTACTCTGTCCATGGGATTCTCCTGTGAAGGACATTATAACAACATTCTTGTTCAAATTCCTTTTTTTCTGTGCTCTCTAATGACCTTTTTTAAACCTGACATAGCAGATTGCCACTGAAGGTCTTAAAATAATAGTCTAGACATTTAAAATTAAAATAACGTCATTTGCAATTATTTATTCACATATTATGTTCTTTTAAAATCATTTATTATAACACAATGGAGATGATGAGCTTCTAACGCTTATCCACCATTGATTATTGACCTTTGTCTTATTCTAATTAATATATGAGATTGGAATAAACACTTTTGATTATTCAGATTATATTTTCAAATCTTATAAGCATTGCTAGTTCTAGTCTGTACAATTAGAAAGTTATAAGCCTGCTCTATTCTATACCATAGGACACAGGAATGTCAGATTCACAAATCAAGGCAAATTGAAAGTGGTCAAACAAGAGATGGCAAGAGTCAACATCGACATTCTAGGAATCAGCAAACCAAAGTGGGTTGGAGTGGATGAATTTAACTCAGATGACCATTATATCTACTACTGTGGGCAGGAATCCCCCAGAAGAAATGGAGTAGCCATCATGGTCAACAAAACAGTCCAAAATGCAGTACTTGGATACAATCTCAAAAATGACAGAATGATCTCTGTTCATCTCCAAGGTAAACCATTCAATATCAGGGTAATCCAACTCTATGCCCCAACCAGTAATGCTGAAGAAGCTGAGGTTGAACAGTTCTATGAAGACCTACAAAACTTTTTAGAACTAACATCTGAAAAATATTTCCTTTTCATTATAGGGGACTGGAATGCTAAAGTAGGAAGTCAAGAAACACCTGGAGTAACAGGCAAATTTGGCCTTGGAATGCGGAATGAAGCAGGGCAAAGACTAATAGCATTTTGCCAAGAAAATGCACTGGTCATAGCAAACACCCTCTTCCAACAACACAAGAGAAGACTCTACACATGGACATCACCAGATGGTCAACACCAAAATCAGATTGATTATAGTCTATGCTTCCAAAGATGGAGAAGCTCTATACAGTCAGCAAAAACGAGACCAGGCACTGACTGTGGCTCAGATCATGAACTCCTTATTACCAAATTCAGACTCAAATTGAATAAAGCAGGGAAAACTGCTAGACCATTCAGGTATGACCTAAATCAAATTTCTGATGATTATACAGTGGAAGTGAGAAATAGATTTAAGGGCTTAGATCTGACAGATAGAGTGCCTGATGAACAATGGAATGAGGTTCATTACACTGTATGGGAGACAGGGATCAAGATCATCCCCATGGAAAAGAAATGCAAAAAAGCAAATTAGATGTCTGGGGAGGCTTTAAAAATAGCTGTGAAAAGAAGAGAAGCAAAAAGCAAAGGAGAAAAGGAAAGATATAAGCAACTAAAAGCAGAGTTCCAAAAAATAGCAAGAAGAGATAAGAAGCCTTCTTCGGTAATCAATGCAAAGAAATAGAGGAAAAGAACAGAATGGGAAAGACTAGAGATCACTTCAAGAAAATTAGAGATACCAAGGGAACATTTCATGCAAAAATGAGCTCAATAAAGGACAGAAATGATATGGACCTAACAGAAGCAGAAGATATTAAGAAGAGGTGGCATGAATACACAGAAGAACTATACAAAAAGATCTTCATGACCCAGATAATCACGATGATGTGATCACTTATTTAGGGCCAGACATCATGGAATGTGAAGTCAAGTGGGCCTTAGAAAGCATCACTATGAACAAAGCTAGTGGAGGTGTTGGAATTCCAGTTGAGCTATTTTAAATCCTGAAAGATGATGCTGTGAAAGTGCTGCACTCAATATGCCAGGAAATTTGGAAAACTCAGCAGAGGCCACAAGACTGGAAAAGGTCAGTTTTCATTCCAATTCCAAAGAAAGGCAATGCCAAAGAATGCTCAAACTACCGCACAATTGTACTCACCTCACATGCTAGTAAAGTAATGCTCAAAATTCTCCAAGCCAGGCTTCAGCAATACGTGAACCGTGAACTTCCTGATGTTAAGCTGGTTTTAGAAAAGGCAGAGGAACCAGAGATCGAATTGCCAACATCCGCTGAATCATGGAAAAAGCAAGAGAGTTCCAGAAAATCATCTATCTCTGCTTTATTGACTATGTCAAAGCCTTTGACTGTGTGAATCACAACAAAGTGTGGAAAATTCTGAGAGAGATTGGAATACCAGACCACGTGACCTACCTCTTGAGAAATCTGTATGCAGGTCAGGAAGCAACAGTTAGAACTGGACATGTAACAACAGACTGGCTCCAAATAGGAAAAGGAAAACTTCAAGGCTGTATATTGTCACCCTGCTTATTTAACTGATATGCAGAGTACATCATGAGAAATGCTGGGCTGGAAGAAACACAAGCCGGAATCAAGATTGCTGGGAGAAATATCAGTAACCTCAGATATGCAGAGGACACCACTCTTTTGGAAGAAAGTGAAGAGGAACTAAAAAGTCTCTTGATGAAAGTGAAAGAGAAGAGCGAAAAAGTTACTTTTAAAGCTCAACATCAGAAAACTAAAATCATGGCATCCAGTCCCATCATCTCATGAGAAATAGATGGGAAAACAGTGGAAACAGTGTTAGACTTTATTTTGGGGGCTCCCAAATCACTGCAGATGGTGACTGCAGCCATGAAATTAAAAGATGCTTACTCCTTGGAATAAAAGTTATGACCAACCTAGATAGCATATTCAAAAGCAGAGACATTACATTGCCGACTAAGGTCCATCTAGTCAAGGCTATGGTTTTTCCAGTAGTCATGTATGGATGTGAGAGTTGGACTGAGAAGAAGCCTGAGTGCTGAAGAATTGATGTTTTTTAACTGTGGTGTTGGAGAATACTCTTGAGAGTTTGGACTGCATGGAGATCCAACCAGTCTATTCTGGAGGAGATCAGCCCTGAGATTTCTTTGGAAGGAATGATGCTAAAGCTGACACTCCAGTACTTTGGCCACCTCATGTGAAGAGTTGACTCATTGGAAAAGACTCTGATGCTGGGAGGGATTGGGGGCAGGAGGAGAAAGGGATGATCAAGGATGAGATGGCTGGATGGCATCACTGACTAGATGGATATGAGTCTGAGTGAACTCAAGGTGTTGGTGATGGACAGGGAGGCCTGGAGTGCTGTGATTCATGGGGTTGCAAAGAGTCGGACACGAGAGAGTGACTGAACTGAACTGAACTAATCTGTACAAAGTGAAAGTGAAAGTGAAGTAGTGTCTGACTCTTTGTCATCCTGATGACATATGTGAAATGTAGCCTTACCAGATTCCTCTGTCCATGGGATTTCCCAGGCAAAAATACTGGAGCGGGTTGCCACTCCCTTCTCCAGGAGATCTTCCCAACACAGGGATTGAACCCTGGTTTCCTGCATTGTAGGCAGAAGCTTTACCATCTGAGCCACCAGGAAAGTGGCTTTCTATACAAAGCAGAGGGAAATAATCAATTTTTTAATTCTGCATCCCTGTCTTTCTTTGTTGTTGCAGTCATTACCCAGTGATACTTATGTTAACCTCAAATGTAATTTTAAAAACCACTTACAGTTTATCTCTTAAGCAAAATTGAATGGGAAAAGATCAATGAGAATTGACCTCTTTCAAGTTGTTTACATATAGTACCTCATTTCCTCTTCATAGCACTATAAGATAGGGTACAATTTTAAACGTATCTTCATTATAAAGAAGTGATCCACTGCAATATTATAGGACTAACATCAAATAACACCATATGGTAGAGTCATATTCCATAATGTAAGATCTTAACCATCATGGCACACTGAATTTCATTGATAAACTATAGATGTTTATTCATTTAGGTAAAAATAATCACCGAAATAATGACGATGTGAAAGAATTTCTTCTTGATTCTTCTATTCTTGTTATTCCTTCTAAGTTTAAATCACAGATACAAATACTTAGTCCTCTAAATATTTTATGTTGTGATATTTTGCAAAATACACAGATTGAAAAGTTTTATGCATGTTTCCTTTCACATAAATTGAATCATGCCAAACATATTGATCTTTTATCACATAAATATTAATATTACAAAGATCACAGAGTCTTTTTCATATTTTGAACTGACACATAGATTTCTATCGTGTCAATTCATTACACTTTATTGTAGATATGTGTTTAAATTTCTCAAAATATTAAAAGGCATCTAGTGATATAAAACATCTAGAAATAATTTTTATAGCTCAGGTAATATTATTTTTCCAGGTGTAGCTAATATCCCAAGACAATAAGAGCAATCTTAAAATATAGATTCTATAAGAGGCTATAAATAAAATTTCCTACGGGATAAAATATTTGGAATATGACTGAAAAGAGTGCGTTGTAAAATCCAGAGAAACAGAGCTTTGGGTTTTAATGACTGGATAAGTATAGAGCCTTGGGCCCATTCCTGATTACTTCATTGAAACAGAATTGTGTATAAAGCTTACAGCATTTGAGAACTAGAGAATTAGGAAATGTGTGCTCATCAAGAAAGGAAGACAGCACAGAAAGCTAAGTCATTCATGACACTTGGTAGGAAGAATACAAAATAATATTTCTTGAGATTTTGGTAACTACAACCTGGTTCTTATAAAAATTGATGTGTGAATTCATACAACACTTTTCCAGCCAAATATTTAGCTAACATTATCTGTGTTAGTAGTTGTGAAGCACTTTTAAAAATGTCATGTAAATTGTAACTGCTGCTGAAAAGTTCATACACATAATTCAGTAGTTTTGAGAGAAGGAAGCATAATTTAAAGAAAACACAAATTTCTTTCACTCCGACCCTTATGATACCCCAAAATAATATCAGTTAACTAAAAATAAGAGAAAAGGGGTAAAGAAAAGACTCAACATAAACATCTCAATACTAGTATTGTCTAACATGCAATATAAAAGCTTATACATATAATATTTAAATGTCAATTGCAAAACTTAAAAGAAAGTAAAAATTATTATCAAGACTATTTTTAAACCAAAATAAACAGTCAGTCCATAGTGGAATAATAAATACTGAATAATTCTAAATGGATAATTCAAATGAAGAAAAATGATCTCAGATAAAAGAATAAACTACCGAAAAAATGGTGCAAAAGTAAGGATTTAAGAAAGTGATTGAAGCAAAATAGATACCAATTATTACAAACCAATAATAATAATAATTATGAATGGGAGACACCTTGAAAAAACTTCAGTTACTCTTAATAAGGTATAATACATTATTTACTAATATATGTTCTTCCAAAAGTACAATAAATATATATATAACTACATATATATAAATTTTATAAATGTTAGCATGGATATGAAAAGGAGAAAAAAACAGTTAAAATATCTAGATGGGAAATAGGAAAAATAGTTTAAAATAAGTACAAATAATAAGTATGGAAAAAAACAAAACTTGAGGACTTCTCTGGTTGTCCACTGGCTAAGACTCCATGCTCAGGGAACAGGAGTCTAGCTTAGAGAACTAAATCCCACACTCCACAACTGTTTGCACATGCCATAATAAATATCAAAGATCCTGCATGCCACAGCTAAGACCCAGTGCAGCCAAATAGATAAATAGATAAAATAAATATTAAAAGAGTAAAGATATATATATATATAATTCAAAATATGTCAGCAAGCATAGGAGAAGGCAATGGCAACCCACTCCAGTACTCTTGCCTGGAAAATCCCATGGACAGAGGAGCCAGGTAGGCTGCAGTCCATGGGGTCGCTAGGAGTTGGACGTGACTGAGCGACTTCACTTTCACTTTTCACCTTCATGAATTGGAGAAGGAAATGGCAACCCACTCCAGTGTTCTTGCCTGGAGAATCCCCGGGACGGGAGAGCCTGGTGGGCTGCCATCTTTGTGGTCGCAGAGTTGGACACGACTGAAGCGACTTAGCAGCAGCAGCAAGCATAATATGTAATTTTTTACTAATATTTAAATTAAAAGATTGGTTAAAATATTCATGGTATTTATGAAAAGATCAGTACATAGAAGTTTTGGGAAAAAAATGGTAACCAACATGAACTGAGAACTTCCAGATATCCAAGCTGGGTTTAGAATAGTCAGAGGAACCAGAAATGAAATTGCCAGCATCTGTTGGAACACAGAAAAAGCAAGAAAACATCCAAAACATCTATTTCTGCTTCACTGACTGCACTAAAGCCTTTAACTGTGTGGATCACAAAATACTGCAAAAATTTTTTTAAACAGAAGGGAATACCAGACCATCTTACCTGCCTACTAAGAATCTTGTATGCAGTTCAAGAAGCAACAGTTAGAAATGGATATGGAGCATCAAGATTGTGTATTGTTACCCTGCTTATTCAACTTTTACGTAGAGTATATTGCACAAAATCCCAGGTCGGATAAATAAAAATCCTGGAATCAAGATTACCAGGAGAAATATCAATAACCTCAGATATGTAGATGACATCACTTTTACAGCAGAAAGTAAAGAGGAACTAAAGAGACTCTTGATGGAGGTGAAAGAAGAGAGTGAAAACCTATATAATATTGTGAAGTAAAATAATACTAATAATTAATAAATGATAAATGGTTAAAAAAAAAAAACCCTCAACATTAAAAACATGAAAGTAATGGTATCCAGTCCCATCACTTCATGTCAAGTAGATGGGGAAACAATGGAACAGTGACAGGCTTTATTTTCTTGGGCTCAAAAATTACTGCAGATGGTGACCGCAACCATGAAATTAAAGACATTTGCTCCTTGGAAGAAAAGCTATTACCAACCTAGACAGCACATTAAAAAGCAGAGACATTACTTTGGCAACTAAGATCCATCTAGTTAAAGCTACGGTTTTCCCAGTAGTCATGTATGGATGTGAGAGTTGGACCATAAAGAAGGCTGAGCACTGAAGAACTGATGCTTTTTAACTGTGGTGTTGGAGAACACTTTTGAGAGTCCCTTGGACTGCAAAGAGATCAAACCAGTCATTCCTAAAGTAAATAAATCCTGAATATTTACTGGAAAGACTGATACTGAAGCTGAAACTCCCACAGTTTGGCTCCCTGATGTAAAGAGCTGACTCATTAGAAAAGGCCCTGATGTGGGGAAACATCGAAGCCAGGAGAAGGGGATGACATAGGGTAAAATGGCTGGGTGGCATCACTGACTCAATGGACGTGAATTTGAGCAAGATTCAAGAGATGAAGGACTGTGAAGCCTGGGATGCTGCAGTCCATGTGGTAGCAAAGAGCTAGGCACGACTGAGCAACTGAAAAACAACAACAAATGTTGTTGCTTTAACAGATAACACAGACTTTTTGTTACAAGGTATGATTAGAGATAAAAAGGTCATTTGGAAATACCAAAATCTCAATGCTTCCCTGGTGTCTCAGATGGTAAATAATCTGCCTACAATGCAGGAGATATGGGTTCAGTCCTTGGGTTGGGAAGATACCCTGGAGAGAGGAATGGCAACCCACCCCATTATTCTTGCCTGAAGAATTCCATGGACAGAGGAGCTTGGTGGATTACAGTCTATGGGTTCACAATGAGTTGGGACATGGCTGAGCAACTAACATACACACACAAAATCTCAGTGCATCAAAATATAACATAAATTTGCATACATCTGCTTTAAAAAATCAAAATGACAGCTTTTAAATTAATTAATGATAAATTTACCTTTATAATAAAAAGTATTTTAACATTTCATGTTAACTCATAGATTTAATAAATTAGGGAGGATATAGGAAATTTGAAGAACACAACAAACTGACTATAATAAATAGTAAATGCATAGTCTTCCCATATGGCAGAAAGCAAAGAAGAAATAAAGATGCTCATGATGAAAGTGAAAGGGGAGAGTAAAAAGTTGGCTGAAAGCTCGATATTCAGAAGACTCAAGATCATGGCATCCAGTCCCATTACTTCATGGCAAATAGATGGGGAAACAGTGAAAACTGAGAGAACTGTAGGGTGGGGGCTCTAAAATCACTGCAGATGGTAACTGCCACTGTGAGATAAAAAGACACTTGCTCCTTGGAAGAAGAGTTATGGCCAACCTAGACAGCATACTAAAAGCAAAGACATAACTTTTGCAACAAAAGTCCATCTAGTCAAAGCTGTGGTTTTCTGTATGTCTTCTTTGGAGAAATGTCTACTTAGTTCTTTGGCCCATTTTTTTGATTCATGTTGATGTATGGCAAAACTAATACAGTATTGTAAAGTAAAATAAAGTAAGTAAATAAAATAAAATAAAAAAGCTGTGGTTTTTCCAGTAGTAAATGTGAGAGTTGGACTATAGAGAGGGCTGGGTGCCAAAAAATTGATGCTTTTGAGCTGTGGTGTTGGAGAGGACTCTTGAGAGTACCTTGGACTGCAAGAAGATCCAACCAGTCCATCCAAAATGAAATCAATCCTGAATATTCATTGGAAGGACTGATACTGAAGCTGAAACTCCAAAGTTCTGGCCACATGATGTGAAGAACTGACTCATTGGAAAAGACTCTGATGATGGGAAAGACTGAAGGCAGGAGGAGAAGGGAACAAAAGGGGATATGGGATGGTTAGATGGCATTACCGACTTGATGCATGTGAGTTTGAACAGGCTTCAGGAGTTGGTGAAGGAGAAGAAAGCCTGGATCCCTGATGTCTATCAGGTCATAGGAAGCCAGACACGACTGAGCAACTGAACTGAACTGAGTCTTCTGAATAGTAAAACAGAACATTAAAAATAAACTCCAGGCTAGAATACTGGAGTGGGTAGCCATTCCCTTCTTAAGCAAAATCTTCCCAATCCAGGGAACAAATCCAGGTTGCCTGCATTTCAGGCTGATTCTTACAATTTGAGCAATGATGGAAGCCCATATCAGTTCAGTTCAGTTCAGTTTAGTCGCTCAGTAGTGTCCAACTCTTTGCGACCCAATGACTGAGGCAGGCCAGGTCTCCCTGTGCATCTCCAACTCCTGGAGTTCACTAAACTCACATCCATCAAGTCGGTGATGCCATTCAGCCATCTCATCCTCTGTCATCCCCTTTTCCTCCTGCCCCCAATCCCTCCCAGCATCAGAATCTTTTCTAATGAGTCAACTCTTTGCATGAGATAGCCAAAGTACTGGAGTTTCAGCTTTAGCATCATTCCTTCCAAAGAACACCCAGGACTGATCTCCTTTAGAATGGACTGGTTGGATCTCCTTGCATTCCAAGGGATTCTCAAGAGTCTTCTCCAACACCACAGTTCAAAAGCATCAATTCTTCAGTGCTCAGCTTTCTTTATAGTCCAATTCTCACATCCGTATATGACTACTGGTAAACCACAGCTTTGACTAGACATACCTTTGTTGGCAAAGTAATGTCTCTGCTTTTAATATACTGTCTAGGCTGGTCATAACTTTTCTTCCAACAAAAGTTCCATCTTTTAATTTCATGGTTGCAGTCGCCACCTGCAGTGATTTTAGAGCTCCCCACCCCCTCACCCCCCGCTGCCCCAGATTAACTCTGTTACTGTTTCCCCATCTATTTGCCATGAAGTGATGGGGCCAGATGCCATGATATTAGTTTTTTGAATGTTGAGTTCTAAACCTACTTTTTCACTCTCCTCTTTCATTTTCATCAAGAAACTCTGTAATTTTTCTTCACTTTCTACCATATCAGTGGTGTCATGTGCATATCTGAGGTTATTGAAATTTCTTCTGGCAATCTTGATTACAGGTTGTGTTTTATCCAGTCCAGCATTTCTCATGATGTACTCTGCATTAAGTTTAATAAGCAGGATGACAATATACAGCCTTGATGTACTCCTTTCCCAATTTGAAAACAGTCTGTTGTTCTACATCCAGTTATAACTGTTGCTTCTTGACCTGTATACAGATTTCTCAGGAGACATGTCAGGTGGTCTGGTATTCCCATCACTTTAAGAATTTTCCACAGTTTGTTGTGATCAACACAGTCAAATGCTTTGGTATAGTCAATAAATCAGAATTAGATTTTTAATCTATAAAGCAGAAGTAGATGTTTTTCTGGAATTCTCTTGCTTTAATGATGATCCAACAGTTATTTGCAATTTGCTCTCTGGTTCCTCTGCCTTTTCTGAATCCAGTTTGTACATCTGGAAGTTCATGGTTCATAAACTGTTGAAGCCTGGTTTGGAGAATTTTGAGCATTACTTTGCTAGTGTGTGGGATGAGTGCTGTTGTGTGGTATTTTGAGCATTTCTTGGCATTGCCTTTCTTTGGGAGAAGAAAGGAAAAGGGAATAACAAGCCACTTCAGTATTCCTTCCTTGAGAACCCCATGAATAGTACGAAAAGGCAAACTAGGTTTAATTATTAATTTATTTCAAAAAACAATGAATATATATGCAAAACTTAACATTAGGAGACAGTAGGTAAATACACTAAAAATATATGTAAAAGACACAGCAGTAGTGTTTAATAGTAGAAAGATGAAAAGTGAAATATGTAACAGATAGAAAGATAGGTTGATGGACAGAATTCTACAAGTCAATGACTGCAATATAAACAGTCTAACTGTAAAACAGGCAGAGTCTATCAACATGCTATTCATCCAAGAAGAAATATAAATGATATTTAACAAGCTTTCAGAAGATGTTCTATATTACTAATAGTAAAGAAATGCTAAACAAAGCTAAACATATAATTTCAAATGCATAATATTTGTAAAAGCATTATAAACTCTAACAGCTCAGGAATTCTTTTAGCATATGTAGTAAAAGTGATTAACACACTGACATTGAGTGTTAAAATTTTGGGAGCTACAATTTGCCAATATCTAACAAAGCTATTGGATGTGATGGAATTACAGTTGAGCTGTTTGAAATCCTGAAAAATAATGCTGTGAATGTGCTGCACTCAATATGCCAGCAAATTTGGAAAACTCAGCAGTGGCCACAGGACTGGAAAAGGTCAGTTTTCATTCCAATCCCAAAGAAAGGCAATGCCAACGAATGCTCAAATTACCACAAAATTGGGAGGCCTGGCATGCTGCGATTCTTGGGGTCGCAAAGAATCAGACACGACTGAGCGAGTGAACTGAACTGAACTGTATCTTGTTGAAGGTGAGCATGTGTTATGATTAGCAGCTTATACTAAAGAATACAAACGATAAAATATTATAAATGTAAATTAGAAAATATGTCATTTTAAAAATTTTAACTCAAAAGAATTATTGTAACAGTTCTAAGGAGTCTGGCTTTAGCTTGAAAACACTGTACACTATACACTGCTTCATTGCTCTACAGGAAATAAAGTGTTTAAAGTTGACATTAAAGGAAGGAGATCAATTAGAATGTATGATAATGATTCCAGTTATTGACTATGAAATATAAATTGGGTATGGAGGGAAATGAGGACATGGAAGCACTGATAGAAAGCAAAAATTTCCTGAGGCTAATTAATTTTGTACCATTTAAAGATCATTATAGTCAGAATATCAGTGAGAGAAAGAAAAATTTTGGTGGTCACAAAACTGGGTATTTGTGACCAAGATAATCTAAGTATTTTGAAAGTGAAAGTCTCTCAGTTGTGTCCGACTCTTTGAGATCCCATGGAATATACAGTCCATGGAATTCTGCGGGCCAGAATACTGGAGTGGGTAGCATTACCTTCTCCAGGGGATCTTCCCAACTCAGGGATCAAACCAAGGTCTCCCTCATTGCAGGCAGATTCTTTACTAGCTGAGTAATGCCACATTCAGGACTTATGTATTGTGAAACATGTGAACGAGAATGAAGGACACCATCAGTGGAGGAGAAGAAGTCAGTGGGCCAAGGAAGCAGGATTTTGAAAAGGCTATTAAAAGGCTAAAATCAATAATTACTGTAAAAGGGTTGATAAGAAGGATGAGATAGGAAATTATTTTAATGAAGGAAACTGACTCGAATTATTAGATGATTGTGTGTTTAAGTTCTTGTGATTTAAATTACATATATTTTATGACATAACCAAATGTGAATTACATTAATAATTTATTAAATTCAACAAATTAAAAATGAATTATTCCATTTGGCATCTTCGTAACTAAACAAGTTGAAGAAATGTAATACAATCCACATTCTCTTGTCCACCCACATTTTGCAAAACTATGGTCTTTACATATAACACCTTGTATAGTAGTAACATTTACTCCAGCAGAAAAATACATTAACTATTAGATAATATAAATAATTAATAATGAAAAAAGTGAGATAAAGACAATGATAATAATACTAATAGACACACATTACCCTATATTATAATCCCTGTGTTAAGCTTTTTATAGATATTGCTTCATTTAATTCTTATATCAAATAAATTATTGTACTTCCGTATATGCCATAAATCCTTCTGAACTGAAATCACAAAGTATTTTTTTTTCTTATTAACTCAAAGATGTTTTAAACTATGGTTATGAAATTTCTCACATAACAGTTCTAAAATATTAAAGTCTTCCTGTTACTATTGTTCAGTCGCCCAGCCACATCCAACTCTGCCAACCCATGGACTGCTGCTCTCCAGGCTTCCTTGTCCTTCACCATTTCCCAGACTTTGCCCAAGTTCATGTTGATTGTATTGGTGGTGCCATGCAGCCATCTCATCCTCTGATTCTCTCTTCTCCTTCTATCTTCAATATTTTCCAGCATCAGGGACTTTTCCAATGAGTCATCTGTTCTCATCAGATGACCAATATACTCAAGCTTTCAGTTTCAGCATCAGTCCTTCCAGTGAATATTCAGTAAGTCTTCCTATCCTGGGTCAAAATAATATCTTTAAGCTCCAATCAGGTTTAAAACGTTGACTCTGTAATTGAGCCAAATGAAGGCACCATGTTTTTGTCAGGAAAGATGAATGTAAGCTATTGGGGAATTTTTATATTGCTCCATTCTTTTCAGTTATCATCAGTAAGATGGCATTTGTTCATATTTTTTTCACCAGAAAACTGCAAATTAAAACTAGATGGTGCTAAATATAGAAAACTTGCCACTTCATTTAATTTGACAATCCATTTGTTATGAAAGATCTAAATGCAAAATGAAAAATGTTAAGTGGAATACAAATGAAGCAGTGTAACATTATTACTACAGATATATTTTAATTATACATGGATTGATGACATTGGACATTGTAGTGAAACTCAATGTTATTGAAATATAATTCAAGTGATGAACTCCTCCAAGCTACTTTTCTCACCAGTTCTAAAAATGCATTACCAGTGAAAGTCAAGTGGTCGAATTAATAGGGAGTATGATTTTTCTTTATATATAAGCGGACCATTTGAATTATCCCCAAAATAAAAATGTATGTTTTCTACACCACTGTCTTTTAGGTGGGAAATACATTTTTATCAATTCTATATATTTGCTTTAATGAACTCTCTCCAAAATATGACTGTGAGGTTTTGTTCTTACAATTTGTATTAAACCTTGTCATTAGTTCCTTTTAAAAACTTCTTCCTCTTCAGTGTCACTCTGACCGCTCACAATAAGGAGGTAATGAAATATCAAGAATATGACTTAAATTTATCAGAATCTGGGCCTATAAACAATTTCTTTTAAAATGATCCCTAAAGCTAAAAAAAATGTTTTCCCATCTAAACATCTGCCTTACTTATACTACTAAAATTAAAGGGAGTGTAGATTATCTTTGCTCAGGTCTGTTTGGCTCATACTCTGTGTCAGATAGTACTCTAAACCCATCAAATGAATTATTTTTGTGATCTTTACCATAGCCTTAGGTAGTAGATACTGTTGATGTTCCCACAAAATGACTGAAAAATTATATTTTGATAGATTAACTATTTTGCCTCAGGTCATATAATAAGCAGATAAATTTCAAACTCAAGTCTATCTGATATTTTAAATTATAGCATTCAAGCAAAATGAACCAATCAATAGTGATATTGCTGGGGAATTCAAAATCTCACTTACAATGCATGCTTGCATACTAGCCAAAAGAAAACAATAATGTAACTAATACAATTTTGACAATAGACCAAATAAAAACAAATGTTAATTGTTACATAGGGCTTCCCTGGTGGCTCATCAGTAAACAATCTTCCCGCCAGTGGAGAAGACCTTGGTTTGATTCCTGAGTCAAGAAGATCCCATGCAGAGGGAAATGAAATTCACTCCAGCATTCTTGCCTGGGAAACCCGATGGAGAGAGGGATCTAGTGGGCTACAGTCTATGGGGTCACAGAAGGCGACACAACTTAGCTATTGAAGGAATGAAGGACTGATTACATAAAATAGGAAATGATGCAATAAATTTCCAGAGAAATTAGTTAATCTCAGCACTTTGTGTTTGGTGCAAAATCATAAAAAGAATGTTAGAAGAACCCCTCAAGGGATTCAGATTGTAAGCCTATCTAAGAACCATTTCTGTGCTGCTTAAAACTTAGTTATCTTGAGTTTTTGACAGACTTATTTTTCAAGACTGTAAGGTATATAATATACAAATTGGGGAAAGGAATATTTCTGTATTTTTCTCACAAGATTCAACCCACTAAGGATGAAATGAAGTATCATTTTTCCAAGTATGCTTTGAGTCATAAGGAAATATACACATGAACACACACACATAGAGATATATTCCACAACATTAATGAGACTCATTCCTTCATATTATATCTCCCATTCCCCAAAAGCTGTTCCTTTACTCCCCAGTGACATATTTTACCTACAATTTTATCCAGTCAGCAAACTAATATTCAAAAGTAATCATGGGATGATAATTTAAAAAAATATATTGTTTTAAGATTTTGTTTTTTCTTTTAAGAAAGTGAATTCAAGGAAATAGTAATTATAAGAAGCAATTATGAGATTTTCCACCTTAATGATACTCTGACATAATAAAACCCTCTCTGATCATCAAAATGGTGTGTTTAGGACCTTCATGGACACTCTGTTCCTGTGTTGCAGGAAGTAGATATGAATGTAAAATGGGCAACTGATATGATGGGATATCCAATTGAGGTAAAATTTTATCAAAACAGATCAAATATTCAAAAGTCAATGTTAATATTCAGTTTCAGTTTCAGATTTGACATGTAAATTGCTTAGAAATTATCATTTCTTGTCTTCAAAACAGGAGAGGCAAATTAAAAGTAAATAACTTTTATTGTTGTTATTATTGTTGTTATTCAGTCACTCAGTTATGTCTGTCTGACTCTGTGACCCCAATGGACTTCAGCATGCCAGGCTTCCTCATTCTTCATCATCTCCCAAAGCTTGCTCAAATTCATGTTCATTGTGTCAGTGAAGCCATCCAACCATCTTGTCCTCTGTCATCACCTTCTCCTCCTGCCTTCAATCTTTCTCAGTATCAGGGTCTTTTTAATGAGTCAACACTTTGCATCAGATGGCCAAAATATTGGAACTTCAGTTTCAGCATCAGTCCTTCCAATGAAATAACTTTCATGGACACATCTTAAAACTGAGTTTGTAGTGCAAATTACCACCACAAAATCTGGATAGATGGGTGAACTCTGGGAGTCACAGCCAAGATCCGCTTACTTGGAACAGATGCTATTGGAGCCATCAACTGGTAGAAACAGTTAAATGATAACTGTGATAAACTGATAGAGATTAAATAAAGATTAGATTGACAGGCCAATATCACTGATGAACATAGATGCAAAAATCCTTAACAAAATCCTAGCAATCAGAATCCAGCAACACATTAAAAAGATCATACATCATGACCAAGTGGGCTTTATCCCAGGGATGCAAGGATTCTTCAATATCCGCAAATCAATCAATGTAATTCATCACATTAACAAACTGAAAAATAAAAATCATATGATTATTTCAATAGATGCAGAAAAAGCCTTTGACAAAATTCAACATCCATTTATGATAAAAAACGCTCCAGAAAGCAGGAATAGAAGGAACGTACCTCAACATAATAAAAGCTATATATGAGAAACCCACAGCTAACATTATCCTCAGTGGTGAAAAATTGAAACCATTTCCCCTAAAGTCAAGAACAAGACAAGGGTGTCCACTTTCACCACTACTATTCAATATCGTACTGGAAGTTTTTGCCACAGCAATCAGAGCAGAAAAAGAAATAAAAGGAATCCAAATTGGAAAAGAAGTAAAACTTTTTCAAATTGGAAAAGAAGTAAAACTTTTCCAATTTGGAAAAGAAGTAAAACTTTTCCAAATTGGAAAAGAAGAAGTAAAACTCTCACTGTTTGCAGACAACATGATCCTCTATATAGAAAATCCTAAAGACTCGACCAGAAAACTACTAGAGCTAATCAATGAATATAGTAAAGTGGCAGGATATAAAATCAACACTCAGAAATCCCTTGCATTCCTATACACTAATAATGAGAAAGTAGAAAAAGAAGTCAAGGAAACAATCCCATTCACCATTGCAACGAAAAGAATAAAATACTTAGGAATATACCTACCTAAGAAACTAAAGACCTATATATCGAAAACTATAAAACACTGATGAAAGAAATCAAAGAGGACACTATTAGATGGAGAAATATACCATGCTCATGAATTGGAAGAATCAATATAGTGAAAATGAGTATACTACCCAAAGCAATCTACAGATTCAATGCAATTCCTATCAAGCTACCAGCAGTATTTTTCACAGAACTAGATCAAATAATCTCAAGATTTGTATGGAAATACAAAAAACCTCGAATAGCCAAAGCAATCTTGAGAAAGAAGAATGGAACTGGAGGAATCAACTTGCCTGACTTCAGGCTCTACTACAAAGCCACAGTCATTAAGACAGTATGGTACTGGCACAAAGACAGAAATATAGAAATATATAGAAATATAGAAATATATTTCTATAGAAATATAGATCAATGGAACAAAATAGAAAGCCCTGAGATAAACCCACACACCTATGGACACCTTATCTTCAACAAAGGAGGCAAGAATATACAATGGAGTAAAGACAGTCTCTTTAACAGGTGGTGCTGGGAAAACTGGTCAACCACTTGTAAAAGAATGAAACTAGATCTCTTTCTAACACCATACACCAAAATAAACTCAAAATGGATTAAAGGTCTAAATGTAAGACCAGAAACTATAAAACTCCTAGAAGAAAACATAGGCAAAACACTCTCCGACATAAATCACAGCAGGATCCTCTATGGTGGATCCTCTATGATCCACCTCCCAATATACTGGAAATAAAAGCAAAAATAAACAAATGGGATCTAATTAAAATTAAAAGCTTCTACACAACAAAGGAAACTATAAGCAAGGTGAAAAGACAGCCTTCTGAATGGGAGAAAACAATAGCAAATGAAACAACTGACAAACAACTAATCTCAAAGATATACAAGCAACTTATGCAGCTCAACTCTAGAAAAATAAACGAACCAATAAAAAAATGGGCCAAAGAGCTAAATAGGCATTTCTCCAAAGAAGACATACGGATGGCTAACAAACACATGAAAAGATGCTCAACATCACTTATTATCAGAGAAATACAAATCAAGACCACAATGAGGTATCATTTCACACCAGTCAGAATGGCTGCGATCCAAAAGTCTACAAGCAATAAGTGCTGGAGAGGATGTGGAGAAAAGGGAACCCTCTTACACTGCTGGTGGGAATGCAAACTAGTACAGCCACTATGGAAAACAGTGTGGATATTCCTTAAAAAATTGCAGATAGAACTTCCTTATGATCCAGCAATCCCACTCTGGGCATACACACCAAGGAAACCAGAATTGAAAGAGACACATGTACCCCAGTGTTCATTGCAGCACTGTTTATAATAGCCAGGTCATGGAAACAACCTAGATGTCCATCAGCAGATGAATGGATAAGAAAGCTGTGGTACATATACACAATGGAGTACTACTCAGCCCTTAAAAAGAATAAATTCGACTCAGTTCTAATGAGATGGATGAAACTGGAGCTGATTATACAGAGTGAAATAAACCGTAAAGAAAAACACCAATACAGTATACTGACACATATATATGGAATTTAGAAGGATAGTAATGAAGACCTTCTATGTGAGACAACAAAAGAGACTCAGAGGTATAGAACGGACTTTTGGACTCTGAGGGAGAGGGAAAGGGTGGGATGATTTGGGAGAACGGCGTTGAAACATGTATATTATCTTGTAAGAATGAAGTGCCAGTCTATGTTCAATACAGGATGCAGGACGCATGGGGCTGGTGCACAGGATGATTCAGGGAGAGGATATGGGGTGGGAGGTGGGAGGGGGCTTTGGCATTGGGAGATCGTGGACACCTTTGGCTGATTCATGTCAATGTATGGCAAAACAAATACAGTATTGTAATTAAAAAAAAAAAAAAAGATTAGATTGACAGTGAGAAACTCCTGGAGTCTACATTCTTATGGACACCTTCACAGTTTCATGGGTCTTATATGTATGATCACAGAATTTTCTCATGGTAAATGGCCAAGAAAAATCACTTCATGGCATGGAGAGAAGAGAGTATTCTCAATCACAAACATCTAAACTCTAAGTAAACATATAATAAACCCTTGTCCAAGAGCTTTGGGGAAGGGGTTCCTCTCACTCCAGCAGCGTCTAGATTTATTTTCTCAACAAAGAGGAGTAAAGAAGCTATAAAATAAGAAATAACTGTGAAAGTTATAGGTCAGATACTTGGGTTGCCTAAAAGGTTGAGATTTAATTGAACATTACAGAATGCTTCCCCTTCACCAAAACTTACCACCGCACTCCAGTATAATAATAGTGGATTACAGGTGAAAGATTTGCAAGACAGACTCTCTCTGAGAAGTACTAAGAAAACTCAAGCCAGAAGAGGAGACAAAAAGGAGAACATTAGATGACTTTGTATATTCCGACAAATATAGCTAAAATAAACATTAAACAAAATCAAGGTACTGGCCTAAAAAAAAGGTCCTATTACTTGATACAACATCTACTGTGCCTTTCAAGAACAACAACAAAATTACAAAGCACACCTGAGAGTAAAACACAATCTGAAAAGGCAAAACAAGCATCAGAACCAACTCAGTTATGACACAGATAATGACATTCACAAGAAAAATTGAAATAATAATATATATATGTTCAAGACTCTAATAGAAAAAAAGTAGACAAAATACTACCAGCAGAAAGACTGGTCACACAGAAGTAACTGTAGCCAGGTCAGCTTTATATAGTGGAAGCTTCCATTTAGTGGAAGCTTTATTTAGCTGAGCCCATGCATAAGCTCCGTCACTGAACCATGAGCCCACTGGGAAATGAAAAGAATGGTTCTGGAAGGTAGCTGACTCAGTTTCAGAGGATGGATCACCTATCTACTTGATTATTAAAATCCTGCTCTGCTGAAGTCCCACATTGATTATCACTTACATGAGACACAAATATCTTAACATTTTTTGCCTATTCAGAGATGCCAATCAATATATATCTCTTTAACAGACATCCTTGTTGGAATTTTACTAATATACTCCTTCTAAGACCATGAACTTCTAGCCAAACCTTTGGACACAATCATGAATCAGTGTAAATTCACAGCTTTTTCCATTTAGTCTTCCAAGAAAAATAAATGAACAATTACACTGCTCAAAGCTATGCCCTCTAGGAAGATTTTGCTTTCCTGATACCATTTAAGGATGTTCCAGGAAGAAGCTATAGTAATACCACTGGCAATTTTGGGGTGGTGCCTACATATCATGTAGAACTCTGTAAATTAGGCTCAAGTTTCTTCTTCCTTATTCAGTTGGTCATAGGGAACTCCAAATGAGACACGGGTATGGACTGAGAAAGAAAAGAAATGTACAAGGGGTAGGAGCCCAAGGCACTTTCTCATGTATATTATTGTGCCTTCAGGACATACTTAAATCTGATCTTTTATATAGCACTTCCACTTGAAAATAGAGTGCTACTGTGCATGCTCAATTTTATGATTTAACAGGTCAGAAAACATTAAGTTCAGATCACATGGTAACGTAGCAACCCATGTTAAAGCTTTTAGTCTCTACTAAACCCAATAGTAAACCAAAGGCTGCTTCTCAAAAAGAAAGAAGTTTTACATATAATATAGTAGAACTTCGCTGCAAAATTCTAGGAGCCTGTGCTGTGACGCATCTATGTGTATATGTGTTTAGTCACTCTTTATGACCCCGTGGACTATAGTCCTCTTGACTCTTCTGTCCATGGGATTTCCCAGCCAAGAATAATGGAGTTTGTGGTTATTTCCTTATCCATGGATCTTCCTGACCCAAGATCAAGCCCATGTCTGGTGCATTGCAGGCCAATTCTTTACCATCTGAGGGGAAAGCCAATGGATCCAAATAGACTCTATCTACCACTGACACACCAAGTAACAAAGAATCTTATGGATCCAAGGGTCCAACTAGTGGAGCAGCTTGCATGGCAGTTTGAAATGGTTGCAGAATCTTCCCATCTTCTGGGCCTCATTCTAAACTAGCAGCTTCTTATACCACTAATGTAGGAATAGCACACCTGAATGAGAAATAACTTATCTTTGAAATCCAAAGAGTTCTGCTGAATACTAACTGAGTTATTTTTCATTACAGGAAGGGCTATGGCAGTGAGTTATCCATTATATGCTTCACCTTAGAAGAAATGCCTGAAGATATTCAACACCGCTGGGCCCCTAGAAACTGCAATGAGGTGAAAGTTCTCTGAATTTCTGTTGAATTTATTTCCCTTTTATGATACGCAATTCCTTTCTATTATGTCTACAATAGTTGAGACTACTTGATAACTAGGTCCAGCATAATGTCATCAATGCAGCTTATCCATCTGAAAAGGATAGGTGACAAAGTTCCTTGTTGACTAAACAGTGGTATAAGGATGGAAGCTAATGTACACCTGTAAATTAATAGGGTGTTAAATGCATTAATATCAATAGAATATTAAATGGTTATGCTAGCTTGTCAGCTGAAAGAAAACTGTTTCTAGAGATTTTTGCTAACAGTTTTGAGAAAAAAATTTCAGACCAAAAGCTGCAAACTAGGTACCAGGGGAAATGTTCATTTTCTCAAGCAATAAATCCACATCTGGGAAAACAGCTGCAACTGCAGTCATTCCTAGTTAAGTGTATGATAATCTATTCTCATCCTCCAAGAACCATCTGTTTTCTGCACAGGCCAAACAGGTAAATTGGATGGGGAAGTTGGGACAATCACTATCTGTGCATCTCTCAAGTCCTTGATGCTGGTACCAGTCTCTGAAATTCCTTCAGGAATGTGTCATTGCCTTTGGTCTGTTATTTTTATTTATTTATTTTTTAGATAGAGGCAAGTCTAGTTGTGTCATTTTTCCTTTTCTAAAATAATTGTTCACTCCACAGGTCAATTCTACCAATTGATGAATCCATCCATTACATAGGCTACTTGGAGTCAGGGAAGCAACCAGATGATGGATTTGGCAATATACTGGAAGAAGGACCAGAGCTAAAATGCCATGGACTTCCATAACCTCTTTTTTGACTATTAGACCACAGAGATGTTTCAGTCTTTTGAAATCAGTGTCATTTCAGATTCTGTGTCTAGCAATTCCCCTCAAACTTGAAAATACGAATATTTCCCTTTCCATATTTCACAACCTCTCCTTCATTCAAGCAGTTTTGGGTCTATAAACTTTCTAAAGCCTGGAAATTGATAGAAGAACCATGGTTACTTTGTTATTTCAAGTTCAGTTTCTGTGTATCCAGCCTAGAATTCATATACTTTTATGGATCAAGTAGTAATTATTGGACTATTCACCTATTTCTTTTATTGGAACAATGTGATCAACTAACCAATAACATATGCTGTGCTGTGGGAAACTACTTCAGTCGTATCCAACCCTTTGTTACCCTATTGACTGCCAGCCACCACGTTCCTCTGTCCATAGAATTCTACAGGCAAGAATACTGGAGTGGTCTGCCATACTCTCTTGCAGGGGACCTTCACAACCCAGAGGTTGAACCCACACTTCTTATGTTTCCTGCATTGGCAGGTGGGTTCTTTACCACTAGTGCCACCTGGGAAGCCCCAGCCTACAGGATAGGCCAACTGTTTTTTAGACTATTCCAACAACTATCTTGATTTAACTATCCATTACAGAGTGCAAAACCACAATCATCTTGGCTTTGATGATTAAGTGCTGCAAGTTGGCCCCTTGAGAATTGCTATCCAATTTTCTGCACTGAATTTGGGGATGCCAGTTGACTGAAGTTTCCAACCAACTAGAAGAGTGAAAATATATCTCTTCAAGGATTGTGGGGGCTCCCTTCACAAATTTATTTCTCACATCTATGCTGAAAGATGTATCCTTGGGAATTTCCAGGAGTGTCTAGTTAGGTTTTATATAATAAATCTACTGTAATATTCTAATCTCCCTAAGACTTTGGACACTTCCTTGTAAAGTATACCTTACTTAGTGTAGTCCACTTTTAGGTCCATGTTTCAGACAACCAACAAAATAAGCACTTAGAACCCTTGCAAATTTTCATTCTAAAACTTTGATTCTATGTTCCATAGTCAGTTAAAGTCTCAATCATGTCCGACTCTTTGTGACCCCATGGACTATACAGTTCATGGAATTCTCCAGGCCAGAATACTGGAGCGGGCAGACTTTCCATTCTCTAGAGGATCTTCCCAACCCAGGAACTGAACTAGAATCTACTGCATTGCAGGCAGATTCTTTACCAACTGAGCCATCAGGGCCCTATATAAATAGATTTGACTTCCTCTAACTACATTTTCCTTTCACCATTACCCCACATCCTTAATATATATCTTAACATATATTACCTGGACATGAATTTGAACAAACTCTGGGAGATTGTGGAGGACAGAGGAGCCTGGTGTGCTGCAGTCCATGGGGTGGCAAAGAGTTGGACATGACTGAGTGACTGAATAACAACATATATTACTAATCTTTCCTTCTTTATAAATTGGAAACATTCTGCAGTTGTTTTGATGTGTAGCACCCTTTCTTGTTACACACATCAAAACAACTGCAGGATGTTTCCAATTTATAAAGAAGGAAAGATTAGTAATATACGTTGTTATTCAGTCAGTCATGTCCAACTCTTTGCCACCCCATGGATTGATGTGTAGCATCCTTTCCTGTGGAGAAGGAAAAGGCAACCCACTCAGTGTTCTTGCCTGGAGAATCCCAGAGATGGGGGAGCCTGGTGGACTGCCATCTATGGAGTCACACAGAGTCAGACACGACTGAAACGACACAGCAGCACCAGCACCAGCACCAGCACCAGCAGTACCCTTTCTTATAGTTTATGCTTTCTATTTTACCCTTTGGGTCTTGCTGGTTCTTCAGTTTAGATATATAAAATTGAAAGTGTTACTTGCTCTGTCATGTCCAATTCTGAAACCTCATAGACTGTAGCCCTCCAGGCTCCTCTGTCCATGGAATTCTCCAGGCAAGAATACTGGAGTTGTTTTCCATTCTCTTCTCCAGGGGATCTTCCCAAGGATCAAACCTGGGTCTTCTGCACTGTAGGCAGATTCTTTACTGTCCGAAGCACCAGGAAAACACAGTTTAAAATGCATGTCTAGATGCAAAGTAAGTGTTTGGGGGCTGGGGGGTGGGTGGCACATCCTGAAGGGAATCAGCAGTGTCTGGCAAGGTCAGAGGAAACAATTATAGGTATTTCAGACAAAATAGAGTCAGCTTCTCCAAACATAGTTGAAAGGTTAAATCTATAGGTAAAGAAGACTCATCAGAATGTAGAGGTTCCATATTCCCAACTTGTTTGGGAATTTCCACTTGTTCTCATTCAACTTTCCAAGATACTTTTCTTGTCCAATCAATGTCTTTACTAACACTACATACTCCAATAGTTTGATCAATTTGTATTATAATTCAACCACATACAAAATGAGACTCTGGGTATGGCCTTCAGAAAAAGTCTTTGACTTGCATCTACAAGATATAAACATTTCTTTCAGGGCAGACTTGTAGGCAATTATGCCTTGAGCTGGAAATTTGAAATGTGAAGTCCTGAGCTCATCATCTTTATTTCCCAACTTCTTCCTATCAGATAGGAATAAAAAGCTAATGTCATTATACACCATAGTCTTACTGATATGTTTTAAACTATCAAATATTTTAGTTCTTGAAACCTTATTATTATTTACAAATGTTTGATAATGAGTATCTAGTGGTGATATTTTGTCTTTTTCTTGCCACATGATGACATGGGTTTCCCTGGTGGCTCAGATGGTAAAGAATCTGTCTGCAATATGGGAGACACAGATTCAACCCATGGGTTATGAACATCCCCTGGAATAGGAAATGGTAGCACACTCCAGTATTCTTGCCTGCAAAATCCCATGGGAAGAGGAGCCTGGTAGGCTACAGTCCTGGGGGTCGCAGAGTCAAACAGTTTGACTGAGCAACTAACATTAGGGAGATGACATATATAACACTAGGGTGATGACATTAGGGATAGCAAGTGCATTAATTACCACTGGAAATAGAATCTTCAGTGCTCTAACTTTAAGCATAATAGATAACCAAAGATAGAAACTCAGAACCAATCCATAAAAATTTCTGAAGATTTTCTAGAGCCATACTACAAAAATTGACATCAGTCAGGGTTCCACTAGAGAAACAGGACCAGCAGAATCACACAAAACATACACATACAGTCAAGAACTGACTTACATGTGATAGAGGATAGATAAATAGATCTGCAATGAAAATACGCTGCTGCTGCTGTCACTTCAGTCGTGTCCGACTCTGTGACCCAATAGACAGCAACCCACCAAGCTCCCCCATCACTGGGATTCTCCAGGCAAGAACACTGAAGTGGGTTGCTATTGCCTTCTCCAATGCATGCAAGTGAAAAGTGAAAGTGAAGTCAGTCAGTCGTTTCTGATCCTCAAGATAACATCAAAATGGAAAGAGAGAACCAAAAAAAAAAAAAATTAAGAGAGACATTTTGGTAAGAAAAAGAAAAGAGAGAAAAATGACAGAAACTGTGATGATTTTATTGATGATCATAGTGAGAAGAAGAAATTTTGTAGGGTAATTTATTAGTGATCCTCCTAATGACAAGTGAGGGAGCTACCACACAGTTAAGAAGTCAATAAGAATGAAAAGAAGAGTATTAATATAGTCAAAATCAAAGGAGATATACCTGGAAAAAGACACAGAGAAACACTACCTATAGTAATGATTAAATTTAATGTGAAATCATCTACAAAAGCAGTAAGATAACTGAGCACAAGCAGCAAAAAGTAGTGTCTGCAATAAATATTGGTGTAGTGCCGTATTAACAGCATAAAACACACTAAGGACTACAAGGTTGTAACACCTTTTTTTTTTTTTTTTTTTAGGTTTATTTTTCTTTGGAGTATAGTTGATTTATAATGTGTTAGTTTCTGCTATACATATACACATATACCCATTCTTTTTTAGATTCTTCTCTTATATATACCATTATGGAGTATTGCCTTGGAAGGAATGATGCTAAAGCTGAAACTCCAGTACTTTGGCCACCTCATGCGAAGAGCTGACTCGCTGGAAAAGACTCTGATGCTGGGAGGGATTGGGGGCAGGAGGAGAAGGGAACAACAGAGGATGAGATGGCTGGATGGCATCACTGACTCGATGGACCTGAGTCTGTGTGAACTCTGGGAGCTGATGATGAACAGGGAGGCCTGGCGTGCTATGATTCATAGGGTCGCAAAGAGTCAGACACGACTGAGCAATTGAACTGACTGAACTGATGGAGTATTGAGTGAGTTTGGTCTCAGAATTGCATATGTAAAGTGACATATAGCAATGACATGAAACCTAAAAATATAAATCAACATACATAACATGTATATATAGTCCCTCTATCTCTTTCTCTTTGGCATACATTCTTTAATACTACTTTGTTATTAACTATAATGTCAAATGCATTATTTATCATAATTTGTCCCTTATGCTGATACATTGTTTTCATGAGAGTGTTCATGCCATATTGTTAATACTTTGGAAGTAGAAAAATAGTGTTTTCTCTAACATTATAATCTAGCAGAATTTTGGTAAATAATAGATATCCAAACAACATATTTTGAGGTACATGCTTTTATGTTGCTTCTGCAGATACCTGAGATCTACAATTTTCAAATATTTTCCTGTTGTGAGCACCATATGATGTGTTTCTACTTAATCAAATATAGTGATACTCTACAAACATCTCTGAATTTATAGTACAAATTAACAAGAAAATAAACATATGTTCTCATCCCTAGCATTAAAATGAATCAGTTACTGTGTAATGTAATTAATCAGTGACACAACGATAAATTCAGTTTACTCTGCTTTTCTCTCCTAATCTCTTTGTTTTACTTTCAATGTCTGAGAGAAAACTTCTACTTTAGTTTATGGTAGAATATGTGTGTGTACACATGTGTGTGTACATGTGTGTGTACACGTGTGGGTACATATGTATATGTATGTGTGCACACGTGTGTGTGTGACATAACAGAAGTAGAGTTTGTACTGTACATCCTATTCATGCATTTACGTTCAGATGCTCAGTTATTGCAACTCTTGGACAACCCTATGGAGCCTGCCCAGCTCCTCTGTCTATGAAATTTTCAAGATAAGAATACTGGAGTGGGTTGCCATACCCTCCTCCAGGTGATCGTCCCTACCAAAGATCTAACCAGCAGCTCCTACTTTGGTAGGCAGATTTCTTACCACTTCACCACTGGCGAAGTCCTACACATACTATGCATGTGTGCATGCCTGCTAAGTTGCTTCAGTCCTGTCTGACTCTTTGTGACCCCATAGACTTAGCCTGTCAGGCTCCTCTTTCCATGGGATTTTCCAGGCAAGAATACTGGAGTGGGTTACCATGCCCTCCTCTGGGGTATATCCTATGCTGCTGCTGCTGCTGCTAAGTCGCTTCAGTCATGTCTGACTCTTTGCGACCCCTTAGACGGCAGCCCACTAGGCTCCCCCATCCCTGGGGTTCTCCAGGCAAGAACACTGGAGTGGGTTGCCATGCCTTCCTCTGGGGCATATCCTATAGGTTAACTTAAATATCTGGACTGCTCGAAAATCTTTGATAATTACTCACTGCTCAGAAATTCAAATCCCAGGTATTACTTCAATTTGTTTTCAACACATTTTTCTTTGAGAAATACCATTGTCCCTTTATGGTGACGCAAACAAAATAAGACTCACAAACAAAACAAATAAAAGCAAACAATAATTAAAAAAAAAAAAAAAGCCTGCTCCACAAAACAGTTTTGCATTGCCTCCAAACACACGTAATTATATTTAGCAAACACTTTAGGAAAAGAACTTGACAAGCTGCGCTGAATCAGAAATAAACTCCATGATGCCTCAATGGACTTGGTTAGCATCCAAGTTCCCATGGAAACTGAAATATATCACAGTTTAAATAAAATTAATCTAATGCTTCCAACAAAAACAGAACTCATTACTAAACTAGGTGTTAATATGTTTTTATATTTGCTTCTTTAAAAAGATGGCATTGTATTAGCTTGCAAAGTAATATTAGCACATAGCCACTTCACAATGAAATGCAAAGTCAAAATCAAAGAAGATAAAAATCATGGTGGATTTAGAAAGAACTTTAATATATTTGAGGTAAAATGGCCAATAGAAGTAAGAATATTTTGAGTTTATTGCTTAGCTACAAATGCATGTATACAGTAATGATTTCCAATTAATTATTCTTCAGGCCAAAATTATTTTTCAAACTGGTGGTGTATGTGGCTGAAGTAACTGTTCATTCCATACTCGTTTCTTTTCTTTTCTTTTTTTTTTTTTTTTTAATCATTGGTATCACAGAAATAAGAAGAAATTTTGAGCTCAGGAAAATTTTAAATATCCATCATCATCATTACTTGTCCTTTTTTTTTTTTTTTTTTGGAGTCGCTAAAATGCAAATAGCTTTTAAAGGTACTATCTCATAGAATTTTTGGAGAAGGAAATGGCAACCCACTCCAGTATTCCGCCTGGAGAATCCCAGGCATGGGCTGCCGTCTATGGGGTCGCACGGAGTCAGACAGGATCGAAGCCATTTAACAGCAGCAGCAGCATAGAGCTTGCCTAACAATACAGTGAGGAAGATGTAATTGTATTAATATTTTCTTGCATTTTATGAGAAATTGCATTGAAATGGAAATAGTTACCAAAGTTTACAAAAATAAGGAAATCAGTGGAATGGAAATAGTTACCAACCAAAGTTCACAAAAATAAGGAAATTAGTGGTACCTGAAATGGAAGTAAATTCCCTCCCTGACTCAAAATCAGTAGTACTTCCCATTTCCTGGCTGTAAGAACTTAGCCTAAAGTTGTTTAGTGACACCTTGGAAGTGAGATATGAGAAATCACTGTATGAACTACAAAATGTAATTAGATGTAAAATATTGAGAAATTACACAGACATACTGGTAGAATTAAAAAAATAAGAAATCATATTTTAAAGCACAAATTACTATTTTTTCATCTTCATAAAAATACAAAGAAATGTCATGTCTACAAATGGTGTAATTCTTGATTTAGCATTACTGAAATGGCTAACTAATGTAAATTAAAAATAGCTAAAGTTTACCAGCTGCTTCATGTCTTTTTTGTTGTTGTTGCTGTTACTGAATTTAATCTAGGTTATTTTTGATTTCTAATTGTCCTTGTATGTAAGCTTTGTTTTATTCAGTGTCTATGGTTTCTATGACAATTACTTGGTAATCATATTATATACAATTTGCATTGTCTTTATTAGTGAAGCTGCACAGAGTTTCATGTATTTATTGATCATGTGATACTTTGTACTCTGTCATTTCAAATCTTATCCATTTTCTGTTGATTTCTTCTCAATTTTTGTTTTTAATTTTGTTTGTTTAATACATTCTCTTCGTACGTCCTACTTCTTAGAGGATTACAAATGTTGTCAGTATCTTCTTTAAATTAGTAGCTTCCTTTTCTTTGCTTTCCTTTATTTAACTGGTTATTGCTCTTTTCTCCTTTTTATCCAATTGGATCTCTAATAGAAGCTCTTTCATTGAATATATAACAATTTGTTTTCTGTAGTTAGTCCTTTAGTTTTCTTATTTACTGAATTCACACATTGTAAGTCAACTGACTATTTTTAAAAGGCTTTCTTTCTAAAAAGGGCTATTTTATAACACTGTTTTCTTAATTTTTTTCCTGTTCTGTGTCAATACCCAATTCTATACTATGTTCTTCTTAGTAAAACTGTAAAATATGACTTGCAAGTTAATAGAATAAGTGGCAAGATATAACACTCTTTTTATATGTGTGTAGATGTTGTTTCTTATGCTCTTTGTTGTTGTTTCTTTCATTAAAATATCAAATTCTTTTGTAAAGAGCAAGAATAATAGCCAATGTGGTATTTTGATTGAATCTACTAGGATAGTGAAAAGATGACTGCTTCACAATACTTATGTTTTTAAAATTTATTAACATAAATTCATACTTCCAGCCTCCAGAGCTGTGAGAAATAAATTTTTGTTGTTTATAAAATGATCAGTTCTTTGAAATTTTTCGGCTTGAATGGAAGAAAACATCTAGCTTCATAAAAAGTTTTTTTTTTTTTACTTTAAACACCCATGTGTATTTTTATTTATTTATTTTTTAAATTTCAATTCCTTTTATTTTTTTAATAAATTTATTTATTTTTAGTATGATTGGTTGGTGGCTGTCTTTTAAATCTTGGCTACAAATGGATTTCTTTTCTTTTTTTTTTTTAAATATAAATTTATTTATTTTAATTGAAAGTTAATTATTTTACAATATTGTTTTTGGTTTTGCCATACATCAACATGAATCTGCCATAGGTATACATGTGTTCCCCATCCTGAAGCCCCTTCCTTCCTCCCTCTCCGTACCATTCCTCTGGGTCATCCCGCACCAGCCCCAAGCATCTAGTATCATGCATGGAACCTGGACTGGTGATTTGTTTCATATATGATATTATACATGTTTCAATGCCATTCTCCCAAATCATGCCACCCTCTCCCTCTCCCACAGAGTCCAAAAGACTGTTCTATACATCTGTGTCTCTTTTGCTGTCTCACATACAGGGTTATCATTACCATATTTCTAGATTCCATATATATTACAAACATTTCTTTTTATAACTATGTCATTAGCATTCAGCATATACTTTAAAGTAATTACAAGAATCTAGTATGGATGATTTGAACTTCTAGGTAGGCAGTGATAACGTTTTGCAGATAATAGAAGACTGAGGGTTTTATAGTAGTAGTAGAAAACACTTCAATACTTATACAATATCCTTATGTTATTCTCTCTTCTGATTTGGAGTATAAAACAGGACCATATTAATATTAAATGGATGGCAAGAACACTTTAGAAAGATTAAAGGTAAAAGAGTGCAATAAAAAGAGTTTATTATTTTTTATTTTTTTAATATAAATATTTATTTTAATTGAAGGTTAATTACTTTACAATATTGTATTGATTTTGTCATACATCAACATGAATCTGCCACAGGTATATCATATATGAAACGAATCACCAGTCCAGGTTTGATACATGATACTGGTTGCTTATTTTTTAAAAAATACTTCTTCAATATATATTTTTAACCTCAAGATGATGGAAATATGGGAGAGAAAAATGAGCAAGATTGTGCTTTAGGCAAAAATCCAAAATATTTTTAAGTATGTGAATCAGAGCAGCTGTGTGATATAATATAAAGACTCTTTGAGGGGAAAAAAAGGAAAGAGTCATTCTCAAAATTAGGTAGAGTCCCTGCTGATAGCCAAAAGAAAATTTCTCGCAAGAAAATGCATTCTTCCTTACATGTACTTCATTTGTTTGAATATCAGACATTCCTTACTCAGTTTGAATATAACATTAATGCACATTCCTTTCCCTCCTGGTTTTGGCAGTGATAGCAGATTGGTTTATTAACAGCAGGCCAACTGCTCTTTTGCATTTCTTTGGATATGCTGCAGGCTGAGAAGTTAAAGATAACCTTTCTTAAATAGTCTAACAAGCCAGGTTCTACACATATTTGACTCATGCCAAGCAGATGCATTCATGAGCAGTTGAAAAGTTAGGAATGAGGCTATGGTTATGCTTTTAACTATTTCTGCTGATTCTGTTGATTCTAGTGTCAGGGTCTGTGTGGTTATGGGAGGGGCGGGTAGGAACGGGGCTGGGAATGGGTGAATACTTGTAGAAGTATTTCTGAGCTCAGTACTTGTGAATGTCAAGGGTATGGGGCAACTGTTTTTCTTGGTATTGGATCACAGCTGAGAGATAGGGCAGTCTTGGAGCACTAGCTCTCTGCTGTTTTTTTTTTTTTTTCTTACTGATTCTGGGAAACAACGTTGCCTCCATAGGGAGATGATTTTAAACACCAAAGAAGTATTTCTGGAATTTTGGCCTATAGGCTACTCCTCCAGTATTCCCTATGTTCTAAACATCTATTTAAGAGAACTGCATCTTTTTCTGCATGAGGAAGATAGAGTGGGTTTGATTATTTTAAATCTAACTGGCGTTCATTTTTATCCTTCTTTCAGAAGTTTTATTCCAAAAATGGCAACACACTTAAAAATGACTAGTCTAAAGGACAGTAATTATTATGTTAAAAAACTCTACTGTTTCTTCTCCAATTTCTGTGAAAACTGTCAAATTTTTCTAATGGTTTTTAAGGCCTTTCATGATCTGCTCATAAACTGTTTCTTCTCACATTTTCTTTCATATCACTGGCAATGAATGATGTCAATGATTATGGAGAAATTTTTAAAGAGAAGATATTCACAAGCAGTACACAGGTCTATATACTATGGATTTGTGGATCAATCATGGAAATTAACTGTAAGAGAGACAGTTGGTTTCTATGTGCAAGAGACTTGTTTATTCAAAGAGGCAAGGGAATGGGGGAAAGCTTTGGAACTGTGTACAGTTCCAAACTCACCAGGGATTCAGATGACTGTAACTTTGAATAATTTTGAATATTTTACATCATGATTTTACAATGGTTTTATGTAGTTTTACAATGTACCACCACCATTATTTCCAGTAATAGAGCAGACTGGTTCCAAATAGGAAAAGGAGTACATCAAGGCTGTATATTGTCACCCTGCTTATTCAACTTATATGCTGAGTACATCATGAGAAATGCTGGGCTGGAAGAAGCACAAGCTGGAATCAAGATTGCCAGGAGAAGTATCAATAAACTCAGATATGCAGATGACACCACCTTTATGGCAGAAAGTGAAGAGGAACTAAAAAGCATCTTGATGAAAGTGAAAGAGGAGAGTGAAAAAGTTGCCTTAAAGCTCAACATTCAGAAAACTAAGATCATGGCATCTGGTCCATCACTTCTTGGGAAATACATGAGGAAACAGTGGAAATAGTGTCAGACTTTATTTTGAGGGGCTTCAAAAACACTGCAGATGGTGACTGCAGCCATGAAATTAAAAGACACTTCCTCCTTGAAAGGAAAATTATGACCAACCTAGATAGCATATTTAAAAGCAGACATTACTTTGCCGACTAAGATCTGTCTAGTCAAGGCTCTGGTTTTTCCAGTGGTCATGTATGGATGTGAGAGTTGGACTGTGAAGAAAGCTGAGCGCCAAAGAATTGATCTTTTTGAACTGTGGTGTTGGAGAAAACTCTTGAGTCCCTTGGACTGCAAGGAGATCTAACCAGTCCATCCTAAAGGAGATCAGTCCTGGGTGTTCATTGGAAGGACTGATGCTGAAGCTGAAACTCCAGTACTCTGGCCACCTCTTGCGAAGAGTTGACTCACTGTAAAAGACTCTGATGCTAGGAGGGATTGGGGGCAAGAGGAGAAGGTGACGACAGAGGATGAGATGGTTGGATGGCCTCACCGACTGGATGGACATGAGTTTGGGTAAACGTTGAGAGTTGGTGATGAATAGGGAGGCCTGGCGTGCTGTGATTCATGGGGTCACAAAGAGTCGGACTCGACTGAGCGACTGAACTGAACTGAACTGAAATTTAGTTTCTTAAAAGTGATATTTGCAACAAATACATTCAAATGCCTTTTATTAATGTTTTCTATTGCTCTACATGAGGATTCAAAGGATGTTATGTATAGTCTTAATGAAGTATTGCTTCTTGTCTACATTCTTAACGTTATTTGTTTTCTAAGTAACTAAATCCCACTTTAATAAACTCTAGATTTTAACACGGAGAAGGCAATGGCAACCCACTCCAGTACTCTTGCCTGGAAAATCACATGGACTGAGGAGCCTGGTAGGCTATAGTCCATGTGTTCTCTAAGAGTCGGACACAGCTAAGCAACTTCACTTTCACTTTTCACTTTCATGCATTGGAGAAGGAAATGGCAACCCACTCCAGTGTTCTTGCCTGGAGAATTCCAGGGACAGAGGAGCCTGGTGGGCTACCGTCTATGGGGTCACACAGAGTCGGACAAGACTGATGCGACTTAGCAGAGGCAGCCAATTTAAATAATATTTCCATTATAACAATCCAGGTCCTTAATTTCCTCTTCTTTCTTTAGACTTATATATATATGTGTGTGTGTATGTATATATATATATATATATATATTTATTTATTTATATTTTTATTTATATTTATATTTATACATAAATATACAAAAAGAACTTGCCTACAATATCATAAATATATTTTATTTTCTCCCCACTCCCATATTAAATATTTAACAATCCAAAATGAGTTTAAAGGGGAACTCTTTTGGGGGTACATTTTGTTAATTTAGTTTATTAGTACCACATTCCTTTTACCTTCCTTCCTTCTGATTTGTCTCGATTGGTAGGACTTTCAAAAGAAAACACCATCTCATCTATCAAAAGAGGAAAGTTAGAGGACTTGACAAGACCAAGTAAAGATGTTTACCTGGAGCCTTAGTTAACAAATATTCTGCAAGTTTTTTCTTGGTACGTCTAGGAAACACAGCTATTTTTAAATATAAAACTGCTAAAGTGAGAACATTTTAAATATTAAGGCACTTTCCTTTAACACTGGATATATCATTATTCCTTTCTCTTTTGCATCTAATGACATTGAAAAATATTATATTAATTAGTTTGTATCCTTTGGCCATTTCCTGATTTTCTTTTACATAAGCTTTCAGAATTTTCTTTTGTTCTTTAATGTTTTTAAATGTCCATATAATATACATTTGCCTTTTTCTCATTTATATTATTGCTTGATTCCTTATAAGCCCTTTTAATGTGAAGATTTGGTGATTAGTCTTTAGTTTTGTCTTATTTTTTAATACAGTTTTTATGGAAGCACTACTGTATCTATGTGGGACCTTTTATTACTCTTAATCTAACTCAGATATTTTGTAAAGAAAAATGGGGAAAAGAAAAGCCCATTGCTACTAATGAGGTGCATTGTAAAGGAAAGTGAGAGGAAGGAATACCAGAAAATTCAACATACAAGTGCCCTGATTAACCTTCTCTCATGGTCAACCCCAGAACTGAGGAGCCATATGAGAATGATAAATCCTGAAAATACCAAAACCTTACATCTAATATATGTGGGTTCTATTTCCTGATATGAAGAAGGCATGAAATATAGAAGACTCTGGAAAAAATTAGAATAAAAGATGGTGTGTAGGTGCTGTAGGAGGAATCTAGAAAGATAAAACACTAGAAGAATCCTTGGACCACATAGCCTACAGATTTGTGTGAAAAAAATCCAGAAATTGTTCCATGTCCCAGAGAAGGGTTGCAGTGGTAATAAACAGCCCAGTTGAGTTTTTTAAAAGCTGCTTTAAAGGAACGTGAACGTGAACGTGAAGTCACTCAGTCGTATCCGACTCTCTGCGACCCCATGGACTGTAGCCTACCAAGCTCCTCTGTCCATGGGATTTTCCAGGCAATAGTACTGGAGTGGACTGCCATTTCCCTCACCAGAGGATCTTCCTGACCCAGGGATGGAACCTGGGTCTCCCTCATTGTAGCAGACGCTTAACCGTCTGAAAAACAAGAATAAAAATAAAACCCCTCAAAACTGTGTAATTAATATGTGTCTGGAAGAATAAATTTTGCAACCATAAACTAATAATTTATATGGTCTGTAGTCCCCAAATCATTAATGGACCTCCATGCTGATGCTGCTTCTAAGTCGCTTCAGTCGTGTCAGACTCCGTGCGACCCCATAGACGGCAGCTCACCAGGCTCCTCCGTCCCTGAAATTCTTCAGGCAAGAACACTGGAGTGGGTTGCTATTTCCTTCTCCAATGCATAAAAGTGAAAAGTGAAAGTGAAGTTGCTCAGATGTGTCCGACTCTTCAAAACCTCATGAACTGAAGCCTACCAGGCTCCTCCACCCATGGGATTTTCTAGGCAAGACTACCTGAGTGGGTTGCCATTGCCTTCTCCATGGATCTCCATGGTTACTGTTTAAAGACAGGCAAACAACTGCACCAAGTTTAGCAGCTAGCATGCACAGAAAATCATCTAATCTGAGTAATCCCATTTCTCATTGTGACCTCAAAATACAAATCAGCCCCCTTTTCTCTAAACCAAGACACGATGTTCGAAAAAGAAGAAACAATGCATAAAAGTCTCCAAGTTGCTGAAAAGATTACCCAATAGCCCACAACCACTCTTTAGCCCCGTACTGTTTAATAGGCTTGCAAATGTGAATATCAAGATGTAATGGAATATAATGTAGAATAATTTGGGTTATTACAACACTGCTTCAGTAGTGTATATCACACTTTTATTATTATAATATCAAAACTGCCTATTTAATTTTGCTCTTAAATGTGATTTTTAAATTTCTTGAAGGGACAAAACTTTTTAATTCATCATTTATAATCCCAAAATTAACACTATAATTAAGACTTAGTAACTACTCAATAATTATTGATTGGTTAAATTTAATAAATGATATGTAAAATTCAAGCAGGGATTTCAGCAAAACTCCAGGCATATTCTTTGACTTTCCATACACAGTCAGTTTCAGAGTGTGATATTTCAAGTATCATCTGCTTATTAATATCATTGCTGGAGAAGCAATGGTATAAAGGATAGTAACAATTCCATGAAGAGGAAAGACGAATTTAATATCAGAGAACGAAATAGAAAAGTAAAGTCTTTCTAATTTTCTAATAAAGAAAATTGAGTGGCTTATGTGTTGCCAGACAGATGTTTTGATTGTATGAAATAATTTTATATAGAAACAATGTCATATTTGATCTTGAATATCAGCCTCACAAATGTGTGCAGAAAGCCATACCAGCAAGTATATTAGTGCCTCCCCCAATTTGTGGATGTGGAAACCTTACAGTTATTATTAATATGATGTAGTAAAAGAACTTATTTTTCAAATGAAAATTTCTTAACTTTTCCAACTATAGATAGAATATCAATTATAAGCCAATGATTATGATATAATTAGTTCTTCCCCTTAAGTCTATTACTACCATTATTTAGTTCCTGCTTTAAGTTGAAGGCCCATCTGATAAGGTCACTGATGAATCAGAGCACATTGTGAGTTATAGCCCAACATATGTATGATCTCAATAATAAAACATTTAGACAACTAAATATTATACATCAGTAAGTATACATGCAATAATGATTCAAAGTTAAAATTCATTTTCCTCCTGGCTTTAAGATAGATATGCAGTTGTTTAAATTTAAAGTTGGATAAATTTTAAGTGCAACTCTAATTTCAGGACTTAACATTTTGTGCAGAAGCTGATGTCTTATTATAACTGACCTTTAGGGCAAATGCATTACAGTTATACCTTTATCTGTGCATCTAGGTTATAAAACTAGTTTTACCATAAAACCAAATGAATTGATTAAACTCACAAAAAAATTCTTTATGAACATGCTTCATGAACATTATTGTTGAAAACATATTCCGCAGAAAACAAAGCCATTTATGCATATCCAAACCTAAATAGGTAACTCTAGTAAATATTATATTACCTTTGAATTTAAGAATATATTAACAGATAAATATAGATATTGCTGCTTCCAGGTATTTCTTCTTAGTTATAAAATCAGACTTGGCAAATTCTTCATGCTTTTACAGTATATCTATGTTCTGAGACAAATTTTAATAATATAAAAAGTAATATTGAGCTACATTCTTTGCAAGCTGGTTGGAAAACAGGAATGCATATATATGCTGCTTGATCCAGACATGTCAACTTTAATTCCTCTCAAAGAACCAGAGAAGGTATTCCACATATTCATTTTGTTTTGAATATCTCAAGCTAGGACAGCTTTGAGACAAAAAATTTTAGATGATCAGCAGTGTAGAATGGTTAGGGAATCTCCTATCCAAAGTATGGTTCCCACACAATGTAATTGCTGTCTGGAATTTTCATTTCTTTTAGAAAATAGTATTGGTTTTAAAGGAAATATTCCTAAAAATAATAATAATAAAGGAGATATTCCAGGGGAAAATTACTGGCTATACATTTTTTCATTCAGTTGAACTGCAAATGTTATTGTATCAGATCATTTTCCAGGAACAGATTTGATTTCTCTTTTTTTAAGCTACTAAAGTAGAAAAATCGGATTAAGAGAAAAGCTATAAAAGAGTATTAAAGTAGTTCTTTAGACAATTTCTCTTAAGACTAACTTAACTCAAAAGCAGAATCGTTTGTTAAGTGTATTCATTTTGTTTACTAAAGGTCCTTCATATATATTATTATCCTCAATTACTGAGCACCTCTTATGGGCAGCTGATAGCTAGACATGTGTTAAACAATCAAATCCTTCAATCCTAAACATAACATATTACAATTCTATGATAAAGATGAAGAAATTAAAGTTCATTTAATTTGAATAACTCTCCAAGGCCCCAGTAATGAATGGAAAGAGTTTTTTAACCAGTTAGCCTGACTTGTTAGCTTATGTTCCTAACCATTACATTATCTTGTATCAATTTGCCTCCTGAAATCTCACAATTACCTGGCAAATGAGTAGTACCATCTCCTCTAGACAGGTGAAATAACTGAGACTTAGGATTTAAAAATAAATTGCAGTGGTTCACATGGATAATTATTATTGGCCTCATGTCATTGGATGTCAATCCTAGTAAACTTCACTTGCTTGTCTAGCTACATAAGAACTGTTCATTGACATGAGGTGGGCAGAAGAGGGCAAGGAATGTTCTTGAAGTGATATAACATTGTTTAAGGGTGAAGTCTACATCTGAGTGATACATAGGGACATGCCAACATTACCAATGTCTTTGGATTGCTAGCCTGAATCAAAAACTTTTTGTTGGCATAAAAAAAAAAATCAAGTAGAAAGAGATCATTCTTTTTACCTTACAGTTTGCTGCCTCCCCTTTTTTTATTTTAACCTTCAAAAAAACTAGGTAAATCTTATTTGCATTACTAACTCACAAGCTACAAAAACACAATGCTTAATTCTAAGCAATCAAGTCCTCTACGACCCAAGTCATATCTGATAGTGTGGGGACTAAATATACCTTACCTAGGATCTAATACTGTGAACAGAGGGAAATACGAGAACTTGAGTAATTTGGCTATAGCTTTAAATCTCTGACATCAGAGGCAGCAATTGATCCTAAATGAAGGCTGAATAATGAGAAGAAAAAATATATATACACTGGCTTGCAAGTAGGACATAAGAGTTCTTCATTTGCTGGGCACAGCAAGGACATTTTGGAGGATAATGGCTCTACTCCAAACATCAAATGCCCACACATCTAAAGAAGCTAGTGCAGAAAAGTAAATGCATGAATAAATTGTTCTTTGGAAGCAAGTAGAATTCATTCAGTAAGTGTCCAAGAATAGTTCATTTTAATAATAATTATACTTTATTTCCCTGGTTTCCCTGGTGGCTCATATGGTAAAGGATCTGCCTGCAGTGCAGGAGACCTGGGTTCTATCCCTGGGTTGCGAAGATCTCCAGGAGGAGAGTATGACAACCCACTCTAGTATTCTTGCCTGTAGAATCCCCATGGACAGAGGAGACTGGTGGGCTACAGTCCATGGGGTCACAAGGAGTAAGACATGACTGAGCTATTAAGTACAACATAGCACATACTATATCTCACATCCTGAAAAATCCATCCCTTTCTAAATCTCATTTTTACTGGAGTTTTAGTAATGGATCAAGGCTTCCCTGGTGGCTCAGTGGTAAAGAATCTGATGGCAATGCAGGAGCTGCAGGAGAGGCAGGTTCTATTTTTGTGTCAGGAAGATCCCTGGAAGAGGGCATGGCAACCCAATCCAGTATTCTTGTCTGGAGAATCCATTGACAGAGGAGCCTGAGGCTACAGTCCATAGGATCTGAATGAGTCCGACAAGGCTGAATGATTTAGCAAGCACACACAAGTAATAATTAACCGTCCCTTAGTTTTATTAACTGCAAAATGACAGTCCAGGAGGAAGAATAAAAGTCAAAAGAGAGTAGCATTTTTTTTGATAGGAAGAGAAATAAGTTGGAACTGCAGCAAATTAGAGTGTGCATACTCCTTCAAAATGGCAATTCTGAGAAACAGCCTATTTTTGACATACAGGAATGTAGACACAGGTTATTGGCAATCTAATATTCAAAAAGAAGCTGATGATCTTGGTTTTGTAAAGTCAATTCATTTTGATTTGGCAACTAAGTAATATTATACAAATTCTGTGTTGCTAAACATTATATGTGTGTGTTAGTCACTCAGTCATGTCAGACTCTTTGTGACCCAATGGACTGTACAGCCTGCCAGGCTCTTCTGTCCATGGGATTTCCCAGGCAAGGATACTGGAGTGGGTTGCCATTTCTTTTCCAGGGAATCTTCCCAACCCAGGGATTGAACCCAGGTCTCCTGTATTGCAGTCGGATGCTTTACCATCTGAGCTACAAGGGAAGCCCTTAAACATTATATAGATCATCTCAATTGTTTTCATCCAAATCTGGTCCAGACATCTGTTTTCAGCTTCTGATGGAATGTACAATATCATCAAGATCCTCAAGTATTTAAGGACTTTAGTTGGAAAGAAAGTTGGCTTAAAACTCAACATTCAGAAAATTAAGATCATGCCATCTGATCCCATCACTTTATGGCAAATAGATGGGGAAACGATGGAAACAGTGACAGACTTTATTTTCTTGGGCTCCAAAATCACTGCAGATGGTGACTGCAACCACGAAATTAAAAGCGTTTACTCCTTGGAAGAAAGCTATGACAAACCTAGACAGCGTATTAAAAAGCAGAAACACTACTTTGCCAACAAAGGTCCATCTAGTCAAAGCTATGGGTTTTCCAGTAGTCATGTACGGATGTAAGAGCTGGACTATAAAGAAGGCTGAAAGCTGAAGAATGAGGCTTTTGAACTGTGGTGTTGGGAGAAGGCTATTGAGAGTCTGTTGGACTGCAAGGAGATCCAACTAGTCAATCCTAAAGGAACTCCGTCCTGAAAATTCATTGGAAGGACTGACACTGAAGCTGAAACTCCAATATTTTGGCCACCTGATGCGAAGAACTGACTCATTGGAAAAAGACCTTCATGCTGGGAAAGATTGAAGGTAGGAGAAGGGGATGACAGAGGATCAAAATGGTTGAATGCCATCACCAACTCATTGGACATGAGTTTGAGTAAGGTCTGGAAATTGGTGATGGACAGGGTTGCAAGTCGGACATGACTGAGCAACTAAACTGAACTGAGTTGGATTCTAGGAGACAATCATGAGACCCAGGTTAGCATCAATGTCCAGGATACACATGATTGTTTATTCAAAAATTCTACTATTTTTCATATTTTATTTTACTGGCTGCCATATTCAGGCAAATTTGCCATTCCTTTAGATATGTACACTCCCTACACCAAATAGCCTCCGATATTTCTGATCCACAAAGTAGCCTGATCTCTGCCTCTATAACCACTTATTTTTATCTTATCCCTATGCATTCCTATCACAAGCAAAAACCATTTTCTTTGTTGATTTGACTACATGTTTGTTCAACTATATTAAAATATAAATACCTGAAAGTCAGAGACTTATCTGTCTTTTATTCCTATCAGGGGATATATCAGGCACTAAATTGATATCGATATCATCTTACTGCCTATTCAGGTTTGTTTCTTTCTGAAAGAGAAAGCAAACAAATTATTTATACTTAGTCACTTTTTGTGTTGGAAGGTTCAAATCTTATTCAACCCCAAGTAGTGAAGTTTTATCATCTTCCCAATCAGTTAGTTTTCAGTGTAGGCAGCTTGCCAGTAATGATCTTCCTTTTTGATTGGTTAGTAAAACAGTGGGCATTTCTACTTGCCAAGCCCTAAAGTCCTATAAAATCTTTGAAAGGCACTTCTTTTGTAACCAAAATCATCCCCCACCAACTCTAAGGAAATGTTTCAAGTTGATGGAAGACTGACAAGTACTGTCTGGTGGGTTTACTGCCCTGAATTTTTAGCAAAGAATAGCTGCAAATCTTCCAGGCAAAATCTGTTACAGGACTTCCATTTCCCAAAGGGGAAGTAGTGTCCAATACCTTTTACCTATACTCTCAGTTGAAAAGACTTCATTTGATTAGAAGAATCTCAGTCTAGGTAAAGTAAGAGATAATGTCCTTTATATAATAAAAGCTATTACTCTTTGTGTAATGGAAGATAAACTTCTAAGTACTTTACCTAAAAACTATATTTCTGTATATACACTATAAATTAAGATTAAATTAAATACTATGTTTATACACTCTCTATATAAATACTCTATTTCATCTCTTCCTCTGCCTTATCTCTCAAGGAGAAAATGTGTCAAGACATTGCAAAGGAAAATCATTCAAGATATTATGAGTAGAGTCTACTATTATTGGGATTTAAAGTATATTTGGAAAGCAATTCCATTCATCAGAGACTTGTTTATCCAACTGTAAAATGAAAAGTTTGTGTTAGAAATGTATGGTGTGCTTCACTGCAGAAAGAAGAAATCCAGCTCCACCCACCAGAACACTGACACAAGCTTCCCTAACCAAGAAACCTTGACAAGCCACTGATGCAAACCCACCCACAGCTAGGAAACTCCACAATAAAAAGGACTTCCCTGGTGGCTCAGATAGTTAAGCATCTGTCTACAATGAGGGAGACCCAGGTTCTATCCCTGGGTCGGGAAGATCCCCTGGAGAAGGAAATGGCAATCCACTCCAGCACTATTGTCTGGAAAATCTCATGGACAGAGGAGCCTGGTAGGCTACAGTCCATCAGGTCGCAAAGAGTCGGACACGACTGAGCGACTTCACTTTCACTTTTCACTTTCATGCGTTGGAGAAGGAAATGGCAACTCATTCCAGTTTTCTTGCCTGGAGAATCCCAGGGATGAGGGAGCCTCGTGGACTGCCATCTATGGGGTCGCACAGAGTCAGACACGACTGAAGTGACTTAGCAGCAGCAGTCCTTTCATTTCACGTTCACTTTTTTCTTTCCACAAACTACCAGAACACAGAATGTGAACATGAACGTGAACGTGAGGTTGCTCAGTCGTGTCCGACTCTTTGCAACCCCATGGACTGTAGCCTACCAGGCTCCTCTGTCCATGGGATTTTCCAGGCTAGGCCACCCCGAAAACAGCAATATAAACAAGATGAAGAGACAGAGGAATACCCAACAGGTAAAGGAACAGAATAAATGCCCACCAAACCAAACAAAAGAGGAAGAGATAGGGAATTTACCTGATAAAGAATTCCAAATAATGATAGTGAAAATGATCCAAAAATCTTGAAATCAAAATGAAATCACGGATAAATAGCCTGGAGACATGGATTGAGAAGATGCAAGAAAGGACTAACAAGGAACTAGAAGAAATAAAAAAGAGTCAATATATAATAAATAATGCAATAAATGAAACCACAAACACTCTGGAGGCAGCAAATAGTAGAATAATGGAGGCAGAAGATAGAATTAGTAAAGCAGAAGATAGAATGGTAGAAATAAATGAATCAGAGAGGAAAAAAGAAAAACTAATTAAAAGAAATGAAGACAACCTCAGAGACCTCCAAGACAATATTAAAATAAATGTATGGTGTGTTTCAGTCACAGCATTGGAAATTATGTGAATACTTTAGTGATAAATATAATTTAACTGAGGTAAATTCCATTTACCTTAGCTCCTGCGAAATTACTTTCAAACGATTCTTCCATTCTTTAGAATATATTTCCAGAAAAAATGATATTAGAGATGCAATGTTTGAAAGATTTCTGATACAGTTATTATTTTAGCTACCCCTTTTTGAAGAGATGTGATTAAATGAAATTTCACATTCAAATAATTGGCCTTGCTTAAGTTGTTTTGGCAGCATTACCTGTGCCTAAAATGATCCCAAGAGCTGATTCCACTGAGAAAAAGTAAAAGGACTGCATAGGAATATTATGTAATGTAGCTGATTATTTTACTGAAAATGCAAATGCTTATCTCTCAGTAAAAGGACAATGGGTAGGAGGATCTCTTGACATACAGGTGCGTTGGGAAATTTTTGAAATGTTGATGGAGTAGTAGCTGTCTATTCAATTAGAGAATTAGGTGAAGAGGGTTCAAGTGATGAAATAGTGAATACAATAAATTTAGTAGATATGGTAAAGCACAAATTAGTGGATATAGTAGACCATCAAATTTAGGCTTGACATGACCAAATTCAAGGAATAGACAAAAATCATCATAAGTTATAACATTAAATATCAGAACCCATTTTATTAATAGGGCAAGAAGATATCTTATCTATTTTTAACATGGAAGTTCTGCATTCCAAATTGTATATGTTGAGTGAGGGAAAAGGTTTCTAAGCCTAGGAAGCAGCAAAAGGTCCAACAACTTTATCAGTATTCAGATTAAACTCCCCTTACTCCTGATAGATAGAAGGTTATTCTATTTTTATCCTATGCTTAGAAAATACCCAATGATATTGCTCCAAATATAAATTCATGAGTACAAAACTTTTTGTTTAAAGTATTAAGCTCAAATTGCTATGTTACAGTTTTTCATCCTAGTACAAATGCAAAAAAAAAAGAACTTAGTTCTGTCTGTAAATTCTCCCCTTTCTGCTAAAATTTCTTTCTCAAACTAAATAATGATAGTTCATTTCACTTTAATTGAGTTCATTTTCTAAACCTTTTAAACCAATCTTATATACCCCCATTAATATTTTCCCCATATTTGTATTTAGCTACAGGAAGCATGCATTAGCACCAAAGCAATATGCTACCATTTAAACCTTTTTATCAAAAAGGAAACAAATGCAAGAAAAGTCCTTTAAATCAGCCTGATGAGTTTCCACATCTTTTGAAAACATAAGCCTAAAATAGAAACCAAATGTTTGGTATATACAATTAAATTCAGTATCAAATTTCCTACGTCTTGAGGAAAACCAGCTGTCAAAGAGTATGATGATTTAAATGACAACAAATAAAGAAAACAAAATACAAGAACAAACCTTTTCTTTGTATTTCAACTATGATAGGTCTCCAAAAATGGAAAGTGTGTGTTAATAGTACAGTTGTGTCAGACTCTTTGCAACCGCATGGACTTTAGCCCACGAGGGTCCTCTGTCCATGGGATTCCCCAGTCATTCCCCAGGTCAAAAATAGTGTTACTTAACTAAAAGTGTTGTTAATGTAATATTGACATACCTTTTATGCTGGGACTGCACACATTCAGAGGGTATCTAGTATCTATTATAAACTCTGAAAGATTAAAAAAAAATTAAATGCAAGCATTGATTCCATGTATTTATTTTGAATTTAAAGAATGATGATTAATGTTAATATTATCTAACAGTAAGTCAAATAATCAGAAGACATTCAGAAGGATTTTAGAACAATAGAGTGGGGACTTACCAGAAGAGGTGCCACTACAGCTTCAGCCTGCAGTATAGGAAGGGGTAGATTTTAAGAGCTTGCCTGGAATCTGCTGAGAGTCTCAATAACTGAGAATATTCAAATAACTGCAGCAAGAATCCCTACCTAAGATTCTTCAAGTTGTGAACTTTCAAAGATGCAAATGTGTGTTTTTATGTTCAATCATGTAAGTTCACAGGTCATACCTGCCTACATCCTTTACAACTGGTTGTGCTTTTGTGTACTCTACTATAAGTACACTACAGAGTACAGAAGCAATTTTTGCAAGTATAGGATGTCCAGAAGCACGGATAAAAGCAGCAGTGATGTAGCTGGTCCTACTCTACTTTGCTAACAAAGATCCGTATAGACAAAACTATGATTTTTCCAGTAACCTTGTATAGATGTGAGAGTTGGATCAAAAAGACTGAGAACTGAAGAACTGATGCTTTTGAACTGTGGTACTAAGGGAGATTATTGAGAGACCCTTGAACAACATGGCAATCAAATCAGTCTCTCATAAAGGAAATTAACCCTAATATTCATTGAAAGGACTGATGCTGATGCTGAAGAGCCAATACTTTGGCCATCTGATGGGAAGAGCCAATTCACTGCAAAAGACCCTGCTGCTAGGAAAGATTGAAGGCAGGAGGAGAAAAGGATAACAGAGGATGAGATGATTGAATAGCATCATCAATTCAATAGACATGAGTTTATGCAAGCTCAGGGAGATGATGAAGGACAGGGAAGCCTGGTGTGCTGCAGACCATGGTGTCTCAAAGAGTCAGACATGACTGTAGGAGTAAACACAACAGAATTGTACTTGTCAAGGTAATGTACTATGAGATTAAAAATATTTTCTTTATTTTTATGCTTGTGTAAAAATATTAAAAACCTATTACAGTATGGTACTATATAGCCAATTGTGTTAGTCGGATACATAGACTAACTTTTTTGACTTACAAACAAACTGAACTTACGAACTTGCCCTCAGAACTGAATTTGTTCATATATAGGGGACTTATTGTATATCTTTGTACTTTATCTTCTCTATAGCTAGCCCCTGATAAAGCTATGAAGCATAAGCTGGGAATTAATTACCCTCTACTGCCTTAAGCTTCTTCATCTCCACCCCTAGAAACTGCTTTGAACTTCAAATCTTCCTTTTCATCTTTTATAGCTGCCTCTGAAGAACTTTGCCTTTTTTCTCTTTCTGACCTCAAACCACCCTGAGGACTTCACACTGACCGGGTCTAATCTGGAACCACAGAGGAATATGGGATTTGAACCTAAATTTTTGTATCTTTTCCTCTACCATATTCTTCTCACTACAACCATGAGGATAGATTTCCAGGGCACTCCTAGAGATAAAACTGAGAAGGAATTGTCAATTCTGGCTGTATGTTTTCATGCTGCCAACCATAAAGACATATTCCAATGTTATACAGATGCAATTTAGGTCAAATTCCAGTACTTAAAACTTTCCCACAGTTGACTCTCAATTTTTGAAAAGCAAAATTAAAATTTAATGATACAGCTATTCTTATTTGGTGGTGCTATTTTCTGTCTCTTTCCTCCCCCAGTTTGGAATGTACTGATTTTTAATTTGCTTTGATGTGGAGATATGATGAAAACTCACTCTCTAAAGTGATATACATCTTCCACGGAAGCTGCAGTGCCCTGGGAATGGGAAGACTTGACTAGATCCAAATGTAACAGGTCTGTTTTATTCTATGTAGTAACTGGTAGAGAAAACAAGAAAAATGGGCCAAAGACCATAAATATTATTCACCTGTGTTTCCATAGACCATCTGAAACTGTTTCAAAAGCTATGAAAAAGTTAGTTGAAATAGAAATACAAGAAACCCAAGTGAGAAATTGTCTACTTCTTAAATCTTTTAGAGATGTTCCCTCAAATAAAAGTCACATAAAATGTTCAGAGTCAGATATTACTTCAGGTTTGAATTCTTTTGAGATGGATATAAGAAATGACCACCTATTCAAAAATTATAACTGTCAACCCAGTGCATCATTTAACTGGCATAGAATGCAATAAATGGAGGACATATTCACACAGGGAGATTACTAATGGCCAGAATGCTGAGATCATAGCTGAATGTATTCCAGGTTTGTAGTGGTTAAATATTATTAACATCAAAATTCTGTGTGAGGGTTATGTGCTTCATGAGTTATTGGTTTCTGACTCTTCCCTGAAGGAGACATAATAAAGGCCCTTATAGCACTGATGACCTCTGTGCTCTTCCTAAGGCAAAGCTCAAATATCTGAATAACTATTCTTTCTTTCCTGGATTGATTGCTGTGGTCCAATGTCCAACAATTGCTATTTGTCCAGAATAATAACAAAGTAACTCATGTACATAACTGCTTTCAACAAAGAATCACCAACAGAAGAGTTTATTGGAGGAATACAGTCTACACTATGCTTTGGTAGAGTAACTCTCTCCAATATAAGTACTTCTAAGTTCAGAAATTAAGTCTTGAAGTTTTTCTACTGAAGGCTGGTTCATCCAGATTTGACTGTTGTACAACTCCACTTTGTCTTTCAAAAATTTCCGATTTAAGTATGGCAACCAACTCCAGTATTCTCACCTGGAAAGTCCCACAGACAGGAGGAGCCTAGCAGGCTCCTGTCTAGGGGATTGCAAACAGCAGGACACAGCTGAGTGACTAAACAAACAATAATTCAAGCACAAGAAGAAAAAAAGGAAAAAACAAACATAATGGCCTTTTCAGGCAGCATATTTTCCCTAAATGCTGAACTAGTATAGTAGTTACAAGGAACTGTCTTACCAGCATTAACTTGTCACTTAAACAGGTTTTAAACTTTCTATAAGACCAAACTCATCTCAATAATATTAAAATGGAGGAAATATAGAAAAAAACAATATTTATAAGATTATTTGACACAATTTGAAAGCTTCAAGCAAGATTCATGTCTGTACTTTTTGGGTTGTACAATTTTATATGTTCAGATATTTTTGATTTTTTGCCTTAAATATGTCATATGAAAAATGAAATAAAGGGTCAATTAAGAATGTACTGATTTATATTTTCACAGTTAGACGCCGATATTTGAATCGTTGATTTCTCATTATTTACTTGGTTTTCTCTTTCTAGTATTCCAGAAATTTGTATGTTTGAATATAACATGATTTTCCCAAGTCTCTTACATCTTCTTTTTCATACTTCACAATCCCTCTTCTTTTCGTGAGCAATCCTCACTTAAATACACTTGTTTGTTAGTATACTTTTCAGCAATATCCATCTTGCTATTTAGCCTATGGTACATATATACAGTGGAATAATTACTCAGCCATTAAAACAAACAAAATAATGCCATTTGCAGCAAGATGTATGGACCTAGAGACTGTCAAGCTTTCCCTTTGGCTCAGACTGTAAAGCGTTTGCCTGCAGCTTGGTAGACTCAGGTTAGATCCCTGGGTTGGGAAGATAACCTGAAGAAGGAAATGGCAATCCAATCCAGTACTCTTGCCTGGAAAATTCCATGGATGGAGGAGCATGGTAGGCTACAGTCCCTGGGGGTCACAAAGAGTTGGACATGACTGAGCGACTTCACTTACTTAGAGACTGTCATTCTGAATGAAGTAAGTCAGAGAAAGAGAAGTATCATATGATATCTCTTATATGTGGAATCTCAAAAGAAATAATAAAAATGAATTTATTCATAGAACAAAAATAGAATCATAGAGTTAGAGAAGGAATTTATAGTTACCAGGGGTAAAGGGATAGTTAGGGAGTTTAAGATGGACAGGTGCACACTGCTATATTTTAAATGGATAACTAACAAGGTCTTACTGCAAAGCACCAAGAACTCTGCTCAATGTTATTTAGCAGCCTGAATGGGAAAGGAGTTTGGGAAAGAATGGATGCATAGCTGAGTAGCTCTGCTGGGCACCTGAAATTGTTAATTGGCTATGCTCCAATACAAATTTAGAGAAAGAACTGGCAACCCACTCCAGTGTTCTTGCCTGCAGAATTCCATAGACAGAAGAGCCTGGAGGGCTGCAGTCCATAGGGTTACACAGAGTCAAACACAACTGAAGTGACAGCATGTACACATGCAACGTAAAATAAAAAGTTAAACAACAACAACAACAAAGAATGTACCTACCAACATGTCAAGGAAATACAAGAAAGAAATGAATAAGTCATTCCCTACTCTGGCCATGATATTAAGTCAGAGAAACAATATGATTATCTGCTTGAAATTTATGAGAAAGCCAAAACGCATCGGATATACTCTTTATCATTTTTGTCTCTGAAAGAGTGACATTAGCCCTTGAGAAAGATTCTATAATGGAATGGTCAAGAATTTTGGAAAACAGATATAGATATCAATACATCAAAAGATCTTAGTGTTTTGTTATATATATGGAAAATTATCTTTCATAACAAATCTGATTAACTTTTCTGCCTTGTTAAATTAAAATATTAATGGACTTTCTTGGAAGTCCAGTGGTTTGCAATCTGTCATTCCACTGTAGGGGACACTAGTTTGATTCCTGGTCAGGGAAATAAGATTCCACAAGCTGCATTGCCTGGCACATACAGTAAATAACATTTACTATCCGTTTTTACTTGTAAAAAACATTTACAAGTTTTGAAAATAAAGGAGTTTGACTCCAATTTTTATATTTGAATGCTGACAGAATTTAAAACTCAATCTTTCTTCTCCCCTTCTTCCCCACATCTGGCAACCTGACAAGAAGGTCCAGTGTTCCCTCTTTTGTCTTCAGAGGGAAACTGAAACCCTACCAGCCCCTGCCTTGCTTAGGAACTCACACTTGGACCCACTCACTAATCACAGTTCAAAAGGAGGACTGTCTTCTTTCCTTACTTAAGAATCACCCTGCCAATACAGGAGATGCAAGGAATTCTGGTTCAATCCCTGGGTAGGGAAGATCCCCTAGAGAAAGAAATGACCATCCATTCCAGCATTCTCGCCTGGAAAATTCCATGGACAGAAAAGCCTGACAGGTAACAGTCCATGTGGCCACAGATAGACGCAACTGAACAACTGAGTGCACAGGCACTCAAGCCGTTTCAGACTTGATTGAGGGGACTGCCTTGCTCCCAGAGATCTCAAGTATGTCAGTAAGATATTTTTTCATTCCTTCTTTGCTTGAATGGTATCTTCAGTCTCTGCATTCAAAGTAAATTTGGATTAAGGATCCATCTGTGTCTGCTGCTGCTGCTAAGTCACTTCAGTCGTGTCCAACCCTCAGCGACCCCATTGACTGCAGTCTACCAGGCTCCTCCGTCCATGGGATTTTCCAGGCAAGAGTACTGGAGTGGGGTGCCATTGCCTTCTCCACCATCTGTATCTGCAGGTACCAAAAACAATAAACTGTCAGCTATAATTAATTTGGGAGATTTTCCTTTGCACTATATTTGCAGGATTTTTAAAAAGAGGGGCAATTAATTAACAAAGCATACAATGGTAGTACCCTGGAGGAGGAAATGGCAACCCACTCCAGTCTTGCTTGTACAATCCCATGGACAGAGGAGCCTGGCAGGGCTACAGTTCACTGGATCGCTAAGGGCTGGACACAACTGAGCATAATAGCAGTAAGAGAAATCTGAAAGGTGGTGAAAATTCAAACAACTTGTATTTAATTCCAAGGTACGACTTTTTCTCCACATTTAAGAACCCTGAAATCTCAGTCTTAAAAATTATGAAATTAAGCAAGTCCAATATTTGTAAATTTTTCTCTCCTAGTGATATATAAATTGATGGTAGAATTTAAAAATTAATGCCATTTTAGTTTTATTGAAATAAAGTGTTCATATGCCATTTGAATAGCTGCATTTTTTCAGTAGAGAGGACGTACATTGGATTAGAGTCTATATTTAAATCAGGAAGAAATATTATGTATTTGTGACTGCATAGTTTTAAGGCCATTGCTTGTCTAAACTCAATTTGATGTTCAGTTGCTCAATCATGCCCAACTTGTTGTGACTCCATGGACTGCAGCACGCCAGGCTTCCCTGTCCTTCACCATCTTCCAAAACTTGCTCAAACTCATCTACACTGAGTCAGGGATACCATCTAACCATTCTGTCCTTTGCTATCCCCTTCTCCTTCTGCTTTCAATATTTTCCAGCATCAGGGTATTTTCTAATGAGTTGATTCTTCCCATTAGGTGGACAACATATTGGAGCTTCAGCTTCAGCATCAGGCCTTCTAAAGAATATCCAGGATTGATTTCCTTTAGGATTGACTGATTTGATCTCCTTGCAGTCCAAGGGACTCTCAAGAGTCTTCTTCAACACCACAGTTCAAAAGCATCAATTCTTTTGCACTCACCCTTCTTTATGTTCCAACTCACATTCATATACCACTACTGGAAAAAAAACATGATTTTGACTATATGGACCTTTGTCAGCAGGGTAATATCTGTTTATTATATGTTGTCTAGGTTTGTCATAGCTTTTATTCCAAGTAACAAGTGTCTTTTAATTCCATGGCTGCAGTCACTATCTGCAGTAATTTTGGAGCCCAGGAAAATAAAGTCTGTCACTGTTCCCATTGTTTCTCCAGCTATTTGCCATGAAGTGATGGGACTGGATGCCATGATCTTAGTTTTCTGAATGTTGAGTTTTAAGTCAACTTTTTCATTCTCCTCTTTCATCTTCATCAAGAAGCTCTTTAGTTTCTCTTTGCTTTCATAACGGTGGTATCATCTGCATATTTGAGTTTACTGCTGTTTATCCCAGCAATCTTGATTATAGCTTGTGCTTCATCCAGCCCAAATTTTTGCATGATGTACTATGAATATAAGTTAAAAAAGCAGAGTGACAATATACAGACTTGATGTACTTCTTTCCCAGTTTGGAACCAGTCCGTTGTTTCGTGTCTGGTTTTAAACTTAGATGCCTAGAAAAGCATCAGTGTAGTGAAACTTGTCCTAGAAAGACCGAAATTCCGATGTTAACCATTAATGGTAATAGCATGAAGCAAAAGGGAAACAATAAAGATAAATCCTCTTCCAGGTACTATGAATCAAAAACAAGAGTTGGAAAACCTAGTCTAGATATACAGATAACATCAACATATTTAGTTAGGAATTTAGATAAAGCTTCCAAAGAGTAAAACAAGGTGAGATAATGAAACTGTTCAATTGACTATGTGGATCCCAGACTCAGATAATCAGGTGAGTTCAAGAAGACCCCTGGATCTTCATTTTATTTTATATTTTTTGCTTAGTTTTATAACCTAAATATCAAGACTCCTAATAAAATAGCATGTAATAAGTATGCTGCTATAAGACACATCCAACTCTGTGCAACCCTAGAGATGGCAGCCCACCAGGCTCCCTTGTCCCTAAGATTCTCCAGGCAAGAACACTGGAGTGGCTTGCCATTTCCTTCTCCAATGCATGAAAGTGAAAAGTGAAAGAGAAGTTGCTCAGTCATGTACGACTCTTAGCGACCCCACGGACTGCAGCCTACCAGGCTCCTCCGTCCATGGGGTCTGGCAGGCAAGGGTATTGGAGTGGGTTGCCGTTGCCTTCTCTGTGTAATAAGTATAACAATACCTAAAAACATTTATCAGTATTAATATTTTCAAAATATTTAGCATAGTGTAGCCCATGTGTGTCAGCTGCTCAGTCCTATCTGACTCTTTGAGACCCCGTGGATTGTAGCCCGCCAGGCTCCTCTGTCCATGGGATTTTCCAGGCATTGATACTGGAGTAAGCTGCCATTTCCTTCTCCAGGGGATCTTCCCGACCCAGGGATTGAACTCTGGTCTTCTGCATTGCAGGCAGATGCTTTACTGTCTGAGCTACTACAGAAGTCCCAGGGTGTCCCATGCTATTTAATGAGGATTAAATATCATTTTTGCTGTTATTATTAGCATCCTTCTTAAAGTTAGATGAAGGGTTATGCCACATGTTTGCAGACAATGAATTCTAGATTTATTTGAAGCTGGGAAACTTGATGAAGGATGGTGATTAATGGTGAAATAGAACATTTATAATTCAGACCTTTAATTCACTTCCAAAGAACTGACCATTTTAAGACCCATTATGTGCAAGAGTCAACCAGTTTATATGCCTATTGTTCAGATCAGAATCTTTTCACAGTTTAAAGCAGAATGAAATATACAGCAGTAGAAAACTAAAGCTATTCTGTACACTCATTGGACAGATCTCTTGTTGCTTGGGAGCCAATCAATTTCAACAGTTGAAGATTTGGTACCCTAAGTTATATTCTCTATTTCAGCCTAAGTAGCAACGAATAGTCTGGAACTATATGAATTTTGTGCACATTTCTAAGTGAGTTCAGAACTCAGTAGAGAAAGTATGTATTTGACCCACATAAATTCCAAGGCATTTATTTTCTACCATGGCTGAATAACTCAACATTGAGAGCATTACAGCTTTTGAAATTCTACATGTGTGATAACAGACAGACTTCTCTGTTCTTTTGAAATTTCTCTCCATCTTGGGTGTCTGTCACCATCTATCCTATGATATTTTTCACTCGATAACTTTCTATTACCATTACTCAGAACAAAACAAACAATAAATGTGTGGTTATAACTGCAATGATTCCTTCTTTTCTTTTCCATTAATACCTGATATAGAGCCTAATTGCCTGACTCAAAGATTTTTGCATTTTCATTGTAGCTGGTCTCTTTGGCCCTAGATTTTCCCTTTTTGTTCAATTTTACCCTCTACCACCACTTAAAACAAAACTCTGATCACACTATTTTTTCACCAGTGTGTGCACATCAAGATCCAAGCTCTGAGTCACAAGTGTCTCAATATGACTTTGACTCTCCCCAGACTTATTTCCACCAGCAGTCCTTGACTTTTCTTTCAGTCATTAAGATGAATTTTTGACTATCATGTTACTCAACTTTTCACACATTGTGCTGCTTTCTATTCCCTAAATTTCTTCATTAACTTTTATTATTTGTATATTTATTTTCCTGTTACATTTTGATCTCTCAAAAAGACACCGAGATTTTAGCAGACTAGATGCTCAATACATGTCTGTTGAATTGAAATAATTATCAGACACTTATGAAATAAATTTGACAACTTTGTCTAAAACTGCATACAAACTAAGCTCTATTATTTAATTTAGGGTCAGGAAATAGGTTCCTGATACATTAGCTCATAGATAATGCTGCATGAATAGCAGACCAATTGAGTACCGTGTTGAGAATATCCCAGGGTACATTAAGAATCAATCGGAAAATGTGCTATTCCCAGTTATTCATATGGGCTACATGTGAAAAGCTGTGGGGAGATGTTCTTGCTATATATTTTCCATCCTGGATGAAGAGAAAAGCTTTTATAAAGTATCATTCAATATGCGATTCTATTCTTTCTTTCAATATATGTGTAGTGAATATTCATTCTCTGCCAGACATGTGTTTTCTAGCCCTGGAGAGTAAAACAGTTGAAATAGTTCATGATGAGCTTCTGTCTAAAGGTATCAGAGACAAATACTGTGAAATGGTCAAATATATGAGAAACAATTTCAGATAGCAATAAACACTATGAAGAGGTTATACTATACAGTTATCCAGAGTTTTGCATTCAATTCATTGATAATCATGGATAATCTAAGGGGATACATTTAGATTAGAAAGACTCAAAATGTGAAGATCTGATGTCAGCGGCTCAAGGGGGAATAATAGTAGACAGAAAAACCTTAAAGTCAGAAAAAAATTAATTTTTGAAGAATATTAAGAAAACTGCTTATCTAGAGTGGATGCAGATTATCGAACCTGAGGGATCTTGGTAAAAGAGAATAATGGGAAAAATTGCAATGAGGCAAAGCTGTGAAAGTCATGACAACAAGCTTGAATTTTTCTCTAAGTGTGAAAAAAAAAAAAGGGGATGCTTACAATAGTGTCAGGGAGAGATAAAGTAATCTGACTTAGAATGAAGAGTATAATTTAAAAACTGTGAATCCATACAGGCTTGTATGGAAAAACTTGTCAATGCATTTCTTGAGTTTGTGTAGTGTGTGGGTGTGGATGTGTGTGTGTGCTTCGTTACTCACTCACATGCAACTCTTTGCATCCTTTTGACTGTAGCCCACCAGGCTCCTCCATGGGATCTTTCAGGCAAGAACAATGGAGTGGGTTGTCATTTTCTTCTCTAGGGGATCTTCCTGATACAGAGATTGAACAAGTGTCTCCTGCATTGCAGGATTCTTTAACTGCTGAGCATTGAGATATGGTTATAGGGAATGATTACTGAGGTCTGGATTAAGAAACATTGACATAATTAAAATAATTCTACATTATTGTTTGAAAATAGGTGATGAAAGGGGCAGAAAATCAAGAATTTTTCTAGGCCTATCAGCCATTTAACTGGAAATCCCAGGATAGCCTTTAAAGATGTTGGCCTGAAGCTCAAGCAAGACAAAAGTTATGGATTTGAAGTCATTCATCTATAGAGGCTATTTAAAGCCATGAAATTCAATTAATTTACCTGAGCGATATGTATAAATGGGAGAAATGGATACAAAACTAAATCTGATGATAAATGCTTACTTGTGAACTGGAAAAATAATTTCAATGAAAGAAGCAGAGAATGAAAGACAATGAATGAGCGGGGAAATCCTGGCTGTATGGTGTCATGGAATCCAACAGAAAGATTAATTGATTATCAAAGTAGAGGAAGTAACTATTATCCTTTAAGGTATTTTCTTGTGAAGAGGAAAAGAGAGTTATAGTAATAGCAGGAGGTGTACTTAAGCTCAAGGGAAGGATTTTTTTTTTTAATGTTTTCTCTCTTTTTTCCTTAATGAGATTCCCTAGAACATATATTTTTGCTGATGGAACAATCCTTGAAAGAGGGAGAAGAGCAGAAATGGTGTATTTGCTGGAATAAATCCCTGAGAAGGAGAAGAGGACAAAGTGGCCTTTATATATGCAAAAAAAAAAAAAAAAAGAGGAAAAAGAAAAAAAAGTCAGTTGTAATAGTAATATAAAAAAAGAGATATGTTGCTTACAGTTGAAATTAGGCTGGAGATATCATTTTAGGATGAAGAGTTAGAATATATTTTTAAAAGCTTTCTTTTCTCCAACAACATTAATTTTCTTACATTAATTAAAGCTTAAACATTTAAGTATGAATCATCCAAAGTAGAAACTTTTTTACATTTGTCCTCAAGCATCAAAACTGTTGATAAACAGTATTTTATTTCTATTAGAGTAAACTATATTCTAATATTAACCTTATGAATAATTTGCCATTTGATTTTTATCTGTGAAATGATGAGATTAGCAAAGAAGTCCAAATGATCCCCTTCATCTCTCAAACTTTATGTGTACTTTGTAGAAAATAGTTATAGTCTCAAGATTGCCTATAACTTATCCTTTTACTGTGGAGTTTTAATTTCAATGTCCTCCAAAAGTTTTTTGTTTTTGTTTGTTTGTTTTTTGTTTTTCCTGAAACCAAGATTAAGAAGCTCACAAGCCACACTCACACAAACATATTCAACTAAAACATGTAAAAATGATCGACAGCATTTATAGACAATGTTTGTACTATTTACACATATTCCAAATAAAAATGATTTGAAGCCTTCAGGTATAATTCTAGTCTAGAATAATTCAATTGTTTTTATATACGTTTTATAGGTAATAAGTATTGATAAAATTGTCAGTTCCAACTTGGATGCATTAATCAATTAAAGTTGGTTTGCAACTTTTCTGTTGGGTACCTGAAATCAAAGCTTAGATGGAAGTTTGGCAAACTACTGCCCCGATGCCAAACCCGGTCTGTTCTCTGTTTTATAAATAAGTTTCGTTGTAACAAGACATGACTACTGGGTTACATGCTGCCTATGTTGCTTTCTTGCCACAATAGCAAAGTTGAGTAATTACAAGAGAGATCATGTAACTTAAAAAAAAAAAAAAAAAAGAAAACCCCAAAATATATCCTATACATAAAAGTCTTCTGATCTCTGTTTTAGATGAGTCAACCCACTCCCTCCACTTCTCCTCCCACCTTTATCCCTTCATTTCCTTCTCATCTATAGCATTGAGGAAAATATATCACATTGCTAAAGTCCTTAAGACAAAAGATGCCTGTCTTGTGTTGAAAGGAAATTATATGGGCTGTCTATTGGGGATTTTTCTTTTTGAAAATTATAAAATACCAGAGCTTTAGAAACCCCATGTAATATTGCAACTCAGGTTAACCATAATATTTGGTATCTAATTACTGAGTTTAAATGATTGCACCTTCCAACTCCAAAAAAATATATCCTTTAAAAATTGAATCAGAAGAGCTAATGAAATATTCAAAAGAGAATGTTTGTATCTGACCAAAGAAACTTGTCTCTGAAATATCTGGGATTGTTTAGAAGTCTTGTAAATATGTCAGTTGCTCAAATACCTATATAAAATCTGTGCCATCTTTTTCTTTTTCCTGTCTAATTGCACTGAGTTCCTGCAAAAAGACGTTTAATTTCTGAACTCAATATTATTTTGTATTCTAATCACTGTAAAACATAGGTAGACATTTATTGCTATGTGTTGCAGGTAGCATTTAGTGAATTTGTAGGTTGTTTCCATGACAAATTATAGATATTAGGAAGAATTTGTTACTCTAAAGGTAGACATTAATCTGAAAACTTGTCTTAGCAGAACCATTAACGGAAGCTAGTTAATTAAAAAGAAAGCCAAGAATTTGTGATAGAAAATACTTAAAATATTGACCTTTTCAATTTTTTAAAATCTATTACATGAAGCTGAACCAGTTATGACAATGTGGGGCATAGATAAGAAGAAACAGTGGGTTACAAATGGAAAAATCACAGTTGTAACAGCAGTAAGAGAAAGAAAAAGTATTAAAGATTGTATATGTTTGTAACTACTGTACAATGCTCAAAATCCTTCAAACTAGGCTTCAGTAGTATGTGAACTGAGAACTTCCAGATGTACAAGCTGGGTTTAGATAAGTCAGATGAAACACAGATCAAATTTTTAAATTCACTGGATCATAGACAAAGGAAGGGAATTCTAGGAAAACATCTACATAGTCAGCTTTATTGACTATGTGAAAGCCTTTGACTGTGTGGATCATAACAAACTGGAAAATTCTTTTTTTTAATTAAAAAATTCTAATTAAAAGATGATTGTTTTACAATATTGTGTTGGCTTCTCCCATACATCAAAACGCATCATCTATAGGTATACGCATGTTTTCTCCCTCATGAGTCTCCCTTTCATCTCTCACTTCACTGTTGTTACAGAGCATAGGGTTGAGCTGCCCTAATCACACAGCATCTCACTGGCTATATATTTTACATGTGGTAGTGTATATGTTTCCATGCTACTTTCTCCAATCGTTCCACCCTCTTCTTCCCTCTCTCCATCCACAAGTCTGTTCTCTATGTCTCCATCTCTATTATTGCCCTGTAAATAGGTTTATCAGTACCATGTTTCTAGATTCCATATATACGCATTAATATACAATGTCTGTTATTCTCTTTCTGACTTACTTCACTCTGTGTAATGGGCTCTGGGTTCATCTACCTCATTAGAACTGTGCTCCTTTTTATGTCCAAGTAATAATCCATTGTTTATATGTATTACAGCTTCTTTATCCATTTCTCTGTTGGTGGACATGTAGTTTGCTTCCATGTCCTAGATGCTGTAAATAGTGCTGCAGTTAACATTGGGGTATGCCAGGAGCCAGCATGAGGAATCCCACTCGTGACAAGGTCATGCGGCAGAGATCTGATGGGCAAGGCACATCAGATCTCAGGTTTTTCCCCTGGTATTTCCTGAGCATTTACCCCCAAAATAAGAATCTGCCTGCTTTTCCACTCTTCTGAGATATTCTCTGGAAAGAGTCAACTCAGGGCATTAGTTTTCTGCATTTGAAAAGGATGTTTCAGTTAAACCCCCTCTGATAACTCTCTAGCTTGCCTAACAGATTCCCTCCGACCTCTTACAGCTTGTGAATTGCTTACAGCCCCCAACTGAGAGAGGTACAAAGCTTAAAAGCATCTTAAAGATACAGAGCCTTTTCTAAAGAGCTAAAAATCATATTGGTGTTGGGTTTTCACTGTTGACTAAATGATTGCTGCCAGGCCTCCATATTCTTTATCTTTTAGGCACCTGGGAGGATGTTAATCAATGTAAATGGGATATAGAAAAAGATATATACTAGTTTTGATGTTAGCAACACTTGACTTTTGAGTTAATTACTTTTCTTTTGTTATAAATCACTGTACTCCTTTTACTTGTTATAAGTTGCTGTATCTTTGCTATGTAAGAATGAAACTTTAGTGTTTTCTGAAACTGGCACCAGATTTTGGGAAGATCAAAACAAATAAGCCTTCTGGTTGACAAACACTTATCAGAAAAGGGCTGTAAAATGTTAATTGGCCCTCTGGCCGGAAGATGATGTAAATTACCTAAGATTTGTGTATACAACTAGGTATGCAGAGAGAAAAGCCTGTTTTGATAAAAGTCTGGGCTGCTAACACTGCATAATTTTGTATTACCTATTGATCTCTATGTACAATCGAAAAGGTATTAAAAGGCCTTTCTAGACAGTAGAGGCCGGGCCAGTCATTGGAAGGACTGGTTTGCCCTGTGTCTCCTCTTTACTCTAATTTCAGGCTGAATTCCCATCTGAGGTATGGAGGCTCACCATGTCTACTTACGTGTCCCGGCTTCTAAGATCTGTAAGAGAGAGCCCAAAGCAGGGCACTCTCCAATATTCGAATGGGCACCAGCGGCCTAACATGGTGCAAGTTCCTTGTCTGGAACTTTATTGATTTTCTACATAAACCAAGTTATTCAGCCTCTTTTCTCCACCTAATTTTCCTACTACACTATTTCTTCCTTATCTAATTTTATATTAATAAATAAATAAGATTTTTCCTCGCCTACTCCATCTCCCCTTCAAATCACCCTGGATCCACCAGCCTGGACCCTGTCAGGGGTACATGCATATCTTTCAGTTATGGTTTTCTTAGCATATACACCCAATAGTGGAATTGTTGGATTCTTTGATAGTTTTATTCCTAGACTTTTAGGGAATCTCCTTACTGTCTTCCACAGTGGCTATATCAATTTATATTTCCACCAACAATGCAAGAGGGTTCCTTTTTCCCCACACACTCTCAGCATTTATTGTTTGCACATGTTAGGATGATGGCAATTCTGACTGGTGTGAGGTGATATTTCATTGTAGTTTTGATTTGATTTTTTTTTTTTTTAATAATGGCTGATGTTGAACATCTTTTCATGTGTTTATTAGCCATCTATATGCTTTCTTTGGAGAAATGTCTGTTTAGGTCTTCTGCACATTTATTGATTGTGTGGTTTGTTTTCTGGTATTTAGTTCCATGTGATATTTGTATATTTTGGAAATTAATCCTTTGTCAGTTGTTTCACTTCCTTTTATTTTCTCGCATCCTGGGGGTTGCTTTTCACCTTGCTTATAGTTTTGTTTGAAGTGGAAAAGATTTCAAGTTTAATTAAGTGCTCCTTGTCTATTATTTTAAGAGGTAGGTCATAGAGGAGCTTGCTGTGATTTATGACATATACTGTTCTTTCTATGTTTTTCTCTAAGAGTTTTATTTTCTGGTCTTATATTTAGCTCTTTAATCCATTTCAAATTTATCTTTGTGTATACTGTTTGGATGTGAGAATGCTAGCTATGGATGTGAGAGTTGGATCAGAAAGAAGGCTGAGTGCTGAAGAATTGACACTTTCCAACTGTGGTGCTGGAGAAGACTCTTGAGCATCTTTTGAACTCCCAGAAGATCAAACAAGTAAATCCTAAAGGAAATCAACCCTGAATATTCACTGGAAGGACTGATGCTGAAGCTGAAGCTCCAATATTTTGGCCACCTGATGTGAAGAGCTGACTCATCAGAAATGACCCTGATGCTGTGGAAAATTGAAGGTAAAAGGAGAAGGGGACCACAGAGGATGAGATAGTTGGAGTAAGGTTATTGGATTTGTAGATTTTTGTTTTGTCTTGATTACACTTTTTAGCAAATTGTTCATACTACTTTGCTCCTTATGCAAATTGCTTTCCCAGTTATGAGCAACCTATTTTTAACTCTTTTATGATGGAGATATCTATCTATATTTAGATTTAAGTGTATATATATACTTACATGTGCCACATTTACAAGTGCATTTGTGCATACTATGTTCAATAGTGATTTCTAATAGATTCAATTGTTTTTGTTGCATCCTCTTCATCTGGAGTTACTTGATTTTTATCTCTCTTCATGTTGGTGTGATAAATAATTTACATAAAAGACAATTTGTACCAGATGGAATGAGATTCTAAGATTTTCTCACAGCAGTGTCCTCATTTAGAAATACGAACATAAATCAAAATATTTTATAAGAGCACCCTAGCCCATTTTACTTATTATTTTCCTCTGAAGATGACAGCAGGTGTTAAGTCTCCTGAGACATTAAATTTCCTTGATATTTCTCTGTCTGTGTATCTCTCTCTGCCTGCTTCTGTCACTCTCCTCCTGCTGTCCTCCCACTTTCTAGCTCTCTCTCTCTACCTCATCTCACCTTGTTATCACTGCAAATGAACTAAAAGTCAAAACAGAGTACATTGACTGTGAACCTAAATTAATGGTCAGTTTTCAAATTGCTTATGCTAACTAATCTATTCAATTTTGCTAGTGTCAAATGGTTCACACCCTCCTTATTGAGACTCTTTCCCTGGTGAATGCTCTCCATCCTCTATTTTAATCTTGTCCTCAAGTCCATCTGTGCTTGGATTCTGAGCTTGTATTACTGATTCTTACAGATTGAATTCCTAAATTCTGATAGCTTGTACATTAGAATCTCCAACTCTTTTGATAACTATTCTTTCCAAGATGCATGGAGCATATATCATTTATCACTACCAGTTCTCAGGAGGATATAGACACCAGTTACAACATGAATTTATTATATTCTTATGGTCAGATATATGCTAGCTGACTCCATGACCATGTCTTTGTAAATCGAGCTTTTATAAAATTAATGCAGCCCTCTTGTCTTGTAGTGCTTAATTTTAGTTTCACTTATTTAATTTTATTTCATAAAAATATTTAACTCTTTGTCAATGAACATCTAGGTTGTTTCCATGCTCTTATGTACAAGAGCTGCAACAAACATTGAGGTATATGTGTCTCTTTCAATTATGGTTTTATCAAGGTATATGCTCAGTAGTGCGATTGTTGAATCATATGGTAGTTCTATTCCTAGTTGTTGTTGTTGTTGTTGTTTTGTTTTGAAGAAATCTCCATACTGTTCTCTATAGTGGTTGTATAAATTTATATTACCACTAATTCATGTTGATGTTTGGCAGAAAACAGCACAATATTGTAAAGCAATGATCCTTCAATTAAAAAGAAAACTTTGCCAACTATAGGTAAGAGTTGGGGATAAGACAACAAGAGTAAAGGAAAAAGGGGAAATAGCAAATACAGATGTCAGGAAATTTTTAAATATGGATGTCAGAAAATATGAAATGATATCAGAGACTAGCTTCTAATCCATAGTCTTCTGACACCAAAATAAAGGCTTATTTAAACCATTGCAGGTCCAATAATGTCTTTAAAATAATTATTCTCTTCTGTGTGTCTTCCTCTTTCTCTCTGTCTCTCTCGTTCTGTGTTTGTATGTATATGAATGTGTGTGTGTGTGTGTGTGTGTGTGTGTGTGTGTTGTCTGTATGTATGTGTATATATGGCTTCCCTAGTGGCTCAGAGGATAAAGCATCTGCCTGCAAAGCAGGAGACCCGGGTTTGATCCCTGGGTTGGGAAGACCCCCTGGAGAAGGAAATGGCCACCCACTCCAGTATTCTTGCCTGTAGAATCCCATGGACAGAGGAGCCTGGCAGGCCACTTTCCACAGGGTTGCAAAGAGTCGGACACGACTGAGTGACTTCACACACACACACACACACACACACATATATGTAAGGGCTTCCCATTTGTGAATATAAAGAGGAATTATTTTAAGTTACTTTTTATTATGCCATTAATAAAAGTGCTGGTGGTGTTAAGTTGTTCAGTTGTGTCTAACTCTTTGTGGCCCCATGGACAGTAGCCCTGGACTGTAGCCTGCCAGGCTCTTCTATCCATAGAATTCTCCAGGCAAGAATATTGGATTGGGCTGCCATTTCCTCCTCCAAGGATATTCCTGGCTCTGGGGTTGAAACCATGTCTCTTGTGTCTTCTGCATTGATGGGCAGCTTCCTTACCTCTAGCATCACCTAGGAAGCTCAAAGTGTCCAGATCCCAAATCCCTATTTACATACAGTGGAGGAGAGGTTTCCCCACCACCATCAAGCAGTTATCTGGACACCAAACTGGTTGTTCTACAATTCAACTCAACTTGGATATGACCTACTATCAAATAATAATCAAATAATCAGTATCCAGGCTGCAAAGGATGAAGAGCTTAAGAAGGTCTTAGGCCTTTATTTGGTGTCTTAGGATTTGTGACCCAGAAGACACAGATCTAGATAAAATTTAAAGAATATTCTGGGGAAGAGAAAGTGTCAGGGGATTATAAAGGCAAAACCACAAGGTTGTTAAGTGTATGACAAGAATTAAGATTGACTCTGACACAAAAATGAAATCTTTGTTCTCAAGGAATAGGCTGACATAGATTATTTTAGGGTAAGGGCCAGATAAGTATATTCAGTTTCTGGAATAAAAGGCAGATATTCTGGATGCCTGAGTTCAGATAATAAATGATCAAATTTCAGATTTCATCTGGGCTGAGATTGTGGATAAGTTATACTTTCTCTAAGTCCTGTAAGATCCATTTTAGATAACTCTCTTAACAATTCTTATAATTAATATGTTTTTGAATTTAACTTATTAAAGTATAACACATTGAAAAATTGCATAAATATTATGTCTACAGTGGTTAATTTTAATCATTTCTTAGATCAATCTGGTTATATTTTATTACATCTTAATTAATTTCCATTTTTAAAACCAGTCAGTCCTAAAGGAAATAAACCCTGAATTTTCATTGGAAGGACTGATATTGAAGCTGAAGCTCCAGTAATTTGGTAACCTGATGTGAAGAGCTGACTCACTGGAAAAGACCATGATGCTGGGAAAAATTCAAGGTAAAGGGAGGGGGCAATAGAGAATGATATGGCCCAATTGCATCAGCAACTCAATGGACTTAAGTTTGAGCAAACTCCATGAGATAGTGGAGAACAGAGAAGCCTGGCATGCTTCAGTCCATGGGGTTGCAAAGAGTAGAACATGACTTAGTGACTAAACAATAACCCCCATTTTTCTAGGTCTATACATAAAATTTCACTAGACTTCCTATCTTTTCTCTGATATTTGCTGTCGGTAATTATGCCTCTATATAGTCTGGAGAGATCCCGGCTTCTGGAACTTGTACATTGTTTATTTTTTATGTCATATCTCCGCAATTTTATATTTTTAATATCTAAATATACTTTCATAATCTCTAGTGGTTCTTTTGCATGACATTCTTCATAAAACCAATAATTTGTATTTAACATAGTAATAGAACATTTTACTTTTTATCTGATTTATTATATTATTTCTGTTTTCTTTAATTTTTATAGTGGCCTTTATTTTTTGTAACAGATGTCAAAATTGAATTAATTTAGGATTATATGCCAAAATTCAGGAGCTGATAACTTTAAGCTCATTTAATTATATAGAATCAATATTCACATTTATTAAATGTCTGAGATAATGGATAAACTATTTCATAGACAAATTCCTCATTCTGACACATAAAATATTTAACTGTTATTCTGTGGAAGTTGATACTTATTGGATAAGAACATAAGCTAATGCTATAGGATGTATTGCTTGTTGCAGTTATAAATAAAGTAACTTTAAAATTCTACAGTGCTAAATATTTTAGCAAAAAGTTTCATATTTCTTACTACGTTCATTTATATTTCTATGTTTTGCATTCCTACTGTTTGCACAACCTGATATTTCAGGCTTATCCTATACTAGCCTGAGCTCTGGAATCAGTCCTGTTGGCTTTTATTGCACAATAGTATTTAGGGACCAAAATTTAGATTTTATGTGTGCTAGTTGACTGGAATGCATATGTTAGGGGTAGAATGCATACATTTGTGTATATATATTTTTGTTGGTGTTGTTGTATTCACCCAGAAAAACACACACTTGTATTTACATTGATATTTAGATCTAGGTCTAGAGATATACATCCTCTGTCAGACTTTATTTATATAGTTATATAACTACCCTTGCATTTTAACCCTCGTAAAATACCCACAGGTTTATAATTACAGTCCTTTAATGATCAGGAAACAGGGTGAAAATGACAAAGCTATTGGCTTAAATCCAAAATGACTGTAAATATTTCACCCAAATGAGGATATTGTCTTCTACACAATAGGCTGAATGTAAATTGCCACCTCTGTCATATTGAAAACTGAACTCTGTTGATCTGCTTGACAATATTATTTGATCTTTACACCTAATGTCATTAAGATGCTTGTCATCAGTTAGGCTAGTTTATGCTTCCTGGTGTTCCTAATTGGAAATTCTCGCCTGGCACATTTCAAAGGAAACAAGTCTGTTGATGATTGACTAACATCCCAATAGGTAAAACAGACAAAAAAGTATCAATTTATTCCAATGTTGTGGTTCACTGATGATGAATTTTCTTAGCATCTGTTAGGCTGCTTGATTAAACTATCCATCAGCCCATCTGTTTCTGGCTGATAGGGAGTTGTCTGCAAAGAAGTAAATTTGAAAAGCTTGCACACTTCATTTAACAAGGTAGATACAGAATTAAAGCCCTGAGTTGTTGAATTTTCTGTGTAATCCCATTGATTGATTTACAGAATTAATCAACTTACTAGCAGTTCCTTGTGTAAGTCTACATGTGTAACATGACTACCATAGATTCAAAGTTAGGCAAATAATGTAAAAGGCACAATTAAGAGGCCATACTAAGTTAACAAGCCACCATGCCATTTTGGTCTAGATATTTTGAATTAAAATCACATAAAGGAAAATTGCCTCTCTGTGCCTCTTCTTTCTTACCTTTAAGTGTGCTTTCCCAGAATAGGCTATTACAGTTCATTGCCATAGTAGGTTCCCAGTAGTTTTGTTTCCTTCCTCACATTTTCATCTTCTCTAACTCATCTGTAATGTTTGTTCAATACAAGCATTATTTTTATTCTCTTCATCAGAAAATTTAAATAATTAATTCTATATCAATGTTGTTGGTGCTATTCAGTCACCGAGTCATGTCTGAATCTGTGACTCCATAGACTGCAGCACATCAGGCCTCCCCTGACCCTTACCATCTCCTGGAGTTTGCCTGAGTTCATGTTCATTGCACCGGTGATGTTGTCCAGCTGTCTAATCCTCTAATGTTCTCTTCTCCATCTGCCCTCAATCTTTCTCAGCATTAGGGACTTTCCCAAAGAGTCGTCTGTTCTCATCAGATGACCCAAATACTGTAGCTTCAGCTTCAGCATTAGTCCTTTCAGTGAATATTCTAGATTGATCTCCCTTAAGAAAAACTGGTTTGATCTTCTTGCTGTCCACGGGAATTTCAGAAGTCTTCTCCAGCATCTAAATCTGTAGAATCTTTTAATTCCCCACTAGGTAGTTGATCACAATAAACTATGGAAAATTCTGAAAAGATGGGAATACCAGCCCACCTGACCTGCTTCTTAAGAAACTTATATGAAGGTCAGAGGGAAGAGTTAGAACTGGACATAGAGCAGCAGACTGGTTCCAAATAGGAAAAGGAGTACATCAAGGCTGTATATTGCCACCTTGCTTATTTAACTTCTATGCAGAGTACATCATGAGAAACGCTGGGCTGGAAGAAGCACAAACTGGAATCAAAATTGCTGGGAGAAATGTTAATAACCTCAGATATGCAAATGACACCACCCTTATGGCAGAAACTGAAGAGGAATTAAAAAACCTCTTGATGAAAGTGAAAGAGGAGAGTGAAAAGTTGACTTAAAGCTCAACATTCAGAAAACTAAGATCATACCATCTGGTCCCATCACTTAATGGGAAATAGATGGGGAAACAGTGGAAACAGTGTCAGACTTTATTTTGGGGGGAATCCAAAATCACTGCAGATGGTGACTGAAGCCATGAAATTCAAAGATGCTTACTTCTTGGAAGAAAAGTTATGGCAAACCTAGATAGCATATTCAAAAGCAGAGATATTACTTTGCCAACAAAGGTCCATCTAGTCAAGGCTATGGTTTTTCCAGGGGTCATGTATGGATGTGAGAGTTGGACTGTGAAGAAAGCTGAGCACCAAAGAATTTGTGCTTTTGAACTGTGGTGTTAGAGAAGACTCTTGAAAGTCCCTTGGACAGCAAGGAGGTGCAACCAGTCTTTCCTAAAGTAGATCAGTTCTGGGTATTCATTGGAAGGACTGATGCTGAAGCTGAAACTCCAATACTTTCGCCACCTCATGTGAAAAGTTGACTCATTGGAAAAACTCTAATGCTGGGAGGGATTGGGAGGAGTAGGAGAAGGAGATGACAGAGGATGAGATGGCCTGATGGCATCACCGACTCGATAGTCATGAATTTGGGTAAACTCCAGGAGTTGGTGATGGACAGGGAGGCCTGGATTGCTGCAATTTATGTGGTCTCAAAGAGTCAGACATGACTGAGCAACTGAACTGAACAGAACTGAGGTAGTTGAAACGGGACATATTAGTTGATATCTTGATATTTCATTTTATTTGCCTATAAAATGATGGTAATTGCAAACATTTCACAAAATTCTAAGGATTAAATGAAATAGCCTTGATAAATTTTTCTCAGGAATTATGTTTGATTTAACATTGAGGTATCAATCATTGTGCTTCAATACAATGATGAGATAAAGAAGAACCTCTCAAAAGATACTGAAAAAATCACTTTATTAAAGGCTACTCATAAAGAAAATACTCTAAAGAGAGGACTGTTAGGAGCTCTTCCTCATCCTCTAAGGGAGAATCTATCAACAATCCATATATCATATTTTTTAATTTTACTTCATAGTGAAATAATGAGTATCTGCCCTTCACTCCATCAAAGCAAACAAACAAAAAGACATTAAAAATATATTGTATACAAGGTAAGATTTTTATTCTCTCCAAGTTCAGATTGTGGCAAAAGTCCTAACAATTGCATTACAGGAGAAAATAAAATAAAAGCATAAATATGAGAAAGAAATAAAATCAGCTTTTGTTTACAGATGACATGGTGGTTATATATAGAAAATGCTAAGAATTCCATTTATATGTTCAATGCAGGATGCAGGATGCATGGGGCTGGTGCACAGGATGATTCAGGTAGATGATGTGGGGTGGGAAGTGGGAGGGGGCTTCGGCATCGGGAGATTGTGTTCACCTGTGGCTGATTCATGTCAATTTGTGGCAAAACAAATACAGTATTGTAATTAAAAAATAAATAAATAAAAATAAAAATAATAAAGCCAAAAAAAGAAAAAAATTAGATTCAATAAGTTAATTTAAATTTATTTATTATGATTAAATTATTCATGATTTTAAAAGTTTTCATATTAAACAAATTTGTTTCTACCTACTCTTAGCAGCAAACAAATGGAAAATGAAATATTTAAAAAATAGAATAGCAACAAACCTATGAAATAATTATGATTACATTTAGTATTGTGATACACGTACATTTAAAGTTAAATAACATTGGTGAAAAAATATAAAAGTCATGTAAAAATAAGAAGTAATCTTTATTAATTAGCAGGAAAACAACATATATATCCTCCCCAAATTTCAGTTTATTCTTTCCAATTTGGTCTATAAAATTCTACCAGTTTTGGAGAAAGTATTAATAACAAGAGAAATAGATAGGCCTAGAACACCCAACACAATCTTGATTAAAAAAAAAAAAAAAAAAGTCATGCTTGTTTGAAATAATTTCTATGGGGTGGGAGGTGGGAGGGAAGTTCAGGATTGGGAACTCATGTATACCCGTGGCTGATTCATGTCAATGCATGGTCAAATCAATACAGTATTGTAAAGCAAAATAAAGAAAAAATTTAAAAAAAGTGTGCAGGTTTATAGAAATTTTCAATAAACAAATTTAAGTCAAAACATCTATGTAAAAAATTTTACTTGGATTTAGCTACATTGAATGTTCTTCATCTAGCATGGTAGTGTTATAAGGTGGAATTTCAAGTTTACTTAAATAATAGCTTAGGTTTTGGTGCATCTATGCTTTTTGACATTGTACCTATTTCCTTCAATTGTTGCTGTTTAGAAGGCAATGGCACCCCACTCCAGTACTCTTGCCTGGAAAATCCCATGGACAGAGGAGCCTGGTAGGCTACCGTGCATGGAGTCGCGACGAGTTTGACACGACTGAGCGACTTCACCTTCACTTTTCACGTTCATACATTGGAGAAGGAAATGGCAATCCACTCCAGTGTTCTTGCCTGGAGAATCCCAGGGATGGGGAACCTGGTGGGCTGCCCTCTGTGGGGTCGCACTGAATCAGACACGACTGAAGCGACTTACAGTAGCAGCAGTCCCATTCTACTGACTATTTGTGATTTTATGGACTGCAGCATGCCGGGCTTCCCTGTCCTTCACTATCACCCAGAGTTTGCTCGAAGTCATGTCCATTGAGTCAATGATGCTATCTAATGATGTCGTCCTCTGCAACAGTCTTCTTTTCCTAGCATCAAAGTCTTTTCCAGTGTGTTGGATCTTGATATCAGGTGGCCAAAGTATTTCAGCTTTAGCTTCAGTATCAGTTCTTCCATTGAATATTCAGGGTTGATTTATTTTAGGATTGACTAGTTTGATCTCTTTGAGGTCTAAGGAACTCAAGAGTCTTCTCCAGAACCACAATGTGAAATCATCAATCCTTTGGCTCTCAATCTTCTTTATGATCCAACTCTCACATTTGTACATGAATACTGGAAAAGCAACAGCTTTGACTACATGGACTTTTGTTGGCAAAGTGATGTCTCTGCTTTTTAATACATTGTCTAGGTGTGTCATAGCTTTCCTTCCAAGGAACAAGAGTGTTTTAATTTCATGGTTGCAGTCACTGTACACAGTGGAAATAGTGACACCATTTCCTTCAGTATCAGTAGTTGACGCAGATGAGCGTTTCCCATAAACATTTTGAGTTTCCTTTCCTTTACTTATAAAATGGAGTAACAAAACTTAGTTCAACTGGACAAAATAATAGATTAGACAAGATTTCATTTTAGTGAAGAACAACGTGTAAATGCTGGGGAAGTGATTCAACAAAAATGTATCTCTGCTCACTCCACATGTTTCACATTAGATGGCAGCCATCTGGGGGTGAATGAGAGTTCTTTCATCTTTCAGGATCACCATATGAAATACATGTACAGAGATTTTCATCCTTTATCTTGTATTCCAGCCTAACAGGGCATGTGTTATTTCTCTCTACAGGGTACTGGCCCCAGTTGATCATATGGATACTGGGCAAGATTGAGGGTAAGAAGAGAAGAGAGCCAGCTCATGGGGTTGCAAAGAGTCAGACATGACTTAGCGACTGAGCAACAACTAACTCTAAGAGACCTGGGACAAACAGGCTCTGTGTGCCCAGAAAGAGAAGGATCTATATATGAGGAGCACAAATAATTTTTGCCATAAGCATTATGTGAAATAAAGCACAAACACAGGCATCATACTCTGCCTGCCACAGACGCCTTCAGAAAAATATAACCACTTATGTATTTTTAACTCAGAAATGTATAAACTGTATTATTGTAATTGTACAATTGTAAATTGTATTAGTCTTCATTCATTTTATTACATTTTAAGCATTGAAAAGCAGCATAATGTTGGCAAAAATTCTGGATTCAAAGGTCAGACTAGGTAGTAGTCACACGTGTTCAGTGACATGTTTTTAACTCTGGAAAAGTTATGTAATGTCCCCACATCATATTTTTAATTAATTACACTTTATTAAATATTTACCTACAAAGTTCCTTCCAGTTTAAGATTATCTGAAGATTATCTTTGACTATGCATCTTTGCGATGGCACACAAGCGCGGCCAAGAGAAGCTTCCCCGTGTCCAAGGTCAGCAGCAGTGGCCAGGAGGAGCTATCCAACCCCTGAGGCCAGGGGTGGCGGCTGGGAGGATCTACATCCTGCCCCAGGCCACGGGTGTCAGCCAGGACGAGCTATCCCACGTCCAAGGAGCAGTGGCTGTGTAGACTCAGGAGGGCCTAGAGGAGATACTCCACATTCAAGGTCAGGAGGGGCAGCAGTGAGGAGATAACCCTCATCAAAGGTAAGAGAAACCCAAGTAAGATGGTAGGTGTTGCAAGAGGACATCAGAGGGCAGACACACTGAAACCATAATCACAGAAAACTATAGTCAGTCTAATCAAACTAAGACCACAGACTTGTCTAACTCAAACTAAGCCATGCCCTGTGGGGCTATCCAAGACAGTCGGGTCATGGTGAAGAGGTGTGACAAAATGTGGTCCACTGAAGAAGGGAATGGCAAACCACTTCAGTATTCTTGCCTTGAGAACTCCATGAATAGTATGAAAAGGCAAAATGATAGGATACTAAAAGAAGTCCCCAGGTCAGTAGGTACCCAATATGCTACTGGAGATCAGTGGGAAAATGACTCCAGAAAGAATGAAAGGATGGAGCCAAAGCAAAAACAATAGCCAATTGTGGATGTGACTAGTGATAGAAGCAAGGTCCAATGCTCCAAAGAGCAGTATTGCATAGGAACCTGGAATGCCAGGTCCATGAATCAAGGCAAATTGAAGTGGTCAAACATGAGATGGCAAGAGTGAATATCGACATTCTAGGAATCAGTGAACTAAAATGGACTGGAATGGGTGAATTTAACTCATATGACCATTATTCTACTACTGTGGGCAGGAATCCCTTAGAAGAAATGGAGTAGCCATCATGGTCAACAAAAGAGTCTGAAATGTGGTACTTGGATGCAGTCTCAAAAATGACAGAATGATCTCTGTTCATCTCCAAAGCAAACCATTCAATATCACAGTAGTCCAAGTCTATGCCCCAACCAGTAACACTGAAGAAGCTGAAGTTGAATGGTTTTATGAAGACCTACAAGACCTTTTAGAACTAACACCCCCAAAAGATGTCCTTTTCATTATAGGGGACTGGAAAGCAAAAATAAGAAGTCAAGAAACACCTGAAGTAACAAACATATTTGGCCTTGGAATACAGAATGAGCAGGGCAAGGACTAATAGGGTTTTGCCAAGAAAATGCACTGGTCATAAAAAAATACCTTCTTCCAACAACACAAGAGAAGACTCTACATATGGACATCACTAGATGGTCAACACCGAAATCAGATTGATTATATTCTATGTAGCCAGAGATGGAGAAGCTCTATACAGTCAGCAAAGACAAGACCAGAAGCTGACCTTTGCTCCGATCATGAGCTCCTTATTGCCAAATTCACTTAAATTGAAGTAAGGAAAATCACTAGACCATTCAGGTATGACCTAAATCAAGTCCCTTATGATTATACAGTGGAAGTGAGAAATAGATTTAAGAGCCTAGATCTGATAGATAGAGTGACTGATGAACTATGGAAGGAGTTTCATAACATTGTGCAGGAGACAGAGATCAAGACCATCCCCATGGAAAAGAAATGCAAAAAGCAAAATGGCTGTCTGGGGAGGTCTTACAAATAGCTGTGAAAAGAAGAGAAGTGCAAAGCAAAGGAGAAAAGGAAAGATATAAGCATCTGAATACAGAGTTCCAAAGAATAGCAAGAAGAGATAAAAAGCCTTCCTCAGCGATCAATGCAAAAAAATAAAGGAAGAAAAAAAAAAAAAAACAGATTGAGAAAGACTAGAGATCTCTTCAAGAAAATAAGAGATACCAAGGGAACATTGCATACAAAGATGGGCTCAATAAAGGACAGAAATGGCATGGTCCTAACAGAAGCAGAAGATATTAAGAAGAGGTGGTAAGAATACACAGGAGAACTATGCAAAAAGATCTTCACGACCAAGATAATCATGATGATATGATCACTGACCTAGAGCCAGACATTCTGGAATGTGAAGTCAAGTTGTCCTTGGAAAGCATCACTATGAACAAAGCTAGTGGAGGTGATGGAATAGCAGTTGAGCTCTTTCAAATCCTGAAAGATGATGCTGTGAAAGTGCTGCTCTCAATATGCCAGCAAACTTGGAAAACTCAGCAGTGGCCACAGGACTGGAAAAGGTCAGTTTTCATTCCAATCCCAAAGAAAGGCAACGTAAATAAGTGCTAAAACTACCATACAATTGCACTCACCTCACATGATAGTAAAGTAATGCTCAAAATTCTCCAAGCCAGGCTTCAACAATATGTGAACTGTGAACTCCCAGATGTTCAGGCTGGTTTTAGAAAAGGCAGAGGAACCAGAGATCAAATTGCCAACATCCACTGGGTCATGGAAAAAGCAAGAGAGTTCCAGAAAAGCATCTATATCTGCTTATTGTCTATGCCAAAGCCTTTGACTGTGTAGATCACAATAAACTGTGGAACATTCTAAAAGAGATGGGAATAGCAGACCACCTGACCTGATTCTTGAGAAACTTATATTCAGGTCAGGAAGCAACAGTTAGCATTGGACATGGAACAACAGACTGGTTCCAAAATGGAAAAGCAGTACGTCAAGGCTGTACACTGTCACCCTGCTTATTTAACGTATATGCAGAGTACATCCTGAAAAACGGTGCGCTAGAAGAAGCACAAGCTGGAATCAAGATTGCTGGGAGAAATATCAATAAACTCAGATATGCAGATGACACCACCCTTATGGCAGAAAGTGAAGAGGAACTAAAAAGCCTCTTGAGGAAAGTGAAAGAGGAGAGTGAAAACACTGGCTTAAAGCTCAACATTCATAAAACTAAGATCATGCCATCTGGCCCATCAACTCATGGGAAATAGATGGGGAAACAGTGGAAAGTGTTATACTTTATTTTAGGGGGCTCCAAAATCACTGCAGGTGGTTACTGTAGCTACGAAATTAAAAGATGCTTACTCCATGGAAGAAAAGTTATGACCAGCCTAGACAGCATATTGAAAAGCAGAGACGTTACTTTGCCAACAAAGATCCGTCTAAATCAAGGCTACTGTTTTTCCTGTGGTCATATGTGGATATGAGAGTTGGACTGTGACAAAAGCTGAGCGACGGAGAATTGATGCTTTTGAACCTTGGTGTTGGAGAAGACTCCTGAGAGTCCCTTGGTCTGCAAGGAGTTCCAACCAGTCCATTCTAAAGGAGATCAGCCCTGGCTGTTTATTGAAGTGAATGGTGCTAAAGTGAAGCTCCAGTACTTTGCTCCCCCTCATGCGAAGAGTTGACTCATTGGAAAAGACTCTGATGCTGGGAGGGATTGGGGGCAGGAGGAGAAGGGGACAGCCAAGGATGAGATGGCTGGATGGCATCACCGACTCGACGGACATGAGTTTAAGTGAACTCCACGAGTTGTTGATGGACAGCGAGGCCTGATGTGCTACAGTTCATTGGGTGGTAAAGAGTCAGACACGACTGAGCAACTGAACTGAACTGAACTGATGCATCTTTGTGGGCTTCCCATTTGACACTAACGGCAAAGAACCTACCTACCAGTGCAAGAGATATGGGTTTGATCCCTGAGTTGTGAAGATCCCTTGGAGGAGGGCATGACAGTCTACTTCAGTATTCTTGCCTGGAGGATCCCATGGACAGTGAAGCATGGCAGGCTGCAGTCCATAGGTTCTTAATTAGTTGGACACGTTTAAGCAGCTTAGCACACATGCACACATGTATCTTTACATATCTAACCATTCTGTAGCCCAGAGTTTGACAAGTGAATTTTGTTGTTTAATTTATCCTCTGTAGACAGCTTCACACTTGCCACTTAAATCTTGACCCCAAAAAGTATGAAGAAAATATTAAAACATGCATCAATTAGTTATGACCACTGGAATCTGTAAAAGAATGGCAAGGTTTTAAAGTGGTCACTGTTAGCTGAAAGGCATGCAATGATATTCATAATTTTTAAAAATGAAGTTTGGTTATCCCAGAAGATTTAAAATGTTCTTTCAGGCAAATACAGAATGTAGCTTTATTCTTAATCTTCCTCCAATTTACCTTCTCTAACTTGAAACTCAAATTCTGTGGATTTTTACTTTTACCTTTAGGCAAAGGATGGTATTCACAGCACAGTCCGGATAAAAGAAAGATCATCTTCCTTTCTGAAGAATTTATGTTGCTGACCTTCAGTCTAGAAATCTCATTAATGAAGAATCTTCTGGAAGAAACCATTGTCCAGTAGAAGGCAAGATAAAGTTAGGATCTCTTTCCATCTGATTAGATTTGGCCCTTATAGGTTTGGATAACTTATTTAATATTTTAAGTTTTCATGATAAATCAAATTTGATGGATTCTTAAATCATAGCTAAGTAATAAGAAGTTATATTGGAATGATCAAATTCACAAAAAGTGTGAAAGTATTAGTCGCTTAGTTGCGTCTGACTCTTTATGACCCCATGAATTCTGTCAGACTTCTCTGCCTGTGGGATTCTCCAGGGAAAAATACTAGATTGGGTTGCCATTCCCTTCTCCAGGAATCTTCCCCACTCAGGGATCAAACCTGGGTCTCCTGCATTGCAGGCAGATTCTCAACGTCCGAGCCACCAGGGGAAGCCCATCAAATTCATATTGAATTTTATTTATGCTATCTTTTATGTCTGATGTCCCAAAAGTATTTAAAATCCCTTAGTTTTTCAATGTTAAGTAAAATAGCTAAATAAAACTCCACTTTTGTTGAAGATATTAAAATGCAAAAACATTGATAAGAGAGTAAACCTAAATTTAAGATTTTAGCTTTCATTTGTTTTCAATCCTGAAGGAAATCAGTCCTGAATATTCATTGGAAGGACTGATGCCGAAGCTGAAACTCGAATACTTTGGCGACCTGATATGAAGAACTGACTCATTGGAAAAGACCATGATGCTGGGAAAGATTGAAGGTGGGAGAAGAAGGGGACAACAGAGGGATGAAATGGTTGGATGGCATCATCAATGTGATGGACATGTTTGAGTAGGCTCTGGGAATTGGTGATGGACAGGGGAAGCCTGGCTTGCTGCAGTTCATGGGGTTGCAGGGAACTGGCATGACTGAGTGACTGAACTGACTTTGCACTCAACATAGGATCTGATGCAAAACAAGTAATCAATATATGTTTCAATTCAGTGCTCACATGGTGTCTGAGTAAATGGACATAGAAGAGATGATGACTGATGCTTTGAAGAGTGAATTATAAATTTCAGTGTAATATAAAAGTCAAGGACTACTCTGAATTTAGGCCATCTATATGGAAAACCTGCTTTATCACACCAGTTTCTGTTAAAATTGACATGAGATAATCTTTGCTTGTGCTCATTGTTTCCAATAAAGATACTGAGTAATGCTTAAAGTGATTAATTGCGTTTTTAAATGCATAAGTTTAAACCTGGCCCAGGCACATTTTTCCTTTTATAGAATTGTGTTCATATTAAAACTCTTACTAGTATTTCCATGATGTTCCTTATATGAAAAGTAAATATAGGCTTTATTCTGCTTATTCAGAGTTTTAAACTATGTCTATTTGTTAGTTTCTGTTAGAGTGGAAAGAATGGAAAGAAAATGATGGAAAATAAGGTAAAAACTGATAAAAAACATGAATGAACAGAAGTTCATATGAGCAAGATTTTGGTCTAATTTTCACTTTTGCTTCCCCTAATGACTTGATTGTCAGGTACATAGAAGTGGCCCAGTAAATTTAAATGAAAGATGAGGATAATAGTAAGTTAGGCATGCATAGAAAAAAAAAAAATGGATTGTGCACTGGAGAAGGAAATGGCAACCCACTCCAGTGTTCTTGCCTGGAGAATCCCAGGGATGGGGGAGCCTGGTGGGCTTCCATATCTGGGATTGCACAGAGTTGGACACCACTGAAGTGACTTACTTAGCAGCAGCATCAGTAGCAGGAAATATAAATGAAATGAGGCCACCAGTAAGGTGTTGGGAGGGGAAAAAAAATTTTTTTTTCAAGTACTTTCTCTATAGTCCAGAATGGGGAAAGAAAAACAAAAAACAAGAATAAATGGGACCAAGATTGACCTGTGTTGACTGTATAACAGTCCCATAATAAAAGCCTTCCAAGGATGGATGGAACTAACTTCCTCGGAATAGGAAGAATTATCAGTCACCTGAGGTGTGTGGCAGTGCTAAGTGTGTGTTGTAAGAAAAATTCAGTACTACATCTGAGCGGGATGCACTACATAAGGTTTCTAATCCCTTGAGTCAGAGGATAATTAGAGAATCAGAACTTGCTCTGAATTCAGGCTCCCTACATTTTAAAAAAGTGGAAACACAATGATATTAGCATTTTTATTATAAAATTCAAATATTCTGTGAGAATAAAACTTGGAAAATGTATATACTCTTTTGAAATAAATAAAATGAAGTATTGACTCAATTTTAATTTTCTTTTTCATATATCTATCTATCAGGTACAAGATGGAGATTTGGGAATAAAATTGGAGGACCAGTTTTCTATATCCTCTAACATCCAGAAAGGGATTTTTCCCTTCTCTGTCTTATTTGAACCAAATTGAAGCATTTGTAATAAAATGCCAGGCAGAGCTATGTCACTAATAATATTTTGATTGCATTTAATTTCTCCAGTATCATATCACTTCCTTATATTATTTACAAAATACATGCATTATTTTAAAATCATGTATTTTATATTATAGAATAACATTGAATGATAAAAACATTCATTTTATGATAAATAAATAAATATTTTGGTTATTATTCAAGAATATAAGTACTCAACCTAAAGGCTTTCTTATATAGTTTTATCATTTTTAAAAGATGAAAAATGAAATATTAATCAAACCTTCATCATTCTCTTTTATTACAGTTTAAAATTATAGCTATACTTCTGTCCTTGCCTGGAGGAAGTATATTAATAAGAGCAACTTGCTTCAATTATAAATCAAGAGACAAATATCATTATGCACTGCAAAGCTTAATACAATTTTAGATTTAAGAAAGGAACATACATGAAAATTTGCATATTAATTAGCACACAAAGCATAGATGACACTGGGATGGTAGTTTTTACTAGAAAGTAATTTTGAACATCAATAAAATAATAAATAAGATACCCAAATAAAATAGCCAACTTCAAATAAAATACCTAGAGGATACAGAGACTGTAGCATAAAATATTATAATGAAAGTTTTTGAGTGCAAAGTCAAGATGGCCTTAGGAAGCATCACTGTGAACAAAGGTAGTGGTGGTGATGGAATTCCAGCTGAGCTATTTCAAATCTTAAAAGATGATTAAAGTGCTTCACTCAATATGCCAGCAAATTTGGAAAAGTCAGTAGTGGCCATAAGACTGGAAAAAAGTCAGCTTTAATTCCAATCCCCAAGAAAGGTAATGCAAAAGAGTGTTCAAACTACCGCACAATTGCACTCATTTCACACACTAGCAAAGTAATGCTAAAAGTTATTCAGGTTAAGCTTCACAGTATGTGAACTGAAAGCTCCATATGTTTCAAGCTAGATTTAGAAAAGGCAGAAGAACCAGAGATCAAATTGCCAACATCAGTTGGATCAGGAAAAAAGCAAGAGAATTACAGAAAAACACCTGCCTCATTGACTATGCTAAAGGCTTTGACTGTGTGGATCACAAAAATATGTGGAAAACTCTTCAAGAGATGAGAATATCAGACCACCTTACCTGCCTCCTAAAAATATGTATGCAGGTCAAGAAGAAACATTTAGTGCCAGACATGGAACACACGACTGGATCCAAAGGGAAAAAAAGTACATCAAGGCTGTATATTGTTACCTTGTTTATTTAACTTATATGCAGAATACATCATGCAAAATGCTGTACTGGATGTAGCACAAGCTGGAATCAAGATTGCAGGGAGCAATATCAATAACCTCAGATATGCAGATGATACCACCTTTATGGCAGAAAGCAAAGAGTAAAGAGCCTGAGGCAAGTGAAAGAAGAAAGTGAAAAAGTTGACTTAAAACTCAACATTCAAAAAACTAAGATCATGGTATTCGGTCCCATCTCTTCATGGCAAATAGATGGGGAAATGACTTTGTATCTTTGCACTTCAAAATCACTGCAGATGGTGATGGCAGTCATGAAATTATAAGACGCTTGTTCTTTGGAAGAAAAACAATGACAACACTAGACAGCATATTAAAAAGTAGAGCCATTACTTTGTCAACAAAGGTCCGTCTAGTCAAAGCTATGGTTTTTCCAGTAGTCATGTATGAATGTAGGACTTGGACTATAAAGAAAGCTGAGTGCTGAAAAATTGATGCTGTTGAACTGTGGTGTTGGAGAAGATGCTTGAGAGTCCCTTGAACCACAAAAAGGTCAACCCACTCAATCCTGAAGGAAATAAGTCCTGAATATTCATTCAAAGACTGATGCTGAAGTGGAAGCCCCAGTATTCTGGCTACCTGATGCAAAGAACAGATTCATTGGGAAAAAAAAAAAAAAAAAAAACCATGATGTTGCAAAAGACTGAAGATAGGAGGAGAAAGGGGAAGACAGAGGGTGAGATGGTTGGATGGCATCACTGCCTGATGGATATGAGTTTGAACAAGCCCTGGGAGTTAGTGAGGGACAGGAAAGTCTGGCCTGCTTCAGTCTATGGAGGCACAAAGAGTAGGACAGGACTGAGTGACTGAACTTAACTGAATTTTTTTGAAATTCAGAGAATTTCTTTTACCTAAATATAAGTTTAATGTAGCAAAATAAACAAAATACACATGACAAATGAAAGAAAGTCCAGTCTCAATGTATTCCATCATATGAAAAAGTAGAAAGTGTTTTGCTTTAGGTATTATCCTTGCCCTCACTTACTAGCCCATTACCTATACTAGAGAGAAAAACAAAAGGAAAAATATCACAAGAATGTAGTATATATTTAGGTAATATCATCTAAGTTTTAGGCTGAATCTGTGTTCCGCAAAATTTAATCACCTTACTTTTTACACTTTACAGCCACAAAAATTAATCCTTCTTCATCTTTTATAATTTGTGTTTTAAGGCTCTGTACTTTTGTTTGCATGATGCAATAGAGTGAAAGGCACAAACAACAGTTGTACTTTTAGAAACACAAGGATATATCTGTATGTCATTTACATCATATCTAACCATATCTCCATATGTATTCAAAAGCCATAAAAATTTGAAGACACAGGAAGTAAGAAGGAAGTAGAGACCAGTGGGATCTGTACTATCTATGACAGAGATCTTGAAGAGCTGAGTCTGCTACAACCCTTGCATTCTGGAAATGAAAGATTTTTGTGTTGTCTGCCTAGCAAAATTTTTATAGAATTCAAAAATTGAATCGAAGAGAATCTAGAAGTTCAGCAGATCAATGTATAAATTAGATGAATAACTGCTAAACAAAAATAAACAGATAAGGTTCCCTGAAGAGTTATTTTCCTTTATATTTTGAAGTATTTTATTCAATGCCCAAATAAAATAGATAATAGCACCATAATCAGCCCACACACTCTCTCTCTCTCTCTTTTTTTTTTTTCATTTAAGGATTAGTGCAGAAAGAAAAAAAAAAAAAACAAACACGTGGCTTGAAATCCCTGAAGGAGAATATATCTCTGAATACCTCTGAAGAATGATTTATTGTAGGAAATGGAAGACATGTTTAAACAGTTTGACATTTTTAACAAGATCCAACATACACATACCTCGGAAAGAAAGATGAAAGGCACAAGGAGAAACAGGAGATAAAAGGAAAATAGCATAAAATGTGAGGAATAGTTGAGGTGAAAGGCATCCAGGTGAAATTGAAATGTTTTCTAAAAGATTAAATACAATTGCAGTGGAAAAATTATAAGGTAGTATTGAAGTATTTTGCCATAAAAATATCAAATGCCATTTGCAAAATAATTTGTAAATCTTGTCTATTATATTTAAAATAAAGACGAACACAGTGATGTTTAAATATATGAATGACAGAGATGGAGATCCTATCCAAATTGTTTCAGAAATTGTGCTGTAATCTACAAACACAAAAGAGAACAAGAAAAACAACTTACTTTTTACTCTAACAGTTCAGTTCAGTCGCTCATTCGTGTCCGACTCTTTGCGTCCCCATGAATCGCAGCATGCCAGGCCTCTATGTTCATCACCATCTCTTGGAGTTCACTCAGACTCACGTCCATCAAATCCGGGATGCCTTCCAGCCATCTCATCCTCTGTCGTCCCCTTCTCCTCCTGCCCCCAATCACTCCCACCATCAGAGTCTTTTCCAGTGAATCAACTCTTCACATGAGGTGGCCAAAATACTTGAGTTTCAGCTTTAGCATCATTCCTTCCAAAGAAGTCCCAGGGTTGATCTCCTTCAGAATGGACTGTTTGGATCTCCTTGCAGTCCAAGGGACTCTCAAGAGTCTTCTCCAGCACCACAGTTTAAAAGCATCAATTCTTCGGCGCTCAGCCTTCTTCACAGTCCAACTCTCACATCCATACATGACCACAGGAAAACCATAGCCTTGACTAGACGGACCTTAGTCGGCAAAGTAATGTCTCTGCTTTTGAATATGCTATCTAGGTTGGTCATAACTTTTCTCCCAAGGAGTAAGCGTCTTCTAATTTCATGGCTGCAGTCACCATCTGCCTTGATTTTGGAACCCCAAAACATAAAGTCTGACACTGTTTCCACTGTTTCCCCATCTATTTCCCATGAAGTGATGGGACTGGATGCCATGATCTTCATTTTCTGAATGTTGAGCTTTAAGTCAACTTTTTCACTCTCCTCTTTCACTTTCATCAGGAGACTTTTTAGTTCCTCTTCACTTTCTGCCATAAGGGTGGTGTCATCTGCATATCTGAGGTGGCTGATATTTCTCCTGGCAATCTTGATTCCAGCTTGTGTTTCTTCCAGCCCAGCGTTTCTCATGATGTACTCTGCAAGGTGATATTATTTATCATTATGTTAAACATAAGTTTAGTATAAAAGTTTCAATAATATATAAAATGTAAATTTCATCTGTGATATTTTCAGGCTATGAGATTATTTTTTTTTTCCATTTTGGTCTACAAAGATAAATGTTTAAGACATGTAGATAAATACATTAGCAGATCAATGTAAATTTGGGATGAATGTGACTATTTGTATTATTTTGACCCATCCACCTCTCTATTTGGGAAATACTTATTTTGAATCATATACATATTGTTGTGCTGTTATTTGCTCAGTCATGTCCAACTCTTTGCAATCCCATGGACTATAGTCCACCAGACTCCTCTATCCATGGGATTTCTCAGGCAAGAGTACTGGAATGCGTTGCCATTTCCTTCACCAGGATATCTTCCCAACCCAGGAATCAAAGCCAAACCTCTTCCATCTCTTGCACTGGCACGTGGATTCTTTTCTGCCTGAGCCATCAAGGAAGCCCTTAGATCATATAGCTCCAAGATAAATACTTTACTTTAACTTTATGTGTCTATAATATCTAGGGCATATAAATATACCGGAAATCTTATAAAATGCTGTGCTGGAGCCTTCAAATTAGAAGTGAATAATAGAGATGTCATTTTTTCCCCCAAGACCAAGAGTATGAGACGAGATAACCAATACTGTAATTCCAGGCTTTACTATTCTGGTAATCCTCTTTTTCCCATAATTATTTAACCACTTTTTAGCTGTGAGCTAAACTGTAAACTAATCTGTAAGCTAAGAACTGCTTAAATAATTATAAGAAAAGAACTATTAGAATAGTAAAACTTGGAATTATGGATTGTATTTTTGCTAATTTCTAAAGAGGTAGATTGTAAAACAGTGATTTTGAAAACTACAGAGAAAAACAAGAGAAAACTGTAATTCAATGTATGTGATAGACGGAACAATGGTCCCTTAAAGATGTCTATACTGTATCTATGGAACCTGTACATTTGCTACTAATATGACAAAATGAACTTTGAAAATATGATTAAAATTTAGGGCCTATCTCATAATGAGATAAATTTAGATTATCTACTTTGGCTTAATCTAAAATGGGAAGTCTCCACTACATATATACATATTTTTTTTTAATGAATATTTTAACATATAGCTATAGATTAATTTGACCACCTCATGTGAAGAGTTGACTGATTGGAAAAGACTGATGCTGGGAGGGATTGGGGGCAGGAGGAGAAGGGGACAATAGAGGATGAAATGACTGGATGGCATCATGGACTCAATGGACGTGAGTCTGAGTGAACTCTGGGAGTTCGTGATGGACAGGGAGGCCTGGCATGTTAGGATTCATGGGGTCACAAAGAGTCAGACACGACTGAGTGACTCAGCTGAACTGATAGATTAATATTCAGTAATAATTGCCCTAATTTTTGTGTTGTTAAATTAGCTTTCTCACATATATTAAAACCGAATAATGTGTTCTCTATCTTTCATTCTATCTCTTTTCTCTGTGTGTACAATATATTAGTCTTAATAAATATTTGATTATTTTATTGGTCCTTTTCTCTATGTGAATTCACTAATCTATTTTTCTATATAATGTATCTCTGAGTATCTTAGATTATTTTGCTGTTTTTTTCTCAAGCATCCAGAATTAAGTATTAAGTTTAAGGTTTACTTATGTCTTCTTCAATATTGGAAGTATTTACAACATGAATTTTTCCTGTAAATAAAATTGGTCTACAATACAATAAGTTTATATTCATTGGGAATCACGTGATCTCTAAATATAACTTAAAGAGAAGTTTCTTTGATCCAAGAGTTGTTTAGGTTTTTCTTTCTTTCTTTCTTTCTTTTTTTTAATGACCTAATCACTGACTATAGTCTCTCCAGATGGTGCTAGTGGCAAGAATTCACCTGCCAATGCAGAAGACACTGGTTTGATCCTTGGGTCCAGAAGATCCTCTGGAGGGGAACTTGCCTGGAAAATCCCATGGACACAAGTGCCTGTCAGCCTGTGGCCATAGGGTCACAAGGAGTTGGACATTACTAAAGCTACTTAGCACACATGCACAAGATCACTGACTCAGCAGACATGAGTTTGAGCAATCACAGGGAGATAATGGAAGACAGGAAAGCCTGTCATGCTGCAGTTCATGGGGTCATAGAGAATTAGACACCAGCTGTAACTGAACAACAACAACCATGTTCCTTAATCTCTTTCTTTTTATTACTAATTTACAAACAATTACCAAGATGTTTGCAACTCTTGCCACAATTTTATAAATACTATATGATTTAAAAAATCAATCTGTCCATAAGATGTCATGAGCTTTTTAAAAACAAAAAGTTTTCTTAGTTGAAATGTATTTACTATTACAATACTTACGGAATTATATCTATACCATCCATTGTTCATAGAACATTAGGCATATGTGACAACATTTGCTATAATTTAAAATAGTGCTTATTAATGAAGATTAATAGCTTAGCAAGCTTTTCATGTGAAGATGGCAATGAGTAGATCAAATAAGAAGCAAATGTGTATACTTGACCCTTTATCTATATCTGGGATTATCCATCCTAAATCTTGATGGTATTGTATAAAAATAATATGGTAAAGTAATTAGCCTCCAATTAAAATAAATAAATTTGTTTTAAAAATAATAATAAAAGTAAAAATTAAAATAAATGTTTTATTTTCTTAATTTCCAAATAATAAGCACCATTTAGAAGTTAAAATTAATTTGTTTATAAAATGTATCATTTGAAAAGCTCTTGAGTAAGCAATTAATCAATGACCTTAACTCTGCCATGATCTCTGACCATTCTTCTAATTCATTCTTATTTAGTGGTCATTGTAAATAATGTCTTTAAAGATGTTATGGAATTCAAGTGCCAAGTCTCAGGCTATGGCACTCCAACAGAGATGTCTTCCATAAGTCTCCTGGATAGCATCTCATGGATAGATGCTTTTCTTCTGACCTTGAAGCTTATAATTTATTTTATCTATTCTATGAAATTTTGTGCATTACTCCTATAGCATGTACTTGGCTAAGCACTGAGAACTTAGATATAAGTAACAATAGAGCTGGCTTCTACCAGCATGTCCCCAAAATAATTTAACAGGACACACATAATTTATCAGTTGCTAAAAAAAAAAAAAAAAAACAAAGCAAAGAAAAAATGCAAAGGTGGAACCATCACAATTGACTAAAAGGTTCCATTGGTATGGAATCTTTTCCATTAGTATGGAATCCATTCCAAACCATTAATCCATTCCATTCCATTGGTATGGAATCTAGAGAAAAGGATTAAAGCTAGCCAGAGAAGACTTGGAATGCATAACCATAGAAAAGACATTTTAGTTAAGGTCTAAAGAATAAGAGGGACTTAACCTAGCAAACATAAGTGAGGGTTCATTCTAAGAAAATAGATTTCCCATATAGAACACTGTAACACGGGTAAGTCATTAAGAAACTGTCATAGGAAAAATTGAATAATACAATTACTGGATTTTAAAAAAAGGACCTGAAAATATAAATAAAGTTTTTATAAAACAAGTGGGAAGATAAAAATAAATGACATAATATTGGACATAAACAAAATGTATTGCAATTATAATGAGTAAAAAACTTCATATTAATAGTGCATAGAGCAAAGAAAGCGTAATAAACAAAAAAAAAACAGAATTCAAAATGTTTAAAGGCATCATAAACCAAACAAGATGATTAAGGAAATTAATACATTGGCATATTCTTTCTTTCATTAAGAATCTGTCGGGCAGTCCTAAGATGGTGTAGGAATAGGATGGGGAGACCAATTTGTCCCCCACAAATTCATTGAAAGTTCATTTGAACGCTGAACAAATTTCACAAAATGACTTCTGAACGTTGGCAGAGGACACCAGGCACCCAGAAAGGCAGCCTATTTTCTTTGAAAGGAGGTAGGACAAAATATAAAAGATAAAAAGAGACACAAAAGAGTTAAGAATAGAGACCTGTCCCAGGGAGGGAGTCATGAAGGAAGAGAAGTTTCCTAACACCAGGAAACCCTCTCTGGTGGGTCTGTGGCGAGTTTTGGAATCTCAGAGGGCAATACAACTGGGAGGGAAAAAAAAAAATCCTACAGATTACATGCCTAACTGCAACTCCCAGAGGAGAAGTAGCCGAGATGCTCAAAGGAACGGGCCGGAAAGTCCTGAGGGCAATGTGAGGGAGCTAATGTGAGACAACAAACCAAAACTGTATGATACCCAGAGAGAGATAAGTTTCCTGCAAAAAGCTCTAACCTAAGGCACAGCCTGGCCTGCTCACAGAACAAAGGATTAAGTGAATACCAGAGGAGAGCTTGCCGGGTGTGGACTGCCCATCTCCCTGCCAGAGGCAGAGGGGCAGGCAGCGACAGCCAGAGCCAGAAGGCAAGGGACAATCTTGGCCCCAGAGATGGCATCCTCCACTAAACTGTGAGCAGGCTCTGAGTTGCTAACCAGTTCTTCCTGGGATCCTGCACGGTTGACAGGAAGGGCACAAAATGCAGGCCCAACTGAGTCTGTGCCTTTGTGGAGTACCCAAGAACCTGAACCTGAATAGCTTAGACCTGGGAAGTACATGCAAACCAAGGCCCGCTTTAGACAGTTGTCCCACAGAGCATCCTGGAGCTTAAGCAGTGTAGACCAGGGAAATAACACACACTAGGAGCAGGGTCAAAACAAGTATGACCCAGACACTGCAAGCACTTCCCACACACACGTTATATTTGTTTGCAGTTCTCCTCCCTCCCTACAGTACAATTGAACAAGTGAGGATAAATAAATGACCACCTTCGTCCCCTTGTGTCAGGGCTGAAATTAGACACTGAAGAGACTTGCAAACAGAGGAAGCCAAAATAAACAGGGAAGAGGGAACTGCTTTGGAAGTGACAGGTGCAACAGATTAAAACCCTGTAGTTAGCATTGACTACATTGAAAGAGGCCTATAGACCTTGAGAAGACGTATAAGCTGGAACAAGGAACTATCTGAAACTGAACTGACCCCACATGGCCTTCAACAGCTCCAGGGTAATTCCTATATATATTTTACTATTATCGTTTTTTTAATTTTTGCATTTTTAAGTTCTTTATTGCTCCTTTAATTTTCACTTTTAAAACCTACTATCACCTTGCAAAAAACAAGACCCTGTTATAAAAGCAAATTTCATATATAGAGAGGTGAAAGTGGGTACCTTTGTCTTGTTCCTGACTTTAGGGAAATGCTTTCAATTTTTCACCATAGAGGAAAACGTTTGCTGTGGGTTTGTCATATATAGCTTTTATTATGTTGAAGTATGTTCTTTCCATTACTGCTTTCTGGAGAGTTTTTATCATAAATGGATGTTGAATTTTGTCAAAGACTTTCTCTGCATCTATTGAGATAATCATACGGCTTTTATTTTTCAATTTTTTTTCATTTTTTTTTAATTTTTTAATTACAATACTGTATTTGTTTTGCCATACATGTGGTGAATTACATTGATTGATTTGTGGATATTGAAGAATCCTTGCATCCCTGAGATAAAGCCCACTTGGTCATGGTGCATGATCTTTTTAATGTGTTGTTGGATTCTGATCGAGAGTTTTGTTAAGAATTTTTGCATCTATGTTCATCAGTGATATTGGCCTGTAGTTTTCTTTTTTGTGGCATCTTTGTCAGGTTTTGGTTTTAGGGTGATGAGGCCTCATGGAATGAGTTTGGAAGTTTACCTTCCTCTGCAATTTTCTGGAAGAGTTTGAGTAGGATAGGTGTTAGCTCTTCTCTAAATGTTTAGTAGAATTTAGCTATGAAGCCGTCTGGACCTGGGATTTTGTTTGCTGGAAGATTTCTGATTGAAGTTTCAATTTCCGTGCTTATGATGGGTCTGTTAAGATTTTCTATTTCTTCCTGGTTCATTTCTGGAAAGTTGTGCTTTTCTAAGACTTTGTCCACTTCTTCTATGTTGTCCATTTTTTGGCATATAATTGCTGATAATAGTCTCTTATGATTCTTTGCATTTCTGTGTTGTCTGTTGTGATCTCTCCATTTTCATTTCTAATTTTATTGATTTGATTTTTCTCCCTTTGTTTCTTGATGAGTCTGGCTAATGGTTTGTCAATTTTATTTATCCTTTCAAAGAACCAGCTTTTTGCTTTGTTGATTTTTGCTATGGTCTCTTTTGTTTCTTTGGCATTTATTTCTGCCCTAATTTTTAAGATTTCTTTCCTTCTACTAACCCTGAGGTTCTCCACTTCTTCCTTTTCTAGTCACTTTAGGTGAAGAGTTAGGTTATTTATTTGACTTTTTTTCTTGTTTCTTGAGGTATGCCTGTATTGCTATAAACTTTCCCCTTAGCACTGTTTTTATAGTGCCCCACAGGTTTTGGGTTGTTGTGTTTTAATTATCACTCATTTCTATGTATATTTTGATTTCTTTTTGATTTCTCCTGTGATTTGTTGGTTATTCAGACGCATTTTGTTCAGCCTCCATATATTTTTTTTTAATATTTTTTGCATTTTGCTTTAATACTGTATTTTTGAGAGTCTAACTTCTACTCTAGATTTTTAATCTTTGCTTTTGGTATTTATTATTAATTTTGTACTTTTAAGAATCCAATCTTCAGTATCCATTTTTACTTAAGAGTGTGATTCCTGGCTTGATCACTCTCTCTCCTTTTAACTATCCTTTAGCTCACCCAGGTCATCTCTATCTCATCCCTTCCCCTTCTCTTCTCTACTTAAATCTGTGAATTTCTTTGGGTGTTCTGGGCTGTGGAGAACACTTAGGGAACTGATTACTAGTTAGATTGGTCTCTCTCCGTTTGACTCACCTTCCTCTCCTCCTGGTCATATTCATCCCCTTCCTCCCTCTTCTCTGTAACTCTGTGAACCTCTCTGAGTGTTCCAGACTGTGGAGAGTACATAGGGAATGGATTCCTGGCTAGATTTCTCTCCTCTTTTGATTCCCCCCTTCTTCTCCTGGTCACTTCTATCTCCCACCTCCCTCTTCTCTTCTCCATGTAACTCTTTGAACTTCTCTGGGTGTCCCTTATTGTGGAGAATCTTTTCACCATTAACCTAGATGTTTTATCATTGGTGCTGTATGGATGGAGCAGTCTTGAGGCTACTGTAAGAATAAGACTGAAAGCCAGAGACAGGATGCTCAAATCCAAAACTTGAGAAAATCAGAAAACTCCTGACTCCAGGGAAATTAATCAACAAGAGCTCATCCAAAAGCCTCCATATCTACATGGAAATCAAGCTCCACCCAAGAATCAACAAGTTTCTGAGCAAGACATACCAACCTAATTTTCCAACAATGCAGGAACATAACCCTGAGCATTAAAATAAAGGCGGCCAAAGGTCACACCAAGCTCATAAACACCTCAAAACTCACTACTGGACACTTCATTGCACTCCAGAGAGAAGAGATCCAGCTCCATCCACCAGAACACTGACACAAGCTTCCCTAACTAGGAAACGTTGACAAGACATTCGTCCAACCCCACTCACAGGGAGGAACCTCCACAATAAAGAGGAACCACAAACTTTCAGCCTACAGAAAGGCCACTCCAAACACAGAAATCCAAACAAGATGAAAAGGCAGAGAAATATTCAGCAGGTAAAGGAACATGATAAATACCTGCCAAACCAAACCAAAGAGGAGGAGACAGGGAGTCTACCTGAAAAAGAATTCATAATAATGGTATTAAAGATTATCCAAAATCTTGAAAACAAAATGGAGTTATAGATAAATAATCTGGAGACAAGGATTGAGAAGATGCAATAAAAGTTTAACAATGACCTAGAAGAAATAAAAAATAGTCAATCAATAATTAATAATGCAATAACTGAGATCTAAAGCACTCTGGAAGAAACCAATAGTAGAATAACTGAGACAGAATATAGGATAAGTGAGGTGGAAGATAGACTCTTGGAAATAAATGAAACAGAGAGGAAAAAAAAAAAAAAAGAACCAAAAGACATGAGGACAACCTCAGAGACCTCTAGGACAATGTTAAACACCCCAACATTCAAATTATAGGAGTTCCAGAAGACCAAAAGAAAAACCATGAGAAAATTCTAGAGAAGATAATAGTTGAAAAACTTCCCAAAATGGTGAAGGAAATAACCACTGAAGTTCAAGAAATCCAGAGAGTCCCAAACAAGATAAACCCAAGGTGAAACACTCCAAGACACATATTAATCAAATTAACACATATCAAACACAAAGAACAAATATTAAAAGCAGCAAGGGAAAACCAACAAATAACACACAAGGGGATTCCTATAAGGATAACAGCTGCTCTTTCAATAGAAACTCTTCAGGCCAGAAGGGAATGGCAGGACATGCTTAAAATGATGAAAGAGAAAACCTACAACCCAGGTTACTATACCCAGCAAGGATCTCATTCAAATATGAGGGAGGAAATCTAAAGCTTTACAGACAAGCAAAAGCGCAGAGAGTTCAACACCACCAAACCAGCTATTCAACAAATGCTGAAGAGTCTTATCTAGGCAGGAAACACAGAAAAGGTTTATAAATTAGAACCCAAAACAAAGTAAATGGCAACAGGATAATGCTGCTGCTGTTGGTGCTAATTCACTTCAATCGTGTCCTACTCCGTACGACCCCATAGACGGCCTCCTACCAGGCTCCTCTGTCCCTGGGATTCTCCAGGCATGAACATTGAAGTAAGTTGCCATTTCCTTCTCCAATGCATGAAAGTGACAAGTGAAGCGAAGTTACTCAGTCGTGTCCAACTCTTAATGACCTCATGAACTGCAGCCTACCAAGCTCCTCCATCCATGGGATTTTCCAGGCAAGAGTACTGGAGTGGGGTGCCATTGCATTCTCCGCAACAAGATCATAGTTATCAATAATTACCTTAAATGTAAGTGGGTTGAATGCCCCAACTAAAAGACAAAGAATGGCTGAATGTATACAAAATAAGACAGGTGTGTATATATATATATATATATATGTGTGTGTGTGTGTGTGTGTGTGTGTGTGTGTTGTCTATAAGAGACTCACCTCAAAACAAGGGACACATACAGACTGAAAGTGAAGGGCTGGAAAAAAGATATTTAAAGTAAAAAGAGATGAAAAGAAAGGAGGAGTAGCAATACTCATATCAGACAAAATAGGCTGTGGAATAAAGACCCTGAAAAGAGACAAAGAAGGACACTACATAATAATCAAAGGATCAACCCAAGAGGAAGATACAACAATTATAAATATATATGCACCCAACATAGGAGCACTGCAATATGCAAGGCATATCCTAACAAGTATAAAAGGGGAAATTAACAGTAACACAATAATCATGGGAGACTTTAATACACCATTCACATCTATGGATAGATCAACTAAACAGAAAATTAGCAAGGAAACACAAACTTTAAATGATACAATGGATCAGTTAGACCCAATTGATATCTAGAGGATATTTCACCCCAAAACAATGAATTGCACCTTTTTCTCAAGTGCAAATGTAAGCTTCTCCAGGATAGATCACATCCTAGCTATAAATCTAGCCTTGGTAAATTTTTAAAAAATTTGAAATCATTCCAAGCATCTTTCTGATCACAATGTGATAAGATTAGGTGTCAATTACAGGGAAAAAGCTATTAAAAATACAAACATATGGAGGTTAAACAACACACTTCTGAATAACCAAAAAAATCACAGAAGAAATCAAAATATGCATAGAAATGAATGAAAATGAAAGCACAAGAACCCCAACCCTCTGGGATCCAGTAAAAGCAGTGCTAAGGGGAAGGTTCATAGCAATACAAGCTTACCTCAAGAAACAAGAGAAAAATAAAATAAATAACCTAACTCTACACCTAAAGCAACTAGAAAAAGAAGAAATGAAGAACCTTAGGGTTAGTAGAAGGAAAGAAATCATAAAAATTCAGGCAGAAATACATGAAAAACAAATAGGAGACCACAGCAAAAATCTACAAAGGTAAAAGCAGGTTCTTTGAGAAGATAAATAAAATAGACAAACCATTAGCCAGACTCATCAAGAAAAAAAGGGAGAAGAACCAAATCAACAATATTAGAAATGAAAATAGATAAATCACAACAGACAGCACATAAATACAAAGGATCATAAAAAAACCACTATAAGCAACTATATGCCGATCAAATGGAAAACTTGGAAGAAATGGACAAACTCTTAGAGAAGTATAACTTTCAAAAAATTGAACCAGGAAAAAATAGAAAATATTAATGCACCCATTACAAGCCCAGAAAACAAAACTGTAATCAGAAATCTTCCAACAAACAAAAGCCCAGGACCAGATAGCTTCACAGCTGAATTCTACCAAACATTTAGAGAAGAGCTAACACTTGTCCTACTCAGACTCTTCCAGAAAATTGCAGAGAAAGTTAAACTTCCAAACCCATTCCATGAGGCCTCATCACCCTAATACCAAAACCAAAGATGCCATAAAAAAAATAAAATAAAATTACAAGCCAGTATCACTGATGAACATAGGTGCAAAAATCCTTAGCAAAATTCTAGCAAACAGAATCCAACAACATATTAAAGAGATCATCAAAGCATATGACCAACAAGGAACTACTGTATAGCACAAGAAACTCAGGTCAATATTCTGTAAAACCTAAGTGGGAAAAGAATTTGAAAAAGAATAGATTCATGTATATGGATAACTGAATCACTTTGCTCTACATCTGAAACTAATGCAACATTGTAAATCAACTATATTTCAATATAAAATTTTTTAAAATTAAATTTTAAAAAATAAAAAGGTCATATGTCATGACAAATCTACCTAAAGAAACAAAAGATCTACATATAGAAAACTATAAAACACTGATGAAAGAAATCAAAGATGACACAAACAGATGGAGAAATATACCATGTTCACGTATTGGAAGAATCAATATAGTGAAAACAAGTATATTAGACAAAGCAATCTATACATTCAACACAATCCCTATTAAATTACCAATGACCTAGAGAACTACTTCGTAGTTTGTATTATTAAATAGTTTTAATTATTTCATAGAGCTAGAAAAAATAATTTCACAATTTGTATGGAAATACAAAAAACCTCAAATAGCCAAAGCAGTCTTGAGAAAGAAGAATGGAACTAGAGGAATCAACCTGCCTGACTTCAGATTATACTACAAAGCTACAGTCATCAAGACAGCATGATACTGGTGCAAAGACAGAAATATATATCATGGAACAAAATAGAAAGCCCAGAGATAAATCCACTCACTTATGGACACCTTATCTTTGACAAAAGAAGAAAGAATATACAATGGACAAAAGACAATCTTTTTAAGAAGTGATACTGGGAAAACTAGTCAACTACTTGTAAAATAATAAAACTAGAACACTTTCTAACACCATACACAAAAATAAATTCAAAATAGATTGAAAATCTAAATGTAAGACCAGAAATTATAAAACTCTTAGAGGAAAACATAGGCAAAACACTCTCTGACATAAACCATAGCAAGATCCTCTATGACCCACCTTCCAGAGTAATGGAAATAAAGGCAGAAATAAATAAATAGGACCTAATTAAGCTTAAAAGCTTTTGCACAACGAAGAAAACTATAAGCAAGGTGAAAAGGCAGCCTTCAGAATGGGAGGAAATAATAGCAAATGAAGCAACTGACAAATACTTAATCTCAAAAATATACAAGCAGCTCCTGCAGCTCAATTCCAGAAAAATAAACGACCCAATCAAAAAATGGGTCAAAGAACTAAACAGACATTCCTCCAAAGAAGACATACAGATGGCTAACAAACACATGAAAAGATGCTCAACATCACTTATTATCAGATAAATGCAAATCAATACCACAATGAGATACCATCTCACACTGCTCAGAATGGCTGCTATCAAAAAGTCTACAAACTAAATGTTGAAGTGGGTGTGGAAAAAGAAATCCTGTAACACTGTTGGTGCGAATGCAAACTAGTAAAGCCATTATGGAGAACAGTGTGGAAATTCCCTAAAAACTGGAAATAGAACTGTCATTCAACCCAGCTATCCCACTGGGGGCATACACATGGAGGAAACCAGAATTGAAAGAGACACATGTACCCCAATGTTTATTACAGCACTGTTTATAATAGCCAGGACATGGAAGCAACCTAGATGCCCATTGGCAGGTGAATGAATAAGAAAGCTGTGGTATATATACACAATAGGCTATTACTCAGCCATTAAGAGAAACCACAGATCAAATTGCCAGCATTTGCTGGATCATGGAAAAAGCAAGAGAGTTCCAGAAAAACATCTATTTCTGCTTTATTGACTATACCAAACCCTTGGACTGTGTGAGTCACAATAAACTGTGGAAAATTCTGAAAGAGATGGGCATACTAGACCATCTGACCAGCCTCTTGAGAAACCTATATGCAGGTCAGGAAGCAACAGTTAGAACTGGACATGGAACAACAGACTGGTTCCAAATAGGAAAAGGAGTGTGTCAAGGCTGCATATTGTCACCCTGCTTATTTAGCTTATACGCAGAGTACATCATGAGAAACACTGGGCTGGATGAAGCACACGCTGGAATCAAGATTGCCAGGAGAAATATCAATCACCTCAGATATGCAGATGACACCACCCTTATGGCAGAAAGTGAAGAAGAACTAAAAAGCCTCTTGATGAAAGTGAAAGAGGAGAGTGAAAAAGTTGACTTAAAGCTCAACATTCAAAAATGAAGATCATGGCATCTGGTCCCATCACTTCATGGGAAATAGACAGGGAAACAGTGGAAACAGTGTCAGATTTTATATTTTGGGGCTCCAAAATCACTGCAGATGGAGATGCAGTCATGAAATTCAAAGATGCTTTCTCCTTGGAAAGAAAGTTATGACCAACCTAGATAGCATATTCAAATCAGAGAGATTAGTTTGCCAACAAAGATCCGTTTAGTCAAGGCTATGGTTTTTTCATTGGTCATGGATGGATGTGAGAGTTGGACTGTGAAGAAAGCTGAGTGCCAAAGAATTGATGCTTTTGAACTGTGTTGTTGGAGAAGATTCTTGAGAGTCCCTTGGACTGCAAGGAAATCCAACCAGTCCATTCTAGAGATCAGTCCTGGGTGTCCTTTGGAAGGAATGATGCTAAAACTGAAACTCCAGTACTTTGGTCACCTCATGCAGAGTTGACTCATTGGAAAATATTCTGATGCTGCAAGGGATTGAGGGCAGGAGGAGAAGGGAATGACAGAGGATGAGATGCCTGGATGGCATCACCACCTCGATGGCCATGAGTGTGAGTGAACTCCGGGAGTTGGTGATGAACAGGGAGGCCTGGCTTGCTGCAATTCATGGGGTCACAAAGAGTAGGACATGACTGAGCAACTGAATTGAACTGAACTGAAAAATAATGTATTTGAATCAGTTCTAATGAGGTGAATGAAGCTGGAGCCTATTATACAGTGAAGTAAGTCAGAACAAAAAGCTCCAATACCCATATATATGGAATTTAGAAAGATGGTAATGACCCTTTATGCAAGACAGCATAAGAAACACAGATATAAAGAACAGACTTTTGGACTCAGTGGGAGAAGGTGAGTGTGGGATGATTTGAGAGAATATGTGAAATTGATCACAAATCCAGGTTCGATGTATGAGACAGGGTGCTCTGGGCTGGAGTATTGGAATTACTTTGAGGTAAAGGATGGGGAGTGAGGAGGAAGTGGGTTTCAGGATGAGGAACACATGTACGCCCATGGCTGATTCATGTGAATGTATGGCAAAACTACCAAAATATTGTAAAGTAATTAGTCTCCAACTAAAATTCATTAATTAAAAAAAATCTTTTTTAGTTGCTAAATCATTTCCAAATCTTTTGGGAGCCCAAAGATTATAGTGTGCTAAGGATCTCTGTCCACGGGATTTCACTTACAAGAATACTGGGGTAGGTTTCCATTTCCTTCTCCAGGTTATCTTCTTGACTCAAGGATTGAACCTGAATCTCCTCCTTTGGCAGGTAGACTCTTTACCAATGTGCCATCAAGGAAATCTTCATTAAGAACACCTAGCTGTTAATAAAAATTGAAATTTTCTGAGAAAATAAGAAAGTAAATATGAAGACTAGAAAAGAGAAGAAGGGAAAGAATAAATGAAGTAAAGGGGAGAGAATGAAGGGAAAAAGAAAGATTTGTGTGTGTGTGTGTGTGTGTGTGTGTGTGTGTGTGTATGACATGAGCATTTGGGTTGCTTCCATATTCTTGTTATAATAAATAGTACTGCTATGAATATTGGGATGCACATATCATTTGAGTTGATGTTTTCCTTTTTCTAGACATATATCAAGGACTGGAATTGCTAGATTATTTGGTTGCTTTAATTTGAGTTTTTGAAGAACTGCCATGGTATTTTCCATAGTGGCTGGTTCAGTTTACATATCTACCAACCACTTAGTCTTTGCATATTGTATGTTCCTAGAAATTTGTCCATTTTTTCCAGATTGTCCACTTTGTTGGTACATAATTCTTAGTAGTATTCTCTTATAATATTTTGTGTCTTTGTTGTATCAATTGCTGTCTCTCCTCCTTCATTTCTTATTTTGTTTAATTTGGGCTTCTTTCTCTTGACAAATCTAGCTAAAAGTTTTTCTGTTTTGTCTATTGTTTCAAAAATATGATCTTGTTTTCATCAATCTTTATTGTTTTATCTATATTTTATTCATTTCCTCTCTGATCTTTATTGTTTCCTTCTTCTGTTGATTCTGGAATTTGTTTGTTCTTCTTTTCCTAATTCTTTTAAGTGATTGTCTTGGTTGTATAGAATTCCTTCTGCCAGACTCCAGAATTCCTTCATCTGTAGCTGTATTTGTTGTTGGTGTTGCATTTTGGGGAAGGAGAACCCTCTGTTCTTTCACATGCATGTGTCCTGTGCTAAGTTGCTTCAACTGTGTTTGACTCTTTCGACCCTGTGGACTGTTGTCCACAAGGCTCTTCTGTCCATGGGATTCTCCAGGTAAGTATATTGGAGTGGGTTGCCATGTCCTCCTCCAGAGTATCATCCCAACCCTGGAGCTGAACTGGGGTCTCCTACATCTCATGCATTGGCAAGTGGATTCTTCATTACTGAGCCAAGCAGAGAAGCCCATGTCCTTTCACCACATTGTCACCAGATAATTTTCCTTTTTTTTTTCTTTGTGTTTCTTATTCTTGGTTTTTTGTTGTTGTTGTTGTTTTGGTTTGGTTTTCAATCACTTTTTGTTTGTTTTTAACTAAAGGTTTTAATTATTTTAAAGAGTAATGTAGAAAACCAAAAATATCATATTATGGCCCAATACATCTTAATGTGAACCTGCTGAGTGTCCATACTATCCAGTTTTACTGTTTTTATATTTCTTAAATACTAAACGTGATTTTATCTCACCTTTCTACAACATAATTTGCAGCAGATAAACTGATTTTTTTCAATCTATGTTTTATATCAATCACATTCAATGTTGAGGAAATTCATTCTTCAGTGCTTTTAGTTACAAGAACAAACTTTCTAAAATAAATAAAGTTTTGGTTTCTTCAAAAGAAAATATATTGGTAAGTTACAGGTGGAGTTAACAGATATCTCTATTAAGTTGAAGAATAACATTAGATTCCTTTGTCCCCAACAGTTTGCTTTTTGCCATTCAAATAGCTTGGTAAGTTTTGAGGAAAAAATTGCTACTCTGGAAAATATATTAATAGAATTCCATGAAAATGTGATTTACATTGTGATTTTTGTTTATTTTTATTGCCTTGATTCTCCAAGATTCTAAAAAGGGGAACATTGACTAGCTATAATTAGTTGAAGTATTTCTTTGTTTGTTTGTTTTAATTTTAAAAGTATGCTCAAGGTGCATTGATGTATCCCTAGTAGTAAAATGTAAAATTTTCACGGTAAGCCTTTGGGATGCAACTGTACCATCCCTTGAATGATTTCCTGAGTTTATTCCAAGAGCATATAAAATTTTCAGCATGATCCCCAGTGGCAGACATACTCAAATACAGACTTTGGAATTGACTTAATAATTTTCAAATTAATTTCAAAATCAATCTCAAGTCATGACCTATTTCTTTTCTTTGCATTTATGGGCGTAATTGATATCCCCCATTTTTCAGTTTTTCAAATGCTTTCTGACTTTTCAAAACACCATTTTCTCCTTGTTATTAATCTACTTATTCCATTCTTCCTCATTCTTTTTATTAGTGTTTCTTCCTGTGTCTTTTAATTAAAAGTTTCCATGCTTTTAATTTAGACTTTTGTTTCTTGTATGAAATTGCCTTCACAGTCACAACTTACTCAAAGTTTTCTGTTTACACTAGATGAGTTAATGTCTCTCATGTCGTAAGGTCTAAAATTAAAGCATACTATTAAGTCCTGCCGTGGCATCTAATGAGAACAGGAAGATTTCACATAGCTTAACAACAAGCTTTCCCCTCTACTGTGCCCCTCCCCCACAAAAAAAAATAGTCTCTTAGGTAAACAAGAGAAGCCTGGTCACTTAGCTACAAGGAAGTCTAGTGGTTCAGCTGCTAAAGAATCTGCTTAAAATGCAGGAGATAATGGTTCCGTTATTGGGTCAGGAAGATTCCCCTGAAGGGTGTGCCAGCCCACTCCAGTATTTTTTCCTGGAGAATTACCACGAACAAAGAAGCCTGGCAGGCTGCAGTCTATGGAGTTGCAAAGAGTTGAACAAGACTGAGAGACTAAGCATAGCACAACTAAACAATCTTCCATGTCAAAACAGCCAGACCCAGTTCTTCCTTGTCGCTGAAAATAGGTTCAGTTCCATGACAGCCCATGGAATTATTACAACAGAAGAAGCACATTCTCCCATGGTAAACAGAAGCCATCTCATCCTCTTGATACAATGGAGCCTGCCTCCCACATTCCCTAATCGTTTACTCTGTCCCCAAGTGCAACACCTATATGGCATGCATAGTTTTATTGTGTCCTCCTCCATGGGCTGTGAGCACACATGGCTAAAAACCTGTTGTGGTTTCAGCTCGCCTTTTGGGGTGTTGTGTGATTGACTATCCCCATAAACCTGGTTCGAGATTTCCTCTCTCATCCACTGTGTGAATAGGAGATAATTAAAACACATCTTTAAGCCTTTTCTTTTGAAATTGAAGATCAATTTTCTCAATTTTATGATTTGATACAATTGTTAGTAAGAAGGGTAAGTTCTAATTTTGACTGTACAGTGAATATATTGTGTTATCTTGCACTCATTTTATTCTTTCTCTTTTCCTTAGCTGATCCATCTATTTCCATTGTGATCATTGACAATCAATGCAATCAAAGAAAAATTAACATTTTAATGGAATTTTACAATTTGCAATGTGCTGGCACATACATAATTTTACATAATTTTTATAAACTTTAGTTATACTCATTTTTTTTTCACCCAGCAAGGACAGTGTGATGCCAGAACTTAAGCCCGTGTCTCTTGACTCCTGATTTAGAAATGTTTTCAAGTCTTTTCTGGCTTCTGTTGTTAAGGAAATGTGCCAAGGAACAGGTTGAATATACATGTTGTCTTCTTGAAATTTTTATCTTGATTGGCCCAGTTATACTGTGTCCATAAGTTCTAATGTGTTGACTTATTTTTTACTGTCACTGCAAAATGAAACTTGTCTTTGTCAGAATAAGCAAACTGAGGTATGGTTAAAGTTCTTCTGTGAATAGCACAATAGTTGTTATGATGTTCTGCCAAGGAAGAGAAAGGTAATTCAGAAAAATGAGTTGTCTGAATGAGGTGTAGACACAAGCCAGGATAATGATTTTTAACTCTGCTTTTAGGAGAATGCTTCTTCTGTTAAATTAACTCTAAACATTGATGAAGTAAATAAAATGATTGCAGCAGGTACCATTTTCCAATACAGTGTCTGATCTGGGAGGCTTTAAAAACCAGTATTTAGACATTCATACAGCAGTATCTACCATCATATGAAGACAGAGCTGACAATCTGTTTGATAACAAGGTTAAAACTGTCAGGGAAAAGTTCCTCTATTGGGAAAAATGATTATGAACTAAGTAAAAATGCTTAGAGTCTTAAGCAATATTATGGAATATTAGGTTGGTATCCCATGGAAAGAAATTCAAACAAGGGAAATCATATAAGTTTATAACAGGTAATCACAAACACCAGTTTTCTATCTGTGTTCAAGGCAGAATTGAGCTTTTAACTTTCAAAGGTAGGAGTTAGATAAGAACAGATGTGTTTAAAAAATTTAAAGAAAGGCTCATCAGAAAGCCAATAAACAAACTTTTTCTTCTTTCATAATATAAATTGCATTATCATCTATGTTGCCTACTAGAACTATGTTGGTTTTGAGTGGTAGAGTTAAGTATTAATAGCAAACCAACAAGGTAATTTTAAAATCAGTTTATCTTTCCCTTAGGATGCTTGGAGATTGATATTACACTTTTTGTCAGATTTCAGGAAAAAACTAATATTTTTCCAGGAAGTGTCTTAGTGGCTCTCTCTGTGAATGAGGTTTGGTACATCACTAGCTATTAATAATTATTAATATCAGGGGTGATATTTAAATAATTGAGGTTTTAAAATGTTTTCTTGCTCATAAAATTTAGAATTCCATCAAAACTGAAAGGCTGTTTTCCTGGCCTGTAATGATCTAAAGGCACCATAAGAAACTCAAGAAGCACAAATATCTCTCTATAGTCTTAATGTGATTTGACTGAGTCATTCCAAGAACATGTCTACAATTCTTTTGTGAACTATAGAATCAAGAGAATCATTCTTTTGATTCAAGAAAAACAGCAGCTTATCTTATATTTTTAGTCAGAAATGGCAACCCACTCCAGTATTCTTGCTGGGATAATCTCATGGACAGGGGAGCTTGATGGACTGTAGTCCATCAGTTCACAAAGAGTTGAAGATGACTAAGCACCCACATAACTTATACAGGGACATATGTGAAAGCCAGTTTCATTTTCTTTACACACATATATGCATACATATAAACACAGATATATACAGATGTATCTTTGAGTAAATGAAAGTCACTCAGTTGTGTCCAACTGTTTGCTACCCCATGGAATTCTCAAAGTCAGAATACTGGAATGGGTAGCCTTTCCCTTCTCCAGGGGATCTTTCCAACCCAGGGATGGAACCGAAGTCTTCCACATTGCTGGTGGATTCTTTACCAGTTGAGCCAAAAGAGAAGCCCAAGAATACTGGAGTGGGTAGCCTACCCCTTCTCCAGGATATCTTCCTGACCCTATTGGGAAGATCAGGGTCAAACCAGTGTCTACTGCTTTGCAAGCAGATTATCATGAAGACCTACAAGACCTTTAGAACTAACACAAAAAAAGATGTCCTTTTCATTATAGGAGACTGGAATACAAAAGTAGGAAGTCAAGAAATACCTGGAGTAACAGGAAAATTTGGCCTTGGAATGCAGAATGAAGCAGGGCAAAGACTAATAGAGTTTTGCCAAGAAAATGCACTGGTCATAGCAAACACCCTCTTCCAACAACACAAGAGAAGACTCTACACATGGACATCACCAGATGGTCAACACTGAAATCAGATTGATTATATTCTGTGCAGCCAAAGATGGAGAAGCTCTCTACAGTCAGCAAAAAGAAGACCATGAGCTGACTGTGGTTCAGATCATGAACTCCTTATTGCCAAATTCAGACTGAATTTGAAGAAAGTAGGGAAAACCGCTAGATCATTCAGGTATGACCTAAATCAAATCCCTTATGATTATACAATGGAAGTGAGAAATAGATTTAAGGGCCTAGATCTGATAGATAGAGTGCCTGGTGAACTATGGAATGAGGTTCATGACACTGTACGGGAGACAGGGATCAATACCATCCCCATGGAAAAGAAATGCAAAAAGCAAAATGGCTGTCTGGGGAGGCCTTACAAATAGCTGTGAAAAGAAGAGAGGCAAAAAGCAAAGGAGAAAAGGAGAGATATAAGCATCTGAATGCAGAATCCCAAAGAATAGCAAGAAGAGATAAGAAAGCCTTCTTCAACGATCAATGAAAAGAAATAGAGAAAAACAACAGAATGGGAAAGACTAGAGATCTCTTCAAGAAAATTAGAGATATCAAGGGAACATTTCATGCAAAGATGGGCTTGATAAAGGACAGAAATGGTCTGGACCTAACAGAAGCTGAAGATATTAAGAAGAGGTGGCAAGAATACACAGAAGAACTATACAGAAAAGATCTTCAAGACCCAGATAATCATGAGATGTGATCACTCATCTAGAGCCAGGCATCTTGGAATGTGAAGTCAAGTGGGCCTTAGAAAGCATCACTATGAATGAAGCTAGTGGAGGTGATGGAATTCCAGTTGAGCTGTTTCAAATCCTGAAAGATGATGCAGTGAAAGTGCTGCACTCAAGAGGCCAGCAAATTTGGAAAACTCGGCAGTGGCCACAGGACTGGAAAAGGTCAGTTTTCATTCCAATTCCAAAGAAAGGCAATGCCAAAGAATGCTCAAATTACTGCACAATTGCACTCATCTCACATGCTAGTAAAGTAATGCTCAAAATTCTCCAAGCCAGGCTTCAGCAATACCTGAACCGTGAACTTCCTGATGTTCAAGCTGGTTTTAGAAAAGGCAGAGGAACCAGAGATCAAATTGTCAACATCCGCTGGATCATGGAAAAAGCAAGAGAGTTCCAGAAAAACATCTATTTCTGCTTTATTGACTGAGCAAAGCCTTTGACTGTGTGGATCACAATAAACTGTGGAAAATTCTGAAAGAGGTGGGAATACCAGACCACCTCACCTGCCTCTTGAGAAATCTGTATGCAAGTCACGAAGCAACAGTTAGAACTGGACATGGAACAACAGACTGGTTCCAAATAGGAAAAGGAGTATGTCAACGCTGTATATTGTCACCCTGCTTATTTAACTTATATGCAGAGTACATCATGAGAAATGGTGGGTTGGAAGAAACACAAGCTGGAATCAAGACTGCGGGAGAAATATCAATAACCTCAGATATGCAGATGACACCACCCTTGTGGCAGAAAGTGAAGAGGAGCTAAAGCGGCTCTTGATGAAGGCGAAAGAGGAGAGTGAAAAAGTTGACTTAAAGCTCAACATTCAGAAAATGAAGATCATGGCATCCGGTCCCATCACTTCATGGGAAATAGATGGGGAAACAGTGTTAGACTTTATTTTTGGGGGCTCCAAAATCACTGCAGATGGTGACTGCAGCCATGAAATTAAAAACGCTTTCTCCTTGGAAGAAAAGTTATGACCAACCTAGATAGCATATTCAAAAGCAGAGACATTACTTTGCCGACTAAGGTCCATCTAGTCAAGACTATGGTTTTTCCTGTGGTCATGTATGGATGTGAGAGTTGGACTGTGCAGAAGACTGAGCACCAAAGAATTGATGTTTTTGAACTGTGGTGTTGGATAAGACTCTTGAGAGTCCCTTGGACTGCAAGGAGATCCAACCAGTCCATTCTGAAGGAGATCAGTCCTGGATGTTCTTCAGAAGGAATGATGCTAAAGCTGAAACTCCAGTACTTTGGCCACCTCATGTGAAGAGTTGACTCATTGGAAAAGACTCTGATGCTGGGAGGGATTGGGGTCAGGAGGAGAAGGGGACGACTGAGGATGAGATGGCTGGATGGCATCACGGATTCGATGGACGTGAGTCTGAGTGAACTCCAAGAGATGGTGATGAACAGGGAGGCCTGGCGTGCTGCGATTCATGGGGTCGCAAAGAGTTGGACACGACTGAGTGACTAAACTGAACTGAACTGAGCTAGCAGGGAAGCCCATTGAGTTCACTAAAGAGTTCATTCAGGAACTCCAAACAAACTTCTTGGCCAACTCGAATATATATTTTTAAAATACCCACCAGGAAACGTTAAAAGCCAATAATTAATTAAAAATAAGACATAATTGATTACTGGTGGGTTAAATTTAAATGTCTTCTCCAAGAAGACAGATCCCACTCTAGAAATTGGTATTTTAAAATTTGGAATAATTCCCCTTGAGACAATTATTACAACAGCCAGCTTAAGCCCATTTATATGCAGAGGAAACAGAAAATTGATGAGAAAAAAAGACATTTTATGATATACAACCCAAATTCTGCCTTTTAAGAATAGTTATTGAGGCTTTAATATATTGCTAATTGCCAAAGAATGTTCAAACTACTGCACAGTTGCACTCATCTCACATGCTAGTAAAGTAATGCTCAAATTTCTCTAAGCCAGGCTTCAGCAATATATGAACTGTGAACTTCCAGATTTTCAAGCTGATTTGAAGAAAGGCAGAGGAAACAGAGATTAAATTGCCAACATTTGGTGGATCATCAAAAAAAAAAAAAAAAAGAAGAAAGGAGTTCCAGAAAAACATCTTTTTCTGCTTTATTGATTACACCAAAGCCTGTGACTGTGTGGATCACAATAAACTGGAAATTCTGAAGGAGATGGAAATACCAGACCACCTGACCTGATTCTTGAGAAAACTGTATTCAGGTCAGGAAGCAACAGTTAGAACTGTACATGGAACAACAGACTGGTTCCAAATAGGAAAAGAAGTATATGAAGGCTGTATATTGTCACCCTGCTTATTTAACTTATATGCAGAGTACATCATGAGAAATGGTGGGTTGGAAGAAACACAAGCTGGAATCAAGATTGCCGAGAGAAATATTAGCCACCTCAGATATGCAGATGACACCACCCTTATGGCAGAAAGTGAAGAGGAACTAAAAAACCTCTTGATGAAAGTGAAAGAGGAGAATGAAAAAGTTGAGTTAAATCTCAACATCAGAAAAGTAAGATAATGGCATCCAGTCCCATTACTTTAAGGCAAATAGATGGGGGAACAGTAGAAACAGTGGCTAAGTTTATTTTTCTGGGCTCCAAAATCAATGAAGATGGTGATTGCAGCCATGAAATTAAAAGATACTTACTCCTTGGAAGGAAAGTTATGATCAACCTAGGTAGCATGTTAAAAAGCAGAGACATTACTTTGTCAACAAAGGTCCATCTAGTCAAAGCTATGAGTTTTCCAGTAGTCATGTATGGATGTGAGACTTGGACCATAAAGAAAGCTGAGCACCGAAGAATTGATGCTTTTGAACTGTGGTGTTGGAGAAGACTCTTGAGAGTCCCTTGGACTGCAAGGAGATCCAACCAGTCCATCCTGAAGGAAACCAGTCCTGGGTGTTTATTGGAAGGACTGATGTTGAAGCTGAAACTCCAGTATTTTGGCTACCTGCTGCAAAGAGCTGTGGAAAGACCCTGATAATGGGAAAGATGGAAAGCAAGAGGAGAAGGGGACAACAGAGGATGAGATGATTAGATGGTATCACTGACTCAATGGACATGAGGTTGGGTAAACTGAGGGAGTTGGTGATGGATAGGGAGGCCTGGTATGCTGTGGTTCATGGGGTTGCAGAGTCGGACATGACTGAGCAAATGAACTGAACTGAATTGGCTCTACCCATTGATTTCTCTCAGAAAATTTCACCATATAATTGAGAACTATTTGCACTTTTTATTACACTCCAAAAATATACATATATTTTTATGGATAGGTAACCTGAGAAACATAAATTTTTATTTTCTCATAGTTAGCATTGAGAGCTTAATGTTGAGCCATTTTGAGTCTTGAGACTAGAGTATAAGGAGCCAGAACTGGATCAATAAGGTAGAATAAAAGGGCAGACTCAGAGGAGTAGACAGTGCAGGAGGTCAAGTCATGAGGATCCTGTCTCTAAAATATGGTGTGGAGGAGGAAAAAGAGGAGTTAATTTGAACTGGCTTGCATGAAATATTATGAATAAGAAAAAAAGCATTAAGAGGACAATAAACCAAAGACAAAGTGATCAATAATCCCAACATAAGACACTTTAAACCTGAAGAATAAGAAATATAAATATTTTCCCAATGTGTCAGCTCTAATTCAATACATAACAGGTTCATGCATTAGTAATTTTTTTCAAATATATTTAAGTTAAATTTCTAAAAAGCAACCAATAAGGTAAATGAAGAAGTCTAAAGTTTGCATTTCCTATAAGGACTGCCTTCTTTGAGTACAATTGGTTAGTAAGAATCTCTTGTCCCAGCCTTTTGAACTTTCTCTCTCCACTGTGAAAACTGTCCTGTACTTGACCATCATGAAAAAGTTGGTATAAAAGAGCTTTGAAAACTTTTACTTCAATAACTGAAGATTCTAACTGTCTGGAATAAGAGTCATAAGCTAAGTGGACTGGGTTACTCACCCCACCCCCAGTTCCTAATCAGATCTCCATCCACAATCCAGTCCCAGCCAGCACATACTCTTCTCTGTATCACTTATTTCTACTCGTGGTCTTTCCATAACCTGCCACCTCTTCCTGTGACAGAAAGAGTGTCTCCAAGACTTGAAAATCGAAGTGGACCTGTGAAAAGACTGAAAGAGATTAGAATGCTGAAATCACCTGCAACGAAGTGCCATCTGACTAGTATTTATTATTTTCTTTAGATTTACGATTCTAAAGAAACAACTGCAGTTCCTTGTTGAGCCAACAAGGCCAGAAGGATGAAACATAAAAGTCTTGTTTCAGAGTCCCAAGCATGTTCCTCTGTAGTCAGTGACAGGCCCTACCATCATACACGCACTTGAAGAGAAAAGAAAGTCCTGCTAACACTTGTTGGTCTTGTTTGTTTGACCAGTGCGTCCTCCTTCAGAAAACCACTTTATCTATTGGACTCCATGTAGTTTAGATGGGACTGACAATGACAATGCATTTAGGGAAATTAAATGAATAGTTTTGTTTAGACTTCAGAGACTAAGCAGAGCAAGCCTCTGCCCTTGTTCTAACCTGCCTGGACACTGACCTGACTAGAAGTGATTATGGGTGACTGTCGGCTGTGAGTACAAGATGTGCAGCATCATAGAAAAAAATGGGGGAGAAATCTTGAGATTGTTGAATCCCTGGAGGGGGCTTAGCTAGCCAAGCTCAGGCTTAGCAACATGCCAAGTTTTATGCAACAAAACAAATAGCATTAATATGAAACCAGAGCTGCAATTTGGTCACAGATTGATGATGATATCAGTTTGCCACCATTCTAGGAATGTAAATAGGAATCTCAGAGCTGGCATCTTTGAAGTCTCACCCACAAAGCAGACATGCTGCCTGGGGCCCTTTCCCAACTGGGACTCCAGATGTTCTTTGACATGAGATTTTTCAGCACTGTTTAAGTCTGGATGTTGGTCAAAGCCCAATTTAATGCTGTATCCTCTGCTCTTTTATTTCTCCTTTCTTTTAATGTTAGTGTACTGAAAGTAAGCTAGATAATTATCTAATAAATATTTGTGTTATTTATTTGGTTACAGTGAGTGGCTTCTTTTGTTAACAAATCTTTGAGTCTGATACAAAGTGAAAACTTACAGCAAAACAGAATGCCTTGGGAATCTAGGTCACAATACTGAAAAAGCCAAATGAGTTGGTGCCTTTCTCTAATATCTGATACGCAGATGCTGTGAGACAGAATACTGTTATTTCCTCTGTAATCAACTAAGCCTAGGACTGTTTGTGGCTTTGCAAAAATTTCATCAGAAATTTGAGAAAATGACATCAATACACAACAATAGATTTGAAAAGTTAAGGAAAGTAATAATAGACTCTGAAAATCTTAAGACTAGGTTGACAAGGCTGTTGCATTTGATTTTTAAAAAGTTTTCCTCTAGTGTAGTTTAATTTGACATTACTTCTTTCACTATCGACATAAAATATGTTGTCTAGTATATTCTGTTGACTTCTAAGACTTAATTTGAAATATGAAAGTTCATTCCATAATGCCAGTGATTTATGATGTGGAAAGCTGCAGATGTAAGAAAGAAAACTAGGGTAGCGGGATCAATCACAGCCAAACTTCTCAGCTGCAAAATATATAAGGCTCAAAGTGAAGCTCACCTTGAATCTATAGAAACTATGAAGTAGAAGAGTACCAGTTTGATAAGAGTTGTGAATTTTGACAACAGGTCAGCAGCAAAAACAGTATTATCCATAAATAAAGCTTTCCAACTCTGCCCACTGAACTGTAGCATGCTGACTCTAGTGATGGAAACTATTTCCAATCTGCCCATATTGAAACTGACCACCTTTGTGGAAACATTTCACAAGGCTTTAAAAAAGCACACCAAAGGCAAAATTCTGATTTGTTGACTGTATGCAGACAAGGATTAATCTTTAAAGGCCAGGCACAGTGTTTCAGATATACACAAGAGAAAAGCTGTTCTGTAGAAATCCTGTGTTGCCAACAAATTTGACATTAATTTTTAAATCTAATGTTATAGGCTTATCAAACAATATTTGCAGTTGGATTTCTATTTAATTGTTAGTGTTACATGAGGAAAATTGTGAATATCTTGTATTTCTTGACTTTCAGTTTAACATGTAAAATTTTTTGAATGCTTTCCTGAGTTTATTTAGAAATCTCAATTTTGGGGAGAGATTAGTAGAATACAAATACTAAAGCAGTATTTCTTTGTGTTTCCTTTAACCATTATGTTGTTATTATATATTGAAATAAAATGAGTTTCAGATTTAAATTGTTTCATTTTATAAAAACATTATTCTGACATGTTGCAAACAAACATATTTTGTTTTTCTACACATATTTTAGATGGATTCATTGCTTTATATATGATAATATTATTTTACAAATTTTTCTGTCATAATTTTATTTAGGTATAAATGACATGTGTGCATATATATATATATCAAATAAACATCCCTTTCTCAAGGCAAGTAGCAGAAAATTCAAGCACAGGTAGTATTATTCATAGGTTCAGATAGCTCTGCATCTTGAAAATTCACTAAAAGGCCCTAACATGGACGTCGCTAGAAAACTTATAAATAATATCTGTATTTATTTATAAAAGAAAATGATAGAATAGAACTGGGTGGCCATTCAAAACATAATTATTTAAAATAAGTACTGGAGATAGAGCAGTGGAAAAAATTTTAAAGACCAAATTTGATAAAGTTTATTCAGTTCAGTTCAGTTGCTCAGTTGTGTTCGACTCTTTGTGACACTGTGGCATGCAACATGCCAAGCTTCCCTATCCATCATCTATACCTGGACCTTGCTCAAACTCATGTCCAATGAGTTAGTGATGCTACCCAACCATATCATCCTCTGTTGTTCCCTTCTCCTCTTGCCTTCAATCTTTCCTGGCATCTGGGTCTTTTCCAATGGATATTTTCCAGAGTCTTTTCCAATGAGTCAGTAGGATACACTTTATATCTGTATAGAAAAATACATATGGTAGTGGTATATGTTATAGAGAAAATAAGTTAAGAAAGTTAGATTGCATTGAATAAGTAGATAATTTTGTGTAGTATGGACATTTTAATTATATTAATTCTTCCAGTCCATGAACAAAAATGTGTTTTAGTTTATTTGAATATTCTTTAATTTCTTTCATCAATGTTTAATAATTTTCAGATATAATTGAGTCAATTCCTAGGTAGGTTGATAAGAAGTCCAGTGTCCCTAAGGAGGAGAAAGGGGTCCAGAACCCTCAAGGAAGAGAAAGGGGTCTGGAGTTCTCAAGGAGGAGAAAAGGACAAATGTTATTTTCTACATTGCTTTGTCTTAGTCAGTGGAACAATGTATCTTGCTGGAGGACATGTTTCTCCTTAACAAGAACTTTCTGAATAATCTCGTGATTTTAAGATGTATGTTGTGGTAGTGGGTCTGCTAGACCTTTTAATTGCTAGTTCTAATCCTGTTATCGTATATTGTGTGAGTGGGTCTGGTAAGACCCTTTCCTATAATAAAGTATAAAAGGCCTTGATAGACTAGTTAAGGGGCACTCTCTATCCTCTTCTGATGTCTATGTCTTAAGCTTTCTCTGTTCCTTTTTATACTTTAATAAAACTTTGCTACACAAAAGCTCTTGAGTGATAAAGCCTGGCCCCAGCCCTGAAGCTAAATCTTCTTCAGAGATCATGAATCCCATATCATTCACCATTAGCTATCATAATCATTAAGTCTTTCACTTCCTTGGTTAAATTTGTTTCTGAGCATCTTATTATGTTTTTTGCTATAGTGAATCAGAATGTTTTGTTAATTTCAGTTCAGTTCAGTTCATTACCTCAGTCGTGTCTGGCTCTGCGACCCCGTAGACTGCAGCACTCCAGGACTCCCTATCCATCACCAACTCCCAGAGTTTATGCAAACTAATATCCATCGAGTCGGTGATGCCATCCAACCATCTCATCCTTTGTCGTCCCCTTCTTATTCCACCTTCAATCATTCCCAGCATCAGGGTCCTTTCCAATGAGGTAGTTCTTCACATCAGGTGGCCAAAGTACTGGAGTTTCAGCTTCAACATCAGCCCTTTCAATGAATATTCATGACTGATTTCCTTTAGGATGGACTGGTTGGTTCTCCTTGCTGTCCAAAGGGCTCTCAAGAGTCTTCTTCAACAGCACAATTAAAAAGCATCAATTCTTCAGTATTTAGCATTCTTAATAGTCCAACTCTAACATCCATACATGACTACTGGAAAACCATAACATTAAAAAGTTGGTGCTTTGTTGGAAAAGTAATGTCTCTGCTGTTTTTAATATGCTGTGTAGGTTGGTAATAACTTTTCTTCCAAAGAGTAAGTGTCTTTTAATTTCATGGCTGCAGTCACTATCTGCAGTGATTTTGGAGCCCAAGAAAAGAAAAGTCTGTCACTTTTTCCATTGTTTCCTCATCTATTTACATGATATGATGGGACCAGATACCATGATTTTACTTTTCTTAATGTTGTGCTTCAACCCAACTTTTTCACTTCTTCTTTCTCTTTCATCAAGAGGCTGTTAGTTCTTCACTCACTACCATAAGTGTGTCATTTGCATATTTGAGGTTATTGATATTTCTCAGTGCAATCTTTTTTTTTTAATTGGTAATGATGATTGCTTTACAGAACTTTGTTGTTTTCTGTCAAACTTAACATGAATCAACCATTAGTTCAGTTCACTCACTCAGTCATATCCAACTCTTTGCGACCCCATGAACTGCAGCACATCAAGCCTCCCTGTCCATCACCAACTCCTGGAGTACACTCAAACTCATGTCTATCGACTCAGTGATGCCATCCAGGTATCTTATCCTCTGTATCTCCTTTTCTTCTGAACCTAATCCTTTCAGCATCAGTGTCTTTTCCAATGAATCAAATCTTCGCATGAGGTGGCCAAAGTATTGGAATTTCAGCTTAACATCAGACCTACCAATGAACACCCAGGACTGATCTCCTCTAGAATGGACTGATTGAATGTCCTTACAGGCCAAGGGAATCACAAAACACTTCTACAACACCACAGTTCAAAAGCATCAATTCTTAGGAGCTCAGCTCTCTTCACAGTTCAACACTCACATCCATACATGACCACTGGAAAAATTATAGCCTTGACTAGACGGACCTTTGTTGGCAAAGTAATGTCTCTACTTTTTAATATCCTATCTAGGTTGGTCATAACTTTCCTTCCAAGGAGTAGGCGGTTTTTAATTTCATGGCTGAGTCACCATCTGCAGCGATTTTTGGAGTCCCCAAAAATAAAGTCTGACACCGTTTCCACTGTTTCCCATCTATTTACCATAAAGTGATGGGACTGGATGCCATGATCTTCGTTTTCTGAATGTTGAGGTTTAAGGCAACTTTTTCACTCTCCTCTTTCACTTTCATCACGAGGCTTTTTAGTTCCTCTCCACTTTCTGACATAAAGGTAGTGTTATCTGCATATCTGAGGTGATTGATATTTCTCCCAGCAATCTTGATTCCAGCTTGTGCTTCATCCAGCCCAGTGTTTCTCATGATGTACTCTGCATAGAAGTTGAATGAGCAGGGTGACAATATACAGACTTGACGTACTCCTTTTCCTATTTGGAATCAGTCTGTTGTTCCATGTCCAGTTCTGACTGTTGCTTCCTGACCTGCGTATAGGTTTCTTAAGAGGCAGGTTAGGTGGTCTGGTAGTCCCATCTCTTTCAGAATTTTCCACAGTTTATTGTGATCCACACAGTCAAAGGCTTTGGTAAAGTCAATAAAGCAGAAATAGATGTTTTTCTCTGGAACTCTCTTGCTTTTTTATGATCCAGTGGATGTTGCATAGATATTTGCAATTATATCTTCCTCTTGGATTGATCCCTTGATCATTATATAGTGTCATTCCTTAACTCTTGTAATCTTCTTTATTTTAAGGTGTATTTTGTCTAATATGAGGATTGCTATTCCAGCTTCCTTTTGCTTTACATTTCATGGAATATATTTTTTTCCATCTTGTCACTGTTTGTCTATATATGTCCTGAGGTCTAAACTCGGTTTCTTGTAGACAGCATATATATTGGTCTTGTTTTTGCATCCATTCAGTTCGTCTGCGTCTTTTAGTTGGAGCAAATCTTTTTACATTTAAAATAATTATTGATATATAAGTTTCTATTTTTCATTTTCTTAATTGTTTGGAGTTGATTTTGTAAATCTTTTTTTTCTTTTCTTGTATTTCTTGGCTATATAAGTCCATAACATTTGTTGTAAAGCTGGTTTGGTGGTACTGAATTCTCTTAACTTTTGCTTGTCTGAAAAACTTCTGATTTCTCCATCAGTTTTGAATGAGATCCTTGCCAGGTATAGTAATCTTGGTTGTAGATTTTCCCCTTTCAGTACTTTAAATATATTCTGCCATTCCCTTCTGGCCTAAGGAGTTTCTTCTAAAAGATCAACTGTTTAATATATGGGGTTTCCCTTGTATGTTACTTGTTGCTTTTCCCTTGCTCCTTTTAATATTCTTTCTTTGTTTTTAGTCTTGTTATTTGATTAGTATATGTTTTGATATGTTTCTCCTTGGGTTTTTCCTGTATGAGAGTCTTTGTGCCTCTTGAACTTGGTTGATTATTTCCTTTTCCATGTTGGGGAAATTTTCAACTACAATCTCTTCAAAATTTACTCATACTCTTTCTTTCTCTTCTTCTTCTGGGACCCTATTATTTAAATGTTTGTGCATTTGATATTGTCCTGGAGATCTCTGAGACCATCCTCAGTTCTTTTCATTCCTTTTACATTACTCTGCTCTTCAGAAGTTATTTCCACCATCTTATCTTCCAGCTCACTTATCCATTCTTCTGCTTCTGATATTCTACAATTGATTCCTTCTAAAGGATTGTTAATTTCAGTAGTTGTGTTATCTCTGCATGCTTATTCTTTAATTATTCTAGGTCTTTGTTAATTGATTCTTGCATTTTCACCATTTTGCTTCAAAGTTTTTGATCATTTTACTATCATTAGTCTGAATTCTTTTTCAGGTAACTTGCCTATTTCCTCTTTATTTATTTGGTTTTATGTGTTTCTAGTTTGTTCCTTCATTTGTGTAGTATTTATATTCCTTGTCATTATTGTTAGTTTGTTTTAACTTAATGTGTTCAAGGTATCCTTTTTCTAGGCTTCAAGGTTGAATTCTTTGTTCCTTTTGGTTTCTGCCCTCTTTTTAAGTTTGGCCCAGTGGTTTGTAAAAGCTTCTTGTACAGTGAGATTTGTGCTGAATTTTCCTAGAGCCAGACATCCTGGAATGTGAATTCATGTAGGCCTTAAAAGCATCACTATGAACAAAGCTAGTGGAGGTGATGGAATTCCAGTTGAGCTATTTAAAATCCTGAAAGATGATGCTGTGAAAGTGCTACACTCAATATGTCAGCAAATTTGATAACTCATCAGTGGTCACAGGACTGGGAAAGGTCAGCTTTCATTCCAATCCCACAGAAAGGCAATGCCAAAGAATGCTCAAACTGCCACAGAATTGCACTCATCTCACACCCTAGTAAAGTAATGCTCAAAATTCTCCAAGCCAAGCTTCAGCAATACATGAACCATGAACTTCCAGATGTCCAAGCTGGTTTTAGAAAAGGCAGAGGAACCAGAGATCAAATTGCCAAAATCCACTGTATCATCAAAAAAGCAAGAGAGTTCCAGTAAAGCATCTGTTTGTGTTTGATTGACTATGCCAAAGCCTTTGACTGTGTGGATCACAATAAACTGTGGAAAATTCTGAAAGAGATGGGAATACCAGACCACCTGTCCAGCCTCTTGAGAAACTTATATGCAGGTCAGGAAGCAACAGTTAAAACTGGACATGGAACAACAGACTGGTTCCAAATAGGGAAAGGACTATATCAAGGTGACTATTGTCACCCTGATTATTTAACTTATATGCAGAGTACATCATGAGAACCGCTGGACTGGAAAAAGCACAAGCTGGAATCAAGATTGCTGGGAGAAATATTAATAACCTCAGATATGCAGATGACACCATCCTTATGGCTGAAAGTGAAGAGGAACTAAAGAGCTTCTCAATGAAAGTAAAAGAGGAGAGTGAAAAAGTTGCTTAAAAGCTCAACATTCAGAAAATGAAGATCATGGCATCTGGTCCCATCACTTCATGGGAAATAGATGGGGAACCAATGTCAGACTTTATCTTTTGGACTCCAAAATCACTGTAGACGGTGACTGAAGCCATGAAATTAAAAGATATTTACTCCTTGGAAGGATAGTTATAACCAACCTAGATAGCATATTCAAAAGCAGAGACATATACTTTGTCAACGAAGGTCCGTCTAGTCAAGGTTATGGTTTCTCCAGTGGTCATGTATGGATGTGAGATTTGGGCTGTGAAGAAAGCTGAGCACCGAAAAATTGATGCTTTTGTGGTGTTGGAGAAGACTCTTGAGAGTCCCTGGGACTGCAAGGAGATACAACCAGTGCATCCTAAAGGAGATCAGTCCTGGGTGTTCTTCGGAAAGAGTGATACTAAAGCTGAAACTCTGGTATTTTGGCCACTTCATGAGAAGGGTCGACTCATTGGAAAAGACTGATGCTGGAAGGGATTGAGGGCAGGATGAGAAGGAGACAACAGAGGATGAGATGGCTGGATGGCATCACGGACTCCGATGGACGTGAGTCTGAGTGAACTCCGGGAGTTGGTTATGGACAGGGAGGCCTGGAGTGCTGCAATTCATGGGGTTGCAAAGAGTCGGACATAACTGAGTGACTGAACTGAACTGAACTTTTTCTGTTTCCTCTGATGGCCAAGGCTGAGTGAGGTGGTAATTCTGTCTGCTAATGATTGGCTGTCTGCTAATGATTGGTTTTGTATTTTTGTTTTGTTTGTTGTTCAGATTAGACATCCTGTATAAGGTGCAGCTGGTGGTTGGGTGATGCTGGGTTTTACATTCAAGTGGGTTTTTCTGTGAGTTCTCACTATTTGATACTCCCTAGGATTAGTTCTCTGATAGTATAGGGTCTTGAAGTCAGTGTTCCCACTCCAAAGGCTAAGGTCTTGATCTCTGGTCAGGAACAATAATTCCACAAGTGGTTTCTGTTGGATTTAAATGAGATTTTTTTAAAAGTATTCAAAAATGAGAAACCTAAAATGAACCCCAGACAAATGGCAGTCACAAAATCAGGCAAATAATAATTAAAATAACAGAGTAAACACATATACATATACACTCATGAGCAAAATCAAAACAGTCCAACAAAAATAAAGTACAATAGCTTGACCCGGTGAACAAAGGAAACCTAAATTTATATTTACCAGTTAAGAAAAGTAGTAACTAAAGTACAAACTGGAAAACAAAACTAAAGCAAGGTGTCAATTGGGAAATAAAGAAATGAAAATAAAACTAACAAATATGTTGAGAGAAAAGGAAAGACAGAATAACTATGCAAAGTTAAATAGAAGTAAATGAAGAAAGTTTGTATACAGTGAAGATTAACTGCAAGGTCAAAAGAACAGTAAGAAAGACAAACAAAGGAATAAATGTTGAAAAATATAATAGGTTTAAGAAAATTAAAAATCAAAATCATAAAATAGAGAAAAGAATTTAAAAAAAAAAAGGAAGCAGAAAAGGAAAAGGAAAACTCCACAGAACTGCTAAAGCCCAATGTAGAGGCAGAGGTTTATAACAGCAGTAAAAATTGTGACTGAATATACATATATACATATACACCCATAACCAGAATCAAAAGAGTCCAACAAAAATAGAGAAAGTACTATAGATTGATCTGACAAACAAAAGGAACGAAAAATTGTGTCTACCAGAACAAAACTATGCAAGGTGCCAATTAGGGGGTAAAGCAATGAAAATAAAACTAAAAAGATTTGTTGAGACTAAAGGAAAGAAAGGAAAGAAAGAAAGAACAGATATGCAAAGTTAAATAGAAGTAGATAAAGAAGATTTACATATATTTAAGATTAACTGCAAGGGGAAAAGAACAGCAGGAAAGCAAATGAAGGAATAAATTCAGAAAATATAATAATAGGTTTAAAAAAGTTAAAATTAACAAAGAGAGAGGAAAAAAAACAAAAACAAAAAACAAAATAACAACTCCTCAGAACAGCAATATCTTGATATGAAGGCAGAGGTGTATAACAATAATAAAAAATGTGACTGAGAAATAAGAAAAAAAAAAAAAACTCAAAACTTAGTTAGATTTTATGGTGCCAATAAAATTGACAACTGCAATGGAGGAGGCAAAAAGATGAAAAAAAAATCCAAAAAATCTACAGAACATGTCAAAACATAAAAATATTAAATATTTTTCATGAGTCACTGCTGTCAGAGTACTTTCTGTTGCTGGGAGTCACAGTCCACTTCACCTTTCTGGGATGCCCTCTAACACTGTGCTGATCTCTGGACCTGCTGTGAGTACAGCTCAAATTCTAATCTGCTCCTATTCCTCTGTATTCTTGCCTCCAAACTCCACAGCTATCAGAACTAGTGCATTTTCCTCTGTGGGAACTCTCAATGACCTTTATAAATTTCACAGACAAAAAGTCTTCCTAGTGGATTGTGTGGATTTTATCTGCAGTTGTACAGCTGGTTGGGAGGGTTTTGGTCTTCTTCCTTAGTCACATTGCCTCTGGGTTTCAATCCTGATTTTATTTTAACTTCTGGATATGGGTTGTCCACTGGAGTTTGCTCCTGAGGCTGCCCCAGAGGGTTTGCCTCTGCAAAGGCCAGGTGTGGAGGTAGTGCAGCTGCTTGAGCCATGGACGTTCTGGAAATACCAAGTACTCAGGGGAGTTGGCAGCTAGAGCAGTAGTAAATATAGTACTCTAAAAGGGTATGGCAACCAGTATTGGACAATAGACTCAATAATCTTGCCTGGAGAATCCCTCAACCTGGTAGAGAAGCCTGGGAGGCCACAGTCCACATGGTCTCAACGACTCAAGAGGCAGGTCAGGTGGTCTAGTATTCCCATCTCTTTAAGAATTTTCCACAGGTGGTGGTGATCCACATAGTCAAAGGCTTTGGCATAGTCAGAAAAGCAGAAATAGATGCTTTTCTGGAACTCTCCTGCTTTTTCAATAATCCAATGAACGTTGGAAGTTTGGTCTCTGGTTCCTCTGCCTTTTCTACAACCAGCTTGAACATTTGGAAGTTTACAGTTCACGTACTGTTGAAGCCTGGCTTGGAGGATTTTGAGCATTACTTCACTGGCATTTGAGATGACTGCAATTCTGTTGTAGTTTGAGCATTCTTTAGCATTGTCTTTCTTTGGCATTGGAATGAAAACACCTATTCCAGTCCTGGGGACACTGCTGAGTTTTCCAAATTTGCTGACATATTGAGTGCAGCACTTTCACAGCATCATCTTTTAGGATTTGAAGTAGCTCTACTGGAATTCCATCACCTTCACTAGCTTTGTTCATAGTGATGCATCCTAAGGTCCACCTGACTTCACATTCCAGAATGTCTTGCTTCAGGTGAGTTATCACACCACTGTGATTATCTGGGCTATGAAGATCTTTTTTGTGCAGTTATTCTGTGTATTCTTGCCACCTCTTCTTAATATCTTCTGCTTCTGTAAGCTCCATACCATTTCTGTTCTTTATTGGGCCTATCTTTGCATGAAATGTTCCTTTGATATCTCTAATTTTCTTGAAGAGATCTCTAGTCTTTCCCATTCTATTGTTTTCCTCTATTTCTTTGCATTGATCACTGAGGAAGGCTTTATCATCTCTCCTTGCTATTGTTTGGAACTCTGCATTCAGATGGTATATTTTTCCTTTTCTCCTTTGCTTTTCACTTCTCTTCTTATCACAGCTATTCGCAAGACCTCCTCAGACAGCCATTTTGGTTTTTCACATTTCTTTTACTTGGGGATGGTTTTGATCCCTGTCTCCCTATACAATGTCACCCAGGGTGCTCCTACAGGTGACTGATGCACTGAACTACAGACTAAGATTCCACCCAGACTGCCCCTTTAAGTGTCTGATGTGCTGATATCCTGACTAGACCTTAGGTGGGGGAGGCCCTCTATGTTCCTGATGCGTGGAACAACAAAGAGGAACCTTAAGCAAGGAAGTATTCTAAGTTCCTGAATGGGTGGAGCTACAGAGAAAGACTGGCTGAAAAGGCCTTCTTGGGGATGATCTTGATCCCTGTCTCCTGTACAATATCATGAACCTCTAACTATAGTTCATCAGGTACTCTATTAGATCTAATCCCTTGAATCTATTTGTTACTTCAACTGTATAATTGAAAGGGATTTGATTTAGATCATACCTGAATGGTCTAGTGGTTTTCCTACTTTCTTCAATTTAAGACTGAATTTAGTAATAAGGAGTTCATGATCTGAGCCACATTCAGCTCCCAGTCTTTTTTTTTTTTTTTCCTGATTGTTTAGAGCTTTTCTATCTTTGGCTGCAAATAATATAATCAATGAGATTTCGGTATTGACCTTCTGGTGATGTCTATGTGTAGCGTCTTCTCTTGTGTTGTTGGAAGAGGGTGCTTGTTATGACTAGTGCCTTCTCTTGGAAAAACCTTATTAGTCTTTACTCGGCTTCATTCTGTACTCCAAGGCCAAATTTATTTGTTATTCCAGGTATTTCTTGACTTCCTGCTTTTGCATTCCAATCCCCTATAATGAAAAGGACATTTTTTTGTGTGTTTCTTGATTTCTGTTTTTGGATATTTTGTTGTTTGTATATAAAAATATTAAGAATTTCTTGTATTCAATTTAATTTTATATCTTGTAACCTAAGTATATTTTTTCTTATTTTTTTTTTGTTGAGTCTATAGGAAGAAAAGTTATCACCAGCCTACACAGCATATTAAAAGCAAAGATATCACTTTGCTGACAAAGATTCGTAAGGTCAAAGCTGTGGCTTTTCCAGTAGTCATGTATGGATGTGAGAGTTGGACTATAATGAAAGCTGAGAGCTGAAAAATTGATGCTTTTTAAGCGTGCTGTTGAAATACACTCTTTTTACAATATAAATTTATTTATTTTAATAGGAAGCTAATTGCTTTACAATACTGTATTGGTTTTATCATACATCAACATGAATCCACCACACCCGTGGAGAGACTCTTGAGAATCCCTTGGACAGCAAGGAGATCCAACCAGTCTACCCTAAAGGAAATCACACCTGAATATTCATTGGAAGGATGATGCTAATGCTAAAACTCTAACACTTTGGCCACCTGATGGGAAGAACTGATTCACTGGAAAAGATCCTGATGTTGGGAAAGATTGGTAGCTGGAAGAGAAGGAGATGAGAGAGAATGAGATGGTTGGATGACATCACTGACTCAAATGACAGGTTTGAAGAAGATCCAGGAGTTGGTGATGGACAAGAAAACTTGGTATGCTGCAGTCCGTGGTGTCACAAAGAGTTAGACATGGCTGAGTGACAGACCTGAACTGAACTGAACAGAAATAATGAAGGTAAACATCTTTACCTTGTATTAGATCTTCCCAGGACTATTTGCATTTTTCTGCATTTATTTTCAGGTTAGCTGAGGGTTTTCCATCTTGGATGCTAAAAATAAATAGGTGTTCATTTAGATCTTTAATCCATTTTGAGTTTATTTGTGTGTGTGGTGTAAGAAAGAGATCTAGTTTCATTCTTTTACAAGTGGTTGACCAGTTTTCCCAGCACTACCTGTTAAAGAGACTGTCTTTACTCCATTGTATATTCTTGCCTCCTTTGTCAAAGATAAGGTGTCCATAGGTGTGTGGGTTTATCTCAGGGCTTTCTATTTTGTTCCATTGATCTATATTTCTGTCTTTGTGCCAGTACCATACTGTCTTAATGACTGTGGCTTTGTAGTAGAGCCTGAAGTCAGGCAAGTTGATTCCTCCAGTTCCATTCTTCTTTCTCAAGATTGCTTTTTGCTATTCGAGGTTTTTTGTATTTCCATACAAATCTTGAGATGATTTTATCTAGTTCTGTGAAAAATACTGCTGGTAGCTTGATAGGAATTGCATTGAATCTATAGATTGCTTTGGGAAGTATACTCATTTTCACTATATTGACTCTTCCGACCCATGAGCATGGTATATTTCTCCATCTATTAGTGTCCTCTTTGATTTCTTTCATCAGTGTTTTATAGTTTTCGATATATAGGTCTTTAGTTTCTTTAGGTAGGTATATTTCTATTTTATTCTTTTGTTGCAATGGTGAATGGAATTGTTTCCTTAACTTCTTTGTCTACTTTCTCATCATTAGTGTATAGGAATGCAAGGGATTTCTGAGTATTGATTTTATATCCTGCAAATTTACTATATTTATATATTTATATATATAAATATATATATATATATTTATATATTTATATCCTGCATATTTACTATATTCATTGATTAGCTCTAGTAGTTTTCTGGTGGATTCTTTAGGATTTTCTATGTAGAGGATCATGTCATCTGCAAACAGTGAGAGTTTTACTTCTTCTTTTCCAATTTGGATTCCTTTTATTTCTTTTTCTGCTCTGTTTGCTGTGGCCAAAACTTCCAGAACTCTATTGACTAGTAGTGGTGAAAGTGGGCACCCTTGTCTTGTTCCTGACTTTAGGGAAATGCTTTCCATTTTTCACCATTGAAGATAATGTTTGCTGTGGGTTTGTCATATATAGCTTTTATTATGTTGAGGTACTTTCCTTCTATTCCTGCTTTCTGGAGAGTTTTTGTCATAAATGGATGTTGCATTTTGTCAAAGGCCTTCTCTGCCTCTAATGAGATAATCATATGATTTTTCTTTTTCAATTAGTTAATGTGGTGAATTACATTGATTGATTTGTGGATACTGAAGAATCCTTGCATCCCTGGGAAAAAGCCCACTTGGTCATGGTGTATGATCTTTTTAATGTGTTGCTGGATTCTGATTGCTAGGATTTTGTTAAGGATTTTTGCATCTATGTTCATCAGTGATATTGGCCGGTAGTTTTCTTTTTTGTGGCATCTTTGTCAGGTTTTGGTATTAGGGTGATGGTGGACTCATGGAATGAGTTTGGAATTTTACCTTCCTCTGCAATTTTCTGGAATAGTTTCAGTAAGATATGTGTTAGCTCTTCTCGAAATTTTTGATAGAATTCAGCTGTGAAGCCGTCTGGACCTGAGCTTTTGTTTGCTGGAAGATTTCTGATTACCATTTCAATTTCCATGCTTGTGATGGGTCTGTTAAGATTTTCTATTTCTTCCTGGTTCAGTTTTGGAAAGTTGTACTTTTCTAAGAATTTGTCCATTTCTTCCAAGTTGTCCATTTTATTGGCATATAATTGCTGATAGTAGTCTCTTATGATTCTTTGTATTTCTGTGTTGTCTGTCATGATCTCTCCATTTTCATTTCTAATTTTATTGATTTGATTTTTTTCTCTTCATTTCTTGTTGAGTCTGGTTATTAAATGTAAGCCCAGAAACTATAAAACTCCTAGAGGAGAACGTAGGCAAAACACTCTCTGACATAAATCACAGCAGGATCCCCTATGATCCACCTCCCCCCTCCCAGTATAATGGAAATGAAAACAAAAATAAACAAATGGGATCTAATTAAAATTAAAAGCTTCTGCACAACAAAGGAAACTATAAGTAAGGTGAAAAGACAGCCTTCTGAATGGAAGAAAACAATAGCAAATGAAACAACTGACAAACAATTAATCTCAAAGATATACAAGCAACTTATGCAGCTCAACTCCAGGAAAATAAACTATCCATTCAAAAAATGGGCCAAAGAACTAAATAGGCATTTCTCCAAAGAAGACATACTGATGGCTAACAAACACATGAAAAGATGCTCAACATCACTCATTATCAGAGAAATGCAAATCAAGACCACAATGAGGTACCATTTCACACCAGTCAGAATGGCTGCGATCCAAAAGTCTACAAGCAATAAATGCTGGAGAGGGTGTGGAGAAAAGGGTACCCTCTTACACTGCTGGTGGGAATGCAAACTAGTACAGCCACTATGGAAAACAGTGTGGAGATTCCTTAAAAATTGCAAATAGAACTGCCTTATGACCCAGCAATCCCACTGCTGGGCATACACACTGAGGAAACCAGAATTGAGACACATGTACCCCAATGTTCATTGCAGCACTGTTTATAATAGCCAGGACATGGAAACAACCTAGATGTCCATCAGCAGATGAATGGATAAGAAAGCTGTGGTACATATACACAATGGAGTATTACTCAGCCCTTAAAAAGAATAAATTTGACTCAGTTCTGATGAGATGGATGAAACTGGAGCTGATTATACAGAGTGAAGTAAGCCAGAAAGAAAAACATCAATAGAGTATACTGGCACATATATATGGAATTTAGAAAGATAGTAATGATGACCCTGTATGTGAGACAACAAAAGAGACACAGAGGTATAGAATGGACTTTTGGCCTCTGAGGGAGAGGGAGAGGGTGGGATGATTTGGGAGAATGGCATTGAAATAAGTATACTATCATATAAGAAACAAAGTGCCAGTCTTTGTTCAATACAGGATACAGGATGCTTGGGGCTGGTGCACGGGATGATCCAGGGAGATGATATGGGGTGGGAGGTGGGAGGGGGCTTCGACATTGGGAGATCATGTACACCTGTGGCTGATTCATGTCAATGTATGGCAAAACAAATACAGTATTGTAACGTAGAATAAAGTATTAAAATAAAGAAAAAAATAAATAGGTGTTCAACTTTGTTCAATCTATTTTCTACAGCTATTGAGATCATCAAGTGCTTTTTTTTTTCCTTTTAGTTTGTTAATGTGGTTAAGCACACTGATGCATTTTTTTGTGTTGAACTCAGTTCAGTTCACTTCAGTTGCTCAGTTGTGTCCAACTCTTTTGCAACCCCACGAATCACAGCACGCCACGCTTCTTTGTACATCACCAATGCCTGGAATGCACTCAGACTTACGTCCATCAAGTCAGTGATGCCATCCAGCCATCTCATCCTCTGTCGTCCCCTTCTCCTCAAGCCCCCAACCCCTCCGAACATCAGAGTCCTTACCAATGAGTCAACTCTTTCCATGAGGTGGCTAAAGTACTGGGGTTTCAGCTTCAGCATCATTCCCTCCAAAAAAATCTCAGGGCTGATCTCCTTCAGAATAGACTGGTTGACCTCCTTGCAGTACAAGGGACTCTAAAGAGTCTTCTCCAACACCACAGTTCAAATGCATTATTCTTCGGCGCTCAGCTTTCTTCACAGTCCAACTCTCACATCCATACATGACCACAGGGAAAACCATACCCTTGACTAGACGGACTTTGTTGGCAAAGTAATCTCTCTGCTTTTGAATATACTATCTGTGTTGGTCATAAATTTTCTTCCAAGGAGTAAGCGTCTTTTGATTTCATGGCTGCAGTCACCATCTGCAGCAAAATTGGAGCCCCTCAAAATAAAGTCTGAAACTGTTTCCACTGATTCCCCATCTATTTCCCATGAAGTGATGGGACCAGATACCATGATCTTCGTTTTCTAAATGTTGAGCTTTAAGCCAAGTTTTTCACTCTCTTCTTTCACTTTCATCAAGAGGCTTTTTAGTTCCTCTTCACTTTCTGCCATAAAGGTGGTGTCATCTGCATATCTGAGGTTGTTTCTATTTCTCCTGGAAATCTTGATTCCAGCTTGTGCTTCTTCCAGCCCAGCATTTCTCATGATGTACACTGCATATAAATTAAATAAGCAGAGTGACAATATATAGCCTTGATGTCCTTCTTTTTCTATTTGGAACCAGTCTGTTGTTCCACCTGACCCACATACAGGTTTCTCAAGAGGCAGGTCAGGTGTTCTGGTATTCCCATCACTTTCAGAATTTTCCACAGTTTATTGTGATCCACACAGTCAAAGGCTTTGGCATAGTCAATAAACAGAAATAGGTGTTGTTTTGGGAACTCTCTTGCTTTTTTGATGATCTAGCGGATGTTGACAATTTGATCTCTGGTTCCCCTGCCTTTTCTAAAAGCAGTTTGAACATCTGGGAGTTCATAGTTCGCATATTGCTGAAGCCTGTCTTGGAGAATTTTGAGCATTACTTTACTAGCATGTGAGATAAGTGCGATTGTACTGTAGTTTGAGCATTCTTTGGCATTGCCTTTCTTTGGGATTGGAATGAAAACTGACCTTTTCCAGTCCTGTGGCCACTGCTGAGTTTTCCAAATTTGCTGGCATATTGAATGCAGCACTTTCACAGCATCATCTTTCAGAATTTTAAATAGCTCCACTGGAATTCCTTTACCTCCACTAGCTTTGTTCGTAGTGATGCTTTCTAAGGCCCACTTGATTTCACATTCCAGGATGTCTGGCTCTAGGTGAGTGATCACACTATCATGATTATCTTGGTCATGAAGATTTTTTTTTTGTACAGTTCTTCTGTGTATTCTTGCCACCTCTTCTTAATATCTTCTGCTTCTTTTAGAACTATGCCATTTCTGTCCTTCATCAGAGCCCATCTTTGCAAGAAATATTCCCTTGGTGTCTTTAATTTTCTTGAAGAGACCTCTAGTCTTTCCCATTCTGTTGCTTTCCTCTATTTCTTTGCATTGATCGATGAGGAAGGCTTTCTTGTCTCTTCTTGCTATTCTTTCAGTTCAGTTCAGTCTCTCAGTTGTGTTCAACTCTTTGCAACCCCATGAATCGCAGCACTCCAAGCTTCCCTGTCCATCATCAACTCCTGGAGTTTAGCCAGACTCATGTCCATTGAGTCAGTGATGCCATCCAGCCATCTCATCTTCTGTTGTCCCCGTCTCCTCCTGCCCCCAATCCCTCCCAGCATCAGAGTCTTTTCCAGTGAGTCAACTCTTCGCATGAGGTGGCCAAAGTACTGGAGTTTCAGCTTTAGCATCATTCCTTCCAAAGAAATCTCAGGGTTGATCTCCTTCAGAATGGATTGGTTGGATCTCCTTGAAGTCCCAGGGACTCTCAAGAGTCTTCTCCAACTCCACAGTTCAAAAGCATCAATTCTTTGACACTCAGCCTTCTTCACAGTCCAGCTCTCTCATCCATACATAATCACAGGTAAAACCTTAGCCTTGACTGGACAGACCTTAGTGGGCAAAGTAATGTCTCTGCTTTTGAATATGCTGTCTAGGTTAGTCATAACTTTTCTTCCAAGCAGTAGGAATCTTTTAATTTCATGGCTGCAATCACCATCTGCAGTGAATTTTTGGAATTCTGCATTCAGATTCTTATATCTTTCCTTTCCTCCTTTTCTTTTCACTTCTCTACTTTTCAGCCTTCCCTGGTGGCTCAGAGGATAAAGAGTCTGCCTGCAATGCAGGAGACCTGGGTTTGATCCCTGGGTTGGGAAGATCCCCTGGAGAAAGAAATGGCAACCCACTCCAGTATTCTTGCCTGGAGAATCCCATGGACAGAGGAGCCTGGTGGGCTACAGTCCACGGGGTCACAAAGAGTCGGACATGACTGAGCGACTTCACTTTCACTTTCTCTTCTTTTCACAGCTATTTGTAAGGCCTCCTTAGACAGCCGTTTTGATTTTTGCATTTCTTTTCCAAGGGGATGGTCTTGATTCCTGTCTCCTGTACAATGTCACGAACCTCCGTCCATAGTTCATCAGGCACTCTATCTATCAGATCTAGTCCCTTATATATTTCTCATTTCCACTGTATAATCATAAGGAATTTGATTTAGGTCATACTTGAATGGTCTAGTGGTTTTCCCTACTTTGTTCAACTTAAGTCTGAATCCTTGAGTTAATCTCAGTTGGTAATGTTATATAATCCTTTTAATATGGTGTTGAACTTGGTTTTCTAGTATTTTATTGAGGAATTTTGCATCTATGTTTCCCAAGAAGATTGGCATGCAGTTTTCTTTATTTGTAGTATTTTCTTATTTTGTAGTATTTTTTTTCCTAGCTATGGTTTGATCTGTCATATAAAATAAATTTAAAAGTGTTCCCTATTCTTCTATTTTTTGAAATAGCTAAATTTTTAGAATTATACTATCTACACAATTTGAATCAAAAAGAAATAGCCAAGATAGACTAATACCAAATAAAAGGATTGAACCAGTAACGAAAAACCTGCCAATGACATGTCTTTACTAGTGAAATCTACCAAACATGCAAAGGAAACTAGATACTAATCCTTAATAATTTTCTACCCCTTTTGATAATGTGATTTCTTTGTTACCTCCGAGAATCATGGTTTAAACAATATTGAATGATAATATCAGGAACATATTTTAATTAAAAATAGTAACTAGAGCAAAGTTGGATTACAAGGCCATTATGACCTTCTCCAATTCTTAGACTGATCATTTTTCTAATTACACTTCACCATTATAGAGGTCAGTGAAGACTGTTTGCATTGTGGTTGCTCTAGAAAGAGCAAAAATGAAATAGATAAATAAAATGAAAAAGGTACTTTTCAAGATATTGCAGTTAGAAATCCAGAACCAAAGTGCAAATTATCTTTCAAAAAGTGAGTTGGTTCCAATCCTGATTTACTTCCCCAAAGAATGAAAGAAGTAAGACTTGAGATGGTCATGAACAAAAGATTAAAAAAAAAAAAAAAAGAAAGAAATAATTTAAGCAAGGGGTGCAAGGTTGGAAAAGGCAAGGAAAAGGTGGTAAGAATAAATCTCAGGATCAGGTTTTACTTCTTCCTGAGGAGGCAGAGCTTGTTTAAGGTATGTAATTTTTTTAAAGGACCTAGTATAATTTGGTGAAACATGATACATCTTGAAAATTCCTCAATCCTTTATACATGATGCATGTGTGTGTGTGAGTACTCATTTTTGTCCAACTCTATGCAACCCCATGGACTATTGCCCAACAGGCTCCTCTGCCCATGGAATTTTCCATGCAAGAATACTGGAGTGGGTTGCATTCCCTTCCCAGAGGAACTTCTCAACTCAGGGACCGAACCCATGTCTACTGTGTCTCCTGTTCTGGCAGGTGAATTCTTTACCATTACACCACCTGGGAAGCCCCTTATACATGATAATACCTAACAAAATGTAATGTGGGTAACCATGACAGAAATTATTTATTGTTTCTCTCATGGTTACCTATGTTACATTGCTTCTGTCATGGTTACCTACATTACATTTTGATAAGTATTATCATGTATAAGGGGCTTCCCAGAAGGTGTAATGGTAAAGAATTCCCCTGCCAAACAGGAGACACAGCAGACACTGGTTTGGTCCCTGGGTTGGGAGTATCCTCTGGGGAAAGGAACGGCAACCCACTCCAGTATTTTTGCATGGAAAATTCCATGGACAGAGGAGCATGCTGGGCTATTCTACAATATGAATATAACAAAGTTTGGATGTATATGAGAGAGGTAGGTGGGATAATAAAGAAAATAATAAAATTATTAAAATAACAGAATAAAATATACATTGTAGTTAATATAACTGATTTCTGTGAGTGAGTGAGTGAAAGTCACTCAGTCATTTCTGGCTCTTTGTGATTTTGTGGACTATACAGTCCATGGAATTCTCCAGGCCAGAATACTGGGATGGGTAGCCTTTCTTTTCTCCAGGGGATCGTCCCAATCCAGGGAATGAAACCAGATCTCCCACATTGCAAGCAGATTCTTTACCAGCTAAGCCACAAGGAAGTCCTAGAATACTGGATTGGGTAGCCTATTCCTTCTCCATCACGTCTTCCCAAGACAGGAATTGAATCAGGGTCTCCTGCACTGCTGGAGGATTCTTTACCAACTGAACTACCAGAGAAGACCAATTTGTATGAGTCAGATTCTTTTCTGTACAATATGTAAAATCATATTTTAATAAACTTTTTAGGATGCTTTTGTATTTATACAGAAACATTTTACTACAGAGAGTCCTATTTTGTTATGTATTTAGCTTACCCTCTTATTTATATATTTTAATAGACAGGAGATAAGAATCAAGACCATCCCCAAGAAAAAGAAATGCAGAAAAGCAAAATTGCTGTCTAAAGAGGCTGTGCAAATAGCTATGAAAAGAAGAGAAGTGAAAAGCAAAGCAGAAAAGGAAAGATATACCCATTTGAATGCAGAGTTCCAAAGAATAGCAAGGAAAGATCAGAAAGCATTCCTTAGTGATCAATGCAAAGAAATAGAGGAAAACAATAGAATGGGAAAGACTAAAGATCTCTCCAAGAAAATTAGAGATACCAAGGGAAATTTTCATGCAAAGATGAGTTCAATAAAGGACTGAAAAGGTATGGACCTAACAGAAGCAAAAGATATTAAGAAGAGGTAGCAAGAATATACAGAAGAACTGTACAAGAAAGATCTTCACGACCCAGATAATCATGATGGTGTGATCACTCACACTCACCTAGAGCCTGACATCCTGGAATGTGAAGTCAATTGGGCCTTAAGAAGCATCACTATGAACAAAGCTAGTGGAAGTGATGGAATTACTGTTGAGTTATTTAAAATCTTGAAAGATGATGTTGTGAAAATGCTTCACTCAATATGTCAGCAAATTTGGAAAACAGCAGTAGCAACAGAACTGGAAAAGGTCAGTTTGCATTCCAATCACAAAGAAAGGCAATGCCAAAGAATGCTCAAACTACCACACAATTGCACTCATATCACATGCTAGTTAAGTAATGCTCAAAATTCTCCAAGCCAGGCTTCAGCAATGTGTGAACTGTGAACTTCCAGATGTTCAAGCTAGTTTTAGAAAAGGTAGAGGAACCAGAGGTCAAATTGCTAACATCTACTGGATCATTGGAAAACCAAGAGAGTTCCAAAAAATATCTACTTCTGCTTTATTGACTATGCCAAAGCCTTTGACTGTGTGGATCACAATAAATTATGGAAAATTCTGAAAGAGATGGGAATACCAGACCACCTGACCTGCCTTTGAGAAACCCATATGCAGGTCAAGAAGCAACAGTTAGAACTGGACATGGAACAACAGACTGGTTCCAAATAGGAAAAGGAGGACATCAAGGCTGTATATTGTCACCCTTTTTTATTTAACTTATAGGCAGAGTACTTCATGAGAAACACTGGGCTGGAGGAAGCATAAGCTGGAATCAAGATTTCTGGGAGAAATATCAATAACCCCATACATGCAGATGGCACCACCCTTATGGCAGAAAATGAAGAAGAACTAAAGAGCCTCTTGATGAAAGTGAAAGAGAGAGTGAAAAATTTGGCTTAAAATTAAACATTCAGAAAACGAAGATCATGGTATCTGGTCCCATCACTTCATGGCAAATAGATGGGGAAACTGTGGACACAATGGCTGACTTTACTTTTAGGGGGCTCCAAAATCACTGCAGACGTGAAATTAAAGATGCTTACTTCTTGGAAGGTAAATTATGACCAACCTAGACAGTCTATTAAAAAGCATATCCTGCATTGGCAGACAGATTCATTACCACTGAGGCAACTGGGAAGTCATACACACCCACACACACAAATACACATATATTTACACTAACCTGTGCACATATACATATATAAACATCTATTTTAATTGGTATTTATTTATATAAAAATATAAACCCTAGTTCATACTGACGTCCTCAACTCTAACACAACAGCGCATGAATCATTCTGGACTCCTCCCTATTTATCTGTAATTTCTCACTCTACCAGTGAGAAACCCAGCTCCTACCATCCTCTAATCATTTTCTTATGCATTCAATTCCAGTGTACCTGCATAGCAATATTAGAATAATTATCCCAGTGTAATATAATAATATAATTATAAAATATATGTAATAATACAATAATATCAACAAGATCACAGCACTCATATAAAATTCCTTTTGTTTTCAGTTTTACAGGATCCACTCATTTTGAAAGTTATTAACTCCCTGGCTGTGACTCCCTACTCTTCCAGTGACATTATTTCTAGCATGCATAATGTATATCTTTTGTCACCATCTACATTCTACTATGGAATTATTTTGTCTTCCTAAATTATGTTTTTAAATTTGCATGTATTAATACTCAGTGCACAAAATACTTTTAAGCCCAGTTTTAAGATACAGAAAGAACTGTACATGAGAATAACAACATCAGCAAAAACTAGAAAGGTTAAATTCCACCTGGTTAAAATATTAGATAATAGTGGGTAGAGAAAAGGACCCAGAGTCTCTGACTTCAGTTGCTTTTTTTAGAACACACATTTGTGTGCTTTCTCTGAGTCTCCTGACTTCTTCCTAGTTTCTTTCTCTTGGTATGGTGCACCATACTACATCACCCCCATTCAATTCCATATATAAATAAGTCTCCAAACCATTGTATGTAGGATCTGGCTTCCTGAGTGCATTCCTTGGAGCAGATTCTGCAAACCAGAAAAATAGAAATACTTATTCTCGAGGGCTGAAATATTACCAGCCAGCCAGAAATAAGAGAGTCACACTGAAAAAAATATCTCTTTGACTGTTCTCTTCTCATGGACATAGGTGAATCTTTGTCCTTTTAACGTTTTTGAGAAGTAGAATGAGCAAGGTATACAGAGTAGAGCAATACGCTTTGTCTCATATCTCTTTATGAAGTTGTTTGCCAGTGTAGTAATCCATTGATCAATTCCAAGTCTATTTTGCTTAGTTTTCCCTTTTCTTTACTTTCATAGCTTTGGACATTTACCTCTTTCAAAAAAAAAAAAAAAATGCTAGCAGTTAATTCATGCCTCAGGTCCCACTTTCTAGAGAACCCATGATCAAACAATGTCTTGCACCTTAATCACAAAGACTATAACCTGACTAATGGGACAAAAATATTCCTTGGGATATTGTCATCATTATAGATTTTGAATTACAAAGAATATGTTATTTTTATAGTTCAAGTCTTTGTGTGTGTGTGTGTGTGTGTGTGTGTGTGTAAATAGAGAGAGAGACTGAGAGAGGTCAGAAGTTTTAATCAATAGCACCTGAATATACAGTATGTCTAGTTTCATAAAGACATAGTAAAACTATCTCTAATGTGTGAAAATAAAAAGTGTACTGGATTCACCTTCAGAAAGCAGAATAGTATATCTTAATTTCATGCATAAAGGTTATAATTTTGTGATTATATAATGGTTTTCATTATTAAGAAAGACTATATTTTTACCTTGATGAATTATAATTTATTTCAACTCTGCATTTAATTAAAATAACTGAAGCCACCTTGTAAGAAAACCATGGCCCATGTACATTGTATATTCTATAGAATTGATAAGTTTATACTCCTAGTTTAATTACTATCCTTTTTTCTCTTAGAGAAAGTTATTTTGGGCAAGTAATTGTAAATCTGAGAGCTATTTATAATGCATGATTTCTTCAAGGGCACTAACGTGGAAAAATAAAGTAAAATTTTTTAAAAAACAGTATAGTAAGAAGAATCCTTATATTGATTATGCACAAACATTTTCACAGATTTCTTGAACTTAGCCATGATGCTTCTAGCCTTTATTTTATTTTTTTCTGAATGCATACTTTATCTCTCTTATACTATTAAATATGAAGAAAACATGCTTTGCATTTTTATGCTCAAGTTAATTAATTATTCAATACATGTATTTCATTGTATCACTAAGTCTCAGGCATGTAGTATTCTAAATTCTGGGATTACCATAATGAACCTTTAGAAAATATTTGACTTTTATGAAGCTTATGATCAAACTAAGGGAAATAAACAGTTCATAAGCAAATAAACAAATAATTTAATGAATAAGCAAGCTAATATAACATATGAAACAACAGCTGTGACTGTTGGAGTTATTATATAAAATGGATGGTTAGATTGTATGAGGAACAGCAAGAGGAAAGTGGACCAAACCAAAGTCAGAGCAAATCAAGTACAAAACTTCTTTTGCAAAAATGAGCCTGAATAATTCTACAATTATATGAATTCTATGAATAAGAAGAACAGAAAAAATATTTTTAATAGGTAGGTATTATATGAAGAATATCCTGGGTAAGTACACTGGCTTTGCACTTTACAAAAGCCTGTGGGAGGCTTTTGTATTGAAACTTCCATCCACTTGCCAATTCTACAATATGAGTCTTGGCAATAAAACTTCAAGAATGAATTTATTGCAGTTGAATCCTAAAGAAAGGAAATGCCAAAGAATGTTCAAACTACCGCACAATTCCACTCATCTCACTAGCTAGCAAAGTGATATTCAAGATTCTCCAAGCCAGATTTCAACAGTTCATGAATCATGAACTTCCAGATGTTCAAGTTGGATTTAGAAAAACAGAGGAACCAGAGATCAAATTGCCAACATTCATTAGATCGTAGAAAAAGAAAGAGAATTGAGAAAAAAATCTACTTCTGCTTTATCGATTACATCAAATACTTTGACTATGTGGATCACAACAAACTGTGGCATATTTTTAAAGAGATGGGAATTCTGGACCACCTGATCTGCCTCCTGAGAAATTTGTATGCATGTCAAGAAGCAACAGTTAGAACCTGACATGAAATAATGGGCTAGATCCAAATTGGGAAAGGAGTGCATCAAGGCTATATCTTGTCACCCTATTTATTTAACTTATATGCAGAGTACATCATGCAAAATGCCATCTGGATGAAGCACAAGCTGGAATTAATATTTCTGGGAAAATTATCAACAACCTTAGATCCACAGATGACACTGCCCTTATGGCAGAAAGCAAAGAACTAAAGAGCCTCTTGATGAAAGTGAAAGAAGGAAGTGAAGAAGTGCCTTAAAACTCAACAATCAAAAAACTAAGATCATCGCATCTGATCCTATCACTTTATGGTGAATAGATGGGGAAGCAATGGAAACAGTGACAAACTTTATTTTCTTGGGCTCCAAAATCACTGCAGATGGTGACTCCAGCCATGAAATTAGAAGACGCTTACTCCTTGGAAGAAAAGCTATGACCATCCTAGACAGCAAATTAAAAAGCAAAGACATTACTTTGCCAACAAAGGTCCATCTAATTAAAGCTATGGTTTCCCTGTGTGGATGTGAGAGTTGGACTATAAAGAAAGCTGAGCCCCAAATAATTAATGTTTTTGAACTTTGGTTTTGGAGAAGACTCTTGAGTATCCCTTAAACTGCCAGGAGGTTAAACCAGTCAATCCTAAATGAAACCAACCCTGAATATTCATTGGAAGGACTGATGCTGAAGCTGAAACTTCAATACTTTGACTACCTGATGTGAAGAGCTGACTCATTGGAAAGGATCCTGATCCTGGGAAAGACTGAATGCAGGAGGAGGACAGAGAATGAGAAGGCTGGGTGACATCACCATTTTGCATGATGTGATGGCATCACATCATCATCATGGACATAAGTTTGAGCAAGCTCCTGGAGTTGATAATGGACAGAGAAGCCTGGTGTGCTGCAGTCTATGGGGTCAAAAAGAGTCGGACACAAATTGAACGGATAGAACTTAACACACACTAATAGGGTAAATAAAGCAACATAGAAATATGAAACTTCTCTGTATTTAAATATAATTTGAAGCAGTTAGAAAATGGTATTTATCCCATAAATTCCTTGCCCTTCTCCTGGATCTCCTTTACTTATCCTTTATGACTCTGTTTAATTCTTGGTGTATGGCTGAGTCTAATCTGAAACTGCAGGGAGGATGTGTGCTTAATAGAAATTCTTGACATTACATTCACTCATTCTGTTCAGTAGCAAATAAGAAAAAGTTACATTGTATCATAATGCAAATTCAATTCCTGTCTCTTGGGTTGTTTATCCAAGACCTATTGGCATACCACTGAGAGCCCCAGACATTTTTGCTTCTTTATTTGAATTGTTACTTCCCATGCAAAAGCATTTGAGGGAATCTCTGGTTTTCATAATATTAACTTTTGTTACTTTGTTTTCCTAATCTCACTTCTATTCAGTATTAAAAAGTTCTAACAGTAGCACAATTATTTTTAATATGGGTCAGACTAAGGGGGAAAGGCTTTTCCAGGTGGCTTCAGTGATAAAGAATCCTCCTGCCAATGCAAGACACACAAGAGACATGGGTTTGATCCCTGGGTCAAGAAGATCCCCTGGAGAAGGAAATAAAACCGCACTACAATATTCTTGCCTAGAAAATTCCATGGGTAGAGGAGCTACAGTCCATGGAGTCACAAAGAGTCGGACATGACTGAGTGCCTGAGAACAGCAGCAAGCTGAGTAAGTGCACACGATGAAGTGAAGAAATGTGAAGGTGAAGGGAGAAGTCTTCTTGATTGTTTCATAAGTGAAGGATGTTCCCACCATTCTGGTGCATGCTGGGACCTGGGACCTGGAATTTAGGTCTCTTTGCTACAATGCTTCACCTGGACAAACATTTCCTAGAGCAACAAAATACAGTGAAATCATAGTGAAGTCGCTCAGTTGTGTCCGACTCTTTGCGACCCTGTGGACTGTAGCCTACCAGGCTTCTCTGTCCATGGGATTCTCTAGGCAAGAATACTGGAGTGGGTTACCATTTCCTTCTCCAGGGGATCTTCCCGACCCAGGGATCAAACCCGGGTCTCCCGTACTGGAGGCAGACACTTTAACTTCTGAGCCACCAGGGAAGCCCAATGAAACCATAAGGGACTGAAAATAACTCAAGGCATGTGCAACTGGGGCAAATTATAGACCACAAGATACAAAACAACCAAAAACCCACTGCCACTTCTAAAGAACCAGAGCCAGGAGCAAAAACAGGGTTTAAGGGTGTTGGGAACAAAAACAGGTTACTATGAATACTCCCTGCATATACCACCACCAGCCAATCCACTAAGCCACCTCTCCAGCCCAAACCCTAACCCACCCCACCCCATATAGGGAACCAGCTCTCCAGTGCCCTGCCTAAGGGAGTGAGGCCAGGAAACCGTTACTTGGTTTTGGTCTCCTCTGAGGCAGCAAGGGTCCCAAAATGGTCTTGCCTGAATTTCCTGTCTGATGTTTTACCAACCTCTAAGGATTAAGGAAGACCATAAACTATGGTCAGTAACAATTTCTGTTCTACATGGATCAGGCCATTAGCCAGTGCAATCACCCACTAACAATACACACTGAGAGGAATGTCGGATGGAGAAAAATGAAGCATTCTGTACTTTGGACATTGCCCCTAGATAGTTAAGTATATCTAAGGAATAATTTGAACAAACCTAGATTCTTGCATCTTCCCATATGTGGGGAGAGGGCAAATTAGTGGTTGTGTGATTTCTTTCAGTCAATACTTTTCTCAATCATCTGCTCTTTTCCCAACAATGCTCTGGTGTCAATGAATATAATGAGAAAGGAGTAAAAGACAAAGAACTTTCCTAAAACTTAGCTAGGCAATAGACTATACTAAGGCAACACAGTGTGAATGCAAAGAGACTGCATTTATTACAGTTTCACTTCTTTTACTCATATATTTCCCTATCCTGTCTAAAATTTGTAAAACCTTCTTCTAACTTTCTAAATACTTAACATTAAAAATTACTTGAAATAAAAGACTGAGCTTTGTTCACCAATACAGTTCTTTTTCTAAACAACATTTCTGGAGCATCAGATACACTCGACAATGTTTGTTGAATTAATGAATTAAATTTTTCATAAGCTGCAGTTCACAGGAGTAAAATTCTGTACAGAAATGTATTTAGATTGGTTCATTTATTTTTCTAGGTAGATCACCAGTCAGACTATTTTCTATCTTGGGTTTAAGTTTAAGACTATTTTCAATCTTGATTTCTTTGCAGCTTAGTGAATGCAGTGGGGAGAATGGTGGTAACAAGAGTTACATGCATAATCATGTAGTGACTTACACTGGAGGAAAGCTGTGAATATAATAGCATTCATAAGCAAGAAAATCTAGGCACATTCTGCATATAGTATTTTAATACAAGAAACAGGAAAAGTCTAGAGTCCAGAATTTCAGAACTATTCTTGGTGCTCAAAGGTGAAGGTTGTTGGCAGAGTTTAAGAAATGCCTGAATCATCATGTAATTTGTCCCACTCGGGGAAGGAGATAAGAAAAAGGCATGTGTAATTTGGCATAAACTAGTGTTAATTCTTTGCAAAACTGAGACATTTTAGTCTTTGCTTGAACAACTGCAGAAACATTGTATAAGTTATTAAAAGGATAAGAAAGACCATCATCACCAATAATGCATCCTTTAGTAGTGTTACTAAGTCCAAGGTCCTGCTTCTCATTCTCAAAAGCCATTAAAGAGACCAGATTGGTGGAAAGGTAAGTTTGCTTTATTTTGGATACTGCCAAGCGAGGTGGGGGTCACAGAGATGGTATATGTCTATTCAAAGGCCAATTCCCTGACTGGCATCCAGGGGACAAGAGTTTTTACAGACAAAGAGAAGGAACCATATGCAGAAACAGCATAGTCATTTCTGATAGTCATCTTGAAATTGATCTTCCATGGTCTGACCATTATCATCTTGATTGTTCTGAGTACAGTTAATCTTCAGTTCCAAGCTCAAACAAGTTTGTTTCCATTTCCATGAGGCTAATTCTCAAAACTGTGGCTGCTTATGTTGTGGTTACAATTTGGTCATCATGTGGTTAACTTTTTTCCAATTCAGTGGAGGTTTCAGTGTCTACAAGACAGTTCACAGGATATGGTTCAGAATGTTATCTACAGCCCTTGAGAAGGAACCATAGAATCTGTTTCAATAGCTCTTGTAAGATGATCTTTATTTTAGAATCTTTAAAGATGCAACTTCTGTTGCTCCCATTTCTATTATTTACATGACATGAAATGAATGTTTTTCTCTTTCACCCTACAATGCACCAACTTTGAGTTCTTTTCTCACTAGAATCAGACTTACTATGCTTCCAGTATTCTTTATGTAGCATATTTTCAAGCTATATCACCATCTTCCTTTGTCAATAGGTTATTTAAATATAATGTTCTTAGTATATTGGATAAGATAATTTGATTTACATAATCCCATAATACATTGAGTTGGCCAAAAGGTTTGTTTGTTTCCTATAATGTATGAAAAATCCTAAAGAACTTTGTGGCTAACACTATATATATATAAATCAATTAATTGCACATGACACTACTGAATGGACTTTGTTATGTCAGGGATCCAATTATGTATTTTCTGTTTTAAGATGTAGTTTATCTTTTCATCAAATCTTACTGTAACATTGAAATATGTAGAATAATATGGATGCTTTGTGAAGTCCTGGTTCTAATCATGTCTAGAAAAATTTTGTCATATAACCTTTTATTTTGTTGAGAGTGATTTGTATAATTCGGATTTCAGTTTGGAATAGATGTGATTGTCCCAAGTTTCTTTTTGTACTGACTTTAATTGCAATGAGCATAAATTTTAATGGTGAGGTTGCCTATGAAAAAAATTTTCTTCCCTGTGTTTATAGGGAAGCAAAGAATCTGTCCTTTGATGCAGGAGCCACAGGACACTCAGGTTTGATCCCTGGGTTGGGAAGTTCCCCTGGAGAAAAGCATGGCAACCCACTCTAGTATTCCTGCCTGGAGAATCCCATAGACAGAGGAGCCTGGTGGAATACAGTCCATAGGGTCACAGAGAGTCGGATATGACTGAAGCAACTTAGCATATTTGCACATAGTAAGAAAAACAATGCCATTTAAAAATTCTTTTCAAATTCTTCAATCATTATCAGAGATAATTTACTGCCTATCAAAAGTAACTCTTTTATCCTGGGCTTTGCAATACTTTCTTGAATTCACAATCTCTTCAGGGAAACTGACTCATCCATTCATCAGTTAATTCTTATATCACAGATGTTTTTAGGCAAGAATAGCAATAAACTGTGCAATCTCTCTCCTCCTGTGGAATTTATGTTCTAAAGGGAGAATCAAAGACTAAACAAATAAATAATATTTGTTCAGGAATAAATAAAACAGCTTTAATATCTTTCTTAACACACTCAAGAAAGGGGAAGGGAACTGGAAATTAGAAAGATAGGTTAATGAAGGTTTCTCAGGGAGGGTGACATTTAAGCAGATACAGGAAGCACATGTAGGAACTAGTCACAAAAGAGCCAGCAGAACAGTGCTGAGATCATTAATATCAAGATGTGAAGGTGGGAGAAAATTCCCTAAGGATATTGGTTCAGGTCATTCCTATCCTTTGAGTGATTAGAATGAGGGAGCTTCTTAATCAGCCCTTTAAAATGGGCCAATTGGCTAAACTGTGTTGGTTCTGCTATAATATCCCATAAGATATTGTTAGTCTTCAGAATAAGTACATATAGGGACAGGGATTCATCTTGGTGAAAACCTCCCTCCTGTTCCAAACTCTTCAAACAGAAGCCAAGTAAAATATCTGCCATAGAAAAGAAGAACTTCATGCATCTCATGAATTATCTCACATCATAATTCATTACTAAGTTAAATCAAATTTTCCTGGTCACATATTTTTAACTGTTTCATACATTCCATAAATACTATTAAATTTATTTAAAAAAATTAAAAACCGGTAGGTGTAGACCCATTCATTCCTTCCTCAAGCTCTGTCAAAGGATCACCACTCTTAGACACATCTTGCAAGTTGTCGCCAGTACTAATTTATCCAGTGCTTAAGATGTAATTTTTATGTTGCTTTTTAAAATTTTATTTTAACTTATTTTCTCAACTATTTTAGTTAGTTGCATGTTTCACTTCTTGGACAGGGTAATTCATCCACAGTTGTAATCTCAAGAGCACTCTTAAGAACCTCAAGTTGAGTACCAGGTTTGCTACACACACCCTCTCTCTCTCTCTAGGGCTTATCATCTGATACACCTTTTAAAAACATCAAAAAAAAAAAAATCCTCATCTACTCTTATGGATCTTCCAGGGATCAGTAAATGAACTTTATCCCTTCCAAGTCAAATTAGCAACATTCTGTATCCATTTGCAACCACTGTCTGCCCCACATATGATACATGTAAGAAAATTCACTACCAATCCTGTTGACTCCCTTGTCGTGGTTCCCCTAGATTCTATAGCGTATCTTATTTCTCTAGAAATCCTCAAGTACTGCTGAAACAAATAAAGGAATACACTTTGGAGAGGCATCAACATAGATAAAGAGGGAGATTTGTGGATATGAGATAAAAATAGATGGCCCCGCGCGCTGGACAACTGGTGCTTATCAACTGGAGTAATATTCTTTTACCCATTCACACTCTAAGGACAAAGCTGGTGACAGAATCTTAGCTCTGTTGAAGTAAAAAGATAAGATGACTGCTCCTGAGGTCAAGGAAAACTTTCCTGTCTGCACAAGTGCAGGAAGAGTCCTTGAGGGTCAATAAAGGAGGTGGCTTTTTTGGCCACCTTATTATAGTGGGCCCATAATAATTGTATATATACATCCACATGCAATGGGATCCCTCTTAGCAAAAATCTGCACTTGCATGTTGAGGAGTGTCTTAGGAACAGTCAGGTGTGAAAAAAAAAAAAAAGGTAGCTTGTCAAAGGTAAACAAAGTCCTGGAAGGACTGTCCTATATAAGTGATTTAAATCACCTCTTTACTGCTCTCCTCCCCCATATACTTTTTTTCCAGGTGTGTCTTTCCATTTTGCTTCAGTCTTAAATAAACAAACTGTTTTTCTGTGCGCTCTCCCAGTGTGTCATGCTGAATCTCTAATAATAAACTTTGTATCTATTCTCAAAGCATTTGCCTCATTTAAACAAATTTGCTTTCAATAGGGGTAATAGTCAGGAAAATGTTGCTTCTAGCCTATAATCCTTGGTGGTTTAGTAGGCAGAAGTCCTGGTTTTTATCCAGGCTACACAAGTTCAATTCCTGCCTAGGGGAATAAGGTCTCTTTTTATCAGGATCACTCATTACTGTTTCTCCAAGATTAGATGCAGTCATCTACAAGATTTTCTCAGTTAGCAAAGAAGAGGGTACCTATTGTTAATTGGGTATTTTGAGTTTGGTTCATGTTACAGAGCTACTTACTGTATTTTCAACTGTTGAAAAATGCCATATTATAGAGCGCCAGAACTGTTTGAGATAGATAGATAGATAGATAGATTTTTTTTTTTTTTTTTTTTGCATAAGAAACTCCCTCTCTTTTCTGTCCACAGAGAGTGTTAATGTATGTCCCAGCAGGTTCACGGGCTATAGTAATCCCCAAAGCAGATGTTTTTTTCATGATGAATATTTTCCTTCAGAGAAACTAAACATGTATTCCCTCTCATAATTGCCTATAGAACACACAATTTTTTTTTTAGACTCACATTAGTGTTCACAATTGTCATCTATCTAATTTTAGAAATGTCCCTAAATTCCTCATATCCTTAAAGTTTCTCTAATGAACAAAGGCTATTTTTAACAAATATAGTGAAATCTGCAACCATTTCTCTGAATCTCCTGCTTTGGACTTATTCTTGTCAGATCTGATTGCATGCTAAGAAGACATGTTAGAATTCAACTTCTTTTTTCTTCTCAGGTGTTATATTCACAGAGACCTGGGAAAATATTGAAAGCTAAAGAACAAAGTCAGTTCATGTAATTCATGAAATCTTAACTTACTTTTGAAGTTCAGTGACTCCATAAGAAAAGGTAAAAAGCACTATTTTAAATCAATCTCAATAGTGTAGGTGTTAACCAAATTGTATATAAAGCATAGAAACCCTTCTCTCCTGATTACCTGAGGGAGGGAGAAAAATAATTGAGGTTTCTTATTCCCAGATCACATGCTCTATTTGATGTTTATAACACATAGCACTCCAGGAAAATTACTCAATATTTTAAATTTCTGCTTTCAAGGTTGGCATCTCATTTTTAATATTTGTCTTCCTCAGATGCACAAGTGGACTCTTGGTTCCCCCTTAAACACATAAATTCTATAAATAACAATAAATACATTGATATCTGGGTATTTACAATTTTCTAAAATTAAGTAACTCAGCTTTCTTTGTGATTCAACAGAAAAGAAACCACTTATAATGTAGAAGACACAGGACATGAGGGTTCACGATCCCTGGTTCGGGATGATCCACTAGAGGAGACCATGGCAGCATACTCCAGTATTCTTGCTGGGAAAATCCCATGGATTTAGGAGCCTGGCAGGTTACAGTCCATAGGGCTTTGAAGAATCAGACATGACTGAAGCAACTGAGCAACCATAATTAAATAATCATCAAAAGAAAAATATGAAAAATAATAGTTTACTCATATCTACAAAATTTAATTTTATTTTAGTAGCAGTGTATGCTAACTTAGTATTAACTATCTACGAGTCACATTTTTATCTGTTTGACAATGTCTTAATAGATGTTGTGTGTACCTTCCATTAGCTTAAAGTCACTCTAAAAGTTGATTCTTATGATTAATATATATAAATGCTGCAATGTGTAATATTGATAAGAATACTGAATAAGACCTAGAACAAAATCTAGCAGAATACTCCAGAAAGTGCCTCAGACTGAAGCTTCCTTGGTTAGGAAAAGAACTTGCGTGCTTTTAAAAGATGGCTGATGTACATATTTTTTGCATTTCACTTGATATATAATTTCAGCTACAAGTTATAAAACTAGAGTTAGTATTAGATTCAGGCATGCAAAAGGACCTATTATTATAAAGCAGGAAATTATTTACTCTATCCTATCTTTGCAAAGCAGAAGCAGTGCTCTACAAAAAACAACAAGAACTTTTATCATTTGCATAAAGTCTTCCAGAATTGTATTACAGATACAACCCAACTAGCTTATAAGCAACTGGAAAGAAAGAGATATGCTTGTTTTCTATGCCCTTCTTACCTTGAACTACTAGTCCCAAATATCTAACAAAATAGGCTGTTTTAGTTGTAGGATAAAATAGAACTGCATTTCTTTGGAAATATAAATTTTCATTATACTTATGATTGTCTGTTCTTTTCATAAGATCCAGGCTTCCCAATCTTGCCATCTGCAAAATAGTGAAAGCAGGTTATTCAGGACTTTACCAAATGGAACTTTATTGATTAACATTTCCTTCCTCTGAAGTAATATTGCAATGTTAACTCTTGTTCTGAGCAGTAAGCGTATGCCTGCACTAGATTGTAAAGGCCCTCAAGTATCATAAAAATAATGTCAAGTTTCTGCCCATGTTTGAAATACATGGTAGCTTCCTATTCAATAGCCAATTAAATAATAAAAATAGCTAATTTGCTGACAATTTTAAGAAAAATAAAATAAGCAGTTTTTTCTTTGTGACTCTTTTATACTCAGTCTTGTGGACAGTCATGCAGAACTGCAGTGTTCTTCTAACAGATTCCACTATCTCTCCCATTTATCTTCCATACCACTTGAGGTTTATATTATGCAACAGTAACCCATTATGTACATCAGCCACAGGGAAATCTTTTCTAGCTTCTTAGACCTGTGGCTTGAAGTCCATGATACTGGTAGTTTAATTGCTGTTGTTCAGTAGTCAAGTCATGTGCAACTCTTTGTGACCCTGTGGACTGCAGGATGCTAGGCTTCACTGTCCCTTCACTATCTCCTGCAGTTTGCTCAAACTCATGTTCACTGAGTCAGTGATACCATCCAACCATCTCATCCTTTGTCACCCTCTTCTCCTCTTGCCCTCAGTCTTTCTCAACATCAGAGCCTTTTCCACTAATGCTGAAGCTGAAGCTCCAATACTTTGTCCACCTGATACTTTTCACATCAGTACTGGAGCTTCCAATTAAGCACAAGTCTTTCCAATGAATATTCAGGGTTTATTTCTTTTAGGATTGACTGTTTTGATCTCCTTGCAGTCCAATGGACTCTCAAGAGTCTTCTCCAGCACCACAGTTTGAAAACATCAATTTTTTGGTGCCCAATCTTTATAATAGTCCAACTCTCACATTCACACGACTACTGGAAAAACTATAGCAAACCTTTGCTGACAAAGTGATGTCTCTGCTTTAATTAAGACACCAAAATAAAATGATAGTATAATGCACTAGGCTTAGAACTCACAACCCCATTGCCATGGCTCCTCAAAACAACAAAATCCTATTAAATACATTTTTCATTGGATTGTTACCCAGATTGTCACTTTTACAAATTTAAAACCATATTTTCTTACTGATAAATGTAGGCCACTGATTGATAATTCATATTTCATGTCTCTTGAGTCATATTGTATTTACCATTGCTTCATTTGATACATAAACTACATTAAATTTTATTATTCCATTTATTCTGGACATGCTGGTGAGAGTGACAGTGCAGAACAATAAAAGTGCACTTAGTGAATATTTTCCAAGATGTTGAGAACATCCAGATTCTACCACAAACAAGTTTAGTGATCTAAATGAATGTTATATGTCACTTGATAATAATATGACATAGAATAATAATCAAATTTCTGAATGAGGTCAGTAAAGAACAATGCTTCTTTACTGAAGAAGACAGTAACATTGGTATGTATGCTGCTCCTATTTCCTACAATGTTTTAGTCATTTGGTTTAAGTCTCTACTGCTCATAAGAAATAGGAATATATACTTAAGCTCACTCAATTAAAGAGGTTTGCACTCAATTAAAGTGCAGATGCAAAAATAGAATCTTATGGGGATACAATAGACAATATACAAACTGAAATGTCAGACAACATGAGCTCTCATTTCTCAGCACTGAATGATGTCTTGTCCATATTTTTCTACAAATCTGAAGTTTCTACTCTCACAACAACTAACTTCTTTATGACTTATATTTGCATATGATCACCATGATTTGAAGTTTCCAAGTGGCTCAGTAGGGAAATACACATCTGCCAATGCAGAAGATGCAGTAGAGGTGTGTTCAATCCCTGTGTCAGGAAGATCCCCTGGAGTAGGCAATGGCAACTTGTACCAGTATTCATGCCTGGAAAATATTATGGAGAGAGGAACCTGGTAGGCTGGCTACGGTCTATGGGATCACAAAGAGTCAGACACGACTGAGCACACACACACATACACACACATATGCACACACACAACCATGACTTGTTTGACTGTTAAATTTACAAAACTTTTAGTTACATTTCTCATGTTATCCAGCAGTCTCTCAACATCCTAAACTTAATCTTGAAACAAGAATTGGATTGAACAGATTTATCACTTTTTAAATTCTGAGCATTAAGTCATTGACGGGCATATAGACGATTTCTTTGAGTTAGTTGCCCAGTTCTTTTGTAATAAATCATGTTTTTCTGGTATGCAAAATGATATTTCCATCTCAGAGGCTATAGGCTTGCAAATCTTATACTAATTGAGAATGGAGAGTGTAGGCATCCAAGAACAGGTGTCACACTATTTATGTCAAAATATAATTCTTAAAGTAAAAAAGAGAGGACCATGATAAACCAAGAAAGTAAATAAAAATTATAACGCACAGGAGTCTGTAATTAAATGATATGAAAATTTTAATAAAAAATGTATTTAGAATAACTTAGAATTTTAGGTTTGTATAAATGTAAATGATTATGTCATTTGTTGAATTAAAGAATGTAGAGAGAAAAATAAATTTAGGGAATGAATTAAGGAATGATGTTGAGTTCAGTATTTACAGTTGACTTTTAATGATGGCAGAATACTAAAGTAAAGATATTTAACTAGCAGTTGTATATAACATACTTACGTGCTTAGACACTCAGTCATGTCTGACTACACCTGGGCTAAATCAACTTGTCTGTGAGAGAGAGATTAAAACCTGTGTAATTAAAAATAAGTGTATTCTGCATAATTTTAGATACTGAAGAGTATAGATATCTAAGAAAAGATCCTAGGACAACTAGTTTTTAAGAAGTTGTTAGAAGACTAGAACATCAAAAAGAATATTAAGAATAAATGACAAGAGCTAGGCAGACGAATAAAAAATAATATATTAAAGCTGCATATAATATTTAAGATTACTTATGGTGAAACAGTGGAAACAGTGGCAGACTTTATTTTGGGGGTTCCAAAATCATTTCAGATGGTGACTGCAGCCATGAAATAAAAAGACGCTTACTCCTTGGAAGGAAAGTTATGACCAACCTAGACAGCATATTAAAAAGCAGAGGTGTTACTTTGTCAACAAAGGTCAACCTAGTCAAGGTTATGGTTTTTCCAGTGGTCATGTATGGATGTGAGAGTTGGACTATAAAGAAAGCTGAGTGACGAAGAATTGATGATTTTGAACTGTGGTGTTGGAGAAGACTCTTGAGAGTCCCTTGGACTGCAAGGAGATCCAACCAATACGTCCTAAAAGAGATCAGTCCTGAATGTTCATTGGAAGGATTGATGTTGAAGCTGAAACTCCAGTACTTTGGCCACCTGACGTGAAGACCTGACTCACTGGGAAAGACCTTGATGCTGGGAAAGATTGAAGGTGAGAGGAGAAGGGGACGACGGAGGATAAGATGGTTGGATGGCATCACTGGCTTAATGGAGATGAGTTTGAGTAAACTCTGGAAGTTGGTGATGGACAGGGAGGCCTGGAGTGCTGCAGTCCATGGGGTCGCAAAGAGTCAGACATGACTGAGATACTGAACTGAACCGATGGTTGCAAAAATAAGAAGCATCAAAATAACAATGTCTTTTAAATAATGTAAGTCCATTTCATAAATATTTCTAGAACTTTCAGTTCAGACAGTTTAGGACTGGTTAACATGGCAGCTCTATAAAATGTGCAAAGTCTAGGCTCTTCCAGATCTTTCCTGATGTGTGGCAGTTATCCTCACAGTACAAAATTATTTCTTGATATCCAGTGATGGCATTCATTTCCCATAAATCTCTGTTTGCAGAAAGTAAATAAAACCCAAGTATTCTACAGATTGCAGTTAAAATCAATCATATCCACTCTTTTTGCTTCCATTTGAACACAGAAAAGAGATTAGAACTTTGCTTGTCCAAATTAGAATGACTCTTCTCTGGTATCCACATTCTATCAGCAGGAGTTAATATAAATCTCAAGAAATCCATGTCCTCCAAGTTCCTACCTCAAGAAGATAGGATCATGTCTTTATTAACAGAATGTATGATCTTGAAGTCTGTTTTCTGTGATATAACTAGTACAACTTGAGCTTTCTTATCATCATTTTGAGAGATGAAGAAACACTTCTAATAATTTAGGTCTTCCTGGCTAGAAATCCAATCAAAATGCCTGATCAAAGAAAAAGCATGTGAACATTATTGGAACTTAGAAAATCTAGGAAATAAATTATAAAATAATAAGTAGATGATTTGATGACTTGCTGCCAAGGTCAGTGTATTCCCAAGAATTATAGCAAAATAAAGAATGAAAAAGAATATTGGGTTAGATGAAAGATACCTCAGTATACAGAAAGGGAGCCCTTGAATAATGAATAAAATCATAATAAAGGATAAAATCTATGTTAACTATATATGGTATAGTTAGTTAAGTCACTCAGTCATGTCCAACTCTTTGCAACCCCATGGACTGTAGCCCACCAGGCTCCTCTGTCCATGGGATTCACCAGTCAAGAAAACTGGAGTGTGTTACCATTTCCATCTCCAGGGGATCTTCCAAACTCAAGGATCAAACTCAGGTCTCCTGCATTAGAGGCAGATTCTTTAACCTCCAAGCCACAATATACAGTATAACTTAAGTTTAATAAAATAATTAAGAAATGAAGAATTCTAATTTAGAATATAGAAGGGAGAAGAAGAAGATTCTGTGTCCAGTTGCCATAGGATAGAATTTTGTTTTGAAGTAGGAAGAAGGCATGTGGTGTTTTAGGTTGGTCAATGTGGAATAAAGAAAATTATTTCAAGAGTAAGATAAATGTATGAGGCAAAATGAGTCAAGTACAAATAAAAGCTGAACGCAATAGAGCGAGGATAAAGACACAGATAACAACCAGGTAATATAAAACATTACCTGAATGTCAGTTCTCTAGAGAAAAATCAGAAACTCCCTGTGTTCAAGGTATCTAGGAAAAACAGTGTGGAAGCCTACCCTCCAAAAAATATTTTAATGAGTGTGAACTTCAACTTCAAGTGAAGAAATGGCAGAAAAATTTCCAAAACATTGTACTTCATGAAACACACTATATTGGCTGAAGGTGGCACATTGGTTTGTAAAGCAACTCAAGATTGAACTTTTACATTTTAATATAAATATTGATCTATCTTGAGTTGGCAAATATGTTATTCTTCACATGAATTAAGTTCTCTTTTTCACCATCAAATAGAGGAGCCTAGGGGCCTACATGGAGTCTCAGAGTAGAACACACCTGAGTGACTAAGCACATATGCATGCAACCACTACTTATCCTTCCAGTAACAACCAAAAACCACCTTTTATGAGATCTTTCCAGATCTTACTCATCGTGGATGATTATTAGTTCATTTTCTCTTCCCGTGGTCCTGTTAAACTTTTTAACTTATTCTCACATCATAGGTTCCCAAAGAGAGTAATCTTACCTTATTTATTATTGTTATCTCAAGTGTCAGGTGGCAAATGTTGAATCCTGGAATGTGAAGTCAAGTGGGCCTTAGAAAGCATCACTACGAACAAAGCTAGTGAAGGTGATGGAATTCCAGTGGAGCTATTTCAAATCCTAAAGGATGATGCTGTGAAAGTGCTACACTCAATATGTCAGCAAATTTGGAAAACTCAGCAGTGTCCACAGGACTGGAAAAAGTCAGTTTTCATTCCAATCTCAAAGAAAGGCAATGTCAAAAAATGCTCAAACTACCACAAAATTGCACTCAACTCACATGCTAGTAAAGTAATGCTCAAAATTTTCCATGCCAGGCTTCAGCAATATGTTAACTGTGAACTTCCAGATGTTCAAGCTGGTTTTAGAAAAGGCAGAGGAACCAGAGATCAAATCGCCAATATTTGCTGGATCATTGAAAAAGCAAGAGAGTTCCAGAACACCTTTTTCTACTTTACTGATTCTGCAGAAGACTTGGACTGTGTGTATCACAATAAAGCGTGGAAAATTCTGAAAGAGTTGGGAATATCAGACCACTTGACCTGTCTCTTGAAAAACATGTATGCAGGTCAGGAAGCAACAGTTAGAACTGGACATGGAACAACAGACTGGTTCCAAATAGGAAAAGGAGTATATCAAGGCTGTATATTGTCACCCTGCTTATTTAACTTATATGCAGAGTACATCATGAGAAATGCTGGGCTGGATGAAGCATAAGCTGGAATCAAGATCTCCGGGAGAAATATCAATAACCTCAGCTAGGCAGATGACACCACCCTTATGGCAGAAAGTGAAGAAGAATTAAAAACCCTCTTGATGAAAGTGAAAGAGGAGAGTGAAAAAGATGGCTTAAAGCTCAACATTCAGAAGACGAAGGTCATGGCATCAATCATGGCATGGGATTATGGTCCCATCACTTCATGGGAAATAGATAGGGAAACAGTGGAAACAGTGGCTCACTTTATTTTTATGTGCTCCAAAATCTATGCAGATGGTGATTACAACCATGAAATTAAAAGTTGCTTACTCCTTGGAAGGAAACAACCTAGACAGCTCATTGAAAAGCAGAGACAGTACTTTATCAACAAAGGTCTGTCTAGTCAAGGTTATGGTTTTTCCAGTGGTCATGTATGTTGAATATAAAGTTGGACTATAAAGAAAGCTGAGTGCCCAAAAATCGATGCTTTCGATCTGTGGTGCTGGAGAAGACTCTTGAGACTTCCTTGGACTGCAAGGATATCCAACCAGTCTATCCTAAAGGAGATCAGTCCTGGGTGTTCCTTTTGAAGGACTGTTATTAAAGCTGAATCTCCAATACTTCGGCCACCTGATGCGAAGAGCTGACTCATTTGAAAATACCCTGATGCTGGAAAAGATTGAGGGAAGGAGGAGAAGGGACGACAGAGGATGAGATGGTTGGATGGCCTCACCAACTCAATGGACATGGGTTTGGGTGAACTCCGGCAGTTGGTGATGGACAGGGAGGCCTGGCGTGCTGTGGTTCATGGGGTCACAAAGAGTTGGACATGACTGACTGACTGAACTGAATTGAACTGAATGTTGAGTAAGGGATCTGAATTTCAATCTTATCTCTCTCACTGACACAGACAAGTTACTTCTGAGTTTCTGAATCTAAAAATTAGGTTACATCTGACTCATTTTTCTGTAAGTTTGGTCTATTATCTAGTTAGGAATGATGCAATAACTTATCAGCAACTGCAGATACCATTATAAACGTGCTGATTCAATGATGCTTGCTCAATTCCAGTGTTTATTACTTAAAGCAAAATAAGCTGAAGGCAGAACACAACTTCATTTGATATTTAAAAAGAAGAAATCTTTGAATGAGGATTATACAAAATTCTAGTGAAATAACCTCTGTCCTGAAATTGAAAGGAGGCATTGGGCTGTACTACATGGAAACACATCACATAAAAAATAAGAAAGCAATTCTGCAAAGCATCAGGCCTTTCTGATAAACTGTAAACTCCATTCATACTATGAGGTCTTAAGTCACCACCAGTGAACTAGCAATCCTCTGTGTGGCTGATTGTTTTCATATATACTGGACATGGTTCACTTGCCTTCTGCTTATTTATGAAAGCAACACATTACATGCCCTTTTATTGTAGCAGAGTTAAAAAAAAAAAATCTTAACAAATGGAAAGTTCCTGTGTAGAAGAGAGATATGCTGTTTCGTACTCAGTAGCTTCAGTTGTGTCTGTTTCTTAGGGACCCTTTGATCCTGTCAGACTCCTCTGTTCATGGAGATTCTCCAGGCAAGAATACTGGACTGTGTTGCTGTGCCCTCCTCCAGGGGATCTTTCCGACATGGGATCAAACCTACATCTCTTATAAGGAAGATATGAATGATTTAAACAAAATAAACTCTATTCTGAAATGTAATACATTGTATCCTATACCAACTCAATTTCTGGTTTAAGCCATGCTTCTTTGTTTGAGACACAGATGGAAGTCTAAAGGATATAAAGAATGGGATGTAGTTTGGCTCCCAAGAAACTCATGACCTACAGAGAGAGACAAATAAATCAACATATTATATTAATATCAACACAAAACACCATAGGATGTGTTTCTTGAAGTGAAAAAGGGAAATGCAACCCAATTTAGGACTATGGCAGAAAATTTCCAGGAGGATAATGATGAGCATAAGAGATACATCAAAATAGAGACTAGAAACGGCAGGTATAAAGGAAAAACCTAAACCTTTTGTGTAGGTTTTCTGTATAGGGAAAAGCCCAATTCTTCCTTACTATGTGTTTCTTCCCTATGGGTTTGTTTTACTATTATACTCACACTAAACATCTAACTTTTAACACTTCTGGTCACCAGATGTGTGAAGGTTCTTCATCACACCAAGCAGTTCTCTGTGATACCAGTTGCATGTCCTGAAATTTAACTCAATTCTTACATGCTCTACCCTGAGAAAGCATCAGATCCCATGAACTAAGGACTTAGTCTTACCAGACTTTCCTCTTTGTACCCCCCTAGCAATTCAGAAGTCAATCGCAAGCCCAGGTTATTATCTGTACTTCTCATCAGCCATCTGCAGTGAGAGGTTCCAGTAAGTCTCTCTTTGGGTTTACTTAATTTGCTAGAACATTTTCAAGGATCATGGAAACATATGTGTTTGTCAGTTTATTAAGAGATATGCTAAATGATAAAGGTGAATAATCAGATGAACTAATACAAAGGGCAAGATATGGCAGGATCCATAGCACAGGAACGTCTGTCCTTGTGTAATCAGAGCCATCCAGGATCCCATGCTGAATCAACTCATTAAAACAGAAGATTCTCCAAGTGTTCTTATCATTAGAGATTTATAAGGGCTTAAGGATCCTTGCAACAGGAACTGGGAGTAGAAACCAAAATATACAATTTCCATTATCTCACAGAAGATAATTCAGATTAAGTAAAAATAACCAATAATATGCTGATAACTTAATATTTGCTTTTGGTGTTCCAAAGCTTTAATATAACTTATCTAAACCAATCCTATTTCAATAGCAATATTTTGAAATAAGCATCATAATTATCCTTCTTCCAGAAACAGGCAATGAGAAATTGAATAACTTGCCTAAGATCACACAGCTAATGATCGTCATCGTCGTGAAGTCACTCAGTCATGTCCGACTCTTTGCGACCCCATGGACTGTAGCCTACCAGGCTACTCTGTCCACGGGATTTTCCAGGCAATAGTCCTGGAGTGGATTGCCATTTCCTTCTCCAACAGCTAAAATATATGATGATTTTTCAAATCCTTGCAATTTATTATATAGAAAAATAAATATAAAGTCAATCTTCTATCAATATGAACTCATCATTGGGTTGGGAAGATCTGCTCAAGAAGGAAAAAGTTACCCACACCAGTATCCTGGCCTGGAGAATTCCACAGACTGTATAGTTCATAGGGTCACGAAGAGTCAGACACAACTGAGTGACTTTCACTTTCACTACAAAACTCTTTCTTTAATGAAATAGTAACTAATTAGAGCATATGCCCTTCTTTCTCTCTTATATATCTGAAGAATCTTGGTCATCCAATAGAATGGTAAAATAGAAGAAGAGTTGAAATTCATTTTTACTTGCATGTAGACTCCTCACTCTCTTCAATACCACTAGGCTTTTATACATGATTTAATTTGTGTTTGTATGTATATCTGCTTAGAATATATACAGTCGGTGGTATCCCATTAATATGATAAAGAAAACTATTTTTTCATTTTTAAAATAAACATCTGCATATATGTTGACTATGTTCTTAAGCTTTTTAAAATAGAGATTAGTGTATTTCTCTCCCTTTCACATGTTTCTGTAAAATTTCTTACCTCATTTTGATAAAAATTCTATCATAAAATTTCAGTATATATTACCAAAATTCTCTTGTTCCTTTATTCTATTTTAAATAAAATGTATTCAGAGTTTTGAAAGTTATTTCTATAAAACAGAGCATTGTCTAAAATCTAGTTTATTTTTGCTAGCTACTTTGTTAAAGAGCTACCTAAAGTATGATTGTTTTTAATTGTTTTCTTCAATACACACTTTTTTTTCCATCAAAAATAAAACATGGACATTTTCTAGGCTAATTTTTTGACATTGCGCAATCAGAATTAATTGCAACTTTTAATTCAAGTCAATCATTACAACTCAATAAACAACTATTACTTTGACTTAAATTTCCCATTATCTCACAATTTGAGAATATGCCAGTCATTGAGAACAAAAAAGTAATTCAATCTTAAGTGAGAAAAGAGTATTGAGAAGCACTTGCTCATGAAGTGTCCCTTTAGTTTGTAAGGAAAGCATCAAACACAGGTTAAAATGATAAAATATCTGACATTACAATTATCATAGTAGTCTGAGATATATACATTTAGAGTAAATACTTTGTCTAGCCTAACTTTCTTTAGTATGATGTTCTTTGTTTTAAAGTCGAGCAGGCATATCTTGCATTGTAAAAACATAATTTTTACTTTTAATATAGATTACAATTTATTTGGTCTTCTTGTTCCTACTCCAGAATTCTTATATATGAATAATATAGATTTTCACACCCTTGAAATTAAAGCTACTTGACTATTTTAAGCATAACCATATTCCCACTTTCTCCATTCCTATTGCACATATAGATCAGAAATCTACTGCCATGACTAATCAACACAGTCAATGGAAGAAGAAAAAAATGAATGTTCTACTCATCATCTTTATAATAAAGTCTGGTATTTGTAGTTCTGCACATGTACTCCTTTTCTAACAACTTGAATGCCATTTATATCTCCATTTCATATGCTTAAATTCCTTATTTCCCCATATCTCAAGCAACCTCATTGACTCTGCTGCTGCTGCTGCTGCTGCTGCTGCTAAGTCACTTCAGTCCTCTCCGACTCTGTGTGACCCCATAGACAGCAGCCCACCAGGCTCCCCTCTCCCCTGGGATTCCAGGCAAAAACACTGGAATGGGTTGCCATTTCCTTCTCCAATGCATGAAGGTGAAAAGTGAAAGTAAAGTCGCTCAGCTGTGTCTGAATCTTTGAGACCCCATGCACTGTGGCTTACCAGGCTTCTCCGTTCATGGGATTTTCCAGGCAAGAGTACTGGAGTGGGTTTCCATTTTCTTCTCCACTCTCCTGTATATCCTAATTTATTTTCTATTAAATAGAGTGCCCCCTAAGGATATGCACTGAAAAGTATATAATTATGAAATGCACAGGATAGGATGCCGCCTACTCAATTTTGTTGTAGGTTCATTGAGAGAAACTGTTATCTTTTATTTCCATCTAAACTTCCAATATCCTGTTGTCACTTCCAGTTGCCATTATGAATTTTAATACCTTGTCTGCAAATATCATCCATTTACTTAATGCAATGCTACATTTTTGAAGAGAAAACATTTAGTTATTTGATGCTTAATGAAATAGTATCCATCTAATTCCAGTTTAGCTAGAAGCAATGTATATTTCAGGGATTATTTTTTGATACCATAAATATTTTAGAACATACAAGTAAAAGAAGATTGTAGTACTCTATGCTGCACGCATATCTCCAGATATCTTAGGCTTACAACTGTGACTGTAATACATTCCAGCATGCCAGACTCTGGCTCAGACAGTAAAGTATCTGCCTGCAAAGTGAGAGACCCTGGTTCAATCCCTGGGTTGGGAAGATCCCCTGAAGGAGGAAATGGTAACCCTCTCCCATATTCTTGCCTGGAGAATGCCATGGACAGAGGAGACTGGCAGACTAGAGTCTATGGGGTCACAAAGAGTCAGACAGGACTCAACGGATAACACTTTCACAATTTTTCACTTGTCAAACTATATCCTAAAGGGAAGTATTAAAAAAAAAGAAGAAGAAAGAAAACACACACACAAACATCTTAGTGTGCTTACATAAATTTTTTAATGCTAGACTACATGCATACTTTCTAAGCACTATACATCCCATTTTAATGTTTAAACTATTTTCCTTAAACTGTAACTACCTGCTTTATGAAACACATTTAAACTCTTCAGATGTGTTAATTAATTTAGCTATCATGACTATTTTTCTTTGATATAATTATTATCCTCATTTGATACCTGAGTAAACTTATCCCAGTAAGAGTTAGTTTACTTGCATTAGGCTAGTCAGAGTTAGAGGCAGTTTTCTTTCACTCCAAGTTTCTGACGTTAGAGTCTGTGTTTTAACCACTACTCATAATATTTGATCTTCATCAAAGTAATATCCATCACTTAAAAACTTTGAACAAAACTCTCAAAAATGCATACTTGAGTCACTTTTGTTACCTTCATTAAATGGTACAAGGTCAATGTTTGGTTTTTCCTGAGGAGAATAATTTATGTAAATAAATAATTCAATCCAAGTCAATATATATTCCATTAGAAAATTATTTAACCCTACAGGTAATCTGTCTTGCTCTAGCTGATTGAATCATTCAAAAGGTCAGGGTGAGAGTAAGTACGTACATTTCTCAGAAATCTTTAGAACATATTCCTTTTAAGAAGCAAAGACCCTAGTATGTATTCACAGCAGAACACTGCCCAGAGTAGGACTCACATCAAACGCAATAGATTAAGGTGAGAAAACAGAGGTGAGGTGAGGTGAAGTCACTCAGTCGTGTCCGACTCTGTAACTCTGTGGACTGTAGCCTACCAGGCTCCTCTGTCCATAGGATTCTCCAGGCAAGAATACTGGAGTGGGTTGCCATTTGAAAACAGATGAAACTATAATTTCTGTCAATAAACTATAACAAGGAAGGAAGTATCCACAAACATGAAATAATAGTAACTTAGTATTTCAAAATATATTCAAAATTTAGAAAAGTAAGCAAAGATTTCAAAAAGCAACCTAAAATAGAAAAAAAAAAAAGTTATCGGAGACAAGTGGCATGAGCTGGATAATAATCTAGTGTGAAATGAGACAAAAAATTAAGAAAAGCACATGATAAAACATTTCCAAGTCAAAAACTAATGAGTAAAAATACTAGAAAAACAGAACTATAGAAAGTTTAAAGGGCATTGAGAAAATAAAGGAGAATAAAGAAAGCAAATGAACACTTTTTAATGCTTAGGAGGAATTTCATTCACAAGAATTTATTGGGAATGAGCAAATTCTTTTACTTAGAGCTATTAACAGGAGTGTTTGAGTCTTATTTTTCTATTTTCAACTTGTTTTCTTAATAAAAAATCTGGGCTATAGAAATGTTTCCTCTGTTTTACTAGAAAATTTGTTAACAGCTTCTATGTTCTGACACAAGTTTTGTGTATTCAATGAAATGATATAAATTAATATAAATCTTAGCATTTCAATATTGTACACAAAATTTTGATAAGAAAGTATATTTATGTTAGATGTTATAATCTTATCAAAAATACAATAAATAGAAACTTAGAAGTGATGGATATATTCAGGGCATAGATTGTGGTCATGGTTTCATGGATGTATGTTATCTCAAATTTTTTTCCTGTTATATACATGAAATATGGATGTTTTTGTATGTCAATCATACCTCAACAATAAAGTTGTTTATAAATAAAATACATTATGCCAAAAATTATAACACATTTTTCACTCCATTTGAAGGAATGTATATAAATCTCTGAAATATCTTATATAAATTTATAAATTTGGAGTACTGAATGGTGATTGCAAAGACATTTCTGTTCCTCTATTATAGGTACAGGCAAAATACACACACACTCACACACACACACACACACACATACATTTGGAGACCAAATATGTGGAGAAAAACTTTGTTTTCCTTAATTCCGAAGTTTTCACTAAGCACTTTTTATTTAACGGCAACATTTTTCTTTCTCTGCAAATTTTTTTTGCTTCCAATTTAACTTGGGATTATTCTCTTTACCCAGAATGCCCTTTCCTCACTACTCCCTTTTGATTGACAGAATACAGCTGAACCTTTTGTACAAAGAGAATGCTAGTAACAAGAATTTAGCAATTAACTCATTGCTCTGATTTTCTTTTAAATGAAGGATTCTAACTTGCCTTCTACTCTGAATTTTACTTTCATGGAAAGTTCTGAATCACCTCTGACATTCTCTTTCTCCTCTGTGAATGCTACTATACTCTTTCCTGTTAAACACAGTCTTTCTGAAATCCCAGATACCACCATGCTGTATTTTACAGCTGTCAGTTTACATACTAATATTTCTCTACTAGATTCCTTGAATGTAGGCAGAGTCACATTCATTATATTTCTAGAGTAGCATTTTATGCTTAGCAGATATTCTGTAAAAAGATGTTCAGTGACATAAAATAAGAAACTTTGAATACTTTTAAAATCCTCCAGTTATGGTAAAAATAATTGTGAAATTAGTAGAGTTATAACTAATTCCATTTTGCATTATGTATTTCAGTGAACATTCCTGAAACCAATTTGTCATGTGCTGTGCTGTGCTTAGTTGTTCAGTTGTGACCAACACTTTGGGATCCAATGGATTGTAGCTAGCCAAGCTCCTCTCTCCTTGGGGTTCTTCAGGCAAGAATACTGGAGTGGGTTGCCATGCCCTTCTCCAGGGAATCTTCCCAACCCAGGGGTCTAACTGAGGTCTCCTGCATTGCAGGCGGAGTCATAACCATCTAAGCCACCAAGGAAAGCCCAAGAATACTGGAGTGAGTAGCTGATTCCTTCTTCAGGGAACTTCATTGCAAGCAGATTCTTTACCAGCTGAGCTACCAGGGAAACCCTTAACCTGTGATACCTTTGACTAATTTTTATCTCTTCCTATGATAAAATGCCCTGGAGGGAGGGGAATATGTGAGAATATATTTTTAAATATTTCTCAATCATCTTAGTATCTGAGTGGCTAAATAAAAATGAAAAGTTTTAATGAGAATTATAAAGTATTAAATCAAATACATATCAAATATTAAATCTATGGCCTTTTGGTCTTTGTATTTTTATCTACACTGTCATCTCCTCATTTCCTCCACCCCTCAGTCCTTGGCAATCACCATTCCACTCTATTTCTGTGAGTTTGATGTTTTTAGATTTCATAAAGAAGTGAGATCATACAGTATTCATCATTCTCTGACTGACTTGATTCACTTAGCATAATGTCTGAAGACACATTAATGTTTCCCCACCCCAAGTGGCAAGATTTTCTTCTTTTTATGCCAGAAAAGTACTTCATCATATATACATATATTTCATATTTTCTTTTTCCATTCATATACCAGTAGACATAGGTTATTTAGATTTATTTAATATTTGGTCATTATGAATGATGCTGGAATCAACATGGGGATACATCTATACCTCAGTTTAGTTCAGTTCAGTCACTCAGTCAAGTCTGACTCTCTGTGACCCCATGAATCACAGCACACCAGGCCTCCCTGTCCATCATCAACGCTTGGAGTTCACTCAGACTCACGTCCATCGAGTCAGTGATGCCATCCAGCCATCTCATCCTCGGTCATCCCCTTCTCTTCTTGCCCCCAAACCCTCCCAGCATCAGAGTCTTTTCCAATGAGTCAACTCTTCGCATGAGGTGGCTAAAGTACTGGAGTTTCAGCTTTAGCATCATTCCTTCCAAAGAACACCCAGGGCTGATCTCCTTCAGAATGGACTGGTTGGATCGCCTTGCAGTCCAAGGGACTCTCAAGAGTCTTTTCCAACACCACAGTTCAAAAGCATTAATTCTTCAGTGCTCAGCCTTCTTCACAGTCCAACTCTCACATCCATACATGACCACTGGAAAAACCATAGCCTTGACTAGACAGACCCTTTCTGGAAAAGTAATGTCTCTGCTTTTCAGTACTATTTAAGTTGGTCATAACTTTTCTTCCAAGGAGTAAGCATCTTTTAATTTCATGGCTGCAATCACCATTGGCAGTGATTTTGGAGCCCAGAAAAATAAAGTCTGACACTGTTTCCACTGCTTCCCCATCTATTTCCCATGAAGTGATGGGACTGGATGCTATGATCTTCGTTTTCTGAATATTGAGCTTTAAGCCAACTTTTTCACTCTCCTCTTTCACTTTCATCAAGAGGCTTTTTAGTTCCTCTTCACTTTCTGCCATAAGGGTGGTGTCATCTGTATATCTGAGATTACTGATATTTCTCCCAGCAATCTTGATTCCCGCTTGTGTTTCTTCCAGTCCAGCGTTTCTCATGATGTGCTCTGCATATAAGTTAAATAAGCAGGGTGACAATGTACAGCCTTGATATACTCCTTTTCCTATTTGGAACCAGTCTGTTGTTACATGTCCAGTTCTAACTATTGCTTCCTGACCTGCAAACAGATTTCTCAAGAGGCAAGTCGGGTGGTCTGGTATTCCCGTCTCTTTCAGAATTTTCCACAGCTTATTGTGATCCACACAGTCAAAGGCTTTGGCACAATCAATAAAGCAGAAATAGATGTTTTTCTGGAACTCTCTTGCTTTTTCCATGATCCAGCAGATGTTGACAATTTGATCTCTGGTTCCTCTGCATCTAGACCTATAGGAGAGTAAATTCATTTCCTTTGAATAAATACTCAAAGATGGAATTGTTAGATCATATGATAGCTTAAAAAAAATACTTTGACCACCATCCATCTTGTATTCCATAGTGAAAATACAAGTTTGTATTTCTGCCAGGAATAAACTGTATCGCAGTTTCCTCTTTTTCAAATTATTGGCAACATTCACTATCTCTTGTCCTTTTGGTAATAGCCATCCTAACAAATCTGAGGTTTGGTCTATATTTCCCTGATGATTAGAGATGTTGAGTACTTTTTCGTATTCTAGATGTCTTCTTTGAACATTATCTATTCATGTACTTTGGCCATTTTAAAGCCAAATTATTTTTTGTTGTTGAGTTATGTAACTTTTCTTACACATTTCGAATAATAACACTTTATCAGATGTATTGTTTACAAATATTTCTCTCCATAGGTTCTTGTTTTACACACAAATCAGCTCAGTTATTACCCAATGTAACCAAGAGCTGACCAAAAATACATAAGTATTGTCTTCTCAAGGCACTAAGTCTTAAAGTGGTGACTTTTGAAGTAGAAATAGTTCACTAACACACTGTTTTGAGTGTCACATTGTTCACTCAAAATTAACATAAGTAAACCCTTCAGTGCTAGATTCCACAGCACATTTACTGTATTGAAATGGTAAAGAGAAGATAAATATGGCCTTTGTGCAAAGAAAACAGGCAAATCCGTGAAGCATTTCATATGTTTTATTTACAGACCTCATGATAATTAGAAACCAAAAATCTGTAGAGATACACAGGTACAAAAGAGAAAGGAATCCAAATGAAGTATAAATACTAAAGCTAGTCATCAAATCACAAGAGAAGAGAGTACAAAAAAGAAGAAAGAAACAAAAATACAATTATAAAACCACAAGAAAGCAAATTATACAATGGCAATATGTACATGCCTATTAATAATTACTATAAATGTAACTGAATAAATGCTTATATCAAAGACATAGAGTAGCTGAATGGATTAAAACAAACATACAAACAAAGACTTAAACTATTCTAATTTTTTTAAATATTTTTCTTTTTCTATATTTTAATTTAAACTGTTCTTGGTAATTTAAACTGTTTTATATTCCAGGTTTTTTTTCTTAACACATTTTTCTGTATTATCTTATTACAAATTGATTTCCTCTAGTGCAGTTTTCATTTCAATATTTTGGTTATACAGCATTCGTTGGTTCTTTGCTGTAAGTTTTCAATATGCTTCCCCATTCTTCTCCAGAGTTTGGTGAAAGTTTTTATGACTGGCACTTTAAACTCTTTATCAAGTCAAGTATTTTTCTTTTTTATAATTTTTCCCTTATATTTTTATCTTATTCCTTTGTTTCCCTTGTCTTCTTATTTTGTTTGACTGTCTATATTTCTTTATATGAATTAGGCAAAAGAGTTCCTCTCCCAGCCAAGAAGATGTGTCCTTGTGTAGGAAAGTCCCTATACAGATTGTGTATGCCTAGTGACTTTGGTAAGAGGGCTAGAGCTGATTCAGGCATACAGTCCTATTTTTTTTTTCCTCCCAGGGTACACTGGGGACCACTACTTTGCGGTATATGAAGGTAGGAGCTTGAGACTGGCACAAGCCAGTGCACACTGGGTGTTGCCACCTTGGTAGGGGGTGACTGGCACCAGAACTTGCTGTGGGGTGGAACAGTCTTGGTAGACCAGTTAGAGCACCTGCACTTTTCAATCTGAACTGCCCCTGTGCTCAGACAGGTAACAAATGAAGTTGTGTGCTAGTTCTTTAAAAGTGGAGTCTTAATTTGCTACAGCCGTCTGGCTCTTCTGGATATAAGACTTGCTGTTTTTAAAACCAGGGAGGTCATCTTCCCAGTACTGGTCCCCAGAGCTCGAGTGCTCAATGTGTCTCAAAGCATTTGTTCCTTAGGAAGGACATCAGCGTTTAGGATATTGCCTTCCACTTGTGGATCATCCACCAGGGTGTGGGTCCTGAGTACACTGTATCTTTGCACCCTTAAACCCATTAGATGCTTTTTGCTTTGTTTGTTTTTGTTTCCTAAATTGTAGAAGAGGTAATCTGCTAGTTTTCAGGTGTCCTCAGAAAGAGTTATTTTTTACACAATACACACTGAGTGTGTCTATGGAAGGAGGTGAGCAGGATCCTCTTACTCTGCTGTCTTGATCCTGCCTTCTCTATTTTGAATGTGTACATCTATCTTCTACTTATTTATCACTGGTTAGAAATCTGGATTTATATTTTGCTAATTATGACAGTTTAGTTGGTAAAGAATCCACCTGCAATGCAGGAGACACCAGTTCAATTCCTGTGTTGAGAAGATCCTCTGGAGAAGGATTAGGCTACCCACTCCAGTATTCTTGGTCTTCCCTTGTGGCTCAGATGGTAAATAATCTGCCCACAATGAGGGAAACCAGGTTTGATCCCTGGGTTGGGAAGATCCCCTGGAGAAGGGGAAGGATACCCATTCCAATTTTCTAGGCTGGAGAATTCCATGGACTGTACAGTCCATGGGGTTGCAGAGTCGGACACAACTGAGTGGTTTTCACTTCATGTTCACTTTCATTCATTCACTTATTGTTCATCTTTAGACTTATGTGCATCATGCCTTATGTGGCATAATTTTGAAAAATAAATCATTAATCATAAGTGAAAATACAGAATATATGTTGTTGTTGTCTAGTCACTAAGTTGTGTCTAACTCTTTGTGACCCCATGGACTACAACACATCAGGTATTCCTGTCCTCCACTCTCTCCCAGAGTTTGCTCAAGTTCATGTCTGTTGAGTCAATAATCCTATCTAACCATCTCAGCCTCTGCTGCCTTTTCTCCTTTTGCCTTCAATCTTTCCCAGCATCAGGGTCTTTTCCAGTGATGTGACTCTTTGCAGCAGGTGACAAAACTATTGGAGTTTCAGCATCAGTCCTTCCAATGAATATTCAGGATTGATTTCCTTTAAGACTGATTGGCTTGAACTCCTTGCTGTCCAAGGATCTTTCAAGTGTATTCTCTAGCACCACAATTATAAAGCATCAGTTCTTTGGCACTCAGCCTTTTTATGATCCAATTCTCAACAAGTTCTGTACGCAACTTCTGAAAAAAAATAGTTTTGACTATACAGAGTTTTGTCAGCAAAATCATTGTGGATAGTAACTGCAGGCTACAGAATATATACCAACATTATTTACTAACAGATCAAATGGTATAGATGAATCAATAGCAACCTAAATGTTCCATAAGTGTATTCTTCAAAAGAAGAACAAAGGAAATTCTCATGAAAAATGAATAAAATTAAGAATTAAATGAGTGATGGGATTGGATAGATAGAGATTGGTATCTATAAATACTTTTATTGGCACAAGAGCTAGAAAGAAACGTTTTGAGACCTATGGAGAGAGTAGTTTGTAGTTTATTTCTAAGGATAAAGATGAAGAATTGGAAATAACATTGGAAGAACTTTTAAATGCTTCACTAAGATAGGAATCTTTCAGGTCAATAACCCCTATTGTTAATTAGCATTTAGACATATATTCCTTATATTGAAAGCAAACTTAAAAATCATGCCTGAGCATCTGAAGCAATCCATGAGTTCCGACAATGTCAAGCATCCAGTGAGACCCAGATAGTTAATTATTTTTTAAAATCTCCTAAATAAAACAGCTAGTGTTAAAAACAATGATTGAAATAGTCATGCATTTTATATTATTGGCTGATTATTTTTCCTAATCAATCAGATCCATAAAGGAATCTAAGGAGAAGAGAAAGATTTTATTTTAATGTATCTCTCTCCCTCCAAATTAGCAATATTTTCCTTTGGAAAAGAGAAAGGAAAATTGTAATGGGAAATATTTAAACAGAAAATATCTTGTAAAATATTTAAAAGATCTAGTACCTTATAAGTATGTTAAATTATTCCTAAGTTGTTAAATTACTAATAATTTTGAAGACAGTCTCAATTGGAAAAAATAACTACAGATACCACCTGTGTGTTTCTATATCACTGCCTAATAATTGTAGATGACATTAATAAAAATGGTAAATAAATTCATATTAAAAAATTAAAAAGAAATAAATGATGAAAAAAAAGAAAAAAAAGGTAATCATACATATCAGTTATAGGAATGTCTCATAGCAGATAGTGACTTTCTGGAACATTCATGATGGCATATGAGATGGATGAAATTGGAACCGATTATACAGAGTGAAGTAAGCCAGAAAGAAAAACACCAATACAGTATACTGACACATATATATGGAATTTAGAAGACAGTAATGATGACCCTATATGTGGAGACAACAAAGAGACACAGAGGTATAGAGTGGACTCTTGGACTCTGAGGGAGAGGGAAAGGGTGGGATGGTTTGGGAGAATGGCAATGAAACATGTATATTTTCTTGTAAGAAACGAAGTGCCAATCTATATTCAATGTAGGATACAGGATGCATGGGGCTGATGCACAGGATGATTCAAGTAGAGGATGTGGGGTGGGAGGTGGGAGGGGGCTTCGGCATTGGGAGATTGTGTTCACCTATGGCTGATTCGTGTCAATGTATGGCAAAACAAATACAGTATTGTAATTAAAAAATAAATTTAATAATAAAAAAAAGAAACTGGGAAAGGCTCAATATAAAGTTCACAGAAAGAAAAAAATCTGCAGGAAAAATTATAAAATAAAAGAAATAGAAAAATACATCAAGCAAATAAACAATTTCTGGGTCAAATAAATTAGCAGATCATTTACAATGAGAAATTCAGAGTCCACTATCTAGTCAAGGCTATGGTTTTTCCTGTGGTCATGTATGAATGTGAGAGTTGGACTGTGAAGAAGACTGAGCACCGAAGAATTGATGCTTTTGAATTGTGGTGTTGGAGAAGACTCTTGAGAGTCCCTTGGACTGCAAGGAGATTCAACCATTCCATTTTGAAGGAGAGCAACCCTGGGATTTCTTTGGAAGGAATGATGCTAAAGCTGAAACTCCAGTACTTTGACCACCTCATGCGAAGAGTTGACTCATTGGAAAAGACTCTGATGCTGGGAGGGATTGGGGACAAGAGGAGAAGGGGATGACAGAGAATGAGATGGCTGGATGGCATCACTGACTTGATGGACAGAGTCTGAGTGAACTCCGGGATTTGGTGATGGACAAGGAGGCCTGGCGTGCTGCAATTCATGGGGTCGCAAAGTCAGACTCAAGTGAGCGGCTGAACTGAACTGAACTGATAAACAGGGAGGAAAATTATACACAAATGTACTTTCCATCTGTAGTAACATTTCTGAGTATTTTCTGAAATTGTGATATAATAGCAACTGACTTATAAAAAATGATTCATGTCCTTTTTATTTTAAAGAACTTATGTAATTTATTTTTGTAAAAATATCAAAATTTTGGGGAAAGGAACTCATTTCTTGTGGCTTCACATTCTCACGTGATAAGATTGATTAGAGTCACAGAGAAAACTTTTCCTTACTCTTCTTCCCCTGGAGAAAGGAACGACTCATTGCTTTTGTGAGTTCAGGAGAGAAACTGAGCTCTTTGGCTCAGCATCTTTCTTTATCCATCTTCTGTACTCCTACTGCAGAAGAAAATTTGCCGCTTTCAGCGCAGCATTAAGGTTCCTGGGATATCACTTGACTTAGTTTGGGGAGATAGTCTCAATTTAGGCAGTGTTAGCAAGCTCTTCAATAAGTTCTGAGTTATGTCCTCCAAACAGCCTCAACAGTGTAACAAGAAAAACTGATCTCCAATTGCCCGCTTCTTGTCTCTTGAATTTCTGTCACTCATTTCTGAACATGGTTAGAGTAGAAAGAGAGTTATATGTTGAACCATTAATGCCTAGGAGAATACACTGAAGCATTTCTGGTTATCTTTGGATCTCTGTATTTCAACTGCTGCATAAGGATAGGAAAAAAAAAAATTAAATACCCTTGGCACACTGAAAATCAAAACTTTTCTGGTGAGATACTAATTTATAGTAAATTATGTATAAAAAAGTTTCATTCATTTATTTGCCAGGCCATTCATTTCTTTGACAAATACCTGTCATGATATAGGGAATGACAACAGAATAAATTCTATGCAAATATTAATAAAATGATGCTTCATCCAAAAGAAGTTAATAAAATAAAAAATGATTTCAGCTGAGTATAGAAACATATCTATAAAATATTATTTCAAAATAATTGATCATATAATTACTTTAAATATATAATAGAGTATATTTACTGTCTATTGATAAAATACACATAAAATTCAGGCTAGATGTAGTCCAATATTATGTTTTTATATGACATAAAAATTCTTTGCAAGTGTTAAATACATATATAACAATATAAGTATGGATTCTTACATAGCATTTACATAACTTGATTAAAACTGATGAGTCAGTGCTGCTGTTTCATCTATTTTATGAATGAACAAATTATATCACAAGGTAACTAAAGTGTTTAAGGCCTCACATCTACTGTGTTAGCTGTCCTCTGGGATGGCCACCAATGATCACCACCTTCTGATATTCATACTCTTGTGTGGTTTCTTCCACATTGTGCTAGAGTGAGTCCACATAACCATTTGCATATGGAAGAAGTCATGTTGTGTGTTGTGTCACTTCTGAGATTAGATTGTATTAGATGCCATGGCTTCTATCTTGATTGTTCTCTTACTCGCTCAGATCATTCACTTTAATGAAATTCAGCTGTCATATAGAGAAGTCTATGTGGCAAGAAACTGAGTCCTCTGCTGATAACTAGAAAAGGACTGAGACCTTCTGGCAAAAGCTATGTAAGTAAGCCAACCTAAAAGCAGATATTCTGCTTCAGTTAAGCCTTCAGATTAATGCAAACACAGCCTATAAACTAACAGCCGCTTATCAGTTCTTGTTATTCTGAGAACCCTCACTAATACAGTGATTCTTTCTTTTCCCCATGTATTAGGCTAAATCAATCTATTGCAATTTACCAAATAATCCAAAAATATTGTGAAAAATGAAACCTGTTTCTTGTGATTTTTATGAGTTGTGCATTCATGTTTCTACTCCACCTCTTATTAAGTAGATTATTTGGATTAAATTATATAAATTTGGTCTATCTGATCTCAAAGGATAATTTCTAAGAGGACTTTAACATGCTACATTATGCAAGGATAGGTACTCCCTTACAGACTCTATTTTGTAGTAACTCAAATGCATGTTGTGTTAGACATATCAAAAATAGAGTGAACAGTGTGCTAGGGGTATTTTCTTTTACTATTTCATAATGATATCAATTGTCATATTAAGGGACACTTCAAAGCTTTCACTGAAACATGCTATGTGGATGGTGGCATCACAGGCATGCTTTATGTGAAATTTTGAAGAAGGCATTGTCTCTTCTCAGTGTCACTGATCATGTTCTAGCATCATCTTCTTTGCTAACTCCCAGAATTCCATAGAACTTAGATGGTCTCCTGTGCAGCCTATTTGAAGGTGTCTAATCAGGTCCCTGGTGGCTCAGAGGTTAAAGCGTCTGCCTGCAATGCAGGAGACCTGGGTTCGATCCCTGGGTTGGGAAGATCCCCTGGAGAAGGAAATGGCAACCCACTCCAGTATTCTTGCCTGGAAAATCCCATGGAGAGAGGAGCCTGGTGGGCTACAGTCCTCAGGGTCACAAAGAGTCAGACATGACTGAGTGACTTCACACTAATCGGGTCCCAGCTATTGACTTTGATTCCTAAGTCAAGACAGAACAATTTTTCTTTTGTTCGAAGAAATAATTTCTTTTCCTCCTTTCCTACCATCTACCCCAAAGGAAACAAACCTATCTTTTGTGCTTTCCTCCCAGGTATAGATGTTTTAATGGGTTATTTAGGAAAATAAATAGAACATAATTGAAGATGATCTTTGTGAATAATGTGTTATGAGTCTTAGCAAAAGTGTTAACTGCCTTCTTTATAGTCTCTGTGGCCTGAATATTGGGGCATACCCGGTGACTCAGTAGTAAAGAATTTGACTGCAATGCAGGAGATTCAGGAGATGCACTTTCTATCCCTGGATAGGGAAGATTCCTTGAAGGAGGGCAAGGCAACCCACTTCAGTATTTTTGACTGCAGAATCCTATTAACAGAGGAACCTGGTGGGCTACAGTCCATAGGGTTACACGGAGTTGGACAGGACTGAAGCAACTTAGCATGCATGCACACATACAACTTGAATATTAATCCCCTTCAAAGTTGAACTTAAGTATGAATTCCTGGGGAAATCTTTCACTGGATCTCAGGTAAGGTTTAGTTTCATGATTATACACTTTGTAAGAAACTTCTGTAGCTTCACAGAATATTTACCACCATCCTGTATGTAATTATTGCATTATGTCTATAAAATTGTAAACTTCAGAAATGCCAGGAGAAATGCAATTTCTCATCAGTTGCTCTAATCCAAGTGCCAGCATTTGTCAGACTCTCCATTACATAAGATAAAAGAATAAATTATTGAACAATCACTTGTGTAATTCCAGAAATAACATTACAATCTATTTTAGATCATATTCTGTAATGAAAAGCTCTGATTCATATTACTGAAGATTTCAATTTATTCTAAATAACTTCCTTACTGAGGAAAAAATCAGCATTTATCTAACTTGTTTTTGTTCATCTTAAACAAATTAGATTTTATGGACTAAGACAGATATATTGTACACTAATTATAGAAGGGTATATTGAACTGAGTGCTGAAAACATCTTAAAAATTATTTACTATTTAATTTAAATAATACCAAATGCTTATATATGGTACTATGGTTCATAGTATAAAATAAATTTTACTGTTGCCAGTCTCCCTGTGAAAGACATTGAATATTTCTCTCACATTTTTCCTTCTTCTTGGGTTACAGGTAAAGGAAAATCTTTTCATAGTATACAGATCAAGGGAAGATGGAAGATGAGATAATATAAACAGATTTTCTATTTTTAATTTATAATTATAACTGACTAAATTGAAATTATACTATGCTGTCATCAGGCCAGACCCAGTGGAGTCTGAGACTGAGAGATATACGGACAAAAGGGAGATGAATGGAATCAAATAGTGTAGGTTTGGAGGCCCCAAAAGATTCTGATTCCAATGACTAATTTTATTCATGCATAGGACCACATTAAAATTATTTAAATTCTTTTATGAATCAAATTCTAAGTGGTTGTATTATTAGAAAAGTATACATAAAGAGCATGCTCTCCAAGGGAGAATAAAAGATGGAATGTTTGATGGAATTTGTTATTTATATTTCCTATTTAGCCTGCCTTATTTTGCAAAAACACATCATCTCTATATAGATATATAATCTAATTATAGTACTGGTCTTCTGTTATATGTTACAGCATTTTAAGTTTATATTTTAGGAATATGGTAGTCAAACAGTTGCATCCAGCACCAGGACAAGAAAGCAACATTAAATCATATACTTCTTCCTGTAGGTTTTATCTGTTTAAAAAAAAAAAAAAAAAACCTACATTGTCAAATTCTCATATTTTATCTTACTAACAATTATGAAAAATTTTTATCAAATGAAACTTTCATTTACTTTGTAATTATACATTCAGCCACGTACAAAATGTTTCCATATTGGAAACAAAGTAGTAAAACTATTTCTATTTGCAGATACAGAACACCCTAAAGATTGCTGAGAGGAATGTCAACAACCTCATATATGCAGATACTATCTTAATGACAGGAAGTGAAGAGGAACTAAAGAGCCACTTGATGAAGGTGAAAGAGGAGTGTGAAAAAGCTGGCTTAAAACTCAACATTCAAAAAATGAAAATCATGGCATCTGGTCCCATCACTTCATGGCAAATAGTAGGGGAAAAAGTAGAAACAGTGACAGATTTTATTGGTCTTCAAAGTCACTACAGACTGTGACTGTACCAACAAAATTAAAAGACACTTGCTTTTTGGAAGAAAATTTATGACCAACTTAGACAGCATTTTAAAAAGCAGAGATCTCACTTTGCTGACAAAGGTCCATAGAGTCAAAACTATGGCTTTTTCATTAGTCATGTACAGATGTTAGAGATGTACCATAAAGAAGGCTGAGCACCAAAAACTGATATTTTCAAATTGTGGTGTTGGAGAAGACACTTGAGAGTTCCCTGGACAGCAAGGAGATCAAAACAGTCAATCCTAAAGGAAATCAATCCTGAATATTCATTGGACGGGCTGATGCTGAGGTTGAAGCTCTAATACTTTGGCCATCTGATATAAAGACCCTGCATTTTAGAAAGGACTTGATGCTGAAAAACACTGTAGGCAAGAGGAGAAGGGGGTAACAGGATGAAATGGTTGTATGGCATCATTTACTCAATGGACATGTGTTTGAGCAAGCTCCAGGAGTTGATTATGGACAGGGAAGCCTAGTGTGCTGCAGTTCATGGCATTGCAAATATTCAGACACGGCTTAGCAACTAAGAATCAACAAAGAACCAACTAAAAATGGAAAACTTTTAGAGCCAGTAAATAAATTCAGCAAGGATGAAGGATACAAGATGAATACCATTTCAAAACTAAGATTGCTATACTAATAATTTTATAAAAAAAGAAAATAACAAGTGTTTGCATGGATATATGTATGGCAGGATTCAACTTCTGTGGAAAGTTGTCAGTACCTCAAAAAATTAAACACAGCCTTACCGTATGACCCTGAATTTTCTATCCTAATTATATATTTCAAAAAACCAAAAGACAAATATTAAGAACTCTTACATGAATGTCTATAGTATGAATGATTTTATTCATAAAAGTAAAAGAATGGAACTACTTTCCTGGTGGCTCAGTGGTAAAGAATCTGCCAGACAATTCAGGAGACCTAAGTTCAATCCCTGGTTCAGGAAAATCCTCCAGAAAAGGCAATGGCAACCTACTTCAATATTCTTGCCTGGGAAATCCCATGGACAGAGGAACCTGGTAGGTTAGAGTCCATAGGGTCTCAAAGGAGTCAGGTATGATTTAGTGACTAAACAATAACAACAGAAGAGTTGACAGAAATTTCCATCAATGGACATATGGCTAAACAAAATAAACTTATTCATATCATAGACTATTATTAAGCCTTAATAGCACCCCACTCCAGTACTCTTGCCTGAAAAATTCCATGGACGGAGGAGCCTAGTGGGCTGCAGTCCATGAGGTCGCTGAGAGTTGGACATGACTCAGTGACTTCACTTTCAGTTTTCACTTTCATACATTGGAGAAAGAAATGGCAACCCACTCCAGTGTTCTTGCCTGGAGAATCCCATGGACAGAGGAGCCTGGTGGGCTGCTGTCTATGGGGTCACACAGAGTCAGACATGACTGAAGTGACTTAGCAGCAGCAACAGCAGCAAAAGGGATAAAGTATTGATAAATGCTACAACATGGATACATCTGAAAACACTATGCTAAATGAAAGATTATAAAAATAAAAGGATATATATATATATTTATACACATATGCATTTATATGATGGAGAAGGCAATGGCACCCCACTCCGGTACTCTTACCTGGAAAATCCCATGGATGGAGAAGACTGGTAGGCTGCAGTCCATGGGGTCATTAAGAGTTGGACGTGACTGATCGACTTCACTTTCAATTTTTACTTTCATGCATTGGAGAAGGAAATGGCAACCCACTCCAGTATTCTTGCCTGGAGAATCCCAGGGACGGCGGAGCCTGGTGGGCTGACGTCTATGGGGTTGCACAGAGTCTGGCACGACTGAAGTGACTTAGCAGCAGCACCAGCATATATATGATATTCAGATTAAGCAAATTTAATAAACAGAAATTAAATTAATGGTTTTCTGAGGCTGGAGGAAGGGTGAAATAGAAAGTAAACAACATAATGTGATTTCTTTCTGATGTGATAGAAAATTTCTGGAATAATATAATGAAAATGATTTTACAATATGAATATAATAAAACCCACTTAATTGTAGACAGTAGTATAATTAATTTTATGTGTCTTATTTATTTCTTAAAGTGTAAATGCAGGAATTTCAATTCAATCATTTGAAATATCATCACTTTTAAATTTCACTGTATGTCTAGATCCAGGTGGTATAGAAAAAGTCCATATGCTTAACAAGCTATCTCAATTGGTTTTGAATAAGAGTTAGAGGATTTGGAAGTGCTATGCCTTAAGACAGACTGTCTAATCCGTTTGATATACAGTTGCCTCGTCTGTGAAATGGTGACAGCTACATTTACATTTCAGGTATTAGGAGAATTAAATGAGGTATTACATGCAAAGAGCAAAGGCAGGGTTGAATGTTGCATCAGCAAAACTCTGTCTGTTCTCTATTTTCAAATATATGCTCCTTACTCTCCTTCTCATTATGTTTTCAGATGTTAGATTATCTTCTGTTCCTCAGTTATGTTATTCAGAATTAATTCATCTTTCTTTCCTATATTGCATACAGTTACATTATCCTGTCCTTATTTTTCTAAAGTCTAATTATCTGAGACAACACACTACCAAGCCTTGCTTGACAACTTGGCCCCACCGTGGTCCAGTACATTTCTGACCTAGTCTAAAAGAAGACATTCAAAGTCATTTAAAGGGAAGAAACTGGCTCTTAAACCTTTTTAAAAGTTCTGGCTACAAAATATATAGAAACTGGATAACATCTATCACAAATAACACTTCGGAAGTAGTGGCCAAGGTTGAAATTAAGATGAAATTAAAATGACCTTGAGGGTGTTATGCTATGTGAAATGTCAGGTAGAGAAAGACAGATATTATATGATCTCACCCATATGTGGGATCAAAAAAACAACAGTGAATATACCTCATAGAAGCAGAGAACAGATTGGTGTTTGCCAGAATTGGGGTCTTGGTGGTTGAGGAAATGGATGAAAAAGGTTAAAATATAAAATAAATATGCTATGGGAATGTAGGGTATAGTGAGATGTCTATAGTTAATATTATTGTACTGTATATTTGGAAGTTGCATTGCAAGCAGATTCCTTACCATCTGAACCACCAAAGAAGTCCCAGAAAAAAGTTTTGATTGTAAGAAAAATATTGTAATGATGTGAGGTGATGGATGTCAACTAAATTTCTTGTGGTAATCCTTTCCCATATTCACAAATATCAAATCAATATGTTTTACACCTTAGAAAAATAAGATGTTATATTTTCAATTGTATCTTAATAAAACTGAGAGAAACAATCTTTTAATTGATAAAAAGAGAGAAAAGACAAAGTATTAGGTGACTGCTGAAACAATTGCCTAAGATGCTATTTATGTATATAATTTTGCAACTTTAGAATTTGTTTTTGTTAAGAAGATGTTGATGAAAACATTCAATATGTCTGAGAAAACAAATATTTTACAGAAAAAAGATGAAGTTTGTAATTTACGTGACACATTTATTCCAATAAAGAAGTTAAAATCCGTCTCAATTTTCAGAAAATTTCAAGTGTCAGTAGCAGAAAAAGATATGGGCAGGGAGGTGGTAATTTTGGATCAGGGAGTTTTAAATGTTGAGAAAAGTGATACAAGCGTAACTTTTCATGGTATAGTATATTTGTATAAAAGGTAATCTCACATCAAACAGAATTTTTAAAAATCCAGTATAAAAGTGAATACAGGAGGATGACTCTGGATAAAAAGAGATAAACCTCCATACTCAGACAACTCTCATATCCATCAATGACCCCCAAAGACCTTCATAAACTATATTTTGAAAACCACTATTCTAATGTAACCTCTTTATTTAAAAATAAGAAAGAAAGACAAAAGACAAATAAAAAGATTTAGTAAATGGCTTAATTCTCCCATGCAGATGAATGGATAAGAAAGCTGTGGTACATATACACAATAGAGTATTACTCAGCCATTAAAAAGAATATATTTGAATCAGTTCTAATGAGGTGGATAAAACTGGAGCTGATTATACAGAGTGAAGTAAAACAGAAAGAAAAACACCAGTACAGTATACTAATGCATATATATGGAATTTAGAAAGATAGTAACAATAACCTTGTATGTGAGACAGCAAAAGAGATACAGATGTATAGAGCAGTCTTTTGGACACTGTGTAAGAGGGAAAGGATGGGATGATTTGGGAAAATGGCATTGAAACATATATAATATCATATAAGAAATGAATCACCAGTCTAGGTTCGATGCAGGATACAGGATGCTTGGGGCTGGTGCACTGGGATGACCCAGAGAGATGGTATGGGGAGGAAGGTGGGAAGGGGGTTCAGGATTGGGAACATGTGTACATCTGTGGCAGATTCATGTTGATGTATGGCAGAACCATTACAATACTGTAAAGTAAATATAAAAATAAATTCTGAAAAAAAGAACTGATCATGGAATTTATATTTCTGGATAGGCAATGATGTTTTATCTCCAGAAAATAGTTTATCATAGAATGGGGAAAATTAAAAAAAAAAAAATATCCAGTGACTTAATTTAACACAATAAACTCAGAGGGACTCAGAGCTATTTCATTATTTAGCTCTACACATATATTTTGTATATATTTGTATCTCATAGTCAAAGATAATTGTATATAAAAGCCTACATTTTTTTCTTATCTTAGTGATTGATTTCTTTAAATTTCCAAGTAGATATTCAGAATGGGACACTCAGCAATAGGAACAAAGAGCAAATTTACTGAAAATCTTTGTAATTCAGGATAAGATATGCTGATCATTATAAAGCACCTGACAAAATTAGCATCTTCAAAGTAAGGTGTCTCAGAAATCTACAATGAGCTTTTTCTTTGTGTATTTCAAAATAATTGTATTCAAGATTTTTAGTGTTTACTGTCTCTCCTTCTCTTTTTCTTTTAAATATTTTCTCCACTACATTCATTCACATAAAGCTTAAAGTGTATATACATATATATGTACATATATGCATGTGTGTGTATATATATATGCATATATATATATATACACTTGTATATTTAGAACATGTGTTTGGTATATATGTTGTAAATGATATTGTATATAATGTATGTACTACATTAGATATAATGCATATAATAATTATCATGATATTTAACCTAAATTATACATATATTTGTGTACATATATGCATATCCCTGAAGATTCTCTGGAGAAGGGAATGGCTACCCACTCCAGTATTCTGGCCTGGAGAATTCCATGAACAGAGGAACCCAGCAGGCCCCTGGGGTTGCAAAGAGTTGGGCATGACTTTGTGAATTTCACTTTCACGTGCATATACAAAATTCTACTTTAAAGAAAAATTACCAAAAATCCCTTGAGAAATCTAGAGAAATAATATATATGCATGTATATATATCTCCTTCATTTGTGAGCATAAATCTGGAAAAAGGGAGAACACACTTTCCCATAACTCTAAAATGTTGTTTGAAATATTTTCCATATTAAAAATAAATTATAACACTATATATTCATGAAATGGTGTGCAAAAATATTGCAAGCCATTGTTCTAGTGTCAGCCATATGGAAAAGAATTAGACAGACCCGTATAGAACTTAGTATCTTCTTCAATATTCATCAATACTGGATTCCTCACTAATACCTCAAAATGCAATATCTATTTACATTAGTATTTCTTCACACCTAATTTTTCCCTTAGAAATTAATATTTTTCTTTTCTACTATGAAAGCTATTTCACTTTCAAAACACACACTGAATATTGTTTCAAATGAGTTATTTCCTCCTATTGTCTAGAATTCCACATTATTAGGTTAAAAGTGACATTATAGTGACATATAGCAGAACTTGTAGAAGGAAAAATGACAATCTGTGGTAGTTATAAATAGTTAACATTTTTTCCTTATGAAAACCTAAAATTTGCCTTTCTTTAGACTATTTGTAATTCTGCTATATGAACTTTCACAGGGAAATCCTAAACTGTCTTCCACATATAACTACTGCACTTTTACAACTTCATTATCTCTTTCCCAAGATAAACACCTCAATTCCATACCTCTCCTTTAATATTGTTTGATTTTAAGTCAATTCCGTAATGCATATACTATCTTCTGAAAAATCTGTTAATAAGAACTCCCTTAGAGTTTAATATCAACAACTTAAATCATTACCATGCACCCTGTCTGTAGGTAAGCTATTGCTGTTCCATCCTTATATATCCTTTTTTTTAATATAATCCAACATTCTGATTTTTAAGTAAAAATTTCAGTTTTCTTTTTCTTTCTGAGTCTATATTAGGCTGTATACTCATGATATTGATAGTACTGAACAAGAATAACTCATGAAACAAAATAATATTTATTTACTTTGATCCCCTATCCCCCAAACAGTATTCAGTGGGAGAAATTTCATCTGATTCTAAATAAAAACCAGGCACCCTGTGAGTTTTTGGTTTCAATAAGTAATAAAACACTCTAGAGTCTCAACTCATAAATAATGCTTCATCTCATGAAATAATCAAAACTTCAAACTCAACAAATCCTTTCCTCTCAGCTTGAACATACTTCAGACCAGAAGCCTATAGGGAAAAGGAATTAAAATGACTGTTACTGAGTCTAAGCTCATACTGCACATTACGTGACCAGATGATAAAACCAGAGATGAAGATAAAACAAGGAGTAGCAACCTTATTCAGAGAGTCAGCAGACTGAGAAGATGGTGGACTCATGTCTCAAAGAACCATCATCTGGTACAGGTTTGGATGCTAGTTTATTTTATAGAACAAAGAACAGGGGGTGAAGAGATTAAAAAAAAAAAAAAAACTGTGAGTTGTAAATATTTCTTGATTCCACCTGATTCCAGATATGTGCTAATTTCTTCTTTCCTGCAGCCATTGATTAGTGGTCCTGGGCAAGATGTTTCCTGTGAGCTAAACAAAGGTTTTTAAGAGTAAACTCAGGCATGGGAGGCAAGATTGCTGGAGATGGGCCATTATGTATAGGCAACTTCCTTTTAGTGATTAACTTGTTGTAGCAAAAGCAACAGGATAAAAAAGCTAGAGTAATAGAAACAGATCTAATATGGAGTCAGACTTGTTCTTCCCTCTTCTACCTGCATCATATATATATATATACACACACACACACACACACACACACACACACACACACATATACCATCATCTGATATTACAAGTACTACCTTGGCAAAAACATGGGTTTATACAGTATCAAAACTTTCTTGATGATGGCAATATCCTAATAATATACAGCAATTTGTGATAAAGTGATAGAGTGAGCATGGTACAAAAACAATCAGTACAAATTAAAGCTTACAAGTGTGTTTATTTTCACCATCTTCCCTTATTTAAGAGTTGCATAATCTTGAAGTTAAATATATGCAGTGATTCACCAATGTCATATAGATATTAAATACTTGTGTATTTTTTCCCTAGTAAAACAGAATTCTGGCAGCTTTATCCACCCCTCTCCCCACCCCCAAAAAAGCGATTAACAGAACAGACCATCTCTATCCTTAAAACAATAACTATTGAGTTACTCTTATCAGTATTGGCTTTTACTAACAGCAGCAGTGGTGTTGCTGGTAGATTCAACTAAGATGCTATATGCTATCTGTAGTCTGAGAATGCTCTTAGGCCTGAGAGTTGATTGGAAATTCTACCGGTCATAGTTCCCTCTCACCTCTATCCTAGATACTTCACAACTGATAACAATAACACAACTTTAGAGACTGAACAAGCCAGTTACATTGCATGTGTGTCACTATTTCAGCTATGAATTAGGGAGATGAGGCTCCAAGAATAAAATCCGATCTTCATTTCCAAATCACTTTCATGGATGAAAGGAAGAAATAATAGGATATATACTCATGAAATATAACATATTTTGTGGAAATAGACTTTCTTAATTACCTTCCTCAACTTACAACACTTATCTGCTAAATATTGACTTTAAAACCCACCATTATAGCTGTAGTCCTTTAAGAGTAGAATGACTTTAAAAAGCATGAATTTCTTTTAAGTCATCTGTACCTCACCCCAACCATTTTATCACATATAAATAAAAGATAAACAAAACATATAAAATAGCATGTAAATATGCACTATTCAAGGAAACAAAGTTAAAGTTTTGAAAGAATAAGTTGCAAAATTAAAAAAATAATGTTCACATTGGTCATTATTGTGGAGTATTGGCTTTAGGAGAAAGCATGATTTCAAAACAATTTTGAAGAAAGCCATTTGTTCTGCAGAAGTCACTATACAATCTGTTGTTGTTTTGCTTAAGAAAGAAAATTAGTTTTTCTTCATCTAGATGTCCATGACTTTGTCAGTAGGAGATGTCATCCATGTGAAACATTACTATGAATATAAAGCAAAGAAATTCATTGATAAAAAAAATTATCATATTGTTATTAACGGAATAAAGTAAACATTTGAGCAAGCTTTGGAACACTCAAGTGGCTCTAAGTCATTGGTGTCAATTGTCAGTTATGTGTCACGTGGAGTAAGGATCCCGGAGAATGAGAGTTAAGGAAGCAAGAGAGAAGGTTAGAGTGATAAGCCAGAAGCAGAGATAAGCCAGAGATCTCTGTAAGGACTTTGTCATTGAGGCTAGAGGAAATATAGAATCATAAGAAAATTAATTTTAACGTTTAATGGAGTATATCTCAGAAAAACGTCTATGTTACAAATGTACAATTCAACAAAATTTTCTAATTAACACACTTACACTATCAATAACCAGAAGGAAATCAATGTTTCCAGCACCCCAGTAACTTCCAGAGTGCCACCACACAATCAACACTCCTGCTCTGTATCAGAAGGTTTTTATATATGTCCTGCATCACATGAGTGAGATCCACTTCACTCCTATATTGCTAAAGATTTTTGTTATAATTTTATACTAATTGTTGACAAATATTTTGAGATGATAGAATTTTTGTTGCATTTTCTTAAAATACTAGCATGCATTAATTTTCAATGTTTAAATGTGCATTGCTAGAATACAATCCAGTTTATAACTGGAATCAGTCCAGTTTAATTGCTCTGTATTTTACAGTTTTTGTATTACATAACTGGCATGTTAATAGTTGGTTTAAGACTTTCCACATTTCTTGTCAATATAGTATAGGAGGATAATTTTATTTCCTTGCTAGATGTTGATTTCCAATTTATATTAGCCATACAGTGCACGAAATAGCATTTTTCTTACAAAAGTTTATAGAAATAGCTAAGGAGGAAAACTAGACCTGAAATATTTCTTTAGTTGAAATTTTAAATTTGGATTTTATGTATTTTATGTTAACAGAACACCTCAGATTTTATATGTTCTTGTGTATTTTTTTCTAACCATATAATGCTTCATTTCTAGCATTAGATACATTTTGCGTCATCCCCTCCCTCACTTATTTTTAAAGTCAGCCTCACTTTGTGTTGGGTTGGCCAAAAGTTCCTTTGATTATTTAATTCTTTGCATATTTTAATTGAAGGGTAATTGCAGTATTGTGATAGCTTTTGCCATATATTACTGTGAATAAGGCATAAGTATATATATGTCCCTTTCATCTTGAAAACCCTCTCCCACATCCCTCCCACCATATCCCTCCTAGTTGTCACAGAACATCAGCTTTGGGCACCCTCTGTCATACATGAAACTTGCACTGATTATCTAGCTTACATATGGTAAGGTGTATGTTTCAATATTATTTTCTCAAATCATCCCACGCCTCATTCTATCACTGAGTCAAAAAGTCTGTTCTTCAAGTCTATGTCTCCTCTGCTGCCCTGCATGAAGCATGATCAGTACCATCTTTCTAGATTCCATACATATGTGTTAATATGCAATATTTGTATTTCTCTTTCTGACTTACTTCATTCTGTATAATAGGCTCTAGGTTCATCCACCTCATTAGTACTGACTTAAACGTGTTTCTTTTTATAGCTGAGTAATATTCCATTGAAAAAGAAATGCAAAAGGCAAAATGATTATCTGGGGAGACTTGAAAACTACCTGAGAAAAGAAGAGAAGTGAAAGGCAAAAGAGAAAAGGAAAGATATACCTATCTGAGTACAGAGTTTCAAAGAATAGAAAGGAGAGATAAGAAAGCTGTCCTAAGTGAACAATGCAAAGAATAGAAACAAAAGAATGGGAAAGACTAGAGATCTCTTCAAGAAAATTAGAGATACCAAGGGAATATTTCATGCAAAGATGGGGACAATAAAAGACAGAAATGGTATGAACCTAACAGAAGTGGAAGATACTAAGAAAAGGTGGCAGATGACCCAGATAACCATGATGGTGTGATCACTCACTTAGAGTCAAACATCTTGGAGTGTGAAATCAAGTGGGCCTTAGAAAGAATCACTACAAACAAAGCTAATGGAGGTGGTGGAATTCCAGTTGAGCTATTTTAAATTCTATAAGATGACATTGTGAAAGTGCTGCACTCAATAAGCCAACAAATTTGGAAAATTCAGCAGTGGCTACAGGACTGGAAAAAGGTCAGTTTTCATTCTAGTCCAAAGAAAGGCAATGCCAAAGAATGTTCAAACTACCACACAATTGCACTCATTTCATTTGCTAGAAAAGTGATGCTCAAATTTCTCCAAGCTAGGCTTCAACAGTATGTGAACTGGGAACTCCCAGATGTTCAAGCTGGATTTAGAAAAGGCAGAGAAATCAGAGATTAAATTGCCAACATCTGTTGGATCCTAGGAAAAACAAAACAAAAAAAAAAAAAAAAAAAAAAGAATTCCAGAATAACATCTACTTTTGCTTCAGTGACTACATTAAAGCCTTTGTGTGGATCACAGCAAATCATGGAAAATTCTTAATGAGATGGGAATACCAGACCAACATATGTGCCTCCTGAGAAACCTGTATACAGGTCAAAAAGCAACAGAGAATGGACTGGTTCCAAATTGGTAAAGGAGTACCTCAAGGTTGTGTAGTGTCACCCTGGTTATTTAATCTATCTATAGAATACATCATGCAAAATGCTGAGATGAATGAAGCACAAGCTGGAAACAAGATTACCGGGAGAAATATAAATAGCCTCAGATATTCAGATGACACCACCCTTTTGGCAGAAAGCAAAGAGAGACTAAAGAACCTCTTGATGTAGGTGAAAGAGGAGAGTAAAAAAGTTGGGGTAAAGGTCAACATTCAGAAAACTAAGATCATGGCATCTGGTCCATTCACTTCATGGCTAATAGGTGGGGAAACAATGGAAACAATGACAGACTATATTTTCTTGGGCTCTGAAACCACTGAAGATGGTGACTGCAACCATGAAATGAAAAAATGCTTGTTGCTTGGAAGAAAAGCTATAACCAACCTAGACAGCATATTAAAAAGGAGGGACGTTACTTTGCAAACAAAGGTCCATAGAGTTTTAGTTATACCTGGACCATAAGGAAAGCTGAGTGCCAAATAATCAATGTTTTTGAAATGCGGCATTGGAGAAGACTTTTGAGAGTACCTTGGAATGCTAGGAAAGCAAACCAGTCAACCCTATAGGGAATCAACCCTGTATATTCATTGGAATGACTGATGCTAAAGCTGAGGCTCCAGTACTTTGGCTTCCTGATGAAAAGATTTAACTTATTGGAAAAGACCCTGATGCTGAGAAAGATTGAAGGCAAGCAGAAAAGGGAATGACAGAGGATGAGATGGTTGGATGGCATCACCAAATCATTGGACATGAGTTTGAACAAATTCTGGGAGATGGTGATGGACAGGGAAGCCTGATGTGCCACAGTCGATGGGGTTGTAAGGAGTTGAAAATGACTGAGGGACTGAGCAACTGAACAGCAATATTCCATAGGGTATATGTACTGCAACTCCCTTATCTGTTCACAAGCCAGTGGACTTCTTTCTGGGTTGCATCCACGTTCTACTTATCATAAATAGTGTTGCAGTGAATATTGGCGTATCTCTGTCTTTTTCAGTTCTGTTTTACACCAAGAATTTATTGAAAAATGTAGTCACCATTTTGTTCCATTATCTTCTCCATTTAGGAAACTTCATAATTCCATCTTCCTCAAACTTTTTATATTTTTGTGCAAAGAACTTTTCAAGGTGCATTTCACAGTCTTTCAGGGGATTTATTTTTTTCCATTAAGAGAAATTTTAAAAGACCAAAACAAATGGAAATCCAAAGTTGTAGTGGCTAGTAAATACGGTGGATGAATCAGAAGTTCCTAGCCAAACTGTAACAGTTTTTGACATGTCATCAAAGAAACATGTGGTGGTGCCTTATCCTGATGGAAGATTATATGATTTTGTTGATTAATTCTGGACACTCTTCATAGAGTACTGCTTTCAGTTGGTCTAATTGGAAGCACTGCGTGTTGTAATTAATCTTTTTTTTTTTTTTCTGGAAGAAGCTCATAATAGAGAACTCCCTTCCACTTTGACCATATGCACAACGTCACATTCTTTGGATGAAGACTGGCCTTTGGCGTCATTGGTTGTGGTTCGTTTCACTTGCCCCATGATCTCTTCTGTTTTATATTATTGTATAGTATCCACTTTTCATCACCCACCACAATTTGTTTTAAAAACAATATTTTAATTGCATTTAAGTAGACAATTGCATGTGGAAATAGAAGGATTGTTTTTACTTGTTATGTGAAATCCAAACATCAAAGCAATAAATATAACCAAGCTGATGCAAATGATTTTCAATGTTTGTTTTGAATATTTTGAGTATGTCAGGTATCTCTCAGGTGGTATAGCATTGATTGCTTTCAATTAATATCTCAAATTTATCACTATCAAGTTCAACTGTTCTACCAGACTGGAGCATTGTCCAGTGAGAAATCTCCAATATGAAACCTCAAAAACCACTATTGACAGATTTGGTCAGTCATAGCACCTTCTCCACACACTGCATAAATCCTTTTTGCATTTCAGTTGCATTATTAACTTTCTTTAAATATAATCTATGGAAATTTAATAAAACTGATTGCAAGTTAAAAAAAAAATAAAGCATAATATGCTGAACATGTTGCTGTTTTCTTCCACATTCAATATTAAGATGGTTATATAAAATTTTCTAATTTTATGGTTTTTAAAATGTACATTGATATGACAGCTGTCAGAATACAATTGAACAAAATTGTTTCAAATGAAGTTGCTGCTGCTGCTAAGTTGCTTCAGTCATGTCCAACTCTGTATGACCCCATAGATGGCAGCCCACCTGTCTCCCTCTTCCCTGGGATTCTCCAGGCAAGAACACTGGAGTGGGTTGCCATTTTCTTCTCCAATGCATGAAAGTGAAAAAGGAAAGTGAAAGTTAAGTCATGTCCAACGCTTAGCAACCCCATAGACTGCAGCCCACCAGGCTACTCTGTCCATGGAATTTTCCAGACAAGAGTACTGGAGTGGGGTTCCATTGCCTTCTCCATCAAATGAAGTTAAAGGCACCTAAATACTACTAGAACCATTTTATGCAAAAACAACAACAACAACAACAACAACAACAACAAATGAACTTTTGCCAACCCAATATTGATCTATTTTATTATTTTTTCAAAGAATCAATTTTGATACTCTTTATACATATTTATGAGTATAAATATATATGTGCAATACACAAATATGTGCATACTTATATATACATACATATACAAAATTACTATTGTTATGTTCTCTATTATTGCTGTTCTACTTTGAATTCAATTTACTGATCTTTTCTAGCATTATAAAATGAATATTTACATCTTTCCCCATCATCTAAGACTATAAATCTTCCCTCTAGATTAATTTAACTTGTGATTTCTTCTTTGATTCATAGTTGATTTAATTTTTAAAAAAATAATTTTCAGTTTCTTAAGATATTCTGTTTAATTTTACTAAATGCCTAACCACATTAACTTACCATTGTCCAATAACACAGATGGTATAAATTCAATATATTAAAAGTCATTGAATATATTTATAATCTAGACAAATCACATCTTCAAATTTTGAATAACTGTTAGAAGTTCTCAATTTAACTCTTGATGCATATGTAAGAACATAGAGGTCTTTGACTTCACTCACCTCCTTACCTTAGAAATATATGAAATGCTAGTTATGCATTTAAATGTTGAATATACTTTAAAATAATCTATATTAACATTGTTTTATAATCAACTTTCATCCAGGTTTTCCCACATATTTATTTTTTTCATAGCCTCCTTCCTCTGGTAGAAAAAGCTGTTTTATTGAGTCTTCTACTGGTACATTCTCTAACATTTTTGTCTATAAAATGCAATCAGCTTACCTGGATTTTGAATGCTATTTTCTCTGATTTTAGAATTTTGAAGGCTAGTTATTTTCTTTAAAATTATTGAATACACCACTCCATTGATTTCATCCTTTAATTCTTTTCTGTCATGTCCTTTTCATTTTTCATTCTCTGGATGCATTCATAAATTTCCGTTTACTTTATGACTTTGCAGTTCACCATGATGTAGCTAGGTGTAGTTTGTATATTTTATGCTTTAGATTTCTAATCCAGCTTGAATGTGTGGCTCTGTCATTCAGTTTTCAAACTCTCCACTTTGTGTAATCTGCTAATATACTCAAATCATTCTGGAGAAACAATTTGTCGTTTTGCAAATGACCCAATAGAGTAAAATATATGGGTCACACAAAAAGTTGTATTGAATGGTGATAGCGGCTTTACACATAACATCCAGAAAACTCAAAACAACCAAAACGTACATAAACATGTGAAAAGATAAATGCATTCAAGTAAATCTATTAAATGGAATGCTACTCATCAATAAAAAAGCAGCACACTGCTGATACACTAGTAATATGAAAAACATATTTTTTTAAAAAAAAAGAAAAAAATATATATATAACAGGTGAAAGAAGACTGAGGTAAAATGATGCATGCTGTGTAAACTCATTTATATAAAACTTGTGAAATGGCAAAACTAAAGTGACATAAACCAAATCAGAGGTTGCAAAAGTCTGAGGTTGAGTGATAGAACGTATTGCAAAGAGACAAGAGGAAATTTTTGGCAATTGAAGGAAATATTTTTGTCATTGTCATGATCATTGTGGTTATATACTCTATAGATTCTCACGAATAGGTCAAATTGAAAATTCATGAATTTTAATGTATGCAAATAGCCCACAAAACACAGAGTTAACAGTATTGTAATAAGAAAACAGACTAGATAACAAGCTAGACTTGTATACCTATTCTCATTTTATATTAAGCTCTTTGACATATAAGTGGATGTCCTTTGAATACGTTTATCAAACAAAAAAATCAATACATCAATTGACCTGCTAAATCATTTGGACAAAGTCACATGACTATAATTAAAACTAAATTTATATTTAAAACACTTTTACTTTGTTTTGTCTGGGAAGGTTAAGTTAATTATATTCTCTAAATAAAAGTAATACTTTTCCAACTCTATGATCTTTCTTAAATAATTTCTTTTTGATGGAATCATACCATTACTTCTGACAATGATGAAACCACCAAATATATTTCTTTCTTTAATCTCACCCTAGCTTCAAGTCCCACAACATATTCTATGAGGTAATGAAAAAGTTCTCACTCTTAGAAGTAATCACTCCAAATTCTAAACACAATATATTATTTTTTTCATAATAATTTATAAAATATTTGGAGTTAGGGATTGTATTATAGATACCAGCGCATGTTTTTAAAATGTTGTTGTTATTCAGTTGCTCAATCATGTCCAAGCCTTTGTGGTCCATGGACTGCACCAGGACAGGATTCCCTGTCCTTCAAATCTCCCAGAGCTTGCTCAAAGTCATGCCCATTGAGGCAGTGATGCCATCCAACCATTCCATCATCTGTCATCCTCTGCTCTTCCAGCCTTCGATCTTTCCCAGCCTTGGGGTCTTTTCCAGTGAGTTGGCTTTTCACATTATGTAGCCAAAGAATACTTTTTTTTAAATATAAATTTATTTATTTTAGTTGGAGATTAATTACTTTACAATATTGTATTTGTTTTGCCTTACATTAACATGAACCTGCCATGGGTGTACATGTGTTACTCATCCTGAACACCTCCCACCTCCTTCCCAGTACCATCCCTCTGCGTCATCCCAGTGCACCAGCCTCAAGCATCCCGTATCATGCATCAAACCTGGACTGGCAATTTGTGTATATCTGTTTTAAAATTTTATGAATATTTTTATGTGATCAATTTCAATGATGGCTTTCTTTCAGATGTATAAAATTGAAAAGAAATATTAATACTTTGATACTTATAAAGAAAACATTTCCAGATTCAAAGAAGGAAACAAAATTATAGTTAACTTATATTCTATCATATGGACATCTCAAAACTGAGATTGCTTGAGATATAAGCCAGTGTTTTAAAGACATCCCCATGATAAACTTTTGCTAAAACCTGAGAAAGTTTAACAGAATGTTACTTTTCTGTGGTTGTTTCTGTGTTTTAAAAGGTATTTTATCTGTGCTATAAGTAGCCATTTTTTATTAAAATGAATGACAAGAAAGGAGAAAAGCATGCCCTTATTTTACTTTCTGTTGATATGATGATGATACCCACATCTAAGAATGAAGTATCTTTAGTGACAATGGAACACCTTTTGAAATGAATAAAAGGTACAGATTAGACTGTATCAGAAGGGAAAATTAAATAGCTGGAGCCATATGAACAACACATAAAAATTAATTAGTGTTGGAAGAAGAATGCTTTGTGAAGCAGCACTGGGAAAGTCCTCAATAACTCCTTAGAGCCAGTCCTAGTCTTACTTGTAACAGGGACGAGTTATAGGATTTGTAAAAATAACACAGCATTGTATTCTACAGTGACCCAAAAACAATCCTAGCAGGTTTCTAACACATATTCAGAAATAAGAATAACAAATTTAGAATGAAACTTTTTTTTTTCTGGATTATTGCATAGTGGGGAAGCTATAAAACTCAGCGTTACATTTCTAAGTAACCAAAATATGGATAGTTCAGTACAGTCACTCAGTTCTGTCCGCCTCTTTGTGATACCATGAACCGCAGCACACCAGGCCTCCCTGTCCATCATCAACATCTGGAATCTACCCAAACCCATGTTCATTGAGTCGGTGATGCTGTTCAACCATCTCATCCTCTGTAATCCCCTTTTCCTGCCGTCAATTTTTCCCAGCATCAGGGTATTTTCAAATGAATCAGCACTTCACATCAGGTGGCCAAAGTATTGGAGTTTCAGCTTCAACATCAGTCCTTCCAATGAACACCCAATACTGATCTCCTTTAGGATGGACTGGTTGGATTTCCTTGCAGTCCAAGGGACTCTCAAGAGTCTTCTCCAACACAACAGTTCAAAAGCATCAATTCTTCGGTGCTCAGCTTTCTTTATATTCCAAGTCTTACATCCACACATGACTACTGGAAAAATCATAGCCTTGACTAGGTGAACCTTTGTTGACAAAGTAATGTCCCTGCTTTTGCATATGCTATCTAGGTTGGTCATAACTTTTCTTCCAAGGAGTAAAGGTCTTTTAATTTCATGGCTGCAATCACCATCTGCAGTGATCTTGAGCCCCCCAAAATAAAGTCAGCCACTGTTTCCACTGTTTCCCCATCTATTTCCCATGAAGTAATAGGAACAGATGCCATGATGTTAGTTTGCTGAATGTTGTGCTTTTTCACTCTCCTCTTTCATTTTCCTCAAGAGACTCTTTAGTTCTTCACTTTCTGCCATAAGGGTGGTATTATCTATATATCTGAGGTTATTGATATTTTTCCTGGCAATATTGATTCCAGCTTGTGCTTTATCCAGCCCAGCATTTCTATGATGTACTGTGCATATAAGTTAAATAAACAGGGTGACAATACACACCTTTGATGTTCTCCTTTTCCTATTTGGAACCAGTCTGTTATTCCACATCCAGTTCTAACTGTTGCTTCCTGACCTGCATATAGGTTTCTCAAGAGGCAGGTCAGGTGGTCTGGTATTCCCATCTCTTTCATAATTTTCCACAGTTAAATGTGATGCACACAGTCAAAGGCTTTGGCATAGTCAATAAAGCAGAAATTGATGTTTTTCTGGAACTCTCTTGCTTTTTCCATGATCCAGCAGATGTTAGCAATTTGATCTCTGGTTCCTCTGCCTTTTCTAACACCAACTTGAACATCTGGAAGTTCACATTTTATGTATTGCTGAAGCTTGGCTTGGAGAATTTTGAGCATTACTTACTAGCATGTGAGGTGAGTGCAATTGTTTGGTAGTTTGAGCATCCTTTTGGCATTGCCTTTCTTTGGGACTGGAATGAAAATTGAACTTTTCCTGTCCTGTGACCACTGCTGAGTTTTCCAAATTTGCTGACATATTGAGCGAAGCACTTTCACAGTATCGTCTTTTAGGATTTATAATAGCTCCACTGGAATTCCATCACCTCCACTATCTGTTCATAGTGATGCTTCCTAAGGCCCACTTGACTTCATATTCCAGGATGTCTGGCTCTAAGTGAGTGTGAGTGATCACACCATAGTGATTATCTGTGTCATGAAGATCTTTTTTTGTACAGTTCTTCTTTGTATTCTTGCCATTTCTTCTTAATATCTTCTACTTCTGCTAGGTCCATAACATTTCTGTTCTTTATTGAACCCATCTTTCCATGAAATGTTCCCTTGGTATCTCTAATTTTCTTGAAGAGGTCTCTAGACTTTCCCATTCTATTGTTTTCCTCTGTTTCATTGCACTGATGACTGAGGAAGGCTTTCTTATCTCTCCTTGCTATTCTTTGGAATTCTACATTCAAATGGGAGTATCTTTCATTTTCTCATTGCTTTTTTCTTCTTTTCACAGCTATTTGTAAGGCCTCCTCAGAAAGCCATTTTGCTTTTTTTGCATTTTGGTTTCTTTTGGATGGTCCTGATTCCTGTTTCCTGTACAATGTCATGAACCTCCATCCATAGTTCATCAGGAACTCTGTCTATCAGATCTAGTCCCTTAAATCTATTTCTCACCTCCACTGTATAGTCATAAGGGGTTTGATTTAAGGCATACCTGAATGGTCTAGTGGTTTCCCCCACTCTGTTCAATTTAAGTCTGAATTTGGTAGTAAGGAATTCATGATCTGAGCAACAGTCAGCTTCCAGTCTTGTTTTTGCTGACTTTACAGAGCTTTTCTACCTTTGGCTGTAAAGAATATATTCAATCTGATTATGGTTTTCACCATCTGGTGGTCAGATGACACAATGTCCAGAAGATGCAGGAGCGGTGGCTGCAACAGTGCAGGAGCAGCCGAGAGGAGCTACCCCATGTCCAAGGTAAGAGAAACCCAAGTAAGATGGTAGGCACTGAGAGAGGGCATCAGAGGGCAGACAGACTGAATCCACAGTCACAGACAACTAGCCAATCTGATCAGTCACATAGTCCACAGCCTTTTGTAACTCAATAAAACTAAGACATGCCATGTGGGACCACCCAAGACAGTTGGGTCATGGTGGAGAGGTCTGACAAAATGTGGTTCACTGGAGAAGGGAATGGCAAACCACTTCAGTATTCTTGCCTTGAGAACTCCATGAACAGGATGAAAAGGCAAAAATATAGGACACTGAAAGATGAATTCCCCAGGTCAGTATGTACCCAATATGCTACTGGAGATCAGTGGAGAAATAACTCCAGAAAGAATTAAAGGATACAGTTAAAGCAAAAACAATACCCAGTTGTCAATGGGACTGATGATAGAAGCAAGGTCCAATACTGTAAAGAGCAATATTCCATAGGAACCTGGAATGTTAGGTCCATGAATCAAGGCAAATTGGAAGTGGTCAAACAGAAAATGGCAAGAGTGAACATTTACATTCTAGGAATCAGCAAACTAAGATGGACTGGAATGGGTGAATTTAACTCAGATGACCCTTATATCTACTACTCTGGGCAGAAATCCTTTAGAAGAAATGGAGTTGCCATCATAGTCAGCTAAAGATTCTGAAATGCAGTACTTGGATGCAGTCTCAAAAGGGACAGAATGATCTCTGTTCGTTTCCAAGCCAAACCACTCAATATCACGGTAATCCAAGTCTATGCCCCGACCAGTATCACTGAAGAAGCTGAAGTTCTACAGTTCTTTGAAGACCTACAAAACCTTTTAGAACTAGCATCCAAAAAAGATGTCCTTTTCATTAGAGAGGACTGGAATGTAAAAGTAGGAGGTCAAGAAATAACTGGAGTAACAGGCAAATTTGGCCTTGGGTACAGAATGAAGCAGGGCAAAGGCTAATAGAATGTTCTTTTGTTCTGCCAAAAGAATGCACTGGTCATAGCAAATATGGATAGGGTACTATCCATGTAGGATTTTATAATAAATCTTACATAAAAAGAAGTGGAGGCCATCTGATTATTCTACAGAGCAGGGAAGACCTACTCTGTCTTATGTCTCAAAGAGGGCAGTCTAAGTAGCAACTATGTGAATTACATAATCAAGTACTAAGTGAAAGTAAGGGAATCAAGAAAGAGGATATTAAAATTATACAGGTCACAGAAAATTATGACATAGAAACAGTGGAAATGGAGGTGGCAACACATGACAAAATTGTGGAGACATTTTTAGCTACTAGCATTTACTAAAGTATTTTATGTGTGTCTGCATTACAGAGAAGTAAAGAGTGATCCTCATGATTTGCATCTGAAGAAATAAAGAAATATTGTACTTCACAGATTATTGCACTTGTTTATTCTATTTCAATTCTATTAATTTCTATATTCTTATTTATATATAAGTTGAGAAATAGTGCTATAACTCTGGGGCATTAAGTTCAGTTCAGTTCAGTCACTCAGTCGTGTCTGACTCTTTGCGACACCATGAATCACAGCACGCGAGGCCTCCCTGTCCATTACCAACTCCCAGAGTTCACTCAGACTCACATCCATTGGGTCAGTGAAGCCATCCATCTCATCCTCGGTCGTCCCCTTCTTCTCCTGTCTCCAATCCCTCCCAGCATCAGAGTCTTTTCCAGTGAGTCAACTCCTCGCATGAGGTGGCCAAAGTACTAGACTTTCAGCTTCAGCATCAATCCCTCCAAAGAAATCCCAGGGCTGATCTCCTTCAGAATGGACTGGTTGGATCACCTTGCAGTCCAAGGGACTCTCAAGAGACTTCTCTAGCACCACAGCTCAAAAACATCAATTCTTGGGCGCTCAGCTTTCTTCACAGTCCAACTCTCACATCCATACATGACCACTGGATAAACCATAGCCTTGACTAGATGGACCTTTGTTGGCAAAATAATGTCACTGCTTTTCAATATGCTATCTAGGTTGGTCATAACTTTTCTTCCAAGGAGTAAGCATCCTTTAATTTCATGGCTGCAGTCACCATCTGCAGTGATTTTGGAGCCCCCAAAATAAAGTCTGACACTGTTTCCACTGTTTCCCCTCTATTTCCCATGAAGTGATGGGACCAGATGCTATGATCTTCATTTTCTGAATGTTGAGCTTTAAGCCAACTTTTTGCTCTCCTCTTTCACTTTCATCAAGAGGCTTTTTATTCCTCTTCACTTTCTGCCATAAGGGTGGTGTCATTGCTATAACTCTGGGGCATATATACAGGTAATTTTTGCTTTCAATGGAGATGACATAGCAATTTACATAACATTTTCATACAAAATGTTGATTTCAATATTTATCTTACTTGTAATAAAATATCTGTGCTTTAATTAGCTCTTCAAATAATTCCAGGAAGTTAAACATGCTTTTTAAAAATAATATTTTCCTTTTGCCCTTTTGCTATACAATTTTTATGCTTCATTTACTTTTTCTTATTGCAATGAATTTATTTGTACTTCTAAAATCAATGTAAAGATTTTTCTTTTTAAAAATATTTAATTATTTATTTGGCTGCACCAGGTCTTAGTTATTCTTGCAGGATCTTTAGCTGTGTCATGCAAGCTCTTGGTTGGAGCATGTGGGATTTAGTTCCCTAACCAGGAATCAAACCTAGGTCTCCTGTATTGAGAGCACAAGTCTGAGGCACTAGATCACTAAGGAAGTGCCAGATTTTTCCATTCTAATGAATCAATAAGGAAATAACTGGTCAGAGCGATGATATATGAAGGTATTTAAATCTTCATACTACATCTTAAAACTCATAAGTAGGAAAAGGATAAAAGCTATCTTATTGATTACTTGGTATGCAGCTATACTAACCGGCTATGTAACATACTGAGATTAAGAGATAACTGTTGTTATTACAAAACTTCAAACTAGTTGAGGTTATCTTAAATAAATGATAACATTAATATATTATGGAATACTAATATATACTGTTCTTGAACTACATCTCTTAAATGCTTTATCCATTTAACATTTGTTTTAATCTTATGATATTTTTACTAATCTCTCCATTTTACAAATGAAGAATTTGGATCTCAGACTAAGAGTTTGAATATGATAATATAATTCAGTAGATGATTGTAAAAAAAAATATTATCTAGTTCTCTGTGATTCAGAAAGTAATTGACATAGGTGACTATAGAAGGGACAGATCATTTAAGCCTAGAATAATTAGTCAAATTAACATAGGGAATGGCTGTGATATTTTTCAAAGTAGAGTTTAGATGAGGTTAAAGTATTATATAGTAAGTATGCTATGAGTTTTAGCACCAGTTCTGGTTTCTTTTCCTTATTCTGTTAGCTTTTGAATTTTACAGTTAAAGCAGATAAAATACTTACTTCATAATGATGTTTCAAGAATTAACAGAAGCAATGCTTACCAAAAAATATTGTGAGGTGAAAAAGAGGACTTGTGGAAGAAGGGCAAATATAAAATTGAAACCCAAAAGAAAAGGTGAGTATAACAAGTAAGTATCACAGACTGATGGCAGTATGGAGACAACAGCCATAAGGGAAAACAAAATGTATTCTCCTTTAACTTGCACAAGGAGCATTAATTGCATCAACCATTTGTAGGAATGAATCAGTCTCAGCGATTCAGCATATGCACTAGACAACTGCAATTCAGAATAATGAGGGCTGTAAAAAAAGTTTTATAGTGGTAATTAAAGCCACACAAATGAACTAATTGGGTTGACTAGTTCCAAAAGGCCAAGTGACTATAACTTGTGTTAGTAGATATATAGACATTTCCTATAGGATCAAGATGAAAAAATTTATTTCAGGCCAATTGAAATTAGAATCATCAGATTCCACTGACATTTGAAGAGCTGAAAGAAATTTAGTTTTTCAGAGAGAAAAAGGTTTCTGACACAAGAAAAGTATGACAGTAGGTGATGCAGAAGACCTCTAATTTTGAAAGACACTACATGCCACATCCGGACCTTTCCAATAGGTTTGTTTTAAGAGATGTGAGTTCCATTTTATAAGAAAGCATTGACTGATGCTCTCAGAATAAATTCTTAACTGTGAAAATCTGACTTCAAAAGGGATGGCTAATAAGATCTTGAAATAATCCAAGAAAATGCAGATAAAATAGTGTTGATAATATTTATAAGCTCCAATATATGTTAATAACAAATCAGTTAACAAGGAAAAAAAAAAAATTTTACTTCAGTCAAAGTGAAGTTTGTAATTCAGGACACAGACTCTTAGAAAGCTCTGAGAACTGTTTCGCTTTTTAGAAGTCAAAGTACAGTTACACCTTTATGAGACCAAAATATCACATCAAAATTACATTTTGATATTTTACATAAAATTCACCAAGAATACATAGCAAAGGTAACCACATACAAAGTGAAGAGTCAGTCATCATGACCACCTACAGAGCTGGGAAATTATTATATATTTTTAAGAAATTACTTTTTTAACATCAGAAGAAAGAAAAACAGACATTGATCTTTACAAATATTATTATTTTTTAGCTGCTCTAATTGAAGTGAAGTGAAGTCATTCAGTTGTGTCCAACTCTTTGCGACCCCATAGACTGTAGCCTACCAGGCTCCTCCCTACATGGGATTCTCCAGGCAAGAGTACTGGAGTTGGTTGCCATCAAAGACACACACTGGACAGTTAAGAAAGAGAGAGGAGCTCAGACAAACACACAGAATTTTATTATTAATTTTTACTGTCTGTCTTACAATACAAATTTCATTTCATCATATATGTTATTTGGTGCCTTAATTCTAGAAAAAAACAAACAAACATGATTTGAGAAAAAGTTTAGGTTTCTGTTTTTCTTAAATAAGTATGGAAAAAGATAAAGAACAGTTTACGGCAGTGATAAATGAGCTGAGCTTGTAAGATGTTAATTTTGAGGCTTTATCTAAAGAGGCAAAAGAAGTGCACTCCAAAAGCTGTAAGTCATTGATTAAACAAATCAAACATGATACAAGCAAATGGAAAAAATATACCATGATCTTGTATTGGAAGAATATTATCAAAAAGGCAATCTGTAGATTCAGTGAAATTCTTTTCAAATTACCAATGGTATTTTCACAGAACAAGAACAAAAAAATCTTAATGTTCATATGGAGATACAAAAGACCCTGCATAGAAAAATAAATTTTGAGATAGAAAAAAACAGAGCTGAAGTAATCAAGCTTCTTGGCCTCAGACTATACTATAATGTTATGGTCATCAAAACAGTATAGTGCTGGCACAGAAACAGAAATATAGATCATTGGAACAGGATAAAAGCCCAGAACTAAACCAACATAGCTATGATCATCTAATATATGACAAGGAAGGCAGGAATACACAATAGAGAAAAGATAGTCTTTTCAATCAATACTGATGGAAAAACTTGACAACTATATATAAAAATGAAATTAAAACATGTTTTAACACTACACACACACAAACAGATTAAAGTCAAAATATATTAAAAATCTAAATGTAAGATCCGATCCTACAAAACTTTTAGAGAAAAATATAGGCAAAACACAAATTGATATAAATTGCATCAATATTTTTAAAAATCTATCTCCTGGAGTAAGCAAAATAAAAACAAAAGTAAATAAACAGAAAGTAATCAAACTCAAAACTTTTGCACAGCAAAGAAAACAAAAGAAGAAAAACAAACCCCACAGAATAGGATAAAATACTTGCCAGTTATGAAACTGACAAGGAATTAATCTCCAAAATTTGCCAAGAGTCCATGAAGTGTGATAGCAAAAAAACAAATAACTCAATCAAAATATAGACAGAAGATGTAAATAGACATTTCTCCAAAGAAGACATGAAGATAGCCAAGAGATACTTGAAAAGATGCTTGGTTATTGTTCAGTTCAGTCGCTCAATTGTGTCCAACTCTTTGCAACCCCATGGACTACAGGACACCAGGCTTCCCTGTTCATCACCAAATCCCAGAAATTACTCAAAGTCATGTCCATTAATTTGATGATGCCATCCAACCATCTCATCCTCTGTCATCCCCTTCTCCTTCCACCTTCAATGTTTCCCAGCATCAGGGTCTTTTCAAAAGAGACAATTCTTAACATCAGGTGACCAAAATATTAGAGCTTCGGCTTCAGCATCAGTCCTTCCAATGAGTATTCAGGACTGGTTTCCTTTAGGATGGACTGGTTGGATCTCCTTGGAGTCCAAGGGACTCTCAAGAGTCTTCTCCACCAGTTCTTCTGCACTCAGCTTTCTCTATAATCCAACCGTCACATCCATACATGAATACTGGAAAAACCAAAACTTTGACTACATAGACTTTTGTTGGCAAAGTAATGTCTCTTCTTTTAATATACTGTTTAGGTTAGTTTTAACTTTTCTTCCAAGAAGCAAGTGTCTTTTAATTTCATGGGTGTAGTCACTATCTGCAGTGATTTTGGTGCCGAAAAAAGAAGTCTGTCACTGTTTTCATTGTTTACCCATCTATTTGCCATGAAGTAATGGGACAAGATGCCGTGATCTTAGTTTTCTGAATGTAGAGTTTTAAGCCAATTTTTTCACTTTTCTTTTTCACTTTCATTAGGAGGCTCTTTAGTTCTTCTTTATATTTTGCCATATATGTGGTGTCATCTGCATATCTGAGGTTATTGATATTTCTCCCCACAATCTTGATTCCAGCTTGTGCTTCCTCCAGCCAAGTGTTTCTCATGATGTACTCTGCATATAAGTTAATAAGCAGGGTGTAATAATATACAGCCTTGACATACTCCTTTCCCAATTTGGAACCAGTCTGTTGTTCTTGTTTCTTAACCTGTATACAGGTTTCTCAGGAGGCAGGTCAGATGGTCTGGTATTCCCATCTCTTTAAGAATTTTCCATAGTTTGTTGTGATCCACACAATCAAAGGCTTTGTCATAGCCAATAAAGCAGAAGTAGATGTTTTTCTGGAATTCTCTAGCTTTTTCAATGATCTAACGTATGTTGGCAATTTCATCTGAGAAATGCAAATCAAAATCAAAATGAGATATCTCTTCACACCTGTCAGAATGGTCATCATCACAAAATCTATAAACAGTAATGCTGGAGAAGGTATGGAGAAAGAAGAATCCTCCAATACTATTGGTGGAAATATAAATTTGTGGAGCCACTATGAAGAACAACATGGACACTCCTTAAGAAACTAAAAACAGTTACCACAAGATCCAGTAATCCCACTCCTAGAAAACTATCCCACTCTATAGAAAACTATAGTTTGAAAAGATGCATGCATCTTAATGTTCTTTGTAGCACTCTCTACCATAGCTGAGACCTAGAAGCAACCTAAATGTTCATTGACAAATGTTTTATATACAATGGAATATTAGCTGAATGAAATAATGTCATTTGAAGCAACATGGATGGAGATTATGATATTAAGTGAAGTAAGTCAGACAAAGAAAGTCAAATATCATATGATATCATTTATATGAGAAATCAAAAAATGATACAATTGAACTTATTTACAAAACAAAAGGGACTCACAAATATAGAGAATAGATTTTGGATTAATAGGGGGAGACAGGTGGGAGGAAGGGACATATTGTGAGTTTCAGATTGATATGTACACGCTACTATACTTAAAATAGATAGCCGTCAAACACAGGGAACTCTGTTCAGTACTCTGTGACAACCTGAATGGGAAAATAATTTGAAAAAGGATGGATAGAGAGATATAAAATGATTAATTTATGTACAGCTGTAACTAACACAACATTTTTAAACAACTCAACTCTAATATAAGATAAAAAATTTAAAGAATTAAAATGATATGAAATACTTGAAATTTAAAATGAAGTGTGGCCCTATTCCTCAAGAAGCACTAGCATAGGAAGTAAAAATTTATATGCCTTGGAAACCATGTAGAAAGTTCTTTGGTATAGTTGAAATGAAGTGGCTGGTTAAATGTCCTTAGGAGCATAATACGGTGATAGAGAACTTCTAAGAGAGTGAAAATTGCCAAACTATGATTCTTTAAGTAGAAACTGAAGGTATATGGGATGATGCTTAATTAATATTTTAAAATATTTTAATTAGTGTCTTAAAATATTGAGAGACTGAACCAGAATAGAAACTGTTGGAAATGCAGAGGATGCAAATGGGAGGAAATAAATCAATGTCAATTTTGGGTGCAGATCTTGACAAAGCAATAAAAGTGTAACCAAATAATTGGCAAATGGATAGTGCAAGTGATCAATACCTTACATGTATAACGTGGGGAGATATGACTTTGAACTTGTGCTTTATATTTTTATTTAATAGAGTCTGTCTTGTACTATTCCCAGGACATACTCTTTGTCCTTGCTTTACCCCTTGACTTTCAGAAAACTCAAGTAACTTGCCAAATCCTCTCAGAGAATAAATAAAGGAGGTAGAATATTAAACTAAAATCTCTGTGGTCCCACAGTCTATCTCCATACTCTGCACCATGTGAGAAACATACTAAATATAAGAGACAAGGCAGAATAAACAATAAGAAATGTGAATAAGAAAGCGAAAAGGATGAAGTAAAGATGATGGCAGAATAGGAGGTTTAATGCCAAACTTCTCTTATTCAGTCACCAAACTGAATTCATGTCTCCTGCCTTTCCTGCATTGCAGGCAGACTCTTTTCCACTGAACCTCTGGAGAAACCCCATTAATAGCTGTAGGAAGAGTCAATTCATGTAAATGTGTGTGAGCATGCATGTTTTGCAGGCATGTGCAAGAAAATGCTTATATATAATGTGATAAACACTTAGAGCACATACATAGATACACACCCACACACTCACACATATTTCCCTTCCCTGCTTTATTTGTTCAATAGTGATTTGTCTCAAGAATGATTCTTTGCACTGGCAGTCTGTAAAATATTTCTATATCCTTTAATGAATGCCTCAATTTAATTCTGAAGGATAAAAAGAGACAACAGGATAATTTAGCCTCTGAGATAATTATAATTTGAAAATGTTTCTTTGTCTGTATGGATATAATTATTAGCCAGAAATATATTTTTGCCATATTTGTATTTCAAGATTATAGAAGATTTATTAATATTATTTCTAGCAGGTCTTCCTAAGCCTATCACTTACAGTCTTAATCTTTAGCAGCCAGTACATAAACCTGGCAAGAATTTGTAATTCCAGCTGCTGGAGGTGGGAACTTATAACATGAGAGTGAAGATAAGAAACTGAAATGTATACATTTAATACATCTAGTAGCAAATATGCATCACGTTTTGAAAGAATACCTTTATATGAACATTTGTATATGACCCACAGGTTCTATCCTTGTTTTTGTTATTATTGTTCAGTCACTAAGTCATGTCCAATTCTTTGTTAACCCGTGGACTGTGGCACACCAGGTTCCCCTGTCCTTCACTATCTCCCAGAGTTTGCTCAGATTCATGTCCATTGAATCAGTGATGCTATGAAACCACTTCATCCTCTGCCACACCCTTCTCTTCTTGCAGAGGAGAAAACAAATAAACCAATACTTATGAAGAGCATAATTTGATAAAAATATGTATAAGATGCTATATGACTAAAGATCAGACATCATTAACACTATAGATTAGGGATGGAGAAGTCTTCCTAGAAAAAAGTCAAATTTGACCTGAGCATTAAGGCTACTGTGTAGGTTAATGGTTAATAAACAGATAAAAAAAAATTCCTAAAGATATTTTGATTAAATATAAATTATGGAAAAGTAGGCATTCAAATAATCTTAGAAAAAATTGCAATGGACAAGAATAAATACTAGCTATGGGTCTCCAACACTGATGAATAAAATGGTGGCCCCATGAATTGAAAAGACAGAGGATATATTATTCCTTGTGTTGTTCCCAATTGTCTTCATTAAAAAAAAAAAAAAAAAAAAAGCTCTGGACTGAATTTGTCCTCTCAACTTTGCTTCAACTTCACAGGAAAAACAAGACACTGACCACTTCCCAGTTAGCTTGGCAGGCCATGGCATTTCCATTTGCTTTCTATTACAAATCAGTCTGTGTCTGAGTTTGGGGACTATCAGCCAAGTTTACTCCAATCTTACTTCCTGTTGGATACAATCATCACTGAGTTCAATACTAAGAAACTCCAGGGCTAGAGGAGTTAGTCTGAAAAACAAATGCATATGATTTCTGACTTTTCCTGACTGTTAATCTCACAAGTACATAGAGTTTTAAATATATGCTTAGTTAAATAGCAAAGCTAGATTTTTGGTTGATTATCAATAATATAAAAATCTCTATGAGCATCTGTTGTGAGAACTGATCCATATCACTTTCACAATTACTATGTCCATCCAGTTTACAGCAAAAATGAAAAGGAATGAATTGTTGTTGCTAATGTTCAGTAGCTCTGTCCAACTGTGTGAACTCATGGACTGTAACACACCAAGCTCCTCTGTCCTCTGCTAACTCCTAGAGTTTGCTCAAATTCATGTCCACTGAGTCAGTTATGTGATGTAACCATCTCATCCTCTACCACCCACTTCTCTTTTTGCCTTCAATCTTTCCCAACATCAGGGTCTTTTCCAATCAGTCAGCTCTTTCTTTCAGGTGGCAAAAGTATTGGCACTTAGCAACAGCCTTTCCAACGAATATTCAGAATTGATTTCATTTAGGTTTGACTGGTTTGATCTCCTTTGAGTCCAGGTTACTTCTCCAACATCACAAATCGAAAGTATCAGTTCTCTGGTTCTCAGACTTTTTATGGACCAACTTACGTCCATACATGATGACTAGCAAAACCATAGCTTTGACTATCTTGAGCTTTGCTGGCAAAGGAATATCTCTGCTTTTTAATATGTTATATAGTTTTATAGTTTTCCTTCCAAGAAGCAGGAAATTTTTAAGTTCATGGGTTCATGTCATTATCCATAGTGATTTTGGAGCCCAAGAAAAGAAAATCTGTCACTGTTTCCAATTTTTCTATTTCTATTTGCCATGAAATGATGGGACTGGAAAACATTTAAAAAATGAGGTTTTTTTTTTTTTTTAAGGTTGAGTTTCAAGTCAGCTTTTTCACTCTCCTCTTTCATCCTTATCAAAAGACAGTTCTTCTTCTACCATTAAAGTGGTAACATCTGCATATCTGAGGTTGTTGAAATTTCTCCTGGCAATCTTGATTCCAGCCTATGATTTATCCAGCCTGGCATTTCACATGATATACTCTGCATAAAAGTTAAATAAATATAAAGCAAGATGACAATATACAGCTTTGCAATACTCCTTTCCCTATTTTGAACCATTCCATTGTTCTATGTCTGGCTCTAACTACTGCTTCTTGACCTGCATATAGGTTTCCCAGGGCACATGAAAATTGGTCTGATACTTCCATCTTTTTAAGAATTTTCCACATTTTGTTGCGATACTCACAGTCAAAAGCAGATGAAGCAGAAGTAGATGTTTGTCTGGAACTCCCTTGCTTTCTCCATGATCCAGCGAATGTTTGCAATTTGACTTCTGGTCCCTTTGCTTTTTGAAACCCAGCTTTTATATCTATAAGTTTGCAGTTCACATACTGCTGAAGCTTAGCTTGAAGGATTTTGAGCATAGCCTTGCTTGTTTGTGGAATGAGTAAAAATGTTCATTTGTTTCAACATTCTTTAGCATTGTCTTTCTTTGGGATTGGACTGCATACTGACTTTTTTCCAATCCTGTGGCCTCTGCTGAGTTTTCCAAATTTGCTGACATATTAAGTATAGCACTTTAACAGTGTCTTTTAGGATTTGGAATAGTTCTGTTGGAATTCCATGACCTTCAGTTTTTCACAGTAATGCTTCCTAAGGCCCACTTGACTTTGCATTCCAGGATTATATCACCATAATAAAAAGACAGAAAAAAAAATAAATTCAATAAGTGGATTGTTGAACAGTAAAGATTGTATATCTGAGGATACAGTCTGCATATCAGCTTACTGATAAACCTTCTTATTCTTTTGTAGTTAGTGGTTATTGTCCTTCTTAAATATACACACACATACACATACACAGTTCTCCTTCATACTGAATTTGTGATTGTGAATTTCACACTGATGGAACAAAAATGTATCTTAATTATATATTAGCATTGAAAGTGTTAATATAAAACATTCAAAGCAATTCCCATCAGCTCCCACAACACATAAATCACTCTGTTCTGTGGTTCATGGTTAGATATATTGGAGTTTTCTAGTATCACAAGCATTGTTTAGACTGCCTTATATACCAAGTTCTTCCTTTGTAAGATTCATTCTGCCTGTGAAATTTACAGAGCAGTTATCTGTTAACTTACTTGAGGAAGAATGAGGAGACTCATGGAAGTAAGAGTATATCTTAATGACCTTGAGTAACATGTAATAGGATGATCTCTGTACTAGGGGGTGTCAACGGGGACTTTGCATCAATTCCAAATAAAAATGGGAACTTCTTTAAGCTCGGTTGGTGGTTCAATGAACCTAAAGTTATCAAGTGGCATTATTTCTTCTTTTTCTCCATAGAGTGAATTACTCAAATGTAAGGAGAATTTTATTTTAACTAAGACAAGGTATAAGACATTCATTGTTAATCAAACGACTACAGAAGCCAGTGCAATTGGGAGAAAATTATGTTTTATGATATGGAAGATTATTGTCTGATAATTATGTTCAAACGTCAGTCTTTATTTGTGTCATATGAGAAAGTAAATACATTATTTTTTCAATTTAGTGGCATTCTTGTCCTTTATTCTCCAAGTTTGAAATGCACTACTGTGTTCAACATATGTAATTCTCCCCAGATAATATGCCTTAAATTAAACCTAATTGCTGAAAGACCTTTTAAAAAAATGGACTCAGTAAGAATGCATGTGAATGGAAAAAATAACAGAAAAACACAAATACAAATACCAAAAGAGTCATTATGGTTGTACTTCAAATGAACAGTGAAATAATTTAAATGTTTTAAAAATATTGTATGATAGTTTTCATATTCAATCAATGACTGTATGTATACAAATAATATCTTTTTAAGTAATCAAATTTTAAACAAGGGACATTAGAGCAGAATGAATAAAACTCTGTAATGATAGCATATGCTTTATATACTTTTAACTTCTTTGTATATCAACTGTATCTATTTATTCAACCTCTGAACTCAAATATACTATGCTGATTATTCCTACCTGGTGCCAGATTTCTCAAGGGTATTCAGCAATTATAATTTTCAAGTGATTTTCTTTTATAAATCCGTCCAGTTGAAAGTCAACATTCATATAAAAGCCAGAATTAGCCCTTCTTCCCCTTGTAATCACCGCTCTAAATAGAATATTTCAATTGGCTAGCTTTTATGTTTCTCTTTTGGATTAAGTAGGAGGATGTTTACCTCCCTCCCAACTCCCTCTTTCACGCAGTAGCTCTTCAGATGTCTTATGTTTGGGAGGAGAAAGACAGAAAAAGGTCTCTATTTTACTGACCCAGGAATCCACTTTCCATTGCTTCGTGTTGGCTTTCTGATAAATACTGATGGAGCTCCTATGTCATTTATATGACTGGTTTCTAGACTGTTCTATGAGGGCTATGTCAAAGTCATTGGGATTTCCTCTGGGAGTTCTCCCAAGGGCACAGTTCCCTAAAGCAGAGCACTTGTTTCAGTAAGACCTCTTATGCACAATACTAGTAACTGATTTAGGACAGCTCTTCTCCAGAGAGCCCAATTGACCCTTTAGAAAGAATTTAGCATAGCTATGCCACCTGGCAAGAAGGCAGGATGCTTGACTATCATGGTTTTGCAGTTTCTCTTTACTCAGAACCAGGAGATACAAACATGATCAACACAGCTGCTGCTTAAATGGACATGTTTCATGGGAGACTGAGATGCCAATCTCTATATTGTAGATACCCCAGTGTTTTACAAGTGATTCCCTTAGGACACCTCTCACTTGACTTATTAAAACTAAATGTTTTGCTACCACTTAGGGTCTTATACCTATAAAAATCACTCATATCGCATATTTAATAAATTCTACAACAAGGAAGGTATATTAATACACATGTGTTTATATATATACATATATATATATATATATGTGTGTGTGTGTGTGTGTGTGAAAATGCAGTATATCTTTGTGCAATTAATTTAAACAATCAGAAAGTTTGGAATGCAGAAATTTAAAGGAGTTTATTTTTACTTTAAAAACAAAGAAATTTTAAAGTGTGTGATGTTTTAGCTCTGCTTCGAAAATGTATACTCCTCTCAACAAACAGATGAATCAATAAAAGCAGGAATAGTTGTATATATTTGCCAAAGTCCAGAAAACGAATACTTTAGGCTTTGTTAGTTACATATGTTCTCTCTTATTTATAGTCATTTTTTTTTCTTTTTATAACCTTTACAAAACATATACATAAACAAAAATCTTAGTTTTTAAGATCCTACAAAAATAGGCCACAAATTAGATTCAGCTTGTGAGATGGTTATAGTTTGCAACTCCTTCACTAGAGAAAAATGTATAGTCATCAGTGGATGATGAGCATATTTAAAATGAGAAAAAAATGTTTTATTTTTATAAACGTGGGTCTGATATTCAATTATACTGATGTAGTAGAAACTGTAGAGACAAATGCGTTCTTCAATGAGATAGAAAGCTCACTGTCTACAGAACACCTTTCCACATTATCTGATTCTATGAGAGGTATGGTAAACATTGTAAGTTGTTGATCTGTATGTGAATTTTGTATTGTAGAAGGACAACCTCTTCTCCTCCACTAAAACAAGCAAACTATAGTGAGCAATTTCCTGCTCAAAAAATGTGGCTGTTCTTTGGCTTTTCCTTTGAGTGGTCTATAGCATAACATTATTGTTCAATTCATTGAAGTCTGAAGTATCAATTCACTAACTGAAGTTGTCCTGTGATTTAAATAAGGATAATTTTAGTCGTAGAAACTTAAATGTAAACTATCAGACCTAGCCTCTTGATTTTTAAATCTTAGATTAACCTGATCAAAATTCTGAGATTAAAAAGGAAGAGTATGACATTATGTATAAGTCAGAACTTAGTTTACTAATTTTATATGTTGATTAAAACTATTTTTAATGCTCTGTTTCAGTGAAAGAAATTCCAGGTGAACAGTGGTGATGGAAAGCGGTGGGGAAGCTGAAATATCTTTGATGGGAATGCATTTTAAATACTTCTTTTAGCTAAAATGTACCCATTTTTGATTAATGTTTCTGCATTATTAGGATAAACGTTCAAAAGTGGAAAGGTGAATCATATGATAATTCTAAATGCCTATTGACATATAAATGAATATGTAAGATGTGGTAACTATACAGTGTAATACTGTGTGTGTGTTCATATCCAACTCTTTGTGATCACCATGGATTGAAGCTCATCAGTCTCCTCTGTCCATGGAATTCTCCCAGACAAGTATACTGGAATGAATAGACATTCCCTTCTCCAGGGAATCTGCCTGACTCAGGGATTGAACTCGAGTCTCCTTCATTGCAAGCAGATTCTTTACCATCTGAGCCACCAGGGAAATCCAAAATATAATATTACTCGGACACTAAAAAAAAAAAGAAAAGTGAAATCCTTCCGTTTGTAATGTTTGACCTTGAAGCTCTCTCTCTATGCTAAGAGAAACAAACTAGAAAGAACAGAGTAGTTTTTACTAAGGAGCTGAAGGGGAGTGGAGAGTGGCAAAAATGGATAAAAAGCATCAACTGTATGATGATGGGTGGAAACTAAACCTTGGTTGGTGACCACACTGTAGTTTATAGTGTCAAAATACAGTATTGCACACATAAAACATACAATGTTATAAACCAATAATAAATTAAATGAAATTAAAAGTTAAAAAAAATTGTCATTGTTGTTCAGTCTTTAATTGTGCCCTACTCACTGAGATGTCTTGGACTACAGCATACCAGTGGCTGACTTTTTTTTTTTTTTTTGGTTCCAAAATCACTGCAAATGGTGATTGCAGCCATGAAATTAAAAGACACTTGCTCCATGGAAGGACAGTTATGACCAACCTAGACAGCATATTAAAAAGCAGAGACATTACTTTGCCAGCAAAAGTCTATCTAGTTAAGGCTATGGTTTTCCCAGTGGTCATGTATGGATGTGAGAGTTGGACTGTGAAGAGGCTGAACGCCAAAGAACTGATGCTTTTGAACTGTGGTGTTGGAGAAGACTCTTGAGAGTCCCTTGGATTGCAAAGAGATCCAACCAGTCCATCCTAAAGGAGACCAGTCTTGGGTGTTCATTGGAAGGACTGATGCTAAAGCTGAAACTCCAATACTTTGGCCACCTGAAGCGAAGAGCTGACTCATTTGAAAAGGCCCTGATGTTGGGGAAAGATTGAAGGCAGGAGGAGAAGAGGATGACAGAGGATGAGATGGTTGGATGGCATCACCAACTCAATGGACATGAGTTTAGGTAAACTCTGGGAGTTGGTGATGGACAGGGAGGCCTGGAATCCTGCTGTTCATGGGATCACAAAGAGTTGGAGACAACTGAGTGACTGGACTGAACTGGACTGAACTGAACAGCATACCAGGCTTCTCTGTCCTCCAGTATCCAAGAGTTTGCTCAAATTCATCTCCATTGAGTTGGGGATAATTTTTTTTTAATGTTGACTACTCCATGTATTATTAACAGTTAGGTCTGGCTCAGTCTCTTGTGGAGTCATTGCTCCTTCTCCCTGAGATACCCCTGAGTGCTGCCAAACATTTTGTTCGTGCCCTCCAAGAGTTTCTTTTTCCCACAGTCCTATTGAAGTTCTGTAATCAAATCCTGCTGTCCTTATAAGTCAGATTCCCTGGGGATATGCAGTCCCTTTGCAGGATCCCCAGGTTGGAAAGCCTGCTATGGGGCCTAGAACCTTTGCAACAGTGTGAGAACTTATTTGTTATTATTGTTCTCCAGTTTGTGGGTTGCCCACCTAGTGAGTATGAAGTTTGACTTTAATGTGATTACGCCCCTCCTATCATCTTGTTATGGTTTCTCCTTTGTCCCTGGACATGGGTATCTTTTTTGGTGGATTCCAACAGCTTCCTATTGATGATTGTTCAGCAGCTAGTTGTGATTTTGGTGTTTTTGCAGTAGATGAACACATGTCCTTTTATTTCCCTATTTTGATTCTTGCTACATAAGCTCTTTCTCCCATCATGGATAACCAGACTCTTGAGTTTCCCTTGGACAGCCAGGAAATTAAAGCATTCTATTTTACGGGAATTAAATCCTGAATATTCACTGGAAGAACTAATGCTGAAGCTGAAACTCAAATATTGTGGCCACCTGATGAGAAGAGCCATTCCTTTGGAAAAGACCTTGATACTGGGAAAAATTGAGGGCAGGAGGAGAAGAGGGCAATGGAGGATGAGGTGGTTGGATGGCATTACCGACTCTATGGACATGAGTTTGAGCCAATCCTGTGAGATAGAGAAGGACAGGGATGCCTGGCATGCTTTAGTCCATGGGGTCGCAAAGAGTAAAGCACGACATAGTAACTGAACAGTAACAACTTCTTTTATTAAAGGGAAGTTTGAATAGCCTTTCAGTTTAAAAGTTTTTGGATTTCCTATTTGCTTTGATAATACACATTTAAAAATTGAACATTTTCATAAGATTGCACAGTATTTTATATATGTTGAATTGTAAATTTCTGGTATATGACAGATTTCCATATGTCATTTCCTGGTTCATCATAATTTACACATTCTTAGTGATAAATATATTTTATTTCCTTTGTTTATATTTTCTTTTTAATTCTTCAATTTCTTTAAGAGTTGAAGCTTGAAGAATGTAAGGACAAATACAAATTAAAAATAAGGAAGAGGCTTAATCCTCCCTATTAAAATAAAGGAAGGGATTTCTCCCTCTCTTTTTCCTCAGAGAACTTATCTTAGCAAAGTTGTAATTATAAGTACTTTTTCCTTTCTTTGAAATGCATATAAATCCTTTTGAAGACTAGATAGGCACTTTGTCAACCTTTTAAACTGGGACTATCTTTATCAAGAACCTGGGAGCCATTTCTTTGAAATGTAAACATCAAGGCAGATGGCACCTCATCTCCTGGGTTCTGTGGGAGTGAAGGATTCCAACTAAGGCAGGTTCCTTGCTGCAGTTGGTAAAACTACCTCCTATTACACTGATATGAGAAGTTTAGCTTTTTCTCTGAGTAAATCCAATTAGGTAACATAGATATGCACCCAATTTTAGGTTAAGTAAGGCTGGAATCTAGGTGACAAGTAATGATGTCAGATCCTCTCACTAAAGGATAAGTTATTATTTATTTTGAGAATGTTTTTGCAGTGGGTAGTGTCAGCTATTATTATATAAATTTAGTTGATTATATCATATTCTTCAATAATAATGTTGCTTTATTTTTATTTTTCTATTACCTTTATGAGAAAACTTTTGCCATGAAGACGACTTTGTTCTAATTAATAAATAATTTTTATAAGCTAGTCAGCTTTTTGGTAACTGTAATAGAATCTCTTTTTCATTATGGTCTTGAGTAAATGATTGCTAACTAATTATTACCAATAAATAACAATGCAATTGACTTCTAAATGCTTATCTGGTACCAGTCAATACTGGTGAGCTGTCTCATTACCTTTCCTACCAATACTGTAACATTGCTTCATTAGTAACATTAATATAATTTATGATAATTTGTGAGTTCTTAGTGTGATTGCAAAACACATCAATGTCTATATAAATTGGATTTTATTAAAACTACATTGTAGAAATAATTAAAATAGCACAGAAACTTGGGCAACCAATCATTTCAGAAATATATGGAAGGGTTAATAGCCCATCCATCTTAGTCATTACTTACTATTATTTGGCTTGTTGATTTTTATATATTTGAGATTTATTTTCCTGTTGCCTTCATATGACAACAAAAAATTGGACAGTGCCAAAGATTGCTCACACCACTGCACAATTGCACTCATCTCACATGCTAATAAAGAAATGCTCAAAATTATCCAAGCCAGGCTTCAGCAATACGTGAACCGTGAACTTCCAGATGTTCAAGCTGGTTTTAGAAAAGACAGCGGAACCAGAGATCAAATTGCCAGTATCTGCTGGATCATTGAAAAAGGAAGAGAGGTCCAGAAAAACAACTATTTCTGCTATATTGACTATGCCAAAGCCTTTGACTGAGTGGATCACAATAATCTGTGGAAAATTCTGAAAGAGATGGGAATACCAGACCACCTGACCTGCCTCTTGAGAAGCCTATATGCAGGTCAGGAAGCAACAGTTAGAACTGAACATAGAAAAACAGACTGGTTCCAAATAGGAAAAGGAGTACATCAAGGCTGTATATTGTCACCCTGCTTATTTAACTTATATGCAGGGTACATCATCAGAAACGCTGGGCTGGAAGAAGCACGAACTGGAATCAAGATTGGCAGGAGAAATATCAATAACCTCAGGTATGCAGGTGACACCATCCTTATGGCAGAAAGTGAAGAGGAACTAAAAATCCTCTTGATGAAAGTGAAAGAGAAGAGTGGAAAAAGTTAGCTTAAAGTTCTACATTCAGAAAACTAAGATCATGGCATATGGTCCCATCAATTCATGGGAAATAGATGGAGAAACAGTGGAAACAGTGTCAGACTTTATTTTGGGGAGCTCCAAAATCACTGTAGATGGTGACTGCAGCCATGAAATTTAAAGATGCTTACTCCTTGGAAAGAAACTTATGATAACCTAGATAGCATATTCAAAAGCAGAGGTCCATCTAGTAAAGACTATGGTTTTTCCAGTAGTCATTTATGGATGTGAGGGTGGACTGTGAAGAGGACTGAGCGCCAAAAAATTAATGCTTTTGAACTGTGGTGTTGAAGACTCTTGAGAGTCCCTTGGATTGCAAGGAGATCCAACCAGTCCATTCTAAAGGAGATTAGTCCTGGGTGTTCTTTGGAAGGAATGATGTTAAAGCTGAAACTCCAGTACTCTGGCCACCTCACGCAAAGACTTGACTCATTGGAAAAGACTCTAGTGCTTGGAGGGATTGGGGACAGGATGAGAAGGGGATGACAGAGGATGAGATGGCTGGATGGCATCACCGACTCGGTGGACGTGAGCTTGAGTAAACTCTGGGAGTTGGTGATGGACAGGAAGGCCTGATGTGCTGCCTTTCATGGGGTTGCAAAAAGTTGGACACAACTGAGTGACTGAACTGAACTGATGTAGTTTTTATATCATAACTTGCTTTCTCAAAGCTCTGTAGGGATTTCCTCAACGAAATAAAATATCCTAATAGCAGATAATTTATTTCATACATAGTTGTGACCCCAGAGTTTGACTGCTTGTTCTTATGAAATTCTCAGAAAATATTTGTTCACTTTCAATGAAAGATGGCTTCCCTGATATCAGGATTAAATCTTCTAATATATACAAGCTCAAAGAAAGAATTAGCGGTTAACTATGAACAGATATCTAACAAAGCTATTATATGAAGTATTTATAATTCTAAATTATATATTATACAATGAAAGCATTGTCACTGGCATTTTTTTTGATAAATCACACACAACAAAACAGACACAAATTGCTGGGTAAAATATTGACATTGTTTGGCAGAGCTATTATGGATGAAATTTAAATACAAGCAGTTAGGTACTTTATTCACATATGCTTCAAAATTCTTTCCAAATATATAATTTGAGATTTGTCATCACGGAATATGTATCACTTTATTATTGCTAAAGTATTTGTTTTTCTCTCCAACAGCAGATTCTATATGCATATATTCAGTCTTTATAGGTTGTTGTCTAGGATGTATGACAGCCTACAGAAAAGATTTAGACTTTTAGGAGGCCTATTATCTGGTTTTAAAGATAGTGAGCAACCTTTCATCTTTACCCTAAAATCAAAGTTAATCATGTTTAGAACAATGATTTGGATGTTGATGACGGTAAGTAATTATTTAGGTAGATTATTAAAGTTAATAAAATTAATCTGAATTTTTTAAGTCAAGATTCTCTAAGCAAATTTAATATTATACCTATATAATGACCAATATATGGTATAAAATATGATTTAGGATCATTCAATCAATGACTGTGTGTTCTGCTAAGATTATACTTAATTCAGAGTTCTGGAGGAAATAATATTTTCTGAAGACTAAATAAGGAAAAAAAATCCATCATAGATTCAAAAGATAAAAGTCAAGTGCAGATCTTGTCACTGCAAATAGTATAAACTGTGATAATGTATTTATCCTCTCTGAAACTCATTTTCCTTCAATACATAGTATCTACAATGACATTTACCAAACAGTATTTTATTGGGCTGTAAGAATCAAAAGTGATGTAAAAGTTTTATTAAAATGATATTTTAAGTTTGTATTTTGTGTAATTAAATCTATTTCTTATATAATTTAAAAATCAATTATTTAATAGCTGCATTTTTAGTTCCTCTGATCCATTTCACAAGATAAAAATGCTAAGAGCCATCTCTAAACTCTTCAAGAGTCAACCCTGTGTTTGCTAAGAAATTATTCATTTTCCCAAAAGGCATACTCCAGCTGAGATAATTAGGAATGCTCAGTTGACAGCTCCCTAAGCTCCACTGAATCTATAGTTTATTTAGAGAGGATTTTGTGGTTGAAATTTTATTTATTTATTTGCTAACATTATCCAGTAAAGACCATATTACTTAAAATTATTCTTCTGAGGAATATCACAGATGATTTCCACCAAATTAAATCCACTTATTTGCCAGAATTTGAAGCTTGTTCCTGAGATCATTTTCGTACCCCTGAGAGGTGCTTCCGTGTCCACCCCAAACCTCACCCTCAAAATGAACCACTAGAAGCGTCTTCATTGCATGTAAGAGATTGTTATTAAAATTCTATTCATAATGTAAATAGTAATGAAATCCATACAATGAGTGTCATGTGTTTACTCTACTATTTATTATTGAGAAATAAAAGGTTTTTTTAATTGTTATTGCTTTAGTTAATTAAAAATCCATGTTCAGTTTAAGAAAAATAATTCAAAATTAGAATGATTAACATACTAATGATTAACATAAATTAGAATGATTAACATTTCTTTCAAGAATCATGTATTCATCATAAAACTTGGCTACTTTTTCTTCGGATTTTTATGTCTGTGGATATAGAGACACATATCTTTCAGATTTTTCAAAATGTTATATTTTTTAAAAAGTTTTATTATGACAGAAAAATTTGAAAGAACTTTGTAGAGAGTTAACATACACCCTTTCACTAGTTTTTCTTATTATTAATATCATATATTGGTATCGTACCTTTGTCAAAATTAATGAACTGATATTGATATGTTATTATTAAAAGTTTATTCAGAAAACCTTATATTTTACCTAATATATTTATTTATATTCCAGTATCATATGCTATAGTGTCTCCTTAGGATCTTCTTCACCTGACCATTTCTCCAAATTTTCTTGTTTTGTTGAATTTGACATTTTTATAAGTACTGTTGAAGTATCTTATAAGATGGCCTTCTACCAGAATTAGTCAGATATTCTTTTTCTTTATGAGTTCCTTAGGTTATATATTTTGGGGAGGAAGACTGCAGAGATAAAAGTATAATTTCATCATGTCATATCTTGGGAAAAGACTATCAAAATGATTTGTCCATATAAATGTTGACCTTGATCAAAGGGCTGCACTAATATTTGTCAAGTTTATCCACTGTAAAGTTAATCATCTGACCTCCTTTACAAGTACTCTATGGAAAGAAGCTCCCATGCCCAGCCCATGCTTACAGAGTAACAATTTATGCTACCACTTCCAAGAAGGTGGAGAATCTACAAAAATTATTTAGAATTCTTCTGCATAAAATATTTGTTCCTCTTTCTCCATTTATTGATTTATTCAGCCATTTATTTATATCATCATGACTCCAGAATACTTATTTAACCTAAAGTGTATAATATAATGCAGTATTATTTATTTTGTTCAATTTTTTTTTCCAACATTGCCCGTTTGGAATTCTTCCAGTCATATCCGTTGTCACTTTGACATAACTTCATCAATTTTGCGTGTATGTGTGTGTGTGTGTGTGTGTGTGTGTGTGTGTGTTTTTTGTTATTCTTCAACACTTGAAGATTCTGCAGGCTCATCTAGCATTATTTTCTCCCCCAGGCCTATATTCAACCATTTTCCAAGAAGCTCAAATTCCTTTTATTGGAGAATGGGATTAGAAACCTCGATTTACACACTGGATTTGTTCAACAATTGATATGTTGTTTATTATTGCCCTACTCAGAGAAAAGAGCAAGAACAGATATTCTGTAGACTAAATCATGTACATACACACACACATATATAAATATTTCTATATGTAACCATCTACATCAATAATAAGTTAAACACTAGTTCAAGCTTATGTCACCAACTCTAATCTATTAACACCAAAGTTATTTAAGGCTCGTTTCCTTGTTTATCTGCAAAAACTCTCACCCCTGCCATCTGCTATTTATGAGTTGTTCAATTCTACTGCCAGTAGTAGAATTATTTCTGTATCCAAAAGAGAACAACTTTATTAGATAAACTACACTGCTTATGTGTATTTCCTTTTCTCTTCAATCTTAGACTCAACTCATACAAATTTACTTAATACATTTCCTCACCCTCTTCCCTGAGGTGATTTCAAAAATTTATAATTCTGTTAGATTATTTTTAACAGTTTTCATTCCTCCTGCTCTAGAGCTTTTCCTTTCCAGAATGGCATATAATTAGAATTATACGGTCTGAAGCCATAGAAGACTGTCTTTTATTTTGGAATATGCATTTGCTTCATTGATACATTTTTACAGCCTGTTAGCTCATTTTCTCCTACTGAATACATTTCATTATGTGGATGTACCACAGCTTATTTAATCATTCAGCTATTAAAAGACAACAGGTTTCTTCCAATTTGGGGGAATTTTTATTAAAGCTGTTTTAAACTTTTACATGCAATTTCATGCTAACATAACTTTCAAATTAGTTACATAAGGAATCTATAAAGCAATTCCATGTGTGCATGCTCAGTGGTGTCTTTTTATGACCCCATGGATGATAGCCTACAAGGCTCCTCCATCCATGGAATTTTCCAGGCAAAAATATTGCAGTAATTATAATTTCCTACTCTAAAGGATCTTCTCAACCTAGGAACTGAGCCCATGTCTCTTGTGTTTCTTACACTGGTAGGTGGATTCTTTATGATGTGGTTACTGAGTCCTAAGGTAAGTACTACTATAAGCTTTGTAAGAAATTACCAAGCTGTCTTTTATATGGCTGTAATATTTGCCAATCCATCTACAATGACTGAGAATTTCCTTTGCTTCTTATCCTCAAAACCAGTTCAGTTCAGTTAAGTTCATTTGCTCAGTTGTGTCCGACTCTTTGCGACCCCATGTTCACAGCACACCAGGCTTCCCTGTCCATCACCAACTCCCAGAGTTTACCGGAACTCATGTCCATCGAGTTAGTGATGCATCCAGCCATCTCATCCTCTGTCGCCCCCTTCTCATCCTGCCCTCAATCTTCGTCAACCTCAGGGTCTTTTCCAATGAGTCAGCTCTTCTCATCAGGTGGTCAAAGTATTGGAGTTTCACCTTCAATATCAGTCCTTCCAAAGAACACCTAGGAATGATTTCCTTTAGGATGGACTTGTTCGATCTCCTTGCAGTCCATGGGACACTCAAGAGCCTTCTCCAACAGCGCAGTTCAAAAGTATCAATTCCTCAGTGCTCAGCTTTCTTCACTGTCCAACTCTCATATCCATACATGACCACTGGAAAAACCATAGCCTTGACTAGATAGACATTTGTTGGCACAGTAATGTCTCTGTTTTTGAATATACTATCTAGGTTGGTCATAACATTCCTTCCAAGGAGTACCTGTCTTTTAATTTCATGGCTGCTATCACCATCTGCAGTGATTTTGGAGCCCCCAAAATAAAGTCCGACACTGTTTATAGTGTTTCTCCATTTATTTCCCATGAAGTGATGGGACCAGATGCCATGATGTTAGTTTTCTGAATGTTGAGCTTTAAGCCAACTTTTTCACTCTCCTCTTTCACTTTCATCAATAAGCTTTTTAGTTCCTCTTCACTTTCTGCCATAAGGGTGGTGTCATCTGCATATCTGCTGCTGCTGCTGCTAAGTCAAAGCAGTCATGTCCGCCTCTGTGCAATACCATAGATGACAGCCCATCAGGCTCCACCTTCCCTGGGATTCTCCAGTCAAGAACACTGGAATGGGTTGTCATTTCTTTCTCCAATGCATGAAAGTGACAAGTGAAAGTGAAGTCACTCAGTCATGTCTGACTCTTATTGACCTGATGAACTGTAGCCTACCAGGCCCCTTCACCTATGGGATTTTCCAGGCAAGAGTACTGGAGTGGGTTGCCATTGCCTTTTCCACTGCATATCTGAGGTTATATGATATTGCTGGTTATCACCCGGCAATCTTGATTCCAGCTTGTGCTTCATCCAGCCCAGCATTTCTCGTGATGTACTCTGCATATAAGTTAAATAAGCAGGGTGACAATATACAGCCTTGACGTACTCCTTTTCTTATTTGGAACCAGTTTGTTGTTCCATGTCCAGTTAACATATCATGGTATTGGACACTAAATTTGTAATTCTCTAACAACAAATGATTTGGAATTATACTTTTAAAATTAGATAAATGATATTTTCTTGCAAAAATTATATAAATAGAAACTATATCTCGATTTATATCCCAGTCTCTAACTATGTGTATCACCATCAACCTTTTAAAGGTCTATATTATAATTTTGGTGTATATAACTGAACATTTTCATGCATCTATGATGTACATATAATGATTTTATGATCTGATCATTTATTCAGTCATTCAATCTTGTGGCATCTTCATTAAGTTTAATAGCACTTACTCAATGGCTTTATTTTGTAATTATCACTGTTCTTTGTTTATGTTTTCACCAAAGGTCTTTTCCACTCTTTTAGTCTTTTCATCTGACCATTTTTATCAATTGAAGAAGAATAAGGGAAAATTTTCTCTAATATTACTACTTTTTTTCAGTGCTGCCCTTAGTTGCTCAGTCCAAATGACCCTTTGCCACCCTATGCACTGTAGCCCTTCAGGCTCCTCTGTCCATGGATATTCTCCAAGCAAGAACACTGGAGTAGGTTGCCATGACCTCCTTCAGAATATCTTCCCAATCCAGGAATTGAAACCAAGTCTCCAGCATTGCAGGCAGATGGCTTTACTGTTTGAGCCACCAGAGAAAACTTTTTCCTTTTTTCTCCTAGCATACTTATAAAAATAAAATATTTCTGGTAAAACAAAAGTAAAATGCTAGAGAATAAGCAGCTTAGAGAACAAATCATCAAGTTCTTTCTGAGATTAATCATGGCTTATAATATTGGGTTGACCAAAAAATGTTCCTCTGAGTTTTTCCATAAGATATTATGGAAAGCATAACATCAAAAGAACCCTTTTGCCATCCCAATACTATTTACATCTTATAAATTTAGGGCTGGAAAAGATACAGTTTTGTAATGGTTATATCTTATAAAACTTTCAATGAAGAAATAATTGAAAATGGATTTATAATTGCTGAAAGTTTCATTTATTCAGATATTAGGGGTTTGTACTATTATTTCTTTGCCTAGATAATAGGTGAACAAATGTAGAGGGAAGGGAAATAATAAATTCATTTCATAGGTATTAGTTCAGTTCAGTTGCACAGTCATGTCTGACTCTTTGTGACCCCATAAACTGCAGCACACCAGGCCTCCCTGTTGATCACCAACTCCCAGAGTTCACTCAAACACCTGTCCATCTAGTCAGTAATGCCATCCAGCCATCTCATTCTCTGTCATTCCCTTTTCCTCTTGCCCCCAATCCCACCCAGCATCAGAGTCTTTTCTAATGAGTTAACACTTTGTGTGAGATGGCCAGAGTACTGGAGTTTCAGCTTTAGCATCAGTCCTTCCAAAGAAATCCCAGGGTTGATTTCCTTTAAAATGGACTGGTTGTATCTCCTTACAGTCCAAGGGAATCTCAACAGTCCCAGCTCAAAAATATCAATTCTTCGGCACTCAGCTTTCTTCACAGTCCAACTCTCACATCCATACATGACCACTGGGAAAACCATAGCCTTGTCTAGATGGACCTTTGTTGGCAAAGTAATGTCTCTGCTTTTCAATATGCTATTTAGGTTGATCATAACTTTCCTTTCAAGTAGTAAGCGTCTTTTAATTTTATTGCTGCAATTACCATCTGCATTGATTTTGGAGCCCCCAAAAATAAACTCTGACACTGTTTCCCCATCTATTTCCCATGAAGTAATAGAACGAGATGTCATGATCTCATTTTCTGAATGTTGAGCTTTAAGCCAACGTTTTTACTCTCCTCTTTCACTTTGATCAAGAGGCTTTTAGTTCCTCTTTACTTTATGCCATATGGGTTGTGTCATCTGCATGTCTGAGGTTATTGATATTTCTCCCAGCAATCTTGATTCCCGCTTGTTCTTCATCCAGCCCAGCATTTCTCATGATGTACTCTGCATATAAGTTAAATAAGCTGGGTGACAATATGCAGTCTTGATGTACTCCTTTTCCTATTTGAAACCAGTCTGGTTTTCCATGTCCAGTTCTAACTGTTGCTTCCTGACCTGCATATAGGTTTCTCAAGAGGCAGACCAGGTCGTCTGGTATTCCCATCTCTTTCAGAATTTTCCACAGTTTATTGTGATCCACGCAGTCAAAGGCTTTGGCATAGTCAATAAAGCAGAAATTGATGTTTTTTTCCAGTAGATGTTGGCAACTTGATCTCTGGTTCCTCTACCTTTTCTAAAACCAGCTTGAACTTATGGAAGTTCATGGTTCACAGATTGCAGAAGCCTGGCTTGGCAAATTTTGAGCATTACTTTACTAGTGTGTGAGATGAGTGCAATTGTCTGATAGTTTAAACATTATTTGGCATTGCCATGAAAACTGATTTTTTTTTTTTTTTGTATAAGCAAACCCTTTACCAATTACACACTGAAAAGCATTTACAAACTTGTATTTTTTCCCTGAAATAAATGTATCTTACTAGTGTGCATTTTAACACTTGAAAAATATATTAAAGAGCATTTCTCATGTTTGATTTTGATTTTCCACTAAAATAAAAAAGCACTATATTAATTAAAGTTAATATGAATGCTAGTAAGAAAGAAAATGAGCAATTTATCAATTTCCATATCATTTAATTTTTTAAATTTAAATTGACTTATTTTAATTGCAGGTTAATTACAATATTGTATTGGTTCTGCCACAACATGAATTCAACATGATTCAACATGAATATGCCATGGGCGTTCATGTGTTTCCCATCCTGAACCCTCCCTCCCACCTCCCTCCCTGTACCATCCCTCTGGGTCATCCCAGTGCACCAGCCCCAAGCATCCCGTTCATTGCAGCACTGTTTATAATATCCAGGACATGGAAACAACCGAGATGTCCATCAGCAGATGAATGGATAAGAGAGCTGTGGTACCTATGTACAATGGAATATTACTCAGCCATTAAAAAGAATACATTTGAATTAGTTCTTTATTTTTTAAACAGTGAATAGATATAGCTTTTGACTCCATTGTGAGCATGTTCATAGCTTTTCAGTAGTCATTTTTTCTTCATGTCTTCTATGAATTATTGATAAAAATAATTCTTATTACTTCATTAAGGATTCTATGACGGAAACTTTGTCAAATACTTTATAACATTAAGCTAATAGAGATCTTAAAAGCTGACTTTCTCAATAATAAGCATCTTCCGATTCCAAAATTATAAGTTCACAGAAAACATTACAGAGGAAAAAACCTTGCTTATAATCACTAAATATAACTATATAGGGATGCATCTTACAATTTTCTAGAGTATGAACTAGTATTAACTTACATTACAAATTTTTCTAAATGTGGTTAAGAAGAATATAGTTACAAACTTGGAAATAAAAAAGTACACTGAATAAATAACCAAAGAAAAAGTTCTCATTTATCCTCAAAAGCTCCCTGACTCCTACAACTCATAGATAATTATCAATTTAATGTATAGCATTTTCTTTTTAGAAAATGAATAACGTAAATATAAACTCTTATCTAAATACACATGCACACATCACACATCTACACACCTTACCTTATGTCATGCCAAAGAATTAGCCTACCATTCTGAATTTTGCTGGGTTTTTGGGTCATGTATATCATCTTGCTATCAAGAGAGTCTGCAGACTAAGGTAAGCCACTTTGGTGTTCAAACATCTGCATGTGACTAAGTCTCAGTAAAATCTCTAGACAACAAAGGCACAACTGAGCTTCTCTGATGAACAATGCTGCAACTGTTTTGACATATATCACTGATAGGGAAGTTTATACTCTTCATAATTTCATTGGGAATTAACAACTGGAAGCTCTGCATGAGAAAATGTCTAAATTCTGCTCCATATATCAATTTCTTTGGTGACTTTTAATCTGTATCCGTTTGCTATAATAAGCTGTAACTCTGAGTATAACATCTTACAATTGCTGTATTTCTAATAAATTACCGGAACTGAGGGAAGTCTTAAGGACTCCAAAACTTGGAATAGTGTCAAAAGTGAGGGTAACCTTGTGGACTAAATACCCTGACTCTGCAACTGCATACATGTGTACTCTGATACATGTATCTTATATTCTTAAATATAGCATATTTAAATATGCTATATTAAATAAAATATCACATTATCTATACTCAAATATAGCATAAAATCTCTTAAATATAGCATGCTGCTGCTGCTGCTCTAAGTCACTTCGGTCATGTCCGACTCTGTGCAACCCCAGAGACAGCAGCCCACTATGCTCCCCTGTCCCTGGGATTCTCCAGGCAAGAACACTGGAGTGGATTGCCATTTCCTTCTCCAATGCGTGAAAGTGAAAGTGAAGTCGCTCAGTCGTGTCCAACTGTCAGCGATCCCATGGACTGCAGCCTTCCAGGCTCCTCTGTCCATGGATTTTCAGGGAAGAGTACTGGAGTGGGGGTGCCATTGCCTTCTCCATAAATATAGTATACAATCTCTTAAACATAGCATACGCTATTAAAGTGCCTCACTAATCTTAATGGTTTCATAGGAAATCTCTCTATAGATATTTTGAAATATATTTAACCATTCTCTTATAATAGATGTGTCAGCCAAAATGAAAACACACAACATAAGTGTTACAAATTTCAATTTTATTTGAGGTCTTACTGAGGTCTATAGCCCAGGAAATAGCCCCTTACTTCTGAGAAAATGCTCCAAAGAGGTAGGGAGGAAAGACCAGTATATATGTAATTTTGGCCAGGGAATACATGAAGTAAAGCATATATCTCAGTTAAAGCTTACTGTTAGTCATAAGGATCAGATATCTCAGTTAATGATATTACTGATTTTTTAATTGTGGGAAGATACAAGACTCCAGGTTCATAAAAAATTTCTCCTGAAATATTTCTAACTATCTAATGGCTTATTTTGCCTCCTGCCTCATGCTGAATTCCTTTTACCCTGAATTCCTTTCAGGATGTATTGTAGGAGAGAGACTGCAGTAGCTAATGATTCAATCCTTGAAAAACCAGATGGCAAGTTGCATTCTTTAGTTTACAGATGCTACCAGTATTTTATTATCAAGACAATGAGGTGACACAATGGCAATCACAAGAAATTTGTTATTCTCACACTTCAGTTCATATATATATATATATATATATATATATAAAATTATGCATAATCCAAGTTTCATGGCATCAACCATTTGGAAGGATTTGCTCTACATTCAGAGAAAAAGGAGAGATTTATTCTCATATATATTAGAATAATGAAGTCACATAATTAATTCAAAATAAAAAGGAGATAATGACTTTGAATGTCTTTCTCCTTTCTGGAAAATTATTGGCAATTTGTGATACTGATGCTGTTTCAAGTGAGTTCATTAGGATGTTTCTCTCTGTCAGTCTGTCTCTGCCTATGCCTCTATCTGTCTCTATTTGTGTGAGATGGTGTTTTAACTTTGTTTTGTATGTTACTTTTTGATATAGGATATAAACTATAATGAGAATGAAAAATGGAGAATATGATGTTCTCTTATTTGCCAACCAACTGTATCCTAGCTATATAGGGTGTTGATTTTCATTTCTATTAGAGAACGTTTATGCTCATGCCCATCTCATTTGTGTTTATTAAATAAGTTTTTTCTTGTTCTTAGACAATTATTCTTCTAGATCATATTTAGAATATACTATCACATTTTCTTAAATACTTTGAGTGTTTGAATGGGATCTTTTGAACATATAGTCTATTCACTGAAAAGAGGTTGACAATTTGAGTTATGATGTCTCAGAATATTTTATATATATATATATATATATATTTAGACATATTATAAAGTACTTTGAAAAATTCATTAAGTTCTGTATATGATTTCTATTTACTTCTTGGTAGAATTTTTCAAAATTCCTTTAGAATTTCTATTTTTATACTTAGTGATCCATTTTGTTTATTATACACTTGTAATTATTACTGTTATATAGGAACATATAGTTTTTTAAAGCTAATCTTGTATGGGACTATCATATTTTAATGTTATTAGTGCTTTCTGTGTGTTTGATTGTCTTTTTATACATTTTTTTGACAGCAAAAGTTGTTTTTCAAGAACCAAATGTAGTTCGAGGTTCATGTCTGATATAGAATCAGCATCTTATGGGTGCAAATATGCATACATGTTCAGTTTCTCAATTGTGTCAGAATCTTTGCAATCCCATGGTCTATAGCTTGCCAGCGTCCTCTGCCCATGGGATTTTCTAGACAAGAATACAGGAGCAGGTTGTCATTTCCCATGACAGGGGATTTTCCCAATCCGGGATTGAACCTGTGCCTCATGAATTAGCAGAAAGATTCTTTAGCACTGAGCCACCTAGGAAGCCCCATTGGTACAAATACTGACCACAATTGCAAAGACCCAGAGGTATATGCCACCCTTATGCCAGAAAGTGAAGAACTAAAGAGCCTCTTGATGAAAGTGAAAGAGGAGAGTGAAAAAGTTGGCTTAAACTCAACATTCAGAAAACGAAGATCATGGCTTCTGGTCCCATCACTTCATGGGAAATACATGGGGAAACGGTGGCTGACTTTACTTTTTCTGGGCTCGGAAATCACTGCAGATGGTGACTGCAGCCATGAAATTAGAAGGCGCTTACTCCTTGGAAGGAAAGTTATGACCAACCTAGACAGCATATTGAAAAGCAAAGACATTTTGTTGTTAACAAAGTTCCATCTAGTCAAGGCTATGGTTATTCCAGTAGTCATGCATGGATGTGAGAGCTGGACTATAAAGAAAGCTAAGTGCTGAAGAATTGATGCTTTCAAATTGTGGTGTTGGAGAAGACTTGAGGGTCCCCTGACTGCAAGGAAGTCCAACCAGTACATCCTAAGGGAAATCGGCCCTCGGTGTTCATTGGAAGGACTGATGTTAAAGCTGAAACTCCAGCATTTTGGCCACCTGATGTGAAGAGCTGACTCATTTGAAAAGACCCTGATGCTGGGAAAGATCGAAGGCAGGAGAAGGGGATGACAGAGGATGAGATGGTTAGTTGCATCACCAACTCGATGGACATGAGTCTGGGTAAACTCTGGGAGTTGGTGATGGACAGGGAGGCTTGGCATGCTGCAGTTCATAGGGTCGGAAAGAGTTGGACATGACTGAGTGACTGAACTGATCTGAACAGAGGTATATGATTTAGAGAGCCCATGTTCTTGATCCAGTTGATCTGCAATAAACAAAACTGACTAATATGACTAAATATAATAATTAAAATGCTTTTAAGATTGCTAACATCCAGCAAGAACATTGGTAGTATTTGTTAGAATACACAAAATACAGACTGTGAACCTCCATACATATTGTGGACATTATTGATATTTAAGATCAGGGAGAATAAAAGAAGAATCTACCTATTGTGTTAGCTGTGAATGCTATTTATTATAAATCAATGCTATATTATGAAGTTTCAATCAAAGGATATATATATATATATATATATATCCATTCACTGTATATTGATACCAATGACTGACATTCTATGATTATAATCTTATAGAATATGCATGCAGACTTCAATCATATACATGATGCAGAGTTCGAGTAACTAGGTTTGATATCAATGTAGACACCCTTAAAACGGAAATGTAATATTTTATGTAAATTAAGCCAAAAAATAGTTAGAACTGGACATGGAAAAACAGACTGGTTCCAAATAAGAAAAGGAGTATTCCAAGGCTGTATATTGTCACCCTGCTTATTTAACTCATATGCAGAGTACATCATGAGAAATGCTGGACTGGAAGAAACACAAGCTGGAATCAAGATGGCCAGGGGAAATATCAGTAACCTTAGATATGCAGATGACACCACCCTTATGGCAGAAAGTGAAGAGGAACTAAAGAGTCTCTTTATGAAAGTGAAAGAGGAGAGTGACAAAGTTGGCTTAAAGCTCAACATTCAGAAAAGAAAGATCATGGCATCCAGTCCCATTACTTCATGGGAAACAGATGGGGAAACAGTGGAAACAGTGTCAGACTTTGTTTTTCTGGGCTCCAAAATCACTGCAGATGGTGACTGCAGCCATGAAATTAGAAGGCACTTACTCCTTGGGGAGAAAAGTTATGACCAACCTAGATAGCATATTCAAAAGCAGAGACATTACTTTGCCGACTAAGGTCCGTCTAGTCAAGGCTATGGTTTCTCTTGTGGTCATGTATGGGTGTGAGAGTTGAACTGTGAAGAAGGCTGAGAGCTGAAGAATTGATGCTTTTGAACTGTGGTGCTGGAAAAGACTCTTGAGAGTCCCTTGGACTGCAAGGAGATCCAACCAGTCCATTCTGAAGGAGATCAACCCTGGGATTTCTTTGGAAGCAATGATGCTAAAGCTGAAACTCCAGTACTTTGGCCACCTCATGCAAAGAGTTGACTCATTGGAAAAGACTCTGATGCTGGGAGGGATTGGGAGGCAGGAGGAGAAGGGGGACGACAGAGGATGAGATGGCTGGATGGCATCATGGACTCGATGGACGTGAGTCTGAGTGAACTCCAAGACATGGTAATGAACAGGGAGGCTTGGCTTGCTGAGATTCATGGGGTCACAAAGAGTCAGACACGACTGAGCAACTGAACTAAACTGAACTGAAGCCAAAAAAATCTGCATCATATTTAACTGAATGCTAGTCCAAGATTCTTGTGATCTCATCAATTTTTGATTCTGCCTAGAATTTACATCTGTAATATCCACAGTAAATTGCTTTCCTATATTTATTTAAAATATTTAATTTATGAATAAATGGTTGTTTTCATAGACAGTTGTAAATTTACTACTAGCCAATTTCACTGATAAAAATCTTATTCTGAAAGAAATAAAGTCTGATACAATGACATAATGGCTCAGTGGTAAAAAATTCACCTGCTAATGCAGGAGTTATTTGTTCCATCCAGGGATCAGGAAGATTCACTGGAGAAGGAAATGGCAACTCACTCCAGAATTCTTGCCTGGAAAATCCCATGGACAGAGGAGCCTGGAGGGCTACAGCTGATGGGGTTGCAAAAGAGTCTGAAATGATTTAGTGACTAAATAGCAAATCAACAAGCCACATGGTATACTTCTATGTGGCAGCATGCCATTATATATAAGAAAATATTATTTGAATATCTATACTCTAGTCAGTTTGAACTGCAGTAACAAAATCTATACATTACATGGCTTATACAATGAATCTGAGAGAGAGAGACATTTAATTCATAATAATATGACTTTAATTCATATATTTTGTTTAAACCAGAGATCATGGTGTCCCCACAACACCCCTGTGAGGTAGGTTGGAAGGTGGCAGCGATCGTCATGGCCGCTTCACAGACAAGACCGGGACAGGAGGTGGGCACAGGCGCAAGAGCAATGGTTTAATATGTCCCTATCATTGTATTTAGAAACCTGGGAAAACATGGCTGGTTTGTCTGTGTACCTCTAAAAATGTCATGCTTACAATTTAAATAGGTTTTCAGTGTTTAAAGCTTTTTTGAATCAATTAAATTATTTCTTCTGAAAATCTGAGCATTGTGTTGCATAGCTTTTCAGTGTTTACATATTTCCTTTAGTTTACTTTAAATTGTGGCTGAAATGAAATTCCCCAAATATTGTTCAACTGCTGCCAAACTAGCTTAGTTTTCTTTAAGCAATTTATTGAGGAAAAAAAAAAAAAAACAGCAAAGAGCAGAAGAGCTACTTCTTTCTACTTTTTTTCTTTAAATGATCCTGAATTGCCCTATAAATTTGCATTGAGAATTCAATTAAAACCATGGCAGATGTGTGCCCTATGTGACTGAATTTATCTCTACCACCTCCTGCCTACCTTTCTGTCCCATTTTTAAAATTCATTTGCTCCTAACTTAAGTAAAATACTATCCCCAAAAAAACTTATCTTAAAGTCTTAATGACTCAATGACTTTGGTCTTGTGACTAATCCATGTAAGTTTGATCTTCAGTCTTCTTAGCTGATTACTTTATTAAATAACACAGATTTCCCCCACAAACAATAGAATCAGATAATTTCAATTCATTTTATAATTTCAAAATTCTTGAATGATAGAAGACATTATGGATAATCACCAGAGGGTGATAGCATAAACTGGAACTGTTTTTCATAAACCAGCTGGTATGGTCACAATTCAAAAGCCTAACCTCACTTGATGATATAAAAATAAAAGGTTATTCTAGATTTCCACTATAAAGATACATATTTGTAATAAAAAATAAGACTCATTTCTATGCTGAGAGTAAATATTCTTGTTTTTAATATGTTGACTCTAATGTGAAACATTACTTGATCATCACTAATTCTTACGTTTATATTTTATGTATTTATATTTATGTGTGTTTATTTATCTTCTAAAAACATTAGCTTAATTTTGCCTATAATTTTAGCATATCAAAATAATCATTGTTTAAAAACATATTTAAAACTTAATAAAACTTACCTTAATCCTTAAAGATTGATTAGAGGGCATTCATTTTATTCACACAAACTGTAATTTGATAGTTTAGGTGTTTAATATAAGCTTTGACACATCAAAATAGTTTTACTTCTCAGTTTTATTATTTTAAGATGTTCCTCTTCCCCACTTTTTGTTTTTTTCTAATAATTTATATAAGTACTCTTCCGTGGTCAAGCAGTAGAGAAACACAGTATTTTAGTACAATTTTTAGTACAATTACAATAGCACTCCTAGGATTCTGCAGGAGGAAATATAATCAACAAAACTACATGATAGATAAGATATAAAGTTTATTATTTAGATGACTGTAACTAATTACTACCCCTTGTCAGTGGCATCTATTTTTCACCAAGTTTAGAGTGAACTCTTCTGTAACAATTGAAAATGGTACATAATCCCTTTAATATAGGTAAATGATTCAAAAAATTATATGAAGTGAAGTAGCCATAACCTTACATGGGCAGAAGGGCCAACTTCTCTGCTATTAGACCCTCAGAGAGCATCTGGTTCTCAATGAAAACATCTGATAAAAATGAGTTTTTTGTCAAGAGTAATATTCTGCCCAGTCTTCATGTCTTCATGTTTGAGGTGTAAGGTATAGCAACAACAAAATCATAAGTTTAACACATTTTAAGAGATGCTTGATAGAACTAGACTGGAATTAAATCACTACAGACATAACTATATGACTTTATTCTGAATAATGAAATATTAGGTAACTTTGGGTTTTAGAGAGAAGTTCTAAGAATTATATAATTTGATATACACCTTTTATTATTTAAATAGCTTATTTAAATCATTTTTTGTTTAACTTACAAGAGAACTGAAAAGTTATAACTTTTTTCTCTATTTTTAGAATATATATATATATTTTAATTCCTATGTAAACTCTTCAATTTCAAATAATCTCAAAACAGACAAAAACAAAGAAAAGTGAAACACATGAAAAGACAAAACTTCGATTAAACTTTATTATACCTTTCAAAAAAAAGTCACTATTTGAAAGAATTCAAGAAAGGGAAAAAATAAAATAAACTCCAAGTATAACCATTAATTATCTTCCTTGTAGTCCATGAACAAAGGAGACTGGCAAGCTACAGTCCATGTGGTTACAAAGAGTCAAACACAATTGATCGCTAAGCACAGCACAGCACAGCATAGTCTAGAAACTTATTTTTTTAATTAATTTATTTTAATTGGAGGCTAATTACTTTACAATATTGTAGTGGTTTTTGCCATACATTGACATGAGTCAGCCATGGTGTACATGTGTTCCCCATACTGAACCCCCCAAACCTCCCTCCCCATCCCATCCCTCAGGGTCATCCCAGTGCATCAGCCCTGAGCACGCTGTCTCATGCATTGAACTTGGACTGGTGCTCTGTTTCACATATGATAATATACATGTTTCAGTGCTATTCTCAGAGAAGACAATGGCAACCCACTCCAGTACTCTTGCCTGGAAAACCCAGGGATGGAGGAACCTGGTAAGCTGCAGTCTATGGGGTCACACAGAGTTGCACATGACTGAAGTGACTTAGCAGCAGCAGCAGCAGCAGCAGCAATGCTATTCTCTCAAATCATCCCACGCTTGCCTTTTCCCCACCAAGTCCAAAAGACTGTTCTTTACACCTGTGCTTCTTTTGCTGTCTCACATACAGGGTCATTGTTACCATCTTTCTAAATTCTATATATATGCATTAATATACTATATTGGTGTTTTTCTTTCTGACTTATTTCACTCTGTATAATAAGTTTGTTTCATCGATCTCATTAGAACTGATTCGAATACATTTATTTTTTTAATTACAATACTGTATTTGTTTTGCCATACATTGACACGAATCAGCCATAGGTGAACACAATCTCCCAATGCTGAAGCCCCCTCCCACCTCCCACCCCACATCCTCTACTTGAATCATTCTGTGCATCAGCCCCATGCATCCTGCATCCTACATTGAACATAGATCGGTGCTTCGTTTCTTACAAGAAAATATACATGTTTCATTGCCATTCTCCCAAACCATCCCACCCTCTCCTCTCCCTCAGAGTCCAAAAGTCCACTCTATACCTCTGTGTCTCTTTGTTGTCTCACATATATGAATGGGTAATATTCCATTGTGTATGTTAACCACAGCTTTCTTATCCATTTGTCTGCGGATGGACATCTAGGTTGCTTTCATGCCCTGGCTATTGTAAACAGTGCTGAGATGAACACTGGGGTGCATATATTTCTTTTACTTTTGGTTTCCTTGGTGTATATGCCCAGCAGTGGGATTGCTGGGTTGTACGTGAAGAAACACAAGCTGGAATCAAGATTTCCAGGAGAAATATCAATAACCTCAGATATGCAGATGACACCATCCTTATGGCAGAAAGCGAAGAGGAACTAAAAGCCTCTTGATGAAAGTGAAAGAGGAGAGTGAAAAAGCTAGCTTAAAGCTCAACATTCAAAAAACAAAGATCATGGCATCCAGTCCCATCACTTCATGGACAATAGATGGAGAAACAGTGGAAACAGTATCAGACTTTATTTTGGGGGCTCCAAAGTCACTGCAGATAGTGATTGCAGCCATGAAATTAAAAAAAAAAAAAAAAAAAACAACACTTACTCCTTGGAAGAAAAGTTATGACCAACCTAGATAGTATATTCAAAAGCAGAGGCATTACTTTACCGACTAAGGTCCGTCTAGTCAAGGCTATGTTTTTCCCAGTGGTGATGTATGGGTGTGAGAGTTGGACTGTGAAGAAGGCTGAGAGCCGAAGAATTGATGCTTTTGAACTGTGGTGTTAGAGAAGACTCTTGAGAGTCCCTTGGACTGCAAGGAGATCCAACCAGTCCATTCTGAAGGAGATCAGCCCTGTGATTTCTTTGGAAGGAATGATGCTAAAGCTGAAACTCCAGTACTTTGGCCACCTCATGCAAAGAGCTGACTCATTGGAAAAGGCTCTGATGCTGGGAGGGATTGGGGGCAGGAGGAGAAGATGACGACAGAGGATGAGATGGCTGGATGGCATCACGGACTCGATGGACGTGAGTCTGAGTGAACTCTGGGAGTTGGTGATAGACAGGGAGGCCTGGCGTGCTACGATTCATGGGGTCGCAAAGAGTCAGACACGACTGAGTGACAGAACTGAACTGAACTGAACTGAACTGATGGGAGTTCTATTTCCAGTTTTTTAAGGAATCTACATACTGTTCTCCATCGTGGTTGTAGTAGTTTGCACTCCCCACCAACAGTGTAAGAGTGTTCCCTTCTTCCACACCCTCTCCAGCATTTATTGTTTGCAGACTTTTTGATAGCAGCCATTCTGACCGGCATGAGATGGTACATCATTGTGGTTTTGATTTGCATTTCTCTGATAATGAGTGATTTTGAGCATCTTTTCATGTGGTTGTTAGCCATCTGTATGTCATCTTTGAGGAAATGTCTATTTAGTTTTTGGCCCATTTTTTTGATTTGGTTGTTTATTTTTCTGGAATTGAGCTGCAGGAGCTGCTTGTATATTTTTGAGATTCTTTCTCAGTTGCTTCATTTGCTATTATTTTCTCCCATTCTGAAGGCTGTCTTTTCACCTTGCTTATAGTTTCCTTCATTTTGCAAAAGCTTTTAATTAGGTCCCATTTGTTTACTTTTGCTTTTATTTCCATTTTCTGGGAGGTGTGTCATAGAGGATCCTACTATGATTTATGTCAGAGAGTAGACACATTTGAAAATAACATTTTTCATAATTCACTTAGAATTTAGAATCAACTGAGCCATTTGGTAATAACTAAGGGTCCTTGGTAAAGTGAATAAATTCTAAAGATATACAATACTGTCTAGTCTACTGCCTCTAACATCAACATTTTGATGTCATAATCACAGACTTGGTCATGACTTAGCAACTGAACAACTATGACAACAATCACTGAGGAATCGATGAATACTCATTACAAACCATTTCCTTTTACCAAATGATCCCTAACAAAGGTATGAAAAAGATGTATGAAAATTTAAGTCCTGTTTTTAACAAGGCAGAGCAGATAACTTTGATTTGGACCTATAGAACATTTATTTTTTTCCTAAGCTAAGAGAATAAAGGTCCAATGAAGCCCAATACCAACAGGAATATATTAATAGAGGTAGTATATTTGACCAGACATCTTCCATGCACTGTCTCCAGAATAGTGCTGTACAAGTAAAATATAAAATGAGCCACACATGTGAGCAACATATTTAATTTTAAATTTGGTAAAAAATTAAATGACATTGTTAATTTTGATAATTTGTCTAACCTAATATATCACAAATAATATAATTTCAATAAAAATTAAATTTATTAATGTACTATTTTTGCATCTTTTCCATGTTGTCTTTAAAATTCTACATGTATTTCAAACAGGACGTATCAATAGACTCATTTCAAGTGTCAGTGGCCACAAATGACTAATGATTAAATTACTCTATGGCTCAAGTTTAGAAGTAGCTTTATTTGGCCTAGAATGTGTGACAGTATACTTAAACTCAGCTACTGCTACATGAGAGAAGAGAGTAATTAATGAGCTAAAGAGCTGTTTTTCATCTTACATTGGTACATAGTCCTTGGTGGTGGTTTAGTCACTCAGTCATGTTCAACTCTTATGATCCTAAGGACTGTTGCAAGCGAGGCTCCTCTGTCCATGGAATTTTCGAGGCAAGAATACTGGAGTTGGTTGTCATTTCCTTTCCAAGGGATCTTCCCAACCCAGGGATTGAACCATGTCTCCTGCATTGCAGGTGAATTCTTTACTGACTGAGCCATAAGAGAAGTCCAAAAATGCCACAGCTAGAAGAGCATAGTCCTTAGTACTTTAGTAATATGTAAGGATGATAGTGGAAAATAATTATAAGAAAAATAATTGATTAATTTATCACTAATTCTGACAGATTTGAAAGTGCTAAAGTGGGTGGTGATGGAGAGACATAGCAGGGTTTCTACTCATGCAAAGATGGAGTCTGACTATTTCATTTCTGCAATAAGAAAGGTGAAAAAAAGTCGTAAACGTGAATGACTTTTTAGTTAGCATGTTTTTTGTTTAGTTGCTAAGTCATTTCCAGCTCCTTTGGGCTTCCCTAGGTGGCACTTGTGGTAAAGAACCCACCTGCCAATGCAGCAGACTAAGAGACACAGGTTCAGTCCCTGGGTTGGGAAGATTCCCTGGAAGTGGGCATGGCAACCCACTCTAGTATTCTTGCCTGAAGAATCCCATGGACAAAGGAACTTATCGGACATAGGGCCACAGAATCAAACACGACTAAAGCAACTTAGCACACACGTCCAACTCTTGCCACCCCATGGAGTGTAGCCCATCTGGTTTTCCTGTCCATGTGATTTCCCAGGCAAGAATACTGGAGTAGGTTTCCATTTCCTTCTCTAAGGGATCTTCCTGAACCTATATTTAATTTTGGCTCCCTTTCTCTTTTGGGCCAGTCTTATTTAGAAGACTGTCATATTTTTTGCACATCAGACAGGTAAGGGCAATGACTTTGTTTTTGTAAGTCTCTACTTTTAAGAATGTTTGCACAGCAAACTGCTTTATATGATGGAAAAATATGTCCTGAAACAGAGGGCAGGATGTCTTGCACCATTGGATGACAAAATTGGCAATTTTTCATGGGGTTAGGCCAGACAAGATTATTGCCCATTGTATTAATAAAAGCTTTATGTACACTAAACTCAAGATTCTTCTCCTGTAACACGAGCTTTGTATGTGCAGGCATCACTTACACTTCTTTGTGTGTTATTGTGTGATTTGGGGAAATGTGAATGAATAAAATCATGATGCTTCTCTTTCTGGTTGTTTTATATTAAAGCCTTGTGTTTTCTGCCAGCATTCATGAATGGTGTCAAGCTAACTTGCTAGCATACAAGTATAGCAAAATTCCTTTATATTCTTGATATAAAAGATCAATATAAAAGATCAAAATAAAAGATCCTTTATTTTGACATCATTGACTATTTTCTCCATAAGAGTTTTTCATTATGAAAACAGCAGAGAAGTTTAGTAGTGAATTTTATATATGCAGAATATTTAAGTGCTTAAATAGATTATAGACAATCAGCCAATAAAATATTCATCTAGATTCTACTATATTCTTAGAAGTTTTAAAGTATTATTGTTGTTTAGACACTAAGTCATTTCTAGATCATTGCAACTCCATGGACTGTAGCCTGCCAGGCCCCCATCCATGGGATTTTCCAAGCAAGAATACTGGAGTGGGTTCCCATTTAATGAAAAAAATATGTCTATGCAAAATACGGTACAACATGGCATGATATTGGAGAAGGCAATGGTACCCTACCCCAGTACTCTTGCTTTGCCTGGAAAACCCCGTGGATGGAGGAGCCTGGTAGGCTGCAGTCTATGGGGTCACTAAGAGTCAGACACGATTGAGCGACTGACTTCACTTTCACTTTTCACTTTCATGCCTTGGAGGAGGAAATGGCAACCCACTCCAGTGTTCTTGCCTTGAGAATCCCAGGGATGGGGGTGACTGGTGGGCTGCCATCTATGGGGTCACACAGAGTGGGACATGACTGAAGCAGCTTAGCAGCAGCAGCAGCATTGGCATGATATACTATATATATATATATATATATATATATAAATCATGGCTTCTTGATGAGAATATAATTGCTAAATTAATATGTACATTTATAAAGAAAACTTATGAATGTCAGAACAAATTAGAAGGCAAGTTATCACTTCAAATTCTGTAAATGTAGAAACAAATCTTCTGTTCAAACTTAAAACTTGACTAGATTCTTCAGGGAAAATTATAGGAATGTGTAAAGGAGAAGATAGAACTACATACCCAAGAGAAAGCATGGAAACAATCTTGAAAGTAAGAATTATTATGTGGATGGAAAACAATTCATATTGAGGGACAGGGGCAGGCGGAGATGAAATAAATGACACAGATTACAAACCACTTTTAATCTTAGTCTAAAGAGTTTTCTCTTCACTTTGTAGTTAATAGGATGTCATTGGAACTTTTAAAAATTATGAGTAAATATAGTTTTAAAAACTGAACCCCAAATATTACATAATAAAACAGTGTGATTTTTAATCCTAAAATAAACTTGAGCTTAACATATATGGTATTTTTATAATATTAAATGTAATGATCACCCCATGCCCCTCCAGTGGCTCAGATGGTAAAGAATCCGCCTGCAATGTGGGAAATCTGGGTTCCATCCCTAGGTTGGGAAGATCCTTTGGAGAAGGGAATACCTACCCCTCCAGTATTCCTGCCTAGATAATTCCATGGAAGAGCCGGGAGGGCCACTGTCCATGAGATCACAAAGAATCGCACACGACTGAGGGGCTTTCACTCATACTGATAGATTTTTGAATTATGCTCACACTGTAAAAGCCACCACTTTGTCCTATTGATTTTTCATTGACAGTATATTTTTAAAACTCATTGACAAAATAATAAAAAATTAAAGTAAAGTTATAAAAAGAGTGCTTTTACCTCAGTGAAGGATGTGATAAATCCTTGGCTAGTAAAGCATGAATGATGAGGAGACATTTCTTTCTTTTTTTTTTTTTTTAATTGGAATATAGTTGCTTTACAATGTTTTGTCAGTTTCTTCTGTATAACAAAGTGGATTAGCTATATGCATACAAATATTCCTTCCCTCTTGAGGCTCCCCTTCCTTCCCCCTATCTCACCTCTCTAGGTCATCACAGAGCATGAGCTGAGTTCCTTGTGCTACACAGCAACTTCCCACTGGTATTTTTAAAAACCATGTATTTTACAACTGATAGTGTTTTTAGTTCATCGTACAGAGTAAAGTCAGAAAGAGAAAAACAAATATCGTATTTAATGTTTAAATATAGAATCTAGAAATATGGTACTGATGAAGCTAGTTGCAGGACAGGAATAGAGTAGCAGACATGAAGAACACACTTGTGGAAACAGTGGGGAAAGGAGAGAATGGCAAGAAACGAAACAGGAGCACTGAAGTTTTTATTTTCTCATAAGATTCAATGTATCAGTGCAGGAGATGAAAGAATAAGGAGTAAAAATAGCTTGAAAAAGGAAAGGTAAATTAAAAAACATGTGGTAAAACAGCTGTATTTGATTTTGTAAAATTTAATGGTATGTTCTAGAAAAATATTCTTTCTTTAATTCTTAAAATGGAGTTTACAGATTATCACTAAATTTCAGTAATGAGAGGAGATAGAGTGTTACTTCATAAGTAGAATGTTTGTTGATACTTAAGTGTAGACCTGTCGGTAATGATCTTATACATATGTCCATTTCACTGAGTCTTAGCATCTAAGGATTATAGTTATAACACTTTGTAGGCTTAATTAAAGGAGTATTTTGTCTCATCACTATGAAAAACAATTTCACTTAAAATATATAAAGTATATCATTCATGATTGACTTTAGTATAAATATATTTGATAACATAAATACATAAAAAGATGAAAAATATGAGTACAAATTCAAATTAAGAAGAAATTATATTTGTAAATGATTCTACCAGGAGCAAAAATTAAACTGTGTGGTGTTTTGATCTCTGTAAAACAGTAGCTAATTATTGGACTAAAAACAACAATTAGAATATTCTGCATTTTCTGAATACCCACCTATCTCTGTGATAATTGCCACTGACGGAATTTAATGGTTCACTAAGTACTAAATTCAGCATCTCAATACCACAGAGAACTATTCTTGCTAATTGAAATGTGATGCATTAATTGCTTGGTAAAACAAAGATATTGTTTTTCTATAACAAATGGTGAATATGCTTAAATGTTATGCTTATTTTACTTTAGGATCATGAAAGAATTAACATTGGAAGGATTAACATCAGGTCAATAAAATATATAATTACAGGTGTGTGTTTGATATGAAATAATTTATATATAATACAATTATATATAATGCATATATCTATATCTACTTATAGCCATATATAAATGTTTCTATAGAATATTTACGTAAATGTTTACATATATTTCTCATGAGGCAGGTCAGATGGTCTGGTATTCCCATCTATATGCAGATCAGGAAGCAACTGTTAGAAATGGACATGGAACAACAGACTGATTCCAAATAGGAAAAGGAGTATGCCAAGGCTGTATACTGTTACCGTGCCTTTTAACTTATATGCAGAGTAAATCAGGAGAAATGCTGGGCTGGAAGAAGCACAAGCTGGAATCAAGATTGCCAGGAGAAATATCAATAACCTCAGATATGCAGATGACACCACCCTTATGGCAGAGAGTGAAGAGGAACTAAAAAGCCTCTTGATGAAAGTGAAAGAGGAGAGTGGAAAAGTTGGCTTAAAGTTCAACATTCAGAAAACTAAGATCATGGCATCTGGTCCCATCATTTCATGGGAAAGAGATGGGGAAATGGTGAAAACAGTGTCAGACTTTATTTTGGGGAACTTCAAAATCACTGCAGATGGTATTTGCAGCCAAAAAAATTAAAAAAACTTACTCCTTGGAAGGAAAGTTATGACCAACTTAGACAGCACATTGAAAAGTAGAGATATTACTTTGCCGACTAAGGTCCATCTAGTCAAGGCTATGGTTTTTCCAGTGGTCATATATGGATGTGAGAGCTGGACTGTGAAGAAAGCTAAGCACTGAAGAATTGATGCTTTTGAACTGTGGTGTTGCAGAAGACTCTTGAGAGTACCCTGGACTGCAAGGATATCCAACCAGTCCATCCTAAAGGAGATCAGTCCTGGGTGTTCATTGAAAGACTGATACTAAACGGCAGTACTTCAGCCACCTGATGCGAAGAGTTGACTCATTGGAAAAGACTCTGATGCTTGGAGGGATTGGGAGCAGGAGGAGAAGGGGACGACAGAGGATGAGATGGCTGGATGGCATCACTGACTCAATGGACGTGAGTCTGAGTGAACTCCAGGAATTGGTGATAGACAGGGAGGCCTGGTGTGCTGCAATTCATGGAGTCCCGAAGAGTCAGACGTGACTGAACAACTGAACTGAACTGATACATATATTTACTCATCTGTGTGTGTGTGTGTGTGTGTGTGTGTGTGTGTGTGTGTATAGGTGTGAAGGGTTAATGCGGCCACAATAGGGAAAGCGGAGACATGCATGCAAGCGGGTCTCTCTGCTCAAGGCTGAACGTGCTGGCAAGCGAGGCGTTCTGCCAAGGAGTCTGGACACAGCCTTGAATTTAATGGTACCTTGCTAACGAGGGAGCATTCCTTTCTTTTGATAAAAGGAGAGAAGAGGGCTCTGGATAGACCTTGCAGTAAACAGAGGTTTCACTCCCTTGCTGTATGATAACATGAATGCACCTGCGCTGTACTGAAAAGGCTTATTCATGCAGTCTGGAATTCTGCCTAGGGGGCTATATAATAATAAACCGCAATTATTTGTGCAGTCTTTTCCTTCGGCCGGAGTGTGTGTGTGTGTGTTTCCTGTACGTCTCATATGTTTTGTGTGTTTTATGTCATTTCACTTGTAATCTCCAGTAATCAACATAAGTGCTTAGTTGCTCAGTGGTGTCCGACTCTTTACAACCCCATGGGACTGTAGGCAGCCAGGCTCTTCTGTCCATGGAATTCTCTAGGCAAGAATATTGGAGAAGATAGTCTTTCCCTTCTCCCCAGGTAATTTTTCAGACCCAGTGATAGAACCTAGGTCTCTTGTGTTGGTGTTGGATTCTTTGCCATCTGAGGCACCAAGAAAGCCCTCATTTATTCATATAGATATGTTTTTTATGGACATGGATAAGGATGAATTCAAATAAGCAAAAACACATAGGAAATAAAACAGATGATCTCATTAACACTGTAGTGGCAATAACACTGTCCAGAGACCTCAACAAACTGACACATTATCTCGTCCTGCTCCTAAGGGGACCTCCCCTGTGGTGTGTCTTTTACAAAGTGTTCTAGCTAACACTCTGACATCTGGACTTATTTGATTAGTAGAGATAGCCCAGGCATAGCAAGGTTAGCTTTGGTCTCCAGAAGCACCTTTTCTGGCTCAGTGGTAAAGAATCCACCTGTCAATACAGGAAGTTTAGGAGATGTGGGGTTCAATCTGTGTTAGGAAGATCCCTTAAAGTAAGAAATGGCAACCCACTCCAGTATTCTGGCCTGGAAACTTCCATGGACAGTGGAGCCTGGAGGGGTAACAGTCAGATATGACTGAGCATGCATGCAGCACCTTTTCCAAAATTGCCTATCACCCTTCTCAAGCGGCTGGGAGCAGAATAATGCTACATTTATGGAGGATAATCTGAGTAGAAATGGACCCACATGATGCTACAGTTCTGTTTCTCTATTCAGAGTGCTCTACAACCTTCAACTTCCATGTCTGTGGTAAACTAGATGACTCAAGAAGTACAGGCTTAATGTCTATGTGGTCTTCTAGAAGTGTGGCTGGGTGAACTAGTGACACCCACTGGCCAGCCTGGTATTTACGTCCCAGGTTTAGAGGGCAAGTAGGGCTAGTCATTAACAACAACAACAACAACAACAACAAAAAACACACCTCACCTGCCAAAACAGGAGAAGGAAGAGACTTGGGTTTAATCCCTGGGTCAGGAAGATCCCCTGGAGGAGGGAGAACCCCATGGACAGAGGACTCTGATGGGCTACAGTTCATGGGGTTGCAAAGAGTTGGACACAACTGAGCGACCAACACACAGACAGAATGGTGCAAGGATGATGGTTGGAAGCTGAGCAGGGATTAAGTGCAACCATGTGTCCACAGATTATACTTAGTTACCAATTCTGGTCACCTACATTCTCTCTGAGGTGAAAGCTAGGTTTATTCAGTGGTCAACCATACATAGCACAGTGGTAATTTCATAGCAGCTGTATTTAAAAGAGAGAACAATGTGACAGCAAGATAAATTTTTGAGGACTTTCTCAGAATTATATGGTGACATTGATTTAAGACCAGAGAGGGAAAAAGAGGTTGATTTCTGGAAAGAGACATATCCTATAAAGACCATAGAAATTAAATACTAGTGTCAACTTTGTTTGTGGTTCTAGGTTAATATGGTCAGAGATATAAAGATTAATAAATACATGTTAGGGCAAAGAGGAAGAAAGAGATCTAAGAAACAAAGGAAGGGTGGCTGTAATGGGGTACCCTTGTTTAATATATAACCATTAACAAGATGGTGAAACTAAGAAAGACAAAGCTATAACATTTAAAGAACTTAGTTGAGCATCCTATTTCTGACTAATCTCTTATTAAAATCTATCCCTCAAGGATTTAGTGAACATTTATATCCCCTTATATATGTTTTTAAACTTGATTCTTGAAAAGGCAACAAGAAAAATGTACCATTCCATTTGTATTAAAATCAAATTTTATTAGGAAAACCCAGATAAAAGCATTTTCTTCCCATCTTTGTATACGTCTAAAAGTTGATCAATGGATCTTGGTGAAATAAAGGAAAGGAATACTCTTCCATTCCTTTAATACTCTTTAATTAGGTCACTTTTTAAACCAATATACAAAATGTTTATTTGAAAGCTATGTATGAATCCTAAAAGAAATCAACTCTGAATATTCATTGGAAGGATGGATGATGAAGCTGAAGCTGCAATACTTTACCTTCCTGATGTGAAGAGCTGATTCATTGGAAAAGACCCTGATGCTGGGAAATACTGAGGGCAAAAGCATAAGGAAATGATAGAGGATGAGATGATTAGATAGCATCACCAACACAATGGACATGGATTTTAGAGAACTCCAGGAGATAATGAAGGACAGTGAATCTTAGCATGCTGCAGTCCATGGGGTTGCAAAAACCTGGACATGACTTAGTAACTGAGCAACAACGTATGATTCATTAAAATCTTGGAATGATAAGATAGGCAATATATAAACAGAACACTTTCTTTCTGCAGACTCTTCCCAAGTTTTCCAAAAAGCAGTCATCTGAATTCACTCCATAGGGTGTCTTCTGTGGGGGTAATTCTCCCACCAATCCAAATGTGATTTACAAATATTTTCTGCCCACTCCTCCACTCAGGCCCTTATTTTCAGGCTGGTACCTAGAGAACAGGAAGCAAAGGAATAGATAAATGAATTCCTGATATTTGCAGTTACAATGCTGGGTGATTGAACTTAATCTCATAGAGCTTAATCCATTGGTATTTAAGGGAATAGGTGTAGAATTGCAATTGTGAATAGAGATGGATAACAGTGATTTCAGTGGCCTAATTCATTTTCCAGTGAGGAACTTAAGCAAATGCCCAACATTTCTATTCTGGTTTACAACCCTATGGGTGGTTGATATAATAGGGTCATTGCCTTGTTTAGATTTCTTTTCTGGAATGAATTTACTTGCTAAAAATTCAACAGGCTGCAATCTGTCTCCTCTGATTCTACTCAGCCAGAGAGAAGAGAATGGAAGAAAGTGTTTTTTAAACAGATGGCAAAATAAAAGATGCTGATCTTGGAGACTAAATATAGATTCTGTGACCTCACAGAGGAGCTCAGTAAAACTTGATATAATTTAAAACAGGACTTTTTTTTTTTTTCAAGAAAGTATAATTTCCCACTGTGTGTGTCTCTCTCTCACACACACACATTCAATACAAGGGTATTTTAATTCTTACTGTAGTAGAAGATAGGTAGGTCCCAGGCTGAGCAGTCAGAGTTTGTTACCTGTGGACAGATGAAGATAGTAGAGGCTGAGCCCTGCCCAGATAAAAGACAGAGACCACATATTTTTCATTCCCAAGGTCAAGGAAACCTTGCAAACTACAAATGCACAGAAAGCTTCCTTGAAGTTTGAAAGGGGAGTGTTGTTAATCTAGCCATAGGTTTTTTCAATGAAATCCATCATGGTTAAGAAATGCACACACATACATGGGAATATCCTGAGATATACCATATAGGGACTCAGATTCAGGCAAAGCAAGCTGATTGGCCAATGGAAACCTGGAAGAAATGTCCCATGTAAGTGATTTAAACTACCACAATGCTGCAGCTCTCTCTCTGAGCCCATCAGTGTTTCTATCCATGTGTACCCTTTTCCTCCTAATAAACACATTACTTGTGTCACTACTTTCCATCTCTCTGTGGAAATTTATTTCTGTACAGCTGTTGGGCCAAGGCCTTTTCACTGGCTACTGATGTCTAGGATTCAGTGCTTTCACTGCCGAGGTCTGACTTCAATCTCTGTTTGGGAACCAAAATCCTGCATCAAGCTTTGTGTCCACCTGAGATCACTACTGCCACTCTTAAATCCTGAAACATGGGAAGATACATGTGGAAAATAAGCAAAAAGTTAAAATATGAGAGATAAATGAATGCAAAAGAAGATCAAATCTCTTTTAATTCAGTCTATCCTATATTGCACATTAATACAGCATTTCACATTGATGCTTAGGAATGAAAACAGGGTGAACCCCACACTGTGCTTGCTATTACATAAGAGAATATGTGAAAAGGCTTAATACAACATAGTCAGGAAACCTGGGGACAATTTTCAATAAAAATGCAGATTTCTTAAACTTTACATTGTAATCTAAAATGATTTTGGTTATCTGGCCAACATTTTCAGGGTAAATTTTCATACATTTTATAGATGCATTGACTTTAGATGGTAGATAATGTAGGAAAGAAACTCCAAGTATTGAAATTGCCTACCATTATGACTTCCTGGTGTCTCAGAAGGTAAAGAATTTGCCCACACTAAGGGAGACCTGAGTTCAATCCCTGGGTAAGAAAGATTCCCTGAGGAAGGAAATAGCAATCCACTCCAATATTCTTCTCCAGAGGATTTCATGGACAGAACAGCCTGGTGGGATATGGTTCATGGGGTCACAAAGAATCAGGCACATCTGAGAGACTAACACTGCAAAGGGAGGACACATCAATCTTTGTAACTTTTCTTAACATAAAACTTTTATTTTTAATTTTGAAATAGGAAAAATGGAGAGCAAGAGGATTGGCATGTCCCAGGTCTCCTGTAAGTCCCTGCAACTGGTTGGCAAGTGAAGGTCCCTGACAATTATCACAGAGGTAGGTGGTTTAGTCACTAAGTCATGTCCAATCACAGAGGTAGGGAGGTATGCAAAAAAATATAAGAACTGAGCCATAATAAAGTGAAAACAGTTGATTTAAAGAGATGCACATTCCATAGACAAAGTGTGAGCTGTCTTAGAGAGCAAGAGTTGGGGTACTCCATCTCTTGGGGTCCTCTGGAAAAGAGAGGCAAGGGCTGAAAGGGTAGCTAGTTTTTATGGTTTGGGAATTTTAATAGGCTAATGAAAGAGGGAAGAATATTCTATCTTGGAGAAGGAGTGGGGATTTCCAACAGTGGGGGCAGTGCCCATTCTTTGGCATTTTATGGTTGGCCTCAGACTTTCATGGAACCTGTGCATGAGTCATTTAGCCGATGTGTTATAATGCACATATTAAAAGTCTCAAGGTCCACTGGAAGTAGGATCTTCCACTATTTTGAGGATAGTTGATTCTAACTAGTTCATATTGTATCCTGTTCCTTTCAATGATTGTGTCATATTTTTACTGATTATGCCTTTCTCCCTTTCTTCTTGTCTTACTCTCACTTTGGCAGCTCAGGTACTTCAAACCCAAGTACAATATTTGCTTCACTATATTTTAATGTCAAAGAAGCACAGCCTGTATTTTCTATTTTCATTCATGAAGTGATCTCACTGTTGTTGGTCTCTCTCTTTCTTTCCCTGTTCTCCCTCTTTCCTTCCCTCTTTCACACCCAGCTCTTTTCAGTTCTTTGGACTGTAGTCGGCCAGGCTTCTCTGTACACAGAATTCTAGAGGCAAGAATATTGAAGTGGGTTTCCAGGCCTTCCTCCAGGTGATCTTCCTAACTCAAGTATCAAAACCCATGTCTTACTTATCCTGCATTGGTAGGTGAGTTCTTTAACATTCCCACTACCTTGGAAACCTAATCTAGTATTTTTGTTGTTATTGTTGTTATTGTTTCTCAATAGTGTCCAACTCTTTGCAAAACCATGGCTGGCAACATGCCAGGCTTCCTGTCCTTTAGTATCTCAAACTCATTACCACTGAGTTTGTGATGCCATCGAACCATCTCATCTCATCTTCTGTCACCCTCTTATCCTCCTGTGCTCAATCTTTCCCAGCATCAGTATCTTATCCAGTGAGTTAGTTCTTCTTATTAGGTGGCCAAAGTATTGGAGTTTCAGCTTTAGCATCAGTCCTTCCAATGAATATTCAGGACTGATCTCCTTTAGGATTGACTGTTTTGATCTCCTTGCAGTCCAAGGGACTCTCAAGAGTCTTCTCCAAGACCACAGTTTGAATGTGTCAGTTCTTTGCTGCTCAGTCTTCTTTATGGTTCAGCTATTACGTCCACACCTGATAACTGGAAAACCATACCCTTGACTAGACAGACCATTGTTGGCAAAGCAGTGTCTCTGCTTTTAGCCTGCCAAGTATCCTATTGAATTTTATTCAATTCTGTTGTTTCTTTAGCTCCTTCTTTAAATCAAGTACTTATCTCCCTGTCTATAGTGAGTTCCTTAGTAGCCTTCTTTAACTGCTAATTTATTAGTTTATCTTAAATATACTTACTTGAAAACCTCAGAAAACAAAAGCAAACATCTTACCTTGCAACCTAGAACACAGAGATGGTCTCAGTATATTCTGCAAATGAGCTATTGTTATAGTAGATCAAAGTCACAGATGGGTCCTTTAGGATAGAATGCTGTTAGTACAGCATAGGATTAATGTCTTCTGTATCTTCAACAACTTGTTGTTGTTGTTCCTTTTTTTTTTAACATATTTTCATATACAGGGTTGTTCCCTTCCCCAAATCTTAGAAACCAGCTGTCATTGCAACACTGGACTGAATAGGAAATGGCAACAAAATTAAACAAACTGAATGCATTTCTAAAAATTTTATGCTAAACAACAAAGTTCTTTGTGTTTACTCACTCAATTAAGTTGTGACTGACTCTTTGTGACCCCATGGACTGTAACCCCCAGGCTTTTCTGTCTATGGAGATTCTCCAGACAAGAATACTGGAGAGGGTTGCTGTGCCCTCCTCTTGGGATCTTCCCAACACAGGGATCCAACCTAAGTGTACCACATTGCAAGTGGATTCTTCACCGTGTGAGCCACAAAGGAAGCCCTTTATTCAAACAAAGATAGTTAAGTTTTCATTAGAAACAAAATCAAATTATGGATAAATTAGATTGTTTTATTTCTTGAAATATCAACATCCTTATCATTAGAATACATATAATACATATATATACATACATATATATATATATATATATATATATATATATATATATTCTCTGATACTATACCTTACCTCAAAATTAGGCTGACATTAACATAGCTATTCAAGAATTCTTATGATTACTGTTCAGTCAGAATTATATTGAACAATGTACTTTTAACATATGATTTATTTTGTTATTTAATGTGCATTTCTTGGAAGTAGCCTAAATGTGGGCCTTGATAATTTACAGTCTGTCAAACTCAGTCTTTATACCTTGAAATAGGCTTTATTTTGTATTGTGGTAAGAACACTGAACATGAGCTCCGCCGTATTTAAAAACACCATGCATGCTTCAGGAAACCGTTGCTCCTAGTGTTATTTACTCTAAGTAATCTTTAGCAAGGAACATACTGATAAAGATATTCTCTTTATAAAGATTCTATCATGTCAACTTAAAAATATATTTACTTGTAATTCAAGTTAACAAGGACATTAGAAAAAAGTCATCTACTTTATTTATTTTCCTATGGCTGCTCTCCAGTAAAGAGAGAAACCAAATCCATATACCTACCAACGATTGCAATATTTAGGCAAATTACTACAATCTTCTTTGAAATGATAGTATAACATTTCATATGTAGTAGATCAGTCACTCAGCCATGTCCGACTCTTTGGGACCCCATGGACTCTTTGTCCATCACCAGTTCCTGGAGTTTACTCAGACTCATATCCATTAAGTCAGTGATGCCATCCAACCATCTCATCCTTTGTCATCCCCTTGTCCTCAGGCCTTCAGTCTTTCCCAGCATCAGGGTCTTTTCCAATGATTCAGTTCTTTGCATCAGGAGGCCAAAGTATTAGAGTTTCAGCTTCAGCTCCAGTCCTTCCAATGACTATTCAGGACTGACTTCTTTAGAATTGACTGGTTTGGTCTCCTTGAAGTCCAAGGGGACTCTTGAGAGTTTTCTCCAACACCACAGTTCAAAAGCATCAATTCTTCCACATTCAGCTTTCTTTATTGTCCAGCTCTGCTTCTTTAGCATTACTTGTTGAGACATAGATTTGGATTACTGTGATATTGGATGGTATGCCTTAAAAACCAATAGAGATATTTCTATCAATTTTGAGATTGCACCCAAGTACTGCATTTTGGACTCTTTTGTTGACTATCAGGGTTGTTCCATTTCTTCTAAGGAATTCTTACACACAATAAGAGATATGATAGTCATCTGAATTAAATTTTCCCATTCTAGTTCATTTTAGTTCACTGAAATGTCAGTGTTCACTCTTGCCATCTCCTGCTTGACCACTTCTAATTTACCTTGATTCATGGACTAACATTCCAGGTTCCTATGCAATATTGCTCTATACAGCATCAAACTTTACTTCCATCGCCAGTCACATTCACAACTGGATGTTGTTTTTGCTTTATCTCCATCTCTTCATTCTTTCTAGAGTTATTTCTCCACTCTTCTCCAGTAGCATATTGGGCACCTACCGACCTGGGGAGTTTATCTTTCAGTGTCATATCCTTTGCTTTTCCATAGTGTTCATGGGATTCTCAAGGCAAGAATATTGAATTGATTTGTCATTCCCTTCTCCAAAGGACCATGTTTTGTCAGAACTCTCCACCATGACCTGTCCATCTTGAGTGACCCTACACGACATGTCTCATAATGTCATTGAGTTAGACAAAGCTGTGGCCCATGTGATCAGTTTGATTAGTTTTCTGTAATTGTGGCTTTCATTCAGGGCAGGAATTCCTGTCAGGGTGGCTGTAGGTCCTGGTGTTTAGAGTTCCATTCCCCATGTGTAGTACATGCACTGGGCACAGGGACTACTGAGCAGTTTGGAGGTGGTTATCCATGAAGAGGTCATTGGATGGGCTGGTGGAGCTGTCTCTGTGCTGTTTTTCCCCATCGCTGGGTGAAAATATATATATATATATTTTTTTTTCATTTATACTTCTTTACCTTTTCTCTTTTCATAAACTTTACTTTTATTAATATTATAAAATCAAATTACAATTGCTACGATATTTATTTTAAACAGACATTTGTTAAATATATTGCAAGAATAAAAGCATCTTTGTCCACATACTTCTTATTTGCATTTAGTGTTCTGTGATGCTTTGTTTAGTTCCAAGTGTCCATCACTTATTATTTCCACAGACTGAAGAAACTTCCTTTAGTATTTTTCCTTTTGTTTGTGTGTGTGTATAATAAAGCTTTATTAAAGTATAAAGGAGATAGAGAAAGCTTCTGATATAGGCATCAGAAAGGGGCAGAAAGAGTACCTCCCTGCTAGTCTTCAGCTGGATAGTCACTAGCAGTTTGTTAATGAAAGAAAGGAATGTCTTAAAACTCAGAATGGCACCATGCCCCTCATCCATGAGATGCATTTTGGGATAATCTTGGCACCAAATGGTTCATCCTGGGCCATAAAATGATTAACTTGAATCTTGAAGAAGGGCAGATCACCATAGAAAAAGTTTCATTTACATAGATTAGAAGAACAATATCTGAGTATAACATACTGGTTTGTCAAGTAGGTTCTGAGCCAAGAGGTGGAAGTGCTTGAAGACAGAATTTGGGGTAAATGCATAGTATATTAGCATAGCTTAAGACAAACATTTCAATAAGAAAAGGGCATTGGTTATCTCTAGGTTTGAGAATAGTTAACTTCAGGTGAAACCAGGTGTCATTATAGCAACACAGTATTTTAAGAGAAACATCCTTTTAAATTTGAATAGAGAAGGAAAAAATATCTCTAGTTTGTTTCCTCCTGCCACTTAAGAGAGATAAAAATGTCTGACACTTGCAGGCTATTTTCTCTGTTTGGAGACCCTTGGCCTTCCTGACTGTTACCCTCTCATTCCCCCCTTTCCTTTTAGGATAATTATGTTGCCTAGGGAAAAGGGGCATCTTTCTCGTTCCATAACTGCTTCCGAGCTGAGAAGGGGTGTCATCCCTAAATTGGTGAGGGCAACATATTCTCCTAATCCTCATATTGAGGATATTTGATCCAGGGGCCCCAAATAGTAGCTGGAGGCAGCTGTAGCAGTAGCAGGAGTTTGAGCAACCATTTGTAACTTAAAAGCTTTCATGTGGCTAGAAACAAATCCAGTTATACAGTTACAGATGCAGGGAGCAAAGAGCAAAAACAAAACAATCAGAATTATTGTAATTAAGATAGTTGTCCACCATGGGGAACTAATTAACATCTCTCAAAGTGAGGCAATTGAGGCTTCAGGAGCATCCATGGCCCCAATCATCTTGTTCATGTGTTTAGTAAAATGAGTAACATTCGTGCTCATATCAGGTATATACGTACAGCATTGGGTATGAATAATGGCACACATTCCTCCTTGTGCAGCTGTCAGAATATCTAAAGCCAATCTGTTTTGTAAAACTACCTTTCTAATTTGTGCTTGTTCAGTATTAAGAGCTGAAATAGCCTTTTGAAAATATTGTAATGTCTGTTGAGTAAATTTAGTCAAAGCATCCACTGTAGCATAACATCTGTAGTTCCCAAAGAGGGAACAAACACTGTAGCCAAATAATCATGCTAGTGAAATACAGACCTTGTCCACTGTGTTTTTAAGGTGGGGTAAATTTAGCAGGCTTTTCTGGAAACTCTGAAAATATAAAGCCGTGAGTAAAGGCTAGACCCAGGGTGCATCTCCCTATCCAACCAGGGAGAGAAGCCACGCCCATAGGTAAGAGCCATATATCCAATAAGTCCCGTTTGGAGCAAGCCAGCGTGACTGAGATATCCAGTCCCAATTAGTGCCTGGCCAGACAAAGGGAGGACCTGAACTTGGGTTGGAAAACATGGGAATGATTATGTTGCATATTTCCTGAGGCAAAAATCCCAGTTGTTTCCAATCATTGTAATTAAGTTGTTGGCTAACTTTTGGGATGGCTCTGTTTGTTCCCAGCATATAGGGGCAGTAGATATTAAAGGTCCTTTTTCAGGAGTTAGCCATAAAACCTCATCCCATATCTGATGGTCAGGTAAAAAACCATTAGATCTAGACCTATTTGCCTTATATGTAGCAAAATAGTCATTGAACCGAGACAATGTATAATCAAAATTAAAAGTCACATTATGTCCATAGTTAAAGTGCAACATGTTGCACCAGTGCATTTTAGGGTTGGTAGATGTCATCAGATGAAGAAGAGGCATTGCATGTGATTGATGTTGAAGGTATTCACAAACTTAGAAAAAGTATTTTCCTTGAAGTGGAGATGTCCACCACTGGAAGCCTTCCACTGATGAAGAGGGGTGTGCTCCACAGACCCAGCAGTTAGACCGATTGTGGAATGCAGAGCAGGAGTAAGCCCAGGGAGGAAGTTTTGGAGTTTTGGAGTCAGCAGAAGTAGGCTCACATAGATTAGCAGGCCCATCTGAAAGGTCCAAAATCAGAGCATAGAAAATAAAGACATAAAATGAAGTCACTTAGTTCCAGTCAGGGTGCCACCTCTTAAGTCGAGTGTGATGTACCCACGAATCAATTTCTGGTACTTTGACAGCTGTGGGAGAAGAAAGAATAACCTGGTAAGGGCCTTCCCAGAGGGGGCTTAAGGGATGGGCCCCCAGATCCCAGTGTTTTTTATGAGGACCTCAGTTCCTGGCTCAAATAGAGGCTTGCTTGACTCAGAGGCAAGGTAAGGAGTCATCTCCCAGAGTTCTGTTAATGCCTGTTGAAAAGCTGAGAGCTGAATTACATAACTAGTTAATTCCAAGGCTTCAGGGTCTATAACAATGTCTGTGCATAGGAAAGGCCTTCCATAAATACATTCAAAGGGGGACAGTCCCTCCTTTTATGGGGCAGTTCAAGCCCTTATTAAAGCTATGGGTAGGACGTTAATCCAATTGTCCTGCATCTCAAGTTAATTTGCACAGTTTTCTAATGAAGGTTAAGTGCTGATAAATTGCTTTGTTGGATCCTTCAGTGTTTACATCTTACATAATTATAATAAGCACAATATGCATTTACAGTGTTCACACTAAGTTCATATAAAATGTTGTGTAACTTTCATCATGATTTATATTTTCACCTATGAATTATTTAGAACTATATTTTACATTATTTCCAATATTGTTTAGATAATCTTTCTCTTAGTGATAGCACATTTTATTTTATTTTCATATAGTCAGGTATCATTATTTCCTTGATTTTGAGAATTCCTTTGTGATATACCAAGCGGCACATTTTTATGAATAGTTAATATATGTTTATAAATTACATGCTTTTTTTTTTTATTTCTGGTTGAAGTGACCTATATTCATGGTGTTTTTTGTTTGTTTGTTTTTTTCTTCCAGTTTTATTAAGATATGTCTAACAAACAGCACTGTATTGCACAGAGTAATGATTTCACTTACATGCATCATGAAATAATTACTGCTATAAATTTTAGCAAACATTCATCATCTCATAAAGATATAAAATAAAAGATATATATATATATATATATATATATTTACCTTCTGATAAGAAATCTTAGGATTTGCTCTCTTAAAAACTTTCATATATAACCTTATATACATGCATGCTAAGTTGTTTAGTCATGTCTTATTCTTTATCACTCCATGGACTGTAGCCTCCCAGGCTCCTCCATCAATGGGATTCTCCAGGCAAAAATACTGAACATATATATCTTTCAGTTCAGTTCAGTTCAGTCGCTCAGTCGTGTCCGACTCTTTGCGACCCCATGAATCATAGCACGCCAGGCCTCCCTGTCCATCACCAACTCCCAGAGAACTTTAGGCAATGTAAATTATATTAATCATATTGTACATCACATCCCATAAATAATTCTTATTTATCTTATAACTGGAGGTTGTTACCTTTTGATCAACTTAATCCAATTCCCCCTTTCCTCATGTCCACCTCCAGTAACCACAAGTCTGTTTACCAGGAGTTTTAAACATATTCTGAAATTCTATGACATTTCCCCTGTCAAGATATAGATTCCAGTAGCTCTCTTTCTGACTATAGGTTAATATCACAACATATTTCTACTGAGTAGAAAGACTCTGTATGACTATATGACTTCTGAGTTTGGGTGATAAAAGGAGATATTCATTCTCTTTGTCTTGTTCTTTTTGAGATTCTTATAAGAATCTCATCTCTATATTGTGAGGAATCCCAGGTGAAGCATATACAGTTGTTCCATTTGTCATCTCCAGTCAGTATCAACCACCAAACATGTGAGTAAGGAAGATTAGATAATTCCAGCCCCAGCTACATTAGAGACCTCAATAAACCTCTAGAATAATGAGAAATAATAACAACTGCAAAATTAAAAAAAAAAAAATGTGTGTGCTCAGTTGTATCTGACTCTTTGTGAACCTATGGGCTATAGCACACCAGGCTTCTTGCTTCATAGTATTTTCCAGGCAAGAATACTGGAGGAGTTGCCATTTTCTCCAGGGGATCTTCCCACCCAGGGATCAAACTCACATCACCTGAGTCTACTGCATTGTAGGTGAAAAACCAAATAAACTGATTTTATTTTATCCTTCTAAGTCAAAGCACATTAGTTAACTGTCTACATATAAAGTGCTTGCACTGCATAAAATTTGGTAATTGTTGTTAAAAATTTTTTGGGGGTCAGCAATATATTTCTTTCTTCTTTCCCCCTTCTCCCTTTACTCCTTCCTTCTTTCCTTCATTTACTCATCCTCTTTTTTTGACCCTTTCTGAATGAAGTTCTGTAAAAATTTCTCGAAGTTTTCATGCAATCTTTACTTAAAAATGTTGCTTTATATTTTATTAGCATATATTTGGGGCTATAATTTTCACTATTATATTTTTGTTCTAGTGATTTGTTCATTATAACATTGTGAAATGAATTTTGTTATTTCAAATAAGGCATTTTGGCCTTTAGTGTATTTGGTTTGGTTTTAATGCTGCTGCATAAATTTTTTTTTCTTTAATTTAATTTATTTATTTATGGCTGTGCTAGGTCTTTGTTGCTTCACATGTGCTTTCTCTAGTTGAACGGAGCAAGGTCTACTCTCTAGTTATACTGCTCAGGCTTCTCATTGTGGTGGCTTCTCTTGTGGAGCATGCACTCAAGGCTTGTCAGCTTCAGCAACTGTGGTTCTAGAGAGAGCTGCAGTAGTTGTAGCATGTGGGCTTAGTTGCTCTGTGGCATGTGGGATCTTCCTGGACCACCAGGTACCAAACCCATGTCTCCTGCATTGACATGCAGTTACCTAGCCATTGGACAACCAGGTAAGTTCATTGCTTTTGATTAGTATTTTCTTGATGTACTCTAATACATTTAACCTTTTCTTGATGTACTTTAATACATTTAACCTTTCTATATTTTTCTCTGTTAGGCATTTCGTGTATACATCAGGTAACTGAATTTTTTTTTTTTTTTTACTCTTAGAACATTTGCGAAAAAATTTTAGCTAAATAGTTGAAGTGATTAACATTTATTGTGATTGCTAAAAGTATGCTCTGTGAAACAAGGGATTTTTGTCCTTTTTTTTAATCATAGATTTATTTCCCAGTCTAGAAAAATTCCTGATACATGTTAGATTCTAACATATGCATGAAGTAAATGAATAGATTACTATGATTTAAAGTTTTGCCCTGTTGTATTTTCTGATGTATATATACAATCATATATTATTATTTTTGTAACCATGTTTTATTCATTTTTTCCTAAGTAGTAGTGAATTGACAGTTTTCCATCTTTTATTATTTTTTAAAATTACACATTCAATATATTTTATTGCATTTACTCATATATTTTAACATGTACATTTTAATCTGTATCTCTATTATTTTACCAAAAAGTCTAAGAATGTAAGAATTCAAGTCCTTTTACTACTTTCCATCTTTAATGTTTTTGGAGAGGCAATAGATTCTAGTAGTTAAGTGAAGTCTCTTAAGACAGATTGCCAGATAGCAAGTCTCAAATCAATTACTTATTAGACAAATACAAAATTGAAATGCTATATAGTTCCATCATGTGCAAAATATGGCAAAATGATAAGTATCTATTACAGCTGGTCGTTATAAAGATTAAGTGCACCAGTGCATGTAGAGCAATTTGAAACACATTAAGTACTGTATATATCAGCTATTATTATTTTATGGTTTAATATTTTATTCCCTCTTTCTTTCATAGTTTTAATCTCTAGTTATCTATATTTATGAAACTTTTACCTGTGTTTTTTTGTTGTTGTTGTTACCTACTGCTTTTAATAATTTTCAGCTTTACTGAGGTATAATTGGCAAAATATTTGTAAGATATTTAGTGTACAGTGTCCCAGCCTTTTGATTACTATTAACTTCTTATGCTTCATTTTTTTCCTTTCAAAATTTAATTTTTAGTCATATCTTTGTTATTCCTCCTGTTGATGATATTTGTGGGTTAAATTTTATTAATAGTTTTATTGCTTGTTGAAAATAATTATTCATATTGTTTTCACCCTTTTATGAACATTTAGCTCAATATACAGTTCTAAAAGTAGAATTATTTCCTTTACTTTTGAAGATATTTTAGTTATTTATGGCTGTTATTACTGTTAATAACAGATTAAGGGTCAATTTGATTTTCATTCCTTTAGGACTTTTATCTTTATTCAGTGCTAAATATTTCTTATCCATTATCACTGGGGGCTGGGTGGTGGTTTCCTGTTGTACTTATTTTCTTTACCTGGATCTCATACATTGTATTTATATACTTTTATTATGTCTTCTGTGTTTTCTATTTTCCATACGTATATTTCTCCAGCTTAATTTTAGTAGTATTTTCAGATCTATCTCAAAATTTATACATTATCTCAATAACATATAGCCTGCTAATTATCATGTTAGTTTATTTCTTTAAATCTTTTTCTGTAATTAAATGTTTCATAAGAAAAGTAACTTTTACTTTTTTCCCTTCATTTTTTCCATAGTGTCCAATCTATCATTATTCCTTTAATAACTTTAAATATCCAATTTTTATAATGTATTTCATGTTCTCTAATTTCAACGCTGATATTTTGACATGCTAATGTTCTACTTTATTGTATAAGATCATGTTAGACCATTTTTGTGTATGTGTACATCATTACTTTTACCTTACGATCTCGTTACTTCCCTTTTGTCATGTTAATGGCTCATGTGCTCTGGGTTCAGAAAATCTATGCAGCCTAGTTATATGTTTCTTCTGTCCTGAATGTCTACATTTGAACCTGTGAGATTATTTAAGTTTAGTTATCCAGGCAAAAGTCAAATGCAATGTCATTTCAGAGTTTCAGTTTTTCACGGGTTTGCTTATCCTCAAGAGAACCCCGAAACAGAAAGTTATTTGCCACTTCTGAGGAACATATAAGCCTGTGGATTGGCTAAAATATGATTCTTTCATAGGCACCTTAGATTATTTGCCCATTTCTGATTGTATTACTGGTATGTATATGGGAAGAAGAAAGAGTGATGAGATCTGAGGACTGTGGGTAGAGAACAGACAGATACCTTGTCTGGGGTGAATGCCCTCCCCACACCTCCATCTTAGACACAGTCTGCCTATGAATACTTCCTAAATCTATACTGTCTCTAATTTCTAAAGGGATGCTTGAACACTTGAGAATGAGGTGAATTTGGAAATGGATATTATTTAACACTTTGGTATTTCAATAAATTTACTGTGAGTCTAGAATCCCTGAATCTAGAATGAATGCTCAGTTAATGTAAAAATAATATAGTTTTATTTCAAAGATGTGAATGTAAGAGAATCACTGATAAAAATGAGACACTTTAAGTGTGTTATATTTTTTTCTTCATTACTTATTTTCTCCACTTCAAAAGATTCAAACAGATGCATACAAACAAAAATAAGGCAGAGGAAACATCCCTAAAAATTACTTTTCAGAAGTTAGCTTCCTAATCTTCATCTTTGAATTTGAGTGGGAGATAATGAGATTATAGAAAATGAGATGATATTGTAATGACTGTTTTACTTTCTTAGTTTTACTTTATTCACTTTCTTTTATTTATTTATTTATTTTAAGTTTATGGAATTCACTACCAAGTCCAAGTTCACTCTGCTCTCCTCACCACAGGCCAATAAATCTGAGATATTGGGCACTGAAGCAATGAACATGACTTTATTTGGAAAGCCGGCTGACGAAGAAGATGGCAGACTAATGTTTTAAAATAATCATCTAATTGTGTCTGAATGCTGGGTTCTTTTATAGAATATAAAGTAGAGGGGGAGGAAATACAAGTAAAGTTAGCCATTAATCTTGCAAATATCTTTTAGATGAACAAGCTTCAGAAGGAGATGTGTTAATTTCTTCCTCCCTGTAGCCACCTACAGGTGGACAGTGTCCTGAACAGAGGCACTTTGGATTAATATTCAGGAAGAGGGACAGGGTCCCCTGAGGGAGGCAATTATGTAAAAACAGAATCCTTTTATTTTACAAAAGCAATGGGAAGCAAACGTTAAAATTAAAGAAACAGAACTAACTTGGAATTATAATTGGCTCTTTCCAGTAACAAATTCAGAAACTAAGCATGTTTTATTGTGACATGCATTCTGTAATGCTGTCAAATAGAGTTTAGCCTTTCTTAATTGTCAGCAAGACTGTGGAGACATATTCAAGGAGGAAACAAAAATTAACAAAATCTCTTTTCCATGGAGGAGGGCATTCACTAATTTTCTGTGTGAACTGAAGAAATACAGTTGAACAACTACATATATTTATGCAGCATTCTCAAAATTAATATGAGTTCAGAAAAGTTTTTTTGACAGATTAAACATCTTTCCATCAAATAATGAAAAATCAGTTGAGGCAGATATTCCCTACAGATTTTTCAAAGGACAAATAAATTTGACTCATACATTTTTGACAGTGTGAGAAAGAATCAAATTTTGAGGGACAAGGTGGTAATTTCCATTGAATCTTATTCTCAATCTACTTCTCTGTTTCTCTCCTCCTTTCTTTCTGTTAACTCAGTATTTCTTTAATATTTTAACAGAGAAGAGAATCTGACTCCACATTGAATCTGTTTCTTTAATTTAACCTTGTATTCTATTGCTTTTGCTGCAAGTTATCACTAAAGGGATATTGCCAATAGCTTGGTGGTGGTTGGTCGTGTCCTGACTCTTGCAACCACATGGACCTTAGCCTATGGGGCTCCTCTGTCCATGGGATTCTTCAGGCAAGAATACTGGAGTGAGTTCCCATTTCCTTCTCTAGGAGATCTTTCCCACCCAGGAATGGAACCCTGGTCCTCTGCAATGCAGGCAGCTTCTTTATTGACTGAGCTAAGAGGGAATCCCAAATGCATAAAGTATATATAATGGCCATCTCCCAGCCCCTCACATCTTAAGGTAAAACTAAAATACCTATGTTCACCCGTCAGGAAACATCCTGACCCAGCCCACCTGTGAATGACTACAGGAAAGAAATCAATACATCCCCTCCTGAAGTCTGACCTAAAAGAGGAGATATTTGCCATAGTTTATGATCTTTTTGTTTACTTGTTTTTTTTTTTTTTTCCAAGTTTACTCCCCCTCCCTGCTCTTCTTTCTATAAAAGAAACTAGGATCCAGACTGAGTAAGACAGTTCTCTGCGATGTTAGCCATCTCGGAGTCACAGCTTTCCAAAAAAAAGTCATTATTCCTTGCCCAAACACCTCTTCTCCTGACTTATTAGCCTGTTGTGTGCTGAGTAGAACAAATCTATACTTGATAACAGGATGTTTCATTAAAGATAATACCGTCCTCAGTTTCATAATTTCATATGTGGGGTTTATGAAAAGAAAGAAAAACACTACCTTAAAAAATGACTCTCTAGAGAAACATATTATTTATTTGGGTAATGAAAAGACTGAAAAAGTTTCCATTCATTGTGAGAGGTTGGTGGTGAAAAGTCTGAAAGGCATTAAAGGTAAATGTGATCACCCATATTGATCATGTGAGTCCTGATTTGACAACGTAATCAAATATAATACATTTAAGGAAAAAATACAATGCTATTATCTCAATATACACTAATAGAGGCACTTTCCTCACTTTGATCATTGATAATGATGGTTGATTAAAAAAAGAATCAAGCAGACTGGACTGATTTTTTTCTCAAGCTGTTAGGGGAAATACACTGACTGAAACCGCCCACGCTGGCCAGACACCATGATAACCATTTGTGTGAGTTATTTCACAACACAAGGTCCTGGTAAGGAACACAGAACTAACAAGCCACCACCAACTGGAAGAGTTTAGGAAAGGTAAAAAGAGACACCACATATTGATGTTCCACCACTTCCCAGAATCCTCTTCACTGGCATCCAAACTGGCTCAGCAATGTGTGCACCACCCAGAAAGACCTTTAGTCAGAATAATTGGCCAAAAATAACCTGTAAACTAATCCAATCACTAATTCCCTGAGAATGAGACTGAGTCACATGGCAGAGCACTTCTCCTGGGTTTCCTTACCCTCCTGCTTCCCACACTATACAGTCTCTTGCTTTGTTAGGACCTGTTTCTCCTCATAAAATTCATTCCTGAATGTTAGACAAGAGGGCCTCTTTCAGGCCCTGAAAGGGGTTATCCTTGCAACAAAGCTGTTTAATCAGCCATCTCATAATGACAAGTACATTGATTTTAGTTGAGAAAATCACATTCATTAAATATTAAATATATCCAATGTTATTATACACTAAAAAGATATATACAGATAAAGAAGTTAATATTAAGAACTGAAAAATATCTACGTAAAATAGAATAAAGTCTAAGAGTTACATGGAAAAATATATTATCCTAAAATTGTCAGTGACTACTCAATGAAGGTTGGCACTGACATAGGTATTTAAAGGTAAAAGCTGAAGAAGATGAGATGAGAAGTTTCTGCTGTTACAGAGGATAAATGGATTAAAGGATGGTTCTAATAAATGAACAACTGTAGTGTAGTAAGAGGCAGTAAAGATAAAAGCATAAAAAGATCTTGGGCTTATAATTTTCCTTGTGGTAAATGTCTTCTTTTAATATTCTTAACATTTCAAAGACTGCTACTGTCAAATAAATAATTAATGAATAAGTGAATTGTTGTTCAGTTGTTAAATCATGTCTGACTCTTTGAGACTTCATGGGCTTCAGCACATCAGTCTTCCCTGTCCTCCACTATCTCCCTGAGGATTGCTGAAACACATGTCCATTGAGTTTGGTGATGACATCCAACTATCTCATCCTCTGATGCCCCCTTTTCCTCCTGCTTCCAAACTTTCCCAGCATCACGGTCTTTTCCAGTGACTTGGCTCTTTTCATCAAGTGGTCAAAATATTGGAGCTTCAGCATAAAAATAAGTGGATAGTGAATTATTAATATTTCCAAACGAGAACAACATATAATGAAAAGTATATTTATGAAAAATGTAAAGTGGACCAAAGTAAACTATAGTGAGAATAATTAGTTTGGAAGCACTAAATGAAAATGCTGTGATTTCACAATTAAATGAAAATGAAGTGACAAGTTTAAGAGGCATTATGAAATAAGATAAACAGATTTGACTATTGATTGGATGTACTGGATGAAGAGAGAGAAAGAAACTTAATTAATTGCAAGCTTAAAGCCAAGATTAATGAGACAATGGTTTTATTATTCAAACACATTCAGATTAAAAAGAGCTAACCTATTTAGATGAAAATGAAGAGTGGAGATTTATACAAGCTGAAATGATAACAGAACATGAAAGCTAAGTTACCTTTTTTTTTTTTTTCATTTTGGAAATCTAAACAAGATAAAGGAATTTTCCCCCCACCTATATGTTTAGTTTTTGAATATCCAGAACTCAGAATAAGCAGAGTTCATCTACAAATTTACCAATGAAAATATAGATGGTTTAATTCCCAAATTAATTTCAAATGTGTCTGTCATTCAAAAAAAAAAAAAAAAAGATGGATAGATTACAACAAAAGAAAATCATCAAAATTAGTTTCTATCTCACTGAGGGACAAAGATTCCTAATAATTAAATCATAAGAACAACAGTGATGCTTTCTTCAGACACTCCTGAGAACTCCTAAAATACAAAGTATAATGTACATTCATGTCTTAGACATTTGATTTCTTGACTATAATACTATAAGCTGGATCTTCCACATTTTAGAAAGTATCATGTAAGAAGACATGATTACTTTTCAATTATTAAAGCCAAACAGATATTTGGGTACATCTTTCTCTGCAAATGTCTATAACTCTTCAAAGAATCACCTAGCAATTTGAATATGTTTGTTGGTCATTTAGCAAATCTGAATCAATCTACACATGTTGAAAAGTTATCAAAAAGGATTTTTAATGTTAAAGTAGTTAGCAAGTATGTTATCAAATTTAATTTATATTAATGATATATATGTATATACATATATATGGGATTATTGTAATTCCACTTAAAATTATCCTAGAGGAACTAATGGAATGTAGGAAATTAGAAGAATATTCAGCTGAGTATAAAGTATAACTTGAGTAACAACTACAACTATCTAGCCAACTGTTGTTATGAGACACATATTTCGAAAAGTGTTTCACATGTATTGTCTTATTTCTTTCTCCCCAAACAGATTTTTTTTACAGATCAAAACAAAACAAAACAAAAAACCTGTTTCAAAGGCAATCTACATTTCACAAAATTAGACACCTAGTAATCCATAGAGCAGGGGATCAAATTAAATCTGGATTATAAAAACAAAAACCAAAAAACAAACAAAAAAAACTACCCTATCTGAACTACAAGATAATGCTGGCTAGACTGCCGCTGTTACATTCTAGTAGACAGACAACCAGAATGGAAGAAGAGAAAAAGGGGGAGTTAGATGTGTGATAATAAATGTTATGAATTAAATAGTGCTTATGAAGATGGCAAGTACCAAATCTTTAGGTGTATCAGTTGAGTTCAGTTGAGTCACTCAGTTGTGTTCGACTCTTTGAGACCCCATGTATCGCGGCACACCAGGCTGGCCTGTCCATCACCAACTTCCGGAGTTCACTTAAACTTACGTCCATGGAGTCTGTGATGCCGTCCAGCCATCCAGCCATTTCATCCTTTATGGGCACCTTTTCCTCCTGCCCCTAATCCCTCCCAGCATCAGAGTCTTTTCCAATGAGTCAACATTTCACATAAGATGGCCAATTACTGGAGTTTTAGCATTATTGCTTCCAAAGAACACCCAGGGCTGATCCCTTGAAGAATGAACTGGTTGGAACTCCTCACATTCGAAGGGGCTTTCAAGAGTCTTCTACAACACCACAGTTCAAAAGCATCAGTTCTTTGGTGCTCAGCTTTCTTCACAGTCCAACTATCACATCCATACGTGACTACTGGAAAAAACATAGCCTTGACTAGAAAGACCTTAGTAGGCAAAGTAATGTCTCTGCTTTTCAGTATGCTATCTATGTTGGTCATAACTTTCCTTCCAGGAGTGAGCGTCTTTTAATTTCATGGCTGCAGTCACCATCTGCAGTGATTTTGAAGCCAAAAAAAAAAAAAAAAAAAGTCTGACACTGTTTCCACTGTTTCCCCATTTATTTCCCATGAAATGATGGGACCAGATGCCATGATCTTCATTCTCTGAATGTTTCATTTAAACCTACATTTTCACTTTCATCAAGAGGCTTTTAGTTCCTCTTCACTTTCTGCCATAAGGGTGGTGTCATCTGCATATCTGAGGGTATTAATATTTCTCCCAGCATTCTTGATTCCAGCTTGTGCTTCTTCCAGCCCAGCATTTCTCATGATGTACTCTGCATATAAGTTAAATAAGCAGGGGTGACAATATACAGCCTTGACGTACTACTTTTCCTATTGGGAGCCAGTCTGTTGTTCATGTCTAGTTCTAACTGTTGCTTCCTGAACTGCATATAGGTTTCTCAAGAGGGAGATCAGGTGGTCTGGTATTCCCATCTTTTCAGAATTTTCCACAGTTTATTGTGATCCACACAGTCAAAGGCTTTGGCATAGTCAATAAACCAGAAATTGATGTTTTTCTGGAACTCTCATGCTTTTTCCATGATCCAGCAGATGTTGACAATTTGATCTCCGGTTCCTCTGCCTTTTTAAAACCCAGCTTGAACATCTGAAAGTTCATGGTTCATGTATTGCTGAAGCCTGGCTTGGAAAATTTTGAGCATTACTTTACTAGCATAAAGTAAAGATGAGTGCAATTGTGCAGTAGTTTGAGCATTCTTTGGCACTGCATTTTTTTGGCATTGAAATGAAAACGGACCTTTTTCATTCCTGTGGCCACTGCTGAGTTTTCTAAATTTGCTGGCATATTCAGTGCAGCACTTTCACAGCATCATCTTTCAGGATTTAAAACAGCTCCACTGGAATTCTATCACCTTCACTAGCTTTGTTCATAGTGATACTTTCTAAGGCCCACTTGACTTCACATTCCAGGATGTCTGGCTCTAGGTGAGTGATCATACCATCATGATTATCTTGATCATGAAGATTTTTTTTTGGTACAGTTCTTCTGTGTATTCTTGCCACCTCTTCTTAATATCTTCTGCTTCTGGTAGGTCCATACCATATCTGTCCTTTATCGAGCCCATCTTTGCTTTAGGTGTATAGCTTCAATGAAATCAAATACACAGAGGCATTCTGTGGAAAGACAGACTCTTCAGTGCAGTTCAGTCACTCAGTCACATGAGACTCTTTGTGAACCCATGAACTGCAGCATGCCAGGCCTCCCTGTCCCTCACCAATTCCTGGTATGCACCCAAAATCATGTCCGTTGAGTCAGTGATTACATCCAACAATCTCATCCTCTGTCATCTTCTTCTCCTCCTGCCCTCAATCTTCCTCAGCATCAGGGTATTTTACAATGAATCAGGTTGTGACATTAGGTGGCCAAATATTGGAGTTTCAGCTTCATCAGTCCCTTCAATGAACACCAAGGACTGATTTCCTTTAGGATGGACTAGTTGGATCTCCTGCAGTCCTAGGGGCTCTCAGAGTCTTCTCCAATGCCATAGTTCAAAAGCATCAATTCTTCAGTGCTCAGCTTTCTTTATAGTCCAACTCTCACATCTATACATGCCTACTGGAAAAACCATAGCCTTGACTAGATGGACCTTTGTTGTCTCCACTTTTAATATGTTGTCTAGATTAGTCATAACTTTCCTTCCAAGGAGTAAGCGTCTTTTAACTTCATGGCTGCAATTACCATCTGCAGTGATTTTGAAGCCCCCGAAATAAAGTCAGCCACTGTTTCCACTATTTCATCTATTTGCCATGGAGTGATGGGACCGGATGCCATGATCTTACTTTTCTGAATATCGAACATTTAGCCAACTTTTACACTCTCCTCTTCCACTTTCATCAAGAGGCTATATAGTTTTCTTCACTTTCTGCCATAAAAGGTGGTGTCATCTGCATGTCTGAGGTTATTGATAATTCTCCTAAAATTGATTCCAGCTTGTGCTTCATCCAGCCCAGCGTTTCATATGATGTACTCTGCATATAAGTTAAATGAGCAGGGTGACAATATACAGCCTTGATGTACTCCTTTTCCTGTTTGGAACCAGTCTGCTGTTCCATGTCCAGTTCTAACTCTTGCTTCCTGACCTGGATACAGATTTCTCAAGAGGCAAGTCAGGTGGTCTGTTATTCTTTTCTCTTCCACAATTTTTCACAGTTTATTGTGATCCACAGAGTCCAAGGCTTTTGCATAGTCAATCAAGCAGAAGTAGATATTTTTCTGGAACTCTCTTGCTTTTTCAATGATCCAGCAGATCATAATGGCCTAATCATAATCATAATGAAAGAGACAAATGTAAAATCTGAAAAGAAAAAAGCATGGATTCCTGGATATCTATATTTTTAAAAAATTTACCTCTGACTAATATAAAAATAATGAATATCTATTCTTCTCAGGTGCCTCATTGGTAAAGAATCCATCTGCCAATGAAGGAGATGCAGATTCAATCCTTGGGTCAGGAAGATTCCACTGGAGAAGAAAAAGAAACCCACCCCAGTACTCTTGCCTGGGAAATTTCATGGGCAGAGGAGCCTGACGGCCTGCAGTCCATGGTGTTGCAAAGAGTTGGACATGACTGAGTGACTACACAACAACAAACTGAGAAAAATTTAACTTTGAATGAACACAAACCTCTACTACTCTTTTATTTCCCCATTTTATGTTTTTTTATGTCATAACTTACATATTACATTTTGTATCCATTAACAACTTAATGTGGTTATAGTTGTTTTTAAATGCTTTTGTTTTTTTTTAATATTCATACTAGAGTTATAACATTGGAGCCACCATGATTACAATATTGGGGTAGTCTTAATTTGACCATAGTCTATTCATTTTTACCAAAATTTTTGGTAAGAAGTATTAAACTTTTATATGATTTTTTTCAATTACTAATTAACATAATTACATTTAATCTTGAAGAATTTGCAATAACATTTCTTGTAAGACTAATCTATTGGTGATGAACTACTTCAATTTTTACTTGCTGGGAAATTTCTTTACCTCGCCTTCAATTCTGATGGGCAAGTTTGCTTTGTGGATTATTCCTGTGTGGCAGTTTATTTTCTTTGAGTGCTATATCACATTGCTTCCTTCCGGACTGCAAGTATTAGTAGCTCAGTCGTGTCTGATTCTTTGTGACCCCATGGACTGTAGCCCACCAGACTTCTCTGTCCATGGAATTTTCCAGGCAAGAATACTAGAGTGTGTTAGTATTTCCTTCTCCAAGGGATTGTCCCAATTCAAGGATCAAATCCCAATCTTTAGCCTTGCAGGCAGATTCTTTACCATCTGAGCCATCAGGGAAAGTTTCTGCTAATAATTACTTTCTTATGGGGGTTTCCTTCTAAGTAACAAGTTGTTCTCTTTCTGTTTTTAAGATTATCTAATTGTCTTTAACCTTTAACAATTACAGTGTGTCTTGGAGTGGGTCTGTCTATATTTATCTTTTTAGAACTTTGTTGTATTCTGTATCTCGATGTATGTTGCATTCCTGAAGTTAGGGAAGTTTTCAGCCATCATTTTTTTGAGCACAATTTGTGACCTTTATGTCTTGCCCTTCTGGGAATTTACAATACCACATTGATCTTCTTCATAACGTCTCCTAAGCTACCTTCACTCTTTTTCACTATATTTTTCATTTTGCTCCTCATTAAATAGACACTACTGGCCTGTCTTTGAGATTCTGATCTTTTCTTCTGTGTGATCTAATCTATTGTTGAATTCTTATATTTAAAATTTCATTTCCAGTATTACAGTCTTCAATTCTGTAATTTATGTTGCTTTTTAATATTTTCTCTTTGTTGGAGTTCTCCCTTCCTTCATGCATTGCTCTCCTGAACTTGGTAAACATTGTAGGAATGTTATTTTCAGCTCTGTATTAGATAAATCACTTATCATCAGTATAATGGTATTATCAACTTTATGTAATTAATATGTAAGAAACACTCTAGCTAAAAGACAAAACTGTTTAAGTGCATATGAAGCATTTCACCAAGATAGATAACATTTGGTTATAAACTTACCTTAAAAACCTTAAAGTATGTTCTATAAACATAAGGAAATTAAATTAGATGTCAATAGCTGAAAAATCTCTGGAAAATAGCCCAATATTGGATAGTTTGTAAATAAGACAATTAAAATTATACATTAAATGAGAATTTGATACAGATTTTTAAGCAATTTGGTAAAAATAAAATTTCAAATATAATTAATTAAAATATGTGGACTACTACTGTAGGTATAATTACAAGAAGATTTATAGTACTAGTTGTCTATATGAGGAATAAGAATCTCAAATATGTATTATTTCATAGTCTTGCAACAGGAGATTCCAAAAGAAATTGTTTGTCAAGTCAATAAACAAAGGGAAAAAAAAAAAAATCAGATCAGAAATCAATAAAGTAAAAACATGATAAAAATATTAATGAAATCAAAACCTAGTTCTTTCTGAAGAACAATAAAGTTGATAAACATAAAGCTGATTGATCAAGAGAAACAGAAAGGTATATGTGTGCCGGTGTCAGGAGTATATATAGTGATATTTTATAGATATTACATTATAAATATTTTTATATTTTACAAATACTGTATGCTTTTATATTTTATATTATATACACTTTAAATATATTTGTTACCTTTTTATAGATTTTAATTGAAAAAGATATTAAAATTATAAAATGAATTTAACAATTTAAAATGGATATATTTCTTGAGAGACAAACTGCTAAAACTGGCTTTCTAAGAAATATTTATATAAATCTGACCTTTATAGCATACATAAATGGAATTAACAGCTAAAATTTTTCCCATAAAGAAAATTTCCATTCCAGATTGTTACATTGGTGCAGTTTTCTGGGTCTTTGTCTTCCCGCAGGCCAATCTGTTGCTTTGTCCTCCACTGATTAATTTGTCTTAGTACCTTCCCCTTGGGTGTGCACCCACCATTTAGCCAAGATGGATCTCTTAAGTGAGGGCATTTTGGAAGAGCAAGACTCATCACGACCTGGAATTATCCTCTGACTTTTGACTTCCATGAGCCTGAATGCACAGTCCCCCTCATCTTAAAAGGGGATGAGGGATGGAGGGTGGAAAATTCCTTAATTCTTTACTCAGACAGAGTTTTGCCTCTCTTTGTCCTTGCCATAATTATTTCCTTGAAATGTTTGCAAGAGACAAAGACTGGCTATTTATTCTGCTTCTGTTGTTACTTCCATTTTAGAGGGCAAGCAGAAGGCTGACTGTAAATCCCTCAACTGGAGCCCACCTATCTCTCATTTTAGGAAATGTAAAAAGGAGGCTGTCTGGTTGTAAATGTCCAACCTGGAGCCCTTCTATCTCCTACCTCAGTAAGTTTAATAATCTGTTTATATTTCTAAATGTTTTTCACCCAGGAAAATTCTAAAGAAATAAGATATCTTCCATATTTAAGAAATGCAGAGGAACTGTATATAGATGTTAGAGAATAATACTGAGCGATTTGAAATGTGGAGATCATTTTTCAAAAATTTGTAAATAAACATTCAAACAAGAGGTTTTAATGTAAGTCTATCAGTGTCATATTTACATGCCTATCAAAGGCATATTAATGTTGGTATCCTCATTGCCCATATATATAATTTCAATGCTATAGTTAAAGATGTTTTCATACAAATATATATAAATTCAGGTGTGAAATTATCTTCAAGTATAATTATATATCTATGTACATATTATTTGCAGTATATATTAAAATAGTGAAAAGTGGTTTAAAAAATTTAAAGTAGACTTGATTGTGGATAACTAGAAATTAGGTCAGGTTTTCCCACATTTATATACTTTTATTTGTAGCACTCAGGTCTTCTATAAACCAGGTTTGAAGAGGTACCCACCATTAAGATATACTGCCTCTAAGTACACACTCTAACAAACCAACCCCTCTTTCTTTTGTTCAGTTTAATTAGTGCCTTTTGGAAAGACTTTTGCTTTTGTTTGGATTTCTCAGATGTCTCAGCAGGTAAAGAATCTATCTGCAATGCAGAAGACACGGTAGACATGGGTTCTATCTGTGGGTCAGGAAGATCCCTGGGAGAAGGCAATGGCAGACCACTCCAATATTTTTGCCTGGACAGATGCATGGGCTGTAGTCCTCCGGGCTCTTCTGTCCATACTTTACCTTACAAAAGTTTTTAATCTTTGCTTCCATAGTCTAACCGTTGTCTAGTTTGGTTTTGCTTCTTTCTTTATTTTCTTGTATTTTTTATAGTGACTACATTTGATTTATTCTACCCAAATATAAAGGGACAACAAGTAAGATCTAATCATCATAATACTTCTTAGGAAAGTCTCACGCTTTCATCACTTGTTCATCTAATACTTCTTTTCTTTTCACATTGAAGGACTTTTTTTTTTAAATAAACTGAAATGTAGTTGATTTGCCATGTTATATTAGTTTCAGGTGTATATCAATGGTATTCAGTAGCTTTACAGATTATATTAAAATTATTTTAAAATAATGGCTATAATTCCTTGTGTTATACAATATGTCCTTGTAGCTTACCTATTTTATATATAGTAGTAACTATCTGTTAATCTCTAACCAAAAGTTTCCCCCTTCCCCCTTAATAGTCACTATTTGTTTTCTAAATCTGTGATTGTGTTGTTTTGCACATATACTCATTTGTATTATTTTTTCTATTTCATGTATAAGTGATGTTATACAGTACTTATCAGCTTATTTTAGTAAGCATGATATTATCTAGTTCTATCCACACTGCTGCAAAGGGCAGAGTTACATTCTTTTTTTTTTTTAATGGAGTAGTAATGTTATGAGCAACCTAGATAGCATACTGAAAAGCAGAGACATTACTTTGCCAACAAAGGCCCGTCTAATCAAGTCTATGGTTTTTCCAGTGGTCATGTATGGATGTGAGAGTTGGACTGTGAAGAAAACTGAGCGCCAAAGAATTGATGCTTTTGAACTCTGGTGTTGGAGAAGACTCTTGAGAGTCCTTTGGACTGCAAGGAGATCCAATCAGTCCATTCTAAAGGAGATCAGCCCTGGGTGTTCTTTGGATGGAATGATGCTAAACCTGAAACTCCAGTTCTTTGGCCACCTCATGTGAAGCGTTGACTCATTGGAAAAGACTGATGCTGGGAGGAATTGGGGGCAGAAGGAAAAAGGGACGACAGAGGATGAGATGGCTGGATGGCATCACCAACTTGATGGATGTGAGTTTGAGTGAACTCCAGGAGTTGGTGATGGACAGGGAGGCCTGATGTGCTGCAATTCTTGGGGTTGCAAAGAGTCAGACATGACTGAATGACTGAACTGACTGAATTGAATGCTCCTTGGCATGGTCTTCCCTGTCCATGGGATATCCCAGGCAAGAATATTGAGATAGGTTGCCATTTCCATTCCTAGGCAATTTTTCCAACCCATGCACAGAGGAGTCTGGCAGGCAACAGTTCATGGAGTTGCAAAGAATGGTACACGAATTATGACTAAACAGCAGAAACAACCTATTAGCTAGATTAAGAAATGCCTTTTCTCTCTCAGTCTCTCTCCATTTCTATTGTATCTGTTCTTGTGCCAGTAACTCTACTGCTTTGGGTACTGTAGTTTTTAGTATAGTTGGAGGTACAGAAGGGTGATACCTCAGCTATATTTTTTACCCAAGATTGTTTTGGCAATTCAGAGTCTTTTGATTCCTTATGAATTTTAGGATTATTTGTTCTAGATCTGTGAAAAATACCATTTGTTTATTGACAAGCATTGCATAAAATCTATAGATTTCTTTGGATAGTATGGACATTTTAACAGTTAGTTCTTCCAAACCAAGAGCATGGGATATCTGCTTATTTATTTGTATCATCTTCATTTTTTTTTTATTATTGTTATCATTGAGTTCATACATGTTGATCCTAAATTATATCTACTTGTTTTAAACTGCTCCTTTAAGTTCAAATATATTCAAATGATTTGCATTTTTTACTCCCTTATCAGTTCAGTTGAGTTGAGTTCAGTTCAGTTCAATGGCTCAGTCAAGTCTGACTGTTTGCAACCCCATGAATCACAGCACACCAGGCCTCCCTGTCCATCACCAATGCCCGGAGTTCACTGAATCGCATGTCCATGGAGCCGGTGATGCCATCTAGCCATCTCATCCTCTGTCGTTCCTTTTTCCTCCTGCCCCCAATCCCTCCCAGCATCAGGATCTTTTCCAATGAGTCAGTTCTTCTCATGAGGTGGCCAAAGTACTGGAGTTCCAGCATTAGCATTGTTCCTTTCAAAGAACGCCCAGGGCTGATTTCCTTTAGAATGGACTGCTTGGATCTCCTTACAGTCCAAGGGACTTTCAAGAGTCTTCTGCAACACCACAGTTCAAAAGCATCAATTCTTTGGTGCTCAGCTTTCTTCACAGTCCAACAGTGATGACATCCATATATGACCACTGGACATCTTATTTTTTATGTCATATTTTACATTTTCATGCTTACCTCTCAACTGTATATTACAGTTATAATACTTATTATACTTTTTAACCTTTTATTCTACATGCTGGTTTATTTAATTTATCTTTAATCCTTTGGTTTTTGTCTCCTCTGTTTACAGCTACATGACTGGGACATAAGGTCAATGACTTGACTTGGTTACTTTCCAGGATGAGTGTCCACCTCTGCAAATTCCTTTTTCTTCTGAGTTCCCTCATAGAGGCATAGGTTCTGACCCAGAAACTGTTCTTCCCTCCCTATATAATTATGCATGTATTTTTCTTAAAATCAAGATTGTTAGGTTATGCTTCTGCTAGATTCCAGTTAGTTTTTAGTGAGAATTGTTCCACATATAGATGCATTTTTGCTCTGTTCATGTGGGAAGTGTCATTTCCTTTTACTCTGCTGACCTGATCTCTTCTGTCTCTGAATACTTATCATAATTTGTGTCAATTGTCAAGCAGGTATATGGATTGTATTATTCGTTATTGTTGAATTAGGGTTTTGTTTTCTTTACTGACATTTATAAATAACCTCATATATACAGATGACAACATCCTTTTTGCAGAAATCAAAGAGGAAATGAAGAACCTCTTGATGAAAGTGAAAGAAGAGAGTGAAAAAGCAGGCTTAAAACTCAACATTCAAAAACTACAATCATGGCATTCTGTGGAGAATGGCAAATACATAGGAAACAATGGAGACACTGAGAGACTTTATTTTCTTGGGCTCAGTCATGGTGATTGCACCCATGAAATTAAAAGACACTTTCTCCTTAGAATAAAAGCTATGACAAACCAAGACAGCATATTAAAAAGGAGAAACATTACTTTGCTAAAAACGTCTGTATAGTCAAACCTATGGTTTTTCCACTATTTATGTATGGATGTTACAGCTGGACCATAAAGAAGGTTGAGTGCTTAATGACTGATGCTTTTGACTGTGCTGTTGAAGAAGACGCTTGAGAGTCCCTTGGACTGCAAGGAGATCAAACCAGTCAATCTTAAAGGAAACCATTTGAGGAACTGAAAGGGAAAGTGGCTCAGTCTGACTCTTTGTGACCCCATGGGCTATACAGTACATGGAATTCTCCAGGCCAGAATACTGGAGTGAGTAGCCTTCCCTTCTCCAGGGGAACTGGGTCACCAGCATTGTAGGAGGATTCATTACCAGCTGAGCCACGAGGAAAGCCCAAAGGAAAACAACACTGAATATTCATTGGAAGGACTGATGCTGAAGCTGAGGCTCCAATACTTTGGCCTCCTGATGCCAAGAACTGACTCATTAGAAAAGATTCTGATGCTGGGAAAGACTAAAGGCAGGAGGAGAAAGGGACGACAGAGGATGAGATGGTTGGATGGTATCACTGACTCGATGGACATGAGTTTGAGCAATCTTCAGGAGTTGATAATGGACAGGGAAGCCTGGCCAGCTGCCATCCATGGGGTTGCAAAGAGTCAGACACAAGTGAGCAACTAATCAACAGCAACAACTGACATTTATGTGGTTTTTAATTTTATTAGTTTTACCACTCCATTTATATTACATATGTTATGAATAAAGAACACTTCTGAAATATCTTTTTACCAGTTAGTATATTCTTAGGTATATAGTTGATTCAAAGTAACTTTATTCTCATTTTGCATCTAAATATTATTCTAATAAAAATTAATTATTTATACAGCCTTAGGAAAATGAGTGTTACATGACATTATCCTTAATGCAGAATAAGGCATGTTTTAAAGAAGTGTAAGGGTATGCTGAGCAATTTGAGAAGTTGTTTCTAATGAGAAATATAATGCAATCATTTTCTCTAGGATTAAACCAATAGAAATCTGCCAAGGTCCATATTTTTAAAAGCATGTATTTACCTGAACTTTTTATTACGGACTAGTTTTAGGTTTACATAAAATTTGCAAAACTAGCACAGAGAATCCCTGTATACCTCACACTTATATCTCTCTATTATTAACATCTTGCATTTCTATGGTGCATTTGTCATAATTGTTAAACCTTATTGATACACTATTATTAATATTTATAATTTGTATTTCCCTTAGATTTTACATCATTTTTTTCTTTTCAGTGTCAGATTGTAAAATAGTGCATTACATTTAGTTGTTCATGTTTCTTAGGCTCATTTGGACTGCTATAGATCCTTAAGTTTACTTTGTGGTGACACTGACAGTTTTAAAAAATATTGGTAAAGTATTTTGTAGGCTGATCCTATGGTGCAATTTGCCTAATATTTTTCTCAGGGTATATGGGTTTTTGAAAGGAAGACCACAGAGATGAAATGAAATTTTTATTAGATCAATTCAAGGGTACATGCTATCAATAAAACAACACTGTCAATGTTAATTTTGGTCACCTGCCTGAAGGAGTATTTTTAAGTTTTTATCATCAAATTACTTTTCTTTACTCACTTTCCATACAGTACACTTTAGAAAGAAGTTACAATGTGCAGCTGATAGGTATAGAGTGAGTTGAAAGCAGAACTGCTGTTCAGTAGCCAAGTCGTGTCCCACTCTTCACAACCCCATAGACTGCAGTACACTAGGCTTCCCTGTCCCTTACCATCTCCTGGAGTTTGTCCAAGTTCATGTCCGTTGAAACAGTGATGCCATCCAACCATCTCATCCTCTGTTGCCCTCTTCTCCTTTTGCCTTCAATTTTTCCCAGAATCACGGTCTTTTTCAATGAGTCAGCTCTTCACATCAGGTGGCCAACGTATTGGAGCGTCAGCTTCAGCATCAGTCTTTCCAAGGAGTATTTAGGGTTGATTTCCTTTAAGACTGACTGGTTTGTTCTCTTTGCTTACCAAGGGACTCTCAAGCATCTTCTCTAGCACCACAGTTCAAAAGTAGAGTATCTACATAAGTTATTTGAAATTCTCCTGCACAAAATATTTTGGGCATTCTTTTCTCCTAAATCCTTGGGCATGCCATATTTTTTTTAAGCTTATTTCCTTAATTTTCAGCTCTTCAAACTTATCTTGTATATATTTTCTCCCCCATCCCTAAAATTAGCCATCTCTTTAAGGAGAAGTATCCAATTTTACAATGACTGAGTGGATACACCAGCAATTTATACCACTCTGAAAAAAATTAATTATGCTTTCCAAAGTCTAGAAATTCTAAATTACACAATGTTCTATTAATTTATACTTTCACTATACTTTAGTGGGAAAAAAAAAAACTGGATTTACATGCATTTAGTTTATTTCCTGCCTTTTCATCTTTAACAATATCATTTCCTCATCTTCAATTCTTTTTCCTTTGATTCAAAGTGTCTCTTTTTTTCCTATGAAGCAAAAATGTACAGAAAAGGCTTTAAAGTCTGTATAAATGGCATTATGAGCTCTACTCTGCTGAAGTGTTCCGTCAAAGATATTTGGCATAGTGCTGTAATTTTCGTACTCTGGAAATGCAAATAGTTTGGTTTCAGGCATATTACTTTTGCTTTTCAAATCAGTATCTTCTGTTTAAGCAGAATCGAGATAGAGTGTTTTAGACATTTAAGAATTGCAGACAACCTTCTTTCTACCATTGTAATATTAAACACAATTATGGCAAACAGTGTACTTAGAATGTTATCTAAATTTTCCTGTCAACATGAAAAAATATTTTTACCAGTTCCTTGTAACTTTCTTATATGTTATATGTCAACAGCAAGCTAGTTTTATTTCCATGCTTACCAGGTTCTATTCGAATGAATCAACCTCATTTTATCTTATGATAGATGACAAGAATAACTTTAAACATATTTGTTTAAAATTCAAAGATAATTTTAAAATCACACATTATACAAATTTACACATCTCCCTCATACCAACCATTTTTTTTTAATCAAAATATTTATCAGAGCTGTCACACACTAGGAGAACTTTGTTAACAGTTAATGATTCCTTCCTCCCAATCAATAAAAAGTGAAAAGAAAAGAAAATAAAAGTAAGTCTCTAGAAGTGGAAAGGTGAATGAATGTCCCTGAAGACTTGACAATCTTCCTCTCTCTGAGGAAATATTATAAGAAAGATGTAGTCATTCTAACCCTATTATACCTTTCAGAAATTGAAGTCTAGTTCTGAAAGTAATTTAATTGAATGAAAATGCAATCATGCCTTCATCATAGTGATTGCAAATGGAGTGTTTTCCCCATTATTTCTCTGAGATTTAGCAAAAATGAGTTCACAGGAAAGAGAACTTTAATCCTGAATAGAAATAAATTATAGGTAAGACCACAAAGACTATAAAACCAAGGCACATAAGGAGTCAACCAACATACAGCTAAATACTATGTCTTCTCCGTTCTGTATTGATAACAAATTTTTCATTTTTATAAGTGTGTGTCTCCTGAACTATAAAGTTCTCAACTAGACTTAAAAACATTGGTAAACAGAGTAAAACTACTATGCCTAGTATTTGATTTTTTTCATTAATAGATATATTTTATTTTGAAATTTTTAATATTTATAATCCACTTTGATTTGCATAGTACCCTACAAAAATATCTTGTAGAAATTACCTACATCAGAGGTATATCCTTTCATGACTCTTTATAATAACCAGTTTTTCTGGAAATAATCCAAGGGGAAAAGTTCTGTTCTTTCTTTGTTTTCTTTATAACATATATTTTGAACTTAGCACATGAATTTTTCCTTTGGGTACCCAAGCCTCAAATATCATGTTGCCCTACTTATTTCTTTTATAGAGCCTATTATTCCCTGAAATCATTTTATTTGTTCACTTACATTTCTATTATCAGCCACAATTCGCTGAAGCTTTAATAACATATAAGAACTAAATTGTTCTGTTGGTCATAAATATTGTCTCGGTATCTAGAACAATGCATTACATAGTAGGTAGCCACTAAATAATGTCGAATGACATTGTACATTAAAATAAATAATAATAACCTAGTACCAGAGATGTACTTTTGAGAAATTAGATCAGAAAAATTAATATTACCATTGAATTTAATACAATACCACTGTACTAAAAAAGAGCTATTGATTCCAAGATGGAGTCAATTCATTCAAAAATGAATAATGACTAAATGCTTTTTCACGACTTAAATTTGGCCAAGAATTTAAGAAATAGAAACCAGTGTCTTACCTTTACTCAACTGAAAATCTAATCAGAAGAAAAAAAAAAAGTCAAGGGGTAATTATAAAACTTTGCGGTAAGCATTGTGTTAGCAGTAAATATTCTCATTGGAGAAGACCCTGAGAAAGAAAGAAAGAAAAAGAAAGAAAGAAAGAAAGAAAGAAAGGAAGGAAGGAAGCAAAAGGAGATGTGAGTGGCAGAGGAGGAGATGGTTAGATAGCATCACTGACTCTATGGTTATGAAACTGAACAAACTCTGGGTGATAGCGGAGAACAGAGGAGGCTTGTGTGCTGCTGCCATAGGGTGGCAAAGAGTAGGACCTGACTTAGTGACTGAACAACAACAGAACAGTAAGCATAGGATGCTGTAGGAATACAAATTTCTGAAAATGGGATGAAGGCTGGATTAAACAACATTATCAAAAAGAATTTTTAAGTATTAATTCCAGCTTGATATAGTTTACTGATATGTCCATGTCCTCAGTTATTGCCTCAAAATTAGTCTTTGCCATCTATCCTTATCTTATTTTTACTTATAGAACTCATTTCAAAAATATACTGGATCCTCCTCCTATAGTTCCTGCCTTTCATTTTCTTTTTGTTATTGTTAGTCTTTTTTTTTTTTCCTCACTCTTTGCTGCATTCTGAGTAATTTAAATATAATCTTCTAGCCAACTACTTCTTTCTATTCTGAGTCCAATATACTACATTAATACACTTCCAAATATGACATTTAAGGTTTTCAATTTTGTCATTAAAAGCTTAAATTCTAGAAGTTATCTTTTGTTTTCCTTTAAATCAATTGACCGCTTTATATATATATATATATTATATATATATATATATATTCTATGATATAATAAATTCTATGTTTTGTCATTTGGTACTTTAAACATGGTAAGCACATTTGCGTTAAAATCTCTCTTAATTCTAACATGAAGTTTTTATCAGTCTGTTTATACAGATTCTCAACCATAAGTTTTCATATCATTTACCATAATCCTGGCAAATACTGATACTTGGTGGTCACTGAGGCTTCCTTGATACTCAGTTGGTAAAGAATCCACCTGCAGCACAGGAGACCCCTGTTTGATTCCTGGGTTGGGAAGATCCCCTGGAGAAGGGCTAGGCTACTCACTCCAGGATTCTTGGACTTCTCTTGTCACACAGCTGGTAAAGAAGCCACCTGCAATGTGGGAGACCTGGGTTCCATCCCTAGGTTGAGAAGATCCCCTGGAGAGGGGAAAGGCTACCCATTCCAGTATTCTGGCCTTGAGAATTCCATGGACTCTCCATGGGTTTGCAAAGAGTCAGACATGACTTAGTGACTTTCACTTTCACTGGTGGTCACTGACCTAAATAGAAAATTGCTAACTAAATCATTTTATCTCAAAGATATATATATATATATATATATATATATTTTTTTTTTCCAAGGGTTGCACATCCACTGCCGACACAGACTCTGGGTACACTGGGTCACATTTGTGGCAGGGCATCATTTGAGACTGCAATTTCTTGGTGATAACTTTTCTCCTTTTAATACTTCCTTTAAAACTCCTTGGGTTTAATTTAAAGGGTACATTTATTGTAGTTTTGCTCTTTTTATGAGGATTTGGTTTCTTTTCTGAATGTCCCATGTGGCACTAGTGGCAAAAACAAACAAACAAACAAACAAAAAAAAAAACAAACACTTGCCAGTGCAGAAAACATAACAGATGTGGGTGGGCCTGAACTCTGGGTTGAGAAGATCCCCTGGAGAAGGGCATAGCAATCCACTTCAGTATTCTCACCTGGAGAATCCCATAAGCAAAGGAATTTTGTGGGCTACAGTCTCTAGTGTCCCAGAGTCGGAAATGAATGAAGCAACAGCATGCACACACAATTTCTTTTCCAGAAAAGAGAAGGGAAAATAGATCCTCAGCTATGGATGTATAATCTCATTAGCCAGTTTAGTCGTTCACTTGTGTCCAACTCTTTGCAACCCTATGAACTGCAGCACACCTGGCCTCCCTGTCCATTACCAACTCTTGGAGTTTACCCCAACTCATGTTCATTGAGTCAGTGATGCCATTCAACCACCTCATCCTCTGTAGTCCACTTCTCCTCCTGTCCTCAGTCTTTCCCAGCATCAAGGTCTTTTCAAATGAGTCAACCCTTCACATCATGTGGCCAAAATATCAGTTTCAGCTTCAACATCAGTCCTTCCAATGAACACCCAGGACTGATCTCCTTTAGAATGGACTGGTTGGATCTCCTTGCAGGCCAAATGACCCTCAAGAGTCTTCTCCAACACCACAGTTCAAAACCATCAATTATTTGGTGCTCAGCTTTCTTTATAGTCCGATTCTCACATCCATACATGACTACTGGAAAAAGCATAGCCTTGACTGGATGGACCTTTGTTGGCAAAGTAATGTCTGTGCTTTTTAATATGTTGTCTATGTTGGTCATAACTTTCCTTCCAAGGAGTAAGAATCTTTTAATTTCATGGCTGTGATCCCATAGAGGAATAGTAAAAAAATGTGGTTAACTCTAGTTTGAGTAAACTATTTGAGAAACAAACTAAGTAATATTTAAATTATAAACAAGAATTTCATGTTCAATCTATGATTATCTACCATCAGTTATAAATATTATATTTATTTCTAAGAGATTTCAAAAAGACAATTATCATTGCACTTTCAAGCTTATCCTCTAAATAAATAAGTGATGACACTATGAAAATAAATCCATCCTTTTTGTTCTGTTCCAGTTAATTCCAAGAATATCCTTCTTCTGATTTTCTGAGATGTTTTCCAATATAAAACCAGTAATGAATATAGAGCATATGAAGATAAATTTTTATATGCCATCTATATTGAAGTATTAAAAGGGATTAAAATTGCCTTCAGAGAAGGCAATGGCACACCACTCCAGTACTCTTGCCTGGCAAATCCCACGGATGGAGGAGCCTGGTAGGCTGCAGCCCATGTGGTTGCTAGAAGTCGTACACGACTGAGCGACTTCACTTTCACTTTTGACTTTCATGCATTGGAGAAGGAAATGGCAACCAACTCCAGTGTTGTTGCCTGCAGAATCCCAGGGACAGGGGAACCTGGTGGGCTGCCATCTGTGGGGTCGCACAGAGTCAGACACAACTGAAGTGACTTAGCAGCAGCAGCAGCAAAATAGATATTTTCAAAATAGAAAGTTCTTTAGCGAAAAAAATTAGTCCCATCTCTTATTTTTATCTATTCACTTCTAAGAAATAAAATCTACTCTAGTACCAAGAATATTTGGTATTTTTTCATGTTTCAACAATAAGTTTGCTTCACTTTGTTAACACATTTTAAAAGGCTCTATATAGAGGTTGCTGATTCTGTAGATCTGAAAAAGAAGGAAGGTTAAAATACTGAGGAGAAAAATAAATGCCCTAATTTAAAACCAAAGTGGAACTGCAAACAGTTGTATTCTTCCTTTAAAAACTGTTTAGCTGTTACTTTCTGAAAGTTGTACAGAGGACTGTGAATCTGTATCAGAGGTTACAGCAGAGGGGATGAAGAGGTCACTTTGCAAGTTACACAATGATAACTCACTGGGAGTAGCAGTATGAGTGAAATCTTTGACTCTGTGAACTAATAACTACTTGAAGCTAGACTTATGCCTTATTAATATTTCATGCCTCATTTCTAGCAGTGTGCCAGACACAAGGTAAAAACACTCAATGGATATTTTGGATGTTTGCAGATTCTCTGGATGATTGATGGGAAGAATCAATGTATTTAATGTGCACCTTGTAGACTGCAATCGTCAATCAACGTAACTTTTCTATTTCATATCTTACCACAGTACTAGTGCACATAGATTTTATCTCTTTTTTTTCTACCAAGAATATGTTTATTTAAACTTTTTATTTTCTACTGGGGTATAACTGAGTAACAATATTGATAGTTACAAGTGAACAGTGAAGTAACTGGTGCAGCTGCTGCAAAGTCTCTTCAGTCGAGTCCTACTCTGTGCGACCCCACAGAGGGCAGCCCACCAGGCTCCCCCATCCCTGGGATTTTCCAGGTAAGAACACTGGAGTGGGTTGCCATTTCCTTCTCCAATTCATGAAAGTCCAAAGTGAAATTGAAGCTCCTCAGTCATGTCCGATTCTTCGTGACCCCATGGACTGCAGCCTACCAGGCTCCATCCACAGAATTTTCCAGGCAAGAGTACTGGACTGAGCTGCCATTGCCTTCTCCAGAAGTAACTGAGCCATACATATATATGTATCCATTCAACATTTTAGGATGTTCACAAAACAAAGCATATTTCAAAATGTTTTATTATTATTTTATTGGAAAATGCTGTACATTTTGCATTTGAGATTTCATATGCTCCTTCTAAGGAGGAATGAAATGCCATGACACATACTTCCAAGGCTGTACTTAGGAAAAGTGACAATATTTAGAGACAATCCTCTTTGGTCCAAGACAGGTGTTCTACTAATAGAGAAGATAAAAATATCAGGGGGATATTTGAGCCAACTTATTTCTTTGGGGGAAGTGGGAAAATAAATTTAAGGTAAAGTGGAATGTGGGTGACTATACTAATAGCTGATAAAATCAGATTGCCCTGATTTTTTAATTCTAAGACTATGGAGGAAGAATAAGAGAGCAGTGTTTTAAAATAAAACTATGAGTAATTACAGGAGGCAGCTTCAAAGACTAATAATCAAAGTCTCAGATGCAGTTTTCTCCTCTCCTCACCAAGATCTTACATAACTGCTTCAAATAAATTATAGTTTATTTTAAAGTTGGCAAGTAACAGTGCACCATGGGAGATAAAGAGGAGATTAGCTTTGCCTTTTTATTAAATACCTAGAGGCAAATAAAAGTCATAAAAGTGTTTCAATAAATGGCTGTCTCAACATATCTTATTGGAGTGGCATCTAATATGCACCCTTCCCCCACTGCACCTCCTACACATATACTAACAGTGATCAATGGAATCTCATTACTGTTTACTCTTTCATACAAGCCAAGTTTAGAAACCCTTTCCTCTGAGTAGCCTTTCTGGATGGTTCTAAGTACTGAGGACAATTTTGTATGTATTGGATATAAAAATAGATGTTTGCATATTTTCACAGGTCATGCATTTTGTTTCTTATATTTCTTAATCTTACATAATTCTATTATAAATATTTTCTCTTACAATTTTTTTCTATAATTTTAATAGTGTAAAGTTTTACATTTGTGTCTATGATCCATTGTGAGTTAATTTTTTTATATGGTATAAAGTATGGATTGAGGGCTTCCCAGGTGGCACTAGTGGTAAAGAACCCACTTGCCAATGCAGGAGACTAAGAGATGCAGGATTGATCCCTGGAGTTGGGAAGATCCCCTGGAGAATGGCAACCTACTCCAGTATTCTTGACTGGAGAATCCGTAGACAGAGGAGCCTTGTGGGCTATGATCCATATGGTTGCAAAGAGTCAGAGACAGAATCCACTGATGTTACTTGGCATGGCACACACGGATTAAAGTTTTATTATAGTTGAATATCTGTTATTAAAAAGACTATCTTTTCTCTACTGAATTATTTTCAATTAATGTTAAAATCAATGAAGGCTCATTTTGTTTTTTTTTCTGGACTCTACTTTGAGTATTGATTTGTTTGTCTGTTTTAACAGTACCATACTATCTTGATACAACAACTTTACCATGAGTCCTGAAATCAGGTAGTGTTATTTATCAAACTTTGTTTTCTTTTTCAAAGTCTTGTTGGTGATTGTTGGTCCTATGCCATGACATGTGAATTTTAGAATAAGTTTTTATTTTTACGGAAGAAACATATGTAGCTTGCTTAAATATAATAAATTCCAAGAATGTTATTGTCCTATTAAAGTATAAACACACAATTACCCAAATTTCTCTTTTATAGGAGTATACATTTCCACTAGCATAGGATGTAAAGGCTGTATGTGCTCCATTCACACCATCCACCATATGGAAAACATTATATATTTTACTATCTAATTCTGCTGTTGGTTAACAAAATACAATATTTCAAAATCATTTCTAATGCACACACACACACACATATATATACAGTTTTAATGAGAAATAGAATATTTTCTCTGATGATATTTGAGAGAATTTAACAGTAATAAATTTTTCCACCTTATTGTTCTCTCTACTTTGGTAATGTTATATGGATATTTAAATGAAAATAATAGTATTATTTATCATGGGATGAATTTTCTAGAATAATATTTGACATTTCCATTTAGTTTTTTTTAAATTTTTTTAATTAAATTTATTTATTTGTTTAATTACAATACTGTATTTGTTTTGCCATACATTGACACGAATCAGCCATAGGTGAACACAATCTCCCAATGCCGAAGCCCCCTCCCACCTCCCACCCCCCATCCTCTACTTGAATCATCCTGTGCATCAGCCCCATGCCTCCTGCATCCTACATTGAACATAGATTAGCATTTTGTTTCTTACAGGAAAGTATACATGTTTCATTGCCATTCTCCCATACCATCCCACCCTTTCCCTCTCCCTCAGAGTCCAAAAGTCGACTCTATACCTCTGTGTCTCTTGTTGTCTCACATATAGGGTCATCATCACTGTCTTCTAAATTCCATATATATGTGTCAGTATACTATATTGGTGTTTTTCCTTCTGGCTTACTTCACTCTGTATAATCGGTTCCAATTCCATCCATCTCATTAGAACTGAGTCAAATTTATTCTTTTTAAGGGCTGAGTAGTATTCCATAGTGTATATGAACCACAGCTTTCTTATCCATTCATCTGCTGATGGACATCTAGGTTGCTTCCATGATCTGGCTATTATAAACAGTGCTGCAATGAACATTGGGGTACATGTGTCTCTTTCACTTCTGGTTTCCTCAGTGTGTATGCCCAGCAGTGGGATTGCTGGGTCATAAGGCAGTTCTATTTGCAATTTTTAAGGAATCTCCACACTGTTTTCCATAATGGCTGTACTAGTTTGCATTCCCACCAGCAGTGTAAGAGGGTTCCCTTTCTCCACACCCTCTCCAGCATTTACTGCTTGTAGACTTTTGGATCGCAGCCATTCTGACTGGTGTGAAATGGTACCTCATTGTGGTCTTGATTTGCATTTCTCTGATAATGAGTGATGATGAACATCTTTTCATGTGTTTGTTAGCCATCCGTATGTCTTCTTTGGAGAAATGCCTATTTAGTTATTTGGCCCATTTTTTTATTGGATCATTTATTTTTCTGAAATTGAGCTGCATAAGTTGCTTATATATCTTTGAGATTAGTTGTTTGTCAGTTGTTTCATTTGCTATTGTTTTCTCCCATTCAGAAGGCTGTCTTTTCACCTTGCTTATAGTTTCCTTTGTTGTGCAGAAGCTTTTAATTTTAATTAGATTCCATTTGTTTATCTTTGCTTTTATTTCCAGTATACTGGGAGTTGGATCATAGAGGATCCTGCTGTGATTTATGTCGGAGAGTGTTTTGCCTATGTTCTCCTCTAGGAGTTTTATAGTTTCTGGTCTTACATTTAGATCTTTAATCCATTTTGAGTTTATTTTTGTGTATGGTGTTAGAGAGGGGTCTAGTTTCATTCTTTTACAAGTGGTTGACCAGTTTTCCCAGCACCACCTGTTAAAGAGACTATCTTTACTCCATTGTATATTCTTGCCTCCTTTGTCGAAGATAAGGTGTCCATAGGTATGTGGGTTAATCTCAGGGCTTTCGATTTTGTTCCATTGATCTATATTTCTCTCTTTGTGCCAGTACCATACTGTCTTAATGACTGTGGCTTTGTAGTAGAGCCTGAAGTCAGGCAAGTTGATTCTTCCAGTTCCATTTTTCTTTCTCAAGATTGCTTTGGCTATTCGAGGTTTTTTGTATTTCCATACAAATCTTGAGATTATTTGATCTAGTTCTGGGAAAAATACTGCTGAAACAATTCCATTCACCATTGCAACGAAAAAAATAAAATACTTAGGAATATTCCTACCTAAAGAAACTAAAGACCTATATATCGAAAAACTATAAAACACTGATGAAAGAAATCAAAGAGGACACTAATAGATGGAGGAATATACCATGCTCATGGCTTGGAAGAATCAATATAGTGAAAATGAGTATACTACCCAAAGCAATCTACAGATTCAATGCAATTCCATTCAATTTTTAAGCAGCTTTATGATAGTTACGTAGACATCTGTATTAGTTGATCTTAGTTATTCTTGTATTTGCACTTTTCATTTTATTTCCTGGTTTTAGAAAATTATACTTAAAACCATATTTTCAAGTATACCTACTAGCAAACATTGTTGATTTGCAGTTATACATTGTGATTTCAGTGTTCTTTGGTTCTGGGCTCTACCTGTGCTTCCGGTATCTATCCACATTTACTTTAGTGTGTTCTGTTCTAGGCTCTTGTAACAATTTTAGTGAAAAAGACATTTTAAATAAAATGTTGTGTCTGCATATATGTGTATATCTGGAGAAGGGCATGGCAACCCATTCCAATATTCTTACCTAAAGAATCCCCATGGACTGAGGAGCCTGGTGGGTGACAGCACATGGGGTCACAAAGAGTCATACAGGACTGAATGAGTAAGAACACCATAGCACTTGTGTGTATTTAGAGTCATTCTATTATTTTATCCCAAATGCAGAAGATTAGAGTACAGATAGTCCCCGACTTACAATGGCTCAACTAATGACTAATGATTTTCCAAATTCACAATGATGTGAAAGAGATATAACATACAGTAAAAATTGTACTTCAGATTTTGAATTTTGATCTTTTCCCAGGATAGCAATGTGAAGTACCATACTCTATCCAGATGCTGGATAGAAGCTGTGATCTCCCAGTGACCCACAAGATTTCCCATGTAAACAATCAATATCATTGATTGTTGATCAACACTTACAACCATTCTGCTTTTCAACTTCAGTATAGTATTTAATAAATTACATGAGATTTTTAACATTTTCTTAGAAAGTAGGCTTTATGTTAGATGATTTTGTCCAACTGTAGGTAAATGCAAAATGTTCTGAGCACATTTAAGGGGTCTAGACTAAAACACAATGTTTGTGCTTGTGTATGTGCTTCATCACTCAGTTGTATCTAACTCTCTGTGACCCCATGGACTGTAGCGCATCAAGCCCCTCTGTCCACAGATTCTCCAGGCAAGAATACTGGAGTGAGTTACCATTCCCTTCTCCAGGGGATCTTCCTAGCCCAGGGATCGAACTCTGGTGTCCTGCACTGAAAGTGGATTTTTACCCTCCAAGCCACCAGGAAAGCCTATGATGTTGGTAGGAAAGATGCATTAAATGGATTTTCAACTTAACATTTATAACTTATGCATTGTTAGAATGTAAGCTTATTGTAAGTTGAGGAAGATAAACATACAGGCTAAGGTTGCAGAACATGGAACATACTTTTCCCTAACTTCATAGATCTATTTAAATTCTGTCTGATATTTTTAATAATTTGATCATTTCAGTAAGATCTGGTTATTGACTGTTTATATGCACCAATCTTCTGCAGAAGGCTTCTATATTAAGCATTAATATATTCTTTTTAGGAATATCTGCTTGGCTTTAAGACCCCAGAACATGTATAAACATCACATTTAATAATATCAATGCATCTCAACTGAACTTGCATGCTGCTCTTACAGATTCAGAAATTTGCTGCAGGCAGTAATATTGTATGTCCAGAATAAATCTTAGAAAACCGATATATGACACCGAACAATGAACTTAAGATGTATTTTCTTCATATGTAAAATTGGAAGTGTTATTCATCAAATACTGTATATATATGCATGTGTATGTAAGTGTGTGTGTTCGAGTATCTGTTATATGATTAATATACATAGTTTCAATCTACTTATTAAAAGATTTCAAATTTCAATTATTGTTTGCATAATGGAACTTTGTTTTTAGTTTACTCTAGTTCAGTTCAGTCGCTCAGTCATGTCAGATCCTTTGCGACCCCATGAATTGCAGCATGCCAGCCCTCCCTGTCCATCATCAACACCCAGAGTTCATCCAAACTCGTGTCCATTGACTCAGTGATGCCATCCACCCATCTCATTCTCTGTCATCCCCTTCTCCTCCTGCCCCCAATACCTCCCAGCATCAGAGAATTTTCCAATGAGTCAACTCTTTGCATGAGGTGGCCAAAGTATTGGAGTATCAGCTTTAGCATCAGTATTTCCAAAGAACACCCAGGGCTGATCTCCTTTAGAATGGAATGGTTGGATCTCCTTGCAGGCCAAGGGACTTGCAAGAGTCTTCTCCAACACCACAGTTCAAAAGCATCAATTCTTTGGTGCTTAGCTTTCTTCACAGTCCAACTCTCACATCCATACATGACCATCGGAAAAACCAGAGCCTTGACTAGATGGACCTTTGTTGACAAAGGAATGTCTCTGCTTTTTAAGATGCTATCTAGGTTGGTCATCATGGCAACCCACTCCAGTACTCTTGTCTGGAAAATCCCATGGATGAAGGAGCCTGGTAGACTGCAATCCATGGGGTTGCTAAGAGTCAGGCACGACTGAGCGACTTCACTTTCACTTTTCACTTTCATGCATTGGAGAAGGAACTGGCAACCCACTCCAGTGTTCTTGCCTGGAGAATCCCAGGGATGGCGGAGCCTGATGGGTTGCCATCTATGGAATCACACAGAGTCGGACACGACTGAAGCGACTTAGTAGCAGGTTGGTCATAACTTTCCTTCCAAGGACTAAGTGTCTTTTAATTTTATGGCTGCAATCACCATCTTAGTGATATTGGACACCCAAAAATAAAGTCTGACCCTATTTCCACTGTTTCCCCGTGTATTTGCCATGAAGTGATGGGAAAAGATGCCATGATCTTCATTTTCTGAATGTTTCATTTAAGCCTATTTTTTCACTCTCCTCTTTCACTTTCATCAAAAGGCTTTTTAGTTCCTCTTCACTTTCTGCCATAAGGGTGGTGTCATCTCCATATCTGATGTTATCGATATTTGTCCCGGCAATCTTGATTCCAGCTTGTGCTTCTTCCAGTGCAGCATTTCTCACAATGTACACTGCATATAAGTTAAATAAGCAGGGTGACAATATATACAGCCTTGACATACTTCTTTTCCTATTTAGAACCAGTCTGTTGTTCCATGTCCAGTTCTAACTGTTGCTTCCTGACGTGCATATAGGTTTCTCAAGAGGCAGTTCAGGTGGTATGGTATTCCCATCTCTTTCAGAATTTTCCACAGTATATTGTGATTCCACATAGTCAAAGGCTTTGGCATAGTCAATAAACAGAAATTGATGTTTTTCTGGAACTCTCTTGCTTTTCCATGATCCAGCGGATGTTGGCAATTTGATCTCTGATTCCTCTGCCTTTTCTAAAACCAGCTTGAACATCAGGGAGTTCACGGTTCACGTATTGCTAAAGCTTGGCTTGGAGAATTTTAAGCATCATTTTGCTAGCATGTGAGATGAGTGCAATTGTGCGGTAGTTTGAGCATTCTTTGGCATTGCCTTTCTTTGGGATTTGAATGAAAACTGACCTTTTCCAGTCCTGTGGTGACTGCTGAGTTTTCCAAATTTCCTGGCATATTGAGTGCAACACTTTCACAGCATCATCTTCCAGGATTTGCAATAGCTCAACTGGAATTCCATCATGTCCACTAGCTTTGTTCATAGTGATGCTTTTTTTTTTTTACATGTAGTTTTAGATTAGAGTTGTATTTATTTTATTTTTTTAATTTTATTTTTACTTTGTTCTACTTTACATTACTATATTGGTTTTGCCATACATTGACATGAATCAGCCACAGGTGTACACAAGCTCCCAATCCTGAAACCCCCTCCCACCTCTCACCCCATATCATCTCTGGATCATCCCCATGCACCAGCCCCAAGCATCCTGTATCCTGTATTGAACATAAACTGGAGCCATAGTGATGCTTTCTAAGGCTCACTTGACTTCACATTCCAGGATGTCTGGCTCTAGGTGAGTGATCACACCATCGTGATTATCTTGGTCATGAAGATTTTTTTAGTTTACTCTAAAATGTACCTTAATAAAGCAATGTATTAGTCACATTTTCCTATTCACTGTCATTTTATATCCAGTCACCCACCTATACCATATCAACATCCTTAAGGACCATATGTGACTCAGTAAGAACCTCTAGACATTCTCTGGCATCTTAAGAAAGGGCAATGAAACATGTATATTTTCCTGTAAGAAACGAAGCGCCAATCTATGTTCAATGTAGGATGCAGGATGCATGGGGCTGATGCACAGGATGATTCAAGTAGAGGATGTGGGGTGGGAGGTGGGAGGGGCTTCGGCATTGGGAGATTGTGTTCACCTATGGCTGATTCGTGTCAATGTATGGCAAAACAGTATTATAATTTAAAAACAAATAAATAAATTAAAAAATAAAAGGGAATATCAACATAAATACTAATAAACATAAACACAGTGAGTATTTGCTGAGATAAGTGAAAAAAAAAAGATAAATGGAGTAGGATGACCACTTTTGGACTTTGACAAATGACATATGAGAAATGCAATGAGAAATTATATGAGAAATGCAAATCTGTGTAGTACTACGCTGACACACACCCTTGTCTGTATCACAAACTGTAGACTTTCCCTCCATGATATAATGGAGATCATCAATCCAATGGTTTTTGAGCCCAGAGCTCTCCCTCTTTCCCTCCTCTTTGAACTGAAGACTTTAGATTTCCCATCAAAGATGCAGATTCTTAGTAACACACAAAAATAGGATTTGTTACATTTGAACACAGATTTCCAGAAGCACTATGTCTAACATCAGCATTTCATTCACTAAGGAATATACAAACTGGAGAATTTATTAAACTTTTGCCACAAAAAATATGCTGGAGGTTAAGAAATGATTGCTCATAAAAGAGAAATGATATTATTTTTAATCATTATATATGGTGCTTATCTGCCAAAGTTGGGAGAATCTCTTTCCCTAATACATATGTTTTTATTCTCTATGTGTGTGCATGTGTGATTGTGTGTGTGTAAGTATTTTAATGTCAACTCTTGTTGATCATGTTATTGCTATTCAATATAAATAGAATAGGTCAGCTCCTCTTAACCCCTCACATCATGACTTGCTCTTGTTATCTCCCTACAGTGGTCAGTGTTCCATATGTGTAAGGGGAACATAACTTCATACTCAAAGGAGGAATTTTATTTTTGTATGAGAATAGGTACACCCAAACATATATGTCCATATTTGATAATTTAAAATAGAGATAAGAAATTAGGCTACCTTTAAGTTTGAAAGTTTATCCCCCTTTATTTTCTCTTAGAAATATGAACTTCATTCTGACTCTATGCTGACTCTTTCCTACTGGTAGTGTTGCCTCAATTTATTTTACTTAGTTCTCTATAGTCAGCTTCTCTGTATACTTTACAATTTGTATTTTTCCTTTGTAACAGTGATAGTTCTATAAAGCATTGGATTTAAAACCAGTGTAATTAGCTATGATTCTTCATATTGTGACAAACTGCTCTTGACTTTGTGTTAAAAAAAAAAAAAAATGTGCTGCATAAATTCTCTTAAGCTTTTTTCTCCTTTTGGGGGCATGCACTTTCTATGTCTGTTGGAACATTGCAACTAACATTTTCAGTCTTTATCAAATGTCTTTTGCTTGCATAAAATCCATGAGTCACCACCATGCTTTTTGGCCACAGAAAGCAAAGAATCTGCTCTGTAATGAAAACACAAACTTTCAGAAAGGGTTCAAGGAAATGCTTTTATGGGCAATAAATAAGTAACCTGTGAACATCTTTACAATTGAGTATTATTAAGTTAAACAGGCTTATTTAGTTCAGTTCAGTTCAGTCACTCAGTCGTGTCTGACTCTTTGCGACCTCATGAATCGCAGCACGCCAGGCCTCCCTGTCCATCACTAACTCCTGTAGTTCACTCAGAACAGACTTATTAAGATTCATAAAACAATTATAAACATTAGACTGAATTCTCTTGTAATTTTCTCTTGCCTGTCCACATAAAGTCAATGGGAGCTGTATGCTTTTGGCCATGAGTGAAATGTGGCCCATTTTTAATAAGAATAGCATCACAATTATACCAGCTGAGATAAAAACTAAAAGGTCCATCAATTCTCATGCTCCAGAGGATGATTATAACCAGTGGTGCCAGAAAGTTTCTGCGGGCATGCTGCTGCTGCTAAGTTGCTTCAGTCGTGTCTGACTCTGTGCAACCATATAGACGACAGCCCACCAGGCTCCCCTGTCCCTGGGATTCTACAGGCAAGAATATTGGAATGGGCTGCCATTTCCTTCTTCAGTGCATGAAAGTGAAAACTGAAAGTGAAGTCGCTCAGTCATTCTGACTCCTAGCGATACCATGGACTGCAGCCTACCAGGCTCCTCCGTCCATGGGATTTGCCTGGCAATAGTACTGGAGTGGGTTGCCATTGCCTTCTCCATCTTCTGGGCATGAGGACTCACTAATGGACAGGGGGACTATGACAATTTTCTTTTGGCCCCCTCCTCATAATGTCTCACACAGAGAGATATGCCAAAGATAAGATATCAAAACAAACAGGGCATTTGCATTTTACCAGGAAGAAATTCTCCCAAGGTCTAACATATTGAGACACAGAGTTCCTAACAGGTGTGGAAAATTTCAATGAAATAATTTTAGAATTTCATCTAACTCAATGGCAATGAAACTTACCTTCTACTTCTAAACTGTTTTTCTCTTTACTTGTACTCTGGTAATTCACCTTAAACTGTGTTTAGCTTTGGGTACAGCAATGTGTGTTCTCAGTCACCCAGTCCTGTCTGACTCTGTGATCCCATGTACTGTAGCCCCCCAGGCTCCTCTGTCCATGGGATTCTCCAGAGAAGAATACTGGAGTGCATTGCTGTTTTCTTCTCCAGGGCATAGCAATATGAGAAGACAATTTCTAGGGAAAAATAGAAATATTTACACTTAGATGTGAAGAATCAATTAATTGTTACACAACCATTAAACATCCACTATTTTCTGCACACTGTTTGAGACTGTGAAAACTATAGAAGAAAAATAAGATACCACACATTCCTTCAGAGAGCTGAAAATTCTCCTTTTGAGTTATGTAAGATAGATGGCTTATAAATTTAAAAGCCATCCAGAAAACAAATGTGGATTGAAACAACTGAGGAAGCTCATGATTTTATATATGGAATTGTTAAGAACTATTAAAATATCAGGGAATGATTATTTCCTCTTCTTATTTACTAAGATTCTAAAGTTATTTATTTGCAAAAGTTGTATAAGCATTCTTAATATAATGTTTGTTAATATAAGTAGTATCATTATATATTTGCATATTTTATACTATAAAATTAATTCAAAAGGCTGTTCATGTTGATTTTCTTTATATTCCAAATATCCCAGGAATAGTATATTACATTTATATTTAGGATTTTAATTTAAACTCTTCATATTGAAGAAATTGCTTATGTAATTGCTCAGTCCTGAAATCATGTCCAACTTTTTGTGACTCCATGAACTGTAGCTTGCCAGGCTCTTTCATCCATGGAATTTTGTAGGCAAGAATACTGGAGTAGATTGCCATTTCTTGCTCCAAGGGATCTTCTCAATTTAAGAGATTAGGATAGTGTTGAGCAACCCCAGGTCCAAGGAGCAGTGGCTGCAAAGGCACAGGAGGGCAGAGAGGAGCTACTCCACGTTCAAAGTTGGGGGGCAGGGTGGAGGGCGGCAGTGAGGAGATACCCCTTGTCCAAGGTAAGGAGCAGCGGCTGCGCTTTACTGGAGCAGCTGTGAAGAGTTACCACATGTCCAAGGTAAGAAAAATCCGAGTAAGAAGGTAGGTGTTGCAAGAGGGCATCAGAGGGCAGATATACCGAAACCATACTCACAGAAAACTAGCCAATCTAATCACACTAGCACCACAGCCTTGTCTAATTCAATGAAACTAAGCCATGCCATGTGGAGCCACCCAAGACAGGTGGGTCATGGTGGAGAGGTCTGACAGAATGTGGTCCACTGGAGAAGGGAATGGAAAATCACTTCGGTATTCTTGCCTTGAGAACCATATGCACAGTGTGAAAAGGCAAAATGATAAGATACTGAAAGAAGAATTTCTCAGGTCGGTAGGTGCCCAATATGCTACTGGAGATCAGTGGAGAAATAACTCCAGACGAATGAAGGGATGGAACCAAAGCAAAAACAGTACCCAGTTGTGGATGTGACTTGTGATAGAAGCAATGTCCAATGCTGTAAAAAGCAATATTGTATAGGAACCTGGAATGTTAGGTCTATGAATCAAGGAATTGAAAGTGGTCAAACAGGAGATGGCAAGAGTGAACGTCACCTTCTAGGAATCAGTGAAATAAAAAGAAATGGAATGGGTGAATTTAACTCAGATGACCATTATATCTACTACTGCGGGCAGGAATCCCTCAGAAGAAATGGAGTAGCCATCATGGTCAACAAAAAGAGTCCAAAATGCAGTACTTGGATGCAATCTCAAAAATGAATGATCTCTGTTCGTTTCCAAGGCAAACCATTCAATATCACAGTAATCCAAGTCTATGCCCCAACCAGTAATGCTGAAGAAGCTGAAATTGAACAGTTCTATGAAGACTTACAAGACCTTTTAGAACTAACACCCCAAAAAAGATGTCCTTTTCATTAAAGGGGACTGGAATGCTAAGGTAGGAAGTCAAGAAACACCTGGAGTAACAGGCAAATTTGGCCTTGGAATACGGAATGAAACAGGGCAAAGGCAAATAGAGTTTTGCCAAGAGAACACACTGGGTCATAGCTAACACCCTCTTCCAACAACACAAGAGAAGACTCTACACATGGACATCAACAGATAGTCAACACTAAAATCAGACTGATTATATTCTTTGCAGCCAAAGATGGAGAAGCTCTATACCATCAGCAAAAACAAGACTGGGAGCTGACTGTGGCTCAGATCATGAAGTCCTTATTGCTAAATTCAGACTTAAATTGAAGAAAGTAGGGAAAACCACTAGACCATCCAGGTATGACCTAAATCCAATCCCTTATGGTTATACAGTGGAAGTGAGAAATAGATTTAAGGGACTAGATATGATAGAGTGCCTGATGAACTATGGAATGAGGTTCATGACATTGTACAGGAGACAGGTTCAAGACCATCCTCAGGAAAAAAATAAGTAAATAAAAAAAGCTATATGGCTGTTTGGGGAGGCCTTACAAATAGCTGTGAAAAGAAGAGAATTGAAAAGCAAAGGAGAAAAGGAAAGGTATAAGCATCTGAATGGAGAGTTCCAAAGAATAGCTAGAAAAGATAAGAAAGCCTTCTTCAGCGATCAATGCAAAGAAATAGAAAAAAATAACAGAATGGGAAAGACTAGAGATCTCTTCAAGAAATTTAGAGATACCAAGGGAATATTTTATGCAAAGATGGGCTTGATAAAGGATATAAATGGTATGGACCTAAAAGAAGCAGAAGATATTAAGAAGAGGTAGCAAGAATACACAGAAGAATTGTATAAACAAGATCTCCATGACCAAGATGATCCCGATGGTGTGATCAGTCACCTAGAACCAGAAATCCTGGAATGTGAAGTTAAGTGGGATTTGGAAAGCACCACTATGAACAAAGCTAGTGGAGGTGATGACATTCCAGTTGAGCTGTTTCAAATCCTGAAAGATGATGCTGTGAAAGTGCTGCACTCAATATGCCAGCAAATGTGGAAAACTCAGCAGTCGCCACAGGAATGGAAAAGGTCAGTTTTCATTCCAATTCCAAAGAAAGGCAATGCCAAAGAATGCTCAAACTACTGTGCAATGCACTCATCTCACATGCTACTAATGTAATGCTCAAAATTCTCAAGCCAGGCTTCAGCAATACCTGAACCATGAACTTTCAGTTGTTCAAGCTGGTTTTAGAAAAAGCAGAGGAACCAGTGATCAAATTGCCAACATACGTTGGATCATGGAAAAAGCAAGAGAGTTCCAGAAAAACATCAATTTCTGTTTATTGACTATATCAAAGCCTTTTACTCTGTGGACCAAAAGAAACTGTGAAAATTTTGAAAAGAGACGGGAATACCAGACCATCTGATATGCCTCTTGAGAAACCTATATGCAGGTCAGGAAGCAACAGTTAGAACTGAACATGGAACAACAGACTGTTTCCAAATAGCAAAAAGAGTACATCAGGGCTGTGTGCTGTCACCATACTTATTTAACTTATATGCAGAGTACATCATGAGAAATGCTGGAATGGAAGAAGCACAAGCTGGAATCAACATTGCCAGGAAAAATATCAATAATCTCAGATATGCAGATGACACCACCCTTATGGCAAAAAGTGAAGAGGAACTACAAAGCCTCTTGATGAAAGTGATAGAGGAGAGTGAAAAAGTTGGCTTAAAGCTCAACATTCAGAAAACGAAGATCATGGCATCTGGTCCCATCACTTCATGAGAAATAGATGGGGATACAGTTGAAACAGTGTCAGACTTCATATTTTTGGGCTCCAAAATCACTGCAGATGGTGACTGCAGCCATGAAATTAAAAGACGCTTACTCCTTGGAAGAAAAGTTATGACCAACCTAGATAGCATATTGAAAAGCAGAGACATTCCTTTGCCAACAAAGGTCCGTCTAGTTAAGACTCTGGTTTTCCCATAGTCATGTATGGATGTGACAGTTGGACTGTGAAGAAAGCTGAGTGCTGAAGAATTGATGCTTTTGAACTGTGATGTTGGAGAAGACTCTTGAGAGTCCCTTGGCCTGCAAGGAGATCCAACCAGTCCATTCCAAGGAGGTTAGCCCTGGGGTTTCTTTGGAAGGAATGATTCTAAAGCTGAAACTCCAGTACTTTGGCCACCTCACACGAAGAATTGACTCATTGGAAAAGACTCTGATGCTGGGAGGGATTGGCGGCAGGAGAAGGAGACCACAGAGGATGAGATGGCTAGAATACATCATCGACTCAATGGACGTGAGTTTGAGTGAACTCCAGGAATTGGTGATGAACAGGGAGGCCTGGCTTGCTGCAGTTCATGGGGTCGCAAAGAGTCGGTTATGACTGAGCTACTAAACTGAACTGAATCTTACTTATCTTGATGAGCTTAAAATAGTTTTAATAAACCAATTGTTTTCTAGGAAATGCTGGTCATATATTATTTCCTTTTACCCTGATAAAACCTTGCTTTAGAGTTTATCTTCTCAACACTCATTGCAAAGTTTTATAAATTATTTATTAGTTTGATAACCAATTTTGCCATTCCAGTGTAAAATGAATCTGTTCTAACATGTTGATTTGTTTGGAAACATCATAGAAACAAGGCACATATTGATTGTATAATAACAATAGTTTAGAAATGCACAAGTAGTCTTCACATTGATAGATTATTAACAGGCTCTACATTCCCTTGAATTTATATAATAAAAATGTTATGCATATTTTTTCCTGTCTGTAAGTGTGACAAAGATTTATCACTCATATAAGGGATGCTCACATGATTTGATAATCTACAAATAAAACTGAAACAACCACAACATTATTTATATTTTGGCATCCTGTTTTTAAAATAACTGAACAACAGCAGTGATGTAAAAGTATTATTCTTAAAGTAACTCATTTTTATCTAGGAGAGCTATAACTACTTGGAAAAAAAAAACTCCCTCAAAAATATTTAAATTAAAAAGAAATTAATCTGATTGCCAGCAGATTTCAGCTTTCAAGTCCTACTGTACCTCATGTAAAAATTCTAGAAAGAATAGCTTTCTTAGCCAAAATAACAGTTCCTCAAATATGAATAAATATATTTGAGTATTTCAGATTTCTTTAAACATTTCCATAGCTCTTTACCATGATGATCTAGTTTATCTGGTAAAATATCTCTTAGCCCATCATAAACAGGGATCAATTAATTTAAAAACAAAATCAGTTATTCTTGACAACTATTAAACAAAATAATTATAGAATTTAATTTGTGTCTATCATAAAAGCAACACCATTTTTATTAATGTATCTTTGGTTTGGGTTTGCATATTAAGAAGTCATTTCATCAGTTCAGTTCAGTTCAGTTGCTCAGTCGTGTCTGACTCTTTGTGACCCCATGAATCTCAGCACGCCAGGACTCTCTGTTCATCACCATCCCTCGGAGTTCTTTCAGACTCACATCCATTGAGTCCGTGATGCCATCCTGCCATCTCATCCTCGGTCATCCTGTTCTCCTCCTACCCCCAATCCTTCCCAGCATCAGAGCCTTTTCCAATGAGTTAACTTTTCTCATGAGGTGGCCAAAGTACTGAAGTTTCAGCTTTAGCATCATTCCTTCCAAAGAAATCCCAAAGTTGATCTCCTTCAGAAAGGACTGGTTGGATCTCCTTGCAGTCCAAGGGACTCTCAAGAGTCTTCTCCAACATCACAGTTTAAAAGCATCAATTCTTCAGCGCTTAGCCTTCTTCACAGTCCAACTCTCACACCCATACATGACCACAGGAAAAACCACAGCCTTGACTAGACGGACCTTAGTCGGCAAAGTAATGTCTCTGCTTTTGAATATACTATCTAGGTTGGCTATAAGTTTCCTTCCAAGGAGTAAGCGTCTTTTAATTTAATGGCTGCAGTCACCATCCGCAGTGGTTTTGGAGCCCCCAAAATAAAGTCTGACACTATTTCCACTGTTTCCCCTTCTATTTGCCATGAAGTGATAGGACCGGATGCCATGATCTTCGTTTTCTGAATGTTGAACTTTAAGCCAACTTTTTTTACTCTCCTCTTTCACTTTCATCAAGAGGCTTTTTAGTTCCTCTTCACTTTCTGCCATAAGGGTGGTGTCATCTGCATATCTGAGTTTATTGATACTTCTCCTGGCAATCTTGATTCCAGCTTGTGTTTCTTCCAGTCCAGCGTTTCTCATGATGTACTCTGCATATAAGTTAAATAAGCAGGGTGACAATATACAGCCTTGACGTACTACTTTTCCTATTGGGAGCCAGTCTGTTGTTCATGTCTAGTTCTAACTGTTGCTTCTTGACCTGCATACAGATTTCTCAAGAGGCAGGTTAGGTGGTCTGGTATTCCCATCTCTTGAAGAATTTTCCACAGTTTATTGTGAGATGTATACAGTAATCAAAAACAAGACCTGGAGCTGACTCTAGTTCAGATCATCAGGTTCTTATAGCAAAATTCAAGCTTAAAATAAGAATTCTGGAAGAAATGCTAGGCCATCCAGGTATGACTTAAACCAAATCCTGTTTGAATTCACTGCAGAGGTAACAGGTTGATTCAAGGGACTAGATCTAGATAACAGTGTGCCTGAAAAACTATGGACAGAGGTCCATAATATTGTACAGGAGACCCAAACAAAGCTATCTCAAGAAAAAGCAAGAAGGCAAAGTGGTTATCTGATATTTTATGAATATCAGAAGAATGAAGAAAAGTGAAAAGCAAGGGATAGAGGGAAAGATACATTCAATTAAATGCAGAATTTCAAAAATAGCTAAAAGGGAAAAGAAGACCTTCTTCAATGAAGAAGTGTTTAATAAAAGAAGAAAACAAAAGAGAAAGGCTAGAGATCTTTTCAGGAAATTTGGAAACATCAAAGGAGATTTCTGCCCAAAGATGGGCAAAATAAAGGGTAAAAATGCTAGAAATCCAGTAGATGCTAAAGAGGTAAAAGAGAGGGAAAAAAATATACTGATGGCTGATTCGTGTCAATGTATGGCAAAACAAATACAGTATTGTAATTAAAAAAATAAATAAATTTAATTAAAAAAAAACAAAAAACCCTCCATTTTAACAAAATAAAATTCTAATTTACCTATGGGGGGAACTGTATAAAAAAGCTCTTTGTGAATTGGATCATTATGATTATGTGATTAATCACCCAGAGCCAGACATGATGGAGTGCTAAGTCAAAGGGGCCTTAAGAAGCACAACTGTTAATAAAGCTAATGGATACAATGAAATTCCAACACAACTATTCAAATCCCTAAAGAAAGATGCCATCAAGGTTTTGAATTCATTACATCAGCAAATCTAGAAGATCCGGTAGTGCCCACATGATGGAAACTGTCAATCCTCATCCTAATTTCCAAGAAGGGTAGTACCAAAGAATATGTTAGCCATCTAACAATCACACTCATTTCCCATGCTAGTAAGATAATGCTTAAAACCTCTCTTACTAGGCTTCAGGATTATGTGAACAAAGAACACCCAGATGTACAAACTCGGTTTAGAAAAGGAAGAGGAACTAAAGATCAAATTGCCAACATTCACGGGATTGTAGAAAAAGCAAGGGGATGTCAGGGAAAAAAACAAATCTCTATCTGTTTCATTGACTATTCTATTGAGACTGTTCAGTTCAGTTCAATTGCTCAGTCATGTCTGATTCTTTGTGACCATATGGACTGCAGTAAGCCAGGTGTTCCTGTCCATCACCAGCTCCCAGAACTTGCTCAGACTCATGTCTATAGAGTCATTGATGCCATCCAACTACCTCATCCTCTATCATCCCCCTTTCCTCTTGCCTTCAATTTTTCTCATCATTAAGATCTTTTCTAATGAGGTAGTTCTTCACATCAGGTAGCCAAAGTATTAGAGCTTCAGCTTCGGTATCAGTCATTCCAATGAATATTCAGGGTTGATTTCTTTTAGGATTGACTGGTTGGATCTCCTTGCAGTCCAAGGGACTCTTAAGAGTCTTCTCCAACACCACAGTTTAAAAGCATTGATTCTTTACATCAGCAAATCTAGAAGATCCGGTAGTGCCCACATGATGGAAACTGTCAATCCTCATCCTAATTTCCAAGAAGGGTAGTACCAAAGAATATGTTAGCCATATTGGTGTTGGAGAAGACTCTTAAGAGTCCCTTGGACTGCAAGGAGATCCAACCAGTCAATCCTAAAAGAAATCAACCCTGAATATTCATTGGAATGACTGATACCGAAGCTGAAGCTCTAATACTTTGGCTACCTGATGTGAAGAACTACCTCACTAGAAAAGATCTTAATGATGAGAAAAATTGAAGGCAAAACCTTGATGGCATCTTTCTTTAGAGATTTGAATAGTTGTGTTGGAATTTCATTGTATCCATTAGCTTTATTAACAGTTGTGCTTCTTAAGGCCCCTTCAGCTTTCTTTACGGTCCAACTCTTACATCCATACATGAATACTGGAAAAACCATAGCTTTGACTAGATGGACCTTGGTCAGCAAGTAATGACTCTGCTTTGTAATATGCTGCCTAGGTTTGTAATAGCATTTCTTCCAAGGAGCAAGCATCTTATTTAATTCCATGACTGCAGTCACAATCTTCAGTGATTTTGGAGCACAAGAAAGTTAAGTCTCTCACTATTTCCATTGTTTTCCCATCTATTTGCCATGAAGTGATGGAACTGGATACCATGATCTTAGTTTTTTTAAATGTTGAGTGTTAGGCCAGCTTTTTCACTCTCATCTTTCACTTTCATCAAAAGGCTATTTAGTTCCTCTTCATTTTCTGCCATAAGTGTGGCATCATCTGCATATCTGAGGTTATTGATATATCCCTGCAATCTTAATTCCAGCTTGTGCTTCATCCAGCCCAGCATTTTGCACGATGAATTCTACATATAAGTTAAATAAGCAGGGTGGCATTATACAGCCTTGAGGTACTCCTTTCCCAGTTGGAACCAGTTCATTGTTCCATGTCCAGTTCTAACTGTTGCTTCTTGACTTGCACAAAAGTTTCTTAGGAGGGAAGTAAGGCAGTCTGGTATTCCCATCTCTTTCAGAATTTTCCAGTTTGTTGTGATACAGTCAAAAGCTTCAGTGTAGTTGATGAAACAGAAATAGATATTTTATGCAATTCTCTTGCTTTTTTCGATGACCCAACAGATATTGGCAATTTGATCTCTGGTTCCTCTGTCTTTTCTAAATCCTTCCTGAACATCTGGAAGTTTGGGTTCATGTACTGTTGAATCGTGCCTTGGAGAATTTTGAGTATTACTTTGCTAGCATGTGAGATGAATGCAACTGTGTGGTAGTTTGAACATTCTTTGTGTAGTTCATGTCAAACTGTGGAAAGCTCTTAGAGAGACAAGAATACCAGATCATCTTTCCATCTTCCAAGAAACCTATATGAGGGCCAAGAAGCAACAGTTAGAGCCCTACATGGAACAACTAATTGGTTCAATATTAAGAAAGGAGTATGCCAGAGCTGTCTGCTGTTACCCTGTTTGTTTAACCTATATGTTGACTACATCATGAGAAATGCTTGGCTGGATGGGTTACAAGCTAGAATCAAGATAAGCAGGAGAAACATTAACAATCTCAGATATGCAGATAATTCCACTCTAAGGACAGAAAGTGAAGAAGAAATAAAGAACCTCTTGATGAGGGTTGAGGAGAAAAGTGAAAAGCCAGCTTAAGATTAAATATATATATATATATATATATATATATATGTATATATATATATATCTATCTAAGATCATGGCATCCAGCTTCATTCAGTTCAGTTCAGTTCAGTTCAGTTCAGTTCAGTTGCTCAGTCGTGTCCTACTCCGCAACCCTATGAGTTGCAGCACGCCAGGCCTCCCTGTCCATCACCAATGCCTGGAGTTCACTCAAACTCATGTCCATCGAGTCGGTGATGCCATCCAGCCATCTCATCCTCTATCGCCCCCTTTTCCTCCTGCCCCCAATCCCTCCAGCATCAGAGTCTTTTCAAATGAGTCAACACTTTGCATGAGGTGGCCAAAGTACAGGAGTTTCAGCTTTAGCATCATTCCTTCCGAAGAACGCCCAGGGCTGATTTCTGTTAGAATGGACTGGTTGGATCTCCTTGCAGTCCGAGGGACTCTCAATATAGGGGACTGGAATGCAAAAGAAGGAAGTTAAGAAACACCTGGAGTAACACGCAAATTTGGCCTTGGAATGCGGAATGAAGCAGGGCAAAGGCTAATAGAGTTTTTCTAAGAGAACACACTGGTCATAGCAAACACTCTCTTCCAACAACACAAGAGAAGACACTACACATGGACATCACCAGATGGTCAACACCAAAATCAGATTGATTATATTCTTTGCAGCCAAAAATGAAGAAGCTCTATACAGTCAGCAAAAACAAGACCGGGAGCTGACTGTGGCTCAAATCATGAACTCCTTATTGCCAAATTCAGGCTTAAATTGAAGAAATTAGGGAAAAGCACAAGACCATTCAGGTATGACCTAAAGCCAAGTGAGAACTAGATTTAAGGGACTAGATCTGATAGAGTGCCTGATGAACTATGGATGGACGTTCATGACATTGTACAGGACACAGGGAATCAAGACCATTCCCATGGAAAAGAAATGCAAAAAAGCAAAATGGTTTTCTGGGGATGCCTTACAAATAGCTGTGGAAAGAAGAGAAGTGAAAAGCAAAGGAGAAAAGGAAAGATATAAGCATCTAAATGCAGAGTGCTGGCCTTATTACTGCATGGCAAATATAAGCGGGAGGGTGGAAGTAATGACAGATTTCCTGGTTTTGGGTTCCAAAGTCACTGTGGTCAGTGACTGAAGCCATGAAATCTGAAGATGTTTGCATCTTGGGAGGAAATTGATGACAGTGTCTTTATTACGTGCCAATGTTTTCTAAATTTTTTTATATTACTTTCACTCACTTGAAGTAGGTATTCAGTTCAGTTCAGTTCAGTTGCTCAGTCGTGTTCAACTCTTTGTGACCCCATGAACCGCAGCACACCAGGCCTCCATGTCCATCACCAACTCCTGGAGTTCACCCAAACCCATCTCCATTGAGTCAGTGACACCATCCATCCATCTCATCCTCTGTCATCCTCTTCTCCTCCTGCCCTTAATCTTTCTCAGCATCAGGGTATTTTCAAATGAGTTAGCTCTTTGCATCAACTGGCCAAAGTATTGGAGTTTCAGCTTCAACATCAGTCCTTCCAATGAACACCCAGGACTGATCTCCATTAGGATGGACTGCTTGAATCTCCTTTCAGTACAAGGGACTTTCAAGAGTCTTCTCCAAAACCACAGTTCAAAAGCAATTCTTCTGTGCTCAGTTTTCTTTATAGTTCAACTCTCACATCCGTACTTGACCACTGGAAAAACCATAGTCTTGACTAGATGGACCTTTGTGGGTAAAGTAATGTCTCTGGTTTTTAATATGCTATCTAGGTTGGTCATAACTTTCCTTCCAAAGAGTAGGCGTCTTTTAATTTCATGGCTGCAGTCACCATCTGCAGTGATTTTTGGAGTTCAGAAAAATAAAGTCAGCCACTGTTTCCACTGTTTCCCCATCTATTTGAGATGAAGTGATGGGACTGGATGCCATGATCTTAGTTTTTGAATGTTGAATTTTAAGCCAACTTTTCCACTCTCCTCTTTTGCTTTCATCAAAAGGCTCTTTAGTTCTTCTTCCTTTATGCCATTAGAATGGTGTTATCTACATATCTTAGATTATTGATATTTCTCCTGGCAAACTTGATTCCAGCCTGTGCTTCCTCCAGTTCAGCATTTCTCATGATGTACACTGCATATAAGTTAAAAAAGTAGGGTGACAATACTTGACACCCTTGATGTACTCCTTTCCCTATTTGGAGCCTGTCTATTGTATCATGTGCTGTTCTAACTGTTGCTTCCTGACTTACATATAGATTTCTCAAAAGGTAGGTCAGGTGGTCTGGCATTCCTATCGCTTTCAGAATTTTCCAGTGTTTATTGTGATCCACACAGTCAAAGGCTTTGACATAGTCAATAAAGCAGAGATAGATATTTTCTGAAACTCCCTTGCTTTTTCGATGATCCAGTGAATGTTAGCAATTTGGTCTCTCGTTCTTCTGCCTTTTCTAGATCTAGCTTGAACATCTGGAAATTCATGGTTCACATATTGCTGAAGCCTAGAATTGATAATTTTAAGCATCATTTTGCTAGTGTGTGAGATGAGTGCAATTCTGCAGTAGTTTGAACATTCTTTGGCATTGGCTTTCTTTGGAATTGGAATGAAAACTGACATTTTCTAGTCTGGTGGCCACTGCTGAGTTTTCCAAATTTGCTGGCATATTGAGTGCAGCACTTTCACAACATCACCTTTCAAGATTTAAAATAGCTCACCTGGAATCCATCACCTCCACTAGCTTTGTTTGTGGTAATGCTTCCTAAGGCCCACTTGACTTCACATTCCAGGATGTCTTGCTCTAGGTTAGTGATCACAAGATCCTCATTATATGGGTCGTGAAGATCTATGTTGTACAACTTAAGTAGGTATTACTAACATTAATTCCTTACTTTATAGGTAGGAAATAAAGGCATATGGAGATAAATAATTTGCTCAAAATACAAAGATTTATATCCAGAAAATCTGGCTTTAAAGATGATGATTTTGATCGCTATCTTTATTTTCTTTCTCTCCATCTTTCTCTCTGTCACTGTCTTACGGACAAACAACTAGTTGATATGTTAAAAATTCTGGAGATTTTAATGATAGAAAATGCATATTTACATACATAATTGAATGTTTTTGTTTTTGTTTTTTAATACAGCAATCTTCAGGAGCTGAATACTGCATTATGTAGGGTGGATGGCTTCTATGGTTCTGAATTTGTGTGCTGTTGGTATGTATGTTTCCATGATGGCTCCAGACAGTAAAGAAACTATCTGCAATAAGGGAGACTCAGGTTCGATCCCTGGGTCAGGAAGATTCTTTGGAGAAGGAAATGGAGACCCATTCTAGTATTCTTGCCTAGAGAATGTCATAAAGTGTCTGGTGGGATACAGTCTATGGGTTTGCAAAAGTTGGACATTTTTTGATATGTTGAGGATGGAACTGAAATAAAACTAGAAATGCCTACCTTCAGTTATATTGTTAGTGAAATGATTGTATGTCTTATTGTGTTCCACTGTTAACAAGATATTTTATTACTTGCAGCCAAGTATTCTAACTGTTGCAATGATTTATATGAAAAAGAATATTTAAACTACATTGGGAGCACACTTGATATTGATAATTTAAAAATATTTTTTGTCAATTTTATGTAATGTAGACTTAAATGCAAACTACAAATGTTGCCTACATGAACTACAACTAATAATTTCATCATGATCTACACTGGAATTGCTACCAATAATTCAACAGTTAATAAATTGCTTTTTAAAACAGTCATTATGTAATGTTGGCTTGACATAATATTGTTCAGCAGAATAAAATATCATAAAAACAAATCTGTATTAAGATTAAAAGAATTAAAGAGAAAGAGAAGTAAAAGAGTGGCTACACTTCCATGCATTTAGAAAGACACATTTTTTCAATCAAATAGTAAGATTTTTTTGTCAAAAATGAGATAGACAAGTAGATAGATTTGAAGTTTTTTTTTTTTTTTCACTAGAAAAAAGAGGACAGGAGGAAATTTTGGAGGCAAAAGATAAAAATAAATCTACCTTTAAAAATCACTTCAAAGTGCTTTTTCTCGTCATTAAAAAATAACAGAATCGTATTCTTCTAAGTCCTAGGGGTTCCATTGGAGGGACTGATGTTGAAGCTGAAACTCCAGTGCTTTGGCCACCTGATAAGAACTGACTCATTTGAAAAACTCTGATGCTGGCAAAGATTGAGGGCAGGAGGAGAAGGGGATGATGTTGGATGAGATGTCTGGATGGCATCACCGACTTGATGGACTTGGGTTTGGGTGGACTGCAGGAGTTGGTGATGGACAGGAAGACATGATGTGTTCTGGTTCATGGGGTCGCAAAGAGGCAGACATGACCGAGTGACTGAACTGAACTGATTCTTCTAAAATAAGAGCTATGAATTGCATATACTGTTCATTTGAAAGTGAAGATAAGATAAATGGACTATTGTTATTATTTAATATATGATTTTGTACATGTATATTATATATGATTGTACTATTTGAATTGAAGATTAAATCCTTTTCTTTTAAAACATTTCATCCTACATTTTAAACAGAAACTTAAGAAGTATTTACAGTGATATCATTAACTCCCTAGCTTTGAAGTAGAAAATTAGAATATGGTTTGAGGCTTTGTGCTACATAACGACCATTTTTAACGCTCCAGTTTGAAATATAGATCCTTAAGCAAGTAGAATAAATGTGTTATTTGGGGGCCTCCAGCCCAATTCTAGGAAGATGATGGGCTAATCATTTCACTGAAAATGTCAGAGCATTTTCTCAGGAGATGTCAGTTTCAACACAGTGCAACTACAAATATAAATGTGTCACTTTTCTAGCTACTAGTTCAGTCCCGAAAGTAAGCTCTACTTCCTTTCCCTAAAGTCCCTTGAGATCTAGGGTTTGAGATATAAAGATTAGACCATATATCTATTAAATGGGTAGATTATTATATAATCTAGTCAATGAAAGTGAGCATATTAACCCCACTAAACATTACACTCTTGTTAGCAATGAAAGATAGTGATATTAAAGTTGTTGATTCTGACAACTAAAATGCCCCTTCTAGGATAACTCATATCAGATACTAGTAAAATTAGATATATGCTCTCATGGGAACTTTGGAAGACTTCGTTGTTATTTAGTTGCTAAGTCGTGTCTGACTCTGTGACTGCATGGACTGCAGCACACCATGCTGCACTGTCCTTCATTATCTCCCAGAGATTGCTCAAACTCATGTCCACCCCATTTTCCTCCTTCCTTCAATCTTTCCCAGCCTCAGGATCTTTCCCAATGAGTCAGTTCTTCACATCAGCTGGCCAAAGTATTGAGATTCAGCATCAGTCCTTCCACTGAATATTCAGGGTTGATTTCCTTTAGGATTGACTGATTTTATCTCCTTACAGCCCAAAGAACTCTCAAGAGTCCTATCCAGCACCACAGTTCAAAAGCATCAATTCTTCAGCACTCAGCCTTCTTTATGGTCTAACTCTCACATCAGTACATGACTGGAAAAACCATAGCATTGACTATATGGGCATTTGTTGGCAAAATATGTCTCAGTTTTTAAATTTGCTGTCTACATTTGTCATAATTTTTCTTCCAAAGAGCAAGTGTCTTTTATTTACATGGCTGAAGTAACCGTCCACAGTAATTTTGGATCCCAATAAAATAAATCTTTCACTGTTCCCACTTTTTCTCCCACCTATTTGTCATGAAGCAATGGGACTGGATGCCATGATCTTAGTTTTTAGTATGTTGTGATTTAAGCTCGATTTTTGACTCTCCCCTTTCACTCTTCAGTTCCTCTTTATTTTCTGACATTAAAGGGGTATCATCTGCATATATAAGTTGGTTGATATTTCTGCCAGTAAACTTGATTACAGCTTTGTGATTCATCCAGCCTTGCATTTCACATGGTGTATTCTGCACAAAAGTTAAATAAGCAGGGTGACAATATACAGCCTTGGCATGCTTCTTTTCCAATTTTGAACCAATTAGTTGTTCTATGTCCGGTTCTAACTGTTGCTTTCAGACTTGCATTCAGGTTTCTCAGGAGACAGGTAAGGTGGTCTGGTATTCCCATCCCTTTAAGAATTTTCAGCAGCTTGTGATCTACACAGGCGAAAGCTCTAGCACAAGCAATGAAGCAGATGTAGATGTTTTCCTGGAATTCCATTGCTTTATTTTTGATCCAGTAGATGTTTGCAGTTTGATATTTGGTTCTTCTGCCTTATCTAAGTACAGCTTGAACATCTGGAAGTTCTCAGTTTATGTACTGCTGAAGCCTAGCTTGAAGAATTTTTAGCAATCAGGTGGCTATATATTTTTTTTTTTAATAGAGCTCCTGGAATTCTATAACTTCTGCTAACTTTGTTCCTTGTAATACTTCCCAAGGTCCTCTTGAATTCACACTCCAGGATATCTGGTTCTAGGTGAGTCAACACACCATCATGGTTATCTGGATGATTAAAACCACCAGTTCCACCCATCTAGGTCATCCCAGAGATCCAGGTTGGGCTCCTTATGCTATACAGCAGCTTCTCTCTAGTTATCTATTTTACACAGGATAGGGTATATGTGAGTGTTACTTTCTTAATTTGCCACACCCTCTTCTCCTCCCCTTGAGTCTACCAGACCATTCTCTACATTTGTGTCTCCCAAAATAATATTTAAATGAAAAGTAAAAATGTCTTTGTACATGAAATGATTTGGAAGTTTTACCATCCGAAGATCACTCAGAATTAAGTGAATAGTTACTACAGCTAAGTGTGAAATGCTTCCAAGGAATAGGATGACATAGGAAAATTTAAAGTGGTGAAAAAAATGGTGCAAGTGGAGTCTTTTAGGTCTCCAAAAGTTATTTTGGTCAGTGACTGCAACCATGAAATCAGAAGATGATTGCTCCTTGGCAGGAAAGTGATAGTGTCCTTACTGTGTGCCAAACATTTTCTAAATACTTTATATTACATCCACTCATTTGAAGTAAGCATTATTTATATTAATTCCTTACTTTATAGATAAAAAAATCTAGGCATATGGAGATAAATAATTTGCTTAAAATACAAAGATTTATAACCAGAAAACCTGGCTCTAAAGTTGAGGATTTTAATTGCTATCTTTATTTTCTTTCTCTCCATCTCTCTCTCTCTGTCACTGTCTTATGGACAAACAACTAGTTGAGAAGTAAAAAAAAATGCTGGGCTTTTTTTTAATGATTGAAATGCATATTTACATACATTATTGATTTTTTTATATATACAACAATGTTTAGGAGCTGATTACTGCATTATGTAGGGTAGATGGCTTCTATGATTCAAGAACTGGTGGGCTGTTTGGTATTATGAATGGTTCCCTGGTGGGTTATTAAGACCTCTTTTGTATAATTCTTCTGTGTTTTCTTGCCACCTCTTAATCATTTTTTGCCTCTGTTTGGTTGTTATGGTTTCTGCCCAATATTGCACCCATCTTTGTATGAAATGTTCCCTTTCTATCTCTGATATTCTTGAAGAGTCCCCAGTCTTTCCCATTCTGTTTTCTTCTATTTCTTTGCATTGTTCACTTAAGATGGCTTTCTTGTCTCTCCTTGCTCTTCTCTGTACCTCTGCATTCAGTTCGGTATATCTTTCCCTTTCTCCTTTGCCTTTCCCTTCTTTTCTTAGCTATATTTAAGGCCTGCTCAGACAGCTGTTTTGCCTTCTTGCATTTATTTTTCTTGGGGATTATTTTGGTCACCACTTCCCATACAATGTTCTGAATCTCTGTTCATAGTTCTTCAGTCACTCTATCTACCAGATCTAATTCTTTCAATCTATCTCTCACCTCTAATGTATAATAATAAGGTATTTGATTTAGATCATGCCTGAATGGCCCTAGTGGTTTTTCCTATTTCTTCAATTTAAGCCTGAATTTTGCAATAAGGAGCTCATAATCTGAGCCACAGTCAGCTCCAGTTTTTTTTTTTTTTTCTTTGCTGACTGTATAGAGCTTCTCCATCTTTAGTTGCATAGACTATAATAAATCTATTTTGGGTATTGACTATCTTGTGATGTCCTTGTGTAGAGTCATCTCTTTTGTTATTGGAAGAGGTTGTTTGGTATGGCCTGTGTGTTCTCTTGGCAAAACTGTTAGCCAGTTTGTTAACTATTCTGGAAGTCTGTTTCCCATATTTATATAAACTGCTCTAAGATTCTCCCCCACCCCAGGACCAGGGGAAACCTTGAACTCAAAAATGAAATTGCTTATCTTGAAAATCTTTCATGTAATTTATTTCAGGTTAAGAATTGACACAATATTTCTTTCTTCCATGAGTTATACACATGTAGTATTTTCTTTTCATGTAGGTGAGTTGATTGTGTTTGCACTGGAGAAAAGTTTGAGGTCATTGAATTGTTTTATTTTATTTTATTTTGGGAGGTGCATGATTTTTTTAATTTTTATTTTTACTTTAATTTGCTTTACAATACTGTATTGGTTTTTGCCATACATTGACATGAATCAGCCACAGTGTACATGAGTTCCCAATCCTTAACCCCCTCCCACCTCCTACCCCATATCATCTCTCTGGATCATCCTAGTGCACCAGCCCCAAGCATACTGTATCCTGTATTGAGCATAGACTGGCGATTCATTTCTTATACTTTAATGTTGAATGTAACCATATTTAAGAATGAACATTGAAGATTTTTATTAAGGAAAGTTTAGTTAACTCACATTCACTAATAATCAGTAATATGTTAGGAAGAAATTTTTTTCTGTACCTTTCCAAATGCCCTACCTTTCTATGCAGAGATGATTCCTACTGTAATTAGCCCTTGTTTCTTTTATTTTCTTTTTTCTTAGCATGCATTTATTTGGCCACATCAAGTTTTAGTTGTGGCATGTAGGATTTTCATTGTGTCATGCGGGATCTTTCATTGTAGCATGTGAACTCTCTAATTGGGGCCCATAGGTTCCAAAGTGCACAGGCTCAGTAGTTGCAGTGCACAGACTCAGCTGCTCCTAGGCCTGTAGGATCTTAGTAGTTCTTTAGTGAGGGATTGAACGCATGTTCCCTGCATTGCAGGATGAATTCCAAATCACTGGACCACAAGGAAGTTCCTGCCCTTGTTTCTTTTATGTTGACATAAAAATTTAAAATTACATAGTGACAGCTAGATAGAATAAATGAGTTAAAAGACATGTGAGCTCTGATTGTTCTTTCAAATCACCAAATGCAGATCATGTAAAATTCTCTCTGATTACTCATAAAAAACATTGTTTATACTTGTTTTACTTAAGCTATGTTTTATTTATTTGTCTTTCTAGTTGTTCTAAATTCAGTCTTATTCATATTATTTTGCATAGTAATTAATATGGCAATGAACACATAAAAAGTGTTAAACATATTTTTGTTGAATTGAATTAAAAATCTCATAAAGTGGAACAGAGAACTAAACCAAGAGGCAAAGAACTGACATATTTCTGGTTTTGCCTATAATTGTATATTGTTTAACTTATTGCTATTATAATTTTTTTTGCTGATTTTGACTTTTAAAAATTCTGATGAATATAAGGGTGCTATGCTCTTCTCCAGGGGATTTTCCCAACCCAGGGATTGAACTCAGGTCTCCCACATTACAGGCAGGGTCTTTACCATCTGAGCCATCAGGAAAGCTCAAATTTTGTAGAGGATAGTGGACAGTCTTACTCCTCTTTCACCATATAAGTACATACAAGTGTTAGTTCCTCAGTCATGTCTGACTCTGTGCAACCCCATGGACAATAACTCACTAGTCTCCTCTGCCCAGGGAATTCTTCAGGCAAGAATGCTAGAGTGGGTAGCCATTCTCATCTCCAGGGGATCTTCCTGACCCAGGGATAGAACCAGGGTATGATGCATTGCAAGCAGACTTTTTACCAGCTGAGCAACTAGGGAAGGCCAATATGATAATGAGCACATAAAATTGTTAAATATATTTTTGTCGAATTGAGACTCTAGTAAAGTGGAACAGAGAATTAATCCAAGAAGCAAAGAACTGACTTCTATTTCTGGCCTTGCCTCTAATAGTATATTATTTAATTTGTTTAACTTATTGTTACTATAACTCTTTTAAACTGGTTTTGCCTTTTAAAAATTCTGATGGCTATATGCTAGATCTCTAATTTGAGGAGGTATATTGGCTACTATTTTATTAAATGATGCCTCTATTCTATATTATTTTTAATTTCTTTTTAAAATATAACTATTTATTTTAATTGGAGACTAATTACTTTACAATATTGTATTGGTTTTACCATACATTGACATGAATTCCCCACAGGTGTACATGTATTTCCCATCCTGAACCCCCATCCCACCTCCCTCCTCATACCATCCCTCTGGGTCATCCTAGTGCACCAGCCCTGAGAATCCCATATCATGCATCAATCCTGGACTGGTGATTCATTTCACATATGATAATATACATGTTTCAATGACATTCTCCCAAATCATCCCACCCTTGCCCTCTCTCACAGAGTCCAAAAGACTGTTCTATACATCTGTGTCTCTTCTGCTGTAAAACTAGTGGAACTCTTCAGGGAAATTTTTAAGACTCTTGATCTATTCTTTATGCCATTTAATATATTTTTATTTGATAATTGTCAGTGAATTGAGAGCTGCATTCTCAGATAAATTTTAGTCACCATCTTCCAGCAGCTATTTTGGTTTTGTTTCACATGTGTTCTGTCCTGAATGGTTGAGATAATTATTTTCATAATTATCTTCTGCTTGTTTGTTGCCAAAGTTTCTTATTAACTGTTCATCTAAATGTATTATTCATGGTTCATTATTTGTGACTTCCAAACTTACCAAAATGAACGTTTCACAGAAAATAATTTTTTCTGAACTACCTTTAACTGTATTTCCTTTATTGTGTGTGTGTGTATGTGTGTGTTTAATATTTGCTGATTTAATTGTTTTTCATAGTTCTGATATTATTCATTATGTTTTTTTTTTTTTAATTGTGTTTATATGCTGAAACATTTTAATGCAGTGACAGTCTAGCCACTATTTTGTGGTGTCCTATTGCTATTCTCAGGCACATTGCTTGTGTATTTCCCCTCACACTGTCAGCCTCTGAGTTATTGTACTTTCTCTAGTCCGAGGTCTCACACTTGTTGCATCTCCTTAGAGACATGCCCTGCCATGAGGTTGTACTGAGGGGGTTATCTCACTATTTAAGAAAACAAGAGTGTAAGAAATCAGCATTTTAAACTAAAATATAATTTTTGTAATATATTGTTTAAGATGTTTACTATAAAATTGTTGACTTTAACATTATAAGTATGTGTTATCCTTTTTTGTTTCTATGAGTAAAACTGCATTTAAGTAGGTGAAAAACTTAAATTGCATTCCTGCTGAAGAGAAGGATTTTTTTCTTAAATTTGATACTGCCATATATTTGTGTTTGATGAATTTCAACCTAAAAATAAATAGCCAACCAGGTTAAAATTTATTCATTTATTTTTCTAGAATAAACTTTATATTTTGAGACAATTATTGATTTGCATGCTTCTTACAGATGTAAGAAGCGACATGAGGAGATGCCACATACTCTTCACCTGGTTTTTCCCAGTGGTAGCATCTTACAAAACATTTTGTTCAATATCACAGTCAAGATATTGACAGTAATACAGTCAAGAGAGCATTCCATCACAAGGACCCTTGCTATAAATATCTATCTACATGTTTTTGTGTGACCATAAGTTTCTTTTCTTGGAATAAGTGCCTAGGAGTACAACTGTTGGGCCATGTATGTTGCACATTTTTGTGATAACTTTTTTTTTTTTTAACTGCCCAACTATTTTCCAGAGTAGCCATATCATTTACATTTACTACAGAAATGTAAGAATTATCATGTTTCTCATTACCTTGCCAGCAGCTGGCATTGCCACTTTTAAAAGCCATTTTGTTGGTATACAGTGCTATCTCATTGTGGTTTTAGTTTGCATTTCCCTAATGTCTAATAACATTGGCATCTTTTGTGTGCTTTTTGCCATCTATATCCTGTTTAATAAAAAGTTTATATATATTTTCTCATTTCTTTTTTTTAAAGTGGAATTTTTTTAAAAATTGGAGGTTGTTTTACAGTGCTGTGGTGTTCTCTGCTGCACATTGACATGAATTTGTCACAATAATAAAAATAGTAATGATATATATGTATAAATAGTAACATGATACATTATTATAACATCATAATATGTATAATACCTATTGGTGAAAGTCACTCAGTCATGTTCGACTCTTTGCAGTCTTATAAACTGTAGTCTGTCAGGCTCTTCTGTCCATGGAATTATCCAGGCAAGAATACTGGACTGGTTAGCTTTTCCCTTCTCTGGGGGATCTTACCACAACTCCCCTGAGCCTCCCTTCCCTCCAATTCCACCCATCTAGGTCATCCCAGAGCTCCAGGCTGGGATCCCTATGTTATACAGCTTCTCTCTAGTTATCTATTTTACACAGGACAGCATATATATGTCAATGTTACCTTCTCAATTTGTCATACTCTCTTCTTCTCCCCTTGAGTTCACCAGGCCATTCTCTAGATCTGTGTCTCCCAAGATAATATTTAAATGAAGAGAAAAATAAAAAATGTCTTTGTACAGGAAATGATTTGGAAGTTGTACCATCCAAGGATCACTCAGAATTAACTGAGTAGTTACTACAGCTAAGTGTGAAATTTTCCAAGGAAGAGGATGACATAGGAAAAACTAAAGTGGTTTAAAAAAAAAAAAAAAACTAAATAATTAATTCAACTGTGTGTGTGTGTGTGCACATATGTGTGCATTTACATTTTTCTGTGACTATGAATCAGGGTGATCTATTTCTCTAATATAGTAGATGAAGGAAGAGACCAAAGGGTATTAAAATTCTGATCCTTTATGACGCTGACCTGAACTGAAAAGTAATATTTTATGTGTCTAAAAATTATCAAAATGATCACTAAAACAATGTGAAGTGTACACTTTTGGTAGAAGAAGCAGAAGAAAATAACAATAATTTAATAAAATCAAGACTAGTTTAAAATGGAAAGTAACAAACTTAAGGGATGACAGAAAAAATAACAACACGAGAAAATTTTTGAAACATGAATTATCATAAGAAATTTTAATGGATTGTCTTTTCTTATGAAAGATCAGACATTTGAAAATTGTTAAAAATTTCATTCTTGGTATATGCTGTTTAATGCACAGATACCTATTAAAAGCTAACTTGAAATAGTTGAAAATAAGGACTGGAAAAAGGTAGAACTGAAAAATATTTCAAAAGTAGAAATTGAAATGCCCTAGATGTTGATTTATGTAAACCAGTTATATAAACTGAGTAACAACCAAACTATGCCCTCTTCTACAAATATTAAATAGAAGAGTTTAAAAATTAAAAACTCTAACACAGGAAAAATCCAAAACTATTGTTAATTATAAACTCATAACAGAGCAGTGTGTAGATTGTGATCTGACATGTCTTATCAAACAAAATATTTTGTTGTTGACTATGTCCATATATGTACACATTCATACAAACTGGCTTAGTGGTAAATAATCTGCCTGCCAATGCAGAAGATGCAGATTAGATCCATGGGTTTGGAAGACTCCTTGGAGAAGGAAATGGCAATTCACGCCAGTGCTCTTGCTTGGGAAATCCCATGGACAGAGGAGCCTGGTGGGCTAAAGTCCATAGGTCACGAAAGAGTCAGACATGACTTAGAGACTAAACGACAAATATATACATATATGCTATAAATGTAAAGCCATCAAAAGAGAACAAAGAACATACATCCATTTCTCTTGACATCTATTGGGTTGATTAGAACTATTTAGATGGGAAATGGAAAGTGTGTGGAAAAACTTAAACCTAAAAATTTGCTGTACAGGAGATGATGTCTTTAATACAAAGAGTCTCTGCTGCTGCTGCTGCTGCTGTTGCTAAGTCACTTCAGTCGTGTCTGACTCTGTGCAGCCCCATAGATGGCCTCCCACCAGGCTCGCCCATCCCTGGGATTCTCCCAGGCAAGAACACTGGAGTGGGTTGCCATTTCCTTCTCCAATGCATGAAACTGAAAAGTGAAAGTGAAGTTGCCCAGTTGAGTTCGACTCTTGGCGACCCCATGGACTACAGCCTACCAGGCTCCTCCGTCCATGGGATTTTCCAGGCAAGAGTACTGGAATGGGGTGCCATTGCCTTCTCTCAAAGAGTCTCTAAGGGGTTCAAAATAAAATAATAGAATATGCCTAGCAATAGAAAGAGAAAGTGATCGGGTTTGAAATAGCACTATCAGACTACCTTGGAGAAAAATTAATCTGAAAAAGAGGATCGTTCTATTACACAAACTATAACATCAAGAGTGGAGAACTCTCATGAAATTTCCTCTTAAAATAAGGTATCTTCTAAATATAAAATTAATAAAACATTGACAGAAACAGTAAAAGACAGAAACTTAGTAATGTCAAGACTTCAACTGATTTCTCTTAATACTGTCATAAACAATGCTGAGCATTTCCTCTAAAATTCTGAGTTCAGAAGGTATCAATCTCAGTTACTTGATATTGCAATATCAATATATAAGTCTCAGAGTTTCTGTGGAGAAAACCTCTTAGAAAATGTTTGTCTTATTGTCATGAATTATAGTTGTTGTTGTTCTATTGCTAAGTCATGTCTGACTCTTTGTGACCGCATACACTGCAGCCTGTCAAGTTCTTTTTGTCCTTCACTATCTCCCAGAGATAGGTTAGGTGATCTGGTACATGTATCCCTTTAAGAATCCTCCATATTTTGTTGTGATGAATGCAATCAAAAGCTTTAGCATTGTCAATGAATTTTCAGTATATCATATATTATATCTCTTTCCTGTCTGGTATATCCATTGCCATACTGCACAGCTGTCTTCTCCTAAAACTGGGGAATAACCAGTATTTTTCAGTCCTCATTGCTGTGCAGAGGTAAGTTGAATTTGAGTATGATTTATCTTGATCTTTAAATTCTTGCAATCCCATTTGTTCTTCTGTTACCTGTCATGGTTCAAATAATTGGTTCCTCATTTGCATTACTTTTATCTTCTCTTCTTGTAACTGTGTCATTTGCATCTGTAATATTAACTTTGAGCATTGAAAAGCCATCCTCATTTTATGTTCCTGAATTGTTTCTTACATTCAGCCTAGTGACACACCCAGTTGTACCAATAAGTGGGCCAGTCTGGGTTGATTTGAAAAATCCATTTAGGCAAAAACTAACTCCAAAGTCAGACTTCTGAAGACAGTGATTCTATTCAGGAGTTATTATGATATCAGTTCAACATTTAACCATTGTGGTCTAGTTTTCAACTAGTCAGCCTTCAATTTCTGGAAGGTTCACTCATTGTCTGATTCTCTTAGAGTTCTAATTTTGTACATTTCTGGCATCTCTTCTTTTAGAGTAAATTGTATATCTGTTTTTAACTACAATAATCGGCACTTCAAAATTATTTTTAAAATGTTTCCTTTAAATATCTAAATAATTTATGTCTAATTCTTTTTAGGTATTCTACTAATTCAGGATAAATTTCCTACTATCATTTTAGTATTGCTTTTCTATTTGTAAACTAATAAGAATTCTCTAAATCATATTTTCTCTGAAGAAGTCACTCCAGTTACTTAAAAATAAATTAAACAAAACAAAAACTAAATTGTCTCTTAATTTTTACAATCTGTTTGGAGCTCATTCTTTCTCTGGGACCCTTTAATGTTTTGCAATACATAAGCAACACTTTTTTTTTTTTTTTTAATCAAGTCTCAAAAATATTTAATTGTATATTTAAGGTAATTTCTATTTTGGTGTTGCCTTCTCGGTTCTTGGATTACTACTCCACCTTTTTCTCAGTCTGCTGGCTTTCCTAATAAACTTGGTATCCCTTGTCTCAACACTTTGTCACTCAATTTATTGGTCTGTTGGGCAGCAAGTAGTACCAAGCTTAAACTCAGCAGTAATTGTGAAAAGGAAATGGACTGGCCTTGTTACAGTGTAAAGAACAGAAATACTCTTTTGTGTTGTATATAAGAAAGATTTAGAGTGGGCTTCCCTGGTGGTCCAGATGGTAAAGAATCTGCCTGCAATGCAGGAGATCCAGGTTCAATACCTGGGTTAGGAAGATCCCTGGAGAAAAGAATAGCTGTTCACTCCAGTATTCTTGCCTGGAGAATTTCACAGATAGAAGGGTCTTGTGGGCTATATCGTCCATTTCAAATAGTCGAATATGACTAACACTTTCACTTTTCACAGAGTGGCCTTAGATTGCATTATCGTTTTCTGAAGTCAATGTTCTATTGGGATATATTGGACATGAATATTTTCCTTAAGATGGTGGTAGGATTTTCTTGAAGGAATTTCTTTATCTTGGGTCATAATTACTATACTTGAAATCTTAATGAACAATCAGTAAAGAATATTGTGGCAGTAGGGCTTACATTAAAGAGAAATTGAAACTTTCCCCTGAGATTTCATTCTCAAGATGCAGTCTGAAGAATGGGAAGGAGCTAAATGTTGTTTTTATGGGGATACAGGGTCTTTGCAACTAGTGGAAGTATGTTAGCAGAATAAAGGACCCCAAATTAAAGATAAACCTGGGCTTTTGAGCAATAGAATAGCCACACATTTACTCTCAGCGCTGTATTTTGCTGTTTCTAGTGAAAAATAGCAATCACTGTATTGATTTAAGGGAAAAATCAGTGACAGTATTTGGAAAAAGAGAATAAAGAAAAGAGTAGAGATGAGTGTGATCAGATATTCAAAGGCACCAATGAGAATCTACCCAAGAACGCCAAAAATTTGGAGGAAAACAAAATTTACCTATCTGTGTAAAATAGCAGAATTCTGCAGACTTTAAAATTTAGCTTGTTAAAGAAAACATAATTTCACAATTTGATGAAATTGGGACACATATAAACTGATGAGAGGATTAAAAATTTCATAGAATGAGTCGTTTTTAACTGTTATTAAATTAATTTGTTAAATTAATGAAATATTTCAATTATTTCATTAAAAATTAAAATTACTTTTTATCAAAAGTACTGCTGCTACTGCTAAGTTGCTTCAGTCATGTCCGACTCTGTGCCACCCCATAGATGGCAGCCCACCAAGCTCCTCCATCCATGGGATTTTCCAGGCAAGAGTACTGGTGTCGGGTGCCATTGCCTTCTCTGTATTACAAGTATATTCATCCACAAATGACTACGTAGAAAGTCTTGCATAGAAGAACTGCAAAATATTTTGAAAATTATCCAGAAATAGTTTTAGGTAAAAAGGCAACAAGGTAAGAATCAAGATTGCCGGGAGAAATATCAATAACCTCAGACATGCAGATGACACCACCCTTATGCCAGAAAGTGAAGAGGAACTAAAAGCCTCTTGATGAAAGTGAAAGTGGAAAGTGAAAAAGTTGGCTTAAAGCTCAACAATCAGAAAACAAAGATCATGGCATCTGGCCCCATCACTTCATGGGAAATAGATGGGGAAACAGGGGAAACAGTGTCAGACTGTATTTTTGGGGGCTCCAAAATCACTGCAGATGGTGACTGCAGCCATGAAATTAAAAGACACATACTCCTTGGAAGAAAACTTATGACCAACCTAGATAGCATATTGAGAAGCAGAGACATTACTTTGCCAACAAAGGTCCATCTAGTCAAGGCTATTGTTTTCCCAGTGGTCATGTATGGATGTGAGAGTTGGACTATGAAGAAGGCTGAGAGCCGAAGAATTGATTCTTTTGAACTGTGGTGTTGGAGAAGACTCTTGAGAGTCCCTTGGACTGCAAGGAGATCCAACCCGGCCATTCTGAAGGAGATCCAACCCGTCCATTCTGAAGGAGATCAACCCTGGGTTTTCTTTGGAGGGAACGATGCTGAAGCTGAAACTCCAGTACTTTGGCCACTTCATGCAAAAATTTGACTCATTGGAAAAGACTCTGATGCTGGGAGGGATTCGGGGCAGGAGGAGAAGGAAACGACAGAGGATGAGATAGCTGAGTGGCATCACTGACTCGATGGACGTGAGTGTGAGTGAACTCTGGGAGTTGGTGATGGACAGGGAGAGAGGCCTGGCCTGCTGCGATTCATGGGGTCACAAAGAGTTGGACATGACTGAGTGACTGAATTGAACTGAAGAAGGCAACAGATTTGTTTTTCATTTTTCTAGATCTACAAAATTGGGAAAATGTTTCCCATTTTAACTATCATCATCCCACTTAAACCATCATCCAGATTTGTAATTCCATATACCCCTCTTTCATTAAAATGAGTCTTATATTTAATTTTAATTTTGTGCTTAAATACCCTTAGGCATCCACATTTCCTCATAGTGTCTGGATTGTGAATGTTTACCTCTGTGGCAGGAACACTTCTGGCAACGTGATGGCATTCAGTCCTGTTAACCCTTCTGCTTTGTTCATTCTCAGCCCCAGAATCCTTTAATGCTTGTGATATTCTGATTAATTGATATCACTTACAAAAATAAAACTAGGACAGGAAACTTCTTAGATGTTTCAGCCATCCTTCTCAGTTTAGCGTTTTCTTCCTCCCTCATATTTACAAGCTTTCAAATTCTCTTAGTGCGCAAGGATTGACCTTCCAGGAAATAGAGAATGGCTGGTCATTTGGTCGATTCTTAAAAGTTTTCCATTGGGATTATATATCAGATTGTTTTAAGTGCTCAATTAAAAGATGGTCATAGAAAAACTTTTTGAATATTTTTCAGTTATTGTAGAGAAGTCCACAGTCAAAATATTCTTGAACTCTCAAATACTCAGCATTATTAAATTTACCTTCTTCACAAACTAAACATCAATGCAGTCATCTGCTGAGACATTGTAATAGAGCATTAGCAACAACAACAAAAGAAAATTGACATAATGTAGACAGGCTTTCAAAGTTTCCTGTAATAAAAGCATACTTTTAAATTTTGTGTCTAATTTGATTCTGTTGATATATATGAGCTCCAGGCCTCCAAATGGCCTTTTCAGTTTCCTCAGTAACAAACTTCAGAATTTAATACCAAGTTGATGGCATTTTTAATTTAATGAAGCAAAACTGAAATGCAATGGTGTCCCTAAAGAAAAAGTAGTACCATTATTTACAGGGTGTTAAATTTCTCTAACAAAAGCAATTCCAATTATGCTCATTTTGTTATATAACACAGATAAGACATAACTTTCTTTAAAGCATGAATATTTAGCTGCCTGTGATAACAGTATCTCAAGTCTCCACTCATAAAAAGTGCCCTGGCTAATGGGTTTGATAACTCTGAGAAATAATGCTCAAATTTGCGGGTGGTGTGTGGGGGTCATGGTAATTGTTCTAATACAGAAAACATTAACAAACAGACCTTCTCATTTTCCTTTTGAGAAATGCAGAGATACTTTATCTTCCACAATGGATGTTAATAACAGAAAACCAGAAGTCAGGGAGACAGCTGGTACTACTGAAAAACAGAATATTGGGCAAAACTGTGCAACTGTGTCCCATTGTTCACTCTTTTTTAAATTATAAATTTATTTATTTTAATTGGAGGCTAATTACTTTATAATATTGCATTGGTTTTGCCATACATCAACATGAATCTGCCACAGGTATACAAGTGTTCCCCATCCTGAACCCCCCTCCCATCTCCCTCCCCATACCATCCCTCTGAGTCATCCCAGTGCACTAGCCCCAAGCATCCTGGACTGGTGACTCATTTCATATATGATATTATACATGTTTCAATACCATTTTCCCAAATCATTCGACCCTCTCCCTTTCCACCATTTCTACTCTTGTAGAAATTCTGCAGCTGCTTTTTGATGGGCAGCTGGTGCTTCATCTGAAGGAAACACACACACACACACACACACACACACACACACCAGATGACATTAGTCAATGTTCTCAGTGACTAAAAATACCATAAACTGTGTCAAGCATGGATCATTTCCATTCAGTTCACTCAGTCATGTCGACTCTTTGTGACCCCATGGACTACAGCACATCAGGCCTGCCTGTCCATCACCAACTCCCGGAACCTACTCAAACTCATGACCATTAAGTGAGTCATGCCATCCAACCATCTCATCCTATGTCATCACCTTCTCCTCCCACCTTCAGTCTTTCTCAGAATCAGGGTCTTTTCAAATGAGTCAACTCTTCACATCAGGTAGCCAAAGTATTGGAGTTTCAGCTTCAGCTTCAGTCCTTCCAATATACACTCAGGACTGATCTCCTTGCAGTCCAAGGGACTGGATCTCCATGCAGTAGAGCACCAAAAAAAAAAAAATTACAAATTCTGTCATTTGCAATATACTTGGATACTTGGGATGGGGATATAAAGATAATGCTCTTGACAGTGAAGGAAGTAATTTATTAATATGGAAATTTCTTTTTACCTAGACAACAATGAAATGCCATGATTATGTTGCTAGATAAATTATTTCTTCAAATTTACTCAAAAGATGAAGCACAAGATAGACAATTCTCACTTTTACCTTATGTCACACAGAAAGTGATTAAAAGTATTTATCACATAAATTGCTGTCTCTAAAAATTAGTGGATAGAAACAACACTGCTTTCTTGTAAATGGTGGGAAACTGGGTTTAATCACTTGATTCATTCCCAAATAGTGGTGACAACTTTGTCATGTCAAGTGTGTTCAATGCCCTTAAATGTGCCTTCTTGCTGCTGATAATAATTTCAGGTGGCAGTGCACAAACTTCTTCTCTCCCTGTGCTCACATACTTCTTTCAAATAAAAATTTTCCATGACATTAATTCAGTAGATGTTAGAATGTAAAATATGCATACAATATAGAAGCTCTAAACTCTTATCATTCAGTACTTTTGAGTGAGGAAAAAATGTCTGCAATAACTATGGGTCTCAGCACCCCTCAGCTCATCCCATTCTTTCTCATTTCTAGTGTCTATCCTAATATGATTTATTGAGAAAGCATTTGTTGTTGTTGTTTGTTTGTTTATTTTTTTTCCCATAAACATGTCTATCTAAGTGCCCTTGCCATGAATCCCACAGGCCCTGACTGAAGGGTTCATGATCTTAGCTTCTTAATTCAGTACTATCAGCAATTTACAATCAATCTACAGCAAATGATTAACATTTAAACAGTTAAATTGATGATATCTTCTGGACTTCCCTGGTGGCTCAGACAGTAAAGCATCTGTCTACAATGCGGGAGACCTGGGTTTGAGCCCTGTGTTGGGAAGATCCCCTGGAGAAGGAAATGTCAAACCACTCCAGTACTATTGCCTGGAAAATCCCATGGACAGAGGAGCCTGGTACGCTACAGTCTATGGGGTCTCAAAGAGTTGGACACGACTGAGTGACTTCACTTCACTTTCTCTGAATTACTGCAGTATGTTTTATATGCCTATTGATATGACTTAAAACATTCTTTAGTGACAACGTAAAATAAAATAATTGCCAATTTTTAATTAATCCTATAGCAGTGAGTACTTACATTGAGCATGGATATATACTAATTAACCTAAACCCATATGGACTCTTCTGTCAAAGACTTTACAACATAGCATAAAGGAAAGTCATGAAATTAATAGGTACATATTGTGATAAATACTGTGAAAAATGTATATGACTACAAATTGTGATGAGGACTCCAAAAGAAACCACATGATAGCATGAAATATATTTTGAAGACTAGTTGATATTGATTTGAGAGTCAAAGGTTGACAATGAGGGAGGAAATTTAATCTAAAACAATGAACCCAGACAGACAAGATAAAGGGAGCTTGACTGAGTGACTGAGCATACATACACACACACAAAGCAGATATAATAATCTGATTCGAAAAAAATCACTCCTGCCACTATTTAAAAGATGAATCAATGTGGATGGATATGTATTGGGGAGAGGAATCAGTTGAACATTTTATGAGATACTCAGGAATGTGTTGCAATATTCGAGGTACCCAATCATGGAGTATTGGATTAAGTTTGGCAATAAATGGTTAGAAGGGTGATAGTTTGAGTAATGATTTGGGTCTAATACAATTGATACTTCTTGATGGATTAGCGATATGGAAGTTTGAAATATGAAGCCTATTTAAGCCTGTGGCTTAAATAACACATATTTGCATGTGTTCTTGACCAAAATTTGAAATAGTAGGAAGAGATTCCATGAGGTTAGGAATACACAGAATTAAATTGTATCCTTGAGATGATTTTTGAGCTACCTGAATGCAGACATGGTGAAAAGGAACCCATGGCTAAATATGTTTAATAATGAATATGTATGATCTATATGAAGAGTCATAAAATAGACTGAAAGAAAAATGTAAATACTACTTGAAGAAAAATGCCTCTAGCTATTTTTAAATGCAACTTCTCCATTCATTAATTATTTTTTGTGATTATTAATCAATATTGTTAGGAATAGTTTAGGTAATTTTATAGCAAAGTAATTGGAAAAGACCCTGATGGGAAGGACTGGGGGCAGGAGGAGAAGGGGATGACAGAGGATGAGATGGCTGGATGGCATCACCAATTCAATGGACATGAGTTTGAATGAACTCCGGGAGTTGGTGATGGACAGGGAGGCCTGGTGTGCTGTGATTCATGGGGTTGCAGAGAGTCAGACACGACTGAGCCACTGAAGTGAAGTGAACTGAACTAATAGCAAAGCAATAACATGTTATATTTTCTGTCTTCTCACTTTGGAAAACTGACTTTCCACTGACTTTTCATATAACTTACAGATTAGTATTAGTATAAAATCTGGAGTTTATACAGTGTAACCTTATGATTTTGTGTATATGTTTTGGTAAATAAATGTATTGGTACAAAAAGGAAATTTGTAGACTAAATTGAACTGAAAGCTTCTATAAAAATTTTGTCATACTTATAAATTTTTAAAGAAATATTCTTAATAGTTTAAATAATACTTTATTCAGTATCTTGACATTAATCTCTGATCACTACCATTGTTTTGAATGGCATGAAGCTTCTTACTGTGAAGCCTTTAATCTAAATTTATATCTAAGAAAATTGCTTCACGTATTGTTTCAGAGCCATTTATTCTGTATTATTTAACAGTTTAATTCATGTTTTAAACACTTGATACTCATTTTCCATTATATATTTTTTCTCATTCTTTTAAAAAATGTTTCTATGGTGTCAAAATAATGTCAAGGTGATGTTCTGTTTTGCTAATAGAAGTCTCTAGTTTTAAGTTTTTCAATTATTCTAATTGAAGTTTTTATTTTGATAATAGGCTTTTACTTTTATTCAATATATTATATAAATAGTTTTGAAAAAAAATTCTTATTTTTCATCAAAGAAATATTTTCAGAATAATTACTTTTGAGCCTGTAAGCTTCAAATATCTTCTAAGGTAATGAATAATTTTTCACTGATCTAAAATTATTATTTTTCTATTTGCTTTACTCTTATATGAAAAATGTTGGGATTAAACTCACATCACTTATGTCTCTTGTATTGGCAGGCCACCAATACAGTTTCACTAGTGCCACCTTTGAAACCTGTATGTGTGCATACACACACACACACACATTGTAATACTACTTAACCAAAAAAATAGTGAAATAATGCCACTTTCAGCAATATGCATGGTCCTAGAGATTATCACAGTAAATGAAGCAAGTCAGAAAGAGAAAAACAAACACCATATGATATCACATGTATGTGAAATCTAAAATACAACATGAAAGAACTCATTTATAAAACAGAAACATATTCACAGACATAGAAAACAAGCTCATGATTATCAAAGCAGAAAGAAGGTGGCAGAGGGATAAATTAGGAGTTTAGAATTAGAAAATATGAATTACTATATATAAAATAAATAAATTACTACATATAAAAGATATATTATTACAAATAATGTAAAGGCATTCCTACTGTATATCACAGGGAACTATATTCTATTATGAAAAAGAAAAACTGAATCACTTTGCTGTGTACCAAAAACAAACACAAAATTGTAAATCAACTATACTTTATTAAAAATGCCAGATGTTAGTAGCTCAGCTAAACTTGATTAAGTACATCCACATGAATCCAAAGAGAAGTATTAATCTAGGTTAAGTGAAAATGCTTGTTAAAAAATTACATATATATATGTGTGTGTGTGTGTGTGTGTGTGTGTGTGTATGTTATAATAATTGTTTGTGCATGTTCTAATTTGCTTCAGTTGTGTCCGACTCTTTGCAGCCTTATGAACTGTAGCCTGCCAGGCTCCACTTACCATGGAATTCTCCAGGCAAGAATATTGGAGTGAGTGGCTGTTTCCTTCTCCAGGGTATCTGCCCTACTCAGGGGTGGAAACTAAGTCTTTTACACCTCCTGCACCAGCAGGCAGGATTTTTATTTTTACCACTAGTGCTAGCTGGGTAGCCCTATAATAATTTTGTAAATAAGAAATTAAAGCTATGGATATGAAGAAAGACTAAAAAGAAACACACCATGGAAATCACTGAATAATAAGCACATAAATTATCTTTTATCTTACTTTTAGTACTTTCTCAATAGTATCAAATAATCTTAACCAAGTGAGACACATAAGAGAAGGTCATAGAAGATTTACTGACTTTTCACTATCTTTACATATGCTTCACAATCTGTTAATATGATAGTATATTTATAAAAACTGATTCTATTTTTTAGACAGTAATGTAGTTAAATAATATTCAGATTTAAGCAGTTTTCAAGCAAATTGGATTAAATATCCATTCTTTATGTTTTGGGGGCTTTAAACTTTTGCTGAAAGTAGACTTTAGAAATGTGTTAAAATAAAGTTTAATAATGAAGAAAGTGAAGCAGTCAATTTAACCTCAAGTTGAAGCTAGGTTGCACAAGAATAACAGACAAAACGGACACAAGAAATAAGGGTAAGTGAGATAATGTTCTGCAGTTATTCAAGCCATTTGTTCAATTTGGAGACTCTTTGGAAAATTGCTCTTTTCTTTTTCTTTTTATTATTTATTATATCATTATTTTTATTTTTACTTTACAATATTGTATTGGTTTTAAAGGTTATTTGTATAGAGACAATTTCATTTTGTGTCTCTTTATTCAAATTGATTATGCAAAACACTCAGCCCCCCTACCCAGTATTGGTGAATATATTAATTTGGACATCATCAACAGAGTTTTTGCTAGAGTCTGTGGCATGTTTATTTTTCATTAGCATGGCAGGATAGATAGCTGTCAATAATGGAATATATTTAGAGGATTTGAATGAAAAATGTTTACATTATTTGCAAATGAATTCCATAGCTTGAAGAATCAGTCTTCCTTAACTGCATTGATCATTTATCCAAAGTATGATCATGACTTTTGCAGATCTGCACAAAAACTCATAAACTTATTTCTCTATGGCCAAATAATATGTGATAATGACATTTGTTTCATCCTGTATTCATGCTAAGAAGAATCAGAACTAGCAAATTAAGCACACGATGTAAGTAATGGTAAAGCTTGCAATCCTCATCTGTTAAACAACGTCAACACACTTTCTAACCAATAGAAAGTATACGTTAACGAGACTATCAGGAATTCACAGATCTGTGTTTAGATTTCACTTCAGAAAATATGGAATAATTAAAACTGTAAGTTATAAAGGTGGCTCAATTGTAAAAATCTGCTTGCCAATACAGGAAATGCTGGAGACCCAGGTTCAATCTCTAGTTCTGAAAGATCCCCTGGAGAAGGGAATGGCAGCCTACTCCAGTATTCTTGCTTGGAAAATTCCATGGGCAGAGGAGACTGGTGGGCTACAGTCCATGGGGTTGCAAAGTGTAGAACCCAGTGGTGCAACTGAACACATACAAGCTCTAAAGGAGTTAAAGGATAATTTGGTCCACTATTCTCATTCTACCTGTTTATAGAAAAGTAGCATGAAGGGGAAATTATCTGCTACTTCACAGTATGAGTAAATTCTTGGTGATAAGATTGCTCAATTTTTTTGAGTACCAGTCAATGAGCACTTGGCTTCTTGTGCTACATAAGCTAAGTTTCTGATATGTGTGTGTGTGTGTGTGTGTGTGTGTGAGTGTGTGTGTGTATGTAGGCATATATCAGTTGGTATATAGAATAATTTCTCCCATATATTTTTTCAATTTAGTGTTCAAAATAATAAGTTCCATTTTGTTTTGTTTCAGAACAGTATTACTTGAATTTTATAGCTAAGAAATAAAAACTAATAATTCTCCCACCATCTCTTTTTAAAACTACAATTTAGAGTAGCTTTCCATAGTGTTTAGCTATATAGTTTATATATTGTGAGTTTGTCTAAAAGATATTCAAATATCTATTATTAATATACTCACAAACTAATTATTTGAGAGCCTAAAATTGGTGACCCAAGTCAAATGGATCACATATTCAAAAGAATGTAAAGGTTTCTAACTGGAGAGGTCTTAAAAGGTTGAGCTCCCTTTGAGACTAGAGGCATTGTGATTTTCTTCAGGTTGCATAGTATCTAGTAACTACCTCTCAATCAGAACTCATGAGGCAGCTTGTCTACCTAAATAGTTTACTTTCTGCTATGCAACCTGACCTTTCATATTCCAGAAGGATGCAATATAGGAAGTGAGAGGGAATTCCTCAACTATTCATACAACATTAGGACTGGGAATGAGATTAATTTATTATTGTGTTTACACAATACATATTTATTTAATAATATGCACCATACTATGTATTCGGCTCACTTCTCTAAGGACACGATGATAAAAAGGACACAATCTCTATATTAGATGCAATAAGACATATATTAGAAAAGGGACACATGCAAAAAAATTTTAAAAGAAAAGTTGTGTAAGTATTCTAAAGAGATAAGGATAACGATTTTTGTCACTATATAAAATGGGTCATCAGTGAAGGGATCACAGAAGAGACAAATTTTAAGCTTGGTCTTCTAAAGACTTCATACAAATGATTTAAGTTTCTAAATAGCAGAATGGGTAAGATAAGTTAGGCAAAAAAAAACTTGGCCAAAGTTGGGAAACTTTGGAAGAGTATGACACAAATGAGAAATAATTAGAAATTAAATTATAGATTGACCTCTTGGAAGAAATGTCAATAGACATTTCTAGAATCCTTTGGCATGACGTTGACATAATTTGGGACAAATTGTCTAGTGCCTCATGTATAATGCTTGGTCACTCAGCCATGTCTGACTCTTTGTGACCCTGTGGACTGCAACCTGCCAGGATCCTCTTTCCATGGAATTATCCAGGTAAGAATACTAGAGTGGCTTACCATTCTCTGGTCCAGGGGAATCTTCCTGACTCAGGGATTGAACCTGAGACTTCTATATCTCCTCCACTGGCAGGCAGATTCTTTACCACTGAGTCACCTGGGAAGCCGTCTGGTGCCCCATATACCTCGTTACAAAGTATAGAATACTTAACAAAATTTTTAATGACCGGTAAGTATGAGTACATCTACTTGGGTTAATTTTCTCAGAACTCTTGGTTTAAATATCCCATGTTTCATATTAGAAACATGAGGGAGTTTTCTAGGAATGAGGTCTTACATTCACTTTTCTGTGTAGGTTTCTTCCCTTCCCAGTGAAGTGACTCTCATATGCTATATTGTATCTGCATATATCTGTGAGACAGCTCTTCTGATAACACTGACATTAATTACTCAGTTTTGCTACTTAATTAACTTATTCAGCTATTCTGGCTCAAAGATTCTCTACTCAGACTTCTGGTTCTTTGATGGTTACACAACTTGAGCCCACACAGTGTATTCAATTGTATTCTGCTCCCTTGTTAGAAAAACCCCACTCCTTCTCTGACATGTCCATCTGTTTCACCATCTTTTGTCACCTGTAATTCATTGTCAATAGATGAGAGACTTCAAGTAAAAATAATAATAATAAAATGAACATAATTCTCTCCCTCACTGTTCTTCATCCACAGTATAAGGATATATGATGTGTCTAAGGTTACAGATTTCAGAATGATGAACAAATAAACTAGTATCACAAATATAAATTGCTGGAGGGCTGGGATGGGGAGGGAGATGGGAGGGAGGTTCAAAAGGGAGGGGATATATGTATACTTATGTTTGATTCATGTTGAGGTTTGACAGAAAACAGCAAAATTCTGTAAAGCAATTATCCTTCAATAAAAATACATTAATTTAAAAAACAAATATAAAATGCTGATAGCATGATCCTTCCTGAAAATTGCTTTTTATATACTGCCATGCTCGTTTTGGTTGACACTGCAAGAAAAACCTTAAAAATACAATACTTCTTGGGAAATGCATGTGTCCACTTCAGTCGTTTGTTTTTTTCCACATATCAAAATTATCACCATGAGGCCATATCACCTGGATATTTAGCACATTTTAGTCACTAATCTGTCTGTGGGTAGAAGGAGCCTTTTGCTTTGAGTATGAATGTTTATAAGAGGTATATTTTTACTTTCAGCAATAAGGAATAATTTAGGCAGCAAGTAATTTCTACTCAACGGCCTATTTCTTCAATGGCTTATACTAGCTACTAACATAGACAGTATATCTGGGAAGCCCTTCGAGGAAAGTTGTTTCATATGTAGCACAGTTTTCTTGGAATGCATATGCCAGGGAAAAGGTGTCACTTTTCTAAACAGCTAAGATATAAATAGAAAAAAATGATTGGAGTCATACTCATGTATCAGGCACTACCGTTTTATAATTTTACATGTTAACTATTTCCTGTTTCATCACTCCATTAATTCAATTCTGCTACTAAAGATTTTTATATTACTTTTCCTACTCTCAACCAGTCATTCTGGATAAAGTACATTCACAGTTAATATTGCAGTTCATATTAATTCACTTTAAGACATGCCCTCCAAATATGCTTTGCAACTAAAAGTGGTGACAGTCATTTCAAAAATGTTAAGAAGTCATATTAGGTGAAAGAAGTTATATTTGAAATCTCAATTATTCTTTCCCTTGTTATCTGCCTCTCTTCTCACAGAGCTTCTCTTGTCACAATCTTTTCTTCCAACTCTACTGGGTAATACATGTCTCTTGGTTTAGGAATCATGTATGAAATAATTGATTTCTCCACCAGAGTATAGCTCTAGATGAAAGACTAGCATCTGCACTCTAATGCACCTCATGGCCAGTTCCTCCAATTAACAGCAGTAAGTGTTCAAACACTGTGTTCTAAACTCTCAGAAGGTACATTTCTTGCAAATAATCTCTTCTCTTCCTATTATGTTTATTATTTGTAGTATTAAACCTCTTGAAAAGTCCTCAATCAAAATTCAAAAGCCTCTGTGAATAAAACTTAGATTAAATACCTTAAAGGGCATTTTTTATAAGGTTTCAGAGAAAATATGCTGTTCAAATAAACATACTGTGTAGGTCTGAAGAGATCAGGCCATGTGAGAATTAATGGGAGGCTGAAGAACTTTGATGATGTACGCAGTGCAACTTAAGCTACTTCCTTGGTTTATTAAACCTGAGATACTGAGTTGAAAATCACATACATGTCAATAGAAATGACTTTGGTGTTTTATTGAATAATACTGATGTAAACTATGGCAATTTTGTTACCACGTACAAGGTTACATATATAAATATAGTGTCAAACATTTTGGTTGTCTGAATTTTATAAACTGCCAATGGTCAAATTATGACTTATTTTAGGACAAAAACAAACAAGCGAACTTAAAAACAGAGAAAATGGATAAAAAGAAAAATTAGAATCAGGAACATAATTTGAAATGTCTGATCATAACATAAGAATGACTGTTGAATATTCTATTTCCAGGTCATATGAGATTTATTCTAGTGATATACCCATAGCCCAGGTAAATGGTAAGTTTAACTACTGGAACTAAAAATCCACCATTTATATTTCATTGTTGTTCAGTCATTGTGTCTGACTCTATGACCTCCGTGTTCTGTAGCTTGTAAGGCTTCCCTGTCTTCCACCATTTTCCAGAGTTTGCTCAAGTTTATGTCCATTGAGTTGGTGATGCTATCTAACCATCTCATCTTCTGCTGAAATCTTCTTCTGCCCTCAATTTTTTTCCAGAATTATGAGTCTTTTCCGATGAGTTGATTCTTCACATCAGGTGGCCAAAGTATTAAAGCTTCAGCTTCAGCATTAGTCCTTCCAAATGAATATTCAATATTGATTTTCTTTAAGATTGACTGGTTTGATCTCCTTACTGTCTAAGGGGTTCTCAAGAATATTCTCCAGCACCACAATTTGAAAGCATCAATTCTTCAGCACTCAGCTCTTTTTATTGACCGAATCTAACATCTCTACATGACTGCTGGAAAAACCATAGATTTGACTATATGGCTATTTGTTGGCAAAGTGATATATTTGTTTTTTAATATTCTGTCCAGGTTTGTCATAGCTTTCCTTCCAAGAAGCAAGAATTTTCTAATTTTATGGCTGTGTCATTATCTGCAGTGATTTTGGAACCCAAGAAAAGAAAATATGTCACTGTTTCAACTTTTTTCTTCTATTAGCTACAAAGTGATGGGATCAGGTCCCATGATCTTTGTTTTTGAATGTTGAGTTTTAAACTAGATTTTTCACTCTCCTCTTTCACTCCCATCTACTCTTGCCTGGAGAATATCATGGATAAAGGAGCCTGGTAGGCTGTAATTCATGGGGTCGCTAAGAGTCAGACACGACTGAGCGACTTCACTTTCACTTTTCACTTTCATGCATTGGAGAAGGAAATGGCAACCCACTCCAGTGTTCTTGCCTGGAGAATGCCAAGGATGGGGGAGCCTGGTGGGCTTCCATCTATGGGGTCGCACAGAGTTGGACACAACTGAAGTGACTTAGCAGCATCAGCAGCATACATATTTATACATATATATACAAAAATATAAACACTAATAAATAATTTTAGGAGATTATCAAGGCAATTCATGCAACTAATGAGGAGGAAGGTGAAACAAATGTTAATTTGAGATAATCTATGACTATTAGAAGCTCAGAGTCTTCTTACAGAGAGTTACACATAAAGGAGGTACCATAGCTTGATGAGAAAAACATGAGATCACTTAAATAAACTGAGGGAATTTTTTTAGCTAGTTGAATTATACTGTCATTATCTATAAATATTAATTAATACCCATTTTGATATTAAGGATATTAATATCCAATTTTTATGGGAAATCCCTCAGTTGTCTGGTGATAGGAGTCCTGGCTTTCACTGTCATGGCCTGGGATCAATCGTTTATCAGAGAACTGAGGTCCCACAGACTGAGTAGCCAAAAAAAAAAAAAAAAAATACTGCTACAGCATGCTACAGTTAAAATAGATAACCAACACGGATCTACTCTATAGTACATAGACCTCCACTTAATACTCTGTAATAACCTAAATGGGAAAATAAATGGAATAAAAATAGATACATGTATATGTATAACTGAATCACTTTGATGTACAATATATGTGACTGTACACCTTAAATGAATGCAACAATCAATCCTCCTCCAACATAAAATAATATTTTTCAGAAAAGAGATTGTTATGAAAATCAGATGATTTCCAAGTGAAGTACTGCTACTAAATAATGTGTTATAAAGTTACCATGAATGATTGTAGGCAAGGCATACTATAGAATTTCAACATGGTACAAATATATAAACAAGCAAAGGATATTGAGATGATTTCTTTGGTACAAGGTCTTTGAGAAAAGATATGAAGAATATTCTAAAGTAGTTACCACCTTTCTGCTGTAACTTCATCTAGCCCACTGTTTCCCAAAGTGACTTTTGTGAACCACTACCTTCCCAGTATCTATTTACAGATAAATATTTATCTACTTATATACTTCAAGTCTTTGAGCACAGAAGCTGGATAGCACTGAAATAAATAACACACAACAGATACCTTCTTAGCAGTTCTTTGAGACTTAAATTTGCATTTGGTGACTAGAAATGAGTGTGGTGGTGGAAAACAAGGCTGGAAGATAAAATATGCAGGTTTCCAAAATTTCAGCATTAAAAAAATATAGTTCCCTAAAGTGATATCCCGATAAAATTGAATGGCACAAAATAAATTTTCAGTTTAGAAAATGCTCGTCTATACCTTTGCTTCTGGAAAATTTGGCTATGTAGCAAAGGACTTTGAATTCATGATTTTTTTTTAGGGAGGGAGCATTTGAAGACAGCATTTCTGGTACACAACAAGTAGGTAAAGAGATTTAAAATGTTGCAGTGAATTATTTAAACCCTTACTCAAGTCCCTCTGAACAGCAGCAAATAAATCTAAGACATTAGTTTGGGGTAGGTAAAACCCTATTTGAGAATGAAGCTTTAAAATAAGCTAAACTACCGGAATCAAAGGTTAATATTAGGACCCTTATTTGAAAGCTAAAAAATGGAACGTAAATCAATGGTCAGGTCTTGCTATGATTGTTACTGAAAGGTGGGTTGGAGTAGGTAAGCAGCTAGTAATGGCTCATGTGCCACATAAAGTGCCACATAATTGTCAACCTACGAAAGATCTTCCCAAAAGGAACCGCCAACCATAAGCTCCACCTTAAAGGACACTGACACACTTTTTTTTCCTGAAGTAGGTATTCGTTTAAATGTTATCCATAAATCTCCAATGGCTCAGGCAGGTAAAGAAACTGCTTGTAATGGAGGAGACATGGGAGATGCAGATTTGATTCCTGTGTCAAGAAGATCCTGTGGAGAAGGAACTGGCAATCCACTCCAGTATTCCTGCCTGAAAAATCCCATGGACAGAGGAGCCTGGTGGGCTACAGTCCAAAGGGTGGAGAAAAGTTAGACACAACTGAATGACTAAGCACACATATATGTTATACAAACAAAGCTGACACTTGTCTGAGCCAATAAGTGCTCAGTAACACTTGATTGTTCCTATGGGTTTTGTCCCCTCACTTTTAATTTAGATGTTTTTCATGCTGCCTTGTAGAATTACAAACATTTTTTTTTCTTAAAAAATTAATAAGGTGGTATTTAAGTTGCTTTTGTAAGGTACTGGAATTGTTTCCTAGTGATGTGTGACACATACACAAACACACACATAAATATACAAAATGAAACAAAATATTTTAAAACATGAAGGCAATGAAGGAAATATATCCAGAGCTGAGGAATGTGTGTTTTATATAGTATTTTGGGTTTTTCAGGCTTTTATGGTGAAAATTATTTGACAGTAATGTATAAAATAAGAGAAGAAAATTCTAAGAACATTACAGGAGGTCACAAATAGAGAAAGACAGGCAAAGGGGAGAGAGACAATCTTTCTAATGATACAAAGTGCAATTGATGTATCCATATAACTAGATTGCTTTGCTTTGGTTCTTTGATTCTGGTAATCAAATAGGTGATTTATCCATTGCAATTATTTGGCAATACTAACACAAATAATAATTGAATTAGCTTTCTAACTCAGTCAATTTATGCTCAATATGCCATTCATTAATTGTTTTATTTTATCTTCTAGGGGATAAAAAAATCTGGGTACCGTGATGTTGCTTCTATTCTTTAATTACTTCATTTATTTATCTTATAGGTGAATATTCACTCTAGGGCAATATAATAAGTATTGGACATAGTAAACAACAGAAGAAAATATGTTTCCTCAAGTTTTACCCAGCATAATGGGAGAAATATTGTACTAGATTATAATCCTATTGGATCTTTGAGATTCCAATCATTTCTCATCTTCTTGTTCTATTGGAATTCACCTTCACCAAAAGGAGCATCGTTCTTTCAGACTTTCATAAACAACACACCCCTGCAGTTTGTGACCACACTTATACAGTGCTACCAAAGAGCCAGATGATTCAGCCCAATGTGGCAACCAAGACAAATAGGGAGGGGGTTCAGGAAGGATCCAGGTACATAAATATTCTGGTAAAAGACTACCTCAAGTAGTGCTTTTCTCAATCCATCCTAACTTCTGAACGTTGATCCATCTGCTGTATCTCATCCTTATACAATACGAAATGATAATCAGAACAAGAAAGAATTGCTTGCATTGATTGCATCATGTCTTCTGTTCTTCACTACTCCTTTTTCCTCACGTTCATCATTCTGGACTTGCACCTCTCAGGTATTATTTAATCCTTCTTTCTTATTTTATTTCTAATGAGCATGGGGTACTGTACAAACATAGAAGCAAACGGATTGACTGGGCTAAATAATTACTATAAAAATAGAAAAAAAAAAACCAATTAGCAAGTGGGAAAAATAACTAGTAATGAAAAGATGACCAATTATTAAGTGATGAATATTTTAGGCCTAGAGTTTATAACTTTTCAAATGACCTTGCAAGATAAATATTGTTGACATTAGACATTTTAGGAAAATGGAGTTCAGGTGAAAAGAACCTGACAAAGTCTTGCAGTTAATGTTGATAAAAGAAGATTCAAAACCGTTGTTTTCTTTCCTCACAGACCATGCTCTTTCAGCCCAGTGTTTAAGAGATTGGAGTAGACTTCCATTAATATGCAGCTTTGTGTAGTTAAGGAGTTTATAAAGGGAAAAAAAAAAAAGACCTTCCATTCTGAGAGAATAATACAATACTAGCAAAAGGGCTTATATTATGTATCACAACCCAAAGGCTTAAATCATAAGGTTGGAGGTTTCTTTTGCAACTCTGCTTGCAACTTGAGCAATTAAACAGATTGTTCCACAACAAGTAATATCTTTCACGGAAAAATAAATGCATCTAAATTGGGCAGTGAATCTCAATTTGGCACTAAATAATAAATATAGAATAAAGAATGGCTTTCAACCACCTGCTGATTTCATAAACTTTTGCTGTGTTTACTTTCATTTTTCTAACAATGTAAGAGAATGGACAAAAATGTAGCCCAGAAAGATTATGTAACCTTCTAAATAAGTTTTTTCCTAGATTTAAATTTGCTCTATAAAATGGATATTGACCTAATGGACTAGTATGTTGTTCTGGGAGTGCCAAGGTCACTGCTGAAAATATATTTACATGCTGATGAATGATCTGTAGATTGCTGAGCTGAGAAAGTCTCAAAATTGTCAATGCTTGAATAAATAAATAAATAACAAGAGTCAGAGGCAATGATTCAGAAAAAATGAAGCTGGGGTAAGTGTAGAAGGACAAGAATAGAATTAAACCGAGGGGAAATAGATGGAAGAGGAAGAAAAAGAAACTTCTGATAAAGTCATTCTTTGCTTAAAATTTCACTTACTGTGTTATGTTTTACTTATTTTGACTTATTGTTGGAGTGGAAGAATATTTGTCTTTTGGAAAGTGTTTTCCATCATAGAACAAGTTTTTGTTATTATGTTTATGTTATGGAAATACCATTTCTCTCTCTTGGTATTTTTTTTTTTAATTTTCATGTCATTATTTTATTTTTGGACCTTTGCTTTGCAAATTCATTATCTATAAAATATAACAATAGTTTATTAGCATCTAATGCATGAGGTTGTATTATTTTTATCAGTTAAAATATAGTCACATGTGCATTCCCAGACTTCAAAAGAAAATTGTGATTCATAAATGAGTCTTCTGAGTAGGAGAGATCTAATGGGAGCAGCCAAAGTTTTACAGGTGTAGAAGTTGCTCATAGGAAAGCAAAATCAGTGGGCATTACAAATGTTTGACCTGTTTAGGGGAGAGATAGCTGGACTTATGGAGGATGTGTGAGGCATCACTCCTTGGGCTGCTTCACTGATTTTGGGGGAAAAAAAAATTATAAAGAAATAATAAAGGTTAAAAAGAAGAAATAAGGAAAGGAAGAGGTAGAAAGTGTAAATATCCTCATGTTGCTGCACATAATAATTCTATAACTATTACATAATAGGTTTATGACTTTGGACAAGTCACTAGCAATCTTTATCTCTCATTTTCTCACCTGAAAAATGGAAATGTAATGTTCTATAAATTAGACCAGAGTACTGAAATAGTTAATTCACAATTCTGTAACTCTTTGAAAGTTCCTAGAAATAGCATACCATATTTGGAAAAGCAGAGAAATGAATTTGAAGAAAAGCAGATATGAGTGTGACTTGCCTCTGAATTTCTTGCTGAATTAACATGGAAAAGTTATTTAGATGTGTTAGGATGTTTTGATTCTGTTAAAAATTAAACCAACTGCTATTGAAGGCATTAGGATACTGTTTTGAAAACCTTTCAATAAATAAAACTTTGACTTACTTTTTTACATCTGACATTAATCTTAATTTTATATTTCTAGAAACTCCATTTTCACAGTCTCATAGTCTTCCTGGCTTGCTCTTTTCCATTTTTCCTAGATTTAAGTACTTTTAATTTTGTTCCATCACTTCATGGAAAGTAGATGGGGAAACAATAGGAAAAGTGACAGACTTTATTTTTCTGGGCTCCAAAATCACTGTGACACTGTCTGCAGCCATGAAATTAAAAGATGTTTGCTTCTTGGAATAAAAGCTATGACAAATCTAGACAGCATATTAAAAACAGAGACATCACTTTGCTGACAAAGGTCTGTCTAGTCAAAGCTATGGTTTTTCCAGTAGTCATGTACGGATGTGAGAGTTGAACCATGAAGAAGGTTGAGTGCCAAAAATATTGACGGTTTTGAACTGTGGTGCTGGAGAAGACTCTTGAGAGTCCCTTGGACAGCAAGATCAGACAGGTCAATCCTAAAGGAAATAAATTCTGAATAGTCATTGGAAGGACTGATGCTAAAGCTGAAGCTCCAATACTTTGGCTATCTGATGTGAAGAGCTGACTTGTTGGAAAAGACCCTGATGCTTGGAATGATTAGGGACAAGAGAAGAAAGGGGCAACAGAAGATGAGATAGTTGGATGGCATCACTGACTCAATGAATATCAATTTGAGAAAACTCTGGGAGATAGTAAAGGACAGGGAAGGCTGACATGCTGCAATCAATGGTGTTTCAAAGAGTCAGACAGGACTCAGTGACTGAACAACAGCAATTTTCTTTTATTAGACTGGGAATTCATGTGAATAAACTTGCAATAGAAACTATCTTTTACCAAGATGTGATAAAACTAATTTATTTTAAAAATGTCAGAACTACCAATTGTTCATACATTTTCTGAATAATTTTGGCCCCATGCTATCTTGTTTACTTGTCCTTGGCACATGGAATCTTATGGGAGCTACTGCAGAACAAGTCCCAGCAGGATTACAAAGGCAAGATAGGCCTTCAGAAAATGACCTTAACCAAAGTTATTGTTGTTGTTGTTATTCAGTCATGAAGTCGTGCCCAACTCTTTGTAACCCCACGGACTGCAGCATGCCAGGCTCCCCTATCCTTCACTATCTCCTGGAGTTACTACTGTATGATCCTTACTATGCTATGGCCCAACTCCTCTTTGTTACCACCATAACTAATGAATAATCACATAATCTCATTCTTAAAATTTGAAGTTACTATTCCCTTATGAAGAATTTACTGCTGCCTTTGACCTTAACTTCAGCCATTATAATTCTCTATGATTAAGCATAATGATGAATGGTAACTGTGAAGCTGGTATTGTAGGAAGGTCTAATTATTGATAACCTTTGTAGTTAAGAAAGTCTTAGAGAATTAATCTTAAGAGGAGAGGAAGTGTAGTGTAGAATCTAGAAAGGAATGGACAAAACTAGATTCATATTTTATGAAGATTTATCTTTGAGTCAAGATAATTATCAATTGAATGAGAGAGGAAGTAGGTTTTTGATAGAAGAAAAGATACCAGCTATAAAACTTTTGGACTAAAACAAGTGAAGAATTTATAGAACACCATGCTAAAGTAGCAGAGAAGGAAATTGCCACCCTCTCCAGGATTCTTGCCTGGGAAATCCCATGGACAGAGAAGCCTGACAGACTACAGTCCATGGAGTCACAAAGTGTTGGACACGACTTAAAAACTAAACCACCACCATGCTAAGACAGTGAGTAGGGAAAGAAACAAGATTAAACAAAACACTAAAGTAGTATAATCAACATGAAGTGGAATTTAATTTAATATAATAAATAAGGGACAAAAATAAGCTAAGTATGAGCTCCAGGTTTTTGGTTTGAGATATCTGATAAATAAGGAAAACACAGATTTGAACATAATTTAAATTTGGTTTTATATATAAGGAAAGTGATGTTTCTATGAGTAATACAGAAAACATTGACAGTGTTATGGAAACCAAGATTGGAAAGGGTTGGTGAACGGAGATGTTAATAGTTTCATAGCTTCAAGTGTGTCTGCATCTGAAATAATGCAGGGAGGTCAGGTCTATGAGGACTGACCATTTCTTATTATAATGCATTTCTGTTCATCTCCATATTTACTCTTTTTAAGCGTTTAGTTTATTTTGATGTTAGATCAAGAGAACACAATAGGACACTGTGAATTAATGCCATGCAATCTCTTCACAAATTAGTTTAATCCCAATAGGACTAAGATTTTCATTTTTCACTGGGCCCCACAAACTATGTAGCCAATTCTTGCATTGAGGATGTGTGTCCGTGTAGATGTGTGTGTATGTATATGTATGTGTATTTACTTCATGGAATTTAGCAATGTGCTACCTTATAATGAAAAGTCATATATCAAGGATAGTTTTTTAACAAGTAGAAACAAATTAAAGAAGATTTTTTTTTAAGAAATTGACATATTAGGTTAAAGTAATTGAACCTGAATGGCTTGTGTGATTTGAAAAGGAACAACAATGAAGTTACCAAGAACTTCATCACAACTAAGGAGCCATAGGGAGAAACTGAATTTTGGTCTTTGCACATTCTTTTTCATTTTGCAGGATAAATGATGTCTCAAGGGACAAAGTTGCTCATTGGGATTCTGGTAAAATATCATTTATTAACTCAGAAAATGCTTAGCATTAGCTCTTAAAAGGAATTGTGCTTTTTTTCTTTTTTTCCTTGAAAGAATCATTTTTATTGGGGAAGAAAAAATAAGTCAAATGATAGTTTTTAGGTACAGTCCAAATAGCAGCATGAATAAAAACAATATACAATCATGTGGGGCTTCTCTGGTAGCTTAGCCTGTAAAGAATCTGCCTACTTTGCAGGATACCCCAGTTCAATTCTGGTGTCAAAAAGATCAACTGGGGAAGAGAGAGGCTACCCACTCCTGGATTCCAGCATGGAGAATTCTGCATACTGTATAGTCCACGGAGTTGCAAACAGTCGGATACCACTGGGTCCTTTTCATTTTCACAACCATTTAGTTAACTGCCCGAGGACGGGATATGTTTAAAAGTCAGTGTCTGTGCCTTTGCTATCATGTAAGGCCAATGGTTAGGAAGGAGATCCAGATTTGGAAAGTTAAACTTTTATCTAATAATTAGCCAGAAAAGGGTTCAAAAGATTAGGTGCTAAAAATCTGTCCTATATTCATTGTCAGCCTTTGTATTTCTAGGTTTAATCTCTGGTCAACATATTCTTACTCTTTTCTTGCTTTGTTTCTATATACCTTTTGCTAAGTTGCTGCTGCTCTAGTTGTTACTGTCATTTTTAAACTTCAGTATCTATTATACATGGGTATTTACCTTCATCCTCCTGTTCCCAGCCATTTATCCCTCCCACAACTACATTTGGGGACCAATAAGAAAGGCAGTCCCAAGGAATGCTTAAACTACCACACAACTGCACTCATCTCACATGCTAGTAAAGTAATGCCCCAAATTCTCCAAGCCAGGCTTCAGCAATACGTGAACCATGAACTTCCTGATATTCAAACTGCTTTTAGAAAAAGCAGAGGAACCAGAGATCAAATTGCCAATATCTGCTGGATCATGGAAAAAGCAAGAGAGTTCTAGAAAAACATCTATTTCTGCTTTATTGACTATGCCAAAGCCTTTGACTGTGTGGATCACAATAAACTGTGGAAAATTCTGAAAGAGATGGAAATACCAGACCACCTGACCTGCCTCTTGAGAAATCTGTATGTAGGTCAGGAAGCAACAGTTAGAACTGGACATGGAACAACAGACTGGTTCCAAATAGGAAAAGGACTATGTGAAGGATGTATATTGTCACCTTGCCTATTTAACTTATATGCAGAGTACATCATGAGAAACGCTGGACTGGTAGAAACACAAGCTGGAATCAAGATTGCCAGGAGAAGTATCAATAAACTCAGATATGCAGATGACACCACCCTTATGGCAGAAAGTGAAGAGGAACTAAAAAGCCTCTTGATGAAAATGATAGAGGAGAGTGAAAAAGTTGGCTTAAAGCTCAACATTCAGAAAACGAAGATCATGACATCTGGTCCCATTACTTCATGGGAAATAGATGGGGAAACAGTGTCAGACTTTATTTGGGGGGCTCCAAAATCACTGTAGATGGTGACTGCAGCCATGAAATTAAAAGACACTTACTCCTTGGAAGAAAAGTTATGACTAACCTAGATAGTATATTCAAAAGCAGAGACATTACTTTGCCAACTAAGATCTGTCTAGTCAAGCTATGGTTTTTCCAGTAGTCATGTATGGATGTGAAAGTTGGACTGTGAAGAAGGTTGAGCACCAAAGAATTGATGTGTTTGAACGGTGGTGTTGGAGAAGACTCTTGACAGTCCCTTGAACTGCAAGGAGATCCAACCTATCCATTCTGAAGGAGATCAGCCCTGGGATTTCTTTGGAAGGAATGAGGATAAAGCTGAAACTCCAGTACTGTGACCACCTCATGCGAAGAGTTGACTCATTGGAAAAGACTCTGATGCTGGGAGGGATTGGGGGCAGGAGGAGAAGGGGACGACAGAGGATGAGATGGCTGGATGGCATCACTGACTCGATGGACGTGAGTCTGACTGAACTCCAGGAGTTGGTCACGGACAGGGAGGCCTGGCAAGCTGTGATTCATGAGGTCACAAAGAGTTGGACACGACTGAGCGACTGAATAGAAATGACTGAACTGAAAGTTCATTTTCATGAGATTAAATCTCCTTTTTCTGTAGTAACTTGTTTCATTAGGATTATTGTGAGAAATTGGAATCTAATGCTTGCATAGTGACTTTTTAACTCTGTTATCATGTTGGTGTGGTTACCAGTCCAAACTACCATTGCTCACAGCACGACAGACCAATAAATCAAGAGACAAGTTATTGGGGCAAGGAATAGTAACTTTCTTTGGAAACTCAGCAGATGGAGAAGATGTTGGACTAATATCCCAATTAACCATTTTACCCAAGTTAGAACTCAGTCTTTGTGTAACTAAAAGGGAAGAGTGGAGTGGCTGGTTGTTGCAAAATTCTTCATACAGGAATCTTTGTTCTTGAAGTTGTCCAAGTAGGTCTGTTTATGGTCCTATAAAACCCCAAGAATACAAATGCTATTCTCTGTTCCAAAATTTTTAATCTCTACATGAATGGAAAAGTTTTCGAACTGTAAAAGTCAAAATTTTGAGAATAGTTTACTTTTAATATTTCAGGCTATAGGCAACATTCCTAAGGAAAAGTGGAGAACCAGCATGACTAACCACAGGCAATAGAGCAGAAGGGTTAAAATAAAAGGAATTTATCCAATATAGACTCAGGTTTGTTCTCTATTACAGCACCATGTTTCATAGTGCCTGATACTGAAGACTTTTCTGAGTCTGCAATTGTCCACCTCATTCTATAGGCACCTTAAAATATGTTTTTGTTCACAAAGGCAGTTACTATGGTTCTATTTACTTTTCTTTTTAAGTTTGATCTCATGTTTATTACTACTTCTTGTTTTTATTTGTTTTTGTTTCATGTGTTTTTTTTTTGGGGGTGGTGGGGGATGAGGAATTTATTTTGTTCCATTTTATCTCTCCTGATTCCATAAGGAAGTGAATGCATGTAGCTATTTTATTGTGTTTGTTATCATTGTGCAGCTACCCCCTGAACTTGCACATTTTTTCACCTTAAGTCAGTAATCTTTTTCACCCTAAATCAGTAAACTCTTTCTGGCATGGGAAAGAAATATAATTCATGAAGTGAACAGTCTGACACTCTCTCTCTCACTCTGCCCTACCCCCATATGTGGATGTGCGTGTGTGTGTGTGTGTGCGTGTGTGTGTGTGTTACAGTTCCAGCCTAAAGAATGTCACCTGATCTCAAATTGTTTTTTTGTTTGTTTGTTTAGTTTTGCTATTCTTGATCTTGTGTTAATTAGACATGCCAATATTACCATGATTATAAAAATTACCGTCTTTGGATTCATTATCATTATTTTCACATTATCAACTATTCAACACATCTAGAACAAAATAGTTTAAGCTTACTGTTTATCATAAACTATGCTGTATGATTCATATTGGAAACTCAGAAACACAATAAGGTACAGATAGTTATTACAGCTAAATTACACTTGAGAAAAATAAGGCAGGAAGGCAAAAATGAAATTCCCATGAATATATAACTAGAAAGTGGCAGTGCTGGAGTGGGAGGGATGGATTGAGATTTGGAGAGTAGCAGATGCAAACTATTATATATAGAATAGATAAACAACAAGGTCCTACTATATATCATAGGGAATTATATTTGATATTCGGTAATAAACCATAATGGAAAAGAATATGAAAAAATATATATGTATATGTAAAACTGAATCATTTTGTTGCATAGTAAAATTAAAACAATTTTGTAATCAACTATACTTCAATAAAATAATTGAATGAAACAAAGTGGCAGTGCTTGTACACAGATCTGAGTCTGTTTGTTTTTTTGTGTGTGTGTGTGTTTTTAAATTAAATTTATTTATTTTTTAAATTACAATACTGTATTTGTTTTGCCATACATTGACACGAATCAGCCATAGGTGAACACAATCTCCCAATGCCGAATCCCCTCCCACCTCCCACCCCCCATCCTCTACTTGAATCATCCTGTGCATCAGCCCCATGCCTCCTGCATCCTACATTGAACATAGATTAGCATTTCGTTTCTTACAGGAAAGTATACATGTTTCATTGCCATTCTCCCATACCATCCCACCCTTTCCCTCTCCCTCAGAGTCCAAAAGTCGACTCTATTTGTTTTTAAATATATACTTTATTTTTGTCATGATAATACATTATTTTGATGAAAAACACATTCATTGATTTTGATAGAGATTTATAAAATGCATCAATTAAAATATTTGTTTTTCTATCTATTACAATCAGTATTTCCTTCATAAAATAGAAGTTAGAGAGGTGTTCACTTGGCACAAAACTAGTACATACATCTGGTAATTTTAGGTATTACCTTAACAGAGATTTTAAATTAGGATAAACTTGAAGGCAAGCTTCCCAAATTAGCTCTATTTGGTTTTATGAATACACTTATTTATTTATAGTTCTCAGCATGGTTTACACATAAAGGCATTTAAAATGGCAGCTAATTGTTGAAGAAGGAAATCTAATTGGTAGTCTGTTTCTTCTGTGGGTAAAGATAAGTTGAAAAGACTACAGCCTGTAGTAACACTAAACCAAGAACAGACGGCCTGTAGTTGAAATGTTAGAGAGATCAGTAAGGAATCTGTTGTTTCTCTTTTTCTTATTATAGTCTCAACATGTATTTGTGAGTCAGCTTCTCATCATAGCATATGTAAACTGATTATCGTTTCACAAGATCTGAGTATGAGATTTTATGAGAAGAACTGGAAAGAAAAATTAAAGCACAAAATTCAATAAAGTAAATAGTGTCATGTTTGTATTCTTCAACAGTTTAAATATAATCAGTTGTGAAAAGATCGTGGTTTGCCATAGATAATGAAAACAAAACCAGCAGGTTGATCTGGAAGACATATTTGGGGTAAAATCAGGAAGAATGACTGAGAGTCCCAGAATTCAAATTATCTCTCCATGACAGAAAGTATCAAGAGGAGACTGCATGGTCATTTGTTAGAGATGTTTGAGTATAGATTCTTCCTTTGGGTGGCTAAATAGACCAGAGTCTCTCAGAGGCTTCCACAAACACTAAGACCCTAAGATCTTATTATCTCCTTGTTCCCACAGTGTTCCAAGGGCAGGCTACCATTACAAGGCTGGGATCTCAACTCCTCGAGCGGCTCTCTGTGCTGAGAGCACAGCAAAAGGAGACGTGCTGAGAATCTGTGGGGTCTGGAAACATGGTATATTTCAGGGAAATTCTGAAGGGCAGATGTGCCCTGAATATGAAATTACCAAAATCACTTTAAAGCCTTTTTCTATGCTCAAAGTCCCAGCTACTTTTGTGAGCCTAGTGCACTGTCTGCAGGCAGGCCATTTTACTCTGCAAGCACTTACTTTTCTGAAAATTGTTTCCTTCTTTTAAAGCAGCAGCCACTGTTAAGAATCAAAGTCCATTTGCATGGTGCAGTGCCAGTACAATGTAGTTTATTGGACAATAATAAGCCTTGCTGACACATCCATTTGAAATCTTAATCCAGGAGCTCTGCTGCATTTCTAATCTTATGAAAACAGGAATAAAGTAAGGGATTTTATTCAATCATGATTTTAAATTTATCACTCATTACTTAGGATAACTGAATGGGGAATTAATTTGGAAAAAAAAAAATAGTAAAAGCACTCCCAGTACTATGAAAGTTTTGACACTACCAGAACAAAACACTTCTCTTGATATGCTAAACATTGCTTGCACCATAAAAGTACTCTTCTTACACTGCTCAAACTAGTTGGAAGTACTGTATTATTTTCTCCAAAGCTGGATCTAGATCTCTGCCTAGAGTATATGCCAAATGCCTTTATCATTGGAGTGCTTAAGAGAGAATGTTCCTTAGGAGGAAAAAAAAATTTTTTCACTGAATACAAACAAATAAAAACTGCAGCTCACATTGAGTGTGGGGGAACAAAGTAAATAGACTAAAACCTGGAAAAGCACACATTTAAAAGTAAGACAAACATCTGACAATGACACCTGGAATATGACTGACATGTCAATGAGGAATTGAGTATAAATTCTATTTAAAGTGAAATATTTTCCAATTAGAGGGTTTAGAATAGGAAAGAAATGAGGTAGAGTTAAAAAAGATAAAAGAAGTTTTTTTTTTTCTAGCTAATTGGATTTAAAACAACAATAGAGCTTCAATAGAGCTATTTATCTATAATTTAGTTTGTTGAATTGTATTAAAATTATAGACTTCTATGTCTTGGTCAATTTAAAGAACATAGTAATAGAAGATAAGGGAGTTGGAAAGAATATTACAATTCACTAAGATCTAAATCTTCATCCTTTAGGTAAGAAACAAAAAATCAAGATGTGTGAGTAACGTGCCCCAGTTCATATAGATAGTAGATGGCCATGATCTGGTAATCTCTCTCCACTCCATACAATTCTGCCATTATCTCTACCACCTTATTGATTCTCATACCTCCTAACACTTTTAAAACCCAGAAAGTATGTAATATGCTCTTCTAATAACACTAATGGTAACATTTGACATATGTATGCATATGTTTGGGGGAGGTATAGCAGGGTGAAAGAGCAGAAAGGTATGCTTTGAAAAGTATCCAGAGAAATCTTGGTACTTCTTCAGACAACACTCTCCTGGAAGGAAAGCTATAATCAACCTAGATATCATATTCAAAAGCAGAGACATTACTTTGCCAACAAAGGTCTGTCTAGTCAAGGCTATGGTTTTTCCAGTAGTCATGTATGGATGTGAGAGTTGGACTGTGAAGAAGGCTGCACACCAAAGAACTGATGCTTTTGAACTGTGGTGTTGGAGAAGACTCCTGAGAGTCCCTTGGACTGCAAGGAGATCCAACCAGTCCATGCTGAAGGAGATCAGCCCTGGGATTTTTTCGGAAGGAGTGATGCTAAATCTGAAACTCCAGTACTTGGCCACCTCATGTGAAGAGTTGACTCATTGGAAAAGACTCTGATGCTTGGAGGGATTGGGAGCAGGAGGAGAAGGGGATGACAGAGGATGAGATGGCTGGATGGCATCACTGACTCGATGGACATGAGTCTGAGTGTACTCCGGGAGTTGGTGATGGACAGGGAGTCCTGGCATGCTGCGATTTATGGTGTTACAAAGAGTCGGACACGACTGAGCGACTGAACTGAACTGAACTGAAACCTCTTTTACTCCTCCACTAATAACCCCTTTCATTTCAAAGTAAAAATTACTTTCTAGAATTCAGTGTATGTCCATATTATATACTGATTACACAGGCTGTTCATTAACCTACTAGAAATCAGTTTCACTGTCTTTCAGAATTACATAAAGTTGCTGTATATGGATCTTTCTTTAAGAGAATGTAGAACAGTTGAACAGTGTGAGTGCTAAGTCACTTCAGTCATGTCTGATTTTTGTGACCCTATGGACTATAGCCTGTCAAGCTCCTCAATCCATGGGATTCTCCAAGCAAGAATTCCTGCCCTTCTCCAGGAAACCTTTGGTACACTGTATTAAAGAGCTCTGAAAACAACTCTTCAGACTATTCATTTCAGCCATATAATTAATTGGTTTGTTTATTTTCCTAGTTTTTACAAAGCCAAATTGTCCTTTGAATGATTTGACCAATAATTTGGTCATTATGTAGATACTGAGGTCTTCTCTGTAGCTCAAATAATAAAGAATTTGGCTGTAATGCTGACCAGAGTTCGATCCCTGGGGCCAGGAAGATCCTCTGGAGAAGGGACTGGCAGTCCACTCCAGTATTCTTGCCTGGAGAATCCCATGGACAGAGGATCCTGGCAGGCTACAATCTGTGAGATTGCAAAGAGTCGGACATGACTGATCGACTAACACTACTACTACACTGTATAGACACAGGCTTAGGACAAGATCTCAAGAGTGGGTAGAACACTCTCAATTCCCATGTAAGAATGGAACAACAATAACAACATAGGAAGAACACCATGATACAAATAGGCCAAATGTCCAGACACCTAATTTTTTCAGACTGTTACTAATAACTGGGAACACTCATGGTCACTGTTTTAAGATGTTGTCACTTATTTATTTTTGACTTTACAATATGTGAAAGTACTACCAACTCAGTACAAACTGTACTTTAGTTTTGATTTCTGATCTTTCTCCAGAGATACATATTCTTTTGTGATATGAGGCAACTTCTGTGAACCTGAGTTCCCTGTCAGTCACACACCCTGCAGGTAAACAACTGCTACACTTAAAAGCATTTTGTACCGAGACAACTACTCTCTATTTTTATTTTTGCTTTTGGACCATATTCAATAAAATATATGGGATAGTCAAAACTTTATTATAAAATAGGCTTTGTGTTAAATGATACTCAAACGTATGTTCAGTTCAGTTCAGTTTAGTTCAATTGCTCAGTCGTGTCCCACTCTTTGAGACCCCATGAATCCCAGCATGCCAGGCCTCCCTGTCCATCACCAACTCCCGGAGTTCACTCAGACTCATGTCCATTGAGTCAGTGATGCCATCCAGCCATCTCAACCTCTGTCGTCTCCTTCTCCTCCTGCCCCCAATCCCTCCCAGTATTAGAGTCTTTTCCAGTGAGTCAACTCTTTACATGAGGTGGCCAAAGTACTGGAGTTTCAGCTTTATCCTCATTCCTTCCAAAGAAATCCCAGGGCTGATCTCCTTCAGGATGGATTGGATGAATCTCCTTGCAGTCCAAGGGACTCTCAGGAGTCTTCTCCAACACCACAGTTCAAAAGCATCAATTCTTGGCACTCAGCTTTCATCACAGTCCAACTCTCACATCCGTACATGACAACAAGAAAAACCATAGCCTTGACTAGATGGACCTTTGGTGGCAAAGTAATGTCTCTGCTTTTCAACATGCTGTCCAGGTTGGTCATAACTTTTCTTCCAAGGAGTAAGTGTCTTCTAATTTCATGGCTGCAGTCACCATCTACAGTGATTTTGGAGCCCCAAAACAATAAAGTCTGACACTGTTTCCCCATCTATTTCCCATGAAGTGATGGGACCAGATGTCATGATCTTCATTTTCTGAATGTTGAGCTTTAAGCCAACTTTTCCACTCTCCTCTTTCACTTTCATCAAGAGACTCTTTAGTTCTTCAGTTTCTGCTATACGGGTGGTGTCATCTGCATATCTGAGGTTATTGACATTTCTTCCGGCAATCTTGATTCCAGCTTGTGCTTCTTCCACCCCAGCGTTTCTCATGATGTACTCTGCATAGAAGTTAAATAAGCAACGTGACAATATACAGCCTTGAGTACGCCTTCTCCTATTTGGAACCAGTCTGTTGTTCTATATCCAGTTCTAACTGTTGCTTCCTGACTTGCATATAGGTTTTTCAAGAGACAGGTCAGGTGGTTTGGTGTTCCCATTTCTTTCAGAATTTTCCAGTTTATTGTGATCCACACAGTCAAAGGCTTTGGCATAGTCAATAAAGCAGAAATATATGTTTTTCTGGAACTCTCTACCTTTTTCCATGATCCAGTAAGTGTTGGCAATTTGATCTCTGGTTCCTCTGCCTTTTCTAAAACCAGCTTGTACATCTGGAAGGTCACAGTTCAAATATCGCTGAAGCCTGGCTTGGAGAATATTAAGCATAGTGTGTGAGATGAGGTAGGCTACTGTAAATGTTCTGAGATTTAAGGTAGGCTCACCTAAGTTGTGATGTTTAGGAATTTATTAAATGCAATTTTAGTTTATGATATGTTTAACTTATGATATAACTATGGGAACATAACTCCATTGCAAGTTGAGAAATATATACTGCAAAATGTGTCAGTCTCTTTATTACCTGCAGGTTCCAGTCATTAAAATTGAAATATTTTATCTGATACACAAATCTGACTATATTACAATCATTTTCAAGAGTTTGTATTACAAAAAAAGTAACAGTATCTCAAAATAAATAAATCTTCAATTCTTCACATCACAGTTTTTATAAGATAAAAACATCTATCTAGTGTATAAGTAAATTTAATACGATATTTTAAGGAAGAAAATGTATTTCAGGTAAAACTAGCATATAAGTATGAATTGCAAGTACTTTACAGAGAAAGGGGAAAATTATAGAAACTCTAGAATCATAAAAACTGAGATTTAATTTCTGGATATATTACTTTGATTATTATGTGCCTTTGGGCAAATATTTTATTTTCATTCTCAGTTTCTTCTTCTACAAATTAGTAGGAATAATGTACTTTCATCACAGGGATCTTAGAAAAGAAATGGGGAGGCTTGCATGAAGGCCACAGAAGTGGAACCCAGAACCAAGGTCACCTCTGAGTTTGACTGAGCCCCTTTCTAGTTATTGCTGAAATCCACTTGATCATCACTGGAAGTCTTCCTGACACCAAATTAGGCAAAAAATGCCCACTCTATTCTCACCCTATAGTACCCTAACCAGTTGACAAATGCCACACTTTCAGCAGGTATTTTCTTTGTTTTGAGGCTCTGAAAACTGGTTATTAGATGAGTCAAGCTAATGGCTTGTCCATTTTATCTTCTGAAAGAACCAGCTTCTAGTTTTATTAATCATTGCCATTGCTTCCTTCATTTCTTTTCCATTTATTTCTGCTCTAATCTTTATTTTTTTTTTCCTTTTACTAACGTTGGGTTTTTGTTGTTGTTGTTGTTGTTCTTTTTCTAGTTGCTTTAGATGTAAAGTTAGGTTGTTTATCTGATATTTTTCTTGTTTTTTGAGGCAGGCTTGTATTGCTATAACTTTCTGCTTCAGTCCTCACTTCAGTCGTTCAATCATGTCTGACTCTTTGTGACTCCATGTACCATAGCATGCTAGGCCTACCTGTCCATCACCAACTCCCAGAGTCCACCAAAACCCATGCTCATCGAGTAAGTGATGCCATCCAATCATCTCATCCTCTGTCGTCCCCTTCTCCAACTGCCCTCAATCTTTCCAGGCATCAGGGTCTTTTCCGATGAGTCAGCTCTTTGCATCAGGTGGCCAAAGTATTGGAGTTTCAGCTTCAACATCTGTACTTCCAATGAACACCCAAGACTGATTTTATTTAGGATGGACTGGTTGTATATTCTTGCAGTCCAAGGGTCTCTCAAGAGTCATCTCCAACACCACAGTTCAAAAGCATAAATTTTTGGCACTCAGCTTTCTTTATAGTCCAACTGTCACATCCATATCAGACTTAATTTTGGGGGCTCCAAAATCACTGCAGATGGTGACTGCAGCCATGAAATTAGAAGACGTTTACTACTTGGAAGAAAAGTTATGACCAACCTAGATAGTATATTCAAAAGCAGAGACATTACTTTGCTGACTAAGGCCTGTCTAGTCAAGGCTATGGTTTTTCCTGTGGTCATGTATGGATGTGAGAGTTGGACTGTGAAGAAGGCTGAGGGCCGAAGAATTGATGCTTCTGAACTGTGGTGTTGGAGAAGACTCTTGAGAGTCCCTTGGACTGCAAGGATATCCAACCAGTCCATTCTGAAGGCGATCAACCCTGGGATTTCTTTGGAAGTAATGATGCTAAAGCTGAAACTCAAGTTCTTTGGCCACCTCATGCAAAGAGTTGACTCATTGGAAAAGACTCTGATGCTGGGAGGGATTGGGGGCAGGAGGAGAAGTTGACGACCGAGGATGAGATGGCTGGATGGCATCACGGACTCGATGGACGTGAGTCTGAGTGAACTCTGAGAGATGGTAATGAACAGGGAGGCCTGGTGTGCTGTGATTCATGGTGTCGCAGAGAGTTGGACATAACTGAGCCCCTGAACTGAACTGAACTGAACTGAACTGAACAGATAGACTTTTCATGGCAAAGTAACGGCTCTGCTTTTGAATATACTATCTAGGTTCGTCATAACTCTCCTTCTATGGAGTAAGTATCTTTTAATTTCATGGCTGCAATCACCATCTGCAGTGATTTTGGAGCCCCCCAAATAAAGTATAACACTTTCCACTGTTTCCCCATCTATTTCCCATGAAGTGATGGGACCGGATGCCATGATCTTAGTTTTCTGAGTGTTGAGCTTTAAGCCAACTTTTCCACTCTCCTCTTTCACTTTCATCAAGAGGCTTTTTAGCTCCTCTTCACTTTCTGTCATAAGGATGGTGTCATCTGCATATCTGAGCTTACTAAAATTTCTCCCGGCAATCTTGATTCCAGCTTGTCTTTCTTCCATCCCAGCGTTTCTCATGATTTTCTCTGTATATAAGTTAAATAAGCAGGGTGACAGTATACAGCCTTGATGTATTCCTTTTCCTATTTAGAACCAGTCTGTCATTCCATGTCCCATTCTAAGTATTGCTTCCTGACCTGCATCCAGGTTTCTCAAGAGGCAGGTCAGGTGGTCTGCTATTCCCATCTCTTTTAGAATTTTCCACAGTTTCTTGTGATCCACACAGTCAAAGGCTTTGGCATAGTCAATAAAGCAGAAAAGATGTTTTCTCCTGGAACTCTCTTGCTTTCTCAATGATCCAGCAGTTGTTGGCAATTTAATTTCTGGTTCCTCTGTCTTTTCTAAAACCAGCTTAGTTCACAGTTCACGTATTGCTGAAGCCTAGCTTTGAGAATTTTAGGCATTACTTTACTAGCATGTGAGATGAGTGCAATTGTGCCATAGTTTGAGCATTTTTTGGCATTGCCTTTCTTTGGGGTTTGAATGAAAACTGGCATTTTCTAGTCCTGTGAGCACTGCTGTGTTCCCACATTTGCTGGCATATTGAGTGCAGCACTATCACAGTATCTTCTTTCATGATTGAAAGATCTCAACTGGAATTCCATCATCTCCACCAGCTTTCTTCATAGTGATGCTTCCTAAGGCTCACTTGACTTCACATTCCAGGATGTCTGGCTCTAGGTTAGTGATCATACCATCATGATTATCTGCATTGTGAAGATCTTTTTGTACAGTTCTTATGTGTATTCTTGTCACTTCTTCTTAATATCTTCTGCTTCTATTAGGTCCATACCATTTCTGTCCTTTATTGAACCCATCTTTGCATTAAATGTTCCCTTGGTATCTCTAATTTTCTTGAAGAGATCTCTAGTGTTTCCATTCTATTATTTTCCTCTATTGCTTTGCATTGATCCCTGAGGAAGGCTTTCTTATCCCTCCTTGCTATTCTTTGGAACTCTGCATTCAGATGCTTCTATCTTTCCTTTTCTCCTTTGTTTTCACTTCTCTTCTTTTCACAGCTGTTTGTAAGGCCTCCTCTGACAACCATTTTGCTTTTTTGCATTTCTTTTCCATGGGGATGGACTGGATCCCTGTCTCCTGTGCAATGTCACGAACTTCCATCTACAGTTCATCAGGCACTCTGTCAATCAGATCTAGTCCCTTAAATCCATTTATCACTTCCACTGCATAGTCATAAGAGATTTGATTTAGATCATTGAATGTTCTAGTGGTTTTCTCCACTGAGCATGGAGTTTCGACTGTGCAGGAGTGCAGCAGCTGTGATGGTGCACTAGTGCAGCCAACAGAAGCTACCCTACACCTGAGATCAGGGCCAGTGGCCAAGATTAGCTACCCACATCTGAGGTAAGAAGCAGTGTCTGTGCTTTGATGGAGTAGCCATGAAGAGAGACCCCACGTCCAGGGTAAGAGAAACCCAAGTAACACGGTAGGCACTGAGAGAAGGTATCAGAGGGCAGAGAGGCTGAAACTACAATCACAGACAACTAGCCAATCTGATCACACAGACCACAGCCTTGTCTACCTCAATGAAACTAAGTCATACTGTGTGGGGCCACCCAAGACGAACAGGTCATGGTGGAGGTCTGACAGAATGTGGTCCACTGGAGAAGGGAATGGCAAGCCACTTCAGTATTCTTGCCTTGAGAACCCCATGAACGGTATGAAAAGGCAAAGTGATAGGATACTGAATGATGAACTCCCCAAGTTGGTAGGTGCCCAATATGCTACTGGAGATCAGTGGAGAAATATCTCCAGAAAGAATGAAAGGATAGAGCCAAAGCAAAAACAATGCTCAGTGTGAATATGACTGGTGATGGAAGCAGGGTTTGATGCTTTAAAGAGCAATATTGCATAGGAACCTGGAATGTTAGGTCCATGAATCAAGGAAAGTGGTCAGATTTTCCTCACAGCACTGCTTTTACTACATCCTATAGGTTTTGAGTTGTGATTTTGCTGTCACTTGTGTGTGTGTGTGTGTGTGTGTGTGTGTGTGTGTGTGTTTCCCCTCTTTGATTTCTTCAGTGACCTCTTGGCTATTTAGCAACATGGTTTAACCTCTTTGTGTTTGTGTCTTTTTGGTTTAGGTTTTTGTTTGTTTGTTTGTTTGTTTTTTCTGTAAAAATGTAGAGGTCAGTAAAAATATATATGATATAAATTCAGTTTTCCTAAATTCACCAAAGCTTGATTTGTGATGCAAGAAGTGATCTATTCTGGTGAATGTTTCATGTGCACTTGAGAAAAAAGTGTATTCTGCCATTTTTGGATAGAATATCTTATAGATAGCAATTAGATCAATCTCATCCAATGATTGAGGTAGTAAAGATCCCCACTATTACTGTGTTACTGTTCATTTGTCTTTTATAGTGTTAACATTTGCTGTATGCATTCAGGTACTCCAATGTTGGATTTATATATATTTATAATTGTTATTTCTTCTTCTTGGATTGAACCTTTAATCAAAAATGTAAAGGAAACCTAAACAGACATTTCTCCAAAGAAGACATACAGATGGCTAAATGATGTTGAGAAAAGATGCTCAACATCATTCATTATTAGATAAATGCAAATTAAAACTACAGTGACTATCATCTCACACCTGTCAGAATGGCCATCAATTAACATTCAAAAAGTTAATGTTGGAGGGGATGTGGAGAAAAGGGAATACTCCCACGCTGTTAGTGAGACTGTAAACTGATACAGCCACTGCAGGAAACAGTGTGAAGATTCCTTTAAAAATTAGGCATAAATCTACAACGTGACCCAGCAGTCGCACTAGTGAGCATATGTTTTCAGAATATCACAATTTTAAAGACACATGTATTCCAATGTTCACTGCAATACCATCAACAGCTTAATGGATAAAGAAGTTGTAACACATTTATATAATGGAATATTATACAGACTTATAACTTGGGGAGCTAGTAGTAAAGAACGTGCCTGACAATGCAGGAGACTTAAGAGATACGAGTTCAAAACTCTGGGTCGGGAAGACCCACTAAAGGAGGGCAGTATTCTTGCCTGGAGAAATCCATGGACAGAGGAACCTGGTGGGCTACAGTCCATAGGGTTGCAAAGCACTGGACATGACTGAAATGACTTAGAGTGAACAAATGCATAAAAAAATAAATTTGAATCAGTTGTACTGAGGTAGATGAGCTCAGAGCCTCATATACAGAGAGAGGTAAGTTAGAAAAAGGAAAAGCAAGCATTGTATATTAACACACATATATGGAATCTAGAAAAGTGTTACTAATCAACTTACTAGAGCATGGATTGTGCATTCAGTAGGAGAAGATGAAGACGGGACTTACTGAGAAAATAGCATTGATATACATACACTATCATGTGTAAAATAGATAGTGGGAAGCTGCTAAATAAACCAGGGCCCAGCCTAGTGCTCTGAGATGATGCAGAGGGGTTGAATGTGCAGAGGAAAGGGAGGCTCAGGGGGAAATGATGCATATACAGTTATGACTGATTCACTTTGCTGTAAGACAGAAACCAACAAAAATTTCTAAAGCAATCTTCTACAATTAAAAAAAAAATGTATGTTAAAAAAATTGGCTACTAACCCATAAAAAGTGTCAGGTCTCCTTGGCCTGTCACGAGGTGAAGCTGCTACATTTGTGGTGCCTTCATTATCTCTGCTTCTTGTCTTCAATAAATTCACTACTTTCTGAAATGAAATGTGTCTGGAAGTTCTTTTCCAACCCACATCCAGACTGCCACAGCAAGAAGGAATTTTAATATATATACTAAAAAAAAATGTGTTTTTTTATTATTATTAAATTTTTTTTAAATTACAATACTGTATTTGTTTTGCCATACATTGACACGAATCAGCCATAGGTGAACACAATCTCCCGATGCCGAAGCCCCCTCCCACTTCCCACCCCACATAGTCTACTTGAATCATCCTGTGCATCAGCCCCATGCATCCTGCATCCTACATTGAACATAGATTGGCGCTTCGTTTCTTACAGGAAAATATACATGTTTCATTACCATTCTCCCAAACCATCCCACCCTTTCCCTCTCCCTCAGAGTCCCAAAGTCCACTCTATACCTCTGTGTCTCTTTGTTGTCTCACATATAGGGTCATCATTACTGTCTTCTAAATTCCATATATATGTGTCAGTATACTGTATTGGTGTTTTTCTTTCTGGCTTACTTCACTCTGTATAATCGGTTCCAATTTCATCCATCTCATTAGAACTGAGTCAAATTTATTCTTTTTAAGGGCTGAGTAGTATTCCATTGTGTATATGTACCACAGCTTTCCTATCCAATCATCTGCTGATGGACATCTAGGTTGCTTCCATGTCCTGGCTATTATAAACAGCGCTGCAATGAACATTGGGGTACATGTGTCTCTTTCAATTCTGGTTTCCTCGGTGTGTATGCCCAGCAGTGGGATTGCTGGGTCATAAGGCAGTTCTATTTGCAATTTTTTAAGGAATCTCCACACTGTTTTCCATAATGGCTGTACTAGTTTGCATTCCCACCAGCAGTGTAAGAGGGTTCCCTTTTCTCCACATCCTCTCCAGCATTTATTGCTTGTAGACTTTTGGATCGCAGCCATTCTGACTGGTGTGAAATGGTACCTCATTATGGTCTTGATTTGCATTTCTCTGATAATGAGTGATGTTGAACATCTTTTCATGTGTTTGTTAGCCATCTGTATGTCTTCTTTGGAGAAATGCCTATTTAGTTCTTTGGCCGATTTTTTTATTGGATCGTTTATTTTTCTGGAGTTGAGCTGCATAAGTTGCTTATATATCTTTGAGATTAGTTGTTTGTCAGTTGTTTCATTTGCTATTGTTTTCTCTCATTCAGAAGGCTGTCTTTTCACCTTGTTTATAGTTTCCTTTGTTGTGCAGAAGCTTTTAATTTTAATTAGATCCCATTTGTTTATCTTTGCTTTTATTTCCAGTATTTATCCAGAGTGTTCTAAACAATGTATAAACAAAAGTACTGATGATTATTGTTGATTCTGGTCACAAAGTCAGAATAATTCCAATGAATAAAATGTGCCCGTTGTATTTACATAAAGATTTTCACTTTCACATCTTAGAAGTGATTATTTCGGTATGGCTTTTCAGAACCTGGCCTGTGTAAGTCTGTCTGTGTGTGTGTGTGTGTGTGTGTGTGTGTGTGTGTGTGTGTTTGTCTAAGCTAGTGCCTATGTTCAGTTCAATTCAGTCTCTCAGTCGTGTCTGACTCTGCGTGCCATGAATCGCACCACACCAGGCCTCCCTGTTCATTACCATCTCTCGGAGTTCACTCAGACTCACGTCCATCGAGTCCGTGATGCCATACAGCCATCTCATCCTCAGTCGTCAACTTCTCCTCCTGCCCCCAATCCCTCCCAGCATCAGAGTCTTTTCCAATGAGTCAATTCTTCGCATGAGGTGGCCAAAGCACTGAAGTTTCAGATTTAGCGTCACTCTCTCCAAAGAAATCTCAGATCTGATCTCCTTCCGAATGGACTGGTTGGAACTCCTTGCAGTCCAAGGGACTCTCAAGAGTCTTCTCCAACACCACAGTTCAAAAGCATCAGTTCTTCAGTGCTCAGCCTTCTTCACAGTCCAACTTCCACATTCATATGTGACCACAGGAAAAACCATAGCCTTGACTAGATGGACCTTAGTTGGCAAAGTAATGTCTTTGCTTTTGAATATGCCATCTAGGTTGGTCATAACTTTTCTTCCAAGGAGTAAGTGTCTTCTAATTTCATGGCTGCAGTCACCATCTGCAGTGATTTTGGAGCCCCCAAAAATAAAGTCTGACACTGTTTCCACTGTTTCTCCATCTATTTCCCATGAAGTGATGGGACCAGATGCCATGATCTTCATTTTCTGAATGTTGAGCTTTATGCCAACTGTTTCACTCTCCTCTTTCACCTTCATCAAGACGCCCTTTAGCTCCTCTTCACTTTCTACCATCAGGGTGGTGTCATCTGCATATCTGAGGTTATTGATACTTCTCCCGCAGTCTTGATTCCAGCTTGTGTTTCTTCCAGTCCAGCGTTTCTCATGATGTACTCTGCATAGAAGTTAAATAAGCAACATGACAATATACACCGTTGACATACTCCTTTTCCTATTTGGAACCAGTCTGTTGTCCCATGTCCAGTTCTAACTGTTGCTTCCTGGCCTGCATACAGATTTCTCAAGAGGCAGATCAAGTGGTCTGGTATTTCCATCTTTTTCAGAATTTTACACAGTTTATTGTGATCCACACAGTCAAAGGTTTGGCATAGTCAATAAAGCAGAAATATATGTTTTTCTGGAACTCTCTTGCTTTTTCCATGATCCAGCAGATGTTGGCAATTTGATCTCTGGTTCCTCTGCCTTTTCTAAAACCAGCTTGAATATCAGGGAGTTCATGGTTCACATATTGCTGAAGCCTGGCTTTGCGAATTTTGAGCATGACTTTACTAGCATGTGAAATGAGTGCAATTGTGCCATAGTTTGAGCATTCTTTGGCATTGCCTTTCTTTGGGATTGTAATGAAAACTGACCTTTTCAAGTCCTATGGCCACTGCTGAGTTTAACAAATTTGCTGGCATATTGAGTGTAGCACTTTCACAGCATCATCTTTCAGGATTTGAAAGAGCTTCTCTGGAATTCTATAACCCCCACTAGCTTTGTTTGTAGTAATGCTTCCTAAGGCACACTTGACTTCACATTCCAAGATGTCTGGCTCTAGATTAGTGATCACATCATCATGATTATCTGGGTCGTGAAGATCTTTTTGTACAGTTCTTCCATGTATTCTTGCCACTTCTTCTTAATATCTTCTGCTTCTGTTAGGTCCAGACCATTTCTATCCTTTATCGAGCCCATATTTGCATGAAATGTTCCCTTGGTATCTCTAATTTTCTTGAAGAGATCTCTAGTCTTTCCCATTCTGTTCTTTTCCTCTATTTCTTTGCATTGATCGCTGAAGAAGGCTTTCTTATCCCTTCTTGCTATTCTTTGGAACTCTGCATTCAGATGCTTATATCTTTCCTTTTCTCCTTTGCTTTTCACCTCTCTTCTTTTCACAGCTATTTGTAAGGCCTCCCCAGAGAGCCATTTGCTTTTTAGCATTTCTTTTCCATGGGGATAGTCTTAATCCCTGTCTCCTGTACAATGTCACGAACCTCTGTCCATAGTTCATCAGGCACTCTATCTATAAGATCTAGGCCCTTAAATCTATTTCTCACTTCCACTGTATAATCATAAGGGATTTGATTTAGGTCATACCTGAATGGTCTAGCAGTTTTCCCTACTTTCTTCAATTTGAGTCTGAATTTGGTAATAAGGAGTTCATGATATGAGCCACAGTCAGCTCCTGGTCTTGTTTTCATCGACTGTATAGAGTTTCTCCATCTTTGGCTGCTAAGAATATAATTAATCTGATTTCGGTGTTGACCATCTGGTGGTTTCTTTGTGTAGAGTCTTCTCTTGTGTTGTTGGAAGAGGGTGTTTCAGCTTCTTCAGCATTACTGGTTGGGGCATAGACTTGGATAACTGTGATATTGAATGGTTTGCCTCAGAAACGAACACTGATCATTCTGTCGTTTTTGAGTTTGCATCGAAGTAATGCATTTCGGACTCTTTTGTTGACCATGATGGCTACTCCATTTCTTCTGAGGGATTCCTGCCTGCAGTAGTAGATATAATGGTCATCTGAGTCAAATTCACCCATTCCAGTCCATTTTAGTTCACTGATTCCTAGCATGTTGACGGTCACTCTTGCCATCTCTTGTGTGACCACCTCCAATTTGCCATGATTCATGGACCTGACATTCCAGGTTCCTATGCAATATTGCTCTTTACAGCATCAGACATTGCTTCTATCACCAGTCACATGCACAACTGGGTATTGTTTTTGCTTTGGCTCCATCCCTTCATTCTTTCTGGAGTTATTTCTCCACTGATCTCCAGTAACATATTTGGCACCTACTGACCTGGGGAGTTCCTATTTTGGTATCCTATCGTTTTGCCTTTTCATACTGTTCATGAGGTTCTCAAGGCAAGAATACTGAAGTGGTTTGCCATTCCCTTCTCCAGCGGACCACCATCTGTCAGACCTCTCCACCATGGCCTGCTGTCTTTGGTTTCCCCACAGGCATGGCTTAGTTTCATTGAGTTAGACAAGGCTGTGGTCCTTGTATGATTAGATTGACTAGTTTTCTGTGAGTATGGTTTCAGTGTGTCTGCCCTCTGATGCCCTGTTGCAACATCTACCATCTTACTTCAGTTTTTCTTACCTTGGGTGTGGGGTATCTATTTATGGTTGCTCCAGTAAAGCACAGCCGCTGCTCCTTACTTTGGATGAGAGTTATCTCCTTACCGCCGCTGTTCCTGACCTTCAATGTGGGATCACTCCTATAGGCCCTTGTGCACCTGTGCAGCCACCGCTCCTCGGGTTGCTCCTCCCAGCTGCCACCCCTGGCCTCCGCTTGGGGTGGCTCCTCAGGGTCACAGCCCCAGGCCTCGAGCGTGAGCTGTCTCCCCCAGCAACCCCTGACCTTGGACGCTGGGTAGCTCCACCTAGCCACCCCTGACTTCGGACGCGGGGTAGCTCTACCCAGCCACCACCCTGACTTCAGACACAAGGTGTCTCCCCTGGCCACCCCTGACCTCAGACACGGGGTACCTCCTCCCGGTTGCCACTGACCTTGGACATGTGTTAGCTCCTCTTGATCACTGCCCTGACCTCATACACAGGGTAGCTTCTCTCAACTGTTCCTGCACAGTCTCAACTTGGCACTCTAGGCTGCTTCCCCTAACCCCGGACGTGGGGTAGCTCCTCTCGGCTGCGCTTAGTGCGCTGGCCCAGTTTTTGCAACTGCCTGCGCTTAGTGCACTGGCCTGGCTCTCGCAGCCACCCATTAGGCCCCCAATTTCTAACATATCTATTTAAGTTCTACGGTCCCTACTTCATTTATGTTATATTTTTCTCAAATTCATTATAAAGATTATTGGAAACCAGACAACACAATGACCTCTTTCATATTCACCAGACATATTATCTCTTATTTACTGAACATGAGTTTTCATTTTTAGTATAACATTTTTTTCATCTTACTCTATGCCTTAGGTAAATCATCCAGTTTTTATCTACTCAGGAATATTGGAAGGTGTTGCAACGTCATTATCTGGTAAACTGGATCCATGAGTAACTCATCAGGATCATTCAGGTCAACAAAGTAAACATTTTGCTCAAAAGATCTGTATAATTACCTTAACTATTTTATTTTTTCATGTAAATATATTATATGCTTCTTAGCAAAGTAAAGTCTTGTTGAGTTCTTACTTTTAGTCATATACCCCACACAAATTGCAAATATGTGGAGAAACAATATAATCTTCCACAGTTTATTCGATAGTTCAGAGGTTAAAGCATCTGCCTGCAATGTGGAAGACCTGGGTTCAATCCCTGGGTTGGGAAGATCCCCTGGAGAAGGAAATGGAATTTCCTTCAGTATTTCCTCCAGTATTTATTCTTGCCTGGAGAATTCCATGGATAGAGGAGCCTGGTGGGCTAGTCCACAGGGTTGCAAATAGTCAGACATGACTGAGTGACTTCACTTCACTTCATTGGATAGGTATGCTCAGTCTCTGTTGTGTCTGATGTCTGACTCTTTGTGACCTAATGGACTGTATTTCACTATGCTCCTCTGTTAATGGTATTTTTCAGGCAAAAATACTGGAGTGGGTTGTCATTTCCTTCTCCTAGGGATCTTCCTGACCCACAGATTGAATCTGTGTCTCCTTCACTAGCAGGCAGATTTTTTACCACTGTACCACCTGGGAAGCCCCAAAAGTATATTTAACATATCTTAAATAAAGAATGAGATGAAGACTCAGTATTTAATCAGAATAGATGTTTGTGGAACAATGCTTAGACACACAAGAGATGTGCTTATCCTATTATTCCATCAGAATGAAACAACTACAGTGAACTATAAATTGTCCAGAAATATACATTAGTATATTGTTTTATCATTTTAATGTTAAATTCAGTGACATTTAAAATAACCTACTTGTCATGAACTAATCATCTAACAGGGGAAAAAATGTGTTTCTTCCTATACTTACAGATTATATTTAGAGAACATTAAAAAAAAAAAAAATCCAGCATCAAGTGTGGGCCTTTCTAAAAACAAGCAAAAAGACTGTAATGTCAATTACCTCCCTACTACAACTCAACTTAAAACATTTCAATGTCTTTCTGTTGGTCTTAAAATAGACCAGACATTTTTATGAGGTTTAATAACTCTCAACATAATCTGACCTTTCCTTTCTCTCCAGTGTCATTTCTTGCCCTTCCCATCTTGAAACTGCCCACTTTTTCTCAATCACTTATAGTCAATACTCTCCTTCTTTCTTTGGGCATACATTGTTCCTTCTCTCTGATCCCTTTTGCTCTTTGACTCATTAGCTTCTATTCTTTAATCTCATCCAAACGTTATTTCCTCAAGAAAGCTTTCCCTTAGCTCCCATTCATATTTCCAGAACATCATAAAACTTAGTTGAAATTTTATTTATTTTGTATGATTAATTACTGTCCATTTTGCTCACTAGACTATAACATGCACATGACTTTTTTGGTCCTTGGTGTTTATAATAATGTCTGGTAATATAATTTCTCAGTAAAATTAGTTGACTAGATTATATTAAATTTAATATTTAAAAAAACACGCATGTTTCTCAATTCTATTTATGAAATATCCAGAAAAGCCAAATCTATATAAAGAAAATAGATTAGTGGTTTCTTAGTGTTAAGAGTGGAAATGGGGATTAACTATTAATATAAACTGAAATGAGGAATTTCGCTGGAAGAATGAAAATGTTCTAAAATGGGATTATGGAGGAGATTGTACAACTCACTAAATTTACTAAAAAAATTGAATTGTACTTTTAAAATAAGTGATTTTATGGTATGTAAATCTGCCCATAGAATTCTCCAAGCAAGAATACAGGAGTGGATAGCCATTTCCTTCAGGGGATCTTCCTTAATCAGGAATCAAACCCAGGTCTCCTGCATTGCAATCAGACTTTTCACTATCTGATCTACTGGGGAAGCCCCACATTATACTCCAATAAAGATGTTTTTAAAAAATGTTCAATGGGGCCTGACTTTTCCATTAGCTGTGATGTTATTCCAGGTAATAGTTTAACTTGTTTTTATCTGTAAAGAAAACCATGTCATCATTCTTCATGGATTTTCTTAAATCTTTTTATTTGTTTCTATTTGTCTCTTCACAGCTTGTCCAGGTCTTTGCTTTAACAGTTTGTATCCGAGGCTTTCTCTGGAAGATAATGGAACCACCTTGCAGGAGCCTGGAGTGCTACAGTTCTCATGGAGGACCTTAGCCAATCACTGCCTCATAATTGAGGGTGCATGGACAGATGAGTCTTGTGGGTTACAGTCCATGGGATAGCAAAGAGTCAGACGTGACTGAGCAACTGAGCATGCACAAAGGAAATGGGGTCTACTCTGGTGGCTCAGTGGTAAAGAAAACCTGCTTGCCAATGCAGAAGATGCGAGTTCAATCCCTGGATCAGGAAGATCTCCTGGAGAAAGAAATGGTGACCCACTCCAGTATTCATGGCTGGTAAATCTCAGAGAGGAGACTTCCAGGCTACAGTCCATGGGGTCACTAGAGTCGGACATGATTTAGTGACTAAACAACAACAAAGGAGGATGGAAACTGAGCTTCCTTGCCTCCACTGAGGGCACACTCTAAGCTGTAACTAAGGTCTCCAATAAGGCTGAAGTCAAAGTTCCAGGATCTGTGTCTGAATAAGTAACCTCCTTAGTATTAGCATGTTTCCCTTTCCTCTCCTCCTGTTGCTGCTGCTGCTGCTGCTAAGTTGCCTTAGTCCTGTCTGATTCTGTGCAACCCCATACACAGCAGCCCACCAGGCTCCTCCATCCTGGGATTCTCCAGGCAAGAACATTGGAGTGGGTTACCATTTCCTTCTCTAATGCATGAAAGCAAAAAGTGAAAATGAAGTCGCTCAGTCATGTCTGATTCCTAGCAATCCCATGGACTGCAGCTTACAAGGCTCCTCCATCCATGGAATTCTCCAGGCCTGAATATAAGATGTGTCAATCTCTCAGATCTCTTTCTTAAAGTCCTTGCACATAAACCCATAAGAACTCAGCTTACCCAAAACACTGACTCCACTGAAGTTTTAAAATATCAGAAATAATGTGGGACGACTTACAATTAACCTTATACATCATATTCTGATATGAGCCCCAGACCTCTTCCATCTTCTAGGGGATGCCCTTTAATGCTTATCCTGATCCTCTTCTCACAGAGACATTTCAAATCCAGTTATTCATTATTACAATATAGGCAGAAAGAAACTCATAGGGTGGGTTTAATTAAGAACTTACAGGCATTATATGTGGCCAGAATATTGTTGTCATTGGTGATGATTTTGTGTGTTAGGGGAGAAACAAGGCTATAATCAGGGACAAGTTTTATCTGAACATGCAAGAAACTGCCTTCTCAGCTTAATCATAAGGCTGACATTATAAGCCACATATGTTAGTTATCATTAAAGATATAAATGTATAAAATAAATTTTTAAAAATGTTTCAGACAATTTCTATAAGTTTTCACTGGCCACAATCTTATCAAAGCTTTAGAAGACTATGGAAATTTTATTTTCTTTCTCCAGGCTTTATAAAATAGGCCATTTAGCACTAATTCAGAGATGTGTTTGTTTAGTGTATGCATGTGTGTGTGTGTGTGTGTGTGTGTGTGTGTGTGTGTGTGTGCTGCTCCTGCTGCTTATGTATATGTGCAATATCAATTTGTAAATATTTAAGATTATTGCTAATTTGGTGAGTCAAATTAATTGCCATATGAGTAATCATTGTTTTGAAATATTTTTATATTTGATAAACAACTGAGTGAAAGAAGCTAACACAGAATCACAAAATGCCATAAACCTAAGTATTAGAATCACATAACCCCAGTGTGCTGAGTACTGACTTACTGCAAAATTTCCAGGGTTCACTTGCGTAAATTGTGTCTCAAAAGACCGTTCTTGTGAAATGTTCTCTTTCAGAACATTTCCACTGGGACATATATAGTTTCACAAGCAAGAATTTATATTTTGCCCTTTGGACTGTCAATTCACAAATGTCACATTTCCAATATCACTGAACTTCTGGAAAACAGTAATAATACAAAATAGACAGGGGAAATAATATGTCATTTCTACCTGCTATAATAACATATGTTAATAGGTGTCAAGCAGGTGGTGTAGAAGATATTTTTCTTGAAAAGTAACTGAGGGATAAGAGAGTAATGAACAAATCATTGAATGGATGTTGTAATTTCCTGCTTTTCTTTCTTTTCCTTATTTAACCTCTCTGTTTAAACTTATCAACTCTTAAAGTTGCCTTAAAACTCAACATTCATAAAACTAAGATTATGGCATCTGGTCCCATCACTTCATGGCAAATAGATGGGAAACAGTGGAAACAGTGGTTGACTTTGTTCTCTTGGGCTCCAAAACCACTACAGATGGTGACTGCAGCCATGAAATTAAAAGATATTTGCTCCTTGGAAGAAAAGCTATGACAAACCTAAAAGCATATTAAAAAGCAGAGACATTACTTTGCCAACAGAAGTCCATCTAGTCAAAGCTATGGTTTTTCCAGTAGTCAGGTATAGGATGTGACAGCTGGACTATAAAGAAAGCTGAACACTGAAGAATCGGAGCTTTTGAACTATAGTGTTGGAAAAGACTCTTGAGAGTCGCTTGGACTGCAAGGAGATCCAACCAGTCCATCCTAAAGGAGATCAGTCCTGGTTGTTCATGGGAAGCTGAAACTCCAATACTTTGACCACTTGATGTGAAGAGCTGACTCATTTGAAAAGACCCTTCTGCTGGGAAAGATTGAATGCAGGAGAAGGGGATGACAGAGAATGAGATGATTAGATGGCATCACCATTTCGGATTATGTGATGGCATCACATCATCATCATGGACATGAATTTCAGTAAGCTCCTGGAGTTGGTGACGGACAGAGAAGACAGGTATGCTGCAGCCTATGGCATTGGAAACATTTGGACTTGACTCAGTGATTGAACTGAACTGAACTGAACCTTTGTCTTAGTCCTTTTCTGTTTTTCTTCTTTTTCATTTTCTCTCTCCATTTTTTTCTTCATCTGGTTTATCTTTTTCTTATTTTTCTCATCCCATCTATTTCTTCCATTTTTCTTCCCTTCTCTGTTTCTCTTCCTTCCTTCTTCCTTCTTCTTCTTTCCCCCCCTCCTTCCTCCTCTTCTTTTTTTCCTCCAAGAAACAATGGACTGGTTCAAAATTGGGAAAGGAGCATGTCAAGGCTGCATATTGTCACCTTGCTTATTTAACTTAAATGCAGAGTACATCATATGAAATGTTAGGCTGAATGAAGTTCAAGCTGGAATCAAGATTGCCAGGAGAAACATCAATAATCTTGGATATGCAGGTGACACCATCCTGATGGAAGAAATTGAAGAGGAACTAAAGAACATCTACATGAGAGTGAAAGAAGGAACTAAAGAGCCTCTTGATGAAAGTGAAAGAGGAGAGTGAAAAAGCTGGCTTAAAATTCAACATTCAAAAATTATGATCATGGCATCTGGTCCCATCACTTCATGGCAAATAGATGGGGAAGAAATCAAAACAGTGACAGATTTCATTTTCTTGGGCTCCAAAATCACTGTGGATGGTGACAGCAGCCTTGAGATTAAAAGATGCTTGCTCCTTGAAAGGAAAGCTATGACAAAACTAAACAGCATATCAAAAAGCAGAGACATTATTTTGCCAAGAAAGTCCCATCTAGTCAAAGCTATGATTTTTTCTAGTAGTCCTGTTTGGATGTGAGAGTGGAACCAAAAGAAAGCTGAGGGCTGAATAATTTATTCTTTTGAACTGTGGTGTTGGAGAAGCCTCTTGAAAGTCTCTTTTATAGCAAGAAAATCAAACCAGTAAATTCTAAAGAAAATCATCCCTGAATATTTATTGGAAGGACTGATGCTGAAGCTGAAACTCCAATACTTTGGCCCCCTGATACACAAAGCTGACTTGTGGGAAAAGACCCTGATGCTGGGAAAGACTGAAGGCAAAAGAAGGGGATGGTAGAGTATATGGTTAGATAGCATCATCAACTCAATGTACATGAATCTGAACAAGCTCCGGGTGTTGGTGATGGACAAGAAGCCTGGAATGCTGCAGTCCATGGGGTAGCAAAGAGTTGGACATGACTTAATGACTGAACAACAACAATATGGTAAAAGTAATATATACTCAGGAAGACCCTAGTCTACACTGACCTTTAATCATAAAGAAAGTAAATATAAAGTTACTGATAATATTCTATATTTGAAGAAGATAAAGAGTTTAAAAGATTTGTACCCTCATATGAGGCAAAACTTTTTTTTTTAACATTCCATGGTAATTTTTGTAAAGCTCTTAAATACCCATCATATTGGATTTAATATATTTATTTAATATCCCTGTCTAGTTGTCTATAACTCAAAGGAAATGGAACTTTGTCCAATACAGTGGTGTGTGTCACATTCTATACAGCAAGGTTGATCAGTGATCAGTTGGTACAATTTTTTCCTAAGATTTTTTTAACTTACAAATATATAATAAGATTACACAAATATTTTTAGATAGTAGTTCAAAAAAGCCCATGATTGTAATATTAGTTGTTTTGATAAAATTTGGTTAATGCCTATGCATCAATTAATTTCCAATATCAAAAATGTGAACAGAAGATATACAAGCTGTTGCCTAAGTGTGACATAAATCTCAAAGAATTTAAGCTTCAGAAACATGTGCTAACTCTGTGATATAAAGCCTAAATTTAAAGCTAAATAGTATGTCCTATCTTATTGTTTTTGTTCAGTCACTAAGTCAAGTCCAACTCTTTGCAACCCCATGGACTGTACCATGCCAGGCTTTCCTTTCCTTCATTACCTCCCAAAATTTTCTCACATGTATGTCCATTAAGACAGTGATGCTATCTAACCATATTCTTTGCTTCCACCTTTTCCTTTTGCCTTCAGTTTCAGGGTTTTATCAATGAGTCTGCTCTTCACATCAGATGACCAAAATATTGGAGCTTCAGTTTCTGCATCGATCATTCCAATGAATATTCAGGGTTGATTTCCTTGAAGATTGACTGGTTTGATCTCCTTGCAGTCCAGGGATCTCTCAAGAGTCTTCTCCAACCCCACAATTCAAAAACATCAATTGTTTGGCTCTCAGCATTCTTTATGGTCCAACTCTCATATTCATATGTGACTTGCCTTGAAACCTAAAAAAATCAAGAGAGCTTCAAATGTCTGAGCCAAGACCTCTCATCTCCACTCTGCTCTCATGGATAAGCTTTCCAGCCAAACCACCTTTTAACAAAGTAACTTAGGAATAGTCCCAGATTATTCCTAAGAAGTAGCCTTCTGTTCCCTGCAGGTTTGTGAAATTATTCAAACCAGCCAATCACATCCTCCCATAACAGACAGAAGGCACCTCCCTTCTGACTTGTTTACTCTGTCCCTAAATGCAGTCCTGATGTGGATGTGTGTGGGCTGCGGTCTTCTCCTCCCCAGGCTGTGAGTGTGATGAATTAAACTATTGTCAATTTCTTTTTCCAGTGTCAAGTATAATCTGTTGGGCTGTCCTTCCCTAACTTACAGGTTGAAAAGAAAGAGATTAAAATGTTCATATGTTCTAAGTTGCCTCAACCATGTCCAACTCTTTGTGACCCTATGGACTGTAGACTGCCTGGATCCTCTGTCCATGGGATTCTCCGTGCAACTGTACTGGAGTGGGTTACAATGCCCTCAATAGGATCTTCCTAACCAACAGATCAAAGTCTTATGTCTCCCACAATGTCAGGAGGGTTCTTTACCCATAGACCATCTTAGAAGCCCTAAAATACTCATACCAAGTAAAATGCCATATCCAATCTGCAATTTAAGAAGAGAATAGGTGAAGTCCATCCTGGGTATAGGCAAGAATGAGTGCAGTGTAAAGAATTTAAAAATAATAATGAAGCTAAGTAAAAACTTATATTTTATTATCATTATGCACTAGTAGTACTAGTCATAAAATTCTCCTTCCTGAGGAATAAGCCATCCTCTTTCCCTCCCCAACTCACCATTATACACAGAAATAGTTAATGCATTGCAAGCTTATTATTTCATCACAAAAGGCCCATGGTAAAGGAAAAGTAATCATGGAAGATTTGACAATGTTGCAAATTTTGTTTCAAGTAAAAAAACCTGAAAATCTTCAGGAATATATATATCATATTGGTGTTCATAGAAATGCCATGTATTGTACTAAGAATTAAATGTGTTTTAGTGGAGATTACACTCTAGTTGAAACAGCGTTACTAAAAGTAAAATACAAGCTCTATGACAAAAATTGTCAATGAAATCCTCAAAACCTTTGGAAAGAGGAGTGCATACAAGGACTATATACATCCATCATCCAAAAACTAACAGATAAGACACTCAACAAATTTGAAAGGAAATGTACCTGAAGCTACACAAATGTCTTAAAAATAGAAAGACAAATGTTTCTCTGGCATTTAAGTGCAAGCAGTAACTTTAAAGACTTAGAATTTTGAATCCCCGAAGTCCCAAGATAGGAACAAAAATCCCATCTTGATTACATGTCAGCTGATCATTATAAAAATGAAAAAACTAACACTGAGCACAATTACTGTGGAAAAGAAATATGCTTAGTTATATATATATATATATATATATATATATATATATATATAAAAAGGCAGCAGTTGTGGTAAAGAACACTCTTGCAAATGCAGGAGACATGAGAGACGCTGGTTCAATCCCTGGGTTGGGAAGATCCCCTGGAGGAGAGCATGGCAACTCACTCCAGTATTGTTGGCTGGAGAATCCCATGGACAGAGGAGCTGGGAAGGCTACAGTCCATAGGGTCTTAAAGAGTCGGACATGACTGAAGTGACTGAGCACAACCACATATATATCTATATCTATCCATCTATATGCACATGCATATACCATCCACTCTCAAATAAGCAAGGTTTTAAAAAAAAATAAAAAGAACATTATTATACAGAATGCTGTAGGGTGGGGGAAAATACGATTGCATTATTTATGCAACCACTGTGGAGACTCTGGAAAGCAGTCTTTAAATTTGTAGAGGACAGTGACGTATAACAGAGACTTGACTACCTTGCCCGGAATTTTTATTATGTTATATAAAATGTAAAAGGCAAAGTCAAACACGAATTTGAAGTCTATGATAGTCTTGAAACTGACAGATAAAGAGAGCTTGACTTACTCTAATTACAGAACTACAATGAAGGGGCAAATCTAAAATTCATCTTGCTTCTGATTTTGACTAAATTTAGTCACAGTTCAGAATAAGACTCAAGGAACAAGGTAAATTGTCCTATTAGAAATAACATATCAAGAATATCAAATGGTTTAAAAGTCACTATCAAATGGTTTAAAAGTCACTGTTAGGCAACTGAGAGAAACATGAGAAAATGGCAGGAGGATGAAAATTACTAGTATGACAAGAGAGATATTATACATTTGGCTTACATATTTTAAAAATTTCACAAGCAGAAAGATAAAACAACTTATTTATTTATTTTAATTGAAGGCTAATTATTTCACCATATTGCTTTGGTTTTTGCCATACATTGACATGAATCAGCCAAGAGTGTATGTGTGGAAAGACAAAACTTTTAATATAAGAATCTGTGTTTAAGTTCAAGTTCTAACAACAACAACAACAAAAATCTGAAGTGTGATTTCCTATGCAGTTAAGAGGGACTATATGTAACCAATTTTAACAAGATTTGTTTAACTTCCAGGTTGCACATTTGAATGTTAATACCATTTTTCACATGGGTCAAATTAACAATTAGCTGGCATTTAATAAGAATGATATTTTCAACTACTTTTCCATATTTAAAATAAACAAAAATAGGAAGCTGAAAATGTAGTCTGGCAGATTTTGCAACAAGAAATGAGTTTGCTGGGAAAAGATAAGGATTTTGAGGCAGGGATGGAAAAGACATTTTCCAAAGTTTGAGGACAGAAGTCTCTGTATGCATTTGACATTAGAGAAAAGAAAGTAATTTGAGGAAAAGTTTTACATGAATTCTTCTAGTAACATACAACAGAAATAGAGATTAAAATACCAAGTGGATAAACCAATTAATAAAATTCCATTCTGAATTTGACTAAAATACAAGCATCTCACAGGGATCACTATGTCAATTGATTTTATAGCTCTATTTAATGAACTAACTTTAAGTTATGGAAAGGAAAAGAGAGAAATAGAATGACTAGTTATGCACAGTGAATACTGAATATTGAAGTGAATATTTAAATGATTTATTCACTTTTATATGATTTTCTTGAGTTCCATCTCAGTACCAGGGCTGTTTTATTATTGTTTGGATATGGAGGAAAATAATATACCATGGCCTCTACAATGCACTCAGAGTGTACAGAAAAACTTCAGTTACTTATGATTCACTCAGCATCATTTAGGGGGAGAGAACTTGTAGTTCAAGGGAATGTCTTAACTTCCCCATAAACTAGAAGTGGGGAAGCATGAGAGAGAGGAGGGGAAGACTGGCATTTAAAGAAGATAGTATGGAAAACAGGACTTCCCAGATGGTGCCAGTGGTAAACAACCAGCCTGCCAATCCAGGAGATGCAAAAGACCTGGGTTCAATTCCTGGGTTAGGAAGATCTCCTGGAGCAGGAAACAGCAACCTACTCAGTATTCTTGCCTGGCGAATCCAACGGACAGGGGGAATCTGGCAGGTTACAGCCCATGGAGTCACAATGACTCGGGCACAATTGAAATAATTTAGCATGAATACGCACACAGTAAGGAAAACTACAAAAAAAATAGGTGGATGGTTTATACAGGAAAGTTTTCTGGGTAGCATTTTCCCGGCAAAACATTATTTTCCTCTAAGATGACATATAGGGAGATATCATAAAATATAACATGATTTGAAAAGAGTCTTATAGTAGAAATAAGGTTTATACAATTTCTGATATGTTGAGTTTCATTACATAATTTCTCATAGTTATTAGAAAAATGATAAAATTACATATTATGGGGATCTCTGTGTGTGGTCCTGTATAATAGATACAGATAGGAACATATCTCCTGGAGAAGAAAATAGCAATCCACTCCAGTATTCTTGCCTGGAGAATTCCATGGATAGAGGAGCCTGGTGGGCTACAGTCTATGGGGTTGCAAAGAGTTGGTCATGACTGAGCCACCAACCACAGCACAGCACACACATATTTATATAAATATTATATCTACAGAGATGATCAACTATAGAGATTATTTAAATATTAATAAACTATTTTCAGGCAGAACGCAATAGTGACAAATTAGCTGTAGGATAAGACATGCTAAAATATGTATAAAAGGACCATATAATCAGAATAAAACATCAAAAGCATATAAAAGACAATTAATCAGCAAATTCAGTTATTTTAGGAGGAAATACATACTGTTTGGAATTTACTAATATTTTCAGCAGGACTGGCTTCATGAAATGAGATCAGAGCCACACAGGAAGGCCCACACTTGAGGTCAGATGCTCTGTAACTGTCAGTTTGAAATTCTTAATAATTTTCCTTTTTACTTTAAGTGAAGTTCAGTGGAACAATAAACTCTTGGCTATTTCCTGGCTCTACCCAGCACTGGAGCATGTGCAACCTGGGGTCTTGGGCTCAGTGTAGGAACATTAAGGCACAGGCTCTGAGCATCCACTTACTTGAAGACTGGGACTCAGGATGCCTTTGAGGACCTACAATTGCCATGATTATTCTCATGGCCAGAGAAATGCAAGATTGAATAGCAAATGCAAAACATCAGGAGAGCTCAAAAAGAAAACACTTTTGTTTCCATTTAAAGAGTCCCTTTTATAACTATTATTGTTTTTAATTTTAATCGAGGTATAGTTGACTTACAGTGTTGTGTTAGTTTCTGATATATAGCAAAATGATTCAGTTATACATATGCAAACATGCATGTATATAAATATGTAAATGTTCTTTTCAGATTCTTTTCAAATATTGTTGTGCTTAGTTACTAAGTCATGTTCGACTCTTTTTCAACCCCATGGACTGTAACCCACCAGGCTCCTCTGTTCATGTGATTTCCCAGGTAAAAGTACAGCTTACAAGAGTGGGTTGCCATTTCCTCTCCAAGGCATCAACCTGATCCAGGAATCGAACTCTCATCTCCTATACTGCAGACAGATTCACCATTGAACCACCTGGGACAAACTTCTTCATATATAGGTTGCTACAGCTATTGATTATAGTTCCCTGTGCTATGCAGTAAGTTCTTATTGCTTATCTATATTATATACAGCAATGTGTATATGTTGCTCCCAAATTCCTAATTTATCACTCCCCTCACTTTTACCCTTTGGTATCCATAAGTTTGTTTTCTATGTCTGTGAGTCTGTTTCTATTTTGTAAATAAGTTCACTTGTATCATCTTTTTGATTCCACACAAAAGTGATATAATATGATATTTATCTTTCTCTGTCTGACACACTTCACTTAATGTGGTACTCTCTAGGTCCATCCATGTTTCTGTAAATGGAATTATTATGTTTTTAAAAAAATATAACTATTTTCCTACTCATGCGTCTTTAAGTTTTTATTAATGTATTGATTCCATTAATAATTTATGTTTATTTATCTTTTATAGTTATTTTATTATCTTTTATAGTTATTTTAATTGATGATTACAATATTGGTTTGATTTCTATTTTTAATTTTTGAAGATTATTTCTCTTTTCTATAATTATTTTTTATATTTTATTTTTAATTTGAGGATAAATAATTTTCAGTATTGTGATGGTTTTTGCCATACATTAACATAACATGAATGGGCATTAGGTGCCTCCCTCTTGAACCCATCCTCCCACCTTCTTTCCCATCCTACACCTCTAGGTTGTCACAGAACACTAGATTTTCACCCTGTGTAGTACATTGAACTTCCACAGGCTATCTATAATTCTTTTTGTACATTAAATTTTTAATGAAGTATAGTTGATTTACAATATTGTGTTAGATTCAAGTATAAAACAAAATTATTCAGTTAAACATATATCTATTATTTATCAGATTGTTTTCTCATATAGATTATATAAAATATTAAGTATGGTTCCCTTTGCTGTACAGTAGGTCCTTGCTGTTTATCTAAAACTATAAAAACAACAGACATAAAAAGGGAAAAAGAAAGTGTATCTCTTTCAAAAAATAATTAATAATGTGCCTGATACATTAATGGACAGTTTAAAAGTACATGAGTGGAAAATAATTTTATTTCCTCTGATGTTCAAACTGGTTTTAGAAAAGGCAGACAAACCAGAGATCAAATTGCCAACATCTGCTGGATCATGGAAAAAGCAAGAGTTCCAGAAAAACATCTATTTCTGCTTTATTGACTATGCCAAAGCCTTTGACTGTGTGGATCACAAGAAACTGTGGAAAATTCTGAAAGAGATGGGAATGCCAGACCACCTAACCTGCATCTTGAGAAATCTGTATGCAGGTCAGGAAGCAACAGTTAGAACTGGACATGGAACAACAAACTGGTTCCAAATAGGCAAAGGAGTGCATCAAGGATGTATATTGTCACCCTGCTTATTTAACTTATATGCAGAGTACATCATGAGAAACGCTGGGCTGGATGAAGAACAAGCTGGAATCAAGATTGCCGGGAGAAATATCAATAACCTCAGATATGCAGATGACACCACCCTTATGGCAGAAAGTGAAGAGGAACTAAAAGCCTCTTGATGAAGGTGAAAGAGGAGAGTGAAAAAGTTGGCTTAAAGCTCAACATTCAGAAAACGAAGGTCATGGCATCCAGTCCCATCACTTCATGGGAAATAGATGGGGAAGCAGTGGAAACAGTGTCAGACTTTATTTTTGGGGGCTCCAAAAATCACTGCAGATGGTGACTGCAGCCATGAAATTAAAAGACGCTTACTCCTTGGAAGAAAAGTTATGACCAACCTAGATGGCATATTCAAAAGCAGAGACATTACTTTGCCGACTAATGTCCGTCTAGTCAAGGCTATGGTTTTTCCTGTGGTCATGTGTGGATGTGAGAGTTGGACTGTGAAGAAGGCTAAGCGCCAAAGAATTGGTGCTTTTGAACTGTGGTGTTGGAGAAGACTCTTGAGAGTCCCTTGGACTGCAAGGAGCTCCAACCAGTCCATTCTGAAGGAGATTAACCCTGGGATTTCTTTGGAAGGAATGATTCTAAAGCTGAAACTTCAGTACTTTGGCCACCTCATGCGAAGAGTTGACTCACTGGAAAAGACTCTGATGCTGGGAGGGATTGGAGGCAGGAAGAGAAGGGGATGACCAAGGATGAGATGGCTGGAAGGCATCACGGACTCGATGGACGTGAGTCTGAGTGAACTCCGGGAGTTGGTGATGAACAGTGAGGCCTGGCATACTGCGATTCATGGGGTCGCAAAGAGTCGGACACGACTGAGTTACTGAACTGAACTGAACTGAACTGAACTAACTAAATAAAGGGTCCTGGCATTTTTATTTTTACTCAGTCTCACAAAGTATGTTCCCAGCCTTGGCCAATAGTGATTATCAACCTTTCAGAATGACCCCTTGTCAGAACAATCAAGCCCAGTTTTGTTTTTTTTCTCCCCCAATTCCAGTCTATTGTGGGTTGCTCATCCAAGCAAGAGACAGTGCTCCAGATGTCAGCCACGTTTTCAGAGTCTGAAGCAGCTTTCTCATACTGCCTTTCTTTGTTTGTTTGTTTCAGGTATTTACTTTGCTGTTTCAGTTTGTAGCCGTGTTTTCAAAAAAAATTAGGAAAATATTAGCAGCGGGAATCAAACTTAACCATTTTGCTGAAAAGATAGACCAGGACTGAAATGCCATTCTATAATTCTTTTTCTCAATCTATGGAGGTATTCTTTGTAAGGAGCCATGGGGAATCTGAGAAATGGGCAGAAACAAATGTGAAGAAACTTGGATTATAGTGTGCTATTTAATATCTGGACTGAGTGGTTTAAATTTAATACTATGTGAAATCATTTGAGGAGATGAGTAAACCTAGATAAGAAATAAAAAATATTCTTATATTATTTTCACTTCTGTATATTGGATACAGGTTAATATATATTTTTAATATCTGTATTTAATATCTGTATTAGCATTTTTATCAAAATTGCTTATTTCTTCTTCATTTATTTTATTTATTTATTATTTATTAAATATTTTTATTATTTATTTTATTTTATAAATAAGGCAAATTATTTATTTCAATTGCCTTAAATTCCCTTCACCCCAGGGTTTTAACTTATTCTTTCCTTTGAAACATATTCTTCTTCTTTTTTTTTTCTTTCTCTGCTTGTCTCTGTGAAATTATGTGAAACAGTTATCTATCCCAGTCTTTAAGGAATGTCTTTGTGTGGAAGCTTCCCTATGTAGTCTTTGTGTGAAAGTGTTAGTCACTCAGTCCTTTCTGACTTTGTTACCCCATGGACTGCAGCCCACCAGGCTCCTCTGCTGATGGAATTCTCCAAGAAAAATACTAACCGTGCTGGAAGACAGCACAGGAAACCCCACCCAAGGCAAAGGTCATGAGGAAGAGACCTGATGGGCAAAGGTGAGATCAGGCCTCGAGGGATGCCCCTGGACCTTCTCGAGCATCTACTCCAAAACCAGAATCTGACTGTCTTACTATTTTATGACTTTCACCAACTCTTCTGACATTAGCAGGGGGCTATCCTCAACCACTTTTCTCTGGAAAAAGTTAATTTAGAGTTCCAGTTAATAGTATCCTGCATATAAAAGGAGTGTCTCAGCTCAAACCCCTCTGATGGCTCTCTAACTTGCCTGACAGATTTCCCCGGACTTTTACAACTACTCATGTGATTGTTTACAGCCTCCCAACAGTGAGAGGCATGGGAAGCTTAAAATATCTTAAAGATATAGAGCATTTTAAAGAGCTAAAAATTATATTGGTGAAGGGTTTCATTGTTGAGTTAATGACTGCCGCCAGGCCTCCATATCCTTTATCTTTTAGGTCCTGGGAGGATAATAATCAATGTAATTGGGATGCAGAAATAGGAATATAGTAATTTTGATGTTAGCAATATTAGACTTTTGAGTTAATGAATTTTCTCTTTGTTATAAATCACTGTACTCCTTTTTCTTTGTAATAAATTGTTGTATCCTTGCTATGTAAAAATGTATCTTTATTTAGTGTTTTCTGAGAGTGGCACCAGACTTTGGAAAAAACAACACTTTTAGGGCAAATAAGTTTTCTGGTTGACGGACCCTTATCAGAAAAAGGTCATAAAATGCTAACAGGCCACCTGGCCAGAGATGATGTAAATCACCTAAGACCTGTGAATACAGATAGGTATGCAGAGAGAAAGCCTGGTCTCGATAAGGATCAGGACTGCTGACCCTGCATGACTTTGTATTTTTCATTATTCATTATGTACAGCCTAAGGTATATAAGCTCCCTGGAAAAATAAAGTTTTGGGCCTCGCTTCATTATTGCTTGGCTCCCCTGTGTCTTTCTTTGTTTCTTCCTTTATCTCCTTTTCAGGCTGATCCCCTGGAGCACAGGGGCTTGCTGTGTTCACTTCTCTGTTCGGTCTTCTAAGACCTACACGCGAGAGAGCCCAAGGCAGGGCACCCTCCGCTATTCAAGAAGGCACCTGTGACCTACGTGAACAGTGTAAGTCTCTTGTCTTGGGACTTTATTGGCTTTCTGCATAAACCAAGGGATACTGGACTCTTTTTCTCCTCTATTTTCTTGACTGCAACATTCTTTCTTTATCTCTCTATATATCTTTAAATAAATTCTTATCTCCTTCTATAGCTCTAAATAAATAAATCTCTCATAGCCAATGTCGTCCACATTTCAGATACCCTGGATCCAACCAGGGCTGGTCCCTGGTAGAAGTGGATAGCCATTCCCATCTTCAGGGGATCTTTCCAATTCAAGGATCCAATCCAGGTCTCCTGCATTGCAGGTAGCTTCTTTAACATCTGAGCCACCAGGGAAAACCCAGTGTGTTTGTATCCAATGGCTTTGGTGAGACTAATGAATCTGAAATGAGCAGAGCTTATGTCTTCTCTCTGGCTTAACTAGTCACCACTGCCTTGGTGGAATGTAGGGCTAGAGTCAGAGGGACAGTAAGAAGGGCTAGAGCAGGAATTTGGTGTGAGCAGGGGTCACTGCCTTGCCCACTAGGAAAGTTTCAATCTGCTGTACCTGTGCTGGGACTGGGAACAAATAAGTTCATTAGTTTACTCTTCAACTGTGGAGTCTGTTTTGCACAGCCCTTCAGAAAAGACTTGCTCATTTTCATACCAGATGAGGGTCCTTCCTCCCAATGCTGGACTTTAGAGTGTGATTGTCTAATATAGGACTCAACCTCTTGTTCCTTGGGGAGGCTTTCCAAGCTGGTGATATGGCTCTTGTCTTCTGGATCACATATTAGGTGTGTGAATCCTGACTAGATTACTTCTCTTTCTCTTCTATCAGATTCTATGTATTTCTTTCTATACAGCCTGGTCAGAGAAGTGCTGTTCTGCTGGCCAGTTTTTATAATCCTACACTCTGCTGTTCATAATCAATCTATTGTGGAAGATCACTTCTGTGAAGGAAGGGGACTATCTTCCACCTTTCTAACATTGTTTCCTTGGAAGAATGAAAACACATCTCAGTGGACACTAATGTCAGAATAAATAACTATATTTATTCTCTCCACCTGTAAAATTTACATCCTTTTTCAACTAGGAGAGGAGCATGGATTTACTGGGAGTTTTCACTGAGTATTGGATTCAGACTAGAACTCTCTGCTTTCAGCTTTCAGGATTGACTAAAATAAGGCTGTCATCAGCAATCACTTTTGGAAGACCCTTTGAAATTCCTTTTAAGATGACATGATTCTAGGCAGTACATTCTCCTGTTTTCCAGAATCTATTATACTGCAATGCTGGAAAATTGAGCTCAAAACCAGAAGCAAGTCAACAATGTTCCTGGTTTGACCTAATACTATGCTATAAAGTATCCCCACCAATGCTCTGAATATAGTCAAGTGGCAAAACCAATGCATTCTAAAGAGTGGGAGCCAATACGCAAGAGGCTAACTCTATTGACTCCAGAGAGGATTGATTACCCCAGCACTCATGCAAAAATATTGATGGGGAAATGTTGCAAACTCTGCATTCATTGTTGAAATAAAAGGGATTTTAATCTGAAACAGCCCCTACTTTGATATTCAAGATGTATGAAATGGATAATGCATAATCCAGGCTGCGTAGTAAATTCCATGGCTGCCAGGGGGAAGGATGAAGGGAAAGGATATTTAGGGATTTGGAGATGGACAAATATTTAAAATGGATAATCAACAAGGACCTACTGTATGGTACATGGAACTCTACTCAATATTATGTAGAAGCCTGGATGGGAGGAAGTTTGGGGGAGAACAGAGATATGTATATATGTGATTGAGTTCCCATGCTATCCACCTGAACCTATCACAGCATTGTTAATCAGCTATACTCCAATACAAAATAAAACATTTAGTGAAAACAAAAAATAAAAATACCCCAAAAACCTCATTGACCATATCAGTCTACAAAAATCAAATGGCATTCATCCTGTACTTAATTAGATGATTGCAAGATGCCTCTGAACTGCAGCCATACCATTTGCTCATGATTCTAGGGTGCTTACTCATTTCTTTTTACTCACTACTCCTTATCCAAATTATATCTGTTTTTAAGCTCTCTCCTGAAATGACATCCTCTACAAGGATACAAAATATTTCTCTTTGCTGAACCCTTAAAAAGTGTGTTGTATTGTTCTGCGGCAATTCAATTTTCTTCTATTTGTAAAAATATTTAAGGAACTCACACAATTACTCAGTCATTTGGGGTGAGGATTGTGGTCTCTGGAGATAGACTGGCATGTTGAATCTCTACCCAGTAACTAACCCATAGGTATCCCTAGTAAATCACTTACTTTCTTTAAAGCCTCAGTTTCTTTATTTGGAAAATAAGGATAAAAATAGTGCATAGGTCACATACTTTTGGAAATTAAATGATATAATCATAAAACAAATGGATTTTCTGATGATGTAAAGATTCAGTGTTATGTTTGTAATAATTACAACTAAGAATTGCTGAAAAACATTATTTAAATTAAATTCAGCTTCTCATCAATAAATCAACTATTTTCCTCCATAATTTGCAATTAAAATAGGACTTTTATTCAGAATATGTAAGAATGCATATTTAATATTATGCTTAAAAATCAAAAGTATGAAAGGCATAAAAGCCATATGAATCATTCTATTAAAAAAAAAAATCCCAAACATATCACTATCCTTTAAACTCTGAGTCATATATTGTAAAAGTGACTTTTTTCACATTCTGGGTAGGCCACATGCAGTTTGTTTCATCTTAGCAGTTTCACACCATTACGTTTCATTACACACTAAGATATGTCAAGTAGGAAAACACTTCACTGACTTGATGAAAATTTAACATATCATTTATGTACCTATTTCCAGTTCTTAAAATGGTTTCCCAAGCTGAAATAACATGATAAATAAATATATCATTCCTATAAGCTTTGAAGTTTTAAAAAGGAAAAATAAAAAACAAGGAAGAGAATATCTATTCAAAACAATGATTGATGCTTGCAAGCCATATGTCTTAATTTGTTGAAGACACGGCTATGTGGGAAGTGATCTAACTGGAGTACTATGAAGGTCATGGGACAAAAACTTTATTCAACATTTTCAAATTAGGGACTTGCAATTCCACCATCTTTTGGTTTTTGTGAGTTAGTTCAGGGTTTCATCTTCAACAAAAAGCTTTATTGGTTGGCAGATGAACAATATTAAATAGAAAAAGATATTTAAACTAGATAGAAGTGAGAATCAGGAAAGTTCTAGGGGAAAATACAAAGAAAAGCTAGAAAGAAAAAAAATTATAAATTTTGCCATAACTCATCTTAATATCAGAGAAGGCAATGGCAACCCAGTCCAGTACTCTTGCCTGGAAAATCCCATGGACGGAGGAGCCTGGTAGGCTGCAGTCCGTGGGGTCACGAAGAGTCGGACACGACTGAGCGACTTCACCTTCACTTTTCATTTTGATTCATTGAAAAGGAAATGGCAACCCACTCCAGTGTTCTTGCCTAGAGAATATGAGGGAGGGAGGAGCCTGGTAGGCTGCCGTCTATGAGGTTGCACAGAGTCAGACATGACTGAAGTGACTTAGCAGCAGCAGCAGCATCTTAATATCTTCTATAAAGTAATTAGGCATCAGGTTATTCAACATTGGCTGTTGTTATCAATATTAGCTAAAATCTAGCACTTAAGGAATTTCTTTTATAAATTGCCTGGGAGGACAGAATTAAGGATACTATTTCAGATATCAGTGTGATATATTTTGTTGGGTATAGAGACAATGATTTATTAGTTTATTATTTTTTTTCCCAATGAGACTCGTTTCCAGCTTGCAAAATCAGAACCACGTTTGAACTAGTTTTTACCTGCAGAGTACTATAACTATATTATAATCCCCTTAGGTCTTTTTCAATTATTCACTGGCATGTCTTTGCACAAGCTTCTACTGGGGATTTTCTTTCTTGTCTTGTTTCTTTTTAACGTTCTGGTTTTTCCAGTTTCATGACTATTGATGTCACCATTCTGGGCTCTATCAATTTACTTTTCATTTACCTATAAGATTTGTCTTTTCCTTGTTAAGGACCACAGAAAGATTGTACTTTGTTTGCAATTAAACATGTTAACAAAATAGCCAGTCCAGTTTATTGTATGCTTGCAGAAGGTACAAGATATGTGGATCATTGGTGGGGAAGCATACACTGGGAGAATGGAATTGACAGATACACATGACTTTAAAATAGATAACAAGATAAAATAGATAATAAGAACCTACTGTATAGAACAGGGACTTCTACTTAACTCTATAAGGACCTATATGAAATAGAATATAAAAAAGACGATATATGTATACATATAACAGTTTCACTTCAGAGTACAGCAAAAATTAACAAAGTACTGTAAATCAACTTTCAACCCAATAAAAATTAATTTTAAAAAGTCTGCTTCAGAGAAAAAAAGGGCTTTATTACAGCACAGCAGGCTACATGAACTTCATGTTCGCATATATTTCCCCTCCCTTCCGTGTTACATTTAAATGTTGTGGAGTAACTCACGTGAATGCAATGTTCACTGTGGATCGGACTCACAGTACAGAAATCTCAAGCTTACGAAACCACTATGTTTTGCCAAGAGGATATTAGCAGTGTTGTACTTCACAGAAAACACGTTAGCCCTCTACACCAAAGGTAAATGCTCTCATAATCTTCCAGCATTTTTGCAATATAACACCCTTGAAAAAGTCTTCTGAAACAAAAAAGATCTTTTAATGTCTTTCCTCAGAATGTATTTTCAATGAGAAAAGTTCTTAATTTTGATGATGGGCATGATATATCTATGCACATATATATATATGATATACAATATGGGAACCGTGAACTCCCAGATTTTCAAGCTGGTTTTAGAAAAGGCAGAGGAACCAGAGATCAAATTGCCAACACCCACCGGATTATTGAAAAAACAAGAGGGTTCCAGAAAAATATCTATTTTTGTTTTATTGACTATGCCAAAGCCTTTCACTGTGTGGATCACAATAAACTGTGGAAGATTTTTTTAAGAGATGGGAATACCAGACCACCTGACCTGCCTCTTGAGAAATTTATATGCAGGTCAGGAAACAACAGTTAGAACTGGACATGGAACAACAGACTGATTTCAAATAGGAAAAGGATTATGTCAAGACTGTATATTGTCATTCTGCTTATTTAACTTCTATGCAGAGTACATCATGAGAAACGCTGGGCTGTAAGAAGCACAAACTAGAATCAAGATTGCTGGGAGAAATATCAATAACCTCAGATATGCAGATGACACCACCCTTATGGCAGAAAGTGAAGAGGAGCTAAAGGGCCTCTTGATGAAGGTAAAAGAGGAGAGTGAAAAAGTTGGCTTAAAGCTCAACATTCAGAAAATGAAGATCATGGCATCTGGTCCCATCACTTCAGGGGAAACAGTGGAAACTGTCAGACTTTATTTTGGGGGGCTCCAAAATCACTGCAGATGGTGATGGCAGCCATGATAGTAAAAGACACTTACTCCTTGGAAGGAAAGTTATGACCAACCTAGACAAGATGTTGAAAAGCAGAGACATTACTTTGCCGACAAAGGTTCTTCTAGTCAAGGCTATGGTTTTTCCTGTGGTCATGTATGGATGTGAGAGTTGGACTGTGAAGAAGGCTGAGCACCAAAGAATTGATGCTTTTGTACTGTGGTGTTGGAGAAGACTCCTGAGAGTCCCTTGGACTGTAAGGAGATCCAGCCAGTCCATTCTGAAGGAGATCAGCCCTGCCCTGGGGGTCCTTTGGAAGGAATGATGCTGAAGCTGAAACTCCAGCAACTTTGGCAACCTCATGCGAAGAGTTGACTCATTGGAAAAGACTGATGCTGGGAAGGATTGGGCGCAGGAGGAGAAGGGGATGACCGAGGATGAGATGGCTGGATGGCATCATGGACTTGATGGACTTGAGTCTGAGTGAACTCCAGGAGTTGGTGATGGACAGAGAGGCCTGGTGTGGTGCGATTCATGGGGTCACAAAGAGTCAGACACGACTGAGCTACTCAACTGAACTGAATATATATATGTGTGTGTGTGTGTGTATATATATATATATATATATATATATATATAATATAATATATATATATATATATATAAATCTTGGTAAATAATGATTTTTGTGCTGATCTAAGAAAATGTTTTCAAATCCTAGGTCATAAAGTTTTTAAATTAATTCATGCTTGTTTTTTTGTTTGTTTTCAAATATTTCTATATTTAGGTTTTGGATTCATTTTGATTTAAATTTTATTTATAGTATGAAGCAGAAATGCAAATTACTTTTTGTTATAATGTGTTTCTTCAGTTATTCCAATAATATATGTTCAAGTCCATTCTTTACTTGCTGAATGACCTTGTCACAATTGTCAAAAATGAGTTGACAATGATATGTGGGTTTATTTGGGCATTCTCAATTTGATTCTGTTGATCTATATAATCATTCTTAAGTCAGTATCATACTGTTTTGAGTATTGTGAATTCACAGTAAATTCTGAAATTGGGAATTGTGGGTTCTCCAGATTTATTCTCCTATTACAAGACTTTTATTATTATTATTCTTTGAATCCCTTGAGTTTCCATTTGAATTTTAGGAATGAACTGCCCAAGAAGCCAACTGTGATTTTAATAGTGATTAGACAAGCCATAGACTAATTCTTGTAGTATATCCATCTTAACAATATTAAATCTTCCAATTTAAAAATATGGAATTTATTTACACTTATTTGCTCTTATTTAACAGTGGTTTGTGTTTTATAGGCATGAGTTTTGTACATATTTTATTAAACTTGTTCTTAATAATTGTATTGTTGTGGTTATTTTAAAGTTCTCTTAAATTCATTTTCAGATTGCTTCATTGCACATGTATATAATACAATTGATTTAAATGTATTTATTTCACTGCCTGTAACCTTGCTGAACTTTTCTGTATATAATATCATGTCATCTACATATGAACAGAGATCCAGATTTGTTTCCAATCTTTTATTTCACTTTATTGCCTGATTGTCCTGGTTAAAAATCTCCAGTACAATATGGGATAGAAGTGGCAAGAATGAATATCCTTGTCTTCCTTGTGTTTTGGCAGACATGGATTGAAGCCTAGGTTCCACACCAGAAACCTATGTTTCTGTCCTGGTTTCCAGAAGGATATAGATGTATGGCCAGAGTATATATAATTATACTCTGTTCAGGCTTTAGGCTAGAGCCTTTTCACCTCCCTGACACTTTGCTAGGGCCATAGGGTTAGATGTTTCATCCCTGTGACTATGAAAATGGTGAGATAGTGTTCAAGAAGTTTTGGACTTGCTTGATGGGTGAATTGAGCCTGACCTTTTAAGAAGGAGTCTGGGATGAGAGGCTTTATGTGTAGGGGCACTTGGGGTTTTTTTCTCATCTCAAGATTCTCCTCCTCGTCCCCAGAGAATTTCTGTGAGTGTTGTGCTTCTCTGGAAAGAGTAGTCGTGTTTGTAATGCTTTCAAATCTCAACATTCTTTGAACCTCCTTTAATGCTTTCCAGCTCATCTTCTATCTGCCCCTCCATCAGGACCTGCATCCCACACACCCAAAGTTCCATAGCTCACCCTGTAAGTTCCAAATGTACCTTGATTGCATTCTTATGAAAACTCACACTCCATCCACTGGTGTCAGTGATGTTCAAAGAAGGATTTCTCCTGATGGTCCTGAATGAAGGTGCCAGCTCCCCCGTCACAGCGTGCTGGCATTTGGATTGGGTCAGAAAGAGACAGTGGTGTTCCGATATTATTCTCCATTGGAAAATTGGGAAAAACAAGCAATGGTAGTCTTTTGGTATGAATTCCTGACACCTCTCAGCTACTGGGAGGACCAACTGGGCCACCAGGATTTGTGTGAGTGCCTGTGTGCATGTGCGTATGTGTCTGTATTTTGTTTTCTTTTCTTTTTTTTCCCTCTATGTACTGTGTGAAGTTCAGTAATCTGATAAAGGGTTTTATTCTTTCTCTGGAGCAGTGCTCAAGATGTTGAGCCTAGGGTAATGTTAAAATTAACTGCAAAATGGAAAGATTATTAAAAAGTATCTGTGTAGATAAAACCACATAAGTGAAATTTAATTTAGCTTATTCTGCCAAACAAGACAAACTTAACTTCAGCTATTTCTTGCAAATGCCTGTGGTAATCATAAAATAGACAACTCACCTTTAAAAAACTGTGTAAGATTACTGCTTTTAACCAATCCCTTGACCTGCAAAAGCCACCTTTGTGATAAGCCATCGTTGTTTAAGTTAAACAACTTTCTCTTTGTAATTGATCCTATAATAGTATGCCCTGAGCTTCAACTCTGTTTTTGAATTGGAATACTCCTATTTCCAAAGTGTTCTTATACTCACAATAAACTTTTACTAAATGCTAATTTTTAATTTGATGATTTTAATTTTGCTATTTGGAAATTTTTTTTATTGTTTCTGGCATCAGAACTGGGATTCAAAAGAAGATCTCAATGAACCTGAGACTCACTGCTTTTTCCCCCACAACAGAGCATGGATAAGTCTGTCTTGGATCCAACTTCTATTATCTTTGTCTTTGGAGTTCTCCAACTTTATTCTGCATACTTGTATTTTGTTTGTTGAAGCACCTTGACAAGTCATTTGATTCTGTTTGAAAGAGAAGAAAACATGTGATTTCCTGTGTTTTGAAGTAGCTGTTAAGAAACAGGACCCCTCAGATTTAAGACATCTTAAGGAATCTAAAAGCAGAGATGGTTCTACCTTGTCTAAAACACTTCTAACATGTCCTTAAAAATCTCTTGCTTTCTGTATGTATAAACACTATGAGCCATGGTCTTATGACTTTCTAGAAAATAGGTGAGGTTTTGCAAAACTTGAAACTATAATAACCACTTTGAAATATCAACAACCTCAGATATGCATATGATACTATTCTAATGGCAGAAAGCAAAGAGAAACTAAAGAGCCTCTTGAATAGGAAGAAAGAGGAGAGTGAAAAAGCTGGCCTATAATTCAACATTCAAAAACATAAGATCATGGGACCAGGACCCATCAATTCATGGCTAATAGAAGGAAAAAGTGGGAACAGTGACAGATTTTATTTTCTCAGGCTCCAAAATCACTGTGGACAGTGAGGGCAGCCATGAAATTAAACAACACTTGCTCCTTGGGAAAAAAGTTATGACAAACTTAGACAGCAAATTAAAAAGCAGAGACATCATTTTGCTGAAAAATGTCCATACAGTCATAATTATGGTTTTTCCAGTAATTCTGTATGGATGTGAGTGTTGGGTTGTGGTGCTGGAGAAGACTGTTGAAAGTCCCTTGGAGTGCAAGATCAAACCAGTCAATCCTAAAGGAAATCAGTCCTGAATATTCATTTGAAGGACTGATGCTGAAACTGAAGCTCCAGTACTTGGGCCACCTGATGTGAAGAGCTAAATCATTAGAAAAGACCCTGATGCTGGGAAAGATTGAGGGCAAGAGAATTGGATTACAGAGGATGAGACAGTTGGATGGCATCACTGACTAAGTGAACATGAGTTTGAGCAAACTGTGGAAGATGGTGAAGGACAAGGAAGCCTGGCATGCTGCAGCCCATGGGGTTGAAAAGAGTCAGACATGACTGCTGGGAGAAATATCAATAACCTCAGATATGCAGATAATACCACCCTTATGGCAGAGAGTGAAGAAGAACTAAAGAGCCTCTTGATGAAAGTAAAAGAGGAGAGTGGAAAAGCTGGCTTAAAGCTCAACATTCAGAAAACTAAGATCGTGGCATCCAGTCCCATCACTTCATGCCAAATATATGGGAAAACAGTGGAAACAGTGGCTGACTATTTTTCTGGCTCCAAAATTACCGTAGATAGTGATTGCAGCCACAAAATTAAAAGACACTTGCTCCTTGGAAGGAAAGTTATGACCAGCCTAGACAACATATTTTAAAAACGAGACATTTCTTTGTTAACAAAGGCCCATCCTAGTCAAGGCTATGGTTTTTCCAGTAGTCATGTGTGCATGTGAGAGTTGCCCTATAAATAAAGCTGAGTGCCAAAGAACTGATGCTTTGAACTGTGGTATTGAAGAAAACTCTTGAGAGTCCTTTGGACTACAAGGAGATCTAGCCAATCCATTCTATAGGAGACCAGTCCTGGGTGTTCATTGTAAGGACTGATATTGAAGCTGAAACTCCAATACTTTGGCCACCTGATGGGAAGAGCTGACTCATTTGAAAGACCCTGATGTTGGGAAAGATTGAGGGCAGAAGGAGAGGGTTTGACAGAGGATGAGATGGTTGGATGGTATCACCGACTCTATGGACATGGGTTTTGTTGGACTGCTGGAACTGATGATGAACAGGGAAGCTTGGCATGCTGCAGTTCATGGGGTCACAGAGTCAGACTTGACTGAGCGACTGAACTGAACTGATGTCCACTGAGTCAGTGATGCCATTCTTCCATCTTATCCTCTGTTGTCGCTTTCTCCTCCTGCCGTCAGTCAATTAATATATGAATTATTTCTAACTCTCTCTGAAACATAGAAACTAAACTAAATACTTTTTAGTTTCACATGATCTTGGATAAACACTGCTAAATAAAAGTTAATTTAACATTTTTGGTTAATAAGACTAGGCATGTCTTCAGAATTATCAACTCTAGTTGTAACGAAGACATACAACTTTTGTCAGGCAAGAATACTGGAGTGGGTTGCTATGCTCTCTCCAGGGTATCTTTTCCACCCAGAGATTCAACCCAAGTTTCTAAGGTCTCCTGAATTGACATGCAGGTTCTTTACCACAAAAAAACAACTAGAAAGCCCATAATCCCTTTGTATGATTGTATTATATTTTGCTCTTTTGTTTGATTGTGTTATACTTTGCTCTTTTGTTTCAAGTTTGATAAGTTGGGAAGCTAAGTTATCAATTTCAGATGCTTCCTTTTTTTTTAATAGAGGTATTTTTAGCTATAAATTTCCATGTAAGTATGGTTTTTCTGCTTCCCATAAGTTTGGGTGTATTGTATTTTTATTTTCTTCCACCTCTGAGTATTTTATTATTCCTTGTGGTATTTTTATAATTTAGTTATTTTAAGAATGCAGAATATATCATGAGAAATGCTGGGCTGGAGGAAGCACAAACTGGAATCACATTGCCAGTAGAATTATCAATAAATTCAGATATGCAGATGAAACCACCTTTATGGCAGAAAGTGAAGAGAAACAAAGAGTCTCTTGATGAAAGTGAAAGAAGAGAGAGAAAAAGTTGGCTTAAAGCTCAACATTCAGAAAATGAAGATCATGGCACCTGGTCCCATTATTTCATGGGAAATAGATGGGGAAACAGTGGAAACAGTGACTGACTTTATTTTTCTAGGCTCCAAAATCACTGCAGATGGTGATTACAGCCATGAAATTTAGATGCTTACTCCTTGGAAGGAAAGTTATGACCAACCTAGATAGCATATTAAAAAGCAGAGACATTACTTTGTCAACAAAGGTCTATCTAGTCAAGGCTATGGTGTTTCCAGTGGTCATGTATGGATGTGAGATTTGGAGTATAAAGAAATCTGAACACCAAAGAATTGATGCTTTTGAAATGTAGTGTTGGATAAGACTCTTGAGAGTCCCTTGGACTGCAAAGAGATCCAACCGGTCCATCCTAAAGGAGATCAATCCTGAGTGTTCATTGGAAAGACTGATGTAGAAGCTGAAACTCCAATACTTTGGCCACCTGATGTGAAGAGCTGACTCATTTGAAAAGACCCTGATGCTAGGAAAAATTGAGGGCAAAAGGAGAAGGGGATGACAGAGGATGTGATGGTTAGATGGCACCACCGACTCAATGGACATAGGTTTGGGTAAACTCCAGCAGTTGGTGATGGACAGGGAGGCCTGGCGTGCTGCAGTTCACAGAGTCTCAAAGAGCTGGACAAAACTGAGTGACTAAACTGAACTGAAAAACGTGTCATTTTATTTTCACATGGTTTTAGATGTCTCATGTTGTTTTTGTTATATTTCTAATGTCATTTCATTGTGGTCAGAGAACATCCTCTGTTTTATGTCCTAGTACTGTTCTATCCTGAATAATGGCATATGTGCAACTGAGAATAACTTACACTCTGCTTTCACTGGTTTCCCTGTCATATTCTATTTCCTTGGTGATGTCTTGTCTAGTTTTTCTGACCATAATTGATAGTGAAGTATTTAAGTCTGTAGCTACTATTGATGAATTATCTATTTTTGCTTTCATTTCCAACAGGTTTTGCTTCATGTATTTTGATGCTCTCTTTGCAACTTTATGTCTTTATGATTGTTATATCTTCCTGATAAATTGACCATTTTCTCATTATAAAGCATGCCTCTTCATCACTAATACATTTTTTTTTTACTTTGAAATTTTTGTCTGATATAACATTAGTCAAGACCTATAGGTGGTAATCTGCTGTGTATCCTTATCAATGTCAGTTATTGTACCAGACACAATGTATGACATGTTCATATCTTCTAGACAACTATTTTCCCAGGGTTGCTTCTAATTACAACCTGGACTCTGCTTGAGAGCTAATCTTTTCATGAAGCTGCAAGGTTTTCCTCTGGTAGAACAAACCTAAAATAGTGAAAAGCATTTGTCCCCAGAAGAAGCTGTCTATTAATAACAAAAGGGTTCTGTTACCTTTGGTGATATAACTCAACTCTGAATCATGTTTCACAGACAGGTATGGGTTCTCTCTCTTCTCTCTCATTAACCCCTTGGTGACTAAGGCCTATATTCCTTCAGAATAACATTTTAGAAAATGCACATTTTATTATATTCTGCTTCTCTTTACCCCATTATGATCATGTACTTCATAGGATTGCTGCCAAATATGCCTCTTGCAATCACCTCCTTGCTTCAGAGTTTGCTTTGGGTGGACATAGAAATCATAACTAGTCTTATTCCTAGGTCAGAAAACTAAGATTACAATTTCCAAAACAACATGGGTTACAGTAGTTTTAAATTGAAAAGAGAAAACAATTGCTCTGAGGTGATATTTTTTTTTGGGGGGGGTGTATACTTCATGGAAGAAGAGGAATTTTTGAAGATATATAAATATGAGATAGCTGGAAGGGTTTCTCAGATAGAAGCAAAGTTTGAAGGCTGGGATACTGAAAATGTCTAAATAATTTTCTATTCCTATGTGCACAGCCTTTTGCTAATGTTAATAGAGAAACCCCCTCACACTTGACAATCCTTAATTCAATCAGATAACTTGGGGCATGTTGGTAAAGCATCTGCCTACAATGCAGGAGACCTGGGTTTGATCCCTGGGTTAGGAAGATCCCCTAGAGAAGGAAATGGCAACCCACTCCAGTACTCTTGCCTGGAAAATCCCATGGATGGAGGAGCATGGTAGGCTACAGTCCATGGGGTTGCAAAGAGTCGGACATGACTGAGTGACTTCACTTTCTTTCAGAGAAGAAACTCACAGACAGATTTAATGACTGTTCCTAAAGTACAGTCAGGTTCTTTATGTTTAATAGGTTTAACTGAGAGTCTTTTAATCTTGAGGAATTATAAACTCCTAGGATGATATTTATAGACTTCCAGAGCTGTATGAACATCAATGTTAATAATAATTCATTAACAATTTAAGAATTTCCCTATAAATAATTATGGCCAAATTGATCATAAAATGTAAAAGCAAATACAATCAATGCAAGGACAGTCCTATGTATGTAAAATATAGTAACACATTATTTATAACATGGTCAAATTGTTATTAAAATTCAAATTCCCAATTTAAAAATTCTTCAAATTTGCATATCTCTCAGCTACCAGAGATCCTTATATCGTATTCTAAGACATGCTGGATTAAGGTTTTGTTTTTAAGATGCTCAGTAGCCAATTACCAGTTGTTTAAGTAGATTTTATCCATTTTACAGGTATGGACTTCCTTTATAATCAAGTGAACTAATAGGACAGATTACACAATAAAGTACTAGCCTAGTTTTAGCAGTGCTTTGAGCTAGTTCCACTGAACTAGTTTTTGATGGTCTCAAGTAGGACCTGACTGAACCATACTAACTTCTGTTGTTGGCACCTCACTATTCATTATTGATCAACTGACTTAACTCAGCTTCACAGTTTGGGTTATCTTTGCTTGTCTCATCCCATCACTTGCCCTAGTGATAACTTTTGATGTTGTTGAAGTGGTAGCCATGAAATTAAAAGACGCTTTCTCCTTGGAAGAAAAGTTGTGACCAACGTACAGTATATTCAAAAGCAGAGACATTACTTTGCCGACTAAGGTCCGTTTAGTAAAGCTATGGTTTTTCCTGTGGTCATATATGGATATGAGAATTGGACTGTGAAGAAGGCTGAGCACTGAAGAAGTGATGCTTTTGAACAGTGGTGTTGGAGAAGACTCTTGAGAGTCCCTTGGACTGCAAGGAGATCCAACCAGTCCATTCTGAAGGAGATCAGCCTTGGGATTTTCTTTGGAAGGAATAATGCTAAAGCTGAAACTCCAGTACTTTGTCCACCTCATGCGAAGAGTTGACTCATTGGAAAAGACTCTGATGCTAGGAGGAATTGGGGGCAGGACGAGAAGGGGATGACAGAGGATGAGATGGCTGGATGGCATCATGAACTCGATGGACGTGAGTCTGAGTGAACTCCAGGAGTTGGTGATGGACAGGGAGGCCTGCTGTGCTGCGATTCATGGGGTCTCAGAGTCAGACACGACTGAGCGACTGAAGTGAACTGAACTGAAGTGGTTTCCAATCTTCTTCTTCTTCTTTTTTTTTTTAACCAAATAAATTATCTGACATATGGTTAGAATGTATGGATTCATCACTTCTACTTGGTCTTTTTATAGCAAAAGAAAAAGTGTTAGCTGCTCAGTTGTGTCCTACTTTTTGCAACCCCATTGACTGTTGCTCAATAGACTTCTCTGTCCGTGGGGCTTTTTATGGTATTTGATAATATTTGATCTCTTAACATTGAGTGAGTGAAGTCACTCAGTCATGTCCGACTCTTTGCATCCAGGCAAGAATACTGGAGTGGGTTACCATTTCCTTCTCTAGGGGATCTTCCCAACCCAGGGATCAAACCCAGGTCTCTTGCATTGGAGGCAGACGCTTTAACCTCTGAGCCACCAGGGAAGCTCAATCAAAAACTATTTATGTTGATGACATTATCTCCCTCCAGCAATAGTTAAAACCTTTAACCATATTTTTGACTAAGTATGTGTTTTATTAAAATTTCAGCTGTATTTTTTTAATCAAAATATTATCCAGGAAAGAGGAGTATTAGTATAACGATGTAATGTAACCAGTGAAAAATGGCGATGCCTTAACATTGTTTTATTTAACTTTTTTGTATCCTAAGGTAATTCATTGAAGTGTTAGATACAAGAACAGACTGTTTTTGCATTTTGTGATTTTTCACGCTTTTTTTTTTTTTTTTGTAAATTAACCCATCTGATTACAAATACACATATACAGGTACAACATAAACTTACCCCCAAAAGAAAATGAGGTTTTTGGCAGCTCTTTCAGTTACATAAATGATGAGGCTTCACTTTACTATACATATAATAATTTTTAGCAAAATATTTTCTAGTTCTTAAAAGCTCTTTAATTTGAGATCATGCTATGCAGAGCTAATAAAGTAACCCAAGCCATGCTGTTTCTTTCTTTATTTTTTTAAATTTATTGATAATGCTGTTCTAGAATCAGTAAAATGAACTTAGCACATAGGAAAGATGAAACACCCTTCTAATACCAGCTGTCTTTCATTGTTCTTTAATATCCATACCCCGATTTTATCTAGGCAGTCTAATTTCTCATTCTCTTTATTATGATTTTATTGTTTTATCTTTATGTTTTCTTATACCATTTTTAGATATAAAATATTTTATAACATATAAAAATTGGGGTTTTTGGTAGCAATTCCCAGAAATTCTTTGTGTCTTGAACGTGTGTACTTCTATTTAACACTAAATTTTCCCTGTGTCTTAATAGTTGTTTGTATCTCTGTTCCTTTTCTTGATTAATAAGTCCTTGGTGGTAAAATGTGAAGTACATTTTTGTCTGTCTCCATCAAGAAAAATACATATGAACATATTTAGTCCCTCAGATATTTGTTGAACAAATAAATCAATGTTCAATTTAAGCATCAATTTCTCTCAGAGGACACCGTGATATCTTTCGTTATTTAAATTTAAATGAGAATCAATTATTTTCTTCAATCGTCATATATGTGATGGTTGTGAAGTAACAGACAACAAAAATTAATACCAACACCTACAAAGTATACAAGTTCCTTCAATTTGGTAAATTTTACAGTGTGTCTACACACAGCTATCAACTACACTGTAACAAATTTGTTATTCTTGTTTATTCCCTTGTTGTTTCGCTCTTTTGTAACACCATGCACTGTAGACCAGCAGGCTCCTTTGTTCATGGATTTTCCAGGCAAGAATACTTGAGCGGGTTGGCATGTCCTTTTCAAGAGTATCTTTCCAACCCAAGGATCAAACCCTCACTCCCACATTGCAGGTAGATTCTTTACCACTGAACCACATGGGAAGCATGTGCAAATAACCCACTCCCAACTTAAAATACCTTACATGTCTGTGAGTTGAGAATCAAGGTATGTCTTACAGCTCACAAAAGGCTGCAGTCAAGATGATATCCTAGGTAACAGACCATTGCAAAGTCATAATGGGGGAATTTCTATCCTAAACTCATTAACATGGCTCTTGCTAGGCCTCAGAATATCCAGTTTCAAACTCACATTGGGCTGTTGACAGTTCTCAAGTTCTCCTGGCTTCTAGAGAGATATATCATTTCCTTGTACATAATCCTCTCCATTTTGTCAGTTACAACATTGCAGTTGCATCCCCAGAGTGAGTGAGAGACAGAAGCCATGAAATTTTGTAACCAAATGTGATGTACCACCACCTCTACAATGTTCTATTCATTAGATATCATAGAAGTCATTTAGGAGATTCACCTCACACTGAAGAGGAAGACATTATACAAGCAGAAAAAATATCAGGAGATGGAGGTTACTAGAAAGTGCTTTTCACATATCTGTTTCTTTGCTTCTAAGTCCTACATGGCATTCCATGGCATAAACCTGTCACATTGTATTTATTCATTATTGTGTACCAATGACCTAGTTTGTCTTAAGTTCCTCATGACACAAACAAGAAAGTTCTTATAAACTTTTATGAAGATGTCCTTTTCCATATCAGAAGCATATACTAGCAGAAATGGAAGTAATGAGCCATAAGCAAATGTATGTTTAGAAGAAAAGCATATATTAAGTCCATAGAGAAAGAAATTGTCTTGAAAATGAGCTAAACTACTAGGAATGACAAGTTGTTGTGTCTTTGCAAATAATATTATGTATCTTTTGATAAATGTAAATAATAGTAGAGGTAGAGAAGAGTAATGGTTTGAAGCTGCATAGCTTGACATATATGTACTACTATGTATAAAATAGATAACTAATAAGGACCTACTGTATTGCACAAGGAAATCTACTCAATATTCTATAATGACCTATATGGGAAAATAATCTAAAAAATAATGGATATGTGTATGTGTATAACTGAATCATTTTGCTGAAACTAATACAACACTGTAAATCAACTATACTCCAATAAAATTTTTAAAAATATTTCACTTTGTAGGATTTTATGAAGAATATTCTGACTGAGATAACTATAGGATTTGGAAACATCAGTAAACATACACTTTCTTTAATTTGTTCATGTTTTCTACTTATCTTTATTTTACATTTTTTACTTTTATATTTTGTCTTACAGAGTAGATATACATGGGAATCAAGTGTTGTACATTATTTCTGGGTCAGTTCTGAAAGTCAGAGAGAGTGATAATTGTTGTGCAAGTTAAGATATTTGGTAAATAGTAAAGAAAAATAAACCATCCTACTGACATTTAAATATTTCATTTATTTCATTTAAGAATCTAAGGCCTAACTCACTGAAATGGTGAAAATAAAATAATCTATTTAACTAAATATTTATGGGAGGTATTTCATTTGAAGTTCGAGAAAATTTCCATTCAGGATATTGCCAGCTGTGACCAGAATAGTCTATTAACTATCAAAAAACAAAACAAAACAAAACAAAAAACACCTCAATAACAATCATATCCTCTTCTTTGCACATCTTTGGGCCACCTGGTCCAAAAACTCTCTGGGAATGTTTGCATAACATTTGTAATATTACCCCAGACTCTTTGTACTAATTTCAGAGTTGATTATCTGACATGGAAAAACCATCAAAACAAAGAAACATCATAGACAGTCCCTGGTGGATCAAAGTTTTTCATATTCAAAATTAATTTTGAATTAATAAGATTGGTAAAGTGAAATTTACAATTCCAACATTAATAATATCTAAAAAACTATAAAGCACTTTCATTTTACTAGGAATAATATTAAAAAACATAAATATCTTAGAAAAAAATTTTAGATTTTTCAGTTCTTTTGTTCACTAAAATAAATTGATCAATACAATGATTAAGAGCAAGTTATTTTATCATTTTGTAGGTTTACATGTACTAATAGCAAGACTAAATAAATGAAACAATAGCAAGATTAAATAAATGGCTATGTAAGGTTAAATTTTATAGCACCATCACAGCATCTTTGAACATTTTTATGGTGCTGTAAAGAGCAATATTGCATAAGAACCTGGAATGTTATGTACATGAAACAAGCAAATTGGAACTGGTCAAACAGGAGATGGCAAGAGTGGAGGTCAACATTCTAGGAATCAGTGAACTAAAGTGGACTGGAATGGGTGAATTTAACTCAGATGTCCATTATATCTTTTACTGTTAGCAAGAATCCCTTAGAAGAAATGGATGGGGTAGCTATTGTAGTCAACAAAAGAATCCAAAATGCAGTACTTGGATGCAACCTCAAAAATGACAGAATGATCTCTGTTCATTTCCAAGGCAAATCATTCAATATCACAGTAATCTAAGACTATGCCCCAACCAGTAATGCTGAAGAAGCTGAAGCTAAAAGGTACTATGAAGACCTACAAGACCTTTTAGAACTAACACCCAAAAAATATGCCCTTTTCATTATACGGGACTGGAATGCAAAAGAAGGAAGTCAAGAAACACCTGGAGTAACAGGCAAATTTAGCCTTGGAGTACAGAATGAAGTAGGGCTAAGACTAATAGAGTTTTTCCAGGAGAACACACTGGTCATAGCAATCACCCTCTTTCAATAACAGAAGAGAGGGACTCTACACATGGACATCAACAGATGGTCAAGACAGAAATCAGATTGATATATTGTTTGCAGCCAAAGATGTAGAAGCTCTATATAGTCAGCAAAAACAATACAGCAAGCTAACTGTGACTCAGATCATGAACTCCTTATTGCCAAATTTAGACCTAAACTGAAGAAAGTGGGGAAAACCATTAGACCATTCAGGCATCTCTTAAATCAAACCCCTTATCATTATACAGTGTAAGTAAAAATAGATTTCAGTTCAGTTCAGTTAAGTCACCCAGTCATGTCCGACTCTTTGAGACGCCATGAATCGCAACACACCAGGCCTCTCTGTCCATCACCATCTCCCGGAGTTCACTCACACTCACGTCCATCGAGTCCGTGATGCCATCCAGCCATCTCATCCTCTGCCGTCCCCTTCTCCTCCTGCCCCCAGTCTCTCTCAGCATCAGCATCTTTTCAAACGAGTCAACTCTTCACATGAGGTGGCCAAAGTACTGGAATTTCAGCTTTAGTATCATTCCTTCCAAAGATATCAGGGCTGATCTCCTTCAGAATGGACTGGCTGGATCTCCTCACAGTCCAAGGGACTCTCAAGAGTCTTCTCCAACACCACAGTTCAAAAGCATCAATTCTTCAGCAGTCAGCTTTCTTCACAGTCCAAATCTCACATCCATACATGACCACAGGAAAAACCATAGCCTTGACTAGACAGAGCTTTATTGGCAAAGTAATGTCTCTGCTTTTGAATATACTATCTAGGTTGGTCATAACTTTTCTTCCAAGGAGTAAGCATCTTTTAATTTCATGGCTACAGTCACCATCCACAGTGATTTTGGAGCCCAAAAGTAAAAACTGACATTGTTTCCACTGTTTCCCCATCTATTTCCCATGAAGTGATGGGACCAGATGCCATGAACATTGTTTTCTGAATGTTGAACTTTAAGCCAACTTTTCCACTCTCCATTTTCACTTTCATCAAGAGACTCTTTAGTTCCTCTTCAAGCCAGGCTTCAGCAGTATGTGAACTGTGAAATTCCAGATGTTCAAGCTGGTTTTAGAAAAGGCAGAGGAAACAGACATCAAATTGCCAACATCTGCTGGATCATGGAAAAAGCAAGAGAGTTCCAGAAAACATTTATTTCTGCTTTATTGACTATGCCAAAGCCTTTGAATGTATGGATCACAATATACTGTGGAAAATTCTGAAAGAGATGGGAATACCAGACCACCTAACCTGCTCTGTATGCTGGCTGATTCATGTCAATGTATGGTAAAACAAATACAGTATTGTAATGTAGAATAAAGTATTAAAAAAATAAAAATAAAAAAGATAACTTGCTTCCAACTTACAAATGATTAAATAAATACTAATTACATTAAAAAAAAAAAAAAAACAAATCTGTATCCAGGTCAGGCAGCAACAGTTAGAACTGGACATAGAACAACAGACTGGTTCCAAATAGGAAAAGGAGTACGTCAAGACTGTATATTGTCACCCTGCTTATTTAACTTATATGCAGAGTACATCATGAGAAATGCTGGGCTAGAAGAAGCACAAGCTGGAATCAAGAAATAGATTTAGGGATTAGAATTGATAGACTAAGTGCCTGATGATTTATGAACAGAGATTTGTGACATTGTACAGGAGACAGGGATCAAAACCATACCCAAGAAAAAGGAATTCAAAAAAGCAAAATGACTATCTGAGAAGGCCTTACAAATAGCTGTGAAAAGAAGAGGAGAGAAAAGCAAAGGAGAAAAGGAAAGATATACTCATTTGAATGCAGAGTTCCAAAGAATAGCAAGGAGAGATAAGAATGCCTTCCTCAGTGATTGATGAAAAAAATAGAGGAAAACAATAGAATAAGAAAGACTAGAGATCTCTTCAAGAAAATTAGAGATACCAAGGGAACATTTCTTGCAAAAATGTGCTCACAAAAAGACAGAAATTGTATGGACCTATCCACTCCAGTATCCTTACCTGGAAAATCTCATGGACAGAGGAGCCTGGTGGGCTGCGGTTCATGGGGTTGCCAAGAGTCGGGCATGACTGAGTGACTAACACTGACTAAGAGAAGCAGAAGATATTAAGAAGAGGTGGCAAGAATACACAGAAGAACTATACAAAAAGATCTTCATGACCTAGATAATCCCAGTCATCACTCACCTAGAGCCAGACATTCTGGAATGTGAAGTCAAGTGGGCCTTAGGAAGTATCTCTATGAACAGAGCTAGTGGAGGTGACGGAACTTCCGTTGAGTTATTTCAAATCCAAAAGGATGATGCTGTGAAAGTGCTTCATGCAATTTCAGCACATTTGGAAAACTCAGCAGTGGCCACAGGACTGGAAAAGGTCAGTTTGCATTCCAATCCCAAAGAAAGGCAATGTCAAAGAATGCTCAACCTATGGCACAATTCCACTCATCTCACACACTAGTAAAGTAATGTTTAAAATTCTCCAAGCCAGGCTTCAATAGTATGTGAACCGTGAACTTCCAGAAGTTCAAGCTGGTTTTAGAAAAGGCAGAGGAACCAGAGATCAAATTGCCAACATCCGCTGGATCATTGAAAAAGCAACAGAGTTCCAGAACAATATCTATTTCTGCTTTATTGACTATGCCAAAACCTTTGACTGTGTGGATCACAATAAACTGTGGAAAATTCTGAAAGTCATGGTAATACTAGACTACTTGACCTGCCTCTTGAGAAACCTGTATGGAGATCAGGAAGCAGCAGCTAGAACTGTACATGGAACAACACACTGGTTCCAAATAGTAACCAGTACATCAAGGCTGTATCTTGTCACCCTGCTTATTCGACTCATAGGCAGAGTACATCATGAGAAATGCTGGTCTGGAAGAAGCACAAGCTGGAATCAAGATTGCTGGGAGAAATATCACTACCCTTAGATATGCAGATGACACCACCCTACAGTAGCAAATGAAGAATTTTGATGAAATTGATGAAAGTGAATTTTCATCACCTCTTGATGAAAGTGAAAGAGGAGAGTGAAAAAGTTGGTTTAAAGCTCAACATTCAGAAAACTAAGATCATGGATTCTGGTCCCATCACTTCATAGCAAATAGATGGGGAAAAAGTGGAAATAGTGGCTGTCTTTATCTTTTTGGGCTCCAAAATCACCGCAGATGGTGATTGCAGCCATGAAATTAAGACACTTACTCCCTAGAAGGAAAGTTATGACCAACCTAGACAGCATATTCAAAAGCAGAGACATTCCTTTGTCAACAAAGTTCCATCTAGTTAAGGCTATGGTTTTTCCAGTAGTCATGTAAGCATGTGACACTTGGACTATAAAGAAAGCTGATGCTTTTGAACTGCGGTATTGAAGAAGACTCTTTAGAGGCCCTTGGACTGTAAGGAAATCCAGCCAGTCCATCCTAAAGGAAATCAGTCCTGAGTGTTCATTGGAAAGACTGATGTTGAAGATGAAACTCCAATACTTTGGCCACCTGATGAGAAGAGCTGACTTATTGGAAAAGACCTGATGCTGGGAAAGACGGAGGGCAGAAGGAGAAGGGGACGACAGAGGATGAGGTGGTTGGATGGCATCACCGACTCAATGGACATGACTTTGGGTAGATTCCAGGAGTTGGTGATGGACAGGGAGTCCTGGCGTGCTGCAGTTCATGGGATCACAAGGAGTCAGACATGACTGAGTTACTGAACTGAAGATTAAACTTGATGCTCTGGAGTCATTAATTTCCAATTAGTAAGCAGATAATTTGTAACATGCTTGTGATGCCATCACACAAAAAGACATTTCCCATTGTAGTAACATTTGAAATTTCCATTGTAGACACCCTTATTGTTGTGACAGAATACTTAAACTAATGGGGAAAATCTTTGTATATTATTAACTAGTAGCTTTGCTTTTAGAAGACAAATTATGTATTATAGGCACATGTAATTATTTTTATTTTTGTTTCTACATTGAAAGAGTTAAATCAATTGTGTCACTATTTTAAGATTGAATCTTATCTGTTTTGAAGTATTTAAGTGGTGAAGAGATATATCTCTTTCATCTCCAAATAATTCATTGATTATAACCCAACTTGCTTATTTATTAAGCCATTTAATCATTTCTATTTTTCTTTCTTTCTTTCTATCTTTCTTTCTTTTTCTTTCTTTCTTTTTTGCTTTCTGCTTAGTCACTCAGTCGTGTCTGGCTTTCTGCAGCCCTGTAAACTGTAGCCTGCCAGACTCTTCTGTCCCTGAATTACTAATTAATTCTTCAGTCATCTGTCTCTTTCCTCTTTTTTCTTTCTCAGATCAGTCCTTTATATAGAACAAATAAAGTATGCTTGACATCGACATTTATGCTTATTTTCTCAAATTTAATTTTCTCTGTGTATTCCCATGAACATCTGCACTGATCTCCTTAAAATTTCCTTTTGTCAAATAACTCTACTGATGATAAATATCAACTGTTAATAAGATAAATACTTAAAACTGTCTTTTAATATTTTATTAATCCTTAATTCAAATTTCCTTTTACATCTTGTCTCTTCACTACTTTTGAACACACACTTTGAAATCCTCTTTCTCTCATACAATTATTATTCTTGATGGTGGTGGTTTAGTTGCTAAGTCCTGTCCGACCTTTGCAACCCCATGGACTGTAGCCTGCCAGGTTCTTCTGTCCATGGGACTCTCCAGCCGAGAATACTGGAGTGGGTTGCCATTTCCTTCTCCAGGGATTATTCCTGATACCAAACCAAACAACTATGAAATACAAATCTAGCTCCTCTTCTATCTTATCACTTGTCACTGACAAAGATTTCTCAGCAAAAATTCTTCTTTCTAACGGAATTTCACTAATAATTCCAGCATATATTTCTCATGTTTCTGAAATCATATATAACTCAAATGTTTATTTTGGCACTTTACTAAATGTTCATAAATAAGTCTATTACATTCCTATTGCACTATATATTTAAATCAGAGATCACATCATATAAATATTTTCATCATCTGCTACCCCAAAGAAAATATATTTCCTACAGTTAGAGCTTAGAGTAAGAATTAATTTTAAAAAATTAAATTTATCTCCATCATTTAGCAGCTTTTTGTGGATACAATATTCAGGCAAGTTTTAAAGTATTTATAATTTTTATCTGTAAAATTGGTTGATACAAGATAGGTATTTTATGAAGGATAAATGATATAAGACAAAGGAAGTGCTTAGCTCAGCATTTAACCCATATCATAAATACCAAGCATTTAGATGTATTGATTGATAGATCAAATGTCATAATAGTTATCTATGGCATTATAACAAATTAGCCCACATTTTAGCATTTAAACACACACACTCACAAATATTTATGTCACATAGTTTTTGAGGCTGGGGATTAGAGATGGCTTAGCTAAGTGGCTTTATCTCAAGATATCTCAGGAGTCATGGTCAAGATACTGGCCAGGGTTTTAGTTATCTGTACTGACTTGGCCCAGAGGATCAGATTCCAAGATGATGCACTCATGTGTCCATGGCAGGAGGGTTTGACTGTGTTTTCTAACTATTGGAACAAGATTTTGTCCCTCTTTGCTTGGCACTCCCCATAGGGTTGCTTCCATCAGAACAAACAATCCAAAGGGAGAAAAGAATCCATAAAGCCTTTTAATTTTCCTAACTTTTTTGTGTGACTTCATGTGCTGCAATATCTACAATATCTTATTGGTCACAAATGTTAGTTCTATTCAAAGTGAGTTGAATTACAGGAATGACAAAAAGGCATGATTAATTGAGACAATCTAGTGGGATGAATTTTTATGCCTTTAAGCCCAGATAATTTAATAGTTCTTAGAAATACTTTGTTGTTTTTACTGTTCAGTAGTTCATTGTTGTCTGGCTATTTGTGACCCCATGGACTGTAGCAGGCCAAATTTCCTTGTCCTTCACCATCTCCCAGAGTTTGTTCAAACTCATGTCCAATGAGTTAGTGATGTCTTCCAACCATCTCATCCTCTGCTCCTGCCTTTAATCTTTCACAGCATCAAGGTCTTTTCTAATGAGTCAGCTCTTCACATCAGCTGGACAAAGCATTGGAGCTTCAGCCTTAGCACCAGTCTTTCCGAGGAATGTTCAGGGTTAATTTATTTTAGGATTAACTGGTTGGATCTTCTTGCAGTCCACAGCACTCTCATGAGTCTTCTCCAACACCACGGTTCAAAAGCATCAATTTCATGCTTACCCTTCTTTATGTTTCAAATCTCACAGCCATATATGAATACTAGAAAAAGCATACCTTTGACTAGATGGACAATTGACAGAAAAGTAATGTCTCTGCTTTTTAATTTGCTGTCTAATTTTGTCAAAGATTTTCTTCCAAGGAGCAAGTATTTTTAATTTCATGGCTGCAGTCAATATCGGCAGTGATTTTGGAGCCAAAAAAATAAAGTGTGTCACTGTTTCCATTGTTTCCCCATCTATTTGCCATGAAGTGAGGGACCAGATGTCATGATCTTTGTTTTTTGGATGTTGAGTTTTAAGACAGCTTTTTCACTCTCCTCTTTACCCTTCATCAAGATGCCCTTTATTTCCTCTTACTTTCTACAATGAGGGTGGTGTCAATCTGCATATCTGAGGTTACTCATATTTCTCCCAGCAAACTAGATTCCAGCTTGTGGCTAGAATCAGATCAGATCAGTCACTCAGTCGTGTCCGACTCTGTGACCACATGAAATCACAGCACTCCAGGCCTCCCTGTTCATTACAATCTCTAGGAGTTCACTCAGACTCAAGTCCATCGAGTCCGTGGTGCCATCCAGCCATCTCATCCTTGGTCGTTCCCTTATCCTCTTGCCCCCAATCCCTCCCAGCATCAGAGTCTTTTCCAATGAGTCAACTCTTTGCAGGAGGTGGCCAAAGTACTGGAGTTTCAGCTTCAGCATCATTCCTTCCAAAGAAATCTCAGGGTTGATCTCCTTCAGAATGGACTGGTTGGATCTCCTTGCAGTTCAAGGGACTCTCAAGAGTCTTCTCCAACTCCACAGTTGAAAAGCATCAATTCTTCGGTGCTCAGCTTTCTTCACAGTCCAACTCTGACATCCACACATGACCACAGGAAAAACCATAGCCTTGACCAGACGGACCTTAGTCCGCTAAGTAATGTCTATCTAGGTTGGTCATATACTATCTAGGTTGGTCATATACTATCTAGGTTGGTCATAACTTTTCTTCCAAGGACTAAGCATCTTTTAATTTCATGGCTGCAATCACCATCTGCAGTGATTTTGGAGCCCAAAAAAGTAAAGTCTGACACTGTTTCCACTATTTCCCCATCTATTTCCCATGAAGTGATGGGACCAGGTGCCATGATCTTTGTTTTCTGAATGTTGAGCTTTAAGCCAACTTTTTTACTCTCCTCTTTCACCTTCATCAAAAGGCCCTTTAGCTCCTCTTCACTTTCTGCCATAAGGGTGGTGTCATCTGCATATCTGAGGTCATTGATATTTCCCCGGCAATCTTGATTCCAGCTTGTGTTTCTTCCAGTCCAGAGTTTCTCATGATGTACTCTGCATAGAGGCCGAATAAGCAGGGTGACAATATACAGCCTTGACATACTCCTTTTCCTATTTTGAACCAATCTGTTGTTCTATGTCCAGTTCTAACTGTTGCTTCCTGACCTGCATACAGATTTCTCAAGAGGCAGGTTAGGTGGTCTGGTATTCCCATCTCTTTCAAAATTTTCCACAGTTTATTGTGATTCACACAGTCAAAGGCTTTGGCCTAGTCAATAAAGCAGAAATAGATGTTTTTCTGGAACTCTCTTGCTTTTTCCATGATCCAGTGGATGTTGGCAATTTGATCTGTGGTTCCTCTGCCTTTTCTAAACCCAGCTTGAACATCAGGTAGTTCACAGTTCATGTATTGCTGAAGCCTGGCTTGGAGAATTTTGAGCATGACTTTACTAGTATGTGAGTTGAGTGCAACTGTGTCATAGTTTGAGTATTCTTTGACATTGCTTCTTTTTGGAATTGGAATGAAAACAGACCTTTTCCACTCCTGTGACCACTGCTGAGTTTTCCAAATTTGCTGGCATATTGAGTGCAGCACCTTCACAGCATCATCTTTTAGGATTTGAAACAGCTCCACTGGAGTTCCATCACCTCCACTGCCTTTGCTAGTAGTGATGCTTTCTAAGGCCCACTTGACTTCACATTCCAAGATGTCTGGCTCTAGATTAGTAATCACATCATCATTATTATCTGGATCGTGAAGATCTTTTTTGTACAGTTTTCTGTGTGTTCTTGCCACTTCTTCTTAATATCTTCTGCTTCTGTTAGGTCCAGATCATTTTTGTCCTTTATTGAGCACATCATTGTATGAAATTTTCCCTTGGTATCTCTAATTTCCTTGAAGAGATCTCTAGTCTTTCCCATTCTGTTGTTTTCCTCTATTTCTTTGCATTGATCACTGAAGGAGGCTTTCTTATGTCTCCTTGCTATTCTTTGAAATCTGTATTCAAATGGGAATATCTTTCCTTTTCTCCTTGGCTTTTCCTTTCTCTTCTTTTCACAACTATTTGTAAGGCCTCCCCAGACAGCCATTTGGCTTTTTGCATTTCTTTTGCATGGGGATAGTCTTGATCCCTGTCTCCCATACAATGTCATGAACCTCATTCCATAGTTCATCAGGCACTCTGTCTATCAGATCTAGGCCCTTAAATCTATTTCTCACTTCCACTGTGTAGTCATAAGGGATTTGATTTAGGTCATACCAGAATGGTCTAGCGGTTTTCCCTACTTTCTTCTATTTAAGTCTGAATTTGGTAATAAGGAGTTCATGATCTGAGCCACTCTCAGCTCCTGGTCTTGTTTTTGTTAACTGTATAGAGCTTCTCCATCTTTGCCTGCAAAGAATAGAATTAATCTGATTTCGGTGTTGACCATCCAGTGCATATGTAGAGTCTCCTCTCGTGGTGTTGGAAGAGGGTGTTTGCTATGACCAGTGCACTTTCTTGGCAAATCTCTATTAGTCTTTGCCCTGCCTCATTCCGCATTCCAAGGCCAAATTTGCCTGTTACTCCAGGTGTTTCTTGACTTCCTACTTTAGCATTCCAGTCTCCTATAATGAAAAGGACATCCTTTTTGGATGTTAGTTCTAAAAGGCCTTGTAGGACTTCATAAAACCGTTCAACTTCAGCTTCTTCAGCATTACTGGTTGGGGCATAGACTTGGATGACCGTGATATTGAATGTTTTCCCTTGAAATGAACAGAGATCATTCTGTCATTTTGAGATTGCATCCAAGTACTGCATTTCAGACCCTTTTGTTGACCATGATGGCTACTCCATTTCTTCTGAAAGATTCCTGCCTGCAGTAGTAGATATAATGGTCATCTGAGTTAAATTCACCCATTCCAGTCCATTTTAGTTCGCTGATTCCTAGAATGTCAACGTTCACCCTTGCCATCTCTTGTTTAACCATTTCCAATTTGCCATGATTCATGGACCTGACATTCCAGGTTCCTATGCAATGTTGCTCTTTACAGCATCAGATCTTGCTTCTATCACCAGTCACATGCACAACTGGGTATTGTTTTTGCTTTGGCTCCATCCCTTCATTCTTTCTGTAGTTATGTCTCCACTGATCTCCAGTAGCATATTGGGCACTTGCTGATCTGGGGAGTTCCTCTTTGGTATCCAATCATTTTACCTTTTCATACTGTTCATGGGGTTCTCAAGGCAAGAATACTGAAGTGGCTTGCCATTCCTTTCTCCAGTGGACCACGTTCTGTCAGCCCTCTCCACCATGACCCGCCTGTCTTGGGTTGCCCCATGGGTGTGGCTTGGTTTCATTGAGTTAGACAAGGCTGTGGTCTTAGTGTGATTAGACTGACTAGTTTTCTGTGAGTATGGTTTCAGTGTGTCTGCCCTCTGATGCCCTCTTGCAACACCTACCATCTTACTTGGGTTTCTCTTAACTTGAGAATGAGGTATCTCTTCATGGCTGCTCCAGCAAAGCACAGCTGCTGCTCCTTACCTTGAATGAGGGGTATCTCCTTACCGCCGCCATTCCTGACTTTCAATGTGGGATAGCTCCTCTAGGCCCTCCTGCACCTGTGTAGCCACCACTCCTCAGGTTGCTCCTCCCGGCCTCCAGCCCTGGTCTCTGCCATGGGTGTCTCCTCCTGGCTGCCCCTGACCTCGGACAAAGTGTACCTCCTCTTGGTCACTGCCCCGACCTCAGACACAGGGTAGCTCCTCTCACTTTAGGCTGCTACCCCTGACCTCAGACTTGTGGTAGCTCCTCTCGGCCATGCTTAGTTCGCCGGCCCAGCTCTCACAGCCACCCACACTTAGTGTGCCTGCCCGGCTCTCACAGCCACCTGCACTTAGTGCCCTGGCCCGGCTCTCACAGCCACCCAACTTGTGGTTTAACAGCCCAGCATTCCACATGATACATTTGTATGTAAGTTAAATAAGCAGGAGAACAACATACAGCCTTGACATGCCCCTTTCCTAATATAGAAACAGTCTATTGTTCCATGTCCAGTTCTAAAAACATTTAGACCTGCATTCATGTTTCTCAAGAGGCAGGTCAGGTGGTGTGGTATTCCCATCTCTTGACGAATTTTCCACAGTCTGTCGTGATCCACACTGTCAAAGGATTCAGCATAGTCAATGAAGCAGAAGTAGATGCTCTTCTGGAATTTTCTTGCTTTTCTATGATTCAACAGATGTTAGCAATTTGATCGCTGGTGCCTCTGCATTTTGTAAATCCAGTGTGTGCATATGGAAATACTCAATTCACGTACCGATGAAGCATGGCATGGGGAATTTTGAGCATTAATTTGCTACTATGTGAAATGAGTGCAATTGTGTGGTAGAAGGCAATGGCACCCTACTCAGTACTCTTGCCTGGAAAATTCCATGGATGGAGGAGCCTGGTAGGCTTCAGTCCATGGGGTCAAGTCGGACACTACTCAGTGACTTCACCTTCACGCATTGGAGAAGGAAATGGGAACCCACCCCAGTGTTTTTGCCCGGAGAACCCCAGGGATGTGGGAGCCTGGTGGGCTGCCATCTATGGGGTCACACAGAGTTGGACACGACTGAAGTGACTTAGCAGCAGCAGTAGTGTGGTAGTTTGGTACTTTTAACATGTTTTCGAATTGCCTTCATTGGGATGGGAATGAAAACCATGGCCAGTTTTCTAGGCCAATGGACACTACTGAGTTTCCCAAATTTTTTGGTATATTGAGTGCAGCACTTTCACAGCATCATCTTTTAGGATTTGAAATAGCTCAGCTGGAATTCCATCACCTCCACTAGCTTTGTTCATAGTGATGCTTTTTGAGGCTCACTTGACTTTACATTCCAAGATGTCTGGCTCTAGGTGAGTTATCACACAATTGTGGTTGTCTGGGTCATTAAGCTCTTTTCTGTATAGTTCTGCTTATTCTTGCCATCTCTTCTTCCTATCTTCTGCTTCTGTTAGGTCCACATCATTCTGTCCTTTATTATGCCTGTCTTTGCATGAAATGTTCCCTTGGTATTTCTCATTTTCTTGAAGAGATCTCTAGTCTTTCCCATTTTATTGTTTTCCTCTATTTCTTGCATTGGTCACTGAGGAAGGCTTTCCTATGGCTCCTTGGTATTCTTTGGAACTCTATATTCAGATAAGTATAGCTTTCCTTTTCTCCCTTGCCTTTTGCTTTTTTTTTTCTTTCTTAGTCATTTGTGAGCCTGCCTCAGACAACCATTTTGTGTTACTGAGTTTCTTTTTCTTAGGGATGGTTTTGATTACTGCCTCCTGTACAATGTCATGAACCTCCATCCATAGTTCTTCAGACATTCTATCAGATCTAATTCCTTTAATCTGTTTGTCACATCCACTGTATAGTCATAAGGGATTTGATTTATGTCATACCTGAATGTTCTAGCGGTTTTACCTACTTTCTTCAATTTAAGTCTGAATTTTACTATAAGGAGCTCATGATCAGAGCCACAGTCAGCTTCCAGTCTTGTTTTTGCTGACTGTATAGTCTTCATCTTTGACTTCAAAGAATATAATCAATCTGATTTCAGTATATGCCATCTGGTAGTGCCCATGTGTCAAGTCATCTGTTGTGTTGTTGGAAGAGGGTGATTGCTGTGACAAGTGTCTTCTGTTGGCAAAACTCTTGTTAGTTTTTGCCCTCTTCACTTTTTTACTCCAAGGCCAAAATTGCCTGTTTCTTAAGGTATCTCTTGACTTCCTACTTTTGTACTCCAGACCCCTATAATGAAAGGAATTCTTTCTTGAGTGTTAGTTCTAGAAGGTCTTATAGAGCTTCATAGAACTGGTCAACTTCAGCTTCTTCAGCATTAGTGGTTGTGGCACAGACTTGGATGTTGTGATATTGAATGATTTGCCTTGGAAACCAACAGAGATAATTCTATCATTTTTGAGATTGTACCCAAGTACTGCATTTCAGACACTTTTTGTTGACTGTGAGGGCTACTCCATTTCCTCTAAGGGATTCTTGCCCACAGTAACAGATATAGTGGTCATCTAAATTAAATTTTTCCATTCCGGTGAATTTAGTTCACTGATTCCTAAAATGTTGATGTTCAATCTTGCCTTCTCCTGTTTGACCACTTCCAATTTACCTTGATTCATGGACCTAACATTTCAGGTTTCTATGCAAGATTGTTCTTTACAGCATACTTTTACCACCAAAACTGGGTCTTGTTTCTGCTTTGGCTCAGCTTCTTCATTTTTTCTGGAGCTATTTCTCTGCTCTCCTCCAGTAGCATATTGGGCACCTACTGACCTGGGAGTGCCTATTTCAGTGTCTTATCTTTTTTGCCTTTTCATACTGTTCATGGGGTTCTCAAAGCAAGAATGCTGAAGTGGTTTGTCATTCCCTTCTCCAGTGGAGCACATTTTGTGAGAACTCCCCACCATGTCTGTCCACCTTGCTTGGCCCTACACAGCATGGCTCATAGTTTCATTGAGCTAGAAAAGGTTGTGATATTCTTTATTCTTTACTAAAGGATTTTTTCACAGATGCAGTTTGTATTAGATCCTATGTTCTAAAGATTTTATTTATGCCAATGTCATGTTATAATAATATTGTGTGAAATTGAGGAAGCTTACTAAAAAGCATACTGTGCTGGGTTTTATTTTTTTAATTTATTTTATTTTATTTTATTTTTTAAAATTTTATTTATTTTTTAATATGTTATAGTTAATGTGATTTCAGCACTTTGTCCAAAACACTATTTGGGAATTTCAACATTTGATTTGACAATTACATTATATACATACATACATACATATTATATATGTATTACAATATACATTATATATATATATAATATATATATATATATATTTGATGAGATTTTAAATAATAAACACAAAGATTACAAAATAAAGTAAAGCAAGTACCATGAAAGGTATTAAAAATATAGCACACTTAAAAGAGAGAGAGATTATCTCCAACTGTAGGGTCTGAATAGGGCTTCATGGTCTAGGTAACATCAGACTTTGAGAGTTATGAAAGATAGAAATGCTTACAGAGAACTCATAATGGCTGTAATCCCTCAAATATTAAAAAAAATATAAATAGCACATACATTTACAAAGAGAAAAAAAGTTTTTGAAAATTTGTAGAATGACTAAAATTATTTAACTGTTCAAATTTGCCTGGAGCATAAAATAAATTACAATCCATATATCTGCCAATAATTGCATCCAATAATTCTACACAAAGCCAAGAAAGTGAAAAGAGAAAGCATCTAGCTACTGAAAGAGATTTCAAAGTTCAAACTTGTTTTCCAGTTTTATAGACACTGAGGTGGCAGTGGTACAGTTATGTGGTCATAGACAAAATATAAAAAATAACTTTGAAATCTTTAGTGTTTTCTTATTATACTGTAATAATGTACCTAATGTTATTGTCAAATTTAATTTTCCAGTTAATCCTCCTATAAACCATTACATTATTAAAGTAAGGCTTAAACTGAATCCAAACGGAAGTCACAAATTTTATTCACTGTACTTTCATTGTTGATTGTGACTTATGTCATAAAATGTTTTTAATACAAAAATCATGAAAGGCTATTAATTATATTCTATAAAAGCTTCCTAAAAGTTTAGGGATATATATTTGTGTGCATTTACTCATTCACACGTATGTACACACACATGATTATACACATATATACTTAATTATACACACAAGAACAAAATAATATAGTAATATAGTGAGTTAAAAAGTATAAATTATGTATCATAGTCTCAGGATGTCTTATCTTGTTAGCTTATCTTTATTTTTTTTTCTTCCTTGTTTTGGAGTGAACTTTGTTAGTAATTATTCAATAACTTCTCTATTACCATGTTGCTTCATGATATTTTCTAAATTTTCAAGTATATTTTGTTAATTAGCTCCTACTTTTCATCTAATTTGGTTTGAGAGTTTTGTTTTGTTTTGTTTTGTTTTTAATGACTATCCTTTTTTTTGGCAAAGCTCTCAGTGAAATTCTTTATCTTCATAGCAATTGTCACATTTAGACATTTACATTTATACGGTTTTAGATTAAAGTTTGCAACCTGTTCCAAGTGTCAATAAAGGCAAAGGTACTTCTGCAGAGCCACCTAGAAAATGGAAAACACTTGATAAATATTTGTCAAATGTGGAAAAGTAAAGGGATGAATATAAATTCTGAAAATTCACAAAAAACAAAAATACATGTTAAAAGATAAGGCTTAATGAAAAGTTATGACCAACCTAGATAGCATATTCAAAAGCAGAGACATTACTTTGCCAACTAAGGTCCGTCTAGTCAAGGCTATGGTTTTTCAAGTAGTCATGTATGCATGTGAGAGTTGGACTGTGAAGAAGGCTGAGCGCCGAAGAATTGATGCTTTTGAACTGTGGTCTTGGAGAAGACTCTTGAGAGTCCCTTGAACTGCAGGGAGATCCAACCAGTCTATTCTGGAGGAGATCAACCCTGGGATTTCTTTGGAAGGAATGATGTTAAAGCTGAAACTCCAGTAGTTTGGCCACCTCATGCGAAGAGTTGACTCACTGGAAAAGACTCTGATGCTAGGGGGATTGGAGGCAGAAGGGAAAGGGGACGACAGAGGATGAGATGGCTGGATGGCATCATGGACTTGATGGACATGAGTCTGAGTGAACTCCGGGAGATAGTGATGGACAGGGAGGCCTGGCGTGCTGCGATTCATGGAGTGGCAAAAAGTAGGACACGACTGAGCAACTGAACTGACCTGAACTGAATGGACTACCAAAGTGATGAATATCTGAGAAAAATTCACCTGGAATATATATTTGTTTTGAAATATTTTGTTTCAATCAATATGTTTTCAACTGGTATCTTTACAGCTAATGGTTTCTACTCTGCTTATATACTGAAGATCTTTAAAACATAAGAAAATTTATAAGCAATTTAATCAAATATTGAATAGATATGCATATATACTGGTGACTGAAAATAAGAATACTGATAGAGATTTTAATTTTTAGCCAGTTTTTGGATAAGATGATTTCAAAACTCAAAAAATACATATACTTGTTATTCATCCTGTTATGTTTTATAATTGGATCTCTTCTTTTCAGGTGTCATCTCTTGAAAATACCATTTCTGTATGTGATGTGAGGAAGAAGGTTGCTAAGTTGCCAGGTGACTAAAATGTCTTTACCATCTTTGACAATTAAGGCTGACCAAAAACCCAATGTGAGCACCTCTCCCTCTGCAACGTATTAATTCAGGAAGACAAGTTGCCTCTAACACCACCAAAAAGCTGTGTTCTTAAAAGGCCAAATAGCACAAAGTTCCATAAAGCTACATTTGCTTCTTGATTCATGACACTTATTATAACTAAAGTTTATGGCTACAGATTGCAGATTTCAAGTCCAGAATATGTCTTTCAATTTCACATCCGTAAGCTGTTTTCAGTGTAAAAGAAAAGGTCAATAATTACAAGACTGAAAGTGATGTGTAAGTAGAGTTCTATGTCATTGATTCTTTTCTTTATATTTTTCCCCTTATTTGGATGCTGTCTCAGCATTTCTCAACTTGAGAAAATAGTCCTGTCACTCTTTCTAATTAAATTAATTAGACCTTCCTAGAGTCTTTTTCAGTGTTTTCAACAATCATTCTTAGTAATTGTTTGTACAACTTTGAAACAGGTTTCTGCCTTTTAGCACAGGATTTTTAAGGAGCTAAATAGTCTGGCACTGGATAAGAGGGTGGAAAATGCCAAAATAACCTTCCATGTATAACCACAGTAATGTTCACAAGCTTTCATTATTGAAAATATGCTCAAATAATGTTCAGAATTTTTCAAAAAGTAAAGTGGAGAAATTGGGAATAAAACTTGGTTAAGAATATGATAATTTAAGAACAGAAAATGCTTATTAAAAATTCAAAGCTGTGAATATAAAGTTTGCAGAGAGCTCCTGAGAATTAGAGAGCCTCATTATTCCTATATTAAATGCTGAACTTGAAGAGACCTAATTCATACACAGACAAAGATTGCGAGCCAAAGCTCATGTTCTATAAACATGATTAACAATTCATGTTTCTTTCTCGGAATCTCATACTGTACCCTAAAATTTCTAGTTATAAATATTATGTGAGGGGCTTAATAACCATTTAGGATAACTATAGTAGATGTCCAAGGAGGAGGAGCAAGTGGGAAGACTTGATCTTCTCCAGATAATGAAGAAGAAGGAGAATCAGCCCAAATATTTTGAGTTAAAGGTATTAAGAGCAACATCTCTGACCTTTGAACATGTACCAACATATTAATTTTTTTCTGTGTTGTGGTATAAAGTATATTAATAAAGCTTTATAAAATAAATTAGCAATATGTATTTTCAAAGTGGTTTGAACACTTTAATAGTCATATAATTTTAATATAAATGGGACTGATGATTAAAATTTTATTTCAGAATAGATGCTACTTTCTACTACTAGTACATTTTGGTACTACTGATTATCTCATTATCTCTGAGTCTGGCTTTTTCTTTCATTCATCCACTTCTTGAAATAATCTCTCATAACTCAATAATATCTCCCAACTGTCTAAATTTTCTCCATAATAACTTTTTATTAGTTTTTCTCACCATTTAATATATTGATCTGTCAGCCTAATACTTGTTGAAATTCCCAACTTTATTAATTCTATTTCCATAGAATTACTATATAATTGAATATCTCCTCTTCCTCTAAGCATCCTTTCCTTTTCTGCTTTCCTTGCATCCATTCTTTCTCTTTTAAATACTAGGAGAGGGCCCAAGGACCAATGCACTAATCTCCATTCTCCTCTTCATCATTCTTGCTTCAAAGCACACAAACACATCCCTGGTTACACAATTTCTCTCTCTTCAAGTAGTAGCCAAAATTTTTTTTTATGGCTTTGCAATCCTCTTGTTCTAGTTATGAGTAGTCATTTACTTTTCATATCTTCAACAAAATGTCATGTGGCCATCTGTTATGCAGGTGAACTAAACCTATATAGTAACTATCTTCCTCTTAAATTCCACTTTTACTGATTAAAAATACTTTGGCCACCTTATACAAAGAGCTGACTCATTTAAAAGGACCCTGAAGCTGGGAGAGATTGAGGGCAGGAAGAAAAGGAGGCATTAGAGGATGAGATAATTGGATGGCATAATTGACTCAATGGACTTAAGTTTGAGTAAACTCCAGGAGATGGTGAAAGACAGAGAAGCCTGACATGCTGCAGTCCATGGAGTCACAAAGAGTCAGATATGACTGAGCAACTGAACAACAACTCATTAAAAAACAATGTTAACTGTGCCTTTAGTTTTTGCATTTTACAGACTTAATACTGTAAATCTAATTTTCACTGTTTATTCATTGTTGTTATTCTTTGCTAAGTTGTGTCTGACTTTTTGCAGACTCATGGACTGCAGCAAGACAGCCCCCTCTGTCCTCTACTATCTCCTGAACATTGCTCAAATTCATGTCCATTGAGATGGTGATGATATCTAACCATCTCAGCCTCTGTTTTCCCCTTCTTTTGCCTTCAATCTTTCCCAGTATCAGGGACTTCACCAGTGCATCTGCTTTTCACATCAGGTGGTCAAAATATTGAAACTTCAGCTTAGGCAATCGTCTTTCCAAAGAATATTCAGGGTTGATTTACTTTAGGAGTGAGTGGTTTGATCTCCTGGCAGTCCAGGGGACTCTCAAGAGTTTTCTCCTGCACCACAATTCAAAAGCATCAATTCTTCAGTGCTCAGCCTTCTTTGTGGTCCAACTCTCACATCTGTAGATGACTAATGGAAAAACCATACCTTGGCTGTATGGACTTTTCTGAGAAAAGTGATGTCTTTACTTTTTATTATGCTCTCTATGTTTGTCAAAGCTTTTCTACCAAGGAGCAAGTGTCTTTTAATTTCATGTGTGCATGAAATTAAATTAACTGTCCACAGTGAATTTGGAGCCTGAGAACATAAAATCTGTCACTGCTTACACTTTTTTCTTCTATTTGCCATGAAGGATGCAACCATATGCAATAATCTTAGACTTTTTAATGTTGAGTTTCAAACCAGTTTTTTTTTTTTCACTTTCTTTTTTCACCTTCATCAAGATTCTCTTTAATTCCTCTTTACTTTCTTCCATTAGAGTGGTATCATCTGCATATATGAGGTTGCTGATATTTCTCAGCAATCTGGATTCCAGCTTGTGATTCATCCTACTCTGCATTTTGAATGATGTACTCTACATAGACATCAAATAAGCATGATGACAATGTATAGCTTTTTTGTACTCCTTTTCCAATTTGGAACCAGCCAATTGTTCCATGCACACTTCTAAATTTTTCCTTGCCCTGAACACAGATTTCTCAAGAGACAAGTAAGGTGGTCTGGTACTTCCGTCTCTTTAAGAATATTCCAGTTTGTTGTGATCCATATGGTCAAATGCTTTAAGGTAGTCAATGAAGCAGAAGTAGATGATTTTTCTGGAATTCCCTTGCTTTCCCTATGATCCAGAGAATGTTAGCAATTTGGTCTCTTGTTCCTCTGCCTCTTTGAAACCCAGCTTCTACATCTTGAAGTTCACAGTTTACATAATGCTGAAGCCTAGTCTGAGGATTTTGAACATAACCTTTACTGGATGTGAAATAAATGCAGTTGTATAGTAGTTTTTACATTCTATGGCATTGCCCTTCATTGTGATTGGAATGAAAACTTAGCTTTTCCTGTTGTGGCCACCACCGAGTTTTCCAAATTTGCTGACATATTGAGTGCAACATTTTAACAGCATCACATTTTAGAATTTTTAAGTAGCTCAACTGGAATTCCATTACCTCCAATAGCTTTGTTCATAGTAATGTTTCCTAAGCCCCACTTGACTTCACATTCCAGGATGTCCAGCTCTAGATGAGTGACAACATCATCGACATTTTTTATATAGTTCTTCTATGTTTTCTTTCCATATCTTCTTAATCTATTCTGCTTCTGTTAGATCCTTGCTCTCTCTGTCTTATTCCATGCCCATCTTTGTATGAAATGTTTCCTTGATATATCCAGTCTTCTTGAAGAGATATCTAGTCTTACCCAGTCTATTATTTTCCTCCTCTATTTCTTTGCATTGTTCATTTCATTTCATTTTAGTTCAGTTCAGTTCATTTCAGTCGCTCAGTCACGTCCAACTCTTTGTGACCCGATGAACTGCAGCAGGTCAGGCTTCCCTGTCCATCACCAACACCCAGAGTTCACTCAAACTAACATCTATCGAGTAGGTGATGCCATTCAGCCATCTCATCCTCTGTCGTCCCCTTTCTCCTCCTGCTCCCAATCCCTCCCAGCATCAGAGTCTTTTCCAATGAGTCAACTCTTTGCATGAGGTGGCCAAAGTACTGGAGTTTCAGCTTTAACGTCATTCCTTCTAAAGAACACCCAGGACTGATCTCCTTTAGAATGGACTAGTTGGATCTTCTTGCAGTCCAAGGGACTCTCAAGAGTCTTCTCCAACACCACAGTTCAAAAGCATCAATTCTTCAGCAGTCAGCTTTCTTCACAGTCCAAATCTCACATCCATACATGACTAGTGGAAAAACCATAGCCTTGACTAGACGGAACTTTGTTGGCAAAGTAATGTCTATGCTTTTAATATGCTATCTAGGTTGATTATAGTTTTTGAATGTTGAGTTTAAGCCAACTTTTCCAGTCTCCTCCTTAACTTTCATCAAGAGGCTTTTTAGTTCTTCTTTGCTTTCTGCCATAAGAGTGGTGTCAACTGCATATCTGAGGTTATTGATATTTCTCCCAGCAATCTTGATTCTAGCTTGTGTTTTATCCAGCTCAGCATTTCTCATGATGTACTCTGCATATAAGTTAAACAAACAGGGTGACAATATACATCCTTGCCATACTCCTTTCCCAATTTTGAATCAGTCTGTTGTTTCACATCCAGTTCTAGCTGTTGCTTCCTAACCTGCATACAGATTCTTCAAGAGGCAGGCAGGTCAGGTCGTCTGGCATTTCCATCTCTTGAAGAATTTTCCACAGTTTTTTGTGGTTCACATTGTCAAAGCGTTTGGCATATTCAGTAAAGCAGAAGTAAATATTTTTCTGGAGTTTTCTTGCTTTTGTGATGATCCAGTGGATTTTGGCAATTCGATCTCTGGCTCCTCTGCCTTTTTTAAATCCAGCTTGAACATTGAGAGGTTCACAGTTCATGTACAGTTGAAGCCTGGCTTGGAGAGATTTGAGCATTGTTTTGTAAGAGTGTGAGATGAGTGCAATTGTGCGGTAGTTTGAGCATTCCTTGGCATTGCTTTTCTCAGGGATTGGACCTTTTCCAGTCCTGTGGCCACTGCTGAGTTTTCCAAATTTCCTGACATGCTGAGTGCACACTTTCATAGTATCATCTTTCAGGATTTGAAATAGCTCAACTGGAATTCCATCGCCTCCACTAGATTTGCTCATAGTGATGCTTCCTAAGGCCCACTTGACTTCCCATTCCAGGATATCTGGCTCTAGGTTGGTGATCATACCATCATGATTATCTGGGCCATGAAAGTCTGTTTGTATAGTTCCTCTGTGTATTCTTGCCACCTCTTTTTAATATCTTCTGCTTCTGTTAGGTCCATACCATTTCTGTCCTTCACTGAGTCCATCTTTAGTATCTCTAATTTTCTTGATGAGATTTTTAAACTTTGCCATTCTATTATTCCCCTCTATTTCTTTACATTGATCACTGAGGAAAGCTTTCTTATCTCTCCTTGCTATTTTTGAAACTCTGCATTCGAATGGGTATATCTTCCCTTTACTTCTTTACCTTTTACTTTTCTTCTATTCACAGCTATTTGTAAGGCCTCTTGAGAGAATCATTTTGCCTTCTTGCATTTATTTTCCTTAGAGATGGTCTTGATCACTGCCTCCTGTACAATGTCCTGAACTTCCATACATAGTTTTTCAAGCACTCTGTCTTATCTAATCTAATCCCTTGAATCTATTTGCCACTTCCACTGTATAATCCTAAGGGATTTGATTTAGGTTACACTTAAATGGTCTAGTGGTTTTTCCTGCTTTCTTCAGTCCAAGTGTCAGTTTGGCAGCAACGAGTTCATGGTCTGTGCCACAGTCAGCTCCCAATCTTGTTTTTGCTGACTCTATAGAACTTCTCTATCTTTGACTGTAAAGAGTATAATCAATGTGATTTTGATATTGATCATCTGGTGATGTCCATGTGTAGAGTTGTCTCTTGTGTTGTTAGAAGACAGTGCTTTCTATGACCAGTGTGTTCTCTTGGCAGGACTCTTAGCCTTTGTCCTGCTTCATTCTGTACTCCAAGGCCAAATTTCCCTGTTACTCCAGGTGTTTCTTCATTCTCTACTTTTACATTCCAGTCCCCTATAATGAAAAGGACATCTTCGGGGGCATTAATTCTAAAAGGTCTTGTAAACGAATTGCCAGTCTAGGTTTGATGCAGGATATAGGATGCTTGGGGCTGGTGCACTGGGATGACCCAGAGAGATGGTATGGGGAGGGAGGTGGAAGGGGGATTCAGGGTTGGGAACACGTGCACGCCCGTTGGATTCATGTTGATGTATGGCAAAACCAATACAGTATTGTAAACTAAAATAAAGTTTAAAAAAAAAAACAAACAAACAATGATTTCCCAAAGGTTAGGTCTCTTTCATTTTATGAAAAAAGCAAATTGAAAATGAAAGTTAATAATGCAGAGTAAAAGTATCTCTGACATATTGTTGTTTTTCACAGAAAATATTCTTCTGATCAATCCAAGGATTGAGAGGCTAATAAATATCATTAACTCTTTTTAAAAAATAAAAATAAAAGGTCTTGTAGATCTTCATAGAAACTCAACTTCAGCTTCTTCAGCATTACTGGTTGGGACATAGACTTAAATTACTGTGATATTGAATGATTTGCCTTGGAAACAAACAGAGATCATTCTGTCATTTTTGAGATTGCATCCAAGTACTGCATTTTGAACTCTTTTGTTGACAATGATAGCTGTTCCATCCATTTCTTCTAAGAGATTCTTGTCCACAATAGTAGATATAATGGACATCTGAGTAAAATTTGCCCATTCCAGTCCACTTTAGTTCACTGATTCCTAGAATGTTGACCTCCACTCTTGCCATCTCCTGTTTGACCACTTCCAACTTGCCTTGATTTATGGACTTAACATTCCAGTTTCCTATGCAGTATTGCTCTTTACAGCATTGGACTTTGCTTCCATCACCAGTCACATCCACAGCTGGTTGTTGTTTTTGCTTTGGCTCTGTCTCTTCATTCTTTCTGGAGTTATTTCTCCACTGATCTCCAGTAGTATATTGGGCACCTACCTACCTATAAAGTTCATTTTTCAGTGTACTAACTTTTTGCCTTTTCATCTTGTTCATGAGGTTCTTGAGACAAGAATACTGAAGTGCTTTGCATTCCCTTATCCAGTGAACCACATTTTGCCAGAACTCTCCATCCTGATCTGTCCATCTTCGGTGGCCCTACACAGCATGACTCAGAGTTTCATTTAGTTAGACAAGGCTGTGGTCCATGTGATCAGATTGGTTAGCTTCCTGTGTTGTTTTCTGTCTGTCCGCCCTCTGATGGAGAAGGGTAAGAGGCTTACGGAAGCTCTTCTGATGGGAGAGACTGACTGAGGGGAAAATTGGGTCTTACTGATTATGTTTCCACCAACAGTGTCTGAAAGTGGCTGCTTCATTCACAAATTAAGTAATCTTAAAGTTTTAAAAAGTGTATTTAATATTTTCAATTTTATAACGTGCTTGGTAAAAATAATTTACTACTATAGCTTTAATTTGATTGCCCTTGATTACAATTTTTACTGATTGTTGAATAACTACCTCTGGTATGAAAAAAAGTCATACACAGTAAAGAACAGCTTTACCCAAGCTCTGGCACTCACAATAATATCTGATCAGTGGCAATAATATCTGATCAGTGGCAATATGTCTGCCCTGTCAATAATATTTATTGTCTGATTTACAGTTCTTTCCCACAGCAAATTATTTGACAAATATAAAACATAAATGCCATCTTTTTCAGATTTATTGACAAATTGACAGACAAAACTTTAATGTATTTAAAGAATACAAAGTGATGAGTTTACATATATATACACATATAAATATGCATATGTGTATTTATGTTTACATTATAACAGGATTCTCAATTACAGAGCTGGTGAATTTAAACATCCATTACTTCACATATTTAAAAGTCACAGTTTTATAAAAACACAAATTATATTATTTAAGTAATTCTAATATTTTTTAATTTTTATTTTTACTTTAAAGCACAATTATCATTCATCATGTTATGCTTCAGAATCTTAGACCTAATGAAGATCATCTAATAACTGAAACCATCTGTCCTTTTAGCAGAATCTCTTTATGTTGTTTTCAACACCTAATTCCTTGAAACCACAAATTTACTATTTCTGCAAGTTATGGGTTCAACATTATTTATTTGTTTAATTCAATATATAATTGATATCATGTAGCATTTGTCTTTTCTTGGCTTATTTCATTTAGAATAGTGACCTAGTTGAGGTCACTATAGAATAGTGACAAGTTCACTCAGGCAAATCGTCACACATATCAGATTTCTCTTAATTTTTAAGACTGAGTAAGTTGGAGAAGACTCTTGAAAGTCCCTTGGACTGCAAGAAGATCCAACCAGTCTATTCTGGAGGAGATCAACCCTGGGATTTCTTTGGAAGGAATGATGCTAAAGCTGAAACTCCAGTACTTTGGCCACTTCATGTGAAGTGTTGACTCATTGGAAAAGACTCTGATGCTGGGAGGGATTGGGGGCAGAGGAGAAGGGGACAACCGAGGATGAGATGGCTGGATGCCATCACTGACTCAATGAACGTACATCTGAGTGAACTCTGGGAGTTGGTGATGGACAGGGAAGCCTGGCATGCTGCAATTCATGGGGTCGCAAAGAGTCAGACAAGACTGAGCGACTGAACTGAACTGAACTGAGTTTTGTTTTCTCTTTTTTAGTTTACATATTTTTTATCCATTTATCTATTTATAAACTTTTAGTTTGCTTCCAATGTGTTGGCTAATGTGTATAATTCAGCAATCATCATGGGCCTACATATCTCCTTAATATAATAATTTTGTGTTCTTTAAATATATATGAATAAATGAGAATGCTGGATCATGCTATAGTTCTATTTTTAATGCTTCTAAGTAAAGTTTATACTGTTTTCTATGTCTGTACTGGTTTGCATTCCCAACAACAGTGTATACAGGTTCCCATTTTCTTTATTTTCTCACCAACATTTGTTTTCTGTAGACTTTTTAGTGGTGGTCTATCTGATAGGTGTGAGATGATATATTGCTGTGGTTTTGATTTGCATTTCTCTAATGATTAGTGATGTTGAGCAGCCTTTCATGTGTCTATCTGCATTTGTATATCTTCAATATAGTAAACAGTCAATAAGAGATAGCTTTAATTATTTATTAAGCTGTATGTATCCAATGCATGCATGTGAAGTTGCTTGTGTTTGAATCTTTGTGACACCATGGACTGTAGCCTGCCAGGGTCCTTTGTCCATAGGATTTCCCAGGCAAGAATAATGGAGTAGATTGCCATTTCCTCCTTCAAGGGTTCTTCCCAATCCAAGGGTTGAACCCAAATCTCTATGTCTGCTGCATTTGGAAGCCAGGGTTTTTGTTTGTTTGTTTGTTTTAATCACTAACACCACCTGGGAAGCCACTACATGTAGCTAAAGAGAAAAATGACATGCCATTATTGTTTCATTGATATCTAGGGATTTTTTTTTCATCCTAGATTATAAACTCCTTAATTGCAAAAATAATTTGTTAAATATTTTTGCACTCTTAGAGTAACCAAATGCCTGCCACAGAGTAAATAAATAATATCTTTTATTAAAGGATTAAACATCAAACCAATCAATCCTACAGGAAACCAATCCTGAACATTCATGGGAAGGCCTGAGGCTAAAACTGAAGCTCCAATATTTTGACCACCTGATGTGAAGAGCTGACTTATTAGAAAAGGTCTTGATGCTGGGAAAGATTAAAGGCAGGAGGAAAAGGGGATGACAGAGGATGGCATCTGTCATCAGAGTGGTTGGATGGCATCACTGACTCACTGAACATGAGTTTATTCACTCTCAGGGAGATGGTGAAGGGCAGGGAAGTCTGGTGTGCTGCAGTCCATGGAGTTGCAAAGAATCAGACACGACTGAGAGACTGAACAACAACAAATAAAAGCAATAAATGATGTGAATAGATAGTTCACTTAGTTTGCAGTTGGTGTTGTGTATTGTACATGATATAAATGTGTAGACAGGAACTAACTGGTAGATATATTTCCAATATTGCCTGTCAAGCTAAGACATTACCATATGTACTGTATATACAAATAAGTAAACATTTAAATGATGTCCTAGTAAACTGTATTGACTAACAGTTCTCAAATAAAAGAAGCAGCAAGATATGTTTCAATGAGTCAAAAAAAGAAGAGATTCTGTATTCTTAATGATGACCTTATATGTGAGACAATAAAAGAGACACAGAGGTATAGAACAGACTTTTGGACTCTGGGGGAGAGGGAAAGGGTGGGATGGTTTGGGAGAATGGCATTGAAACATGTATACTATCTTGTAAGAAACGAAGCACCAGTCTATGTTCAATGCAGGATACAGGATGCATGGGGCTGGTGCACAGGATGATTCAGGTAGATGGTGTGGGGTGGGAGGTGGGAGGGGCTTCGGCATTGGGAGATTGTGTTCACCTGTGGCTGATTCGTGTCAATGTATGGCAAAACAAATACAGTATTGTAATTTAAATAAATAATTAAATAAAAATTTTAAAAAAAAAAAGAAGAGATTCACTGTAAGTTTTAAAGGACTTGAAAGAATTTTTTTCTTAAAGCTAGGTTGGGTATTTACCAGGAAAAGGAGTTTTGGACTGTTTGGCAGAGAATGAGATTTATCTTCTGTCAGAAGAAAGAGAAAAATAAAAACACTTTTTGTGCTAGAATCCTCATATGGACCTCTAGATATTCATATGCGGGATACAGAAATATGTGAAAACTGTATTATGCATGAGGACATTGAGGAAGAAATCTATGGCTTAAAGATAAAATCAACTGCATCTATGTCACCATTGTCCAACAGAGCTTTCTGTTATAGCGGAAATTTTCTTTATAAACATTGTATAAGATAACCTTAGCCACATAAGGCTACTGAGCAGTTAAACATTGCTATTGCAATTCATAAACTTAAGTGTTAAGTAAACTAAATGTTAATTATATCAAATTTAAACTTCAATAACCATATACACAGCTTTCCAAGTGGTCTGTGGTAATCTGCCTGCCAAGTAAGAAGATACCAGAGATGAAGTTTTGATCTTTAGATCAGGGAGAGTCCCTGGAAAAGGAAATGGCAATCCACTCCAGTATTTTTGCCTAAAGAATCCCATGGACAGAAGAGATTGGACTAGTGGGCTACAGTCTATCAGACACGTCTGAGTGACTGAGCATGCAACCATATATGACTACTTATTGGACAACACAGTAAGGTCTATATTAGCCTGGAGGCTTTCCTGGTGGCTCAGAGGTTAAAGCATCTGCCTGCAATTTGGGAGACCTGGGATACGTCCTAGGGTTGGGAAATTCCTCTCGAGGAGGGCATGGGAACTTACTCCAATACTCTTGCCTGCAAAATTCCACAGATGGAGGAGCCTGGTAGGCTATAGTCCATGAAATAGCAAAGAACTGCACACGACAGAGCAACTTCACTTCTCACTTCATGTTATCCTTAAAACTTCAGAACTACACAAAAGACAATAGTCGTCTCTCTAACAGGTTTCCCAGGTTTTGCATACCTTTACTTTCTGTAAATAAAATTTAGGGTCTTTCAATATCTCATCACTTTTCCTGAACATCCTACCTGCTCATTAGAGTAACTTTTTTTAGAGTCCAGTTTCACTAGCCAATATGTTAACAAACAGTGCTCACACTCTCTTCCCACATCTGAAATTCTATTACCATTAAAACTTAACATTCCAAAAATGGAGATCATGGTATCTGGTCCCAGCACTTTCTGTCAAATAAATGGGGAACCAAAACAGTGACAAAAATTATTTTCTTGGGCTTCAAAATCACTGTAGGTGGTGACTGCAGCCATGAAATTAAAAGAAACTAGCTCCTTGGAAGAAAAGCTGTGACAAACCTAGACAGCCTATTTAAAAACAGAGACCTTACTTTACTGACAAAGGTCTGTCTAGTCAAAACTATGGTTTTCCACTAGTCATGTGTGGATATGAGAGTTGGAGCATAAAGAAGGCTGAGCAGCAAAGAATTTATGCTTTTGAACTGTGGTGTTGGAGAAGACTCCTGAGAGTCCCTTGGACTGCAAGGAGATCAAATCAGTCAATCCTAAAGGAAATAAAACCTGATTATCCCTTGAAAGGACTGATGCTGAAGCTCCAATACTTTGGTCACCTGAGGTGAGGAGAAGATTCATTGGAAAAGACCCTGATGCTGGGAAAAACTGAAGGCAGTAAGTGAAGGGAGAGACAGAGGGTGAGGATGAAATGGTTTGATGGCATTGCTGCCTTAATGGACATGAGTTTGAGCAAGTTCCAGTAGATGGTGAAGGACAAGGAGGCCTGGCATGCTGCAGTCCATGGAGGTTGCAAAGAATCAGACACCAATGAGCGACCAAACAATGACCTTCCGTGGTGGCTCAGACCATAAAGAATCTCCCTGCAATGCAAGAAACCCAGGTTTGATCCCTGTATCAAGAAGATTTCCTGGAGAAGGGAATGGCTCTCTACTTCAGTATTCTTCCCTGGACGTTTCCATGGACAGAGGAGCCCATAATGCTATAGACCATGGGATCGTAAAGAGTTGGACACTACTGAGCAACTATCAGAATACTGGAGATCATAAAATGAAAACTATTATGTCTAATTGCTAAAGTAGAGAAAATTATACACCTTAAGAAAAAATATAGGATTATTCATTGGTTATGTATTCTATATTATTTCCTCCCCTTGCTTCTGCTTCTGCATTAAAAAAAAAAAAAATATATATAAAAAAAAAAACCTAAATGCTAGAGATCTGCTGCTGAAAATTTCAATACTTCCTTAATTGTAACACAAAGTAATCAGAGAAAATTCTCTTTAAAGGTATAGAGAGCAAGGTCTGGAACCCAAAGTGCATTCAGATTGTCACCATAATTTCACTGAGAAGTTCCAGTGATGGAGACAGTTGGAACCAGCAGAAAAGTGGAAATTATAAGCTGACATGCTCAATGATCTGAATTGTTTACTTAAAGAAGTAATGACTATGTAGAACACAAAAAGAGACACATGCCTTGAAATTTTGTGAAATCTGGCCAAAGTACCTCATAGTAATATCAATGCTATATATTATTTTACTATTTTTAAAGCATTCTGTAGGTTTTAAAATTCCTTTCTGTTTTAAGTATAAATTGATGATGTGTATAACAGGAAGCGTGAGGTACATTCACTTTTATCTTGGTGGAAAGCAAGTGAGAAAACATTTAGGGTAAGACCCTGAAGTAAGAAAATGGCACCTATTTTCTGAAATATCAGATTTTTGTTTGATCAATTGAATAGATATTTAAATGGACAACTATCCTATTTACATTAAAACAAAGTTTTAGGACATGCATATGTTATACTAAAATTATGCTCTGTGATTTCACAGTGATAGTCCTGTCTATATAGAATGTAACAAAAAATTAGAAGTGTTAAAATTCTCTGAGCCCTTTCTTTTATAACTATATATTCTTATAGTTCATATAGAGAATAATTGAATTAAAAATTGTTACTTGATGAAGATGTCATCAACAATCTCACATCAGTAATACATGTGTTTTCACCTGACATTTGAAATGTCAGTGAATCAGTTTTATCCAGTTCCTCTTGGCCAGTGCATGTCTTGGAATGCATGGGGGTAGGTGTATACCTGTGAATATTAGGACATCTTATAAATGTTAGAATTTTGTTTGGTTTGGATTTTTAACCTTGCCCTGGGCCATCATTTTATATCACTATTGTCTCTAACTTCTTTTATTTGGTGACCAGGAAATATCTGGTAAGTTTCTAGTCAGTGGCTGAAGCTATTATACATTTTAAAGAAGGTTTCTGCAAAGCATATTCTGCATGGCAATTGACAATCTCCTTATAGTCCAGCACACTGGACAAATCACACTAATAGTCTCAGGCTGATTTTCCCAGAGGAGTCATTCAACAGGGCCATCTGAAGTCATCCTATTTTTAATCTATTCTGAAAATCAAAGATCCCACCATTTCTGAATTTCTTAAGGTCATTGGTCTACTTTATGTTTCCTGTGATATATAGACTAATTTAGCTTGGAGGTGAAAGATGCAGTTAAGAAGACAAAGTGAATAAAAGAACTTTGAGATGCAGAACTTTCAGTTTAAAAGGCTATGAATGACCATAAAAGATGCAGCAACAACAAGAGTGTCCCTTTTCATTCTTTCAAGGACTATAGATTTCTAACATAGGATTAATGGAATATAGTTCTCTAGTTTTATGTTAACAGTATATCTGTTTTTATTTTCTATTTCTCAAATGTTTTCAGAAAAACTTTTTCAATGGTGGAAATTAACTTTATTGTGTGTGAGTGTGTGTGTGTGTATATATGTGGGCCTGTCTGTATTAAAGCTATTTAATATTTTTATTTGATACAAAAGATATTTTGTACTGTGTCACTGCTGTTAATTTCATAAGAATCTCCTCCCCATATTATAAATAACAAAAGGAGAAAAAATAACACTAGACAGAAAATCATACCTGCCTCTCACCTAGTCTTGTGATGTTTGAAATTTCTCTTCAACACTTCAATTAAGACTTCCTAAACTATGATGCCTTCATATCCCTTAACACTGCACTCACTACCTTCCAAAAACATGGTGCATATTCCATTTTTGAACATTTAGGGAATTTGGGAAGATTCTTTTTAAGTGAATTGAAATATTCTTCATTTTAACTTGTCTGCACTCATCTTGGTACCATTCTCTGGAGACACATAAAACATGTCGGATCACTTTTCCACATAATGTTTATTTTTCCAAATCCTTCAAAAGTTTTACGTTTATAAGCATGTATCCTACAGAATTTTCAACCCAAGTCTAATAATGATCAACACATTCTCCAAGAGTCACTGCTGTTAATTTTTTCATTGTGATCTCCTTCATTTGATTTGGTTTAATCACCAAGTCTTGGCTGACTCTTGAGATCCCATGGACTGTAGGCCTCTAGGCTCCCCTAATTTCTGTCCATGGGATTTCCTAGGCAGGGATATTGGAGTAGATTACCATTTCCTTTTCCAGGGGATCTTCCTGACCCAGAGATTGAACCCAAGTCTCCTGCATTACACACAGTCTCCTGCATTGCAGGCAGATTTATAACCAACTGAGCCAATGGGAAAGGCTACATATGCATTTAGATGTTATCCACTCCAGGAAAATAAAGTATAAATACAGTTGTCAGTGGAAGGGAGGAAAGATCATTCTGCTCCTCCTGTTATTAACCAAACATGAATATGCTGTTTCTTTCTCACTTAGGAATCTTTCCAGTTTATCCCACTATTCATTTATTGGCTTATTTCCTAAGAAATATTAATTCTGTCCAAGAGATATTATACTGGACTCAGTTCAGTTCAGTCGCTCAGTCATGTCCGACTCTTTGCGACCCCATGAATCGCAGCACACCAGGCCTCCCTGTTCATTACCATCTCTTGGAGTTCACTTAGACTCACGTCCATCGAGTCCGTGATGCCATCCAGCCATCTCATCCTCTGTCGTCCCCTTCTCCTTCTGCCCCCAATTCCTCCCAGCATCAGACTCTTTTCCAATGAGTCAACTCTTCACATGAGGTGGCCAAAGTACTGGAGTTTCAGCTTTAGCATCATTCCCTCCAAAGAAATCCCAGGGTTGATCTTCTTCAGAATGGACTGGTTGGATCTCTTGCAGTCCAACTGACTCTCAAGAGTCTTCTCCAACATCATAGTTCAAAAACATCAATTCTTCAGTGCTCAGGCTTTTTCACAGTCCAGCTCTCACATCCATACATGACTACAGGAAAAACCATAGCCTTGACCAGACAGACCTTAGTCGACAAAGTATTGTCTCTGCTTTTGAATATACTATCTAGGTTGGTCATAACTTTTCTTCCAAGGACTAAGCGTCTTCTAATTTCATGGCTGCAGTCACCATCTGCAGTGATTTTGGAGCCCAAAAATATAAAGTCTGACACTGGTTCCATTGTTTCCCCCTCTATTTCCCATGAAGTGATGGGACCAGATGCCATGATCTTCGTTTTCTGAATGTTGAGCTTTAAGCCAACTTTTTCACTCTCCACTTTCACTGTCATCAAGAGGCTCTTTAGTTCCTCTTCACTTCCTGCCATAAGGGTGGTGTCATCTGCATATCTGAGGTTATTGATATTTCTCCTGGCAATCTTGATTCCAGCGTGTGTTTCTTCCAGTCCAGTGTTTCTCATAATGTACTCTGCATATAAGTTAAATAAGCAGGATGGCAATATACAGCCTTGACGTACTCCTTTTCTAATTTGGAACCAGTCTATTGTTCCATGTCCAGTTCTAACTGTTGCTTCCTGACATGCATACAGATTTCTCAAGAGGCAGGTTAGGTGGTCTGGTATTCCCATCTCTTTCAGAATTTTCCACAGTTTCTTGTGATCCACACAGTCAAAGGCTTTGGCCTAGTCAATAAAGCAGAAATACATGTTTTTTTTTCTGGAACTCTCTTGCTTTTTCCATGATCCAGCTGATGTTGGTAATTTGATCTCTGGTTCCTCTGCCTTTTCTAAAACCAGCTTGAACATCAGGGAGTTCATGGTTCACGTAGTGCTGAAGCCTGGCTTGGAGAATTTTGAGCATGACTTTACTAGCATGTGAGATGAGTGCAATTGTGCAGTAGTTTGAGCATTCTTTGGCATTGTCTTTCTTTGGAATTGTAATGAAAACTGACCTTTTCCAGTCCTGTGGCCACTGCTGGGTTACTGGACTATGCCAACTTAAATAAATGCACAATGTGAGAGTTGCAAGTTAAGTTTTATTTGAGGCAAAATAAACTGCAGCCTGAGAGACATTGCTTCCAATAGCTCTGAAAAACTGCTCTGAGGAGGTAGTTGTGGTGGTTTAGCAGCTAAGTTGTGTCTTGCACTTGCAACTCCATGGACTGTAGCTTGCCAGGTTCCTCTATCCGTGTGATTTTTCAGGCAAGAATACTGGAGTAGTTTGTCATTTTGTTCTCCAGGGAATAAACTCAACCGTGGGATCAAACATGGGTCTCCTGCACTGTAGGAAGATTCTTTACCAACTGAGCTCCCAGAGGAGGAGACTGAGGAGATATGGGAAGAATGAGACTGAGGAGGTAAGGGAAGAGTATATAGGAATTTTGCAACAAGGTGGAGATAATTGGGAGCATCAAAAGATTATTGTTAAATTTAAAAAAATAATAATAGAGAAAAAATAGATGTACCAAGTTAAAGAATTTAGTGCTTTCCTGTGTATGGGAAGATGCAAGAGTCTGGGCTCACTAAAAGTCAGTCCTTTGATATGCACCCACAGCTTTCTGGGGCCAATGTTTTCACATCTGAGTATATTCAGGGCTCACCTTAGGGAGTGGCTGTAGTCTGATGTTTACTAGATGACAGGTATTCTTTTCAGCCCTGAGTTTCTGAGGCTCACTGACTCATCTTGGAGGGTTGCAATCTTTGATGATTATGATATCTGCTGTTTATTGATATGGAAAGAAATATTCCATTTCTAAACTCTTTTAATAGTGTAGAGTGAGCTCCACTCCACTGAAATAAAAAGGTAGAATTTTTAGGTACTTGGGGTTGGGATGAGCTAGTGGGAAAGTATTTCCTGACATTAAAGGGGAGCTTGTTCAATATGATCATATCATCTGTGTTTGCTAATTAGCTAGACTCCTACTCTTCCCTGGTGGCTCAGAGGTAAAAGCATCTGCCTCCAATGTGGGAGACCTGGGTTCAATCCCTGGGTCAGGAAGATCCCTTGGAGAATGAAATGGCAACCCACTCCAGCATTCTTGCCTGGAGAATCCTATGGACTGAGGAGCCTGGTAAGCTACAATCCACAGGGTCACAAAGAGTAGGACACAACTGAGTGACTTCACCTTCACCTTCACCTACTCATCTACTTATGGATAATGGAATATTAGCAATATCATTCTCCATGGTTACATTTCAAAAGATACTTCTCAGATCTTTGAGAAGGTCATTCTACATTTTAAAATGATTAAGAATCTGGGATAACATTTATATCTCAAAGGAACAGAAAATATATAATTATATGTTAAATATTTTAAGACAAAAGATACCATGGATCCATGGTCAGGAAGAAATCTATCTACAGTTTAGTCAAACTAAAGGGAATATCAAGGATGGTTTGGTCAATATTAACTTTTGTGTTTTGGTAAATCTGACTTTTATGAACATCTGTAATAAGGCAAAAACATATTATGTTGAGAAAGCACTAACTGACTTTCTCTGTATTATAGTTTTTCTGCTACCAAGGATAATTCTTAGAAGTGAAATCTTTTGGACTACAGAAAGCTTGATGAATGTGAATCAGTAGTTCTCTGAAAGTTCATATATCTTTCAAGTGGGTCTGAATATCTAGACTTTGTAGAAAGTATAAGAAAGTTCAACTTGGATTTAAAGTAACACATTTTTTTTTTCCTTCAATCTATTTTACCCTACACAAATTCTGTACTTTAGCAATTATTGGGTATCGCTTAATAAAAGAAATACCTTGATCTCTTTCTTCTACTTGTGGCTATCCTGTGGATACTTTTATTTTCTTATTTAGAAACCAGGGAAGATGAGAAATAATAATTATGACCCTAACATATATGAAATGAAGCAGAGCAAGCAGAAACTCTGGCAATTAAAGACCTGAAGAGAAGATAAAATAGATGAGGCAGTTTAAATTGCTTGTGTCTTTTGTTGTCTCACATACAGGGTCATCATTACTATCTTTCTAAATTCCATATATATAGAACGGACTTTTGGCCTCTGAGGGAGAGGGAGAGGGTGGGATGATTTGGGAGAATGGCATTGAAACATGTATACTATCATGTAAGAAACGAAGCGCCAGTTTATGTTGGATACAGGATACAGGATGCTTGGGGCTGGTGCACGGGGATGATCCAGAGAGATGATATGGGGTGAGAGGTGGGAGGGGTTTCAGGATTGGGAACTCGTGTACATCTGTGGCTGATTCATGTCAATGTATGGCAAAACCAATACAGTATTTTAAAGTACAATAAAGTAAAAATAAAATTAAAAACATAAATGGTAAAAAAAAAAAAAAAAATAATAAAGAAAAAAAGATCGCCTGTGTCTCGGAAAAAAACTACTGAAAAGGGGGAAAAATGCCCCTCATGGGCACAGGATATTGAACAAAGAAGGACTGTGATGATATTGGAAACACAATAGACTGACTAAAACTGAGAGGGAGAAATGAAGAAGGAAGACAAAATGGGTGCCCCGAATGTGAGTCAGAAATCTAAATCATACAAGGTGAGCTGTTACTATGCTATACAGAAAAGATGATCTAGTATAAACCCATATTTGGCATATAAGCTACAGGGCAAGGACACTGGAAATCCAAATGGGAGTTAGGGAACTGAATATTGACGTTGGTAAAACTTATCTGACATTCAGTAGAAGAGCACTGGGAGTCCTCTTGTTATGATATGAGTTATTCAACTGGAAGCAGAAGGAGGAGAGGTGATTTAATTTGAAGCATAGAAACAAACACTGACTCAACATCAGTCATAGTCCACAGAGCTGAATAACCTTTAAACAGACTCTTGGAGGGCACAACAAAACCTTCTGCACACCAGGATCCAGGAGAAAGAAGCAGTGATCCCACAAGAGATGGAGCAAACTTGCTGTGAGTGTCCAGGAGTCTCTGGCAGAGGCAAGGGTCAACAGTGGCCTGCTCTGGGTCAGGGGTACTGACTCCAGCAGTCCTGGAAGCTGAAGTCTTCTAGCTTACCCCTACTTCAAGCTGAACTACATGGAGGGAACACAGCCATGCCCATCAGAGTAAAATTGGATTAAAGATTTACTGAGCATGGCCTGCCAACCAGAGCAAAACCCAGTTTTCCCCACAACAAGTACTTAACATTAGGAAGCTTCCACAAGCCTCTTGTCCTTATCCATCAGAGGGCAGATGGAATGAAAACCACAATCACAGGAAACTAAACGAACTGACCACATGAATCACAGCCTTGTCTAATTAAATGAAACTATGAGCCACGCCATGTAGAGCCATCCAAGTTGGATGGGTCATGGTAGAGAATTCTGACAAAACATGCTCACCAGAGAAAGAAATGAAAAAAGCACTTCAGCATTCTTACCTTGAGAACCCCATGAACAGTATGAAAAGGCAAAAAATATGACACTGAAAGATGAACTCCCCAGATTGGTAGGTGACCAATATGTTACTGGAGTAGAGCAGAGAAATAGCTCCAGAGGTAATGAAGAGGCTGAGCCAAAGCAGAAACTTTGCCCAGTTGTGTATCTGTCTGGTGGTGAAAGTAAAGTCCAAAGCTGTTAAGAATCTTGCCTAAGAACCTGAATGTTAGGTCCATGAATCAAGGTAAATTGGAAGTGGCCAAACAGGAGATGGCAAGAGGGAACATTAACATTTTAGGAATCAGAGAACTAAAATGGACCAGAATGGGTTAATTTAATACAGATGAATACCACATCTACTACTGTGGGCAAGAATCCCTTAGAAGAAATCAAGTAACCATCATAGTACAAAAGAGTCTGAAATGCATCACTTGGGTGCAGTCTCAAAAAAAAAAAAAAAAAAAAAAAAAAAGAATGATCTCTGTCCATTTCCAAAGCAAACCCTTCAATATCACAGTAATCCAAGTCTATACCCCAGTGACTAAGGCTGAAGAAGCTGAAGTTGAACAGTTTTACGATATGCAAGACCTTCTAGAGCTAATGCCCAAAAAAGATGTCCTTTTCTTTATAGGGCACTGACATGCAAAAGTAAAAAGTTAAGAGACACCTGGAGTAACAGGCAAGTTGGGCCTTGGAGTACAAAATACAACAGGGCAAAGGTTAACAGAGTTTTGCCAAGAGAACACACTGGTCATAGCAAACACCCTTTTCAACAACACAAGAGAAGATGGCTCTATATGGGGATCACCAGATGGTCAATACCATGATCAGATTAATTACATTTTTGCAGCCAAAGATGGAGAAGCTCTGTATAGTCAGCACAAAGAACACTGGGATCTAACTGTGGCTTAGATCGTTAACTCCTTATTGTAAAGTTCAGAATTAAACTGAAAAAAGCACAGAAAAACACTAGGCCACTGAGGAATGACATAAATCAAATCCCTTATGATAGAACTATGGATGAAAGTTCATACATTATACAGGAGTCAGTGTTCAAAACCATTCTCAAAAAAAAAAAAAAAAAAAGCAAAAAGTGAAATAGTTGCTTGAGGAGGACCTATAAGTAGCTGAGAAAAGAAGAGAAGCAAAAGGCAAAGGAGAAAAGGAAAGATATACCCATCTGACTGCAGAATTCCAAAGAATAGCAAGGAGAGATAAGGAAGCCTTCCTAAGTGAACAATGCAAAGAAACACAGGAGAACAATATAATGGGAAAGACTCGAGATCGCTTCTAGAAAATTAGAAATTGCAAGAGAACATTCCACGCAAAGATGGGCACAATAAAGGACAAAAATGGTATGAACCTAACAGAAGCAGTAGATATTAAGAGGAAGTGGCAAGAATACCCAGAACTATACAAAAAAGATTATAATGACCCAGATGACCACAAATGTGTGGTCACTCACCTAGAGCCAGACATCTTGGAGTGTGAAGTCAAATGGGCCTTAGGATGCATCACTGTGAACAAAGCTAGTGGAGGTTATGGAATTCCAGTCTATCTATTTTAAAACCTAAAAGATGATTTTATAAAAGAGCTGCACTCAATATGACAGTAAATTTGGAAAAATAAGCAGTGGCCATAGGACTAGGAAAAATGTTTTCATTCCAATCCCAAAGAAAGGCAGTGCCAAAAAATGTTCAAACTATTACATGATTACACTTATACCACATGCTAGCAAAGTAATGCTCATAATTCTCCAAGTTAGGCTTCAATAGTAAATGAACTGAGAACACCCAGATGTTCAAGCTGGATTTAGAAAAGGCAGAGGAACCAGAGATCAAATTACCAACACAGGTTGGATCATAGAAAAAGCAGGAGATTTCTAGAAAAATATCTACTTCTGCTTCATTGACTATGCTAAAGCCTTTGACTGTGTGGATCACAACAAACTGTGGAAATTTCTTCAAAAAATGGGAATATCAGATCACCTTACCTACCTCCTGAGAAACTTTTATGCAGATCAAGAAGCAACAGTTAGCAGTGGACATGAAACAAAGAATTGGTTTCAAACTGGGAAAGAAATATGTCAAGGCTGTATATTGTCACCGTGCTTATTTAGCTCTTATGCAGAGTACATCATGTGAAAGTCTGGGCCAGATGAAGCAAAAGCTGGAATCAAGATTGCTGTGACATGTATCAATGACCTCAGATATGCAGATGATACCACCCGTATACTAGAAAGTGAAGAACTAAAAACCTTTTGATGATGGTTAAATAGGAGAGTGAAAAAACTGTCTTAAAACTCAAAATTCGAGAAACAAAGATATTGGTATCCTGTCCCATCACTTCATGGCAAATAGATGGGAAAGAATGGAAACAGTGACACATTTTATTTTCATGGGGTCTAAAATCACTCCAGATGATGACTGTAGCCATGAAATTAAAAGGTGCTTGCTCCTTGGAAGAAAAGCTATGATCAAGTAGACAGCATATTAAAAACCAGAGATATTACCTTGCTAACAAGGATCTATCTAGTCAGTGCTATGATTTTTCCAGTACTCATGTATGGATGTGAGAGTTGGACTATAAAGAAATCTGAGTATGAAGAATTGATGCTTTTGAACTGTGGTGTTGGAGGAAACTCTTGAGAGTCCCTTGCACTGCAAGGAAATCAATCTAATCCATCCTAAAAGAAATCAGTCCTGAATATTCATTGGAAGGACCGATGCTGAAGCTCCAATACTTTGGCTACCTGTTGCAAAGAACTGACTCATTAGAAAAGGCCCTGATGTTGGGAAAGATTAAAGGCAGGAGGAGAAGGGGATAACAGAGGAGGATGGCATCACTGACTCAATAGACATGAATTTGAACAAACTCTGGGAGAAGGTGAAGGACAGTGAAGCCTCATGTGCTGTAGTCTATGAGGTTACAAAGTGTTGGACATGGCTGAGCAATTAAACAACTTTTTTTTTTTTTAATTGAGTATAGCCCAGGGAGCTTCCCAGTTGGTTCAGAGATAGAGAACATGCTTGCCCATGCAGGAGACTCTAGTTCAATCCCTGGATCGGGAAGTTCCCTTGCTGAAAGAAATGACAACCCACTGCAGTATTCTTGGCTAGGAAATCATGGGCAGAGATGAGTGACTGACTACAGTCCATGTGTTCACAAAAGAGATGGACATGAATTAAAGACTAAAATACAAACCATCTCACAAACTGTGTGAACAAGATAATATCTAAAGAAAAACACAAGAAGTCGACAAGTCTACACACAAGCCTGAACATCATGGGAGATAGTGAAGACTATGACCCCTTATCCCAGTGATTAACAGAAATCACTCCCCTTTTTCCTTTTAAAAATTTCCATGACTGAACAGAATCTTCAGAGATGATTTTGGGGGTTACTTAGTCCACCATCTTCCCGATTGCTAGCATTCTGATTAAAAACAATTTTCACCTCTACCAACATTTTTCTCTTACACACAGATATTGATTTTTAAGTAGCAACAACTGGACTCAAGTTTTGTAGCACCAGATATTTATTTCTGTATATGAAATTCTATGAGGTGAGGTGAAGTCGCTCAGTCTTGTCCGACTTTTTGCGGCCCCATGGACTGTAACCTACTAGGCTTCTCCGTCCATGGGATTCTCTAGGCAAGAATACTGGAGTGGATTGCCATTTCCTTCTCCAGGGGATCTTCCCGACCCAGGGATCGAACCCGGGTCTCTTGCATTGGAGGCAGACACTTTAACCGCTGAGCCACCAGGGATGCCCCAGGGGTATGAAAGTCTATACCCCAACATAAAGTAACCTACTGTTAGAGCCTCAAATAACCTTAAAAATAATATATTAAAGCCAAATCAATTTAGAGATAAATAAAATGTCCAGATAATATAGTTTAATGTCCAATAGTTCAAATGGACAAAATGTACACAGTAATTGCTTCAAACCTGTTGTCAAAGTTTAGCATTTCTCTGATAGACTTTAAGAAGGCAAATTTAAGTTCTATACTGAGCATGAGAAATGCAATGGAAATAGAAGGATATGTCTGTCAGATCTTTGAAGACTAAAGTTTCTTCACTTTATTTTCATTAAATCACTAAGGTTGGGATGACCTTTTATTAGCGTGCCTCATACTTATATGAGATCTTTCAAAATCAGCATAATGACTGAGATTAGAAAGTGTTGTGATCATAACAAAACAAAATTTAGAAAATGGAAAAGCAAGTAAAGTAGCAGAATAATATTGGGGATGCACATCCCAAGTCACTTTAAAATGCATTTAAATTATTCAAACAGTGCAACACAATTTTCAATTAGAAGATATTTGATATAAGAAATTGAGATACTACTGCAACTCATGAAAAAAGATTTTGCGTAGATCTGTTTATCCTTAGGTACTCTTTTCCGACTCCTTTGCAATATATATTTTCATAATATATTTGAGTTAAAATTTGAATAATAGAGGCTTGCTGAAGTTACCCACCTGCCAAAGTCCTGACATTGGAATAGAACTTATTTATATGGAAATCTAGCCTTTGACTGATTATATGTGATAAAATTTAATGGAAATTGCATCAAATTTTGAGTCAGGACATTCAACAGCAAGTTACAACTACTTCATTTTTGTTCTTAATCACTGAGCATAAAAAACATTTCCCATTAGAGATTTTCTAGTAAATATTAATAAAAGTAATTAATATCTCTATGAATAGCATGTAATAACTACAAATTGGTATGAAAATATTAACTAGTCTACCACTATTTGCAACATGAAATCATCAGAACTATATATAAAATGTTAAATAAAATACCTACCCTTAAGAAACTTAAATTTTCATGACAGTTAAGTAAAACTACAATGATAACATGATGTGTGATACAATGGAACTTCAAAAGGGGCCACTGAATGAAGTTTTAAGGGTAAAGAAATTTTGTTAGAAGTTAGGATTCCATTTTGTGATGAAATATCTGAAGATATTAGCTAAATGAAAACTAGGAAGAATATTCTGTGGAGAAGGGTAATAATAGGGAAGGACAAGCCAGACCTGAAAACAAAAGAGAGATGTCTGTGTCAGCTTAGGTGCATTTGATTTTGAATGGTTTAAAACATTGAAATATTTTGAAATAGGTATATTGTTGTTCAGTGGCTAAGTTGTGTCTGACTTGCGACCTTATGAACTGTAACCGTGTGGACTGCAGGCTGCAGGTTGTCAGGCTTCCCTGTCCTTCATTATCTCCTGAAGTTTGCTCAAACTCATGCCCATTGAGTAAGTTATGTCATCTAACCATTTCATCCTCTGTCACTCCCTTCTCTTGTCCTCAATCTTTCCCAGTGTCAGAGTTTTCCAATGAGTTGGTTCTTCTCATGAGGTGGCCAAAGCATTAGAGCTTCAGCTTCAACATCAGTCCTTCCAATGAAGGTATGTTAAACCATATTTATTTTTTTGAAAGTTTGTTCTTGCTGTGTTACTGGAAATAGGGAATTCCCAGAAGGAAAGATTGGAGATTTATGGGAAATTTTGCAGTAATTTAGAAAAGGGACATTGTTGAATTAGTTGTATAGAAAATGGAGTACAAAAATTTTGAGAATGACCAAGGAAGATACTGACAACAAATGGGAGTAGACTTTCTCTAATATTGGAGATAACACAGAAGATAAAAATCTTAGGTGATGGAGGAGGAGACACATTCAATCAAATCTGTTAGTGGAATAATCAGGTTGGGGTTTGCAGTAAACAGTGAAGCACAGGCAAAAGAAGGTGAACTGGGCAAATATATTCATTTAGTGAATGATGATCTCAAAGACATTTAAATCATCGACAAAGAGTGAGTAGAGTAAAAGAGCTTCTCAAGGCTTCATGGAAAACAAAAATATTTAGATACAGCATATGGGAAAGTGGTGAAGTCCTCAAATATCTTACCCTTGGCAATGGAAATATACAATGACTAGAAACAAATAGATAATATACTAATTACTGTTGAGAACCATTTGTTACTGACATCTCCTATGTAAATTGTTTTTCTATGTATATGCTACCCTCAGAAGGGTCAGTAGCTTGAACTAGAAAAGGCTGTAAAGCAATTACCCTTCAATTAAAAAAAAATAATTTAAACCCACCCCCACACACACACCCAAAAAAAAAGGAGATTATCAACGACTTGGGTAGAGAAGTTGAGATAAAATAGCACATTGTCAGTATGGAGGGTTGGATGAGTTCAAAGAAAACAAACAATAGAAAATGATATATGCATTACTGGAATGTTGGACATTTTCACTGGGATACAGGGAGTGTCAGCAAGGCTGAAGGGAGAAGTTCATGACTGTGAAATTTGAATAGAATTAGCATTCCCCTAGCTTATTCTGTGTAATACCAGTTAGATGGGTTGCTATTAAGTGTTGTGAAAAAGAAATGTTTAGTAGCCTAAGTAATGTTAAGTTAATTTTAAATAACCACTCAGGAATTGTTTGAACTTTTAATATTTGACTTTTTAGTATGAGCTTCCAAAATTATTTGGCTTTTATATACATTTTAGCTAAATATGTTATAGTGATAACGGTCTATGAAGCTTTTTTTGAGAAATACTAAAGTAGATAATGTAGGTCAGGTATCAGTGTGATGCCTGGGATATATAGCCTCAATAATTGCAGCTTTTAAAATCAGTAGCATATTTTGATCTGACCTTCTTTACATAATCCCATAGACTCATAAAGACAATATTAGAAACTGGCTGTTTTACAGTTCCCATCATGCTTTCATTGTCTTGTATATTATTGAACTTAAAAAGTGCTTCATGTGTAATTCAGCTGTGGTGACTGAAGTGAAAATAGATGGCAGAGATGTGCATTCAATGAAATTTTGGCATTTAAAGACAAAATGAAATAACTTTAAGTTAATTTCCATAAAAGGTGTCCAGTTAATGTATACATGTATATACCAGGGCCACTGTGTAAAGGACCAGCACAGCTGACACTCTAGGAGAAGTATTAATAGCTTATCCTGAGTTTGCTCAGTCAAAGTCTTTAATATATTTTAGAATAGATATGAGATAGGTGATACTTGATCATGCTCCCTCTGGCCTCATCCTCAAGCTCTAATCACACACACACACACACACACACACAAAAACCCTCAAATTATTAATATGTTGCATATAAGCATGACTAGACTACTACTGAAGTTTCATTCCCACACATTTCATCTGCCATGCAGTCCCACAAGAAGATGAAAGACAGAAAGATCTTAAGCCTTTTTTAAATAAATTTATTTATTTTTAATTAGAGGATAATTACTCTATAATATTGTGTAGGTTTCTGTCATATATCAATATGAATCAGCCATAGGTGAACATATATTATGCCTTCTTGAACCTCTCCCCACCCTCAACTCTATTCCACACCTCTAGGTTGTCACAGAGCACCAGATTTGAGCTCCCTGTATTACAGAAATTTTCTACTGGCTACCTAATGTTACATATGGTAATTATGTATTTCAATGCTACTCCCTCAATTCCCTCCACCTTCTTCCTCCTCCACTATGTCCACAAGTTTATTATTATGTTTGCATCTCTTTTGTTGCCCTGAAAATAGGTTTATCAGTATTACCTTTCTAAATTCCATATATACCTGTTAATATATGATGTTTGTTTTTCTACTTCTGACTTACTTTACTCTGTATAATAGTTTCTAGATTCATCCACCTCATTAGAACTGACTCAAATTCATTCCTTTTTATAACTGAGTAATATTTCATTGTAAATATGTACTACCACTTCATTATCCATTCATCTGTTAATGGACATCTAGGTTGCTTCCATGTCCTATCCATTGTAAATAATGTTGTGATGAACTTTGGGATACATGAATTTTTCAGTTAAGGTTTCCTCAGGGTGTATGCCCAGTAATGGGATTGACCCATATGATTGAATCATGTGGTAGTTTTATTTTTGTTAATTTTTTTTAAAGGAAAACTAATGCTCTGGTGGCTCAGAGGTTAAAGCGTCTGCGGAAAGCATCTGCCTCCAACGTAGGAGACCCGGGTTTGATCCTTGGGTCGGGAAGATCCCCTGGAGAAGGAAATGGCAATCCACTCCAGTATTCTTGCCTGGAGAATCCTATGGACAGAGAAGCCTAGTGGGTTACAGTCCACAGGGTCACAAAGAGTCGGACACAACTGAACGACTTCACCTCACCTCACCTCATGTTCTCCATGGTTGCTGTATCAATTTACATCTCCACTAGCAGTGCAAGAGGGTTTCCTTTTCTCCTCATCTTCTCCACCATTTTTTTATTGCTTATATATATATATATGTGTGTGTGTGTGTATACACACACACACACACACACACACATATATATATATATTTTTTTTTTTTGATGGCCATTCTTACCAGTGTGAGGTGGTACTTCACTGTAGGTTTTATTCACATTTCTCTAATAGGCAGAAGAACCAAATGGCCATTTTTCCAAAGAAGACAAACAGATGGCTAATAAACACATGAAATTATTTTAAGCCTCTTAATGTACCAGACTCCTTCATTACTCAGGACTACTTTACATGTTGTCTTTTCCAGTTAACATTTTCCCTCCCTCTTTTACTCAGTGAACTCCTACTCATTCTTCAGATTTCCATAGAAATTTTATGTCATCAGGAAAGCATTCTCTAATTTTCTCATATTAATTAGGGTAATAAAAGCTCATATCCCATCGAACTGATCATTTATATTTATTATTTTAAATACACCAAATGAATATTTTATTTTATTCTTGTATAATATTGAAATTATTTGAGTACAAGAACCATGTCTCTTATGAACATTCTTGTGTTTCCAATGCCAAATAAAGTTCATGGGTGTACAACTAAAGAACTTCTGAGTAATATATTGCAAAGTACTTGATGGATAAATGAATGAATCCATATATTTAATTGAGAGCTGGAGCTACTGTCACAAAGAAAATAATATGCTCACCATAACCCTTCTCTTTGAGTTTATCACCACTACTTATTGAAAAGATGAGAGCAAAATGTCATGTAAACCCAAGCAGCAGAATGAATACTAAAAAAGTTTATATGGAAGGAAATTCCAGACAAGGATCAAGTGAAATATAGAGCAGATTCATTTATGCTACTGGTTTCCAATTATCTTTATATAGCACTTTTGTGTGAATCAGTTCAGTTCAGTTCAGTCGCTCAGTTATGTGTAACTCTTTGTGACCCCATGAATTGCAGGACACCAGGCCTCCCTGTTCATTAATATCTCTCAGAGTTCACTCAGACTCACATCCATCGAGTCCATGATGCCATCCAGCCATCTCATCCTCGGTCATCCTTCTCCTCCTGCCCCCAATCCCTTCCAGCATCAGAGTCTTTTCCAGTGAGTCAACTCTTCACATGAGGTGGCCAAAGTACTGGAGTTTCAGCTTCAGCATCATTCCTTCCAAAGAAATCCCAGGGTTGATCTCCTTCAGAATGGACTGGCTGGATCTCCTTGCAGTCCAAGGGACTCTCAAGAGTCTTCTCCAACACCACAGTTCAAAAGCATCAATTCTTTGGTGCTCTGCCTTCTTCACAGTCCAACTTTCACATCCATACATGACCCCAGGAAAAACCATAGCCTTGATTAGACGGACCTTAGTCAGCAAAGTAATGTCTCTGCTTTTGAATATACTATCTAGGTGGTCATAACTTTTCTTCCAAGGACTAAGCGTCTTCTAATTTCATGGCTGCAGTCACCATCTGCAGTGATTTTGGAGCTCCCAAAAATAAAGTCTGACACTGGTTCCACTGTTTCCCCATCTATTTCCCATGAAGTGATGGGACCGGATGCCATGATCTTTGTTTTCTGAATGTTGAGCTTTAAGCCAACTTTTTCACTCTCCTCTTTCAGTTGCATCAAGAGGTTTTTAGCTCCTCTTCACTTTCTGCCATAAGGATGGTATCATCTGCAAATCTGAGGTGATTGATATTTCTCCTGGCAATCTTGATTCCAGCGTGTGTTTCTTCCAGTCCAGCGTTTCTCATGATGTACTCTGCATATAAGTTAAATAAGCAGGGTGACAATATACAGCCTTGATGTACTCCTTTTCCCGTTTGGAACCAGTCTGTTGTTCCATGTCCAGTTCAAACTGTTGTCTCCTGACATGCATACAGATTTCTCAAGAGGCAGGTTAGGTGGTCTGGTATTCCCATCTCTTGAAGAATTTTCCACAGTTTCTTGTGATCCACACAGTCAAAGGATTTGGCCTAGTCAATAAAGCAGAAATACATGTTTTTCTGGAACTCTCTTGCTTTTTCCATGATCCAGCGGATGTTGGCAATTTGATCTCTGGTTCCTCTGGAAGTTTCTGCAATGTTCACTTGAGTGGGTCAATCTATTTTTGTTCACTGAATTAATTGCAAAACTATTTGAAAATGGGGTAAAAACAGAACATCTGCCCATGTGTTAATACCACTGAGGATCAATTATGTTTATAGACTGTACAAAATATTAGATAATGTGAAGTGTGTGTGTGTGGCAGCATGCTAAAACATGAGGAAGAGTTCTTAAGAAATAAAAATACACTTAATTTTGTAGAAAGTGGGTCTGCTCAATCATGACTTTTAAAATAGAAAGTGATGATTTTCATTCTTGAATATATGTCATCAGGCTTTCAGGTGTGAATAACTGATAAAAGAATTTAAGTTTTATTCATAAAATGCATTTGCTATATATGACTTTTATATCCTGTGTATATTTTAGATAATGAAAAATATACTGAAATTCATGTTAGAAAAACCTATCATTTCCTAAAATAATTAATTGTCCCTGAAAAATAAATTGTAATGCTACCAAGTAGCACTTAATGTGAACTTATTAAGTCCTCACATCAAATCAATAAATTAGGATTTCTATTATGTCTATTATATAGATGAGGAAACTGAGACTTAAGGAAATTATGTGATTGTTTAAACCTCCATAGTTAATACATAAAGGAGTTGGAGATTCAGTTTGGAAAGGCTGATGTCAAATAATCCTTCCTATAGATTGTAGGAACTGAAGCTTAGACATTTTCCAAAACATTCATAATATCCGCAAGCTTGTACACCTTGGCTATTTTGTGTCAAGCACTGTGTTAAGCACTAGGAATTCTAACTTCTCATAAGGGGCTCATCTCAGGGTTTAGTAAGATGTGAGAAAGGAGTATTCAGGTACAGAAGGAAGTATGGATCTTTAAGGCAAAGGAAGCAAAATGAAAGAAAACATGAGAAACAGTATGGTATATTGAGGAATGAAAGTAGCTCACTTAAGCTATAAGGGTGCAGGATGCTTGGGGCTGGTGCACTGGGATGACCCCGAAGGATGGTGTTGGGGAGGGAGGGGGGGAAGGGGTTTGGGACTGGGAACACGTGTACACAGGTGGCAGATTCATGTTGATGTGTGGCAAAACCAATACAACATTGCAAAGTAAAATAATAATAATAATAATGATAAATAAATAAATAAGAGGAGAAAACTCTTGAGAATCCCTTGGACTGAAGGGAGATTCAACCAGTCAATCCTAAAAGAAATCAACCCTGAATATTCATTGGAAGAACTGATGCTGAAGTTGAACCTCCAATATTTTGACTACCTAATATGAAGAGACTCAGTTCAGTTCAGTTCAGTCGCTCAGTCGTGTCCGACTCTTTGTGACACCAAGAATTGCAGCACGCCAGGCCTCTCTGTCCATCACTAACTCCCGGAGTTCACTCAAACTCACATCCGTTGAGTTGCTGATGCCATCTAGCTGTCTCATCCTCTGTCGTCCCCTTTTCCTCTTGCCCCCAATCTCTCCCAGCATCAGAGTCTTTTCCAATGAGTCACCTCTTTGCATGAGGTGGCCAAAGTACTAGAGTTTCAGTTTTAGCATCATTCCTTCTGGAGAACATCCAGCTGCCCCCTTATTGTGGTTCCCAGATTTAGGTTAAGTTTGCATTGCCTGGTTTTGGTTTAGTTGCTAAGTTGTGGCTGGCTTATTGAAACTCCATGGACTGTAGCTCACCAGACTCCTGTATCCATGGTATTTCCCAGGCAAGAATACTAGAGTGAGGTGCCATGTCCTTCTCCATTGCATAGCTTAGTGTTTGCTAAAGAGTGAATGCCTTATGCCTTGCTAATTTCATTTATTAATTTAATTTTAGTTGATTTAATTAAACATAACAGCAATGCTTTTAGATGAGAAACCTTAGTGATCTAAGATTCCAAGGCTAGACAAAGGTGAATATTAAAGTTCTCAGATGACTTTTGGGTTTTAACCTTGAGCACTCAACTGTAATTTAAATCTATTTCCAAATAACTCAAGAGCAAAATTATTTCAAAAACTGATATTAGTTTGCATGCAAATACTGAGAAATATCTTTTCATAGTCAATTTACATAATAAAATATTCTTGTTTTGCATTTTTTTTAAAAGCAGATGCCACTGCTAGGCATACACATGGAAGAAACCAGAATCGAAAGTGACATGTGTACCCCAATGTTCATTGCAGCACTGTTTATAATAGCCAGGACATGGAAACAACACAGATGTCCATCAGCAGATGAATAATAAGAAAGCTGTGGTACATATACACAATGGAGTATTACTCAACCATTAAAAAGAATACATTTGAATCAGTTCTAATGAGGTGGATGAAACTGGAGCCTAGTATACAGAGTGAAGTAAACCAGAAAGAAAAACACCAATACAGTATACTAATGCATATATATGGAATTTAGAAAGATGATAACAATAACCTTGTATGCAAGACAGCAAAGAGACACACATGTATAGAACAGTCTTTTGGACTCTGTGGGAGGGGGAGAGGGTGGGATGATTTGGGAGAATGGCATTGAAACCTGTATAATATCGTATATGAAATGAATCGCCAGTCTAGGTTCGATGCATGATACTGGATGCTTGGGGCTGGTGCACTGGGATGACCCAGAGGGATGATATGGGGAGGGAGGAGGGAGGGGGGTTCACGATGGGGAACACGTGTATACCCATGGAGGATTCGTGTTGATGTATGGCAAAACCAATACAATATTGTAAAGTAATTAACCTCCAATTAAAATAAATAAATTTATATTTAAATAATAAAAAAGCAGATGTCAACAACTGCACTCTCTTACAGATTAAATTTTCAAGTGAAAATAGATTAAAGTTTAACTATCTGTAAGTTTCATTTTTTTCTGTTTCTATGATCACTAAGATCATGTTTGTTTTACTTTGTTTATTTTTCTATTTGAGGAAAATTGCTTTAAAATGCTGTACTGTTTTCTGCCATACAACAAACATAATATATATCTCCTCCCTCTTGAGCCTCCTTTCCTTCCCCTCATCCCACTCCTTTAGCTCAGCAGAAGTCCGTCTGGCACTCCGTGATCTAAGTCTGCATTTTAGAAGTTATTTTTTATCAGTATGATATGATTATCATTAATATTTTATTGTAATTATAGTAAGAAAAATTAGTTTTGATGAGATTTTTAATGTGTTAGTCTAAGAAATTTAATATCTGACACACATCAAGGAATAAGCTAATGTCTGACACACATCACGGAATAAGCTAATAGGAATTGTTCTGCCTTATTGACTATGCCAAAGCCTTTGACTGTGTGAATTACAATGAACTATGGAAAATTCTGAAAGAGATGGCAGGAAGCAACAGTTAGAACTGGATATGGAACAACAGACTGGTTCCAAATAAGGAAAGGAGTACGTCAAGGCTGAATATTGCCACCCTGCTTATTTAATTTCTATGCAGAATACATCATGAGAAATTCTGGGCTGAACAAAGCACAAGCTGGAATCAAAATTACTGGGAGAAATATCAATAACTACAGATGACACCATCCTTATGGCAGAAAGTGAAGAACTAAAGAGCCTCTTTATGAAAGTGAAAGAGGAAGACTGAAAAAGTTTACCTAAAGCTCAACATTCAGAAAACAAAGATTATAGTGTCTGGTCCCATCACGTCATGACAAATAGATGGGGAAACCATGGAAACAGTGGCAGATTTTATTTTCTTGGGCTCTAGAATCACTGCAGATGGTGATTGCAGCCATGAAATAAAAATATGCTTACTCCTTGGAAGTAAAGTTATAACCAACCTAGACAGCATATTAAAAAGCAGAGACATTACTTTGCTGACTAGGGTCTGTCTAGTCAAGGCTATGGTATTTCCAGTAGTCATGTATGGATGTGAGAGTTGGACTATAAAGAAAGCTGAGTGCCAAATAATTGATGCTTTTGAACTGTGGTGTTGGAGAAGACTTTTGAGAGTCTCTTGGACTGCAAGAAGATCCAACCAGTCCATCCTAAAGGAGATCAGTCCTGAGTGTTCACTGGAAGGACTGATGTTGAAGCTGAAACCCCAATACTTTGGACACCTGATCCAAAGAGCTGACTAATTGGAAAAGACCCTGATGCTGGGAAAGACTGAGGGCAGGAGGAGAAGGGGATGACAGAAGATGAGATGGCTCAATGGACATGAGTTTGAGTAAACTCTAGGAGTCAGTGATGGACAGGGAGGCCTGGTGTGCTGCAGTCCATGGGCTTGCAAAGCATCAGACATGAGTGAGTGACTGAACTGAACTGAACTGAATAAGAATTGAGCTGAAATATCTTTTATTGTTGTTGTTAAAGGCCAAGTATGGACTATGTCAAAGTGTAAATCCCTCTGGGATTACAGATTTAGAAAATATTTGCACCAATTACAGACTTTCTCCATGAGTTTGATGAGGTTCTTACAAGGAAGGCTGGGGAGAATCTTGAGAAATCTTTCCTTGTGATCCTGGCTACAGGACCAAAGTGCTGACACTTTGCTGAGACCTACCTCACATTTCTCCTCCATGGAACAAACATCTTGCACTCCAGGTAAAAGAATAATAACTATTGGTTTCTTAGGAAACTGTGTAACCCTTGATACTAGAGAAAGAGAAAAGGAGCAAAAATAAATTTTCTGTCTCAGAGGAGAGCCAGGAATAGTTATAACACTATCATTACAAGTGGAGAAGGGGCAGAGTAATTATTTCTGCCATGCTCCTGTGAACTTTGGGCACTCTGCCTGCATAGGATGGAGGAGAGTTTCTTTTGTTGATTTCTACTTCCAAAATAATAAGAATTTGATAAAACTGTAGAACATAATTAAGAGAGCATCAGGAAATGTATTCTTTTTCAGGTATAATGAAAAACAAAAAATAAACAAAAGTGAACAAATATTGAGAACATAACTTCTGGCCAATCTATACCCTAAACATCAAGAAAAATTTGAAACCCTTGGTACATTTGCAACAACAAGCCAGCCCAATTTTGAATTAGATTGACATAAGCCCTAACACTAAAATAATAACAGAAATAAAGCAACACTAATCACCATGCATAAGAACTATTTATCTCAACCTCTACCATTTTACTGGAGAAGGAAATGGCAACCCACTCCAGTATTCTTGCCTAGAGAATCCCAGAGGTGGGGGAGCCTGGTGGGCTGCTGTCTATGGGGTCGCACAGAGTCGGACATGACTGAAGCGACTTAGCAGCAGCAGCAGCAGCAGCAGCTACTGTTTTACATAACATGTCTATCTTTTGACTAAAAGTTAAGGTACATAAGAAAAAGCAAGAAAATATTAACTTCAGAAAAACAAAACAACTATTAGGTCCTACTTATATGACAAAGATACTGAAAATACATGACAGAAAATTTAAAAAAAATGTTAAATATGTTTGGGGCCCAAACTGAATGGGTAGACAATATATAAAATGAGGTACAGAAAATATTTTAAAAAGTAACAGAGGTGAATACTCCTTTGATAAACTCAACAATCAATGAAAGAGTATGTGACTCTGAAAACAGAGCAATAATAATTAAAGGAAACCAGAATTGAAAGACACACATGTACCCCAATGTTCATTGCAGCACTGTTTATAATAGCCAGGACATGTAAACAACCTAGATGTCCATCAGCAGATGAATGGATAAGAAAGCTGTGGTACATATACACAATGGAGTACTACTCAGCCCTTAAAAAGAATAAATTTGACTCAGTTCTAATGAGATGGATGAAATTGGAGCCGATTATACAGAGTGAAGTAAGCCAGAAAGAAAAACACCAATACAGTATACTGACACATATATATGGAATTTAGAAGGATAGTAACGAAGACCCTCTATGTGAGACAACAAAAGAGACTCAGAGGTATAGAACGGACTTTTGGACTCTGAGGGAGAGGGAGCGGGTGGGATGATTTGGGAGAACGGCATTGAAACATGTATACTATCTTGTAAGAATGAAGCGCCAGCCTATGTTCAATACCGGATGCAGGACGCATGGGGCGGGTGCACGGGATGATTCAGGGAGAGGATGTGGGGTGGGAGGTGGGAGGGGTTTTGGCATTGGGAGGTCGTGGACATCTGTGGCTGATTCATGTCAATGTATTGCAAAACAAATACAGTATTATAATTTAAAAAATAAAAAAAAAGAATCAAGTTATACAAACACACAAAAAAATAAATAAAATATAAACAGAAAATTTTAAAGTGTAAAGAAAATAAAAGAATATCACCTCAAGAGAGTTTTGGGAGAAGAACTGTGGGGCTAATATCTATTGGACTAACATATAAATGGCCTTCTCTAGTGGCTTGAACAGTAAAGAGTCTGCCTGCAATGAAGGAGACTTGGGTTCAATGGGTTGGGAAGATCCCCTGGAGAAGGAAAAAGCTATCCACTCCAATATTTTTCCCTGGAGAATCCCGTAGACAGAGGAGCCTGGCAGGCTACAGTGCACAGGGTCACAAAGGGTCAGATATGACTGAATAACACTTTACATTTTCATAAATAAGCAGAATCTGAAAAGAAGAACGAACAAAATAAATATTTGAAGAAATAATGACTATTTTTTTCAAAAAGATGAGAGTAAGCTAAAACAAAACATCCAAATATGTTATATTTAATGTGATAAAAAATGAAGACAGTGAGTCAGAAAAGAAAACAAACATATACAGAAGTACAATGATAAGAATTGGAAATTTATTTTGGGAAACCATGCAATATATAAAGAAATAGTGACTTTTTTAGAATGAAAAAGAAAAGAGTAACCTAAATACTCTTTTTAGAGTAAACTAAATATAAATAAATAAAACACTCTCAACTGTGAATTCTATACTCAGTGAAATATTCTATTAAAAGGAGACCAAATTTAAAATTCTCACATAAAAACTGTGAGAGTTTGCTTCCAGTAAGCCAACTCTGTAAGAAACAGTTAAGATTTTTTTGACTAGAAAGAAGTTCCACCTGATAGAAATAATAGACCTTTGAAAGCAGAAGAAGTATAAAATAATTTTTTTTTTTGTTTTAATTGCTCTAAAATATAGCTAGGATTTTAAGTTCAGACAATATGATGCAGACCTTTTCTCCCTACTCCTCTCCACTAAGCACAACTAAAAACCCTAGAAAAAACACAAGAGACAACTAATGAAGAAATGTGAAAGGTATAAGACAAAGACAAACTTGTTATAGACCTTAGGATTGGAGTGACAATTGGAATAAAAGATGCTTTATATACTTCCAACCAAACAGATAGGTTTCCCAGGTGGCTTAGTGGTAATGAATCCACCTGCCAATACAGGAGACACGGGTTTGATCCCTGAGTTGTGAAGATCCCCTGGAGAATGCAGCCACTTGGAGAATCACAACCCCCTCCAGTATTCTTGCCTGGGAAATCCCATGGACAGAGAAGCCTGGTGGGCTACAGTTTATGGGCTCACAAAAAAGTTTGACATGACTGAGCAACTAAAATAACAACCAAACAGACAACCCAGACCTAGTGTTTCTGATTCACAGTTTTATAACAGAAGGCAACACAGATAGGTTTTACTCCTCCTTTAGGCCAAACAAGTATCTCTTAACATCAGTTGAACCAGACATCCACCTGCAAAAGGGATCTCTCAGTAGACTTGCCATCAGTAAGTGGCCAGAGGAGGTGTTCTCCTTCCCCTCCATGCCTGAGATTACTTCAAGAGAGATACTGAGGTAGAGTGAAACCTGAAGGAAGAACTCAGCCACAGCAACCTGCTTGGTCTTGGTCTTGGGATATTGTGAGTCTTTTTATTCCAAGGGTTAGAAACTTTTCTTACCTTGCCAGAGACGTTGGTACATTTCAGGGTCATGGGCAAGGAGATACCAACACAAAATCTGTCTAGCCAAAGAAGGCTCTTTATCCCCTCAAGTCAAAGACATCTCTCCCTGACTGTCAAACACCCAGAGTCCTTCGGGGACCTGGGGACCTCTTTCTTATCCTCAGGCAGCAACATCAGAAGTAGGAGCCCCAGCAGCACCACATAAGCTAAGCAGACCATTACATAAAGGTTCAGAAAATTTAACTGCCATTGGAACCACAGCCCATAAATATAGGCCAACCCTACATGCTAAATCTAATTATGTTGAGTGTTTGTTAGAATAAATGATTTAAATTGAACCTAGTGTCAACTAACAAAACAAACAAAATATCTGTGGTCCTTAAAAAAATCATCCACCCTACTAAGAACAAATAAAATAATAATCTGAATGATAAAAGTTAATCAAATGATACTAAGACAGAGATGATTCAGATGTTATTTACAACAGTCATAAAAATGTTTCAACAAGCAATTAAAATTCTTTTGAAATAAAAGCAGAAAGTTTCAGAAAATTAAAGGAAATTGAATATCAATGAAATGGAGAAAAAATGACAACTTGGACTTCATTTGTAGCTGGTTGAATGGAAGCGTTGTTTTTGGCTGGACAGATTTTGTGTTGAGATATATATATATATATTTGATATACATATAACATTATTTGATATATATTATATTATAAATATAAATTATATACATTATATATATATAATTACCTGCGTGTATATATATATATATATATATATATATATATATATATATAGGAATCTGCTTGCAATGCAGGAGACCCAGGTTTGATTCCTGGGTCAGGAATAAACCTGGAGAAGGCAATGGCTATCCACTCCTCTATTTATATACACATATTTGCAGATACAGTTAAGAATACTGAGATAAGGCCATCTTCAGTTATATAAATGGGTCTTAAATCTGATGACAATGGTTCTTAAAAGAGGCAAGAGTATAGACACTGGAAGAGAGAGAAAAGGCCATATGAAGACAGAAGCCATGACTAAAGTTGCAAGCTACCCAAAAGGAAGGCCTGAGCTACTAGAAGACCTATAGGCAAGAAAGAGACAAGAATGGATTCTCCCTTACAGCCCTCAGAGGGTACATAGCTTTGCCAGCACTTTGATTTTGAACTTCTGGACTCTAGAACTCTGACAGACTGAACTTCTGTTGGTTTAAGCCACTGCATTTGTGATATTTTTTCATGATAGTCTATTTGACAATGAATTTGTCAAAACAAAGAAAAATTTAGCTCTACAAAAGACCTCCTTCAGAGGCTGTAAAGACAAAATATAGGTGGAGGGAAATATCTTCATATCATATATCTGACAAAGAATTAGTATCTGGAGGATTTAAACGTGATGGGTAATTTTATGTGTTAACTTGGCTGAGCTGAGGGAAGCCCTGATAGCTGGTAAACTAGTATTTCAGGGTGTGTTTGTGAGGGTGTTCCCAGCACAGTTAGTCTTTAAATCCACGTACTGAGTAAAGAAAATAGCCCCCATCAATGCGGGCTGAATAGAACAAAAAAGTGAAAGACAGATTGGTGGAGTTGGGTATCCGTGTTCACATGCCCTTAGAAATAATTACTCCTGATTCCCAGGTGATTTATACCTTTGGCTCCTCTGGTTCTAACACCTTCAAATTTGAATTGGGACTGTACCACTGACTTCCCTGGGCTTCCATCTTGTAGGCAACAGATCATAGAACTTCTCAGCCACCATAATTGTGTGAGCTGATCTCTCATCATAAATTTATTTAAATAAATATTCATACATATTTGCATATAATATTACAGCATGTTTATGGAATCTAAAACACAGGCAAACACAACTCAGTTTTTCAAGGTTGCAAATATACAAGGGTACTAGCCTATGACAAGGGTTGGGGTGGGGCAGAGTGAAGGTAGTAGAGTTGAAGGGCAAACAGAAAAAAATTAAGGTGAGAACAAATAATAAATTGAAGTGACTTGAATAGAGTACGTACTTTGACCTGAATAATACTGAGCAATTTACATTCAAGACCCTTTCAAAAATTTTAAATAATATATGTGTACATATCTATGTATAAAGAAACACATAAACATACTGCTATTTGTTCTGTTTCTCTGAAGAACTTTAATGTAATAAATATTTCCCAAAAGATAACAGTAAAAAGGAAGCGATTCAATAAGAAATTGGGCTAAAACATAAACAGACATTGAAGTGAAGAGGATATACATTATTGGATGATGAATAAGCACATGAAAAGATTGCAGTATCATTACCTGTCAGATTATATATGCATATTGCTTATGGAATCTGAAAACACAGGCATACAAAACCTGTGGTTTTATATATTATATATATACATCTATATGTATACATCTGTATACACATACATGTATACACACACACACACACACATATATATACACCACAATGAAATATCACTATGTACCCATCAGAGTGGCTGAAATAAAATGTGAATATTGAAAACACTAAATGAGTATAAGGATGTGAAAAAAAAAAATGGATCCCCCATACACTGCTGATGGGATTGCAAAATGGTAAAAATATTCTGAAAAACTTTGGCAGTTTCTTGTAAAGTTAAACTTGCAGTTACCATATTAACAAGCAATTGTGTCCATGGGCATTTATCCCAGAAAATGAAAATGTTCACACAACAATCTATACATGAATGCTCATTGCAGGTTTATTTATAACCCAAAGAGGTTAAAAAAAAAAAAAAAAAGTGCAATGTCTTTCAACAGGTGAATGATAAACTGGCAAAACTTACAATGGAATACTACTTAGCAATACAAAAAGAGTGAAATATTGATACAGAGGAAGCAGATGGATCTCTAGACAATTATGCTAAATGAGAAAAGACAGTCGCTCAAATTTACATATTGTATGGTTTTATTTGTAAGACATTTTTAAGATGAGAAATCTTGAGTAAAGAAGAGATTAGTGATTTCCATGATTTTAGAAAATGGAGTAGGAGACAGGAAGGGAACAGTGATGATGGGATCGTGTAATATGTTGACTGTGATGGTGCATATACAAACATACATCCATTGTAAAACAGTTTAAAACTTACATTACCATATGTAAAATACATGGCCAATGGGAATTTGCCTTATGGCTCAGGAAACTCAAACAGAGGCTTTGGATCAACCTAGAGGGGTGGGATAGGGAGGGAGATGGGAACAAGTTTCAAAAGGGAGGGGAATATATGTATACCTATGACTTTTGAACTGTGGTGTTGGAGAAGACTCTTGAGAGTCCCTTGGATTTCAAGGAGATCCAACAAGTCCATTCTGAAGGAGATCAGCCCCGAGATTTCTTTGGAAGGAATGATGCTAAAGCTGAAACTCCAGTACTTTGACCATCTCATGCAAACAGTTGACTCATTGGAAAAGACTCTGCTGCTAGGAGGGATTGAAGGCAGGAGAAGAAGGGGACAACCAAGGATGAGAAGGCTGGATGGCATCACGGACTCGATGGACGTGAGTCTGGGTGAACTCCGGGAGTTGGTGATGAACAGGGAGGCCTGGTGTGCTGCGATTCATGGGGTCGCAGAGAGTCGGATACGACTGAGTGACTGAACTGAGCTGAACTGAAAATCACTGCAGGTGGAGACTACAGCCATGAAATAAAAAGACACTTGATCCTTGGAAGAAGAACTATGACCAAACAAGACAGCTAGTCAAAGCTATATTTTTTCCAGTAGTCGTGGATGCATGTAAGAGTTGGACTATAAAGAAAGCTGAACCCTGAAGAACTGATGCTTTTGAACTGTGGTGTTGGAGTAGACCCTTGAGAGTCCCTTGGACTTCAAGGAGATCCAACCAGTCTATTCTAAGGGGAGTCAGTCCTGAATATTCATCGGAAGGACTGACGCTGAAGCTGAAACTCCAATACTTTGGCCACCTGATGCGAAGTTCTAACTCACTGGAAAAGACCCTGATTCTGGGAAAGATTGAAGGCAAGAGGAGAAGGGGAGGACAGATGATGAGATAGTTGGGTGGCATCCCTGACTCAATGGACATGAGTTTGAATGAACTCCAGGAGTTTGTAATGGACAGGGAAGACTCTTGACCTACAGTCCCATGGGGTTGCAAAAATTCAGACATGATGAGTTACTGAACCAAAGTGAATTGAAAGTGTAAAGCATATTGAGTGTAGCACTTTCACAGCATCATCTTTTAGAATTTGAAATAGCTCAACTAGAATTCCATCACCTCCACTAGCTTTGTTCATAGTGATGCTTCCTAAGGCTCAGTTCACTCCACATTCCAAGATGTCTGTCTCTAGGTGAATGATCATACCATTGTGGTTATTTGAGGTATGTGGTGGCTCTGTGGCACAGGAACAGCCAAGAGGAGTTACCCCAATACCAATACCAAGGTGTAGGGCAGTGGCTGAGAGGAGCTATCTCACATCCAAGGTAAGGAGCTGCGGCTGTGCTTTGCTGGAGCAGCCGTGAAGAGATAACACATGTTCAAGGTAAGAGAAACCCAAATAAGACACTAGGCACTTAGAGGGCGTCAAAGGGCAAACAGACTGAAACCAAAATCCCAGACAACTAGTCAATCTGACCACACGGACCACAGCTTGCCTAACTCAATGAAACTAAGCCATGCTGTGTGGGGCCACCTAAGATGGATGGATCATTGTGGAGAGTTCTGACAGAATGTGGTCTACTGGAGAAGGGAATGATAAACCATTTCAGTTCCTGCCTTGAGAACCCCCATGAACAGTATGAAAAGGCAAAAAAAAAAAAAAAAGGACTTTGAAAGATGAGCTCCCCAGGTCAGTAGGTGCCCAATAAGCTATTGGACCTCAGGGGAGAAATAACTCCAGAAAGAATGAAGGGATAGAGCAAAAGCAAAACAATACCCAGTTGTGGATGTGACTGGTGATAGAAGCAAGGTTTGATGCTGTAATGAGCAATATTGCATAGGAACCTGGAAGGTTAGGTCCATGAATCAAAGCAAATTGGAAGTAGTCAAACAGGAGATGGCAAGAGTCAACATCAACATTGTAGGAACCAGTGAACTGAGATGGACTGAAATAGGTGAATTTAACTCAGAAGACCATTATATCTACTACTGTGGGCAGGAATCCTTTAGAAGAAATGAAGTAGCCACCATAGTAAACAAGAGTCCGAAATACAGTTCTTGGATGCAATCTCAAAAACGACAAAATGATCTCTGTTCATTTCCCAGGAAAATCATTCACTATCACAGTAATCCAAGTCTATGCCCCAATCAGTAATGTTGAAGAAGCTGAAGTTGAATGGTTCTGTGAAGACTTACAAGATCTTTTAGAACTAATACCCACAAAAGATGTCTTTTTCATTATAGGGACTGAAATGCAAAAGTAGGGAGTCAAGAAATACCTGAGATAACAGGTAAATTTGGCCTTGGAGTACAGAATGAAGCAGGCAAAAGGGTAATAGAGTTTTGACAAGAGAACGCACTGGTCATAGCAAACACCCTCATCCAACAACACAAAAGAAGGCTCTACACATGAACATCATCAGATGATCGACACTGAAATCAGATTGATTATATTATTTGCAGCCAAAGATGGGGAACCTATATACAGCCAGCAAAAGTAAGACTGGGAGATGACTGTGGCTCAGATCATGAACTCCTTATTGCCAAATATAGACTGAAATTGAAGAAAGTGGGAAAAACCACTAGACCATTCAGGTATGACCTAAATAAAATCCCTTATGATTATACAGTGGAAGTTAAAAATAGATTAAGGGACTAGATTTGATAGACGGAGTGCCTGATGAATGATGGATGGAGATTCATGACATTGTACATGAGACAGGGATCAAGATCATCTCCAAGAAAAAGAAATGCAAAAAGCAAAATTGCCATCTGAAGAGGGCTTACAAATAGCTGTGAAAGGAAGTGAAAAGCAAAAGAGAAAAGGATAGATAGGCCCATTTGAATGCAGAGTTCCAAAGAACAGCAAGGAGAGATAAGAAAACCTTCCTCAGCAATCAATGCAAAGAAATAGAGGAAAATAATAGAATGGGAAAGACTAGAGATCTCTTCAAGAAAATTAGAGATACCAAGGGAACATTTCATGCAAAGATGGGCTCAATAAAGGACAGAAATTGTATGGACCTAACTAAAGAGCCTCTTGATTAAAATGAAAGAAGAGAGTGAAAAAGTTGACTTAAAGATCAACATCCTGAAAACTAAGATTAGGGTATCCGATCCCATCACTTCATGGCAAATAGATGGGGAAACAGTGTCAGACTTTATTTTTCTGGGCTCCAAAATCACTGCAGATGGTGATTGCAGCCATGATTAAAAGATACATATTCCTTGGAAGGAAATTTATGAGCAACCTAGATAGCATATTAAAAAGCAGAGCTGTTACTTTACCAACAAAGGTCTATCTAGTCAAGGCTATGTTTTTTCCTGTAGTCATGTATGGATGTGAGAGTTGGACTATAAAGAAAGCTGAGTGCTGAAGAACTGATGCTTTGAAGAAAACTCTTGAGATTCCTTTGGACTTCAAGGAGATCCAACCAGTCCATCCTAGAGGAGATCAGTCCTGAGTGTTCATTGGAAGGACTGATGTTGAAGCTGAAACTCCAATACTTTGGCCACCTGATGCAAAGAGCTGACTCATTTGCAAAGACCCTGATGCTGGGAAAGACTGAGTGCATGAAGAGAAGGGGACGACAGAGGATGAGATGGTTGGATGGCATCACTGACTTAATGGGCATGAGTTTGGGTAAACTCTGGGATTTGATGATGGATAGGGAGGCCTAGTATCCTGTGGTTCATGTGGTCACAAAGAATTAGGAATGACTGAGCAACTGAATCTAACTTAATTGGGTCATGGAAGTCTTTTTATATTATTATTCTGCAAATTCTTGCCACCTCTTCTTAGTGTCTTCTGCTTCTGTTAGGTCCATGCCACTTCTGTCCTTTATTGTGCTCATCTTTGCCTAAAATCTTCCCTTGTTATCTCTAAGTTTCATGAAGACATCTTTGGTTTTTCTCATTCTATTCTTTTCTTCTATTTCTTTATATTGATCACTGTTGTTTAGACTTAGCAACTAAATAACAGAAAAATTCTCAACAGTGATCTGATTTTGCCTCATCAGAGACCTTTGTAAACATCTAATTGTTGGCTGTCCCAACCGGCAGTGACTGTTACTGGCATTTAGTATAGACCATAATTCTGCTGAATATTCTACAAAATATGGAACAACCTTACAAAATAATTATCTGGTCCAAAATGGCAACATAACTGAGGTTCAAAACTCCTGATTTACATGTTTACATATGACTCAGCTGTTCCAAACCTAGATATTATCCAAGAGAAAGGAAAACATATGGCAGTCTAAGATTGATACACACTGATACTCCTGCAATGTGGGACACCTGGGTTCAACCCCTGGGTTGGGAAGATCCCCTGGAGGAGAGCATGGCAACCCACTCCAGTATTCTTGCCTGGAGAATCCACATGGATGGAGGAGCCTTGCAGGCTACAGTCCATGGGATCACAAAGAGTCAGATATAACTGAGCCATTCAGCACTACAAACGTTTAATATACTTATTGCTCTGTGGACCATAATTTTGGAAGTGTAGAGAGAAATATTAAGTAAACACATATTGATATTTTCTTTGCAACAGACACAATGCTCAGGGCTTGGTATAAATTTTCTTACTCAATTTCTTCAAGGTCCCTGAGACAAATTTTGTTTCCTCCACTTTGAGATAATGAAATGGAAGCCTGTGTGTGTGCGTGTTCTCAGCCATTCAGTAATGTCCAACTCTTTGTGACACTGTGAACTGTAGCCCACCAGCCTCCTCTCTCCTGAAATTTTCCAGGGAAGAATACCAAAGTAGGTTTCTATTTCCTACTCCAGGGAATCTTCCTGAACCTTGTATCAAATCTACATCTCTTGCACCTCCTGCACTGACAGGTGAATTCTTTACCACTGTGTCACTTAGGGAAACCTTTGAAATGGAAGCCTAGAAAATTTAAATTGAATATAGTCACAAATAAAAGGGAAACCATGAGTTAATTCTAATATGCTCTATTTTATATTTATGCCTTTCTATTTTATTCTGACTTCCAAAGGTGACATGTCAGCAAAATTAATATATTAAGTAGTTGTAAAAAGAAGTATTTGTAAATAGTGCTGCAATGAATGTTTAGGTACATGTGTATTTTAGAATTGTGGCTTTCTCAGGATTTATGACTAGTAATAGAATTTCTGGGTCATATGGTGAATTTATTCCTGGTTTTTATTTTTTATTTATACATATATTTTTTTTCCAGTGGGATAAAACTTTAGATCTAGAAATACTCTTTCAAAAGAAACATAAATTTATAAAGTGAACAGGTCTTGCCATATTACCACCCCAAACCAGAGGAGACACATCTACACGGGTAATGATGAACAGCCTCCTGCTTTCCACACTGATACAGGTACCAGAGGTTAGATTAACCAGGTTAGATTTTTACACATCTGAGAGTCAAGATTTATTATAAATGTGTAATTTGTTATAAACATGTAAATAAGGTTAAGAAGCTAATACATTTTCTTTGAGTTCTTCTAGCATGACACACCTGTTGGTGACCCACTCCAATTGCTTTGTATGTGTCATAGGAATCTCTGTTCATAAATGACATATTTGTTTATCTGCACTGTAATTTTTTGTCAGTTGTCTATTATATTGTGGCACATTTTGCTATGCTGAAGTTTATTTAAATCTTTGTACAAGCTGACTTACTCTCTTCATGTCTTCCATGCCACTTTTCCTACTCAGTAAAGACTTCCTCCTTCCTGTGTTTTCCTCTAACATGTTATTCCATAATTAAACCTGTTAAATACAATTGTCTCATATTTCTTTGTAAGGGCTGGGTATGTTTTCTTTATTTTTGGAGAGCTGACAATTTGTAGTTAAAACATCATTTCCCCAATGATGAAAACTAATCTTATTATAAGTTGTTGTTTAGTCATTAAGTTTTGTCTGACTCTTTGGGACCACATGGACTGTAGCAGCCAGGTTCCTCTGTCTGTGGGATTTACCACACAAGAATACCGGAGTGTATTGTTATTTTCTTCTCCATATTTCTAGTTTTTATGGGAATTGCCATGCTGTTTTCCACAATGATTGTATCATTTACATTTCTACTGAGTGTACAAAGGTTCCCTATCCCCTACATCCTCTTCAGCATTTATTATTTGTAGATATTTTGATAATTGTCATTCTGACTGGTATGAAGAGATACTTCATTGTAGTTTTGATTTGCATTTCTCTAATAATTGGTGATGCTGAGTGCATTTTTGTACAGCAGAAGCCAACACAACACTGCAGAACAATTCTCACCCAATTAAAATATCAAAAATTTATAAAATTTTAAAAATAAACGCTTCAAAACAGCAAAAAAAAAAAAAGCAAACAAGCATTGGGATGTTCCCACAGTTTAAAAAATTCATATTTCAGATTTCTAATAAAATTCTACTTTTAAAATATGTGTACTTCAGAAAACATTTACCTATGGAAAGGGCTTCAAATTCTCTTAGTCTCATAGTCATCGACACTTGTAACATAAAATCATCTGTATTCCTGTGCTGAAGATTGTTTCCCAAACTTCTTTTCAGTCACTTTTTGACTCAACCTTTTAACACTTAGAACATATATTGCATTGTTTTAGCTTATCTTTTGTAATACGGCTTCCCTTATGGCTCAGATGGCAAAATAATCTGCCTGAAATGCAAGAGACCTGAGCTCAATCCCTGGGTTGGGAAGATCCCCTGAGGGAGGGAATAGCCACCCACTCCACTATTACTCTTGCCTGGAAAATCCCATTGATGGAGGAGACTGGCGGGCTGTCGTCCATGGGGCGCACAGAGTCGGACACGACTGACACCACTTAGCAGTAGCAGCCACTATTACTCTTGCCTGGAAAATCCCACGGGTGAAGGAGCCTGGTAGGCTGCAGTCCATAGGGTCGCAAAGAGTCTAACACGACTGAACGACTTCACTTTCACTTTCACTTTCATGCATTGGAGAAGGAAATGGCAACCCAAATAAATATTATGAATTTTTCCTTTTTTCCTTGTTTATGAAATAATAGTGATTTGAACAATTCTCAGAATAAAGGTGTTCATTGGCACTGGATAAATCAATGACTTCCACTAACCAGAAGTAATGGGAATTTTATTTTTATTTATATATTTTTTTACTTTATTTTACTTTACAATACTGTATTGGTTTTGCCATACATCAACATGAATCTGCCATGGGTGTACACATGTTAAGAAAACAATCCCTTATTACAACATTTCTCCTTTACTATTTATACTCCTTCTTTATCCTATCACACTGATATGAGCAATCTGAGTAACCTACAAGGTATCTTTAGCTTTTTGTGTGTGAAAGTTTGGGTGAGGTTGAGCTTTTAATTTAGCAGAGTGAATTTGTAAGCAAGTGATTCTCTCTTGTAATGATGTTGAAGGAACATGTAGACATCTTCTATGGTGTTTTAAAGTGTTGCCAGTAAAAATTCTTGCGGGAAGTCTGAGATGGAAAAAAAAAAAAGAGCAAGAACAAGGAAGAGAATGAATTGCAAAAATAAGGAAAAACAATACAATACTGTAAAGTAACTAACCTCCAATTAAAATAAATTTATATTAAAAAATAAATTGGCAAAGTAATGAATAGGCAAGTCAAGTCAGACTTCAGTTTACATAAACAGCTTTACCAAAGGTGGCTTATAAAGGTAGATATTTGTACCTGCATTAATTGTTGTGACTCATCTCCTTTGACTTTTGACTTCTTGGATCAGAGCTAACGAAATAAATTTTTATCAAAGACTCATATGAGATTCATCCACTACATTTTCAAAGTAGATAAAGGCAAACTATGCATGTTTCATGTTTTATAGAAACTATGTCTCAAAATACGTGTGGGAAGGCTTCCATAAACTTGAGACAACTTGCATAAAGCTACCTTTTAGCAGAATTAAGACATTACATATTCATAAATATTAGTGTAATAAAAAGAAACAACTCCATATTCACATGTATTAGGAAAAAACCTGTTTTTTTTCCTGACCTAGTTAGTTACAACTTCTCCAGTTCTTTTCTGAGAAGAATCCTGAACACAAGCTTTCCTTTCAGCTCAGCAACATGTAACAAAGAATAAATTATCCACATCTGATATAACTCTATAACTAATATAACTAATATAACTCTATATATTTTTTTAAAATTTCCACTTCCTTTATGGTTCCATCAAATTCTCCCATCAAGTTCTTCAGTTCTTTCATTAAATATTGCACTATCTTCCTATACAAATTGCTCCCTCCTTCCTTCCTAACTTGGATGCTTATATAAGGGTTATGTTTTTATTATAAACAAAATAAAATGCCTCTACAACTTACACATAGTCCAGTGCCTTCTCAAGTGCTGCTGAATAAAGTCCAAAATAAAGTCCATTCTCTAGAGTTGTTTCTTAAAACCCAGTCCATTCATAGAATCGTACTCTAAGGACCCATAGCCTAGTATCATTGAAGTGTTGCTTTTCTCCTTGCCTGGAATATTCTTCCTCATTCTGTGTAGTACTACAAAGCCAAGTTTACTTTTTGACACAATTAAAAGTACTACACTAATTAATTTGAATATTGTGTTTGTAATTTGTAACAGCCATTTTTAAAAGAATTATTACTCTTGGCCTGGCATTATGATGGAGTGTTGCAACTGACAATATGTAATTTATTTGCCTTACATTTGAAGCAAACTAAAACAGAGCATTAGTGATAAAGAATCCAACTGCCAATAAGGAGACATAAGAGACACAGGTTTTATCCCTGGGTTGGTAAGACCCCCTGGAGGAGGGCATGGCAACCCACTCCTGTATTCTTGCCTGGAGAATCCTGTGGACAGAAAAGCCTGGTGAGCTACAGTCCATAGGGTAGCAAAGAGTCAGACATGACTGAGCAACTTAACATGCAAAGCACACACTAATCAAGAGCAGATAGTCAGTCTCTCTCTCCAAGGTACATAGGAGTTTGAAAATTCAAGCACCAGTTCTTATCTTCAATCCCACATCTATTTACTAAGGAGAGCAGATCTGTCTTTTGCAGGATTATTTTACAGTAGTAATATTATGGTCAGTTATGCTCTTTCTTCATATCCTTTTCTTCAGAGATAACAGAGCCCATCCTCCTGGAGACTAAGGGAATCCAAATAGAATCCCACATAAAGACTAAAGAGTAACTTGAAAATCAGAGGGCCATCATTTTATGACTCAACTGAACTATGCTCAGCCAGGAAATCTGTTGATTTGTACTCGTACTTTTAGAACAGGAAATAAAGAACCCAAAGAGAAATCGCAATTAGAGGTCTTTAGGGCTGTAAGTGGGGCACCAGGATATGACTAGCCATGGCATCTTGCTCAAGAGTGAGCCCTTTGTCTTTAAGACTCTGAATTTCCCCTGCATTAGTGTGTGCTAAGTCACTTCATTCATGTCTAACTCTTTTCTTGGTGGCTCAGATGGTAAAGAATTTCTCCTACTCCTCTGTCAAATCCACATGAAGCACAAAAGTTACATTGAATAGAGTGTATTAGTCACCTCCTAGGGGAGAAGTGTAACCTAACATTCAAGCAAAATAACACTGTCTACTTCTTTTGCCCTTTTCCTTGTCTTGCCCCACCAAACACCTTTGGTCTTCTTTGTACTGTGGGAAACAGAGAAAAATAATTTTGAATTGGATATAATATCACAGCTCTGAATATAATCAGAACATACTTTCAGGAAGTAAAATGAGACCATTTGTTATTTAGAAATGGCAAAATAATAATAATAATAATAAGGATACTGAGAAGGTAATAACTAAGTAGATGAAAGTGGGTCTGATATAGTTGGAGACTTAAAAAGGATACAACCATGTATTGTTTGTAACCTAGTGACTTCATTATTTACAAACTGGTCCCAAATTAGTTTACCCAACAAACATTCATTGACTAGTTACCAAATACTTGACATATACAGCCCAAGGTATAAAACATGGGATAAGACAGAGAAGAATAGTCATTCTGATTTTGCAGGCTGAGAGATATTGTCTCATCTGTATAGGCTTCTCTCATGCTCACCCTAGCACAGAATTAACTCCTCCACTTTCTGATACTTCAAACCACATCTGCACATAAGGGAAATAATAATTTTTATAAGTTTCAATCTATCATAATTATTCATTTTAAAGATGCTCTCAATCCACTGTGGGACAGATTTGTTCCATGTCTAAGACTGAAAGTTGAAATGATTTATCATACTGAGTGAAGACAGTCAGATTGAGGAAGACAAGTATCATATGGTATCATTTATACGTGGAAACTAAAAAAAAAAAAAAAAGAAAAAGAAAGATACAAATGAACTTATTTACAAAACAGAAATAGAATAACAGATATAGAACAAACTTATGGTTTCCAAGGGGGAAAAGGGAGGAGAAATAAACTGGGAAACTCTGACTGACATATACTCACTACTATATATTAAAAAATGAAGACCTACCATATAGCACAGGGAACTATACTTAATACTCTACAGTGACCTATATGGGAAAAGAATCTAGACAGCGGTCATATGTATAAGTAAAAATGATTCACCTGATGAACAACATAAACTAACACAGAATTGTAAATCAACTATATTTCAGTAAAAATTAACTTAAAAATAAATAATTAAATCCCTTATTCTGTTAAAAAAAATTAAAACAAAATGAAAATGAGTTCAGGATCAATTCTCCAAACTGTGTGACCTGGAAAATTAAGTGACTCGAATCCCTGTCTCCTAAATGAAAATAATAATATCCTCCAGGGCTGTTATGAGAAAAAAAAAAAATATATATATATATATATATATACATACATATATATACAAACACATAGAGCATAGATTATGTGTACATATGATATATATTAAATTATAGGTATTCAATATACATAATATAAAACACTTGTACAGTATCTGATCCCAAATGACTAATCCCTTTCCATGTGTCTTTCATTTGTTTATTTCCTGTATCCAAATCACTCAAATAAAACTTTGGCATATGATAATATCATACTATATGCTTCAAATGGTGTTCCTATATCTCATTTGTATTGATTTACCTTCTTTCAAAGGTTTCCCGTTTTCCTTCATCAGTTTTCACAGGGCTTATCGCATTGTCGGTTTAGGTTTTCCAGTCAGAGCCCTGAGATATTCACACAATTTTGCCTTTCTCCACAAATATGTGATTCTCAGTTTGCCTTATAAACTTCTCAGTTTAATTACAAGTTGGCAGAGGAATTTTTAGGCTATCCACTTGGGTTTGTAGTTTTTCTCCATTATTTCCCATCTGTCATTTATTTACATTTCTGTAGTCATCTTCACGGCAATCCACTCCAGTATTCTTGCCTGGAGAATCCCATTGACAGAGAAGCCTAGTAGGTGACAGTCCACAGGGTCGCAAAGAGTCGGACACGACTGAGTGACTTCACCTTCACCTTCAGTCATCTTCACAGCTGTTGCATTTACCATCCTCTTGGAGCTACATCCCTTATGGTATGATAAGGTCTATGTGTATCTGTTTAAATATCTGGAAGTCTATTGTTCTGAAGCCTAAATAGTTATCTGAATTAAATCCAGTTTAAAAAAATGTTATGAATGATGATAGCACATTACCTTTTTAAATTTATTTTGCAAAGTTTGAATATTGCTAAAGTGTTCTTCCTAGTGAATAAGAATTAGCCCTCTTTCTCTATTTAATAATTACAAAGGAAAGCCATTCATGCCAGGGCAAGGAATTATTTACTAGACTCTCTGCTCTGAAAGGAGACTTCTAATTCAAAGGATGTTTCAACTTTCCACATCTTTCTCCTGCTCTCCTAGTGAACACCTACATTTTGTCAGCTTGTCAACTTTGTGTGTTGGTCAGGGTTCTCCAGAGAAAACATCACATGTATTATACATACATATATATATATATATATATATATATATATATAGAGAGAGAGAGAGAGAGAGAGAGAGAGGTTTGCTATATTTGTTATAGGAATTGGTTCCCTTGGTTATGGAAGACAAGAAGTTCCATGGTCTGTTGTCTGTAAGCTGGAGAATGAGTGATGTACTTAAGTCCAAAAGGTAAGGTCTGAGAATCAAGGCCCCAATCTGAATCTGAAAGCCCAAGATCCAGGAGCATCACCAATATCAAAGGGCAAAAGAGAGATATTACAGCTGAAGAAGAGAGAGTGAATTTGCCCTTCTTCTACATTTGTTGGTCTTTCCAGGTGGGTCAGTGGTAAAGAATCCACCCATCAATAATGGAGCTGGAAGAGATATGAGTTCTATCCCTGGATCAGAAAAATCCCCTGAAGGAGGAAATTGCAACTCACTCAAGTATTCTTACCAGGTTAATCCTATGGACAGAGGACACTAGAGGGCTACAGTTCATGGGGTCAAAAAGAGTCAGATAAGACTGAGCATGCAAACATGCCACATTTTTATTCTATTCACATCTTCAACAGTAAGGGTGATGCCCACCCTCCTTGGAGAGAAGAATTGTCTTTATTAAGTCTCCAGATTCAAAATGGTAATCTCTTTTGGAGACACCTCCACAGAAGTTCCTAGAAAATTTTGACCAACTATCTGTGCATACCTTAGTCCAGTAAAGTTGACACATATGTTACCCATCATGCTCTTTGAGAAGGAATATAACAGAAAGATTAAATGCATCAAAATTTTGGAGTCAGATAAATCTGGCTCTATTTCTACATTTTATCATTTATTAGCTGTATGATGTAAAAATATTATTTACCCTCAATTTATGGATTTGTGAAACAGAAATATCAATTGTGCTTATCTAAAACTAACTAGAGGAAATCCATGCACATCGTCTGGCAATATTGTTCAATAATTAGGTACTTTATATACATCATCACATTTACTCTTAATAACAGCTAAGTAAGGTATTATTATCTTTTTCATTATATATAATAAAAAACATTTTCAAAGAATTCAGGCAACTTGTAAATATTTAGTGTGAGTGAGTAGCATATGATAAGTTACATTTCAGTTTTATCTCTGTTTAATTTCTAGGTTCATGTTATTTCTATTATAAATTCATAAAAGATGCATACAGAAAATTATAGTATAGCAGGCAGTTCCTAGCAGTAATCTTATTATCCATCTTATCTAGCATCATTCCCTAAGATTCTGCTCTCTAAGGTTAATCAGTCTGATAACACTTCTATTAATATTATTTACAAATTAACTTTGTACCCATAAAAATTATTACTCTTACACAAATACTAGTGTAAAAAGTCTGGTAAAATCAGATTTTATGTAAGTCATGAAGCGAGTGCCTTTGGTGAGTGCAAACTTTTGACCCTTTTAAAAACATATTACCTAGATGTCAATATTTTCTATTTACACGTGAGTGACTCAAATCAAGTGATTTGGCATTATTAAGGAAGGAACATATTATTAGTATTGACTCAATAGGCAATCTATTATGAGCTTCCAGAGTGACTCAGCATTGAAGAATTCATCTAAAAGGCAGGAGATGCAGGACACACAGGTTCGATCTCTGGTTTGGGAAGATCCACTGGAGGAGGGCATGGCAAACCACTATAGTATTCTTGCCTGGAGAATTCTATGAACAGAGGAGCCTGGCATGCTGAGATCTATGGGGTTGCAGAGTCGGACACAACCGAAGCAACTAAGCACAGCACAGCACAGAGCAGGCAATCTACAACCATTTGAAAACATGGTTGTATACAATTTCAACTGAAATTTTGTTATAAAGTTTTGTGATAAAAAGAGTGAGAACTTAGGTTGGAGTCCAAGGAACTTGGTTTTCATTTGAATCTCTGGTCTGTTATCAACTCATTATTGAAATTTAGATAAATCACTTTTCTCTGCAAATAAAGTTTACTAACAAGTGGGGAGCCCAAAGTGCTCTTAGTCTTTCTTTAGAAGATAATGATCCAGTATTTGCCAAGAACAATATGCATTTATCTCTTCCCACTTTATTGTGTATTCTAATTGTATCTCATTCCTGCCTTAAAGATTTTCATCAGTAGTAATTATTAAAAAGGAAGTAACCATTTCTATATCATCTTCCTTCAGGTGCTTGAAATGGAGTGTTGTCAGTTTCTCAAACTTAAAAATCACCTGGTTGTTCTCAGATGCCAGGCAAAAGTGTAGAAATTTTTATTGTCAGATTTGTAAACCAAACAAATTTTGTTTCAGAAACATTTTATCACATTATAAATCAACACCAAACAAATGATATAATCTTACTATATTAAATTTCTGTCTTTGTGCCAGTACCATACTGTCTTAATGACTGTGGCTTTATAGTAGAGCCTGAAGTCAGGCAAGTTGATTCCTCCAGTTCCATTTTTCTTTCTCAAGATTGCTTTGGCTATTCAAGGTTTTTGTACTTCCTTACATTTAAATTAATTAATTAATAATATTTAAAATAATATTAAGCATATGAATGGTGAGTTTCTTGGCATATACTTCTCTTTCTAAACAATAGCATCCACATATTCTAAAGTGTGATTTTCTTATATTTAGGTGAGAATACTGGAGTGATTTGTCATTTCCTCCTCCAGGGGATCTCCCCAACCCTGGGCTTGAACCCAGGTCTCCTGCATTGCAGGAGGACTCTTTACCAGCTGAGCCACAGGGAAACCCCAAAGACCATCACAGACAATGCCATTGTCATTTTCTCTGAATGAGTCTATTATTCTGAAAAATAATTGCACATTCAGCAATCGCATATCAGATCCTCTAATTTCATTTCTTTTTTTTTTTTTTTGCAGCAGAGTTGAGGGTAGAAGAGGGCTTTAAATTTTCTTTACATTCTTCTTGCTAGTTTTAGTTATTCACAATAATTTAAGAATTGTGGTAAAAACTTCATTTTGTTCATTTCAGCATTTTCAATGGGACTGAGTTTGTGAGTTAGCAGATTAAATTATCCATGGGATTACAATAGTCCAGTGATGTCAGTTACTATATGAGACTTTCTCATTCCAGATTTTTAGTAAACAATATCTGCTATGATATTATTTTCCTTTCTTAAATTACTCAAAGTCACTTTCCCTTTTCATGTAATAAGGAAGCAAATAGTCATGTATGTTGGGCTGCCTGAGTGACCCCAGTGGTAAAGAATCCTCCTGCCAATGCAGGAGACATGGGTTCGATCCCTGGGTCAGGAAAATCCCCTGGAGGAGGAAATGGCAAACCACTCCAGTATTCTTGCCTAGAAAACCGAATGGAACCTGCATGTTCCATGGGGTCATAAACAGTCAAACACTATTTACTGACAAAACAATGGCAATGCCTGTCATATATGCTAGTTCTAGTAAAAACTCCAAAAGTTATCTAGATCAGTGATCTTTTATTTTTCAGTAAAATGCATAACTACAGGGGTGAGTAACTGGTCTCCAGATCACAAAGTGAATTTGTTCTTCAGATTTGACTCTGACTTCAGTGAAGATACTCAATATCTATTTGGTAATAAGATGCTCATTTTCAAAACTTTCACATCTGTTAGTGTTAATTGACCTATAACCACAAAGCAAGCTCAAACAATTTAGAATATTTTCAATAAAGTTAATGTCAACAAATAATTTCATATAAACTCCTAGTTGTCTGGTGAATTAAACTCACTCTGTTGTGGCCATTGAAACTTTTTCTGACCTATAATATAGAAGCTTGACTTCTATCTTCTGTTGAAAGAAATACCTTTAAGCTCATAAAGTCAGATTCTTTCACAGACTCCCAGTGGATGCAGAGAGTAATTCCTATTTAAATTCTTCACAAAAAGTGAGCATAAGAGTGTATGTTCATGAATACTTCATTGTTTTTAGTTATACTTTAAATATAAATATGCTTGGTTTGGGGAATTTTGTTTTTTAAACATGAGGCTCAGTTTTTCCATTAAAATAGCTTTAAAAACTTTTTTGTTTTCTATTATTCATCTAGAATTACTTACTTATTAAGACTATCCAGTTTAAACTAATGAAATGAGAGCAAACACATTTAAATCAAAACTGACTTTTAGGTTCATGACAAGTGCTCTAAAAATTACCTGTGGCAGATGTATAAAACTGATTCTTATGTTCAGTCATGGGAATGATCTGCAAGTTCACATAATTATGAAAATTTCTATTCATAGAGTTTTGTGTGAAGTATTAGTAGACATTCATGTTGTGTTGGACCTCAATAGAGTTTCTCCTAGTTTAGAGCTTAGGCTTTCTGTTGGACTATAGCAAAGTGAATATATTTTCTTATGTGTACATCCAAAAGGGGTGTTATTTCAAATCCTAAAAGATTATGCTGTTAAAGTGCTGTATTCAATATACCAACAAATTTGGGAAACTCAGCAGTGGCCACAGGACTGGAAAATGTCAGCTTTTATTCCAATCTCAAAGTAAAGCAATGTCAGAGAATGTTCAAACTACCACACAGTTTTAAAGTAGTAAAGTAATGCTCGCATACTAGTAAAGTAATGCTCAGAATTCTCCAAGCCAGGCTTCAACAGTACGTGAACTGTGAAATTTCAGATGGTCAAGCTGGAATTAAAAAGACAGAGGAACCCAGAAATCAAATTGTCAACATCCATTGGGTCACCAAAAGCAAGAGAATTCCAGAAAAATATCTACATCTGCTTTATTGACTATGCCAAAGCCTTTGACTGTGTGGATCACAAGCTGTGGAAAATTCTTCAAGAGATGGGAATACCAGACCACCTTACCTGCCTCCTGAGAAATCTGTATGCAGGTCAAGAAGCAACAGTTAGAACTGGACACGGAACACTGGCTCCAAATCCAGAAAGGAGTACTTCAAGACGGTATATTATCACCCAACTTATTTAACTTATATGCAGAGTACATCATGTGACATCCCGGGCTGAATGAAGCATAAGCTAGAATCAAGATTACCAGGAGAAATATCAATAACCTCAGATTTGCAGATGACATCACCTTTAAGGCAGAAAGTGAAAAAGAACTAAAGCACTTCTTGATGAAAGTGAAAGAAGAGAGTGAAAAAGGTGAGTTAAAATTCAACATTTGAAAAACGAAGATCATGGCATCTGGTCCCATCAGTTCAGTTCAGTTCAGTCACTCAGTCGTGTCCAACTCTTCGCAACCCCATGAATCACAGCACGCCAGGCCTCCCTGTCTATCACCATCTCCCGGAGTTCACTCAGACCCACGTTCATCGAGTCCGTGATGCCATCCAGCCATCTCATCCTCTGTCATCCCCTTCTCCTCCTGCCCCAATCCCTTACAGCATCAGAGTCTTTTCCAATGAGTCAGTTCTTCGCAGGAGGTGGCCAAAGTACTGGAGTTTCAGCTTTAGCATCATTCCTTCCAAAGAAATCCCAGGGCTGATCTCCTTCAGAATGGACTGGTTGGATCTCCTTGCAGTCCCGATTATACAGAGTGAAGTAAGCCAGAAAGAAAAACACCAATACAGTATACTGACACATATATATGGAATTTAGAAGACAGTAATTATGACCCTATATGTGAGACAACAAAGAGACACAGAGGTATAGAGTGGACTTTTGGACTCTGAGGGAGAGGGAAAGGGTGGGATGGTTTGGGAGAATGGCAATGAAACATGTATATTTTCCTGTAAGAAACGAAGCGCCAATCTATGTTCAATGTAGGATGCAGGATGCATGGGGCTGATGCACAGGATGATTCAAGTAGAGGATGTGGGGTGGGAGGTGGGAGGGGGCTTCGGCATTGGGAGATTGTGTTCACCTATGGCTGATTCGTGTCAATGTATGGCAAAACAAATACAGTATTGTAATTAAAAAAATAAATAAATTTAATAAAAAAAAGAGTCTTCTCCAACACCACAGTTCAAAAGCATCAATTCTTCGATGCTCAGCCTTCTTCACAGTCTAACTCTCACATCCATACATGACCACAGGAAAAACCATAGCCTTGACTAGACGAACCTTAGTCGGCAAAGTAATGTCTCTGCTTTTGAATATACTACCTAGGTTGGTCATAACTTTTCTTCCAAGGTGTAAGCGTCTTTTAATTTCATGGCTGCAGTCACCACCTGCAGTGATTTTGGAGCCCAAAAATAAAGTCTGACACTGGTTCCACTGTTTCCCCATCTATTTCCCATGAAGTGATGGCCCCAGATGCCATGATCTTTGTTTTCTGAATGTTGAGCTTTAAACCAACTTTTTCACTTTCCTCTTTAACTTTCATCAAGAGCCTCTTTAGTTCTCTTCACTTTCTGCCATAAGGGTGGTATCATCTGCATATCTGAGGTTATTGATATTTCTCCAAGCAATCTTGATTCCAGCTTGTGTTTATTCTAGTCCAGCATTTCTCATGATGTACTCTGCATATAATTTAAATAAACAGGGTGACAATATACAGCCTTGACATACTCCTTTTCCTATTTGGAACCAGTCTGTTGTTCCATGTCCAGTTCTAACTGTTGCTTCCTGACCTGCATACAGAAAAGGCAAATAGATGAGAAAACAATGGGAACAGCGACAGACTCTACTTTTTGAGCTCCAAAATCACTGCAGATAGTGACTCCAGCCATGAAATTAAAAGACACTTATTCCTTGGAAGAAAAGCTATGACCAACTTAGAGGACATAATAAAAATCAGAGATATTGCTTTTAACTGCCAACAAAGATCCATCTAGTAAAAGTTATGGTTTCTCCAGTAGTCAAGTATGGATATGAGAGTTGCACTAAAGAAAACTGAACACTGAAGAATTGTTGCTTTTGAAGTGTGTTGTTGGAGAAGACTCTTGAGAGTCCCTTGGACTGCAAGGGGATGTAACTAGTCCATGCTAAAGAAGATCAGTCCTGAATGTTCATTTGAAAGACTGATGCTGAAGCTCATACTCCAATCCTTTGGCCATGTGATGTGAAGACCTGACTCAGAAAAGACCTTCACGCTGGGAAAGATTGAAGGAGGAGGATAAGGAGATGACAGAGAATGAAATGGCTGGGTGGCATCATCAACTCGATGGACATGAGTCTGAGCAAGCTCTGGAAGTTACTGATGAACAGGGAGGCCTGGTGTGCTGCAGTCCATGGGGCCACATAGAGTTGGACATGACTGAACTGGAAAGAGATTATAAGAATACTGATTATTTTATATGAGAATCTTAGGGGTAAAGTTGTATACAGGAGAAAGACAGTATTGATATCTAAGAAAAATAATCAGCCTCTTTTGTCACTCAGTTGATAAAGAATCCTCCTGCAATGTGGGAGACCTGGCTTTGATCCCTGGGTTGGGAAGGTCCCTTGGAGAAGGGGATGGCTATCTACTCCAGAAATTTGGCCTGGAGAATTCCATGGACTGGAAGTCTATGGGTTTGCAAAGAGTCAGACACGACTGAGTGACTTTCACCTCACTTCATTATTTATATTAATAATAAAAGCAAAATATTAGTAAAATTGTATGCTGCTATATGTTTAATAAATTATGCTTAAACTCATATATTTTATAAGTGAATGAAAAAGCTTAAAATGTCTGTATCAATAATTAATATATGTATATGCTCATACATGTGCATTTTTGTCTATTTACTATGTATGTGTATATAAAATATATTATACATATTTTGATATATATGTATGCATGCATTATTTGCACAGTAAATAGTACATATGCATGTATATAAACATACATTTATACTTGCAAACATATGCAAAAATGCTAAGTGGTGTAAGGATATTTCAGAATTACAAAGAGCTCTTTAAAACAGAAACATTCAGAAAATTTGGTGAAATTATTTGAGCAGTATTCCAGCTGCAATTTATGGGGTCACAAAGAGACATGACTGAACTATTGAATTGAACTGAACTATTGAAAAAGAGAAAAAATAGAAAAGCAAAGTGATTTAAATTAAGAATGTAATTTATAGACAACTTTCAAACAGTAGAAAAGAAAGTCTAGGATGAATATCCTAGATAAGGATTTATATTAGAATCATATAAGGGATAAAAAATCAATATTTAACAATATTAAAATATTCTAGAGAATGTAAAGGAATGACAATGTCATTTATTCAGTTAAGAATACAGTTTTACCAATTATTCAGACTAGAAGCAAAATTCACTTTATAGCTTCTACTAAGCAAATGGTTCAAAAGAGTGTTTATGAAGGATTCGGTTATACTGTTTGTCCTCTGTTAAATCCTGCAATGGCAAGCAGACAAATTATCATTTGTATTCAGGTTTACACATTAGTATCATAAGTTCTGTTAAAATCATCCCCTTTTATTTATTTATGTGATATAGCTAGTAACGAACACATTTAGACTCAGAAAAAGAGAAAAAAAAACAATAGAGGTATCAGAGCATTGTTCAACTAGAATCTAAGCATGTTTCAGACAGAGCATCAGCAACTTTTACTTTTTCCTCCAGTTCAGTTCAGTTCAGTCGCTCAGTCGTGTCCGACTCTTTGTGACCCCATGAATCGCAGCATGCCAGGCCTCCCTGTCCATCACCATCTCCCGGAGTTCACTCAGACTCATGTCCATCGAGTCCATGTTCTGAGAAATCATGTGTGCTAACAATGACTTGTTTCTCTGAGGAATGATTATTTCTGTGTGATGATGATGCTATTATTCAATTTTTCCCATAATTATCTGGATATATGCTTTTAAACTATAAAATATTAAATTATAATTTATTTGTCAAATGTTTCATTGATAATAATGTATTTTATGATAGCTTGAAAAGGCACCTTTCATATTATTATACACTGTAGCAGACAAGGATTCATAGTGGGTTTTTTTTTTTTTGATACAAAGGTAAATTTACAGCTATGAAATGTGTCCTTGCATCATAATTCTCTTAGCTTATAGGTGCTATTATTTGTATTAAATAGACTTGGCTGAAACATTCAAAAATCTATTTTCAATATTATTCAACTCATGGAGAATATTTTCACTAAATTTTAAATGTAACTAAATTTAAATGTTATTAAATTTAAATCTAAATTAAATTAAATTTAAATCTAATTTTAAATGTTACTAAATGTAACTTCACTTTTAATTAAAGGCAGAATCTTTTTGATAACAAAATTTGATCAAAAAGCATTTTAGTGTTTTCCTTTAGCTTCTGCCTGAAGATTCTTTGGTGAATTTAAGACACCTCAGTCTTAACAAAGTTATTTACATGGTCTTCTACATTACCACTGCTTAATTAACTACATTTTACATTTTGTAGTTTGAGCAAAAACTCAGGCAACAAAACTACAATCATTAATAATTTATTTTTAACTTTTTATTTTGCATTGAGGTATTACTGATTAACAATGTTGTGATACTTTCATGTTAACAGTGAAGAAATTCAGCCAACATATACATATATCCGTTCTCCCCCAAATTCCCCTTCCATTCAAGCTGCCACATATATTGAGCAGAGATCCCTGTACTTTACAGTGAGTCCTTGTTGGTTTACATTTTAAATACAATGTGTACATGTCCATCCTTTACAACCATTCTTCCCCCTGGCAACCATAAGTTCATTCTCTGTGTCTGTGAGTCTCTTTCTGTTTTGTAATTTCATCAAATTATTAACAATTTCAACCTTCTAATTTACAAAGCTGACAAATGGCCATCCTACATGTTGCTTAAGTATTTAAATGCTTCCATACAAGTTGTAACTATCTTGTGTTCAAGTTCTTATCCACCCTGGTGCTACCTGTGTTCACCATCAAGACCAATCCAACAGGTTTTTCTTCAGCAGTACATGCAGTTTCAGTTCAGATTTGCATGTACTCATTCTTCACAAATTGTCAAATATTGTAAATATCAGTCAATTACCTCCAATCTATAAAACTTCCTTCAAACATTCCATGAAAGGAAAGATGAAGGAAGGAAAAAGCTATGTTACTGTCAATAGTTAGAGTCATCCTGCTTCAGTTACATACAGAAAATATTCTCAGAGAGTCACTGTTTCCCCAGCAGACACACACCACTCAAAGAGAAGTGGAAGGAAGAGGTGACAGACTAGGCAGATAGACAGCTGGGTGACATGGATTGCTGAGGCTTTACAACAGTCACTCTTGAGTTGTGTACAATAAGCATGGCAAATTTCATCTTATTATTTCCCAGATTATTATATTTTGACCAACCATCAGTCAGTCAGTTGATACTGGAGTCACAAATATTTACCAAATATTATCAAAGCACCTTCAAATACATGGAAAAGTTTATTTAAAACAAAATGAGAGAAGTATACATTTTAAATAATGTTCATTTTAAATTTTCACAAAGAAAATTGCAAGAGAAATGCACCCATTGTTAACCCAGTCAAGACCACAATGAGGTACCATTTCACACCAGTCAGAATGACTACGATCCAAAAGTCTACAAGCAATAAATACTGCAGACAATGTGGAAAAAAGGTAACCTTCTTACACTGTTGGTAGGAATGCAAACTAGTACAGCCACTATGGAGAACAGTGTGGAGATTCCTTAAAAAACTGGAAATAGAGCTGCCTTATGACCCAGCAATTCCACTGCTGGCCATACACATGGAAGAAACCAGAATCGAAAGTGACATGTGTACCCCAATATCATCACAACACTGTTTATAATAGCTAGGACATGGAAACAACCTAGATGTCCATCAGCAGATGAATGGATAAGAAAGCTGTGGCACATATACACAATGGAGTATTACTCAGCCATCAAAAAGAATATATTTGAATCAGTTCTAATGAGGTGGATGAAACTGGAGCCGATTATACAGAGTGAAGTAAGCCAGAAAGAAAAACACCAATACAGTATACTAACATTTATATATGGAATTTAGAAAGATGGTAACAATAACCGTGTATGTGAGACAGCAAAAGAGACACAGATGTACAGAACAGACTTTTTGACTCTGTGGGAGAGGGAGAGGGTAGGATGATTTGGGAGAATGGCATTGAAACATGTATAATATCATATAAGAAATGAATCACCAGTCTAGGTTCGATGCAGGATATAGGATGCTTGGGGCTAGTGCACTGGGATAACCCAGAGGGATGATATGGAGAGGGAGGTGGGAGGGGCATTCAGGAGTGGGAACTTATATACACCCGTGGCGGATTCATGTTGATGTATGGCAAAACCAATACAGTATTGTTAAGTAAAAAGCAACAACAAAAATAACTCTTACTTTAACAGAGATGTGTTACATCAAGCAGGTGGCACTAGTGGTAAAGAACCTGTCTGCAAATGCATAAGCCTTAAGAGATGTGGGTTCAGTCACTGGAGGAAAGACCCTCTGAAGGAGAACATGGCAACCCACTTCAGTATTTCTGACTGGAAAATCCAATGGACAGAGGACCCTGGTGGGCGTAAGTCCACAGGGTCATCAGACATGACTGAAGTGATTTAGCATGCACCTCAGGCAGAGTGTGAAGTTAACTCAGAAAATCGCTTTTGAACAAAAATTAAAACTATACAGCACAAGGCATTTGAAATTCATTACTTCAGATCTTATGACAACAGGACTAAAATATACTTTTGCAGTATTTGTGTATAAGGGATTGCTATGCTGAATTTTAGTAGAAACAGCTTTGATGGACTATGTTCAGGGATATAAATTGGGAGTTAAATTCTTGAAGAGGACACATGACTTTCATTTGCAAAATTAAATAAATGTTATACTACTTAAATTTAAGGTTTAAGTGAAAGTTGCTCAGTCGTGTCCAACTCTTTGTGACTCCATGGACTATAGAGTCCATGGAATTATCCAGGCCAGAATATTGGAGTGGGTAGCCATTCCCCTCCCCAGGGGATCGTCCCAGCCCCAGGGATCAAACCCAGGTTGCTCACATTGAAGGCAAGTTCTTTAACAGTTGAGCCACCAGGGAAGTCCCACTTAATACTGCTAAAACAGCACCCAATCCATATTCCAAATTTTACAAGTGAATGAAGCCCAAAGAAAAGAAATAAATTATTCATAGTCAAGTATGCAGTGAGTTACTTTAAGGGTACATATTTACTTGTAATGTGTCACTCTGAGTTTTAGAAATAACTCAGACACATTAATTGTGCCTTCTGTGTTTATCAAGTCAGAGGATTTCCTGGATTGGGTAACTGTATTGTCTTACTAAGAATTATTTCTAATTAAAAATGCTATTACAACACCAATTTTAAGTCTTTAGTGTAATATGTGAAAGTTTTAGTCTCTCAGTTGTGTCTGAGTCTTTGTGGCCCTGTAAACTGTAGCTTGCTGGGCTCCTCTGTCCATGGGATTCTCCAGGCAAGAATACTGGAATTGTCATGCACTCCTCCAGGGGATCTTCCCTTTCCAGGAATCGAACTCACAGTTCTTACGTCTCTTGCATGGGCAGGTGGGTACTTTACAACTAGCATTGTCACAGTTTTAGTTATTTCTTTCATGTGAAATTCAGCTTGTTTTTACTGAGAAAAACACGCAGTTGCTAGTTGAGACTTATTTGAGGACAGTTAGTATTTGCAAATTATTTTAATCTTTATTTCCTGTTAGAAAGGGTTACAAATAAATGTGTGGCGAGTTTAGTTAAGAGGTGCTAAATCTGTAAGAAAAAAATGATAGAAGCATCTCTTGGAGAAAAAGAAATGCCATTTAATCATGATTTTCCTCAGTGTTCTCGTTTGCAAATATAAAGATAAGAAAATTCATGTTTTAAGACAGTTTAATATATCAAAGCTTTTATGGGTCTTAATGATTTAGAAAATTATTAGAGGACAATAAATGCTTACAAATAGTTAACAATGCTCTTAATTCATAATCCTATATCCATTAATTAATTGATGCTTATGTTTTAAAGCATGTTAAGTTATTATATGTGTTTAGTAAGACAGTAAAGCTGTATCACTTAATATATGGTACATAATTCAATTGACATACTAATTTGAAATATCTTCCCATACTTATTTCTTCTAGTTTATCTTTGATTAAGCAGCATAAAATAATCAGTAGAAATGTAAGTTCTAGTATTAGAGTGCTTGCGATAAAATCCTTCTCCATCATTAACCAACACTATGATTGCAGAACTTACATAGCTTCTTTATACCTAGTATTCTTCTTCAGTGAAATCATGAGGAGAAAAAAAAATAGAATTATTTTTAGACTTCAATGTGTTTCTTGGACAATTGAATGAGTTATTATACTATTGTATTCAGAATAAAATCTGTCCTGCCTTATGCATTCAATATATGTGCTTGATTTCTTTATTATTATTTTTTGTTGTTGTGATGAGTCTTATCAGCAGAAAAAAATAAAAGAAAAACACTTACCAACAGAAGGATAGTTTGAAATTTGAAGAAGAAATTTGGCAGATCAATTGTGCATGTAGAGAGAAACTGGACAAACTGGAGCACTGTTCAAATGTCTTGGAACCTTAATTCTAAGACTGCTTCTTGTTTGTGCATTTCAGACAAAGTTTAGTATTGATGTAGAAACTGTATTGAATATAAAAGCTAAAGGCTTCCTAGTGTTTACTGTAGTTTAAACATACAGACCACATGACTTGCCTCCTGAGAAATCTGTATGCAGGTCAAGAAGCAACAGTTAGAACTGGACATGGAACAAAAGGCTGGCTCCAAATCAAGAAAGGAGTACGTCAAGGCGCTATATTGTCACCCTGCTTATTTAACTACCATGTAGAGTACATCATGCAACATGCCAGGCTAGAATAAGCACAAGCTGGAATCAAGATAGCTGGGAGGAATATCAATAACCTCAGATGCCGGGGTCCAGCAGCGGTGATTCAAAGGTGAGACAGAGTCGGCGTCCTTGGAAAAATCTTATTTAATTACAGATATATAGAGAGATTAGAAACGGATAGTGTAGTAGGAAATATTAGTGGAGAAAAAGATGCTGAATAACTTGGTTTACGTGGAATACCAATCACCACCTACGTAGGTCACAGGCGTCTTTCCGTTCTCCCAAAGGAGAGGAGGCACTGAGGCCTCTGCAGTCCAATCTTAGAAGCCCAGGCAAAATTATCAGGCTTGGTAGGTATCCACATTCCAGATGGGAATTCAGCCAGAAAAACGAGGAGCAAGAAAGAAGCAACATGGGGAATCAGTCTTTCCAGAATCTGATCCCCTTTCTTTATTTTTTAGGTTTGCTTTTATACCTTTTGTTACATATAGGGATGAATATAGAGTCACGCGGGGGTCAGCAGTCCTGACCTTTATCAAAATCAGGTACTTTACATAAAAAAGGTCTTAGAGATTTTACACTATTTTCTGTCCATGAGGCCTGCTGATATTTTATGACGCTTTCTTTCTGATATCCAAAAACTTATTTTTCCAAGGTTGTTTTTTCTTAAACCAGGCACCACCCTCTGAAGGTAGCAAATGAAGTTGCATTCCTATAGGGTAAGGGTGTAGTGAGTTACAATCAAGAAAGGAATTTATTTAACCCAAGGTTAACATGATTAATCTTAAAGGTTAATACTTATTTCTCCTATATGTTAGTTATATTTATTATAAAAGTAGGGAATATGGAGATTTAGCAGCAAACATCAGCCTAACAAATGAAAATCCTTTCACCAATGTTCCTCTTAAGATCTATTTAGTCTTAAGATAGTGATAAAGTTACATTTTAATATAGCAAGGTCACAATGATTTATAACAAAGTACAGTGATCTATTACAAAAGAGAAAATTCATTAACTCAAAAAGTCTAGTATTGCTAACATCAAAAACTACTATATTTCCTTTTATATATTCCAAATACATTGATTAATATATTCCCAGGTGCCTAAAGATATGGAGGCCTGGTGGCAATCATTGACTCAACAATGAGAAAAGCCCTATGCTAATTAAGACTCTCAAAATACTCCAAAACTGTCTGTGCTGTTTATGTTTGAGAGGTAGTAAACAATCACGTGCATCAGTTCAGTTCAGTTCAGTCACACAGTCATGTCCGACTCTTCGCAACCCCATGAATTGCAGCACGCCAGGCCTCCCTGTCCATCATCATCTACCGGAGTTCACTCAAACTCACATTCATCAAGTCAGTGATGCCATCAAGCCATCCTGCCGCCAATCCCTCCCAGCATCAGAGTCTTTTCCAATGAGTCAACACTTTGCAGGAGGTGGCCAAAGTACTGGAGTTTCAGCTTTAGCATCATTCCTTCCAAAGAAATCCCAGGGCTGATCTCTTTTAGAATGGACTGGTTGAATCTCCTTGCAGTCCAAGGGACTCTCAAGAGTCTTCTCCAACACCACAGTTCAACAGCATCAATTCTTCGGTGTTCAGCCTTCTTCACAGTCGAACTCTCACATCCATACATGACCACAGGAAAAACCATAGCCTTGACTAGACGGACCTTAGTCAGGAAAGTAATGTCTCTGCTTTTGAATATAGTATCTAGGTCGGTCATAACTTTTCTTCGAAGGAGTAAGCGTCTTTTAATTTCATGCTGCAGTCACCATCTGCAGTGATTTTGGAGCCCCCCAAAATAAAGTCTGACACTGGTTCCACTGTTTTCCCATCTATTTCCCATGAAGTGATGGGACAGGAAGCCATGATCTTTGTTTTCTGAATGTTGAGCTTTAAACCAACTTTTTCGCTTTCCTCTTTCACTTTCATCAAGAGACTCTTTAGTTCTTCTTCACTTTCTGCCATAAGGGTGCTGTCATCTGCACATCTGAGGTTATTGATATTTCTCCTGGCAATCTTGATTCCCGCTTGTGTTTCTTCCAGTCCAGCATTTCTCATGATGTACTCTGAAAATAATTTAAATAAACAGAGTGACAGAATACAGCCTTGATGTACTTTTCCTATTTGGAACCAGTCTGTTGTTCCATGTTCAGTTCTAACTGTTGCTTCCTGGCCTGCATACAGATTTCTCAAGAGGCAGGTTAGGTGGTCTGGTATTCCCATCTCTTTCAGAATTTTCCACAGTTTATTGTGATCCATACAGTAGAAGGCTTTGGCATAGTCAATAAAGCAGAAATAGATTTTTTTTTCTGGAACTCTCTTGCTTTTTCCATGATCCAGCGGATGTTGGCAATTTGATCTCTGGTTCCTCTGCCTTTTCTAAAACCACCTTGAACATCAGGGAGTTCACGGTTCACGTATTGCTGAAGCCTGGCTTGGAGAATTTTGAGCATTACTTTATTAGCATGTGAGATGAGTACAATTGTGTTGTACTTTGAGCATTCTTTGGCATTGCCTTTCTTTGGGATTGGAATGAACACTGACCTTTTCCAGTCCTGTGGCCACTGCTGGGTTTTCCAAATTTGCTGGCATATTGAGTGTAGCACTTTCACAGCATCATCTTTCAGGATTTGAAACAGCTCAACTGGAATTCCATCACCTCCACTAGCTTTGTTCATAGTGATGCTTTCTAAAGCCCACTTGACTTCACATTCCAAGATGTCTGGCTCTAGATTAGTGATCACATCATCATGATTATCTGGGTCGTGAAGATCTTTTTGTACAGTTCTTCTGTGTATTCTTGCCATCTCTTCTTAATATCTTCTGCTTCTGTTAGGTCCAGACCGTTTCTGTCCTTTATTGAGCCCATCTTTGCATGAAATGTCTCCTTGTTATCTCTAATTTTCTTGAAGAGATCTCTAATCTTTCCCATTCTGTTCTTTTCCTCTATTTCTTTGTATTGATTGCTGAAGAAGGCTTTCTTATCTCTTCTTGCTATTCTTTGGAACTCTGCATTCAGATGCTTATATCTTTCCTTTTCTCCTTTGCTTTTCCCCTCTCTTATTTTCACAGCTATTTGGAAGGCCTCCCCAGACAGCCATTTTGCTTTTTTGCATTGATTTCCCGTGGGGATGGTCTTGATCCCTGTCTCCCGTACAATGTCACGAACCTCCATCCATAGTTCATCAGGCACTCTATCCATCAGATCTAGGCTTTTAAATCTATTTCTCATTTCCACTGTATAATCATAAGGGATTTGATTTAGGTCATACCTGAATGATCTAGCAGTTTTCCCTAGTTTCTTCAATTTGAGTCTGAATTTGCAATAAGGAGTTCATGATCTGAGCCACACTCAGCTCCCAGTCTTGTTTTTGTTGACTGTATAGATCTTCTCCATCTTTGGGTGCAAATAATATAATCAATATGATTTCAGTGTTGACCATCTGGTGATGTCCATGTGTAGAGTCTTCTCTTGTGTTGTTGGAAGAGGGTGTTTGCTATGACCAGTGCATTTTCTTGGTAAAACTCTATTAGTCTTTGTCCTGCTTCATTCCACATTCCAAGGCCAAATTTGCCTGTTACTCCAGGTGTTTCTTGACTTCCTACTTTAGCATTCCCATCCCCTATAATGAAAAGGACATCTTTTTTGGATGTTAGTTCTAAAAGGTTTTGTAGGTCGTCATAAAACCGTTCAACATCAGCTTCTTCAGCGTTACTGGTTGGGGCATAGACTTGAATAACTGTGATATTGAATGGTATGCCTTGGAGACAAACAGAAATCATTCTGTCATTTTTGAGGTTGCATCCAAGTACTGCATCTCGGACTCTTTTGTTGACCATGATGGCTACTCCATTTCTTCTGAGGGATTCCTGCCTGCAGTAGTAGATATAATGGTCATCTGAGTTAAATTCACCCATTCCACTCCATTTTAGTTCACTGATTCCTAGAATGTCGACGTTCACCCTTGCCATCTCTTGTTTGACCATTTCCAATTTGTCTTGATTCATGGACCTGACATCCCAGGCTCCTATGCAATATTGCTCTTTACAGCATCAGATCTTGCTTCTATCACCAGTCACAGCCACAGCTGGGTACTGTTTTTGCTTTGGTTCCATCCCTTCGTTCTTTCTGGAGTTATTTCTCCACTGATTTCCAGTAGCATAGTGGCAGGAGTATGGATAATTCTGTCACACAAGCTAGTTTGCCAGCAGAAAGGTTTGACGTGAGATACCCTTGTCCCACTCAGGGCTGGGAATTAGCAGCAGTTATCAGCACAACAAATGAAAAACCCTTCACCAATATAATTCCTAACCAACCCACTATACTAATATTTTCTAGGTAGACTCTGGCTTTGTGGGTAGATGCTCGGTAACAGGGGGTTTCTTGAGGCTTGATCACGCCTTTGCATATGCCAAGCCTCCTTCCTCATGACCTTTGCCATGGGCGGAGTTCCTCACACTGGCTCCCAGCACTCAGATATGCAGGTGACACCATCCTTATGGCAGAAAGCGAAGAAGACATAAAGATCCCCTTGATGAAAGTGAAAGAAGAGAGTGAAAATGTAGGCTTAAAACACAGCATAGAGAAAACTAAGATCATGGCATCTGGTCCTATCACAGCATGGTAAATAAGTGGGAAAACAGTGGAAATAGTGAGAGATTTTACTTTTTCAGGCCCCCAAATCACTGCAGATGTTGACAGCAGCCATGAAATTAAAAGACACTTGTTTTTTGGTAGAAAAACTATGAAAACCTCTTTTTTCTTTTTTTTTTTTTTGAAAGTCACTCAGTCGTGTCTGACACCATGCAACACTACAGAATATACAGTCCATGGAATTCTCCAGGCCAGAATACTGGAATGAGTAACCTTTTCCTTCCACAGGGGATCATCCTAATCCAAGGATTGAACCCAGGTTTCCCACCTAAACAGCATATTAAAAAGCAGAGACATTATTTTGCCACCAAAGGTCAGTCTAGTCAAAGCTATGTTTTTTCCAGTAGTCATGTATGGATGTGAGAGTTGGACTATAAAGAAAGCTGAGCACTGAAGAATTGATACTTTTGAAATTTGGCATTTGAGAAGATTCTTGAGAGTCCCATGGCCTGCAAGGAGATCCAACCAATCAATCCTAAAGGAAGTCAGTCCTGAGTGTTCATTGAAAGGAATGATGCTGAAGCTGAAACTCCAATACTTTGGGCACCTGATGTGAAGAACTGACTCACTGGAAAAGATCCTGATGCTGGAAAGGTTTGAAGGTGGTAGAAGGGAATGACAGAGAATGAGATGGTTGGATGGCATTATGGATGTGATGGACATGAGTTTGAGTAGGCTCCAGGAGTTGGTGATGGATAGGGAAGCCTGGTGTGCTACAGTCTATGGAGTCACAAAGAGTTGGACATGACTTAGCAACTGAATAACAACAGCAAAAATCTATATTACATTAAATTGAATGTAGATTATAAAGGCAGAAGAAAGTCAAGGTCTAAACTGTCTACACTTAAAAATCCAGCCACGAGGAAATATAATGTGAAAACATACCACCATTTCCTGATTACTACCTAGATTACATATTTGCCTTTAAATGATACAAATTCTAGTCAACCAAAAACGAAATCCTTAAATTTTAAATGTCTTTAAAATAGAATTATGTCCTTATCACAAAAGAGCATAAATGCTTTTGACTTAAGGCCATTTATATAATGTGAACTTTGTCAGCAGTTTATAATTTAACTGCTGTTGTACGTGGGATATATTTTAATTATACTTTATGAATTTTTTTTCTGAAAAATAAGCATCCATTTTAATGATACAATAAGATTTTTACACTATGGTAACATTTACCTTTAGTTTTTTAATATTGTGATTTTATTCTTGTAAGCAAGTTATTTCCACTTTTCTAATGAGTACACTACTCACTCTTGTCAAGTTTTTTTTTTTTTTTTTTTTTTTTGCAAAGAGCAAAACCCCATTCATTTTTCACATCATCTATATGGTGAAATTTTAATTTTTGAACACAAAATGTTATTTTAAGGAAAAAAAATTATCTTTACTTGTTTTAATGTGGGTTCCTGAAGTTCTGAATACACATGTGGCTCTTGTTAGGTGTATACTGGACAGCACTGCTCTTACTAATCCTGCCCAATTCCTGAATACATTTGATGATAGGTTTATCGTACTGGTTTTTTAAAAGAATTACATTTTATACACACATACTGCTGGCATGTCCCTGATATGCCATCCAAATTTACTTTGAGTCTTAGTGAGCCATAAAGTTCTATCTGTTTCCTTATGAGTAGTTACATAATCAACTGTAACTTATCATATTTTTAGGGTATGAAATGTGTATTCTATTAAGCTAAAAATAGGAAAGGCACCACTCATTCAAAGGTTAATTTAAGACTCCAGAAGAGGCAGCTTCACCATCTGGACCCCAAACCAGAGTCAACCATTCAGGGCCAGGCACAGTTTCCTCCGGTGAGCCACAAGGGTGATGGTGAAAGTTACACCAAGTCAAAACTTTCCTGTAGTTCAAGAAAACGGCATTCACCAGTTAACACAAAGGTTGTATACTCCCGAAGACACTCTTGGTACTCTGCTGTACAAAATTCAAAATGACTTAAGGAAGCACCAGAGTCCTCTGAGGCATTTTATTTGTATGTATCACATCCCTAGAAAAAGAATCCAATGATTTTTCCTTCTGTATGTTTTCGTCTTGCTTCTTCATGGTCCATGATGCCAGCTGAGGTTGTCAGTACAATGAAACCAAACTGACGGGATGGGAGCAGGTTATTCTGCCATTTTTCTAGATCTTTGAGTTGTACGTCAAATCTGGGGCTGATCACTCCACACTTATTTAGCCTGCCTGTGAGGTTCACAACAATTTTCCCAGCCCTGTGATCATCAATGATTTCAAATTCGCCAATGTAACCATGCTTCATCATCACTGTTAGAAACCTGACGATGACTTTGGAGCATGGCCTAATAAGGACCTGGCATTTGCCTCTCTTCTCAGCATTGTTGATACTCTTGAGAGCATCAGCCAGGACATTAATGCTCACCATTATGGTGGCACGGAAGGATGGCAGAAAGAGCTCAAGTTGTATTATAATCCTTAGAATGATGCTAAATATTAATGGAAAAGATGAGTATATTTGCTTCATTTTTACTATATAAGTTATTTTTAATGTTTCATATTTAGAACTTGATTCATGTGTAGATATTCATGTAAAAATGTAGTATTCTTCTGTGCACATTTGTATTCAAACATTCCATATCATTTTTTGTATTATTGTACTGATCAAGGCTGAATCTTCACTTCAGTAAGTGTCTCATATATTCTTACCATCTATGAATAGATAGTACTGGTGTTATTTTTAATGCATATTTACAGAAGTTTGGTATTTAAGTGTATCAATATTGATAATGGATATTTTGAAGTTTTGAAGTTTTAGTCACACATTAAAAGAATGTAAAGAATAGTTCCTTTATATTAACTGTAAAACAGTGAATTTTATATTGCAAAATGTCCTGACTTCCTATGTATTTCTGGTTAAGCTTCACATGTAGATTATCATTGTATATTCTCTATAAATGAGATTACTATAAAGGCAATCATCTGAAGCAGGACTGAAAAAAAAATCATTTAAGGGTATTTGATTCCTAAGAGAGAATCTAAAAATCTGTATGAGCCTTGGACAGGGATAAGTATTTCCCTAGAGCTCAATGATTGCCTGTACTCTTTGCTTCTATGGATGAAAGAAACACCTATATAATGAGTCATGTGACACCAATTCTATCTTTGACCAGCCTGAAAATCTTAAAATGGAGAAAAGTCAGTGAATTCCTGGATGGTGACCAATGTTAAAAATATAGACATACCTCAAAGATATTGTAGGTTCAATTCAGGACCACTAGAATAAAGTCAATACATCATAAAGCAAGTTACAAGATTTATTGTTTTGTTGTTGTTGTTGTTGTTGTTTTAGTTTTCCAGTGCATGCAAAAGTTATGTTTAAACTATTTGGTAATCTATTAAGTGTGTGCAGTAGCTTTGTGTCTAAAAATATAGTGTAAATACCTTAACTAAAACATGAAAATGCTAAAAATCAACTGACATTTTGGCTAGTCATAATCTTTCTACAACAAGAATGTGCAAAAGTTTTTGTAATATCAAGATCTTTGATCACTGATCACAGATCACCATGAAACTGAAAGTGTTAGTTTCTCAGTCCTGTTCAACTCTTTGCCACCCCATGCACTGTAACCCTCCAGATTTCTGTCCATAGAATTCTCCAGACAAGCAGCAGGTTGCCATTTCCTCCTCCAGGGGATCTTCTAGATGCAGGGATTGAACCCAGGTCCCCCACATTGCAGATTACTATGATAAATACAATTATAATAAAAAATTGAAATATTGTAAGAATTGCCAAAATGTAATATGTGAACATGAAGTAAGAAAATGCTATTGGAAAAAAAATGCTTCCAACACATTTGTTGCCATAGATCTTCAATTTGTAAAAAAATTCAACATCTGCAAAGCTCAAAAAAGCAAAGTGTAATAAAAAAAAGGCATTCCTATAAATAAATGCAAGTAATAAAATAGTGGATGCTCTCTACATTAATATAATTTAGAAAGTTGAAGAAAACAGTGTAAAAATTACTACTAGATTTTACAGCCCTACCAAAACATGAATTTTTACATTTGAGATAATACATGATTGGAGACAGTGACATCATCAAGAATGTGGGTTAGGAAACCCTGGCTCTTGTTTCTTCACAGAACCACTGATACAATAACAATTTTGAGAACAAAATACCATAAAAGGAATTTTAGAATGCAGATAAAAAGTCAAAGAAAAAGAGCACAAACTGTGCAGTCCCTATATCAGTCCCTCCCTCAAACCAGCTTAGCTCAGCACCAAGAAGACCATAGGCTTCCCTGGTGGCTTAGAAGTAAAGAATCCCACTGCAAGGCAGGAGACACAGGTTCAATTCCTAGGCTGGGACAATCTCTAGGATAATAAAATGGCAACACAGTCCAGTATTCTTGCCTGGGAACTCCCATGGACAGAGAAGCTTTGTGAGCTACATTCCATGGGGTTGCAAAGAGTCGGACACTTTGATTTCATGGACAACCTGTGATTTCTTTCATGGGAAGAAAAGTGAAATTGGCACCTGTATCTGGTTGCCTGGCCTCCTGCCCTCTCAGGACACATTCCACTGAGTTGATTTCTATCTCACCTCATAAAAACCACTGAACAGTCTGTAGAGCCCAGTCCTCTGGAACAGCAAAGAACAAAGGGTAAGACATCCTCTTACAATCAGTGCTGCTCTATAAGACTGGAGAATGCACATGACTGAGGCTTCTGCATCCACAAGAGATGTGTGAAAAGGGCCTTACCCCCAGCATTTCAAAGTGGATCCAGTTTCTGTCTTGCTTCATACTGACTACTGAGAAACCTGCAGAGTCTGGGTCTTGGGGCAGCTTGGGATAAAGGAAAATGGATGAGCATCCTCTTAGAGCTAGCACTGATCTTCAAGATTGTAAAAAGTTGCAGAATGAAAATCTACATTGTCAAAAGTATGGACACAAAGTAAACACACAAGGAACATGGAAAATCTAAAAAAAATTATTCAAAGGAATAAAATAAATGTCCAGTAAAAACCTGAATCCCCTGCAATGCAGGAGTAGTTGCACGAGTCACAGTTTCAGTCTCTTGCCTGGACAATCCCATAAACAGAGGAGCTTGGCGGGCTACAGTCCTTTGGATCTCAAAGAGTTGGACACAAATGATGCGGACTCTCTGCATCTGTAAAAACCTGAAAGAATTAAAGATCTGCTTAGTAAGATTTTTAGATAATCATTTAAAGTAGTTTGGTGAGTTATTAAAAGCATGGCAGATAACTAAATCTAGGAAAGAGTAAGTGAACAAAATGAGAATATCAGCAAACAGAAACAATTTTAAAGAGCCAAACAAAAATAGTGGAGCTGAAAAAGACAATAACTGAACTGAAAATACCCCTGACATGTACAGGAAATTTGCTTAACATGTCATTAAAATCTATTCTTCCAGTAGATACAAATAAATGCAAGAAGTAGGAAGAGAAAGTGGATGCAAAGAGGAGGAAGAGACAGAAAATAATCCCATTTACAATAGCATTTAGAACAATAAAATATTTAGTAATACATTTAATCAAGTAAATGAAAGATTTTCATCATGACAAGTGTAAATCATTGATGAAACAAAATGAATAGTATACAAATATAGGAAATATACCCCATGATTATGAGTTTTAATTTTGTTGAAATATCCATATTATCCAAAAAAATCTAAATATTCAATACATTCTGTATTACTATTACACGGGGATTTTTCACAGAAATAGGAGAGCAATCCTAAAACTAATATAAAACCTTAAAAAGCTCAAATAGCCAAAGCAAGTTTGAACATTAGCAACAAACCTGGAGGAAATACAATGCTGTATTTCAAATTATTGCAAGGCTATAATATAGTGATCAAAAAAATTTGATAGTATCATCAAAATAGGCATATGGACCAGAACTGAGAGTTCAGAAATAAATCTATGTGTCTGTATTTAATTGATTTTTGACAAAGGTAGCAAAAGCACACAATGGGGAAAGGATAATCTTTTTAATAAATGGTGTTGTGAAAACTGAGCATACACATGTAGAAGAATCACACTATAAACAAAAATCAACTCAAAATAGATTATAGAATAGCAGAAGATCTTCTTGACATTGTTCTTGGCAATGGTTTTCTTGGATGCAATACAAAATCACAAATTGCAAAAGCAAAAATAGATAGATGAGATCGCATCAAGCTAAAAGGCTTCTGTACAGAAAATGAAACAATCAACAGAGTGGAGAGAAAGCCAGTGGAACAGGAGAAAATATGTAGAAAGCATGCATCTAAGAAGTTAGTATCCAAAATATTTAAAACTCAAACAATGCAATATCAAAAAGTAACTTAATCTTAAAATGGGTAAAAACTAACAGACTCAAAAAAGTGATACAAATGTCCAATTTACGTGAAAAGATGCTCAATATTACTAATCATCAGAGAAATGTTTATCAAGACCACAATGAGATATCATTTTACTTTAGAGTGGTTATTATCAAAAGAAAAAGATAACAAGTGGAAAGGATGTAGAGAAAAGGGAAGTCTTATACACTGTCCAAGGAAATGTAAATAGCCACAGTCACTACGGAAATCATTATGAAGTTCTCTAAAAATTAAAAATAGAGCTATCATATGATATAACAATCCTACTCCTGGATACAAAGTATATTCAATTATTATCTTGAGGAGCTCTCTGGACTTGTAGCTGCATTGCAGCATCATTCACAATAGATAGGATATGAGCATAACCTGTGTCCATCAATGAACAGATTATAAAATGTGATGCACACATACTGGAACATTTTTCAGCTTTAAAAAAGAAAACTCTGCTGTTCGTAACCACATGGATGAATGTGCTAGACATTATGCTAAGTAGCATTATCCAAAAACAGAAAGACAGATACTGCAGGATCTCACTTATGTGTGGAATCTAGAAAGATAAAATCTAAGCAGAGTAGAATGGTGGATGCCAGGAAATAGAGAGTAGGGAAAATAGGGAGATACTGGTCAGAGTTTAGAAAATTTCAATTATGTAGAATGAAAAAAGTTGTGGAGATTTAATGTGCATCTTGGGGATTATAGATAATAACATTGTATTGTATACTTGAAATTTGTTAAGAGGATACATCTTCACTATTCTTATAAAAAAATTTAAACATACTATCTGAGATGATGAATTATTTAATTAGCTTGATTGTGGTAATCATTTAACAATGCATATGTATATCATAACATTATGTTTTAATCAATTTTTATTTGTCAATTATACCTCAATAATAACACTGGAAAAGTGCAATTCAGTCTACAGGCAAAATATATATATTATCAGGCAGGTTGTGTTAACAGAATTGGTTCATTCTTACTATCCTGAAAAAAATTCTCTTGATAACTGACATATAATTTTAATATGGTGTTAAATTTTGTTTTTATGGTAGTCTTCTTAACTATAAATGTGTCACATCCTCCTCCCAACACTACTGTGAATTTTGGCTTGGGAATATGAATCAGACATAGATTGGATTTCTTCTTCCCCCATCACAGATTTTTAAAACTAAGGCCCACTGCTTCATACTGAGCACAATAGTTCTTTTTTTTTTTCTCCTCTTATTTTCCTCTTTATCATTACTTTTCAAGGTTCATATATTTGGATTTTTTTAATTAATTGTGTTCATAAAATAAAAAAACACTTTTATTCTTTGGTAAGTTGACATCAAGTAGTCTGTGATTATTTCCTGGAATTTATTACATTACTTTTGAATGACTTGTTTCTTAAACACTACATAGGCTGAATGTTACACATACACAAACACACACGCACAAACGTCTGAGTAATCTATTCGACCTGCAAAAGCTATATGTTGGGAAAAATCCACAGATTTTGTTTACTAAAAATGTCTAAATTTAGGAAAGTTACCAGAACATATTAAATTCTTCAAGGCCCTACATTTGCATACTATAAGCATGTAAGAAAATAGCAAAGGAGCTTCAACAGCTTTAGTAGCCAAATGGTCACAGGTATAGCCTCATTACATGATTTTGTTTTCTATCAAGATTCGGGAACACAGTAACCTCTTAGTAAACATCTAGCACTTATGGGACTGCCCCAAGCAAATGTGCAGTGTTTTGCATATAAATCATCACATTATTCCCTGTGTGTTCCTGGCAAGGTAGAAAGAAATGATCTGCACTATTTAACAAAGGGGGTCACATATCTCTATGCATGTCAACAAGTTATAGAAAAAAGTGAATATCTTAATGTATAGTTAAAAGAAATAGTCACACAATTATGTAAACTTTTGTTTTATATCTGTATATTTACATTTAAGAAGTAAAAGTTGAATTAGAGAAGACTAAAAATACCTTCAAATTTATATATAGTCTTAGTTAGGGAAGATGCCCTGGAGAAGGGATTGGCTCCCCACTTCAGTATTCTTGCCTGGGAAATTTCATGGACAGAGGAGCCAGGCAGGCTACAGTCCATGGGGTCGCAAATTGTTCCTACTGTCTAGGGTTCTCTTTCCCATCAGCTAAAATTTACTTCTAAAAAGAACTACTTTCTAAATTGGTAAATGAATGGCCAACAAAGTTATGGTTCTTCTGTTTGCTTGTATGTTTTGAGGCAAGAGTGGTTAGTGGCAGTGATGTGAGAGCAATTGGATACGATGACACTGAGTTGCCTGTGAAATATTCCAATAGTCTCTAAGAGGCAAATGGTGAATATATAAATCTTTGGTGTCAAGTTTAACAAAATGTAAAAGGGTCAGTTCTAATGCAAGCAATTTGTGAAATGATTTCACACTTTAATCCTCACACATGGTAGCAGGATATAGTTCTTTCATAAGATCAAATGTGTTTAAGTTAATAACACAATGAAGTTAAAGCTGTTTTTAAGCTATTTTTAAAGTGTGATGGAATTGTGTGTACTCTTCTGGAGAGCAATAGAATAAAGAAATTCAATTACTGGGTAATAAAAATCAGACTGCAAAACAAATGGATTTCTATTTCAGTTTTAAAGAGTTTACCACTTGTTAAGCAAACTTGTATATAAATATCATATGTAGATAAATAGAGAAGTACTTGACCAGTTTGTGGTGGCAAAAGCAAGCAAATTCATTGATATTACATAACAATCAAGAATAAACACATTGACATAGTATTTCTAGACTATTTTAAACAGTAAATATATTGTGCTTCAAGTCTACTATTTTTTAGAATTAGAAAACCACATATACCTTGAGACAAGAGATAAACTCAAATATCACTTTAAACAAAATTCAGACCAAATATTTAGACAATTTATAAAACATATGGGGAGGGAGGAGGAAGGGGGTTCAGAATGTGGAACACATGCATGCCTGTGGTGGATTCATGTTGATGTATCGCAAAACCAATACAATATTGTAAAGTAATTAACCTCCAATTGAAATAAATAAATTTATATTTGAAAAAAGAACATCATGAAGACCAAGAATGAATATTGCTAACCCAAGAAAAATGTGCACCTACTTCTTTGTGATGGCAGCCCCTAATTCTATAATTTCAACAGAATCAGCTAAGCCATGACTACATAGAAATCTCTAATGACAAACTGAAGAATCAATTTCTTAAAGAAGCTTTGACAGTCTTTCAGTTTATAAAGAAAAATACATGCTTTTTCATATTTATAGGTGGCATTTTGTTGTAACAAGTGCTAAAAAAAAATAGTCAATGATTTAATTAGGATCCAAAAATGAATTTGAGAGGCAAGAATGTGTGCTAAAGTTTAAAAAGAAAATTATGTTTAGCACCTGCTATTGAATATCAGTAGAGTGACTACAAATTTACCAAAGTATTCTTCCCTTGACAACTTCATCTCTAACAGTGGATCTTACCTGCTATGTGAGTCTATCGTGGCCTTCCTCTCTGGTATAATGGTTTGAAACAGAATCAGACAGTGAATTTTTGCATGTGGCAATGAACAAAATTAAGGTTAAATGAAGAGCTGAGAGTGAATAATTTCTAGAAAAGAAGTGAATGGAAGCCCAGAGAAAGAAAAATTCCCACATAAAGATGATCTGAGGATATTTCTTTAGAAATAAAATTTAAAACTCAGCTTATCTTGTAGTTTTATAGTGACAATCTTCGTACTTTATAGTGTATATAGAACATTGTTTAGGCTTGTAGGGGTAGGGATTGGCATGCAACCAATTTTAATAAATCTTATAAATATATATATACACACACATACATACATTTGATTCCAGTTCTCTCCCCCAGTGAACTGGAATAAGGACCACTTAGTGAAATTCAGTTTTGTCTGATTCTTTGTCACCTCATGGACTATACAGTCCATGGAAATCTCCAGGCCAGAATACTGGAGTGGGTAGACTTTCCCTTTTCCAGGGGCTCTTCACAACTCAGGGATTGAAACCAGGTTCCCCACATTGCAGGCAAATCCTTTACCAGCTAAGCCATAACATAAACTTTTAGCACATCTCACAGATGTAGAGAAAAAGATGCCCTGGGGTAAGCAGAAAGGTATCAGTGACTTATGTCAATAAATGGATGATTTCTGTATCAGATTTCATCTCTTTCCATACTTTTTAAACTTCTCTAAAGGATATTGTCTTATAACTTGTTGACTTTTTCACATGAAGGAAATACACTGGCCCATTTACTATGGCTTTTGTCCAGCTAAGAGTTTACTGCTCAGTACATTCTAATGAATTCTGATTTGGGAACATCTGTCACAAACACATCTCTACCCTGATTTAACATTGTCCTACCAAATTCAGGAAACTAGCAAAAAATGAATCTCTGAGCATATAAGACCATAAGAAAGGATGAGTTCAGGTTTAGAATAAGTGATACACTGCAGAGTCTCAGAGAATTTCCAAGATCACACGGCCTCGTTTCATTATGCATTATCTTCAAACTCTTCTAACAGACCTGTGAGCAGAGGATTAACACATGGCCTGGGCTGATACTGGCCTGCTGGTAAATGACCTCAGTATTTGTTTTCTGGAAAACTACATTTAAAGTAAATGTGAAATTGCGTGTCTGTTCCACTTCATAAACTTGTCATTGGTAAAAATTCACTTGAACTGTTCAAATTGAATTTTCTCAAGACTCTGGGCCTGGATAGCTGGTGAGAATTTGAGTCTGTAGGCTCATAGTGTCAAGGTGACCTACTTTAGATCTTAGGCACCATGTCTCTGACAGTCCTACACAATCATGGGGCTAAGGGACAAAAGAAGTTTGGAACTGTAGAGCCATTGGTCACTCAAATGAGACTGAAATCTATCTGCTTCTTCTTCAGTCCTTTTGCTTCCACAAAATCAATGCAGTATCAGATTGAAGCTTACATGTATCTTATAAATCTGATTGGGTTTTCTGACCCATAGCAATTGCAAAGTAAATGAAGACCTTATTCAAATGTTGGTATAACATGGATAAGCAACATGCTAGAGCTTAAAAATGGTTTTAAAATGCAAATAAAGTCTTAAGATTTATGAATTTGTATACTTAAAACCAGAGAGGCTTTTAATAAACATATTTTCTTCCCTCCACTATGACTTTTTGACACTCTATTAGTTTGCTAAGGGAACCATAGCAAAACACCAAAGATAGGGTGGCTTAAAAAAAACAGAAGTAAACTATCTCATAGTCATGAAGCCTAGAAATTCAACACCAAGGTGGTAACATGTTTAATTTCTTCTCATGCCTCTCTCCTTGGTTTACAGATGATTGCTTTCACAAGGTCTCTCCTTTGTGAAGTGGTATTCTTGGTGTAATCCAAGTAATCCAAAGACATTACTCTGCCAACAAAGGTCCATCTAGTCAAGGCTATGGTTTTCCAGTGGTCGTGTATGGATGTGAGACTTGGACTGTGAAGACAGCTGAGTGTCAAAGAATCAATGTTTTTGAACTGTGGTGTTGAAGAAGACTCTTGAGAGTACCTTGGACTGCAAAGAGATCCAACCAGTCCATCCTAAAGGAGATCAGTCCTGGGTGTTCATTGGAAGGACTGATGCTGAAGGTGAAACTCCGATACTTTGGCCATCTTATGTGAAAAGTTGACTCATTGGAAAAGATCCTGATGACAGGAGGGACTGGGGGCAGGAGGAGAAGGGGATGACAGAGGATGAGATGGCTGGATGGTATCACTGCCTCGATGGACATGAGTTTGGGTAAACTCCGGGAGTTGGTGATGGACAAGGAGGCCTGGGATGCTGTTATTCATGGGGTCACAAGGAGTCCGACACGACTGAGAGACTGAACTGAACTGACCAATCCTTGGCATATTATTATATACTAAAATTTCCTCTTCTTAAAAGGACATAAGGCAACTTGGTTAAGTGTATATTCTAATAGCCTCATATTATCTTAATTATGTTGGTAAAGGCCCCATCTCCAAATCACAGCTATTTCTTAAGGATTCAGATATGTGAGTTTCAACATAAGAATTTTGAGAGGGTGGCACAGTTGAGTCCATAACACCCTCCTTGTATTCAAGCCTAGAGTGAATAACCATTTGGTAAGAATATAACAGAGAAGTGATAAAAACAGAGGACTTCAGCTGCAATTAGCTTCCTTGATAGCTCAGTTGGTAAAGAATCTGCCTGCAATGCAAGACACCCTGGTTCAGTTCCTAGATTAGGAAGATCTGCTGAAGAAGGGATAGGCTACCCACTCCAGTATTCTTGGGTTTCCCTTGTGGCTCAGCTGGTAAAGAATGAGTCTGCAATGTGGGAGACCTGGGTTTGATCTCCAGGTTGAGAAGATCCTCTGGAGAAGGGAAAAGCTACCCACTCCAGTATTCTGGCCTGGAGAATTCCATGGACTGTGTAGCCCAGGGCATTGCAAAGAGTCGGACATGGCTGAGCAACTTTCACTTTTGCTACAATCAGCTTAAAAGTATTTTTCAAAGAAATATTAGAAATATATTATAGTTCCAAAGGAATAAACTATTAGTTTAGACCACATGAAATTGTCATTTTTATCATTCAAAAATTTTAATTACTTGTGTTACTTTTGTGACTGCTAGATCAGAATACAGAAATAATGTCCATTATAAATTACATGTTATTGATAAGAGAGTTGTTCTGGACTTTACCAAGATAGCAGACTAAGAGAGCAAGAACACAACTCTGCCCATGAACACATCAAAAATACATGTACATGTGGAATAATTCTTGGCAAAACTAACAGGAGAAAGACTTCTATACAAAAACAGTTGTGAGAAAGATGCACAGGTAACCAGGTAGGCAAGGAAGTAAAATGATTACCCTAGGACTTATGTGTCTGAGAGGTGACTCAGAGGAGAAGGCAGATTAACAGAGAAGATGAATCATCTTAGTGAACTGGATAGATGGCAGGACTAAAGAGGGTAGAGGGAACATGGACTCCACTTGTGAGGAGCTTGTACCCAAAGCAGGATGGAGAGGGTGGAAAAATACAAGAGCGGCTGCTGAGTTTCCTGCAAACACTACTACATACATCTCAGACTGATCTGAGCAAAAGTTCCAGCCATACTTTCTTCATGAAGCAACCTCACAATAAGGGCAAGGGCAGCAGAGAATGAGGGGAAAGCCCATCTGTGAGGGACAAAGGGATCTCAGACCAGAAGCAGAATTTTAACAACATGGAAGGTAATCACTATTGACATTTACACAGGAGCACATGAGAAGCAGCCCTGATTGCTATTTGCAATGGGACCACTACAGTCTGTGCTCCAACCAATGCAAGAGTGTACATGGGGCCCTTCCTGCCCTGTGATGCAGCTCCACACCCCAGAGAAGGCTCCAGAAACTGAGAAGAGAGTTTAATTGAGGCTGAGAAGGGGGTCCATTGCTAGCAGACCCATATAGAAAGAAATGTTAAAGGGAGTGCTTCAGGTTGAAATGAAAGGACTGCTGCTGCTAAGTTGCTTCATTCGTGTCCAACTCTATGCGACCCCATAGACAGCAGCCCATGAAGCTCCCTCATCCCTGGGATTCTCCAGGCAAGAACACTGGAGTGAGTTGCCATTTCCTTCTCCAATGCATGAAAGTGAAAAGTGAAAGTGAAGTCACTCAGTTGTGTCCTACCCTCAGCGACCCCATGGACTGCAGCCTACCAAACTCCTCTGTCCATGGGATTTTCCAGGCAAGAGTACTGGAGTGGGATGCCATTGCCTTCTCCAGAAATGAAAGGACACTAGTGTCTAATTCAAAGACATAAAATGAGGTAAACAATACCATTAAAATATTTGTACTGTGTGGACTTAGTCTTTCAGTGATGTTCCGCTCTTTGCAATCCTGTGGACTGTAACCGGCCAGGCTCCTCTGTCCATGGGATTTCCCAGGCAAGATACTGGAGTAGGTTGCCATTCCTTTCTGCAAAGGATCTCCCTAATCCAGGGATCAAACCCAGGTCTCCTGCACTGCAGGTGTGCAGGTGGATTCTTTACCATCTGAACCACCAGGTTATGCATCTGTCTTTTGAATCATGTATAAAAAGATAAAACCAAAGACAGTAATACTCAATTTATGTATCTAATATAAATAAAATATTATGTAATAATTGTAAGATTACATAACTAAATATAAATCTAGTGTTATCTGATTTTGATCGTTTTTTATGTGATTCAAAAGACAAATACATAACACAGTACTTATGAATCTATGTTAAAGTACATAGAAACATACAGATGCAATTTATGACAAAATAAGGAAGCTGTGGTTTATAAAGCAAGTTTTTACAACATTTTAAGTTAATATTAATTTAAATTAATTATACAAATTAAGATATTAAGTGTAATTCCCTGGTTAGCCCCTAGGAAAATAATTTAAAATATATAAATTATATAGAAGCAGAATCAAAATGGCAAACTAGAAAACATAAATTATAAACGAAAGAGTAAAATAAAAGAGGAATTGAAGAGCACAAATCATACAAGATGGAAATTCCAAAATATCAGAAGTAAATTTTCTTCTTATCAGTAATAGCATTAAATGCAAATTGATTAAACTTTAAGTGAAAGATATAGTTTGGAAGGATAGATTAAAAAAATGACACACTCTATGTTGTCTAGAAGAGATTTATTTAGATCCAAAGACACAAGAAGTCGCAAGTGAAAGGGTGGAAATATAGTTTTTGAAAATATTAAACATAAGGAAATTGTTAGTGGCTGTAATGATATCAGACAAAACAGAATTCAAGTCAAAAACTCTTACAAGAAACAAAGATCAACATTCAGTTCAGTTCAGTTCAGTCATTCTGTCGTGTCCAACTCTTTGTGACCCCATGAATCGCAGCACTCCAGGCCTCCCTGTCCATCACCAACTCCCGGAGTTCACTCAAACTCATGTCCATCGAGTTGGTGATGCCATCCAACCATCTCATCCTCTGTTGTCCCCTTTTCTTCCAGGCCCCAATCCCTCCCAGCATCAGAGTCCTTTCCAACGAGTCAACTCTTTGCATGATCACATTGCATACTGATAAAAGTATTAATCCATCACAAAACAGTAACAACTGTAAACATATACATAGCTAGTGACAACGCTCCAACATATATGAAAAACTAACAGACTTAAAGGAATAAATGGGAAATTATATAATCATTGGATGATTCTGTACCCTATATTCAATAATGTATAGAACAACTGGGCAGAGGAATAGAGAGCTTGAACATTGTTATAAATCAACTAGAACCAGCAATTATGTAACACTTTGCCTCAAGAGAGCATTGTGCTCATTCTTCTGAAGTGAATATGGAGTATTATGCTAGATGACAAAACATATTAGATGATAAAATAAGTCACATGTTCATAATTCACTGGATGAAAGAACAATTTTATTAATTCTGCTGCTGTAGCTTGTCATCAGTTGAAATAGTTGTGTCTTCATCAGAGATTAGCAGTAGCACCAAGCTTACATATAAGTGATTTCCCTTAGAACGTTAGTTACCCATCAACTAATCCTTCTTGAAATCAATTATTTCACTCAAGCAACTGACCCATAATTTGCTTTCAACTACAATATCCTTAAAGTCTCTATTTTATGATGATGGTAGAATCCAGATATGAGCTTCTTTAACTTTCCTCTGTGGAGCTTTCCTTGATCTGTACTGAGTTCTCTGTAATTAGCCTTTACTAAAATTTATTAAGACCACATGATACAAAAAGTCCTCAGGTTTTAGGATCTTGGTTATATCTATATTATTGCAATGATGATACATATTTTTTCTGTTTCACATCTCCCATTTAAACATGTGAATGTTTCAATGTTAAATTTAAACATCAAATAGAAAAACATCTTAAAATGTTCAGATATAATAATGTTCAGTCTTCTCCTTATTAAAATAAAATGCATCACTGTAATTATGACTGGCACATTATCACCAACTAATTTTCCTTTAACTGTTCTCAATCCCTGCTTAATAACATTGGAACTTAGGTACATAATTTGCATGAAATTAAAGGTTTGTACTATTGTATACTGTAGGTAGTTCATATTGAATAATATTTCCATATCTGTGATTTCATGTATAATACAATTAAAAGATACCTTGTAAATCCAAAGAATTGCTAAAAGGATTTGTTATTTTTCTTTGGAGATAAATTTAACTAGGGACACTTTTGACTTCCAAAAGGCTTCTGTCAATGTCTGCTCTGCAGATATTTTTATTTGTCACACTCAGGAACTTCTATGGCATCTAGAATTTAATGCCAGGGATGCTAAAAGTATTCCATAATACATAAGATGGGCTTCACTGGTGGCTCAGTCATAAAGAATCTGCCTGCTAATGCAGGAGATATGGGAGATGAAGCTTTGATCCCTAGTTCTGGAAGATCCTCTGGAGAAGGAAACATGATCCATTCCAGTATTCTTGCCTGCAGAATCCCATGGATAGTGAGTCTGGTGGGCTACAATCCACGGGTTCACAGAGTTGGATGTGATTGAAGTGACTTAGCACAATACGCAAGACAGACATCTTATCTTACAACTATCAAAATATCAATAAGTTCTATATTGAGACACTCTGTTCTTGAAAAACATTAACTTGTCATAATCTCAATTTCTACCAAATATTAAAATTAGAGCTATAAAGCAACGCATAGATATTCAGGAGGCTTTTTTTTTTTTTTTTTTTTTGTTCAGTTGAAAGTACAAAGGGCTTCCCTGGTAGCTCAGTTGGTAAAGAATCCACTTGCAATTAGATTCCCAGTTAGATTCCTGGGTCTGGAAGATTCCCTAGAGAAGGGATAGGCTACCCACTTCAGTATTCTTGGGCTAGTGAAAGCAACTGATGAAGCAAATGATCACTAATGAAGTAAAGAACTGTTTTCTAAGTGCTGGATAATGTGCAGCATTCTTACTTGCATGGCCTGACTGCCAACAATGGAGCAGTCATTTACCTATGGAACAGTCATTTATCTATGGAGCAGCCTCACTTGGTTTATCATATCATACACTTTAGGTGATGGCGTTTCTCCTACTAGTATCATTACTACTAATAGTATTTCTATTCATAACTGCAAGAGCAATAGCCATTATTTAGTGGAACATTTGAACAGCAAAAATGCTGTGCTGAGTTCTATACTTTTATTATTTTATTTAATCCTCAGTATAAGCCAATGAAATAGATATTATTAGAGAAGAAAATAAAATTTACTCTTCTATCATTGACTATATATCACTCTAAGAGGAAGCATCTATGGATCAAAATAAAATAAATCCATTTCTTTTTTTAGAAATGAGTATAGTGGTGCCCTGAGAATATACACTTTCCCTAAGTCCAAGAGGCTGATAAGCAGAAAAGCTAAATTGGAAGGGAAGTTGACTTTCTCCAAAAATAATGTTATCTACTAGCACAGTTTTTATGAGTCATTGGTGCAAAATTTCATTTGGGTGCTTTACAAGTTCAGATTCCAAAATTTCTTTTAAACTTAGCAAATAAAATTTTTCGTGGCTGGTGATCATAAATGCCATTCTCAATAGCATCTCATGTGATTTTTATGGCCATGAGTTTGAGAATCATGGAATAATATTATGCTACAAGTTATAAAGTCAAAAGATATACTTTTTTATTTTTCAAATGTTCTTCATATAAAGGATAGTTCAGGGTTTCAGCTAATATTCAATCTAGGATATTATTTTTTTAATAGTAATAAGCACATATGTGGAAGCATCTTGAGGGAATGAGTTCATAAATTGCTTAATGACTTCCTAAGGTATTTGTGAGCATTAATTTATATGATATAAATAGAAACTCAAAGTTCTACATAATCAAAATTTTATGTTGTCAACTCCAAGATTATCTTGTTCAGTTTCACCTATAATAATTGAAACCTTTAGTTGTAAATGTCCATTTATTTATTTTTCACTGATTTACAAAGTTTTGTCACTGCAGGGATCACTAGGATTCTCTCCAAATATCACAGTTGTCTAAAGTATCCTCCATCTGTACTTGTAAAGATTACACTTCTGCATTAAGTTAGATAAGGCTGTGTAACTGTCTTTGGCCAATGAAATGTGAGTAGAGATGGCACTTCACTTTCAGGAACAATCTTTTGAGCCAGTACATAATTCCCTCTTTTGTCTTCATCTTGGCAAAGTTATTTTAACAAAGGGCATTAAGAAGATTCCATCAGCCAAGGTGACTATAGGGTGATAAGGAATCCTCTATTCTAGGAATCCTCTGAGATAGGTATTGCTATGGTAATGCATTCTAGTCCACTATGACTATTACATTCAATGATAGAAACATTAAGATGGAAAACAGAAAAACGGATTATGGAGCAAAGACTTCTGCCACTCTCTTTATCACATGCCATTATTTTCTTTGGGTGTAAAAAATCCTGTTATTTGGAACCTAGACAACATGATCATGATGACAATGAAGAGTACTCACAAATCAGGAAAAATCCAAGTTGTTTAAAAGTACAAGTTAGATAGATACTGTGCACCACACTCTTAGAAAGTAATCACAAAGCATGAAAAAAAATACATACTAAGAAGTTACTTTAAAATTGATGGTATAATTTGTAAAACAACATAGAGCTAAAAATTATCCAGACACAGTGGAAACATCTTCCTGAAGCAACTGATAGATCTTGAGTGTGTAAAAATATCATTGCTTTTAATTTGTAACATAATGAAAGTAAATTGGTTATTTTAACTTATTCTTTAAAACTTAAAATAAATTGTCATTTGATATTTGCTTACTTCCTGAGTTTTCTCAGTGATATTTACCTTGTTTTGTTCTATTTTTGTCAAATATAAATCCTCATTGTAAATCTTTCCTCGTACTACACATTTTACAAATGATGATATTTTCCCATACTGTGTTATAATATTAAAATATAATTTCTACTGGACTAGTTTTCTAAACTTTTTCCTCCACATATGTTTTTAGGTTTCATAGTGGGCTGAGGAAAAATTGATCTTATTTTTAGGGAAAACAATCCCAGAGCATTAAAAGAGAAAAAAAGAAAAAGATTAAAAAATGGCAGATTCACGTTGTTGTATGGCAAAACCAATACAATATTGTAAAGTAATTAACCTCCAATTAAAATAGATAAATTTATATTAAAAAATGAAATGAGGCTACTGCAGGAATTAATACAAGGTGATGTATCAACACAGTGGTTATTAATTCGAATAAAAGCTTTTCACTCCGTAAGATTTATTTTGAAGTAGTGTCTACAGATGGCTTCCATGGTATCTCAGCTGCTAAAGAATCTACCTGCAAAGCAGGAGACTCAGCTTTGATTCCTGGGTCAGGAAGATCCCTGAAGAAGGGATAGGCTACCCACTCCAGTTTTCTTGGGCTTCCCTGGTGACTCAGATGGTAAAGAATGTGCCTGCAATGTGGGAAACCTGGGATCAATATCTGGGGTGGGCATATCCCTGGGAAGGGCATGACAACACACCCCAGTATTCTTGCCTGGAGAATCCCCATGGACAGACCATGGTTGGGCTACAGATCATAGCATCACAAACAGTTGGACACAACTAAGTGACTAAGCACAGCAGCCCACAAAAGCGTCTCCAGTGATTCACACCTTAACCTCAGTGGACTTCAGAATGGCCAACTGATGACAGCAGTAAGAATTCCATTCTGTTTTGCAGATGAATTGCCACAATACCCTGATTCTCATCAAAAATATACTCTGTTTATAGACCCACTTGAAAGGCTGGTGTGAAGGGAAATTCTTCCACTGGGTTAAGCAAAGAGCAATATGACTGACTGTTCCCTTTTATAACAGAAAAAGTGGTCTATAATAACAATATGTACCCCAGGAAAACAGAACTATTTTGGATAGTTGGTCATGGCCTTGGAAATAAGGCATTAGGATAAGGAAACAAGTTATCCTTGAGAAGAAATATGAATTGGATGATGATATGTGCAAAAAATGTGCAGATGTTTTTCTCTGTGTTTTATGTTAATGCTTATCTAGCATCTTCCTCATGGCCACATGCCACTTGAGCACATATCATGACTGAATATCTAATCCTGTATCACAAAAACCTATGCTGAGTGTCATGCATCCCCTTCATTAGTTAATTAACCATCTACTTGCAAACAGCTTGATCACATCAAATTTCCTCCCACTTGGTAGGATCTATTCTGGAGATGTGTTTACTTTTATTGATGCATACCACCGATACCATCATCCAAGGGTAATGATAGCCTATTGACAGGGAGTTTCCATTTAAATCACCTCAGACTGAGGGAGGGCTTCTAAGCTGGTTCACTGGATAAAGAATCCACCTGCAGTGCAGGAAACACTGGAGACACAGGTTCATCACTGGGTCAGGAAGATCCCCTGGAGGAGGCCATGGCAACATACTCCAGTATTCTTGCCTGGAAATTCCTCTCATGGACAGAAGAACCTGGTGGGCTACAGTCCCTGGTGTCGCAAGGAGTTGGACATGACTGAAGCAACTGAGCATGTACAAAGACTAAGAAAATATTTTACCCCCCCAAAAAAAATGTAGTGGCATAATAGGCTTGTGACTTTGTGATCCACTGCTACTGTGTCATATTCCATCTTCTAGAAGCAATGTCTTAAGGAATAAACTGTAGAAAGCTTAGCTAAACCTCAGTCAAAATAATCACCTTTACATATTAATGCTCTCTAATGCAGAAAACAAATGGTAAATGTACAATGCTAAGTATTCAATATCTATAACATATGGATCTGGTGCTAGTGGATAGAAGTTGAATTGTCCTTTACCAGTGCTTCTGAGTTTATCACAGCCAGTTTTTACCAAGTGAATTTCTGAGTTATATACTTCAAGTAGAAGGAATGTGATTATAGACTGAAGTTCTGCAATATAAGAAGATATGTAAAGCAAAGTAGTAACTATGTGGGTAAAACTGAATGGACATATATATAATATAGCAAAATGCTAACATTTGATGGCATTATGAATTTAGAATTAAAATATTAAACATATATTAGAAATGTGGAGCTAAAGTATTCTATTTTTATTATATTGAAGCAAATTAAATCTATTTGTTAATTTTTATTTACTTTTTTAACTTTTATGATTTAAAATTATGTTTAATTTTTAAGATTAATACCAGAAGAATAAAATAGAGTGTATAGCTTCCAAAAAGGTAGACAAAAACAAAGAAACAAAAAAGATTAAAAGAATATTCAGTTCATCAAGAAGAAGGTGATGAAGGAAAAGGGGAGAGAAAGAGAGAGAGAGAAAGAAATGAATATTTTTACAGAGGAATACATGGGAGACCACTTATAAATAATATTAACAAAGTTGATTTATTACATTTCTCAGCAATAATAGAATAACTCAAAGCTTTTGTGACACAAGATTGAATGCAATGAAAGGATACACTCTCAGTTTGGGGATATACCTACAAAAATAAAAATATGATCTTAATGATAAACTGAGAGTGAGTGAGTATTAATAATTGAATTGGAATCTTCAGCAGCATCATGTAAAGGAAAGACTGAGGAATTACATTGGACTAAAAGAATGCAAAGAGGTTGCTACAAATGACTACAAATTGGAAGGCTTTGCAATAGTGAGCATTATTGGGACAAATTTTGAAACTTGAACAACTGTACGTTACATGAACTTATTATGTCATTGCAATTTTATTGTTTTTGATATCTATACTGAGGTTATATAGAATAAAATCTTTGTAGGTATTACACAGTAAATTATTCAAATATAAAGGACAACATGTAAACAACTGACATACACTCATGAAAAAAATATATATTTTCCTGAAAACGATAAAATAGTCTATATGTTTATGTTTTAAAATGGCTAGAAAAACGCCTAAAATAACCTAAATAATGTAAAAGAAGGGGGAAAATAATGGCTAAAGCAGAAACTAAGAAATTAGAAAATAATCTTTAATAGAGGGAGGCTGAACAGAGCCAAATACAAGCTATTTAAAAATAACTGACTATAAAAAGTAAAAAGCAAACGAAGAAAGAATAAAAAAGTAGACAATAAATATTTTAATAAATTTCAATAAATTTTTAAAAAGTATTTCAGAATGTCTGCAAATTTAAATAAGATTATATTGAAACATTATGAAAAGTTTTACATCAACATTGAGACTTTAGATAAAATGGAAATATTTTCTAAATATTAGAAAAAGTATTTATCTAAATATTATTTAGATAAAATGTAATTTCCTACACTCAATATGGAGAAGGAAATGGCAACCCACTTCAGTGTTCTTGCCTGGAGAATCCCAGGGCCGGGGGAGCCTGGTGGGCTGCCGTCTATGGGGTCGCACAGAGTTGGACAGACTGAAGCGACTTAGCAGCAGCAGCAGCAGCACACTCAATAACTCTGCAATCATTAAAGACAATAAGAAAATTTTAAATGTTTAATTAACTTTTAAAAAGATATTTCCAAACCAATACAATATTGTTAAGTAATTAATAACCTCCAATTAAAATAAATAAATTTATATTAAAAAAATTCCCTTAAAACAAAACAACACATAAACATATACAGTGCATGCTGCTGCTGCTGCTGCTGAGCCGCTTCAGTCGTGTCCGACTCTGTGTGACCCCATAGACGGCAGCCCACCAGGCTCCCCCATCCCTGGGATTCTCCCGGTAAGAACACTGGAGTGAGTTGCCATTTCCTTCTCCAATACATGAAAGTGAAAAGTGAAAGGAAAGTCGCTCAGTCTTGTCTGACTCTTCGCGACCCCATGGACCGTAGCCTACCAGGCTCCTCTGTCCACGGGATTTTCCAGGCAAGAGTACTGGAGTGGGGGTGCCATCGCCTTCTCCGACAATGCATGGCTAGGCTTTTTTAAATATCAAAATTTTAATAAAGAAATTCAATCTTACATGAAATTTAGCCGAATACAGAAAGAGAAGCAATGTTTCCCAATTTATGCTGATAAGATGCAAAAATGTTCCCAGTTTATGCTGCTGTTGCTACTGCTGCTGCTACTGCTGCTAAATCGATTCAGTCGTGTCCGACTCTGTGCGACCCCGTAGATGGGAGCCCACCAGGCTCCCCCCGTCCCTGGGATTCTCTAGGCAAGAACACTGGAGTAGGTTGCCATTTCCTTCTCCAATGCATGAATGTGAAAAGTGAAAGTGAAGTCGCTCTGTCGTGTTCAACTCAGCGACCCCCATGGACTGTAGCCCACCAGGCTCCTCCATCCATGGGATTTTCCAGGCAAGAGTACTGGAGTGGGATGCCATTGCCTTCTCTGAACAGAATGCAAAGCCTTGATACCAAAATCTGAAGCTGAAATTAAAAGAAAGGAAAATCACAGGTTAAGATCATACTTGGAACAAAAGTGAAAGGAAATTTCATTATAGCATTATACAAAATAAATAATACATAATGGAAATGTGGGTTTATCTCAGCAATGCAAGCCATTTAATATTAGAAAATAAATCAATATAACAACACATTGATAAAAAGAGGGAGAATATATTTGATAATTTATATTGCTGCAGAAAATTTCTCAAAAGATTCAACATTTATTTGTGAGTAAATATCTTACTAGGTGAGAAACAGAGAGTTTTAAATTTCATTTAAGTAATTCTTAAATTCTTACAATGAATATTTTGCTGAAAGTTAAAACTGAATTCTCTCCTTTTGAAATTTAAAAAGAAAAATTAACAGTGAAAACTAGAGTATCTATTAATATTCAGTATTGTAACTGAGGTAATAGCCAATGTTATATATGTATTAAAACTAAATAATGTAATTAATTTATTTGATATCACTGTGCAGAGAGAAAATTTAAAACTCTTGTTAAAAATGTATTAGTGTATTCGGCAAAGTTCTGTATATCTAATCAATATACCAAAATCAATTGTACCTCTACATACTATCAACTGACAGGAATAGTTTACTGTAAAATGAAAAATAGAAATTGCTTTGGAAAGTATGTAACAAAGAAAATACAAAGTCTATTTGTATAAAATTGCATGCTTTTATTGATAATCTTTAAAGAAGGCTTGATAAATGAATACATGTAATGCATTAGAAATTACATTTTAATGCATGCCCCCAAAATTGTTATTAAATCAATTTATATATACAATTTTTATATTTGCAATCCAAAGTGCTTTATGTCGTTACTTTACACAACTTAGTAAGTTGATTTGGAAATGCCTGGAGCTAAGAAAAGCCAATACACTATCATACTAATTGCACAAAAATTTGACTTCAAAAGTCTTAAAAATGAAATGCTGTAGTAATAAGAAAGTTGTATAAATAGATCAATGCAACGGAGTGAGGAAACTAGATGCAGATACAAGTATATATAGGAACTATTGACATATGAATAAGAAGGTAATCCAGAGTGGGAAATTTTGTCTTTTTAATAAAAAGGTGCTTGTAACTGGTTGATTTAATATCTAAGTTTAAGCCAAAATTTAAATGCCTCAGAAAATCATGAAATATTTTAGGAACTTTGAAACATGAAAGATTTTCTGAAACAAGAACAAAATTTTAATCAGACTTTTGGCAAGACAGAAATGACAGCACTAGAATTTTTAAGGACCCTGAATATCCAGTAAAGCTAACATACATACAAAATGCCAGAGTAGGAAGATCCAAGGGTTGGTCCCTCCATCTAAGCAACCATTGAACTGGAAAAGAATTAAACCAACTATTTTGGAACACAGAAATATGATTGGTCACTTAGAAAGGGAAGTGCTTGATGAAGCCATTTTTGGTAAGAAAGTAAACTCCACAAACCATTTTCCATGCCCCATTCCTCAGCCCCTTTATCACCTTGGGGACAGTAGTCTTCATTTCTTGGTTTTATAGCTAATTCTATGGCAGGCACAGGAGACCTTGTGCTCCAAAAACTAGGGGATGTGCATTTGGGTTGGTGTGGCAGAACTCTGAAGAACTGGCAGAGACACCTTCTTTGGTTTTAGTCTTTTGACCACAGTGATCTCCCCTGGCGGCATCTATCAGGACAGGTAAAGAAGAATCCTTCTTCATCCCCTTTTGGAATCAAACATTTAACAATATCTTTGTCAGATCACTATCTGAAGATAGAGAAAATCTTGGTGTGCATGCTCAGTCGTGTTTGACTCTTTGCAACCCTGTGGACTCTAGCTCACCAGGCTCCTCTGTCCATGGGCTTTCCCAGGCAAGACTACTGGAGTGGGTTGTCATTTCCTCCTCCAGGGGATCTTCCTAACCCAGGGATCAAACCTACATCTCTTGCATCTCCAGTATTGCGGTGGATTCTTTACCTCTGGAGCCACTGGGGTTTCTGCCAACACTTTGTTAGATCACTATCTGAAGATAGAGAAAATGGGCCCAAAATTTCAATGTAAAAAGGAGTACACACTTTGGAAAAATAGACACAAATGGACATTCTCAAGCCTACACAAGCAAAAGCAACAATCCCTGAGGACTGTGAACATCATACTTCCAAATTTACCACATTATAACACAGAATGCTCAGTTCCTTACAAAAATATTACAAACCATTCAAAGGAAATTGAAAGAAGGACCCATTGAAAATACAAAAATGACTGACAGAAATTCCAAAGAAACCCAGACTTCTGTAATTACTGAATTCACCAACATTGTAAAAAGATTACATTCCATGAAAAAGTGGGATTTGCCTCAGGAATTCCAGACTGAATCAACATGCAAAATAAATTAACATACTGCACTGTATCGATGGAATAAAGGGTAAATGCCACATGATAGTCTCCCCCAGTGGCTCACTGGTAAAGAATCCACCTGCAATGAAAGAAATGCAGCAGAATTGGGTTCGATCCTGAATCAGAAAGATCCCCTGGAAGAGGAAATGCAACCCACTCCAGTATTCTTGCCTGAAATATCCAATGACAGAGGATCCTGGCAGGCTACAGTCCATGGGATCACAGAGAGTGGTGTATGACTGAGTGTGAACGTGAGAAGCTTGAGAATCTTTGTAGAGGCAGAAAAAGCAATTGACACATCTTTTTGTGATTAAAAAAACAATCAGCAAAATAAAAATATTTTGAAGATAACTACTTCAATCTCACAAAACTCATCTGAAAAATTCACAGCTAAAATTAAACTTCACAGAGAAACAGCAAGAGAGTGAAAGATCAGGAAAAAGACAAAGATATCTGCTCTTATTATTGCTGTTCAACATTGTACTGCTGCTGCTGCTAAGTTGCTTCAGTGATGTCTGACTCTGCGACCCCATAGACTGCAGCCCACAAGGCTCCCCTGCCCCTGGGATTCTCCAGGTAAGAACACTGGAGTGAGTTGACATTTCCTTCTCCAATGCATGAAAATGAAAAGTGAAAGTGAAAGCACTGAGTTGTGTCCAACTCTCAGCGACCCCATGGACTGCAGCCTACCAGGCTCCTCTGTCCATGGGATTTTCCAGGCAAGAGTACTGGAGTGGGGTGCCATTGCCTTCTCCGCAACATTGTACTAGAGGAAACCAATACAACATTGTAAAGTAAATAAATGAATAAAACTGAAAAAAAAGAAAAAATAGAAGGCATCCAAATTGAAAAAGAAATATTAAAACTATTTGCACTTGATATGATCTTGTTTATAGTACATCCTGAAGAATAACAAAAACAATTACAACTAATGAATGACTTCAAAAATCTGTTTTATTTTTACACACTGACACTAAATGATATGAAAAGTCGAGTAAGAGACCAAGGAGATTAAAAAGCAAAGAACGTGCAGATGAATTTGAAAAATAATTCAACTTAAATACTAAACCCATAAATATTGTCAAAAAAATTAAAACTCCAAATGAATGGGAAGACGTTAAATTTAAAAAAATAGAAAGCTTGTCATTACTAAGATGTCAGTACCCTCCAAAGTGACTTATCTTTTAACTTTTTTCTTTAAATCAGGTTGTTTTTTATTATTTATTTATTTATTCTTTCAATCTAAATTTTTTTGGCAGAAATAAGTAAACTGATTCTAAAATTCATAAGAAATATAAGCAACCAGGAAGAGCTCTAAGAAACAAAGAAAGAAAATAACTGGCTTACTCACACTTCCCAAATTTAAACTACACTATATTAAACTATGATAATCAATACTGACATATAGATTAAGATCAGATTCATTTGATAAATGAATGAATTGAGGATGCCTAAATAAACCTAAACATGTTTGGGCATTTGGTGTTTGACTAAGAGCACTAAGACAATTCAATGTAAAAACAAACAAAAAAACCAGTCTTTTCAACAGACGGTGCTTGACCAAATACATACCCACATTCAAGAGTTAAGCTGAACACCTACTTTATTTTTTTTTATTTTTTAATACTTTATTCTACATTACAATACTGTATTTGTTTTGCCATACATTGACATGAATCAGCCACAGGTGTCCATGATCTCCCAATGCCGAAGCCCCCTCCCACCTCCCACCCCACGTCATCTCCCTGGATCATCCCGTGCACCAGCCCCATGCATCCTGTATCCTGTATTAAACATAGACTGGCGCTTCGTTTCTTACAAGAGAGTATACATGTTTCAATGACATTCTCCCAAATCACCCCACCCTCTCCCTCTCCCTCAGAGTCCAAAAAGTCCGTTCTATACCTCTGTGTCTCTTTTGTTGTCTCACATACAGGGTCATCATTACTATCTTTCTAAATTCCATATATATGTGTCAGTATACTGTATTGGTGTTTTTCTTTCTGGCTTACTTCACTCTGTATAATCGGCTCCAATTTCATCCATCTCATTAGAACTGAGTCAAATTTATTCTTTTTAAGGGCTGAGTAGTACTCCATTGTGTATATGTACCACAGCTTTCTTATTCATTCATCTGCTGATGGACATCTAGGTTGCTTCCATGTCCTGGCTATTATAAACAGTGCTGCAATGAACATTGGGGTACATGTGTCTCTTTCAATTCTGGTTTCCTCGGTGTGTATGCCCAGCAGTGGGATTGCTGGATCATAAGGCAGTTCTATTTGCAATTTTTAAGGAATCTCCACACTGTTTTCCATAGTGGCTGTACTAGTTTGCATTCCCACCAGCAGTGTAAGAGGGTTCCCTTTTCTCCACATCCTCTCCAGCATTTATTGCTTGTAGACTTTTGGATCGCAGCCATTCTGACTGGTGTGAAATGGTACTTCATTGTGGTCTTGATTTGCATTTCTCTGATAATGAGTGATGTTGAGCATCTTTTCATGAGAACACCTACTTTAAATAATAGTCAAAAATTAGTCAAAATAAATCAAATATTTAAATATAAGCAGTAAAGTTATAAAAATCCTATAGGATTTTATAACATGCAATAAATGTTTATGACCTTGGATTAAGCAGTGGTTTTACAGATATGGCACCTAAAATAAAAACAGCAAGAGGGGAAAAACATATATAATGGACTTTCTCAAAATTAAAACTTTTAAGCAACAAAGAGTACAATTAAGAAAGTGAAACTCACAGAGTGGGAGAAATCTTTGCAAATAATGCCTGCTAAGTCTTTGTTGCTGTTGTTCAGTAGCTCAGTCGTGTCTGACTCTTTGTGACCTCTTGGGCTGCAGCATGCCAGGCTTCTCTGTCCTTCACCAAACTCATGTCCATTGAGTCAGCGATGCCATCCAATGGTCTAGTCCTCTGCTGTCTGCTTTGCCTCCTGCCTTCAATCTTCTCCAGCATCAGGGTCTTTACAAATAAGTCAGCTCTTCACATTAGGTAGCTAAAGTATTGGAGTTTCAGCTTTAGCATCAGTCCTTCCAATGATTATTCAAGATTGATTTCTTTTAGGACTCACTGGTTTGATCTCCTTGAAGTCCAGGGACTCTCAAAAGTCTTCTCCGACACCACAATTCAAAACCATCAATTCTTCAGTGCTCAGCTTTCTTTATGTCCCAACTCTCACATCCATATGTGACTACTAGAAAAAAACAGCTTTGACTAGGTGGAGCTTAATTGGTAAAGTAATGTCTCTGTTTTTTAATCTGCTGTCTAGGTTTGTCATAGCTTTTCTTCCAAGGAGCAAGTGTCTTTTAATTTCGAGGCTTCAGGTACTGTCTGCAGTGATTTTGGAGCCCCCCACCAAATAAATTCTGTCACTGTTTCCATTGTTTCCCCTTCTATTTGCCATGAAGTGATGGGACCAGATTCCATCATCTTCATTTTTTTTTTTGAAAGTTGATTTTTAAGCTAGCTTTTTCATTCTCCTGTTTCACTTTCATCAAAAGGCTCTTTAGTTCCTCTTCAATTTCTACTGTAAGGGTGATGTCATCTTCATGTTAGAGGTTATTGATGTTTCTTCCAGCAATCTTGATTCCAGCTTCTGCTTCATCCAGCCTGGCATTTCACATGATATACTCTACATATTCAATATCTTATATGCATATTGCTAAGTGAAAGAAGCCATTATGCAAAAGTTGCATATTGTATCATTCAGCTATATGCCATTCTGGAAAAGGCAAAACTATAAAAAGAGACATATTAGTAAACATATCAGTCATGATGAAGGTTGGAGGAGAAGGTAGAAAGGATTAAATAGAGTAAAGTGTTATTTTAAGGCAATGAAACTATTCTTTATTATGCTCTACTAGTGAATGTATGTCGTTAAGATTCGTCAAAATACATAAATATACAACACAAAAGATGAATCCTAATGTAAACTATGGAAATTAATAACAGTATATTGATACAGGTTCAATTATAGATAATATGTTACATTACTGAAATATTTTAAAATAGCAAAATCTGTGAATTTGAGGGTATATATACTAACCAACACCTGCTCTAAAAAATGAATTATGTTACTGAAAAAGTAAAGCTTGCTAAGTTTTGTTTTCTGAGTCACCATTTTGTAATTTTTGCATATGTTTCTCTGCATATATTGACAGATTCACAGCTAATTATATCTTTTTTGAGGTCATTGTAAACAGTATTATGTTTTATGTTTCTTTTCTTATTTAGAATTCACCCTTTAATTGTTGGAATATGGAAGTGGAATCAAGATGACAAAACAGGAAAACACTGAGCTCTCTCACCTTCTTACATAAACATCAACATTCTCTTTGAAAATGACCTGGAGACTAGCAGAGTGGAAGTGGGTGTTCTACAACCAAGGTTACGGAGAAACAAACACACATAGTTTGGTAGCAGGAGAGAAGCAATTTACTCTACCACATTCCCGGAAGATGACCTAGAAGAGGGGGAGATATCACAGTCTTGGGCATCACCTCTAAGGAGCAAGGTATTCAGATATCAGCTTGGGCAACCAGCAGTGAAGTCTGGCACTGGGAAGATGAGTTTTCTTGCCTGGTTTGAAAAGCAGTGAGGCTTATTGGATGGCTATAGGAAACCAAGACTCCTCTCCTAGAATGTGCCCAAAGGAGCTTGCTCCTATTTCAAACACAGAAACAGCAGATTGAAAAGTTCCAGGTGCTCTGGCTAGCCTGCTATGACAATCTCAGGATGCTCCACAGCCTACACTAGGCTCCTGTTCCAGTCTTTCCTGTTGCAACCAGAACAGAAAATGCCTGGAAAACCAGAGAAATGGAGCTGCCTTAGAATTGTGTATCTTGCTTCATGGGGCCCAGACTTACCCTTGACCAAGATGGAGATCACCATGGCACTAAGTAGAAGCAGAGGTAGCTCAGAGTTGCTGCTCCAGCCACTTGGGTTCTGAATCTGCCCAAAGTATGGAAAGACTGCTTATGCTATGGAGACTATCAGCTCCCTCAGGGCTCCTGCTCCAGTCCCTTGGATCCTAGTCCCATCCCTCATCAGAGTTAAACTGGCCACTGAGCCTGGGAAGAGCCTTGGCTAAATCATGGCTCCACTTCTGGCTTATCTAACTCCAGCCCTATGCCTCATGAAGACAGGGACTGACAGAGCACCCCTGGAAAAGATGTTGCCAGTGATCACTGTATATATACTTCTCTCACCAAAACCACTAGGCACTAACAAACTACAGAGGGATGTTTTGAACACACAGAAACTTTGCACACAAGTTTCTTGGGATCAGAAGCTCTTTCATTTCATTTCATAGAGAGAAACAAAGAGAGTCAAACAAATTGAGAATACACAGGAATATATTCCAAGAGAAGTACAAGATAAAACCCTAGAAAATAAAAACTAAGGAAACAGAGATAAGTAACTTATTTAAAAGAGTTCAAAGCAATAATGATAAAAAAAATCATACTGACTTTGGGAAAAGAATATAAGAAGTCAAAGGGAACTTCAACCAAGAATCAGAGAACATAAAAGAACCAATCCAAGTTAAAGAATATACTAACTGAAATAAAAAATGCATAAGAAGAAATTAACAACAGATTAGATAACGCAGCAGAATGCATAAGCAACATGGAAGACAGGATATTAGAAGTCATCCAATCAGAAAAGAAAAAGCAAATTTACAAATGAAAGTAGTTTAAGGAATCTCTGTGACAACATCAAGCATATCAATCTTATCATATTATAAGAGCCCCAAAGGTGAAGAAAGAGAGAAAGGGGAAGAAATCATATTTGATGAAATTATGGCTGAAACATTCCTAACCTGAAAAAGACAAATATATCTAGGTTCAAGAAGCACAGAGACTCAATCAAGATCAATAAAAATATCCACACAGAGGCCTATAATTAAAAAGCAAAAGTTAAAGACAGAATTTTAAAGGCAATAAGAGAAAACAAAGAGTCACAAACGTGATATTTCTTATAAGTTTATTAGCTTATTTTTCAATATTAATAGCTTTAACATTGAAGTTAAATACAATAATATTAAATATTAATAAATTATAATTAATAATAATCTTATTAATACACACTAATTAATAACTCTAAAGTACTTAAAGGAAGAAACTTAAAATAAAAGACACTCTACAGAGCAAATGGCTCTGATTTATTGGAGAAAGTTTTCCAAACAAGCAAAAGCTAAAAGAGTTTATCACCTCTAAACCTGTCTTCCAAGAAATGTTAATGTCTCCATTTTTGGGGATGATTTTATTTATTCATGTTCTTAATTTGTTTTAATTGGAAGCTAATTACTTTACAATATTGTGGTGGTTTTTGCCATATATTGACATGAATCAGCCACTGGTGTACATGTGCCCCCCCATCCTGAACCTACCTCCCACCTTCCTCCCTATGCAAAAAAAGAAAAGATTATACGAAAAAATAAGAAAATATTTTAAGGAACAGTATCAAAATGAGATGTAAATATATAGGAAAAGATAAAAATTGCCTTATCATCTCATCTTAACAAATGCAGAAAAATCATTTGATAAAATTGAATATCTATTCATAATAAACATTCTCAACAAATTTGGTATGGTGGAAAATACCTCAACAGTATAATGACCATTCATGACAAATCCACAACTAACTTCATACTCAATAGTGAAGCACAGGAGGTTTTCCCTTTAATATAAAGAACAAGACAAGGATACTCACTCTTGTCATTTATATTTAACATAGTATCTGAAGTTCTGGCTGCAGAAATCAGACCAGCAAAAAAAGAAAGAAAGAAAGAAAGAAAGAAAGAAAAGTTATCCCAATTGGGAGAGAAACAGTGTAAATTGTGAATATTTGAAGGTGATATGATACCTCTAAAGATTTTGCAAAAAAAAAAAAAAAAGTACTAAAATTAAAAACTACTAGTGAAATTGCAAGATACAGGATTAATATAGGAAATTTGTTGCATTTTTATACAATAGGAGTGAAAGATCATTAAAAGAAATAAAGAAAACACCCCCATTTAAATTAAAATCAACAGGAAAGATACTTAGGAATAAATTTAACCAAGGTAGTGAAAAGGTGGTCCTCAGAAAACTGTAAAACATTGATGAAGGAAACTGAAGTAGTAGGTAAAAATAAATGGAAAGATATTCACTGTCCCTGGATTGAAAAAATTAATAGTGTTAAAACTCCCATACTACTCAAAACAATCTATACACTTAATGTGATTCTTATGAAAATATGCATGTCATTTTCCACAAATACTAGAATAAATAATCCTAAAATTTCTAAGGAGTTACAAAACTCCCTGATTTACCAAAAAAATTTGATTGGAAAAAAAAAAAGAACAATGCTGGAGGTATCAAACTCCTTGACTTCAAGAAATACTGCAAAGTTACAGTAGTCAAAGCATGGTACCGGCACAAAAAAGAAAAGGTCAATGGCACAAAATGGAGATGAATTCCAGAAATAAACTCACACATACAATGAATTCATCTATGGCAGACAGAGCAAAAATATACAATGGAGAAATAATAATCTCTTCAACAAGTGGTATTAGGAAAACTGGACAGCTACATGTAAAAGAATGAAATTAAAAAATCTTCTCACACCATTCAAAAAAATTAAAATCCTGAATATAAGCCCTGAAGTCATAAAATTGCCAGAAGAAAGTATAAGCAGTGCAGTCTTTGACATTGGTCTTATTATAAAATTCTTATTTGTATCTGCCTCCTCAAGCAAGGGAACTAATAACAAAAATAAATAAATGGGACATAATCAAAGCCAGGCTTCATCAATACATGAACCGTGAACTTCCAGAGGTTGAAGCTGGTTTTAGAAAAAGCAGAGGAACCAGAGATCAAATTGCCAACATCAGCTGGATCATTGGCAAAGAAAGAGAGTTCCAGAAAAACATCTTTTTCTGCTTTATTGACCAAGCCAAAGCCATTGACTGTGTGGATCACAATAAACTGGAAAATTCCGAAAGAGGTGGGAATACTAGACCACCTGACCTGCCTCTTGAGAAACCTGTATGCAGGTCAGGAAGCAACAGTTAGAAGTGGACATGGAACAACAGACTGATTCCAAATAGGTAAAGGAGTACATCAAGGCTGTATATTGTCACCCTGCTTATTTAACTTATATGCAGAGTACATCATGAGAAACACTGGGCTGGATGAAGCACAAGCTAGAATCAAGATTGCCAGGAGAAATATCAATAACCTCAGATATGCAAATGACAGCACCCTTATGGCAGAAAGTGAAGAACTAAAGAGACCTTTGATACAAGTAAAAGAGGAGAGTGAAAAAGTTGGCTTAAAGCTCAACATTTGGAAAATTAAGATCATGGCATCCAGTCTCACCACTTCATGGGAAATAGATGGGGAATGAGTGGAAATAGTGGCTGACTTTGTTTTTTTGGACTCCAAAACCACTGTAGGTGACTGCAGCCATGAAATTAAGACATTACTCTTTGGAAGGAAAGTTATGACCGACTTAGACATCATATTAAAAGCAGAGACTTTACCTTGTCTACAAAAGTCCATCTAGTCAAGGCTATGGTTTTCCAGTGGTTATGCATGGATGTGAGAGTTGGGCTATAAAGAAAGCTGAGCACCAAAGAACTGATGCTTTTGAACTGTGGTACTGGAGAAGACACTTGAGAGTCCCTTGGACTCCAAGGAGATCCAACCAGTCCATCTTAAAGGGGATCAGTCTTGGGTGTTCAATGAAAGGACTGATTTTGAAGCTGAAATTCCAATACTGTGTTCACTTGATGCAAATGGCTGACTCATTTGGAAAGATACTGATGGTAAGAAAGATTGAGGGCAGGAGGAGAAGGGCACGACAGAGGATGAGATGGTTGGATGGCATCACCGACTCAATGAACATGGGTTTGGGTGGACTCTGGGAGTTGATGATGGACAGGGAGGCCTGGTGTGCTGTGGTTCATGGGGTCGCAAAGAATCAGACATGACTGAGTGACTGAACTGAACTGAATCAAAGTAAAATGCTTTAGCACAGAGAAAGAAATAATCAACACAATGAAAAGATAGCTTATTGAATGGGAGAATATGTTTACAGATTATATTCTCATAAGGGGTTAATATTTAAAATATACAAATATCTCATACAATTCAGTATTTAAAAATAACTTGATTAAAATATGGGCAAAAGATCTGAATAGGCATTTTTCCAAAACAGACATACAGATAGTCAACTGACACATGAAAAAGTGCTCCAATCATCAGGAAAATGCAAATCAAAACAACCATGAAATGTCATCCCATACCTGGCAGAATGATAATCTTCAAAAAGACAAGAAATAAGGAGTGTTGGTGACAAAAGGTAGCCTTTGCACACTGTTGGGGAAATGAAGATTGGTATAGCTACTAAAGTTAAAAAAATTAAACAGCTTAAAATAGGACTAGTATATAATCCTACAAACCCATTTCTATGTATTTATTCAAAGAAAACATAAATACTAATTCAAAAAGGTATCCACATCTCACTGTTCAGTGTATCATTACTGTTAGTATAGTAATGTACCAAGATATAGAAACCAAGATATAGGTACCAAGTAAAGTACCAAGATATAGAAGCAATCTAAGTGTAAGTGTCCATCAATAGACAAAGGATTAAGTGTGTGTGTGTGTGTGTGTGTGTGTGTGTGTGTGATACACACACACACATATATATTGTTCAGCTATAAAAGAGAATGAAATTTTACCATTTGCAGCAATGTGAGTGCACCTGGAGAGTATTATGCTTAGTGAAATGTCAGAGAGAGAAAAACAAATGCAATATATTTTCATTTTTATGTGGAATGTAAGGTGTAAAACAAAGGAACAAATATAATGAAACAGAAATAGATTCATAGATACAGAGAACTAACTAGTAATCTCCAGCGGGAAGTTAATTGGGTTAGGGCCCAAATAAATGAAGAAGATTAAGAGACATGAACTACCAGGTATAAAATTAATAAGGTACAAGGATGTAATATACTATACAAAGGATATAGTCAATATCTTTACAATAACTTTGTGTAACATGCATTCTATAAAATTACTGCACTGTAAATTTGAAACTAAGGTAATATTGTAATTCAAATATCTCAATAAAAATAAATAAAATGATTTCATGACTGCTATATATGAAAGCAATTGACTTTAATGTTAGGCTTGCATCCTGTCACAATGCTATTCTAGGAGGTTTTCAGATGCTCATGTTGATTCTTGAAATTTTTATATAAGCAATATTGTCTTCTGTGAATAAAATCAGTTTATTTATTTATTACCAACGTGCATGTTTTTCCTTTCTTTGTCTTGTATGATTGCTTCAGTTAGCAATTCCAGCATAATGTGAGAGAGAACAATCTTGCCTCGTTCATCAATTTAGGGGTAAAATGTTCATTTTATCACAATTTATGTATAATCTTGGTGATTGCTATTTTATGGAATTTGTCAAACATTTTTCTGCCCAGATGATATAGCTGTGTGTTTTATATATATATATATATGTATATATATACATATATACATATGTATATATATACATATATATATATATATATATATATACTGTATTGACTTGATTTTTAAATGATGAAATACCCTTGCAAAAGTAGACTCAATCTCATTTTCCATTATATATCATTATTACTTTTTAATTTGGGGTTTTGATTTGCTAATTCTTAAGGGAGGATATTTTCATTTGTATTCATGAGTGATCTTGGCATGTTTTTTTTCCCTTCTAATGTATTCATCTGATTTTAATAATAGGCTAATTCAAGATTCATTGAACAAATTGGGAACTTTTCCTTCGTTTCAATATTCTGGAAGAGAATGTGGAAAATTGGTGAACAATTGACAGAGTGTGATGGTAAACATTATCTGTTCTGATGGTCTCCCATTTGGAAGGTTATTCATTATTGATTTAGTTTACTTTATATATATATATATATATATATATATATATATATATATATATATCAGCTGGTAAAGAATCTACCTGCAATGCAAGAAACCCTGGTTTGATTGCTGGTATGGAACATACCCTGGGGAAGGGATAGGATACCCATTCCAGTATTCTTGGGCTTCCCTGGTACCTCAGATGGTAAAGAATCTACCTGCAATGTGGGAGACGTGGGTTTGCTGGGTTGCAAAGTTCCCCTGGAGGAGGGAATGACAACCCATCCCAGGATTCTTGCCTGGAGAATCCCCATGGACAGAGGTGCTTGGTGGGCTACAGTCCGTGCGGTCACAACAAGTTGAACAGCACTGAATGACTAAGCACAGCACAGTACATTAGTAATCTACTTCTCTTCATGCGAGATTTGACAGTGTGTATCGGAAAATTGATTGTTGTTTCTCAGTGACTAAGTCATGTTCAACTTTTTGCAATCCAATAGACTGTAACACACCAGGCTCTTCTGTCTTCCACTAACAGTTTGTTCAAATTCATGTGCAAAAATACTTGATGCATTTCATCTAAATTATAAAATTCATGGCCTTAGAATTATTTATAGTATTCCTTCAGTAAAATCTCAGTGTCCAATGAATCAGCAGTGATGATTACTGAAACAAATCCTATAGTGGTAATTTTTATCTTTTTCTTGTTTAGCCTGGCTGCAAGGTTGTCAATTTTATTCCTCTTTTCCAAAAAAATAGCTTTCAGTTTTTCTAATTTCTCCTTTGATTTATTAGTTTTAAGTTCATAAATTTCTTCTTTACATTTTATTCTCCTCATCTGCTAGCTTCAGACTGCTTCAAGTTATTTATGCAGTGTACAATTTTGGAAATAGTATTTTCATTTTAGGTCTCACTTATTTTACATGGATACATTTAATTCTATAGATTCTCATTAAAACACTACTTTTCTTCCACCATAGAAATATTATTTTGTTGTAAATTTATATTTAATTAAATAATTTTAACTTTCTGATACATCATCTTTGATTGATGTGTTATTTAAAGCTATATGTTAAGGCCATGTGTTATTTAATATCCAAATATTGGAGAATTTTTCCAGTTATCTTTCTGTAATTAATCTGGTTTAGCGCTAATGGGGAAGAAGAACATATTTTGTATGATTTCTATTCCTCTACATTTTTGATACAATGTGTGGTCTCTCAGGTTGTTGAATGCGTGCTGTCACTTCAGTCATGTCCAACTCTGCAACTTTATGGGCCATAGGCCACCAGACTCTTTTGTCCAAGGAATTCTCCAGGTCACAATACTGGAATAGGTTGTCATGCCCTTCTTCAAGGGAGCTTCCTGACCCAGGGATCAAACATAAGTTTCTGTCTCCTGCAATGACAGGCATGTTCATCACCACAAGCCCTCTGTTATTAAGTAGAGTAGCCTATATATGCTAATATTCCAAGATCAGACTTGCCTGTTACTCCAGGTATCTCTTGACTTCATACTTTTGCATTCCATTCCTTGTGATGAAAAGGACATCTTTTGTGGTGTTACTGCTAGACAATCCTGTAGGTCTCTAGAGACCTACGAGAAAAAGAAACTCAACAAGGTAAAACGGTTATATGAGAACCCACCTCACAAATAGCTGAGAAGTAAAAAGAAAGGAGAAAAGGAAAGATATACCCATATGAATATACAGTTCCAAACAATAGCAAGGAGAGAAAAGAAAGCCTTCTTAAGCGAATAATGCAAAGAAATAAAGAGGATAAAAAAATTAAAAAGCCTAGAGATCTCTTCAAGACAATTAGATATACCAAGGGAAGGTTTCATGCAAAGATGGACACAATAAAGGGTAGTTAGTATAGACCTAACAGAAGCAGAAGACATTAAGAAGAGTGGCAAGGATACACAGAAGACCTATACAAAATAGTTCTTAATGACCTGGATAACTGAAATGATGAAATCACTCACCTAGAGCTAGGCATCCTAGAGCATGAAGTCAAGTGGGCCTTAGAAAGCATTGCAAGCAAAGCTAGTGGAGGTGATGAAATTCTGGCTGATTTATTTCAAATCTTAAAAGATAATCCTGTTGAAGTACTGCAGTCAATATGCTAGCACATTGGAAAATACAGCAGTGGCCACAGAACTGGAAAAAGTCAGCTTTCATTCCATTCCTAAAGAAGGGCAATACCAAAGAATGTTCAAACTGCCACACAATTGCTCCCATTTCACATGCTAGCAAGATTATGCCCCAAATCCTTCAAGCTAGGCTTCAAAAGTATGTGAATAGAGAGCTTCCAGATGTACAATGTGGATCTAAAAAGGCTGAGGAACAAGATGTCAAGTTGCCAACATGTGTTGGATCATAGAAAAAACAAAGAAAATCCAGAAAAACATGTACTTCTGCTTCATTGACTATTCTAAAGCTTTTGACTGTGGAAAATTCTTAAAGAGACACCTTGTCTGCCTCCTGAGAAAACTATTTGCAGGTCAAGAAACAATAGTTAGAACTGAAGATAGAGCAACAGACTGGTTCAAAATTGGGAAAGAAGTATTTTTAGCTGCATATTGTCACCCTACTTATTTAACTTCTAAGCAGAGTACATCATGTGAAATTCCAGGCTGGATGAAGCTCATGCTAAATCAAGATTGCCCAGAGAAATATCAATAAACTCAGATATGTAGATGACATCATTCATGGCAGAAAATGAAAAGGAACTAAAGAAACTCTTGATGAGTGTGAAAGAGGAGAGTTAAAAATCTGGCTTAAAGATCAACATTAAAAGAATTAAGATCATGACATCCATTCTCATCACTTCATGGCAAATAGATGGTGAAAAAAGTGGAAACAGTGACAGACTTTATTTCCTTGGGATCCAAAATCACTGCAGACAGTGACTACAGCTAAGAAATTAAAAGATGCCTGCTCCTTAGAAGAAAAGTGGTGACAAAACTATACAGTATATTAAAAAGAAGAGATAACCACTCTGCTGACAAAGGTCTGTTTAGTCAAAACGATGACTTTTCCAGTAATTATGTATTGATGTGAAATCTGAACCACAAACAAGGCTGAGTGCCAAAGAATTGATGTTTTTGAGCTGTTGTTTTGGAGAAGACTCTTGAGAGTCCCTTGGACAGCAAGGAAATCAAACCAATCAATTCTAAAGTAAATTAACCCTGAATATTCATTGGAAGGACTGCTGCTCAAGCTGAGGCTCCACTACTTGGACCACCTAATGTGAACAGTTGACCCATTAGAAAAGACCCTGATACTGGGAAAGATTGAAGGCAGGAAGAGAAGGGGATGATGGATGACAAGATAGGTGGATGATATCACTGATTCAATGGACATGAGTTTGAGCAAACTTCAGGAGATAGTGAAAATACCAGGAAGCCTGGCATGCTGTAGTTCATGGGATCGAAAACAGTGAGACATGACTGAGTGACTGGACAACAGCAATATATGCTAATTGTTTCCAGTTTATTGATGGTGTTGTTTAATTCAACTCTATAAACACTGATTTTTTCCATTGGATATATCATTACTAAAAGAGAGGCTTGAATTCTCCAACTTTAATTGTGGATTTGTCTTTTTCTTGTTGCAGTTTTCAATGATTTTTGCTATATATTTGCTTAAGCTTTCTATTGTTCTGGTGTATATTTTCAAATTTATCATTTGTTCTACAAAGAAATGAAGGTAAAAATTACAAATCATGTTGTTTATAAAAAGTTCATGAGAAGTTTATAATATTTTTCTTACATAACAGTTTATGAAAAGGTAATTCAACTCAATGGCATAAAGTAACAGACATTATTATCATTAATTCTGTGAATCATTAATTCAAATAATCATGGGAGGATAATTTCTGTTTATCCTTCACTATGTCTGAGGCTTCAGTTGAGAAGGTTTGAAGATTATGGGTGACTTGAATGATTGCAGCTGTAATTATTCAGAGGATTTTTCAGTCACATTTTTTGGTGTCTATGTTGGGATGAGTCTGTTAGGTAGGAAGTTAGGTGTGAGCAACAAGTGGTGGCCTACCGAAAAAGATTCAAGTTGATTTCTAAATTCCACCCTGGACACACCCTAATGTGGCCCAGAAGAGCTCACAGATATGCTGCAAATAACCACAGAGACTTTTCCAACTCTGATGCTTACATCCTAGGTGCATAGCATAGTGGATACCAGCTAACCACAGGGACTTCAACTCAGCCACCTGTGCCCTTGATGCAGAGCTGTGTCCTCAAGTGACCTTAGGGAGCAGCAGCCTATTGAGAGCTCATAAATATTCTATGCATAATACATCTGATTACAAAAGACTGAATTATGGGAAAGACATGTGCCATACTGCCTGCTGTTACGTAATTTACAATTGTCAATTAAAACTGTCATCCATGCCCACTTAGATGAAAGTACTCTTTAAAATCCTGGAACCTCATCATTATGACATTGGTGCCTCTCTTGGCTTGGTCCACCTTCCCTTGAAGTGTTCTTCCTGTTCTTTCTTCTCTAAAATTGTGTTTGCCATGGGTAAGACATCAGATTCTTCTTTGTGACCTTACCAAGAACCGAAGTCCACCAGGAAGGGTCCTCTTCGACTCTCCTTTTCAGGTAACAAATCTAAGATACCTTGACTAACTGTTCAATTTGCCTGAAACTGAGGAGTAAGTATGATGCTATAGTAATTTTTGAAAATGACAATGTGCTACAAAATAAATAATAACACACACACATCTATATAATGACCATAAGTAAAGCAAAGAAATTATCATCTTAAAATTCAGGCTACCAGATAAAAATAAGGCAATAGGAGTGATTGCAACAACCAATATTGTTACAATATTGTTACAACAACAAGAAATATTTACTTGAATATTCAAATTGCTAGAGTTATGGTTTTCTTCCTTTCTGTTCTCACTGATTTAAAATAAATATGTATATAAGTTTTTAAGAGCAGATTTAATTCTTCCTGTGAAAATTTCCCTTCCATCTACCAAATCTAACACTGCCACATTAAATTTCTAAATATATTACTCAACCTAATGAAGGCAGACATTTTGAATATTTTATGTTCACTGATATCTCTACCACACAACCTGTGGTAGAAATTCAATATATATTTTGAACAGATTACTATATGAACTGAAAATCCAGTACAGGTGAAACAGTATAATGCAATGATTCAGAGCAAAGTCTCACAGACTAACTGGCTTCATATTTTGGTTTAGCCCCTTGTTAGCTGCTTACAAGCCACTTTATACCATAAGCAAGTTACTCAATTTGTCATGACCTCTGTTTTCTTGTCTATAAAATGAGCATATTAGTAGAACATTTTTTTCATTGTCATTTATAGGATTAAATACTTGTAAGTTTCATAGAACATTGAACTAGGCAAGTACCTGAACCTAACATTTAATTACTAAAAATGATATATACTAACTACTAAAAAAATATAGCTGTTACAATGCTGTTGCAATTGTCATTTTCTTTTGATTCTTTGAACAGCAATGACTCTTGTGTATCATTTACTTGGCAAAATTAGATGTCATTGAAATCTGTGTCTGCTAATGATATCTAAAACAGTTTCCAGAGATGTTACATGCTTGATCAATGACAACAGAAACACATAAGTTAGTCTGTGCTTTTTCTTTCTTCATTTGTTTGCTTTTATTTTTCTTTTTTTTCCTTACATATAGCTAAGACTCTTAAAATCAAAAGTGAAGGAAATTGAACACTGCATTGCTCAGATCATAGAGTTTTTCTCACATGGCCGGGCTTAATACTTACCACTAAGACTTGTAATTTAACATTTATGAATCTCTGTTTTCTTATTGACAGTAAAAGAAACTTGTCTTCTCTTGCTAAGCAACTGTGACAAATAAATTATATGCACATAAAAAGTACCTGACACAAAGCAGACAATCTTTATATTCGAGTTTCCTTTATCCTGCCATCCTTCTCCCATCAGTTCACATTTTCTGCCCTGGTAACACTATTAATTGCCTTGTTTCATACTTTTTATCTTCCTTAATAAATTTCAATTTATTTTATGTATAATTATTGGAAATCACCCATTCAAAATAGTAATATTAGGATTTTGTTTCCTTCAGAATTACTTTTAAAAAATGAATCATCAAAGTGCCTACTAAGAAGTTTATTGTGAAAAAAAAATTGTGCAAGATTGGAATAGTCATAGCTGCACAGCAAACAGTGGTGAAAGCTAATTTCAAGACAATGAAAAAATGAAATGATTCAATGTACATAAAGCAATGTATATAAAGCAATCAATATAACATAAAATCACTGATAATTATAAGGTTTTGGCCTCATTTATATCTCAAATGTCTTCCTGAAAGTGCAATTTGAGTATTTGTGTCCAAAGGAAGGTGGAACATTACAGAAGTCAAATCACTGGCACAAGATGACTGGACAAAGCATGAACTAAGGACAAGAATATTTTATTTGAATATTAAGTGATTATAGACCATAGTTGGTGTCTGATATATCTCTCAAAATTTTAGATGACCTTGTCATTGGAATCCTAATATTTACCATATGTTTAAGTATCTTCCTAAAACTCCTGTAGTCTAACTACTTTTAGAATGTTTCTTAAACAGTTTAGCACAGCTGTTTCTGTATTCAAGGCCACACAGTAAGCATTCCAACTCTGTTGCAAAATTGTGCAAAAGTATTCAATTCTGCTTTTGAAGAATGAAAGAAAGCATAGAAAATATGCACACAAATGAGGGTGTTCCAATAAAGTCTTATTCACAAAGCAGTTTATGATCTGGATTTGACCTGCAGGCCATGGTTCTTCAACGTCTGCTCCTAAATATACATCAAAAAGAACCAAGTATCTGCTGCTGCTGCTGCTGCTGCTAAGTCACTTCAGTCATGTCGGACTCTGTGCGACCCCATAGACGGCAGCCCACCAGGCTCCACCGCCCCTGGGATTCTCCAGGCAAGAACACTGGAGTGGGCTGCCATTTCCTTCTCCAATGCATGAAAGTGAAACGGGAAAGTGAAGTCTCTCAGTCGTGTCGCGACCCCATGGACGGCAGCCCACCCGGTTCCTCCATCCATAGGATTTGGCAGGCGAGAGTACTGGAGTGGGGGTGCGACTGACATTTCTTCACTTCTTACTCCATGCACTTGGTAGGGCAATGAAGAATGTTCAGAGAGAAAAGAACCTTAGAGTTCAGATCTAGCCAATCAGAATTTCTAATTTAGCCTCAGTGAGTTATGCAGAAATGGTAATATCACCTAAACTAGGTTAGTAAGTCATCCTTAGGATACACTTGCAATTCTTATTAAACTTAAGGAATGCAATATAATTGCATTTGATGAAAGTAACAGAAGTATGCAGCTCTTTGAAGCCCTCCCATCTGTACTGTGTTTGTGTGGGCTCAGTCTCATCTGACTCTGCAATCCCATGGACTGTAGCCGAACCAGTCTCTTCTGTTCATGGAATTTTCCAGACAAGAATACTGCAGTGGGTTGCCATTTCCTTCTCCAGGGGATCTTTCCAACATAGGGATCAAACCCTTGTCTAACCTGCATTGGCAAGTGGATTCTTTACCACTGTGCCACAATAAATCTGCTCTCTGTGATAGAAGTCAAAGAGAAGAAACAAAAATAACAAAACTAAACAGTGTCCAGATATTAACAGTTCTATCCTGGATCCAATTACACCTTAAGCTAGTTTTTATTTTATTTATTTGTGACTCTGAATACAAGTTTGAGTTATGTCTCTGTATTTGAAATAAAAATATATTTAGTAATAAGTTCTTACATTATTTGTTTGGCTAAAATTTTATCTTCTCTGCTGCTGCTGCTGCTGCTAAGTCTCTTCAGTCGTGTCCAGCTCTGTGCAACCCCATAGACGGCAGCCCACCAGGCTCCCCTGTCCCTGGGATTCTCCAGGCAAGAACACTGGAGTGGGTTGCCATTTCCTTCTCCAATGCGTGAAAGTGAAGTCGGCTCAGTCGTGTCCGACTCTTAGCGACCCCATGGACTGCAGCCTACCAGGCTCCTCTGTCCATGGGATTTTCCAGGCAAGAGTACTGGAGTGGGGTGCCATTGCCTTCTCCGTTTATCTTCTCTACAAGCAGAAATAGCCATGGGAGACATACCGTAGTATTTTATCAGTGGTAGGATCATAAACCTGAGTGTAGAGCTTCGGCTTAAGTTCTAGGTTAACCACTCCTAACTGTGTGATCTTGGAAAAGTCATTTAACCTCTTTAAAGTTTTTGTTATTTCATATATGCAATGTGGAAGATGATGCGGATTATTGTAAGGACTGTTGTTCAGTTGCTCAGTCATCCCCAACTCTTTGCAACCTCATGGACTGCAGGAGCACACCAGGCTTCCCTGTTCTTCACCATCTCTCTCAAGAGTCTGCTCCAACACCATAGTTCAAAAACATCAGTTCTTCAGAGCCCAGCCTTCTTTATGGTCCAACTCTCAAATCCATACATGACCACTGGAAAAACTATAGCTTTGACTATATGGACCTTTATCAGCAAAGTAGTGTCTCTGCTTTTTAATACACTGTGTTAATAGGTATGTGGACCTTCAAAGAACAGTTGATAGACAGTAAGCAATCAAAACTGTTATCTATCATTTATATTTTATGGACAAAGTTTTTCTCAAATCACTTGTGCTACAAAGATAAGGAGCCCAAGAGTATGTCTATAGGTGTTACACATCAGAGTGTGGGAAAAGAGAAGTCTGAAAATGAATATTGGATCACAGAGAAAAAAAATACCATGTATGATAATATAGACAACATTTTTACAGTCATGATTTTGCCTGTGGCATTTGTAGTGGACAGCACACTGTTTTAGTATTATCCTTTTCTAGTACTATTGCATATATGTGTTCACCACACATAAAAGTGAAGATCTCAAGTATACATGCAGATATATTAAAAAGAAGAACAAAATACCACACATAACCTTATCAAACCAACAGCACAAACCATAGTCCTATGAAATCAAATGCAAATATGTTGAATTAAATTTATTTTGTCTAAACAACTGCTTTATAATTTTAATTTTTATTATAAATTGCATAACTGATTTCCAACTCAGTTTCAAATTCATGAACATTTATCATCAGAACTCTAAGGAGGAGCTCCAGCCTTCAACTGGACATCACAACTCAAACCTTTATTTATAAACAAGTACTGGACTCAAAAACTGGATGATAGTTATATAGTTTATGGATGTTAAGTGGATATATAGCATATGTGTCATATACAATATACATGGGCACATTATTTACAAATATATGTGAATAAATATTTAATTATATATGATATGTAAATATTTATGAATATACTATATATATTCATAAATGAATATTGGACAGCAAACTGAGAAAAAATTTTTAAGTAGTGTGATAGAAAACATATATATAATGAGTCTAATAATAAAACATGTGGAGTTGTTTTTTGTGCAGTTTTATTTTTTTGCCTTTCATTTCACTTTCATAGTAATTTACTTTGTCCCATCTACATAAAATTATCAGTCCATTTCCAATTAAGGTTTTGGAGGAAAGATCTTTTTCCATCAATAGTTTAGGAATTGCTGCAATGAAGCATGAGATAGTGCTCTGGGAGCAAGGAAAATTTCAAAGCAGACTTGGCATATATCTGGAATTAGTTGTGTTGACTCTCAAGAGGCAACAGTCAAGCCCATGTCAATATCTCAAAGTCATCAGTAGCCACGTTAATTCACTGTATGTTTTAAGCCAATGGGACTAGAAATGATGAGGAGAATACAGCTTCAGGGAAGGAACTCTCCTTCCCAATTAGAGAATCAGAAAACCGAGGTCCTTAGAAAGCAAAAGGCCTTTCCTACAAAAATCTACTAGGATTAAGAAGAGAAATCTGGGGGAATGAAATTGATGAGATGTCAGTATTAAATTAAAATGTGAAGTGCAGGAACTTCCATAGCACTTCAGTTGTTAAGAATCTGCCCTGCAACACAAGGGACATGGGTTCAATACCTGGTCAGGGAACTAACAACCCACATGCTGCTGAACAACTAACCCACTCAACAAAACTACCGAGCCCAGACACTCTGGAGCTTGCAGATCCTGAGTTTCACAGCTAAGACCTGACACAGCCAAATAAATAAATATTTTAAAATATAAAAATAAAATGTAACATTCATTTAACACTATGGATGAGGCCCTCTTCTCTGATAACTTTCGACATTTCTGAAAAGAGAATTACCATAGCTTTTGCAAAGTTCAAAGATGACCCCAAATGTTACGAACTGGTATCGTGAGCAGAGTATGTCAGTAATTTCAGTGATGAACATCCCTGGAAATACAAACAAGATGACAGGAAACAGAATCAACATATAGTCCAGTCAATCAGATGCGCAAATGTCACCAATGTACATAAACCTGTCCTATCTCATTCCAAATATAGTTGTTTTACATGAGCTGTTCAGAGAATCTGGAAACAACCTGGCTAGGTTGTAGAAACACTGGGTTTGTGTGTTTTCACGAAGTTTTATTCATAACTAAGAACAAATAAGCATAAGTAATGTGTGGATAACAAAAAAAAAACTGAGGAAAATTATGAAAAAGATGGGCACGAGACCACCTGACCTGCCTCTTGAGAAACCTGTATGCAGGTCAGGAAGCACAGTTAGAACTGGACATGGAACAACAGACTGGTTCTAAATAGGAAAAGGAGTATGTCAAGTGTGAATTTTGTCACCCTGCTTGTTTAAGTCATGAGGAATGCTGGGCTAGAATAAGCATAAACTAGAATCAAGATTGCCGGGAGAAATATCAATAACCTCAGATATGCAGATGACAACAACCTTATGGCAGAAAGTAAAGAAGAACTAAAGAGCCTCTTGATGAAAGTGAAACAGGAGAATGAAAAAAGTTGGCTTAAAGCTCAACATTCAGAAAACAAAGATCTTAGCATCTCAGCCCATTCAGATCAGTTCAGTTGAGTTCAGTTCAGTTGAGGAGGCCAAAGTACTGGAGTTTCAGCTTTAGCATCATTCCTTCCAAAGAAATTCCAGGGCTAATCTCCTTCAGAATGGACTGGTTGGATCGCCTTGCAGTCCAAGGGACTCTCAAGAGTCTTCTCCAACACCACAGTTCAAAAGCATCAATTCTTCGGTGCTCAACCTTCTTCACAGTCCAACTCTCACATCCCTACATGACCACAGGAAAAACCATAGCCTTGACTAGACGAGACCTTAGTCAGTAAAGTAATGTCTGCTTTTGAATATACTATCTAGGTTGGTCATAACTTTTCTTCCAAGGAGTAAGCGTCTTCTAATTTCATGGCTGCAGTCACCATCTGCAGTGATTTTGGAGCCCCAAAAATAAAGTCTGACACTGTTTCCACTGTTTCCCCTCTTATTTCCCATGAAGTGATGGCCCCAGATGCCATGATTTTCGTTTTCTGAATGTTGAGCTTTAGGCAAACTTTTTCACTCTCCACTTTAACTTTCATCAAGAGGCTTTTAGTTCGTCTTCACTTTCTGCCATAAGGGTGTTGTCATCTGCATATCTGAGGTTATTGATATTTCTCCCAGCAATCTTAACTCCAGCTTGTGTTTCTTCCAGTCCAGCATTTCTCATGATGTACTCCGCATAGAAGTTAAATAAGCAGGGTGACAATATACAGCCTTGACGTACTCCTTTTCCTATTTGGAACCAATCTGTTGTTCCATGTCCAGTTCTAACTGCTGCTTCCTGACTTGCATACAGATTTCTCAAGAGGCAGGTTAGGTGGTCTGGCATTCCCATCTCTTTCAGAATTTTCCACAGTTTATTGTGATCTACACAGTCAAAGGCTTTGGCATAGTCAATACAGCAGAAATAGATGTTTTTCTGGAACTCTCTTGCTTTTTCCATGTACTTCATGGCAAATAGATGGGGGAAACAGTGGAAATATTGGCTGACTTTATTTTCTGAGATCCAAAATCACTGCAGATGGTGACTGCAGCCATGAAATTAAAAGACACTTACTCCTTGGAAGGAAAGTTATTACCTATCTAGACAGCATATTCAAAAGCAGAGATATTACTTTGCCCACAAAGTTCTATCTATTCAAAGCTATGGTTTTTCCAGTCTTCATGTATGAATGTGAGAGTTGGACTATAAAGAAAGCTGAGCGCAGAAGAACTGATGCTTTTGAGCTGTGGTGTTGGAGAAAACTTTTGAGAGTCCCTTGGACTGCAAGGAGATCCAACCAGTCCATCCTAAGGGAGATCAGTCCTGGGTGTTCATTGGAAGGACTGATATTTGGCCACCTGATGTGAAGAGCTGACTCATTGGAAAGGACCCTGATGCTGGGAAAGACTGAGGGCAGGAAGAGAAGGGCATGACAGAGAATGAGATGGTTGGATGGCATCATCAACTCGAGGGACATGGGTTTGGTTGGACTATGAGAGTTGGTGATGGACAGGGGGACCTAGTGTGCTGCGGTTCATGGGCTTGCAAAGTTGGACACAACTGAGCTACTGAACTGAACTGAACTGAATGTTAATACTCAAGCAAAACTGTAAGGTTCTATTAAGGAAGGAAAGCTATGACAAACCTAAACCATTAGAGCTAAACCTAGCATATTAAAAAGTAGAGATGTCACTGCCAACAAGGTCTGTTTAATCAAAGCTATGATTTTTCCAGTAGTCATATATTGATGTGACAGCTGGAGCATAAAGGAGGCTGAGAGCTATAGGAAAAAGCTGTGAATTTTTGAGCTGTGGTATTGGAGGAAAACTCTTGAGCATTCTTTGGACAGTAAGGAGATTAAACAACTCAGTCCTACAGGAAATCAACCCTGAATATTCATTTGAAGAACTGAAGCTGAAATTGCTAACTCATTGGAGAAGATCCTGATGCTGGTAAAGACTGAGGGCATGATAAGAAAATGAGATGGTTGGATGGTATCATTGACTCAATGGGCATGAATTTGAGCAAACTAAAAGATAGAGTGAAGGAGAGGGATGTCTGGTCTGCTGCAATTCATGGAGTCATAAATAGCTGGACATGACTTAGTGACTGAACAACAACTAAGAATTGTTGTGCAAGTGAACCTCTTAACTTTACCAATAGACAGAATTGTATACTTCTAACAGATAAAAAATATAAGAAATATTTTTTTGTTTATAGATAATATCCAAAATTTCATGAAATTATGCTTCATGTACTTTTGTGAAGTTACTAGAACAGGAAAATTACCTTGGATTGCACATAATTTCAAAGTTTAGAGATAATAGGCAAAGCTTTACCACTATAATATTATAGTATATTATTCCATCCACTTAAGAGACAGTTACAGTTCTCTCCCCCTCATCTTAATCTGTCAAATAATTCATTCCAATATTTCTTAATTCTCGAAATTTATATTTCTTTAAATTTATTTAAAAAACTCTTAGTTGCAGACCTATGATCCTCCCTCACATGAATTCTTAGCTTTTGAAAGAAATCAAATTTTTCCCTATCACTTTAAACTTCCGTTTTACTTCATTTCCCTTCCATAAACCAAACTGACACACAATTGAACTATGTCACTTGGTGAATTGAATCACCAAATTAATTATCTCAGAGGTAATCTCTAAGGAAGAATAATTTTATGAACATCAATAAAATAAGCTCTATTAGATAGAATAATTATTTCCTGTTATTCCATAGGCTTATTTGAAAAACTCTCATCTTTAAAAGTATGTAATTCTCTCAGTCTACTTCTTTTACTCTTCCACTTGACTTTTTAAAGTGAACCATATTTCCAAAAGTTGGGCTGTTTTCCCAGTATTTTAAGTACTTAAATCTTAAGACTTCTAAGAATATCCAACACTGTTCTGGCAAAACTAATAATTATAATTGAGTTTTATCATCTGAATATCAACCATATTAAATTTGCTTTTGGTTAAGTCCACAATATCTTATGTTTTGAATAACACTTCATGAGGCTTTTCTGATCACTAAAATTCATTTTCAGCATCCCAATATCCAAGTCATGTGCCTTGTGCACGTTTTCACAGTGGTCTAAGGACAAGCCTCCATTTCTTAACTGGTTTAGAATCTGAGCTGAGATTTTGCTTTAAAAATGCCACTCTTTCTATTTTTACAATAGTATGAAAAATAATGTATTAACAGTATACAGTATTTGACTTGGCTTACCAGATGATTCAGTGGTAAAGAACCCACCTGCCAATTCAGGAGATGCAGGTTTGATCCCTGGGTTGGGAAGATCCCTTGGGAAGGAAATGACAACCCATTCCAGTATTCTTGCCTGGGAAATCCCAGACAGAGGAGCATGATGGGTGACTGTCCATGGGGTCACAAGAGAATCAGACATGACTGAACTACTAAACCACACACCACCTATGCTTGACTTAGAGCTATGCACCGTTTTTCTTTATTTAAAAAAGTTGATTTACTTTTATTTTTAATTCTAGTCCCTGAACAAGGAGCTATTGTGATGATTTATCCATTTTGTTGCAGTCATGTTTCTCTGTGTACAAAAGCAGTGCTAGGATGTGGAACAAATGACTTCCTGAAAACTAATGGAAAAGTAAAATTCTGTAAGTTACATATGAATGAAATCTCCTATAGTCTTGCATGCTGCTGCTGCTGCTGCTAAGTCGCTTCAGTCATGTCCGACTCTGTGAGACCCCAGAGATGGCAGCCCATCAGGCTCCCCCATCCCTGGGATTCTCCAGGCAAGAACACTGGAGTGGGTTGCCATTCCTTCTCCAATGCATGAAAGTGAAAAGTAAAAGTGAAGTCGCTCAGTTATGTCCGACTCCTAGCAACCCTATGGACTGCAGCCTACCAGGCTCCCTCCATCCATGGGATTTTCCAGGCAAGAGTACTGGAGTGGGGTGCCATTGCCTTCTCCATAGTCTTGCATAGGTGTGTGTAAGTCACTTCAGTCGTGTTGACTCTGTGAGGCCCTATGGACAGTAGCCTGAGTGGCAGTTCTGTCCATGAGATTGCTCAGGCAAGAATACCCTATTGGGTTGCCTTACCCTCCACCAGGAGATCTTCCCTACCTAGGGATCAAATCTATACTTCTTTCATCTCCTACACTGGCAGGCAGGTTCTTTACCACTAATGCCACCTGGGAAGCCATAATTTTACCTCTCCCCAAACCTTAATACTATATGTAGTGGGATACACAATCCATCAACCTCATCTTCTATTAGACTTTACCTTTATGTCTAAGAGAATTTAAATAGAATATATATATATATATATATATATTTCTTTTCCTTGTTTTTTTTTTTTTTTAAACAGCTTAGTATTTTCACAATATTAACAATACGAGCTGTTCATAGGAAGCCTTCAGGTCCATTTATATCAAAACTAGAAGTACAGAAAAGGCATATTGCCCTTTTCAATGCACCCTGAATCTCAGAGCCCTTGTGCTAGACTGTATTGATTCCGGTTTGACCATGTGACTTGTACTGACCACTGGAATGTGAAAAAGGATTGCTACTAGACCCACAATGAGAAATGTGTAGACCTCAGTGTGATGCACAATCTGAAGAAGAGCCAGCACATGAAACTGCTGACTCATCTGTATTTCATGGAACCACTGAGTGTAGTGGTTGTACTTGGTTACCACACCACAGCACAGTGACTGTTCCAGCTCTTATCCAGGAGAGTGTTTTGCTTCCGCAACACAACCAGATTTAACCCTGTGTTCTGTGAATGGAGCTTTCAACTAAAGCACATTAGAACAGTTTTCTAATATAGAACTACATGATAATAAATACAGTTGGATCTGTCTAGTACTAATGTTTTGTACATTGTTTAATATTGATTAATATCATGCTTGAACCTAGTCTGATGTTGTTAATAAGGGGACAGAAGTTAAAATGTCAACTGCTTGACCAATATATATGTACTCTTAGCAAATCATTTAGTCCAATCTCTCTTTTCTTCCTATTCCCTTTGTTGAAAAAAAGGTATTTAAGTGAACTCAGTCCTATAGCAATGAATTTTTTCCTGTCTTTCTTTAACTACTACACTAGGAATCTGGGAAAATAAAGAGGAATATATTGTATCTCTTTCTTTGTTGGCAGCTTGCTGGTAAGGTGTGGAAGAAGGGATGTGAGAACAGTTATAACTCCGAGACCTGAGGATTACGTAAAATAAATGTGGAACCTTCTATGGAAAACCATAAAACAAAAAGACCTCTTAGGTAAAGAACAGTAACTATATAACGTACACTGACATTTTTAAGGAAGTCAAACTAAGGAATGAATAGGAGGCAAGAACCAAGCCCTGATTTGGTCACATGAAAATGTGTGTCATTTTGGGGACTTTTATGTAATCTATTGTTTCTAAAATTAGGGCATTACTTGTGGAGAAACTTAAAAGAGGCAACAGATAAGATTTTGAGAAGGCTGGGATCAATGTGTAAAGGGTTTTCTTTTCCTGGTAATTGGGAAAATAGGTAAAGGATATTTTTAAACTATTGGGTTGGCCAAACATTCATTTAGGTTATTCTGTAACATCTTATGGAAAAACCTGAAAAACTTTTAAAATAATAAAAATAAATAAATACAAAGGCTACCCCAATAAAATGTTTACTAAAAATCTTTAAATGGAAGAAGGTTTGAATTGAGTTCCATTTTACAGAGATGATTATTGGTGATGTTTTGAAAACAAACTTAGAGTCAAGGGATAGTTGAGTCAAGCTAACCTGTGGAACTGTTGGGATGAGCTATTGTCTTGGCACTGAAAGAGAACTGTGCCAAGAGGAACAGAAACAGACAGAGCCTAAAGAATTTGGTATGATGGAGTCAGAAGTACCTTGTGATTAATGAGATGAAATAGATGAAAAAACAACTGAATCATTGAAGAGAACCCTGAGATTTTTCTCTGAGTTGATAAATGGAGTATGTACTAAATATAAGGACTGCTGGGACATCAAGCCAAAGGTTGGGTGGATTAAACAACAGAAATTTATTTTCTCAGAATTCTGGGAGCAGAGTCAATTTCCTCTGAGGTCTCTCTCCTTGGCTTGCATGTGGCTGTTCTCTTGCTACTTGTTCACATGATCTTCCTTCTGTGCAGGAATGCCTCCAGCACCTTTTGGTGTTTCCTAATCTCTCCTGACTCTCCTCTTCTTATAAAGATACCAATCAGGTTGGATAAGAAAGTATTCAGAGGACCTCATTTTAACTTTCAGTTCAGTTCAGTTGCTCAGTCGTGTCCGACTCTTTGCAACCCCATGAATTGCAGCACGCCAGGCCTCCCTGTCCATCACCATCTCGCAGAATTCACTCAGACTCACATCCATCGAGTCTGTGATACCATCCAGCCATCTCATCCTCGGTCGTCCCCTTCTCCTCCTGCCCCCAACCCCCTCCCAACATCAGAGTCTTTTCCAATAAGTCAACTCTTTGCATGAGGTGGCCAAAATATTGGAGCTTCAGCTTTAGCGTCATTCCTTCCAAAGAAATTCCAGGGATGATCTTCAGAATGGACTGGTTGGATCTCCTTGCAGTCCAAGGGACTCTCAAGAGTCTTCTCCAACACGACAGTTCAAAAGCATCAATTCTTCGATGCTCAACCTTCTTCACAGTCCAACTCTCACATCCATACATGACACAGGAAAAACCATAGCCTTGACTAGATGAACCTTAGTCGGCACAGTAATGTCTCTGCTTTTGAATATACTATCTAGGTCGGTCATAACTTTTCTTCCAAGGACTAAGTGTCTTCTAATTTCATGGCTTCAATCACCATCTGCAGTAATTTCGGAGCCCAAAAATAAAGTTTGAGACTGTTTCCACGGTTTCCCCATCTATTTCCCATGAAGTGATGGAACCGGATGCCGTGGTCTTTGTTTTCTGAATGTTGAACTTTAAGCCAACTTTTCCGCTCTCCTCTTTCACTTTCATCAGGAGGCTTTTTAGTTCCTCTTCCCTTTCTGCCATAAGGGTGGTGTCATCTGCATATCTGAGGTTATTGATATTTCTCCTGGCAATCTTGATTCCAGCTTGTTTTTCTTCCAGCCCAGCGTTTATCATGATGTACTCTGCATAGAAGTTAAATAAGCAGGGTGACATTATACAGCCTTGACGTACTCCTTTTCCTATTTGGAACCAGTCTGTTGTTCCATGTCCAGTTCTAACTGTTGCTTCCTGACCTGCATAGAGATTTCTCAAGAGGCAGGTCAGGTGGTTTGGTATTCCCATCTCTTTCAGAATTTTCCAAAGTTTATTGTGATCACCCTTCCTAGTTAGGGACTATTTAAGAGGTATTGGTGGTAGTGGCAGTTTAGTCAGTAAATTGTATCCAACTCTTGTGATCCCCTGGGAGGAAACCTGCCAAGCTCCTCTGTCCATGAGATTTCCCAGGCAAGAATAATGGAGTGGGTTGCCATTTCCTTCTCTAGAGCATCTTCCTGACCCAGGGATCCAGCTCAAGTCTCCTGCATTGCAGGCAGATACTTTACTGACTTATATGTGCATCCTCAGGTGCTCAGTCATGTCTGATTCTTTGCAATACCAGGGACTGTAGCCTACCAGGCTCCTCTGTCCATGGAATTCTTCCAGCAAGAAAACTGGAGCAGGTTGCTGTTTTCTCCTGCGGTGATCTTCCCAGCCAAGGATGGAAACCTCGTCTCTTATATCTTCTGTACTGCCAAGTTAGTTCTTTACCACTAGCAAAGAGGTAACAGCTCACAAATGAGAAGTTTTGAAGTAGGTAACAGGGGAGAAATGGTTACCAAGTTTCTGTAGAATTCTTAATTTCCAGAAGCAATATAGGATATTGTTCAGGTGAGATTCAAAGACCACAAACTTCATCACACAGACCCAAATGCCAGCACTATTTTTTCAGATTAAGGGAATTGGCAGCTGGCAAGGGCATATGCAGATAGTTTCTAGCAATATAGGAAACCAGATTGGATGTAGGCACCAAAAACTGATGCTGACAGACTGATAGAAAGGAAATAGCTATAAAACATCCTGTTTCTTCCAGTGTGCCCTTGACCAAGACTTATGGCAGATAAAACTCTCTCATTTCTGGCAATGGGTATTAAGGAAACCTATAAAGTTAAGATGGAATTGAAAGAGAATATTAGAGCCTAATGGGTGTTGGAGTCATGGAATTTAGATGCAAAGCCTGATGGAGATGGGTAAATAGTAGCCAAAACTGCAGTCATTATACTGAATTAAAATCACCCCTTCATTGGATTTACTTTAGGAGTAACTGATGGGAAAATAAGCTTGATTTGCAGGACAGAAAAAGGAACGATTTGGATACAGAACCTACTTGTGGTTCAATATTACTGCAATGTTATCTTTCTAGAAGAGATGAATTCGCTTTCTTCATTTCCACTCAAAATTAACTTAAATAGTGCACAATTTACATGACTTTGTAGAGATAAGAGTCTCACCTGGTCTGTAAGCAAAAGCTGATTATTTTATGTGATTACCTCTCACCACAGGATTCATTCTACAAAGCACTTCTTGTGGCATACTGACAGAGCAAGAATGCTAGCAGTTACTCAAAAACAATCCCCAGTGCTCAGCTTATCTCTGTCTTCCTGAACTGACAAAAGGATCATGGAGTCTGTGTGTTGTATAGCCAGAGGCAAATAGGGAATCAAAGACAGGCAGGAGCACATCTTATTAAAACAGAATATGCCTTTGTGCATGCTAAGCTGCCTCAGTGGTGTCTGACTCACTGCAACGCAATGGACCATGGTGTTGCAGGCTCTTCTATCCATGGGATTCTTCAGGTAAGAATACTGGAGTGGTTGCCATGCCCTCCTCCAGGGAATGTTCCTGAGCAGGGATAAAACCAGCATTTCTTATGTCTCCTGCATTGGCAGGCAGGTTCTGTACCACTAGTACCACCTGGAAAGCCCAGACAGAATATATTCATCTATAAACCACACTCAGAGATGTCCATGTCAAGTATTTCATGGGAAATGCTTCTAGAGTAGCTTAACTAATTATACATAAAAATTAAGGTGAATAGAGAAGACAGGATATTGGACAGTTGTAAATACAATTTAAAGGTTAAATAAGGAAGATGGATACAACACAAGATGGTATACAGGAGATAGTGGGAAAGAATCCAGAAATATAGGACATCGACCTAGAGAAAATCTCTATTTATTAGTTTTGTTTACACCCTGGAATTGAGCCCTACTCCAGGGATCTTGGGATGAGGAACCCAAGGCCCTTGTGACCCCTTCCTTTCACCAATCCCCAGTTTGTGTTTAGCTGCTAAATAAGCTTCCCATTCCCACTGGCTCCCCCTTTTCTCTAGGGAATCCAGGTGCTGTCCTATCCTCACTGTTTACATTTCACCTCCACCCTACTGTATGGCATATTGCTGAGTTTTTATTTTTGCAAAATAAGTGACAACAATTCAGGGGGAAAAAAAAAAAAAAAGATGACCAAATATGAAACAATGCAGTTAACTGGAAGGGCTTCTCTAAGCTGGATACAAAGGATGCAAGTACCTTGCTTAAAGAAATGCCCTAGCACAAAGCATAAAATGATAGTTTCTTTCTCTTTTTCTATATTTGTTCTTATTTCCCTCTTTGGTTCTATGACATGGAAATATATTAAGATAATGTCAACTGGAATTATTTTATTTTCTCTTAGGATGACTCACCATAGGAATGTAGAAAAACAGCATGTTCACTGTTTGAAATCACAGGTTCCATCATTGATCATGTTTATAATTTGTTCCTAGATAATTTGTAAAAGACTTCAGAATGTCAGTTTCCTTATCATTAGAATGGTGGGAAAATATATCTATTTTGGAGATATAAGAAATATAAAATATAATGAGATATATGAAAAATGTTGCTAAGGGCATTCCAAATTTAAAATCTGAGAGTTAATAATTATATTTTCTTCCTTACAACCTCCTAATTTATTGTTCTGGACTGTAACTAATCTTATTGTTTAAGCTACAATTCCCCTTTTATTGTTTTTTGAAAACCATCTCCAGCTTTACCTGGTTTCTTAACAATGTTACATTCTGTCATATTCATGTTATTTTCCCAATGAAAGAAATCTGGCTGTCACAGTGCTAAGAATCATATACAGACATGATAGTATAAAGTGGAATAAGAGAAACATGCTTTCATTGGACACCACTTATACGAAAATGATCAGTGTAGAAATCTTTAAAACAATCCCTCATTATATTATCCTCACATCCTATTGGTCTCAGTAAAGTTCAGTTAAGTTCTGTCACTCAGTCGTGTCTGACTCTTTATGACCCCATGGACTGTAGAACACCAGGCCTCCCTATCCATCACCAACTCCCGGAGTTTACTCAGACTTATGTCCATTAAATCAGTAATGCCATCCAGCTATCTCATCCTCTATTGTCCCATTTTTCTCCTGTCTTCAATCTTTCCCAGCCTCAGCATCTTTTCCAAGAGGTCAGTGCTTTGTATCAAGAAGCCAAGATATTGGAGCTTCAGCTTCAGCATCAGTCCTTCTAATGAATATTGAGAACTGATTTCCTGCAGGATGGAATGGTTCTATCACCTTGTAGCCCAAGGGACACACAAGAGTCTTCACCAAAACCACAGTTCAAATGCATCAATTCTTAGGTGCTCAGCTTTCTTTATAGTCCAGTTCTCACATCCATACATGACTACTGGAAAAACACAGCTTTGACTAGACAGATGTTTATTGGCAAAGTAATGCTTTTGCTTTTTAATATTCTGTCTAGGTTGGTCATAACTATTCTTCCAAGGAGCAAGTGTCATTTAACTTCATGGCTGAAGTCACCATCTGCAGTGATTTTGAAGCCCAGAAAAATAAAGTCTCTCACTGTTTCTACTGTCTCCTCATCTATTTGCCATGAAGTGATGGGACCAGATGCCATGATCTTTGTTTTCTGAATGCTGAGTGTTAAGCCAACTTTTCACTCTCCTCTTTCACTTTCATCAAGAGGCTCTTTTACTTCTTCTTCACTTTCTACCTTAAGGTTAATGTCATCAACATATCTGAGGTTATTGATATTTTTCCTGGCAATCTTGATTCCAGCTTGTGCTTCATCTAGCCTTGCATTCCACATGATGTACTCTGCATATAAGCTACATAAGCAGGATGACAATATGCAGCCTTGACGTACTCCTATTTGGAACCAGTCTGTTGTTCCATGTCCAGTTCTAACTGTTGCTTCCTGACCTGCATACAGATTTGTCAGGGGGCAGGTCAGGTGGCCTGGTATTTCCATCTTTATAAGAATTTTTAGAGCTTGCTATGGTCCACACATTCAAAGGCTTTGGCATAGTCAATAAAGCAGAAATAAATCTTTTCTGGAACTCTCTTGCTTTTTCGAAGATCCAACAGATGTTGGCAATTTGATCTCTGATTCTGTACAAGAAAGATCTTCATGACCCAGATAATCACAATGGTGTGATCACTCACCTAGAGCCAGACATCCTTGGAAAGCATTACTACGAACAAAGCTAGTGGACGTAATGGAATTCCAGTTGAGCTATTTCAAATCCTGGAAGATGATGCTGTGAAAGTGCTGCCCTCAATATGCCAGCAAATTTGGAAAACTCAGCAGTGGCCACAGGACTGGAAAAGGTCAGTTTTCATTCCAGTCCCTAAGAAAGGCAATGCCAAATAATGCTCAAACTACCACACAATAGCACATATCTTACATGCTAGTAAAGAAATGCTCAAAATTCTCCAAGCCAGGTTTCAGCAGTATGTGAACCATGAATTCCAAAATGTTTAATATGGTTTTAGAAAAGGCAGAGGAACCAGAGATCAAATTGCCAAATTTGCTGGGTCATGGAAAAAGCAAGAGAGTTCCACAAAAACATCTACCTCTGCTTTGTTGACTGTGCCAAAGCCTTTGAATGTGTGGATCACAATAAACTGTAGAAAATTCTGAGAGAGATGGGAATGCCAGACAACCTGACCTGCCTCTTGAGAAATCTGTATGCAGGTCAGGAAGCAACAGTTAGAACTGAACACGGAACAACAGACTGGTTCCAAATAGGAAAAGGAGTGCATCAAGGCTGTATATTGTCACCCTGCTTATTTAATTTATATGCAGAGCACATCATGAGAAACACTGGGCTGAAAGAAGCACAAGCTGGAATCAAGATTGCCGGGAGAAATATCAATAACCTCAGATATGCAGATGAAACCACCTTTATGGCAGAAAGTTAAGAGGAACTAAAAAGCCTCTTGATGAAAGTAACAGAGGAGAGTGAAAAGTTGGCTTAAAGCTCAACATTCAGAAAACTAAGATCATGGCATCTGGTCCCACCATTTCATGGGAAATAGATGGGGAAATAGTGGATACAGTGTCAGACTTTGGGGGGTTCTAAAATCACAGCAGATGGTGACTGCAGCTATGAAATTAAAAGACACTTACTCCTTGGAAGAAAAGTTATGACCAACCTAGATAGCATAGTCAAAAGCAGACACATTACTTTGTCAACAAAGTTCCGTCTAATCAAGGCTACGGTTTTTCAGTGGTCATGTATGGCTGTGAAAGTTGGCCTGTGAAGAAAGCTGAGAACCAAAAAATGGATGCTTTTGAACTGTGGTGTTGGAGAAGACTCATGAGAGTCCCTTGGACTGCAAGGAGATCCAGCCAGTCCATTCTAAAGGAGATCAGTCCTGGGTGTTCATTGGAAGGACTGATGCTGAAGCTGAAACTCCAATACTTTGGCTATCTCATGTGAAGAGTTGACTCACTGGAAAAGACTCTGATGTTGGGAAGGATTGGAGGCAGGTGGAAAAGGGGACGACAGAGGATGAGATGGCTGGATGACATTGACTCAATGAACATGAGTTTGGATGAACTCTGGGATTTGGTGATGGACAGGGAACACTGGCGTGCTGCGATTCATGGGGTTGCAAAGAGCTGGACACGACTGAGTGACTAAACTGAAGTGAACTCCTCTACCTTTACTAAATCCAGCTGGAACATTTGGAGGTTCACTGTTCATGTACTGCTGAAGCCTGGCTTGGAGAATTTTTAGCATTATTTTACTAGTGTGTGAGATAAGTGCAATTGTACAGTAGTTTGAACATTCTTTGGCATTGCCTTTCTTTCAGATTGGCATGAAAACTGACATTTTCCTGTTCTGTGTCCACTGCTGAGTTTTCCAAATTTGTTGACATATTGAGTGCAGCACTTTCACAGCATCATATTTTTGGATTTGAAGTAGCTCAAATGGAATTCCATCACCTCCACTAACTTTGTTTGTAGTAATGCTTCCTAAGTCCCATTTGACTTCAGTTTCCAGAATCTGACTCTAGGTGAGTGATCACACCATTGTGATTATCTGGGTCATGAAGATCTTTTCTGTACAGTTCTTCTTTGTATTCTTGCCACTTCTTCATATCTTCTGCTTCTGTTTCCTCCCTATCATTTTTGTCCTTTATGTGCCCATCTTTTCATGAAATGTTCCCTTGGTATCTCTAATTTTCTCAAAACGATTGCTAGTTTTCCTCATTCTATTGCTTTCTTCTATTTCTTTGCACAGTCAGACATGACTGAAGCGACTTAGCAGCAGCAGCAGCAGCAGCAGCAGTTTACTTAATATTATGAGAGAAAAATGCACAAAAGCCCCATAAGATGCTTCAAAACAGTTTCAAATGGAGTACTTGAATTATAATATTTGATTTAAGTCTCAAACTATTCAGTGTAAAAATTTTGGTCCTTCTACTGAGTTATCTTCATTTCTCTACCCCCTGGCAAGTGGCATTTATCTGTCTTCTCACCAGTTTAACCTCAAATACATAGTTGGTTCATACATAAGTGCAGGAGATTTTGTGAAACATTTTGACTGAATAAAAATCCCAGACCACTTCAGTCAAATTTTTTTTTCTCTTTAGTTCTTTTCATGAACTAGGCAGTTGTACCTTGTTTCCTATTGGTGATTTGTTGTTCAGTCACTCAGTCTTGTCTGACTCTTTGCAAGCCCATGGACTGCAGCAAGCCGGGTTTCTCTGTCCTTCATCATCTCCAAGTTTGCTCAGACTTGTGTCCATTGAGCTGATGATGCCATCCAACCATCTCATCCTCTGTCATCCCCTTCTCCTCCTGCCTTCAATCTTTTAATCAGCATCAGGATCTTATCCCATAAGTCAGCTTTTCATATCAGGTGGCCAAAGTATTGGGCTTCAGCTTCAGCATCAGTCCTTCCAATGATTATTCCTTTAGGGTTGATTTCTTTTAGGATTGACTGGTTTGATCTCCTTGCAGTTCAAGGGACTCTCAAGAGTCTTCTCCAACACCATAGTTCAAAAGCACAAATTCTTCACCGCTCAGCATTCTTTATGGTTTATCTCTCACATTAGTACATGGTTACTGGAAAAAAATAGCTTTTTCTGTACAGACCTTCATCAGCAAAGTGGCAATGATTAACAGTAATCTGGTTTTTCAAGGCAAAATCATCTCCAACCTATCTGGATTATCTACTGTGTTAATATTTGCTTAATGTCTGACTCTATTATAACAATACATAAAGGTACTCAAGTAAACATAATATTTTAACTCAGCACATAGTGATACTCTCTCATTCCCTGGTTCACTCTCCTGACTTAGTCCATGTAACTCACTGTTACTTTGCTTTTGCTTTGTAGGATGACTGACTAATCTACAGGACAGAAGGTCTCTGAATATTAAAAAAAAAAAAAAAAAAAAGTGTTTACTCTTTCTAAAAAAGTATCTCCCACTCAAGTATGTGCCAGTAATATATTTTGCTCTTTTATTGCTTATTTTAATGGTTATATTCTGTGTTTACTGAATTCCAGTTCTCATTGTCTGCAGACAATTCTCTAACATGCCAATATCAAAATTATGTATGTAGGTTACCCTTTCTAGAATTGACATAGTTAGAGTGTGGATATTAAAGATTGATTCATATTCCCAGTGAAATTGTCCATTTATAATTATACAATTATTAATTTCCCTTAATAATGCTATTTGCCTTAATTCTATTTTTCTTATATTAATATTATAACACTAAGTATATTTTAATATTCTTATTATCTAAGTCAAAACTTCATCCAGGATTCTTTACTTTTAATCTTCTTTTTCCATTCCAGGATCTTATCCAGGATAAACTGTACATTTACTTGATTGCTCTGCCTTGTCTCCTCTTCGCTTCATCAATTTCTTAGATTTTTCTTTCTTTTAAGACCTAGTGTTTTAAGGAGTATTGGTCAGATATTTTGTAGAACACCATTCCATTAAGATTTTTCTGTTGTTTGTCTTATGATTATCTCAGGGGTTACTAGCTTTTGGGAGAAAGACTACCAAGGTGAAGCGTCATTAATATTACATCACAGCAAGAGTACCTAATATCAGCATAACATCACTGTTCATGTTGTCCTTATCGACAATACTGAGGTAGCATTTGTTGACCTTCTCCACTGTAAAGTTGCCCTTTCCTTTCAATCCTGTGTTTTTTGCAGAAAGTCACTATGTATCATGACGTGCAGAATTATATTCCACTTACTTGAGGTTAGATTATGTACTCAAATTATTTGGAATTTTCTGCATGAAAGATATGCGCCTGGCTGCCTGCTTGCATCCCTCATCCCTTTCTTCCTCCTTCCTTCTCTCCTTCCCTCTTCCCTCCTTTCTCAATTATTTACATCAGTGTGAACTAATGGATATTCATTCTCTGGGTGATAATAAGTACTACTTTTTTGGGGGGGCGTCGTGGTCATTGCTCAAGTTGTTCTGGCTTGAACCATTGGGAGCTTTTCTGTTTGGGTGATCAGTTCCTTTGTCAGTTTTTCCGACCAGTGTATGACGTTCCGAGATCACCTTATATATTTATTGCCCTGGTTCTAAAGTCCACCTTTTCTCCAGAGATCCCTCATTCAGTTTGTTTGCATATATTAAAAATCAAGATCTGAGTTCTATGCATAGCCTACTAACTTTAGCTAATATTTGTGTATTATATATTTATATATATTAACTGAAAACATTCCTCTCATAATACTTTCTGTGTCTCCTTCAATGTAAAATTAGTTTCATAAAATTTGATTAATTTTTGCTTTGTAAATCTGAATTTAATTTATTTTTATTACTAATAAGCATTATTTCAAAATTCTGTTTTGTGTTTCATGATTAGCAAATTTATTTTGCTTCTACTTTCATTCTTTTGGTTTCATTCTTTTCTGTTGGTTTTAATTATTTTTCTCTAAATTTTTCTCTTTTTTCTTTCTGATTTGGAAATTAGATATGCTATATATTTTATTTGTTTATTGTTTGATAACTTTTACAATTCCTACATGAATATTTAACTTTTGGTTTAGTTCAGTCACTCAGTCATGTCCGACTCTTTGCAACCCCATGAATCATAGCACGCCAGGCCTCCTTGTCCATCACCAGCTCCTGGAGTTCACTCAGACTCATGTCCATCAAGTCAGTGATGCCATCCAGCCATCTCATCCTCTGTCGTCCCCTTCTCCTCCTGCCCTCAATCCCTCTGAGCATCAGAGTCTTTTCCAATGAGTCAACTCTTTGCATGAGGTGGCCAAAGTACTGGAATTTCAGCTTTAGCATCATTCCTTCCAAAGAAATCCCAAAGCTGATCTCCTTCAGAGTGGACTGGTTGGATCTCTTTACAAAATGCCCTAATTATAATGGTATCTTCACTTTTACCTCTTAGATTTACATTACAAGCCCATCTTTTATTTTCCTGCATATTGAATATATAATTTATTAATGCTTACTTATATTTATATTTACCAACCTGTAATATTCACTATTAATTTTGTCATCCTGTTATTTCTTTCTAGGCTCATTTCTCTGCTTACTAAATTTCGTTTTGATATTGGTCAATGGATATTACTTTTTGCTATTATTAACCTGGATGGCATCACAAATTCGATGAACGTGAGTCTGAGTGAACTCCAGGAGTTGATGATGGACAGGAAGGACTGGTGTGCTGCAATTCATGGGGTCTCAAAGAGTCAAACACGACTGAGTGACTGAACTAAACTGAACCAACTCAACCTTCCTAGGCTTTTGTGTAGATTTAATATTTCTGGTGTTTCCTGTTTGAGCTGATTGGTATGCTTTAGTCTCTAACATGACCGACAGCTTCTTAGGGTAAAGTACATCAACTTGATGTTTCCAAGTTTTTTATTCATAATAATCTGTTGCTTTAGTTGTTTAGTGGCTAGTCGTGTCCAGCTCTTGCGACATCGCTGAAAACATTTTTCACTTCACAATTAACTGGCAATAAGGCAATTCTACTTTAAAAGATGACATAACTGACTGACAGTTTGGTTTGACAGTTTGATTTCAACTGGTTGAATAATTCAGGTTCTTCACTGACACAATATTCTCATTTTTATTTTATATAAATTTTATGCTTCATAATGGCCCTCACAGTGACAAGTGGATGTGATGGTCTTAAAATAATGGATGATAAGAGCTATATAGATTTGTTGATAAAACTGGGATTAAAAAAGTTTCCTGGAAGAGTGAAATAAAAGTATGTAAAGCCAGATTACATGCTTCTTTTATTAAATGTTTCATCATTTTACTTTTCATGGAAAAATTATCTTACAGCCTATTGTTTGTGGGTAAAACTTCTTGGGGCAAACGAGTTGGTGACAACAACAAAAGACATGAAACTTGACACAGTGAAACACTTTTCTTTGAAAATCAATGCTGCTCTTCATAATGGATGATAAACAAATGATGTAGGCTTAATATGTTAAAATCTATTTGTCATATCATGAAAAAATAGAATAACTTTTCATTCAATTTCATATCCTCTTGAACAGATCTTTTGAAAATGTTTTCTTCTTAGTACCCTTACATTTGTGTGTGGTCAGGATAGATGATGTTTGTATCATAAAATAAATTGAATGTGAAGTTTTTAGATTTTTAGGCAGCTTCAGTATCACCAACTCTGCCCTGGGACAAACAATGTGGGTGCACACTGGTTAAAAAGACTTTCTATATTGTTGCTATGCATTGGTCACTAGTATAATCTTAAAAAGCTCTTTTGTTATCAAAACTTTCAGATACTTCTGGAACTTGTAATTGCATAACAACATGGAGAGAAAAATGAAATTTAAAAGTTCTGTCAGTATTTTTTTTACAAAATAGCAATCTCAGAGTTTTATATCTTAGCTGCAAAATTTATAGTTAGTTCAATCATTGCCCCAGGGCCTAGTTCAGGGGTGAATTTAATTATCTGGAACATTTTTTAATCAAAATTCTCAAGTTATAACAACACGAGGTATACATTTTCCAGTTTAGACTAATAACAGATATATTTTAACTTTCCATTTCAGAAAATTAAAAGACCATATTCCTGCCACTTTTTGATAAAATTTTTTTAAGGTAATAGCACGTTTTCTCATCCTTCAAATTGCAAACCCTAGTGCTCAAATGGTTGATGAATCTTTGTATTCTTACAACTTTTTATCACTTTTCAGAAATTATCAAAATAAGCTGAATTGATGGAACTGGAAGGAAAAATTAAAACTACATGTTTTATTTATCCTTGTTATTCTACAATAAATTCACTGAATTTTAGGATTGAAACTGACTTCAGAGATAATCCCATTCAATTCCTTTTTTTTTTCTTTAAATTATCCAACCCTCTCCAGGCCAGAGACTGTCTTCTAGTGTCCAAATGATACTTTCTGAACTCTATTCATTGGCATTTTCCTGATTACTAGTCACAGTGAGATTTTGAAAATCTTTTATAATACTCATTCACAAATACTTTTGAAAATATCTGTTAAAATATAAGGCTAATTTCTGTTGGGTTGTTCTATTATTAAATTTGAAATGTTATTTTTAAAGGTAATATATAAAAGTCCAATTTAGCCTTTTTAGTTATTAAAGAATCAACTGTCTCTGTAGATTTCCTTAGTTACACCTAATGCTGCTGCTAAGTTGCTTCAGTCGTGTCCAACTCTGTGTGACCCTAAAGACAGCAGCCCACCAGGCTCCTCTGTTCCTTGGATTCTCCAGGCAAGAATACTGGAGTGGGCTGTCATTTCCTTTTCCATAGTTACACCTAATATCCTTTTCCTATTCCAGCATTCCATCCAAGATATCATACTACATCTAGTTGTCATTTCTCTTTAAGTTACTCTTGCTTCTTTTTTTCCATGACCTTGACAGTTTTGAGGAGTACTAGTCAAATATTTTGTATGATGGTCCAATATTAGAATTTTTCTACTGTGTTTCTCAGGACAAACCTGGGTTTATAGTTCATTGGCAGGAGGACCATGGAGGTAAAGTCATATTTCCATCACAGAATTTCAATTTTACTTACAATACGATTTATGACTCATTCTGATGGACTTGCTCACCTGTCTAGGTTAGTATCTGTTAGTTATATCATTAGAAAATTACCTTTTGCATCCCTCCCATTGTCTCCATAATCTACACTTTGTATGGAAGTTAAACTGTGCAGCCAGCATCTAAGGCACGGTGTTTGAAATTCTTGTGCATGGGAGACTTGTCAGTTCTCTGTTGATCGTTTAGCAATTTATCTTAATATGGACACATGAATATGTTATACTTTGAGTTATAATTCAATATACTCTATTTTACTGCTCAAATAGTTTCAGCTTGCCTATTGGGAGCTATTTCAATAGACTCCTGCACCCCTTGGACATGCTCTCATGTTTGTGCATGTGTTCTTTTTGTTGTTGTTTTCTGTTTTGTTTGTTTTGTGAGTGCTTCCTTACTTTGTTGTTCTTCAAGACACTTTAAGCTCACCTTGTATAGGTCCTGCATTATTCCTAGATTCACTCGTTTCATTAAGGAACCTGGGGCTCTTTTTTTTTTTTTAATTAAGAATGACTTTATAAACCAAGTTGTGGCTGTCAGATGTACTTGTTTTTGCTAGAGTATTGTTACCTTAGAATATCTCAAATGACAGAGCAAAAAAATATGTGCTTATATTAACACTTGAACACATCTAGAAACATTTTACTATGTAATGGCATGTATCTACATAATTACCAAGTGGATAATTTTTATTTCTTCACCTTCTTTGTCTTATGGACTCCATCAGTAGGACTTTTGGCTTTTACCATCTGATAACCAATTGATTCATCATGTCATTTCAGTATAGTGAAAGTTGCTCAGTCATGTCCGACTCTTTACGACCCCAAGGATATACAGTTCCTGGTATTTTCCAGGTCAGAATGCTGGAGTGGGTAGCCTTTGTTTTCTCCAGGGGATCTTCCTAACCCAGGAATCCAGGGTCTCCTGTATCATTCCAGTATACATATATAGTAGTGTCAAAATAGTTAAATCATACATTGATGAGAAATAATTTGATCAACTACAGTACAGTATCAATTTCAGTTCCTTTTGACTTTATTTTGTATAATTCACTCATTTCTAAAGATACTCATGTCAGCATTTCTTTACTCCATCCCCTTCAGAGAAGCTGTTTCATTTATTGGTAAATAAGTTACATTCTTATATTGTAGTCTTCATCCTTTTCCTGGATTCCCCCATCTCCTAAATGAAATTAAAACTTGAATACATTTAGACTTACTCTTTGTGAAGAGTTTTTTTTTTTTTAATTTATTTATTTTTTATTGAAGGATAATTGCTTTACAGAATTTTGCTGTTTTCTGTCAAATTTCGACATGAATCAGCCATTGGTATACATATATTTCCTCCCTTTTGAAACTGCCTCCCATCTCCCTCTCCATCCCATCTCTCTAGGTTTCTTAATGGATTCTGGCAAATTCATGATATTTTGTATCCATAATTACAATGATATAGGATGATTTTACTGTGCAAATAATTTCCAGTGCTTCACCTATTTATCCCATCCCTCTAAGTTCCCAGAAACCACTTGTCTTTTTCCATCTCTATAGAGTTTTATATTTTTCAGAATGTCCAGTAATAAGAATCATAAAATATTTACCTTTGACAGAAGCCTTCTATCAGTTACCATTATGTATTTAAAGTTCTTCCATATTCAAGGGACTCTCAAGAGTCTTATTATTATTATTTTTTTAATAGAGCAGTATTTCATTCTATGGAATTGCCAGGGTTTTTACCCTTTCAGCTGCCAAATTATATCTTGTTTACCTCCAGATGTAGTCATTATAAATGAAACTATTTTAAATATTTGCGTGTAAGTTTTTGCATGAAGACAGGTTTTCATGTTTACCTTTGTAAGAAGCTTACACCTTTTATCTCAAGTGATTGTGCCATTTTTAGTTCCTACTGACACTAAATACAAACTCTAGCTATTCTGCTTTCTCATGGTAATTTGGAATTTCCATTTGTAAGTCAGTGTAATTGGTGTTTCTTTCTCATTATTTTTTAAATTGCAAATACTATAGAAAATACAATGAACATTATTTCATGTTTATTTATATCATTTTATTGAAGTATTGTAGATGTGCACTTTATTAATTTCAGGTATACGACGGTGTGATCCAGTAATGAAATACATTATAAAATGATTGCCACAAGTCCAATAAACATTTGCCAGCATATAAAACACAGTGTCATTGACTATATTCTTTATGTTGTGTATTATGTTACTATGACATTTACTTTATAATTAGGAGTTTATATCTCTTTCACCCTCTCAGCTGTGACACTAAACCCTCATCCTCTACCCTCTGGCAATCACCGGTTTTCTCTCTGTTATCAATGTCTTTTTGTTTCATTTTTTAAATTTTGCACTTAAGTAAGATCATACAGTGTGTGTCTTTCTCTGACTTATTTACTTTGCATTAAATCCTTTATGTTCAACCATGTTGTCACAAATGGCAGCATTTCATTTTCTATGTCTAAGTAGTATTCTAGTAGCTATTGTAAACAGTGCTGCAGTGAACATTGTGGTACATGAGTCTCTTTCAATTCTATTTGCTTTGGGTATATGCTGAGCAGTGGGATTGCTGGGTTTTATGGGCTTCCCTGGTGGCTCAGATGGTAAAGCGTCTGTCTGCAGTGCAGGAGACCCGGGTTTGATCCCTGGTATGGGAAGATCCCCTGGAGAAAGAAATGGCAGCCCACTCCAGTATTCTTGCCTGGAAAATCCCATGAATGGCGGAGCCTGGTAGGCTACCATCCATGGGGTCGCAAAGAGTCGGACACGACTGAGCGACTTCACTTTCACTTTCTATGGCAGTACTATTCTTTTTTTTTTTTTTTTTGAGAAATCTCCATTCTGTTCTCCATAGTGGTTGTAGCAGTTTGCATTCCCACTGACCGTGTAAGAGGGTTTCCTTTCTTCACACCCTCCCTAGTATTTATTGTTTGTAGACCTTTTGATAATGGCCATTCTGACCAGTGTGAGATGATATTTATTGTGGTTTTGATTTGTATGTCTCTTATAAAGAGTGATGTTGAACATCTTTTCATGTGTTTATTAGCCATCTTTGTGCCTTCTTTGGATAAATATGTGTTTAGATCTTTTGCCCACTCTTTGATTGGGTTGTTCATTTTTCTGTTACTGAGCTACATGAGCTACTTGCGTATTTTGATATTACGTTGTGTGATTTCTTTAATATAATTTGGATATTAACCTCTTTAGTATATATATATAGCTTTCAAATTATTTTCTCCCATTTAATAGATTCTCTTTTTGGTTTTTGTTTTGTTGATAGTTTCCTCTGCTGACAAAAAACTTCTTAGTTTGACATTGTTCTTGAACAATGTCAATTTTGCTCTTATTTGTCTTGTCTGAGAAGACATATCCAAGAAAAAAAATGCTGCTAAGACCAACATCAAAGAGTTTACTCCTTATGATTCTTTTTTTTCCTCCCCTAGGAATTTTATGGTTTCAGGTGTTACATTTAAGTCTTGTATAAAACTATTATTACATTTTTGTATATGGTATGGAAAGTAGTTTAGTTTGATTCTATTGTATGTAAATATCCAGTTTTTCCAACACTATTTTTTTAAAGAGACTACCTTTTCCCCAGTCCATATTTTCACCTCCTTTATAGTAGGTTAATTTACCACATAAACATGGGTTTATTTCTGGGATTCCTTTTCTGTTCCATTGGTTGCTACATTGTGTGTATGTGTGTGTGTGAAATTTCACTACTGACTTAATACTATATCTTTGAAGTATGGACTAAAATTAGGAGGCAGGATACCTCTGGCTTTACTCTTCTTTTTCAAGATCGCTTTGCTTATTTTGGTTCTTTTTGATTCCAAACAAATTGTAGCGTTTTTGTTCTAATTCTGTGAAAAATGCCATGGGTATTTTAGCAGCGATTTCACTGAATTTTCAGATTGTTTTCAGTATTATGGACAGTTTAACAATATTGATTTTCCAGTCCGTGAACATGGTATTTTTTTTCTTTCTCTCTCTCTCTCTCTTTTTTTTTTCCTGAGCACAGTATTTCCATGTAGTCTGTGTCATGTTCAGTTTTGTTATTCAGTGTCTTAAAATCTTGGAGAACAAACATTTCATCTCCTTTATTAAATTTATTCCTATGATTTTTATACATCTTTATGAAACTGTAAATGGGATTTTCTTAATTTATCTTTCTTATACGTTGTCATTAGATATAGAAAATATATAAGTTCTGTATATTAATTGTTATACTGCAACTTTAAAGAATTTAATTAGTTCTAATACTTTTTTTTTTTTTTGGTAGAATCTATAGGCTTTTCTCTGCATAGTTTATGTCATGTGCAGACAATGACACTTTTCCTTCTTCCTTTCTGGTTTGGATGCCTCTTACTTTTATAATCTGAATGCCGTGGCTAGGAATTCCAATACTATGTTGAATAAAAGCACTGAACATGGGCATCCTTGTCTTTTTCTGATCTTAGTGGAAATGCTTTCAGCTTTTCAACATTAAATATTTAAATATTATGTTAGTTGTGGGTTTGTTTTATATGACCTTTATTATATTGAGGTATATAACCTGGTTACAAACTTTGTTGAGATCTTTATCATAAATGAGTATAGAATTGTGTTAAATGGTGGGGGTTTTTTTGTCTCTATTTAGATGATTTTATGAGTTTAATTTTTCATTTTGTTAATGTAGTGTTTATATTGACCATATTCCTTATGCTATACAATATATTCCTGTGACTTATTTATTTTAGAACTAGAGTTTTGTATGGGGCTTTCCCAGTGTTTCAGTGGTAAAATCTGTGTGCAATACAGGAGACATGGGGAAGGATTGGTTCGATCCCTGGGTTGGGAAGATCTCCTGGAGGAGGAAATGGCTATCCACTCCAGGATTCTTGCTTGGAAAATTCCATAGACAGAGGAGTCTGGAAGGCTATAGTCCATGGGGGTTACAAAGAGCTGGACATAACTGAGTGACTGAGGACACTCAGCTTTTTACCTTTTAATCCCTTTCATTTATTTCATGACCCACATTTATGAGTCTGTTTTTGTTTGATTGTTTACTTGTTTTTTTAGATTCCATATATACAGTATTTTCTTTCTCTGCCTGGCTTATTTCACTTAGAATAACACCCTCTAGATCTATCTATGTTGTTACAAAAGGCAAGTCCTATTTTTGAAGGTAAATAGTTCAACATATATAAATAAATATAGATCATCTTCTTACACAGATGCTTAGCTTAATTTGCTTCAAAATTTTGTCTACATTTTGTCTTCAATAGTGTTGTAAGGAACATTGGTGGACATACATCTTTTTGAATTAGTATTTTATGTTCTTCAGTTAACTACACAGAAATGGAATTCCTGGATCAGATGACAGTTTGATTTTTAAGTTTTTGAGAAACCTTCATACTGATTTTCATAGTGGCTGTACCCTACCACGGAAATCCCATCAACAGTGCATGAGTGTTCCCTTTTCTCCACACCCTCAAAAATGTTGCTTGTTGACCTTTTGATGGTAGTGATTCTGACTGGTGTGAAGTGATATCTCATTGTGGTTTTGATTTGCATTTCCCTGATGAATATTGGTGTTTAGTTTGTGGTCCGGATTGCCATGTCTTCTTTGGAAAAATATTTACTCAGGTCTTCTGCCCATTTTTCTTTGATTTGTTTGTCCATTTCTTTTTATTTTTTTACACAGATTTAATTTATTAATATTAAGCACACTGTGAAAATCTACATTTGTACTAGATTCCAAGTTTACAGAGGAGCTTTTCACCATGGTGTTAGGATTTTCCATAACTACCCTTTGAATTCTATGGACAGTGAAGTAGGGAGTCTGGCTCATATGACTCTCTATTCATAGCTTCCCTTAGCCCACAGGAATGAGCTGGTAGTTCCCTAGAGTAAATCAAAACAAGATATCCCTGGGAGACTTTTTGTTAATGTACTCCTAGACACTATCCTGGGAACTGAGGGAAAACTCCTAGAGAGAGAGAAATCTTCTAACAAAATATTTACATGAAAAGTGGTCAGTTTTCTTCCTTGGAATAGCAATCTGTAAAAATAAGTGCCACCATTTAAAAAGTAGCATGCCCTAGATGAACTGATTGGTGAGAATTTGGTCATTCTCGCCAAATAGTGGTGAAACATCAAACATTAGGTAATGAGTGGAGCTTGCGTTAGATCTGCGTTTACAGCAAAGTCAACTCTTTTTTAGCTTAAATTCTTTTTCAACATAAGTTATGTACTGTCTACACTTTACTTAAACCTAACAGTTCTATTATGGACTACTTTCAATGTACATGTACATATTCATGCATCTGAAGCCAATTTCCTTTAACTGTACCATTTAAAATGTACATTTTGGGGTGCTAATGGACACTTCAACTTAAGTAATGGTATTGGTAAAGATCAAATTGCACTATTAGTCTTGTTAATACCACACTGGAACACACACTGCATATATATGTTATTATTCTAAGATAAAACTCTTTCCAGAATTTCTTTACTTTTTATTATACACCAACTAGTTTATATTTTAGTTCTTTACAAAGAAAATGCTAAGAAAATTATAACCACATTATATGGTTTTAAAATCATAATTCCAGATTTTTTTATATATAAGATGGAATGGTCCAGCAGCTATGTCCACTGTCACAGACTTTAGTTCCATTCAATGATATGGCACATCCTGCAAAATTAACTAGTCACACACACAAAAATGTCTCAATTACAGTAAAAATGTACACACAATAAAGGTAATTTACAATGACAAATAAGGAATGTAATTTCTCTTGGCTGTGCTTCAGAAATTTAGGATCAATAGCCTTAGTCAAGGCACAAAGCAGGAAGAGGTGAGCACAGCTGTTTCTAGGAGTGGGCAAGGTATGTACAATCACTGATGAGGTATGCATGCACGCAAAGTATTTAAAACTGCTCAGTCTTGCTAAGAAAACTGAACTGAGTTAGGAAATGCTGTGGCTTCCCCTTACTACTCACCTCTGGATCAAGTCCACAATTTTACTTCATCATATAGAAAATAAAATTGGCAAGGATCTCCAAAAATAACTCACTATCTGGGTAAACGAAACAAAATGCTTCACTATTCCCAAATCTTGGTTGTGCCTCCTGACAAGAAGCATCTTGTAGACAAAGAGTGTTTCACAAAATTGAAATGTCATTCAGGTGAAGGGACAAGACATTTTCCACAGACACTTAAGATTTCCAACTTTCAAATGGCCGTTACAGCTGAACCATTGTTATGTTACAGTAGCAAGGGTTCTGGGGATCCTGCAGCAGCAAACGCTGGTTTAAAGGGCACGGGGTCTCTTCGGGTTGATTTGCTTGCTGGCCTGTTCTTCTTCTTGCAGAGCTGCACGAAAAGATTTCACTTTATCCTGCAGTTCAGTTAAAATGTCTATTTTTTGCTCAAGAATAACTTCAAGTTGTGTGGCGTATGAATCCACATCATAGTCTACTTCTTCAGTCATCTCTAGGAGAGCCTTTTCATCTTCCAACCATCGGATAGATTCCTGGAATACCGCCCTGTGATCTTCTACAACTTGTTCTTCCATTTCTACCATTTGTGAGACAGCTTCGTGGAAAGTAAACAACTGTGGGGAAACCTCTTCTTCATTCTGTTCACAAAGAAGTTTTAGATCATCCCTCTGAGGGGAACTGTCCACACCTCACTGTGCCTCTAAGTCATCAATCTGATTTGGGGGTGGTGCATTATTGGACGGACGTCACCAGCAGCAGTTGGATCCACAGTCAGTTCTTTAACCCTATTTGCATATCTTAATGTATTGAGGGTATTTTCACAGGATGCCATTCCTGGAGAGATTGTAGCAATCATGCAGGTACGAGAGTTTTCACCTGTGAATGAATCTCTTAACACCTGAGTGAGTTTACTTGCTCGGAAAGGAGTATGAGGTTTATTTCTACCTAAGGCTCTGATGCACTCCTTGAGTGCTAAAAGGCTTTTATTAATTTCAGCACCTTCAAGCCTAGTTTGCCTGTCTGCATTGGAAGTATCAGCTCCTCTTTCATTTCCAGCCAAATCAATGAGAGAAAATTTGCCATGTAGTTTTCCTTTCCTTCTAAGGATAATCTGAAACACTGCATGGCTCCGAGATGAATGTGCATTTGCAGATGTCTGACCAGACGTTCTGCAACTGTTACTTATGTCAATGAGTTTTAGTACATCTTCAACACATTTGACCTCCCGTTCCTGTAATCCCACCACTTGAACCTGCTGTTTTCCATCTTCAAGCACTCTTAATTTTGTTTTCCTATTTAGCAAGTCAAACACCTTACAACTATAAATTTCAAAATGGTTGCATACACTTGAAGTTCCAACTTCTTATAGTTCGGCTTCTTTAGCATTAAAAATACATCCCGAGCTGCTAATGCATAAATTCCTTTAGAACAATCTTGGTTCTTTCCGGAAAAGTCACCTCCCATTGTATGAGTCTTTCCACTTCCAGTCTGCCCATAAGCAAAGCATGTAGCCATTCCCTTCTCAAATATAGTTTCCACTAGTGGTCTAGCTGTAAACCTGTAAACCATTTCATTAGGAGCTGAGTCATCAAAGGCATAATCAAAACGAAATGTTTGGTTTTCTAGGTACCTTGTTAAATCTACTTTTTGTTTTGGTTCATGTACCATCACAACATCTTTACTAGGGATTGTGATTACATCAAGATCTTTCATTTGAGTTTCTTTTTACTGAGTGGTCGTTTTCTTACACAAACACATATCCTGTGTTCATCAATAGGATCTGCTGTTGTTAACGGTCTATAATCCAAACTGCCTCTGAAGTCTCTGATCATACACATAATTTCATAATTTGGGTTTGTAGCATCAACATCCTGGGCTCTTTTTTCTCTAAGTTCTTGCTGTTGCAGTCTCCTTTTTTCTCGTTTTTCTTGCAATTTCTCTACCTCTTTCACACAATTAGATTTTCTATGTCAAGGGGGTCCAAATTCCTTTTTGCAGCTTGAACTGGAGATACATCTGAAACACTACCATTCTGTTGTGCAGAGGAAGACTGTTCAGGAAGCTGAGTAGGCCGTGCACATGCAGAACCAACCACTCTATTATCTCTTGGGAGGCTCATTCTTAATAGAAGCCACAGTCCGTCGATTCTTTACAATTTTGTTTACTGACTGAGGATGTTAGAGGTGGGGGTGTCTCTGGACTGGGCTCAATTTCTTCATCTGGTACAAGGTCAGGGTTAAGTGAAAAAATGCTCTCCAGGTCAATCTCTTTGCCTTTTGTATCTCCATTTTTCTATCCACTCAACAGTTACACTTTCATTATCTTCATTTAAAGATGTTACCATTGCTTGATGTATTCGGCCATCGCTCCGCTTGATCTCCACGTAAATCCCGATCTGGATCTTGCTGAAGTTGGCCGTTGCCATCACCTCCTGTCCATTTCTTGATGTTGACCTGTATGAGTTCTTTGTATACTCTGGATATTAACGCCTTATCAGATATGTCATTTGTAATGTTTTCTATCATTTGGAATGCTGCTTTCTCATTCTTTTGATAGTTTTCTTCACTGTGCAAAAGCTTTTTAGTTTTCTGTAGTACCATTTGTTTCTTTTGCTTTTTGCCCTTGCCCAAGGAGACAGATTAAAAAAAGAAAAACAAATGCTATAAGCAATGTTAAAATTTGTATTGCCTATGTTTCCTTCTAAGAGTTTTATGATTTTAGATTTATATTTAGGTTTTTAATTCATTTTGAGAGTTTGGGATATAGAGTGTGAGAAAGTATTACAATTTGATTATTTTATATTTATCTATCCATTTTGCCAACATCATTTATTGAAGAGGCTGTCTTTCCCCATCATATATGATTCTTTCCATGTCACAGATTAATTGACCATATTATTTTGGGCATATCTCTAGGTTTTCTATTCTATTCCATTGATCTATGTATTTATTTTTGCCCTTGTATTATATCATTTTGATTCCTTTAGTATAGCTTTGTAGTATAGTTTGAAATATTATTGTTTTTGTTTAGTTGGTAAGTTGCATCTAACTCTTTTGTGACCCCATGGATTGACTGTAGCCCATTAGGCTTCTCTGTACATGGGATTTCCCAGGCAATAATACTAGAATGGATTGCCATTTCCTTCTCCAGGGGATCTTCCTAACCCAGAGATCTAACCCATGTCTTCTATATTGGTTGGCAAGTTCTTTACCACTGACCCAACAGGTAAGGGAGCATAATCCCACAATTGTGTTCTTTCTCATATTTGCTCTGGCTATTCAGGAAGTTTCGTGCTTCCCAATAAATTTAGATCTGATAATTTCTACTTTAATTCCATCATGGTCTGAGGACAAATTTTGAGTGATTTCTTTTAAAAAACTATTAAGGTACTTTTAATGAACAAGAACCTGGTCTGTTTTGGTGAATGGCTTATGTGAGCTTTGAAAGAATGTATATTAAACTGTTTTTTGAATATTTATATAAATGTCAGTTAGAACAAAGTGATTGATAATGCTCTTCAGTTCATCAGTATCCTTACTGATTTTCTATTTTGTTAACCTGTCCATTGCTGAAAGAAAAGTATCAAGTCCCCCAATGAAATAATGGATTTGTCTCTTTTCCCTTGCAGATCATCATGCTGTTTTATAATTGTATCTCACAAGACTCTGTCTATTTTGAGATCTTATTTCTGTATATATTCAAATAACAGCTAACAATTACCTTTTATTAATATTGGAATTAAATTTCTGAGTACCACATTTTTCAAAACATGATTTTAGCCTACTTAATTATATTTATATTTTTTGAAAAGCAGTAGACTATATATATATGTGTGTGTGTGTGTGTGTGTATATATATATATATATATATATATTTATGTATATATATTCATGGAATTCGGAGAAGGCAATGGCAATCCACTCCAGTACTCTTGCCTGGAAAATCCCATGGACAGAGGAGCCTGGTAGGCTGCAGCTGATAAGGAGAGTCAGGCATGACTGAATGATTTCACTTTCACTTTTTACTTTCATGCATTGGAGAAGGAAATGCCAACCCACTTCAGTGTTCTTGCCTGGAGAATCCCAGGGACAGGGGCTACTGATGGGCTGCCATCTATGGGGTCGCAGAGTCAGAAATGACTGAAGCGACTTAACAGCAGCAGCATATACATGAAATAGAATGAAAATACAGCTTTATACATCTTTATATGCTTACATAAATCTTTTGCTGGATTCATCATTCTATTTCATTGTTTTACTGCATAGTATCACAGCATTTCCATAAAAGCTCAATTATTGAAATCGTTCTTAATCTTTCACTTTTTTCTCAAAATTGCCTTATATTTATTTTATCTCATCTTCATTCAGCTATACAGTTAAATATATAGTTCCTATTAGTAAACATATATCAGACATTGAGATTTAGGGTGGAAATAATGATGTCTATGTGCTATTAATAAAGGAGCTTATTGTTACAAATATATCTAACAGAATCACTACATATAAATTTTACAATGATTAATCCAAAATAAGTTTCTTTTGACTATTTTATAAAGGTTTTGTTTAAGTTGCTCTTTTTATTCTATTACCTTGAAAACTAGGGAAAGTATTGTATTAAATATGATACACCTCAAAGTAAGACCACCAATCAAAACATATTGCTAAGTGCTTTTGGAAACTGGAGAAATGAAGTGCTAGGAATAAGATAGTGCCTCCCTACTCCTTCCTCTGCTCTGCTATAAAATGTCTTACATCTGTTAAAACATAGTCACTAAAATTCTAAATTCCCCTTGGACACAATTTTTAATGAGAATAGCAGTGCTTTTTGAATAAAACATCATCCCATATCTCTAATTTTAAAGTTATGATATCCATAAGGATTCAAAATATATTGTACAAACTCATATCATCTTTTCCTTCTATTAGTTATTATCTTGCATATCTATACTATGTTAATCCTTTGCTGATTCTATTTATTACATTTTTTATTTCATCTTTTTGTCTTATTATATAGACCAAAATATTTTTATTATGAGTCACCTTTTTCCATATTATAATATTCTTCTTAGCAAGTCTTTATAAAAATTTTTATAATAAAATTTTATGCTTTTCAAGTCTTAAAAATAAGAAATTGTGTTTAAATATACTTTTCTATTTCCTGTCATTACATTCAAAATGTGTTTAATGTTATCATCTAAAACACACCATGAATATTACAAAGTATATAAAAATAAGACCAACAATATGTATTAGGTAATTCACATTTTTATTCTTTCACAATTTATTGACTTCTGATCTGATAAAAGAAATGGGCATCTTGTCAGATAAACAAAAACTATTTTCTCCAGTCATGAAGAAGATAATTAAAACAAAGAAACAAAGTGAAAACTATCCTTATGGTTTCATCTTTTTCCTCTTCAAAAGTAGATAGCAGGTTTTATATAGTTGATGATCCATCATTTCAAAATTACCTCTATAGAGAGGTAATATATACCTCTATAGATAAAAGTGTTAAAGTACAATGGAAAAAAATTTATTCAGCCTACAATTTCAGTGAAATCCCTACCAAATTATTGATGGAATGTTTCACAGAACTAGAACAAAAAAAAATTAAATTTATATGGAGACACAAAATACCCTTAATAGGTCTTTCATCTCAAGATTCCAAAGCAGTCTTGAGAAAGAAAACCAAATCTGGAAGAATCAGATTCCCTGACTTCAGACTATAGTTAAAGCTACAGTCATCAAAATGTTATGGCACTGGCACAAAAACAGAAAATAGATCAGTGGAACAGGATAGAAAGCTCAAAAATAAGCCCATGAAAACATGGTCAGTTAGTCTACAAAAAGGGAGGCAATGTTACGCAATGGAAAAAGACAAACTTTTCAATGAGTGGTGCTGGGAATACTGGACAGCTACATATAAAAGAATGAAATTAGAACACTCTTCAATATCACTCATAAAAATAAACTCAAAATGGTTTAAAGACTTAAATGTAAGATCTGATACTATAAAACTCTTTGAGGAAAACATAGGAAGAACACCCTTTGACATAAATCACAGCACTATCCTTTTGATCTTTCTCTTAGAGTAATGTAAACAAAACAGAAATAAGCAAATGGAACCTAATTAAGCTTAAAAGCTTTTTCACAGCAAAGGATACCATAAACAAAAAGACAACCTAAAGAATGGGAGAAAATATTTGCAAATGAAGCAACTGACAAGGAGTTAATTTCCAAATATTAACAGCTCATGCAGCTCAGTAACAAAAATAAACAACTCAATCAATAAATTGAGCAGAAGAGGTAAACATTTCTTCAAAAAAGTCATATAGATGGCCAAGAGGCACATGAAAACATACTCAACATTGCTAATTATTAGAGTAATTAATAAAAGTACAATGAGATATCACCTCATACTGTTCAGAATGGAAATATCAAAAAGTCTACAAACAATAAATATTGGAGAGGGTTTGGGGAAAAAGGAACCCTCCTACACTGTTGTGCGTGCATGCTAAGTTGCTTCAGCCATGTCCAACTCTGTGTGACCCAATGGACTATAACTTGCTAGGCTCCTCTCTCCATGGGATTCTCCAGGCAAGAACACTGAAGTGGGTTGCCATTCTCTTCTCCAGGGGACCTTTCCAACCAGGGATTGAACCCATGTCTCTTACATCTCCTTCATTGGAAGGCAGTTTCTTTACCAATAGCACCACCTGAGAAGCCCCTATACTGTTGCATGTGATATAAGTTGGTATGGCCACTGTGAAGAACAACATGGAGTTTCCTTAAAAAACAAAATATAGATAACACATGGTGTAACAATTTCCCTCTTGAGCATATATCTGGAAAACCATGATTTGAAAGGATACATTTACTCCAGTGTTCACTGCAGCACTGTTTACAATAGTCAAGACATGGAAGCAACTTAAATGTCCATTGGCAGATGAATGGATAAAGATGTATTACATATATGCAATGGAATATTACGTAGCCATTAAATGGAGTGGAATAATGCCATTTGAAGTTATATGGATGGACCTTCAGATTATCATGCTAAAGGAAGTAAGTAAAAAACAAATATCATACAATATCACCTATATGCAGAATCTTAAAAAAATGATACAAATGGATTTATAAAATAGAAATGGATTTACAGACTTAGAAAACAAACTTAGAGTTACCAAAAGGGAAAGATGGTAGGGGGATAAATTGGGAGTTTGATATTGACACATACATACTACTATATTTAAAAGAGATAACCAACAATAACTTATTTATAGCACAGAAAATATGCTCAGTATTCTGTAGCAGCTTAAATGGGGAAAATTTTTGAAAAATAATAGATACATGTCATATGTATAACTGAATCACTTTTCTATGCACTTGAAATGAGCAGAGCATTATTAATCAACTATACTTCCATATAAAATAAAATTTAAAAACATTTTAGTGATTAGTGGCTATTAAGGGAGATAGGAGGCTTAAAACCTGAACACTATGTGATTAAATGACATCCCACAATTATGAAAAGAAGGTCCTGAGGCATCTGCTGTATTTAAGAAATGCAGATGTTTTTGAAATTTGGGAATGGATGGAAGAAGATGCTGACAGGCATTTAAAGTATGGGAAAATTTGGTTTTGAATGCTCTGGTTTTGGCTTCCCAGATGGCATTTTTGAAAATGTAGAGATGTTGATGTCCTTTAAGACAAGTCTGGAAAATTAATTATATTAGATTATGATCAGTCTGAGATTAAGACTCAGTTTTTACTTGCACATCAGGATTATGTACCCTAACATGGGCCTTATAGACAGAATTTAGAAATTCATGAATTGGATTCTTTTGAAAAATGAACTACAATTACTCACTTCTTATTAAAAAAAAAAAAAAAGTCTCTGTCATGAAAGGTACATTGAGAAAAACTCCAAAGAAATATTTGATCTCAATGGGTTAAGTTCTCTGTTTTATTTAGAATGCCTTCTATGTTATGGACATCCATGTAATGATAAGGAATAGTGGGATATATCTAAATGTTTCATTTCCCTCTGCTGATCATTATTACAGAGATCATTATGATAGAAATACATATATATTTTTATTCCCATCCCCTCCACACACACTTCTCTAACCTAGGGTATCTTCTCTTATTTTCAATATTATTATTTTTTTAATTTAGATTTTCAACAAATGAGTATTACCTCAAATGTCATCAAATCATCAGCCCACATAATTTAGGGATACAAAAATAGAACAAAGAAGGTTTTGAGAGAGTCATTTCCTAGGCAGGTTGATAAGAAGTCTAGGGGTCCCCAAGGAGAGAGGGGTCTGGAATTCTCAAGGAAGAAGAAAGGACAAACTTATTTCTCTACATTCCTTAGGATTATATAACAACAATGTATTCTGCCGGAGGGCAGTCTCTGGATTAAACCTTCTCTTTACAAGGATTATATAACAGCAATTATTATGTATTCTGCCTGAGGACAGTCTCTGGATTAAACCTTCTGGCTAATTCTGTTATCTTAAAATGTAAATTATGGGAGTAGGTCTGGTGAGGTCTTTACAGCCTCCAGACCTTCATTGGATTAGTTGGAGAATATATAAACTCATTGCTAAAATTAACAAGTGGGTACTCTTTCTACCCCCTTCTGATGCCTATGTCAGAAGCTTTCTCTATCTCCTTTATACTTTAATAAAACTTTATTACACAAAAGCTCTGAGTGATCCAGCCTTGTCTCTGGCCCTGGATTGAATTCTTCTCCTCCGGGGGCCAAGAATCCTGGCGTCGTGATTCAACAACAACCTTTCAGTTTATGACTTATATCTTAATGATTAAAGGATATAAGTTGACTCTGACAGATCTTAGTTCAACTTGATTAAGTACTACCAGTGAAATTATTGGAGAAGGCAATGGCAACCCATTCCAGTACTCTTGCCTGGAAAATCCCATGAACGTGGACGGAGGTGCCTGGTAGGCTACAGTCAACAGGGCTGTGAAGAGTACATGACTGAGAGACTTCGCTTTTACTTTACACTTTCATGCATTGGATAAGGAAATGGCAACCCAATTCAGTATTCTTGCCTGGAGAATCCAAGGGACTTAGAGCCTGGTGGGCTGCCATCTATGGGGTTGCACAGAGTCAGACATGACTGACATGACTTAGCAGCAGCAGTGAAATTAAAAGCAAGTTTCTTAAAATCTCTGAGCATATTTTCTCAACTGTAAGTGAAATTAATAAAAATCTACCTCATGATCTTTCTGTAGGGAATATATAAAATATTGCATATGTGTGATTAAGATTTGTTGTTCAGTCACTCAGTTGAGTCCAATTTTTGCAACCCATGGACTGCAGCATGCCAGGCTTCCTTGTTCTTCACCATCTCATGGAGTTTGCTCAAACTCATATCCACTGAGTCAGTGATGCCTTCCAACTACCTCATCCTCTGCCATCCTCTTTTCCTCCTGCCTTCTATCTTTACCAGCATCCCACCAGTGATTAAGATGGTGCCAGGTAAAAATCTATAATAAATAGTATTGACAGTGATAACAGTAGAAATTGCAATTGCTGATTTCCCTCTTTTCTTATACTCCTGGTCTTCAGCTAGAATGTAGGGTAACTGATACTGAACTGTAGGTCTTATTATAAAGACATCTGTCTGAAGTTTCTCAGTGAGAATGATACTCCTACTATCTCCACTATAATGTACAAATCCCTTCTATGATAACCACAAACTTTTATAGAGAGTGAAATATTAAACTGTGACATCTCATAGTTTGTTCTTACCTTGAGGTATATATATGTACAAAAAATGGAAGGAAGGACTTGCCTTATTATGCACAAAAGTAAAGGCAAAAATGTTTACTGTAACTGCCACTGACTTTCTGAAATTTTCCACTACATTTCTGTAAGATGATTCTTCCCCCTATGACCAGAAAGTGATATTTCTTTGATTGAATAGAAGTTTATCAAGAGGTTGAATAACTCATCATTAAGAAGTTTACAAAATAATAAAGCTGTATATTTCATTGTAGTCACTGAGTAAAAAATAAATGAGGAAAATCATTAATATCTTACACTCTTATTAAATATATGAAATTGGTATTTTTAGCCATGTTATATCTAGGTTGGAAAATTACAGTCCCAAGGCTAATGCAAGAGAGATCACAAGATAGTGATTCATTTTTAGTCATTCAGAAAAAATCAATAGTGTTCTCCTGGAACTTCAGTGAGGAAAAAAAAAAAAAAAAACTTAAGTAAAAAACTTGTCATGCCAGCAGCTAAGCAGTATGTGTCAAGAGAAAGAAACCACTGCTTAATGCCAGCAGTCCAGAATGACAACTGTATACATGATTGTTTTTTGCTGGTGGTTTCAGTTCTTAGATGCACAGAGTAAGCCTTGATTAAAAGAGTCACTCACAATGGTGGGAGAGCAATGTTTTCTGCTCCAAGTTACATCTCTTTTGGGTTTGCAATGTGACCAGAGTGAAGCTTGGTATATGTAACCCTACTAGACAAAAAGCATTTTTCTGCAATGCAGGAGACCCGGGTTTGATCCCTGGGTTGGAAAGATCCCCTGGAGAAGGAAATGGCAGCCCACTCCAGTAGGCTTGCCTGGAAAATCCCATGGACCACAGAGCCTGGTAGGCTACTGTCCGTGGGGTCGCAAAGAGTTGGACACGACAGTGACATAACTTTCAATTTTCAACTAGACAAAAAAAATGCAAATTCAGTTAGTATTTTTTGCATAACATTGAATATTCACTATTATATAAATAAGAGCTTCCCAGGTAGCACTAGCTGTAAGGAATCCACCTGCCAATGCAAGACACACAGGAGACACAGATTCAATCCCTGTCAGGAATTAGGATACCCCTGGAGTAGAAAATGGCAATCCATTCCAGGATTCTTGTCTAGAAAATTCCATGGACAGAGGAACTTGGCCAGCTACAACCATTTGGATCACAAAGAGTCAGATATGACTGAGTTACTGTGCACTGAGCACATACATATTACAAAAATATATTAATTACGTTACCATTTGATAGAAATAGTATACTATAAAAATGAAGAACATGGATTCTATATACTATCTGGTTTCTAGTGCAGAATTCATTGTTTGCCTAGGGTGTAACCAATAAGCAAACTTTTTTTGCATTGGTTTACTTTTATATATAGAGAGATCATAAACAGTATGCATGTTTTAGTGTTGTAATAGGTTCAAAAAAGTCACACACACACATGAATATTTTTTTTCTTTTTTAAATTTTTAATCCAATCTCTAATATCTGCCCATGGGGTCAACACACACCATATTTTTACTGACTGTGTGAAGAGGATTGGGGCAGGTCTGTTGGCTCTGTTCTCTGCTCAGTCCATACTAAGTTCTGTCTGCCTGTTACCAAATACACAGAAGGGCAAGACTGTCCATAAGTCTCTTGGCATATGGCACTGGATCCCATGACTCCCACAAGAGCACTTTTGTCCATGGGCAAATGTATAATTAGCTGTTAAAAATGAGGTGGGGAAAAGGGAGCATCTTATGTTGCCGTGATGTTGACATTACTGCCTATCTTTCTTTTATTTATAAATCATGTTTCATTGTGTAGACATACCACATTGTGTTTATACATTCATCATTTGCTGAACAATTAGATTGCTTTAATTTTAGGGCTATTATAAATAATGCTGCTAAAAAAAAATTAACTCGAGTAAAAGTCTTAAAGTTGCTTTATAGGTAGAAAGAAAGAAAACGATGAATAAATAGCTCTAAATTTTATTCTAATATGATTTTTTTATTTACTAATTTATCTCATTTTTTTTCTCTCTTTCACCAAAACATAAATATCCTCTGCACAGGCCAAACATTCCAATTCATTTTCATCAGGTTAGTTCAGCTTAGTTGTGTTATGTGCCAACAAACCCATATTCCCTTTAAAGTCTCCTTGAGAGTGAAGTCACTCAGTCGTGTCCGACTCTTTGCGACCCTGTGAACTGTAGCCTACCAGGCTTCTCTGTCCATGGGATTCTCTAGGCAAGAATACTAGAGTGGGTTACCATTTCCTTCTCCAGGGGATCTTCCCAACCCAGGGATCGAACCCGGGTCTCCTGCATCGGAGGCAGACGCTTTAACCTCTGAGCCACCAGGGAAGTCTTCTTAATTATCTTAATTATAAAATTCAATGTATTTCTTCACTACCTTGTAAAACTTGATTTGTATCTTCTTGCCACTTACTATATTCTACTTGGAGGGTTCCCAGATGGCTCAGTGGGTAAAGAACTTGCCTGCAAAACCAGAGATGCAGGAGACATGGGTTTGATTCCAGTGTTGGGAAGATCCCCTGGAGGAAGAAGGAGCACAGCAACCCACTCCAGTATTCTTGCCTGGAGAATCCCATGGACAGAGGAGCCTGGCAGGCTATAGTCCTAAGTTGCAAAGAGTTGGATATTAATGAAGTGATGCAGCACATATTCTACTTGAGGGTACAGGTACCTACAAACTCCCTCATCCAAACAATTCATAAAGGAAAAACCTCTTATCTGAATTAAAATTAAAAAGTACTACTTAGCTAAAAATTATATCTTTTACTATACATCACAGTATATATACATGCCTTATACTATATATGAGAAATACCATATATCAATACATTAAGATACATTTATTATATGCCAAAATAGATATAATTGCTACATTGGAATGATGTGAGTTTCACAAATAATTCTTACAAGGTGACTTTGTATCTTTGTTTATAGTGGACTTATTGCAAATCTCTAATGAGATAATTTTAATTGTCATATTCAGAGATGATTAAGGGCAGGAAGTGATACCAACCATCCTTTCCTCACTGTTCACAATGCCATTAATGATGATGTAGGTAATCTTTCAATGCACAGTGACTATTTGACACAGTGTCTGAGAGTAAGTTCTCATATTTTACTTTTAGAAGGAAATGGCAAACTATTCCAGTATTCTTCCCTGAAAAATCCCATGGACAGAGTAGCCTGGCAGGCTACAGTCCACAGGGTTATAAAAGTCAGACGCAACTTAGCAAATAAACCACTGAGAGTAAGTTCTCATATTCTACTTTTAGATAAAGACAAGAGAAAACTACATTGACTCTATATACTAGATTGAAAACATATTTAAAGTAGAAGTGGTTATGAATGAAGTCTATATCTCCATCATGATACCTACCATAGGGCTTTATATGAAATAAATCATTCTGAGCACATGAAGAAAAAAATCATCAATATTTGCAAGGCTAACTGTTTTGTATAGGTGCATATATTTCACAATCTCAATATTAATACCTGTATTAGTTTATTAAGACTGCCATAACAACATAAAGAAGGCTTAAATATCAGAAACTTAATTTTTCACACATTTGAGGCTAGAATTCTAAGACCAAGAGGTTGGCAAGTTTAGCTCCTTATGAAGGGCATGCATGCAGTATCTGTTTCATGTCTCTCTGCTTGGCTAGTAAGTCCCCTTCTCTCTGTGTCCTTTTCTCTCTGTATGTGTCCATATCAAAATTTCATATATTCTTTTTAAAATATAAATTTATTTATTTTAATTGGAGGTTAATTACTATAATATCTTATATGAAATGAATCACTAGTCCAGGCAAATTTCATATATTCTTAAGGATACCAGCCATATTGAGTTAGGACCCACATTAATAACATTTAATTTTATTGCTTCTTTAAAGATCCTACCTCTAAAAGTTATATTGGTGCTATTGGGGTTTAGGACCTTAACATGTGAATTTGGCAAGATATTTTCCAGCCCATTATATGACCTAAATCTACTAAATGTATAGTACTTAGATACAATTAAGAATTTTCTGATTGTAAATAGAGTCAATTTGACATAAAATCATATTTCTCCTGACATTCTATGGCAATGTAGTTAAAGGTAAGAGAGGTAAATAACCATCTTCCCACATCTTTATCCCCAAGAACATAAAGTATCAAATTAATCACACAAATATTGAGTTAACCAAAAATTTTGTTCATGTTTTTCCATAAGATGCTATGGAAAACCCTGAACAAATATTTTTGCCAATTCAATATATATTTGCATTCTTCTCATATTTTGAGGTTCCTTCCCATGCATATGTGAGAAAGAATTATAATTGTATAAGACAGTATTTGCTATCCTCCTCCTTCCTGTGTAAAAATGGAGTGAAAAATGCCCAGTGATTTGCTGAAGGCTAAGGGTAGGACAGTGATTTCCCCCAATGTCCTGCTGCTGCTGCTAAGTCACTTCAGTAGTGTCCGACTCTGTGCAACCCCAGAGAAGGCAGCCCACCAGACTCGCCCATCCTTGGGATTCTCCAGGCAAGAACACTGGAGTGGGTTGCCATTTCCTTCTCCAATGCATGAAAGTGAAAAGTGAAAGCGAAGTTACCCAGTCATGTCCAAATCTTTGCGACCCCATTGACTGCAGCCTACCAGGCTCCTCCGTCCAAAGGATTCTCCAGGCAAGAGTACTAGAGTGGGGTGCCATCACCTTCTCTGCCCCAATGCCCTGATTAGTTTGCAATAGCTATCATATAAACTCTGATAATTTTACTCATTAGCAGCTATACAAAAAAGTAAGAAAATTTCACTCTGTTTTCCTTAAGTTGTTCTGAAATTGGGTTATTATACTTTCTCTTTTTGCTGCCCAAAGAAACAGTTGCTTAGAAGGTAATTCAAATAAAAACATAATTTGTAAGATTAGAGCATAATTTTAATGTGTGGTTTATCTTTGTATAGTTCCTTGAAGCAGTGAATATGATAAACAGAATAATAATATCCCAAAGATGTCTCACTTCTGGTCCCCAGAATCTGTGAATGCACTAGGTTATAGAGCAAAGAAAAATTAAAGTTATAGATGGAGTTAAGTCTGCTAATTAATTGACTTGGGATTAGGAAGTTATCCTGGGTTATCTGAGTGGGAATATAATCACAAGTGTCCTTAAAGTGGAAGAAGGAGCAGAAGAGGACTCAGGATAATGTGATGTGAGAACTTAATCCGTTCTTGCTGGCTTCCATGATGCAAGAAAATAACTAAGGAATATAAGCTGTACCTCTATGTGGAAAAGGCTTCCCCAGTGGCTCAGTGGGTAAAAAGTCTTACCTGCAATACAGGAAACACAGAATATACAGATTTGACACCTGGGTTGTGAAGCTCTCCTGAGGAAGAAAATGGCAACCTATTCCAGTATTCTTACCTGAAAAATCCCATGGACAGTGGAGCCTGGTGCTAAAATCGAAAGAGTTGCAAAGAGTCAGACATGACTTAACTAAACATGGCTCATAAGCAGGAAAACATAAGGAAATTGATTCTCTCTTATAACCCCTAGATGGGAATACAGCCCAGCTGATACCTCGATTTTAGCCCGGAGTGGTATTTTAGCCCTCATTTTAGACTTCTATTCTTCAGAACTGTAAGCTAATAATTTGTTTTATTTGAGCCACTAAGTTTATGATAAATTGCCATGGCAGCAGAAAAAGAAAGCACTTTAATATAGTGAATTAAATACCTCATACTCATTGTTTCATAAGTGGCTTCTATTACTTTAACCAAAAGTATGAGGGGAGTCTTCCATATGCAAAGATTGGTAACAGGTGATGAAGCAATGTTCCTCTTAGTCAATTTCTTTCTTCCTCACTTCTGAGCCTAACAGAGCCAGGTATCAATTTTCTATTATATTTTATTGCCCTGCTCTTCCATACAAAACTTTAACTCTCTGGAAGCAGTACTGCTGTTACTGAACACAATACTGGTGTATATATGATCATGTACATTACAGTGTCAGGATCTCTTGTTTTGGCTGAATGAGGGAGAATGATCCTTTGAAAGAACAGCAACAGAAACAATAGGAGCAGAAGCAGGTGATATTTATTGAGCCCTTAAATATGCCAGGTATTTTGGTAAGCTTTTTATACATATCATCAGATTTAATCTTTGCAGCAACTTGATGAAGTAGATTGGAACACTCTATAGCTCTTTGACACTTGAGAAAACTGCAAAGCAGAGAGAATAAGATATTTCTCCAATACCAGCAAGTAGAGCCAGGACTCCAAAATAGGCGTTTTTTTTGTTTTTTGTTTGTTTTTTTTTTTAAGAACTTTTAGTTACCACTGTACACCCTGTCTCCCAAAGACAACAATGCAAAAACATTTATTTGAGGAAAAAAAGTGTTATGGAATAACAACAATGCTGAGTATACAATGGAGGAAATAGCATACCTGAATATGTGACATACATTGCTTTCTTACATTTGAAATACATCCAAATAGTAATATCAACATTGGAATACAGAGTTCTTCAAATTATTAAAAAGATTCTTCAATTTTTAAAAGAAATTTCCTTAGGAAGGATTGGGAGAGGATGGCTAACACGTGTTCAGCATTTCAGCTCTAAGAAGAGCCTTGCACTTTATTTTTATTTTATTGCATATTATTTGTACAAGTTCATTCAAATCAAAAGCACCCATTTGGTAAATATTAGTCTTCCATTTCAAAATTGATTGAAAGCACAAAACTGAGATTTTAAAAGCTAGCAGTAAATTATTTTCATAATGAGCATCAGAAATAAGCTCTCTTACAATAGCTCTATCTCTGAAGATTCAAAAGATCATGCTCTTTTCCTTGTTATCGTGCTTATCAAAAGATGTTGTTCAGTAGATTTCTGCCATCCCAGTTCATTGATGTACCACTATTACTGGCTTGTTAGAGAAGTGAGAAGTTGGTGTAGAGAAGTGAATGAGCTAGAAATAGTAAAATATTAGGTACATTATAATCATTCAGAAATTATATTTGGATAATGATATATTTTGTAAATACTTCCACAAGATATACTTGTATAGTTATACATCATACATTCTTCATGTGTACATAGTATTTAAATATATATATACTTAAAAGAAAATTTAAATACATAAGAAACCACTATTACCTCTCAAATGTTAAGAATCTTAAACAGGTAAAGCCTGCCTTTAAGTAACAATTGAATGTGGTCTTTTGTTTATTTATTTATTTTTATTTTAGTTTACAATACTGTATTGGTTTTGCCATGCATCAACATGAATCCACCATGAGTGTACACGTGTTCCCAATCCTGAACCCCCCTCCCTTTTCCCTCCCCATACCATCTCTCTGGGTCATACCAGTGCACCAGCCCCAAGCATCCTGTATCCTGCATCGAACCTAGACTGGTGATTCGTTTCTCTCATCTTTGAGGTTGAATCCAAAATGTCATTTCATAACTAATATCTGTTAATGGCAATAGTTTTATTCAGTGCCCTAGGCTGAATTGAGCTGTCATCCTCTCAGTTCTTTTTCTTACCTCACATTCTCCTGATTATATAATGCCTATCAAAATGAATTTTGTCTCTCTGCTAAATGTAATACAATTCAGGAAAATAGAGAAGGCATATTAATCCTTCTAGTTTATATAATTAAATAAGGTGCGCTCAATAATGTATGACAAAGTAAAAGTGGCTCAGTTGTGTCGACTCTTTGTGACCCGAGGGACTGTATAGTCCATGAGATTTTCCAGGCCAGAATACTGGAGTGGGTAGCTGTTCCATTCTCCTAAGGATCTTCCCAAACCAGGGATCAAACCCAGGTCTCCCGCATTGCAGGCAGATTCTTTACCAACTGAGTCACCAGGAAAGCCCAAGTGGGTAGGCTCCAGTAAGTGTGCTGGAGGACATACATTGAAATCAAGGATAATTGGGGTCTGTCAATCTAGCTAAAATGAGAAATGATTAATCTGCAATAGAAAGGTATTTTTGCATAAGGCAATGAAAAATTACATGGAACAAGAGTATGGTTCATGATAGTGTAAGAGAAAAGAAATCTGGACTAACTTCCACACTGTTAGTCAAGTTAAACAAATAGACATTTTATTACAAAATGCTTTATTAATAAGATCCAGCAGAGATTATTTTTCTTTGTCACTTTTAATGATTATTACTATTTTTGAAGATTATTTCTCTCCTCAAGATTCCAGATATATTTTCCTTACTACCTACCATCTATCATCAAGTGTTACAAAGGCCTTTTTTTTTTTTTTTTGCCTGTATCTGGGACTATGTAAATACAATTAAAAATCAATATGTTATAGTAGTGAGATCATAGTAAAAGTCTCTTTAGTTAACTTTCATAGTTAATTTGAGCCACTTCAGTTCAGTTCAGTTGCTCAGTTTTGTGTGACTTTTGCGACCCCATAAATTGCAGCACGCCAGGCCTCCCTGTCCATCACCAACTCCCGGATTTTACCCAAACTCATGTCCATCGAGTCAGTGATGCCATCCAGCCATCTCATCCTCTGTTGTCCCCTTCTCCTCCTGCCCCCAATCCCTCCCAGGGTCTTTTCCAATAAGTCACCTCTTCGCATGAGGTGGCCAAAGTATTGGAACTTCAGCTTCATCATCAGTCCTTCCAATGAGCACCCAGGACTGTTCTCCTTTAGGATTGACTGACTGGATCACCTTGCAGTCCAACGGACTCACAAGAGTCTTCTCCAACACCACAGTTCAAAAGCATCAGTTCTTTGGCACTCAGCTTTCTTCACAGTCCAACTCTCACATCCATACATGACCACTGTAAAAACCATAGCCTTGACTAGATGGAACTTTGTTGGCAAAGTAATGTTTCTGCTTCTGAATATGCTATCTAGCTAGTACTCAATTAGTATTTCTATGTATTCTGTTAAAATGTCTTGATTTGAGTTTTATAAAAATTGCATATGATTAGTAGAGTATCTATAAAATTTTGATTTAAAAATTATAAACATAATACATTTAAAGAATGATACTTCAAATAGATGTTGTCTACCATGATGATATCTGAAGAGGTCACATGGAGTTAGCATGACGGATATAAAATCTTTCCAAAAAATGTTCATTTTCATCTTCTCTTTTGGAAACGGGAATCTTTCTTAGAGAGTTCAATATATCACAATTTTGAACTTATAATGATTTCTTTAGCTTTAGTTTTATGCCATTCAGGATGGATTAAATCAGTTTATTCCAATAACAACATTATATTCATTCTACTATATTAGACCATTCTAGACCTTAGTTCTGAAATGTCAACCACAAGTGGATTAATTTTTAATAATTATTCTTTTTAAAATAGTGCATGTACATAAATTTAAAAGCATGAACAGTTGATATAAAGGTGTTTATTGAACCACTTATCTCCTCATGTTTAAATACTTCTGTACAATTTTTAAAATCCTGGTCCAATCCATCCAAAATACAGGCATAAGGGTTTAATGAGTAAAAACATACACTTTTCACAATGATAAACAGAATCCTTTATGTCACATTTTCAGACATAAATCCTTAACAATAAAAAAAAAATAGTGATTAGGAAAAAAAAAACATACATGGATTGGTGCAGCTTTATAAATAAATGGAATAACTATGCTCTATTTTTTTCTTCATAGTGATGACTGTTTCATCATGTTATAAGTATAGATAGATGTCATATTAAAACAAAAACTATTCTAAATATTTTTCTAGAATGAAGTGTCTGTTTATTACAAGAAAGAATACAATAGTAAGATAATCAAAATTGCAGTATGTTTCCATAAGAGCTAGCTACTTTCCTTTTCCAACAAATGTTCCCCTGTGTCCCAAACATTGATACAAATGAAGAAGATGTGGTGAAAGTCACACTAAAAGACCAGTGTGTGGATATGGACATAGAGTAACAACTATAACCTCACACTTACTGCATCAGTTATATAGCACTGATTTAGTGCTAAGCCAGCATTCTCAATCAGTGCCATATTTTTACAATTGAATGTTCTCACAACTGAACTCATTACTGTGTAGAGTTCTCTGATGACCTACTAAGAACCATTATTTCCTCTGCTAGTATGCCTTACTACATGATGAATGGTTTATTTATTTTTCAAAAATAGAACTTTCCCTGTGTTAAAATGAGATCCCTGAAGACAGAACTCCTTTCTAGATTCCATTAATCCTCTAGTCCCCTGTGGTTGGGCTTTCCTGGTAGCTCAGCTGATAAGGAATCCCCTGCAATGCGGGGAGACATGGTTTCCATCCTTGGGTTGGGAAGATCTCCTGGAGAAGGGAAAGGCTACCCATTCCAGTATTCTGGCCTGGAGAACTCCATCGACTGTATAGTCCATGGGATCGAAAAGAGTTGGACACAACTAAGCAGCTTTCACTTCACTTCATTTCACCCTTACAGTTCCTGGAGAAGGAAATGGCAACCCACTCCAGTATTCTTGCCTGCAGAATCCCATGGAAAGAAGAGCCTGGCAAGCCCCAGTCCATGAGGTCTCAAAGAGTCAGACATGACTGAGCGACTAACATATCTTTATGGTTATGAAAGCCTTATACTTTGGGTATTTAAAACTTAAAAATATTAATTTTAATATTCTTATTTCAAAATGAATGTAATTTTTCCTCTATTTTTTCCTCACTATGAGCATCCATGAAGCACTCTGAGCCTATTATAATTCTCCCAACTCATATCCCAGATGATTTATTGCATTCATTGTATTTCATAACCATTCTTAGTTAATTTGGCTTCTAATATCTTACCTTGTTGAACTAAACATATATTTATGTACAAATTATTATTTATCCTGCCTTGTTTTACTTTTTTTTCTGAGTTGGTTAAATTATTCTTGAAAGTTTTCTCCACTGTGTTTTTTATCATTCACTTGAAATATATAGCTTCTTTTCTTAGTGAGTCGCATTATATGCTGATAAATTTCAAAGCAAGACTTGGATTTCTCCTTGTTTCTTTACATTCTATTTCTTTTTAGTAAGCTTTTAAAGCAAAGGTTGTCAATTACAGCTTAAATGTTAGAATAAAAGTTAACTGGTAATATGTGAAAAGCAGTTTTTAAACATATATTTTGAGAACTTCGGTCAAATAACATTTACCTAAATGAAGAAGTTTCATTAATATTTAAAAACCTAATTCCCATAAACAAAGCAAAGCATGTTATAAAACTCACAGGCAAAAATTAAAGTGTGGCTTCTAATGGATTGGCTATATAGCCTATTAAGTCAGGAGTCATATTATTCCTCCACTTGCTCCAAGGCCACACAAATCTTGAACTGTTTAAGGAAGGACTGGCTTATTATTTGGGTGTGAGATGTGCTTTGCTTCAGTATTCTCTGCTTTTCACGTCCTCTCAGAAGCAAAAGCTCAGCACAGTGTGAGGTGCATTTTTTTGTTTGTCTGTTTGCTTGTTTGTTTTTAATTGTAATCCCAAAAGTGTCAAGAGAGACAAATATGTTGTCTCAGTTTGAATCATATCTTGTTTCCATAGCACTGCGCCTGGGAAATGTAATCATTCATTTTGCTTCCTACATTGCATAGGCTTTTGGAAAAGAATCTCTGAAAAGGTAATTCTGTTCAGTTCAGTTGCTCAGTCGTGTGCAACTCTTTGGAATCCATGGATAGCAGCAAATTCATATCCATCGAATTGATAATGCCATCCAACCATCTCATCCTCTCTTATCCTCTTCTCCTCCTGCCCTCAATCTTTCCCAGCGTTAGAGGCTTTTCAAATGAGTCAGTTCTTTGCATCAGGTGGCCAAAATACTGGAGATTCAGCTCCAGGATCAGTCCTTCCAAAGAATATTCAAGATTGATTTTCTTTAGGATTAACTGGTTTGATCTCCTTGAAGTCCATGAGACTGTCAGGAGTCTTCTCTAACACAATTCAGAAACACAAAAAATAAATATTTTTCATTAAAAAAAAAAGCTTCAATTCTTCAGTGCTCGGCTTTTTTATATTCCAACTCTCATATCCATGCTGACTGCTGGGAAAACTTGACAAGACAGAACATTGTTTGCAAAGCAATATCTCTGCTTTTAATATGCTGTCCATGTTAGTCATAGATTTTCTTCCAAGGAGCAAGCATCTTTTAATTTCAAGGCTGCAGTGACCATCAGTAGTGATTTTGGAGCCCCCTAAAATAAAGTTGACTCTGTTTCAATTGTTTGCCCTTCTGTTTTCCATGAGGTGATGGGACTAGATGCCATGATCTTAGTTTTCTGAATGTTGAGTTTTAAGCCGACTTATTCACTCTCCTCTTTCAATTTCATCAAGAGACTCTTTAGTTCTTCTTCACTTTCTACCATAAGGGTGGTATCATCTGCATATCTGAGGTTATTTATAATTCTCCTGGCAAACTTGATTCCAGCTTGTGTTTCATCCAGCCTGGCATTTGTCATGAAGTACTCTGCATATAAATTAAATAAGCTGGGTGACATTATACAGCTTTGACATGTTCTTTTCCCAATTTGGAACCAGACTCTTGTTCCACGTCCAGTTCTAACTTTTGCTTCATGACCTGCACACAGATTTCTCAGGACAGGTCAGGTGGTCTGGTATTCCCATCTCTTTATGAATTTTCCTCAGTTTATTGTGATCCACAAAATCAAAGGCTGTAGCATAGTCAATAAAGCAGAAGTAGATGTTTTTCTGGAATTCTCTTGCTTTTTGATGATCCAATAATTGTTGATAATTTGATAACTGGCTCCTCTGACTTTTCTAAATCCAGCTTAAAATCTGAAATTTCACGGTTCACATACTGCTGAAGCCTGGCTTGGAGAATTTTGAGCATTATTTGATAACATGTGAGATAAGTGCAGCTGTGCAGTAGTTTGAATATTCTTTCTCATTGCTTTTCTCTGGGATTGGAATAAAAGTGACCTTTTCAGTCTTGTGGCCACTGCTGAGTTTTCCAAATTTGCTGGCACATTGAGTGCAGCAATTTCATAGCATAAACTTTTAGGAACTGGAACAATTCAACTGGAATTCCATCACTTCCACTAGCTGCATTTGTAGTGATGGTTCCTAAGGCCCACATGGCTTCTCATTCTCAGATGTCTGGCTCTAGGTCAGTGATCACACCATTGTGATTATCTAGGTCATGTAGATCTTTTTGCATAGTTCTTCTGTGTATTCTTGCCACTTCTTCTTAATATTCTTGGTTTCTGTTAGGTCCATACCATTTCTGTCCTATATGTTCCCCTTCTTTGCATGAAATATTTCCTTGGTATCTCTAATTTTCTTGAAATGATCTTTCCCATTAAGCGATCCCTTCAAGTGATCTTGAAGTAGTCTTTCCCATTCTTTTGTTTTCCTCTATTTCTTTGCATCGATCCCTCAGGAAGGCTTTCTTATCAATCCTTGCTATTCCTCTGAACTCTGCTTTCAAATGGGTATATCTGTCCATTTCTCCTTTGCCTTCTGTTTCTCCTCTTTTCACATCTATTTGTAAGGCCTCCTTAGACAATTATTTTGCCTTTTTGCAGCTCCTTTTCTTGGGGATGGTCTTGATATCTGCCTTCCATACAAGGTCGCAAACCTCTATCCACAATTCTTCAGGCATTCTCTCTATCAGATCTAATCCCTTGAAATGTTTGTCACTTCTACCGTATAATCTTAGAGGATTTGATTTAGGTCATACCTGACTAGTCTAGTGGTTTTCCTACTTTCTTCAATTTAAGTATGAAATTTGCAATAAGGAGTTCATGATCTGAGTGACAGTCAGCTTCTAGTCATGTTTTTGCTGACTGTATAAAGCTTCTACATTTTTGGCTACAGATAATATAATCAATCTGATTTTGGTATTGACCCTCTTGTGATGTCCATGTGTAGAGTCGTCTCTTGAGTTTTTGGAAGAGGGCATTTGCTATAACCAGGGCATCCTCTTGGCAAAACTTTGATAGATTTTTGTCTTGCTTCATTATGTACTCCAAGGCCAAATTTGCTTGTTATTTCAGTTATCTCTTGACTTCCTACTTTGCATTAAATGCTCAGTAATGAAAAAGATATCTGTTTTGGCTGTTAGTTCTAGAAGTTCTTGTAGGTCTTCATAGAACCATTCAACTTCAGTTTCTTCAGTATTACTGGTCAGGGCATAGACTTGGTTTACTGTGATGTTGAATTGTTTATCTTTGAAATAAACAGAGATCATTCTGTCGTTTTTGAGACTGCATCCAAGTACTGCATTGTGTACTCTTTTTGTTGACTATAATGGCTACTCCATTTCTTCTAAGGGTTTCTTGCCCACAGTAGTAGATATAATGCTCATCTGAGTTAAATTCACCCATTTTAGTCCATCTTTGCTGGTTCCTAAAATGCTAATACTCACTCTTGCCATTTCCTGTTTGACCATTTCTAATTTGCCTTGATTCATGGACCTATCATTCCAGGTTCCTATGCAGTATTGCTTTTTACAACATTGGACTTTCACTCCATAACCAGTCACATCCACAATTGGATGTTTTTGCTTTGGCTCTGTCTCTTCCTTCTTTCTAGAGTTTTTTTTCTCCACTGATCTCCAGTAGCATATTGGTCTCCTACCAACCTAGGAAATTCATCTTTCAGTGTCCTATCCTTTTGTCTTTTCATACTGTTGATGGGATTCTCAAGGCAAAAAGACGAAGTGGCTTGCCATTCCCTTTTGCAGTGGACTACATTTTGTCAGAACTCTCCAAATTTTGTCAGAAAAGGTAATAGTAGTAGTGTAGTGAAGTCGCTCAGTCATGTCCAACTCTTTGCAACCCCATGGACTGTAGCCTACCAGGCTCCTTTGTCCATGGGATTTTCCAGACAATAGTCCTGGAGTGGACTGCCTTTTCCTTCTCCAAGAAAAGATAATAAGTATAAGCAATTTATCCATGAATAGTATGTGTCTGTGAGGAAAATGAGTGGTATTTTTAGGACAAATTATTGGCATCCACACTACAAGTACTAGTAATCAAAATGCAAAGGATAATTACCTTTTATTTTCTTTTAGCTAAGTTTTATTGTGTTAATTTTTGGTTTGGATCCTAAAATTTGTTATCTGACTCCCAATTATTGCTTTTCTATTCTCTATTGAAAAATTGTATAATTTTAGTTATGCCAAGTTGACTCAATATTTTAAGTATCAGTTTAGAATCAGTTTTTACTTTTAAACTCTCAATTATTTAGGACTCTTCTTTTTGATACTCATATTCAAATCATGCCACCAGCTTCTTTGTCCAGTAATAAATGTATAAATCATATTGGTGAGGTAAAACTATTATGTCTACTCTCAATGAAAATTCATAGTTCTTATAGGCAAAAATGTTTTCCACAAAAAATATTCTTCTAAATTCCAGTTATTGAAAAAAATAAAATGGCCATGCTTTTGTCTATTTTTAGCTTCACAAAAGAGAGCTGAAAACATTGGACATTATAAATAAAATAAATATAAGAAGGTTTTTAAAAATGGTGGGAAGGTGAAAAACTTGTTGCAAGAATCACATGATGCTGAGTTGCCAGTCAGAATATTAGAAAATCCAGCAAATCAAAAAATCTGCCAAACAAAAGTTGATTGAAGACTATACATTTCTGTACTCATCAGGCTGTACAGAGGTACCTCAAAACACCCAACAAATGAAGAGCCTCAAAGTGTTAGGGTAGCCACCTCATGTGAAGAGTTGACTCATTGGAAAAGACTCTGAGGCTGGGAGGGATTGGGGGCAGGAGGAAAAGGATATGACAGAGGATGAGATGGCTGGATGGCATCACCGACTTGATGGATGTAAGTTTGAGTGAATTCTGGGAGTTGGTGATGGACAGGGAGGCCTGGTGTGGTGCAATTTATGGGGTCACAAAGAGCTGGACACGATTGAGCAACTGAACTGAACTGAAATGAAAAGACAAAGAGGAAAAAGCCCATGAAAACAGAACAAAGGATGGTCTGAGGGCCAGAATGAGAACCTCGGGTGAAACAAACAGCCATCCTGGCTAGCCTGATTTACCTAGGGCAGGCTTAGGGGAGGAGAAAAAACATAAAAAGAGAGAAACCAAAATTGAGCCAGGAGCTCACCTCTCTTCTCTTCATATCTTTTGTATTGGCCCACCATCACACCTCTAAGATACATTTTCCTTTGCTTGGCAAATAAAACTGAGCTGTAACATTGGTCCATCCATCACTTCAAATTTTTGACACAGTGGGACAGAACCAGGGAACTTACACATTCCCCTGACACAAACTGAGCTGTAACACAGGTCCACATGTTGCTTCAAATTTTTGCTGTGGTGAGACAGAACCAGGGAAATTACAAACTCCCTAACCTATATAGTGCCATGACTTGGATTTAACCTGGGTGAAACAACCTGGGCTTGGCCTATGGAGGCAGGGGCCAAGCACAGCAGAATTCCAACTCAACAAAAGTCCTGACAGCAGAAGCTGAATGCAAAGAAAACCCAGCACAGTGGAAGTAACAAGAAGCCCAGTGTGCTGGAAACCAGGACAGCAAAAACTAACTCAACAGAAAACTCACACAGCTCAGTCTCAGACTCCAGAATACCTCTAGTTAAGGTAAGGAGTCCTCCCTCTTATGCCTGGAAGGACATATGGCTGACAAAATCTTAATTTATTTACAATCTCTCATTTCTTGTTTCCTTGAAACCCCATGAACAAGAAAATATCAGTGGGTGCAGTTGAGTGACTCTGGCAGGGTACTTAGTTGCTGTTGCTCAAGCAGGTGGAGGGTCTTCTGTCTTTAATCTTCTTTGTGTCAAGAATCAGGCCAATGAAACTGTGAGCACAGGTTAGATATTTAGCAGATTTTCCCACAGGTTATGAAGGAGATTCCTTGGCTTGTTTTCCCACTACTCTTTCCTCCCATTCTTCAGCTCCTCTCTCCATCTATTCCACTGCTTATAAAGTATTGGGCAGGTCATCATCTTTCCATTTCTGAAAGCTGTGCTTGAAACTGATTACCTAAGATTGGGACTCAAACCCACGTGACAGGAACTCTGTGCTATGCTTAATCACTCAGTTATATGTGATTGGGACTTGAGTCTGGCCAAAATGCATGGTGCTTGGTTTTAGGACCTAATGAAGCTCAGGCTCTTGATGTCTCATTCCAATAAAATTCAGTGAGAGACACAACAATAGGTAAGAGGTAGACTGGTTCAGATTCAGAGAGAAACAAACTACACAGAGTGTGGGCCATTGCAGAGGGTGAATGTGGTAGCCATGAAATGTAGTGTGGTTAGATTTTGCTAGTTGGATGATTTCATATGTTAATGAGTGGGAGGATCATTCCAACAATTGGAGAACCACCTACTCCTCTGTCTTTTGTCATTGACTTGGAATTCTCCAGACACTTCTGGGTGTGTCATTTAGCTTGCAGATTGAGGGTCAAGATTTAGCTGAATTTGAATTCTCATCTTAGATGCATTTGATTTTAATCATTTTATGTCATGCCCTTGGGCTATGTTTGGCTTCTCTTGTGGCTGAATTGGTAAAGAATCTGCCTGCAATGTGGGAGACCTTGGTTCAATCTCTGAGTTGGGAAGATTCCTTGGAGAAAGGAAAGGCTACCCACTCCAGTATTCTGGCCTGGAGAATTCCATGGACAGTCCATGGGGTCGCAGAGTTGGACACAACTGAGTGACTTTCACTCTCACTTGAGGTATATCATTCTTTCAAAACTTGTGCCCTGCCCCCTTCCCTCCTGTTTCATGCTCTTTTCCTGAGCCCTGTCCAAGCGCACAATGTTGCTTTACAATCTTCTGGAGGGTCAACCAGAAAATATCTGGCCCTTGGGAGAGAATACTGTTTAATATCCAATCCCTCTAGATATTCAGGCGTTCTTCTCTCATGTTTTCTACAGCAAGTGCAATAAGAGCATCTCTCAGTGAACATGCTAGGGTGGGTGACAGGCACACAATGCCTGCTAGAAGTCCACCTTGTGGTGTCACCCCTTCAATGGCAATTGGACTTCCATGAATAATGGGAGTTAGCCCTGTGGGCCATTTGGGCCCAAATCCTTACCACCCTTCTCCTAAAGTAACAAACATACCCCCGGTCAAATATCCGCTCCACTTTTATGGAACATCTGATCTGCTGCCTCTTCTCAGTTTGTTCTTAAGCTACTTACTAATTCCTACAACCAGGACCCTGTGTCCTTTTGGCAACATCACTCCACCCCGCTTATTATTAAAAGACTCTTAATGCACCTAACAAAACCACATGACTCACTCCTTTGTCATTACTTCTGTTATTACCTAAAATGGGTCTATGACAATGTTTACCATTGAAAATATCCTAAACTGCTCTTATGGAGGACTAGGGGAGGAAATCAGTGACCTACATTTACTCAGAGCAATAAGAGGATAAGGCTTATGGCTTTTTCACCAGGTTCCCAGTCTCAGGACACAGACTTGGATTGCTTTACATCATGATGTATATTCCCATCTGCAGTGGACAATCCAGAAATGAGTTAAGATTACCACCCATTAATTCTACCCAGCACTGGTCACACTGCATACCTGGGGGACACCCAACTCCACTCAGGGTGTCCTAGAAGGTCGACCTGCCTCAACCTGCCTAGGTATCTTGTCCTTCAAAGGTTGTCACCCCTCCACCTGCACAGGGATCAGCCAGTTAGAGATCCCAGGAGGTCAACATGCCTCGACCTGCCCAGGGACCCACATTCTTGGGGTGCCTGCCTTTACCTGCCTGGGGATTCAATCTCCAGGAAGCTGTTATGTCTCAGCCTTCCTGGGGGTCTGTACCCTGACCCAGGGAAGCCTGTCTTTCAGGTTGCAACAGTACTGGGTAGGATAAGCTTCCAAAAGACTCACCCCAAAGAAGTCCACCCATAGAAATAGAAGGGGGCCTATTAGTTTTTCTTTTTCTCCATGTCATTACTGTCTTTAAAATGGAAAATAACCAATCCACTTCCTGACAGATGTCCTTGAGATTAATCCTGATAGCTGGAAGCTGTTCAGTCCTCTAACCCCAAGGAAAGATTGCTTACAATTCTTTTGTGTCACTGCATGGTCATGATATCCTCTGAGGGACAAGGAACACTGGCTTGAGGATGGGAGTTTGAATTACAATACCATCCTGCATCTAGATTTAGTCTGCAAAAGATAAGGGAAATGAATATAGATTCCCTATGTCCAAACTTTCTTCCAGCTAAGAGATATGAAGGAACTCTGTCTTAAGTATGGGACTGTTGCATGTCTTAAAGTGAGTGAAGTGAAGTCGCTCAGTCATGTCTGACTCTTTGCAACTCCGTGGACTGTAGTCTACCAGGCTTCTCCGTCCCTGGGATTCTCCAGGCAGGAATACTGGAGTGGGTTGCCATTTCCTTCTCCAGGAGATCTTCCCAACCCAAGGATTGAACCTGGGCCTCCCGTGTTGCAGGCAGATGCTTTACCATCTGAGCCACCTGCGAAACTCATAAAAGTGAGCCTACTAGGCAAACGGTGTTAGGCACAGACAAGCAAGAGAAGGAAGCACCCTGTGAAGGCTCACCTCCATGTCTACTGAGTTGTCTGATGTTCCATCCTTGTATCCAAACATGCCTACATATTATCTGGGAGCACCCTCTACAAAAGCCAACTCGAATATGGAGGAGAATTTGAACCAACCCAGGTCTATAAGCCCATCTCCCTCTTAGAACTAAGACAGATCAAACAAGACCTGGGAAGCTATACAGATGACCCAGGCAAATATATAGATATTCCAACACGTTATATTGGCCTTTGACTTGATGTGGAAAGACATCATGGTCATATTTAGTCAAACTTTATCTGACCCTGAACATGTTAATGTATTAAAGGAAGCTCAAATGTACGCTATGGGGCTTCCCAGTGGGGGAAAACTGTGGTCCTCTCCTCAGATCCTAATTGGAATTATAATGACTTTGAACACATCTGGGAGAGAGATCGTTTCCTGATCTGGGTAAAGGCAGGACTAAAATCAGCCCAGCAAGAAGTAATCAGCTATGTCTGGATTTCAGCAATAACTCAAGAGCCCAACAAGATCCCCATTGCCTTTCTGGAAAGGCTAAAAGAGGCCCTCCAAAAGTTTACCAATCTGGGCTTAGACTCTTATGAGAGACAGGTGATTTTAAAGGACAAATTCCTGTCTTAAAGTTCATCAGGCATCAGAATAAAGTTACAACATCTACAGCAACAGGACCCTGCTGCCTCTTTAGATGACATGGTCCACATAGCCACCAATATATTTTACAGTGGAGAACAGGAGAGGGAATCCAAGGCCTAGGAGAGGGAGAAAAGGAAAGAGACAAGGCATGCCCAGATGCTGCTCACCCTTCAGGGACGCCCTATGGCAAACCCCAAGTCCTTGAAGGACAAGGCACAGGGAAATGCCCAATCTGCATACAGGCAGGACCAAAGAGGGTCCAAATTGTGAAAAATCTCCTAAAACAGCTTGTAACAAATGCCATAAATTGAGACATTAGATGGCACTATGCCCTCAGAAGCCAAGAGCATCAAGGTCAAGCACCAGCCTTCCCCTCACGATGGTTTAACAAGACTGAACAGGCCCACTCCAGCCAGCCTGCCTGTCACAGATAACCATCATGGGGTTGGAACTAAGGGTGTAAAGTTATGTAGCACGTAGGCTCGAGAATTTCTTGGTTGACAGAAGGGCTACCTACTCTGTCCTGACCTCCTACTCCAAAACTTTCTCCTCCCAAACCTGTACCATTTGGGGGTAACTCAGAGGTTAAAGCATCTGCCTCCAATGCGGGAGACCCGACTTCGATCCCTGGGTTGGGAAGATCCCCTGAGGAAGGAAATTACAATCCATTCCAGTATTCTTGCCTGGAGAATCCCATGGACAGAGAAACCTAGTAGGTTACAGTCAATGGGGTCACAAAGAGTTGGACACGACTTAGTGACTCCACCTCACCTCACCTCATCTCAGGAAAAACAATTACAAAAAGATTCACTTTGTTGCTTGGATGGACAAATATTTTCCCACCAGTTTCTGGTGTTCTCTGAGTATCCTATTCCCTTCCAGGGAAGAGACCTCTCCCTGCCTTTGGAATCTTGCAGCTATTGCAGTCCTGATAGAGGATGCTTTAAAACTATCTTATGGGGGAAAACTAACTACTTTTACCAGCTAAGTGAAACAATTCCTTAATGGTAGAGGCCATTTGTGGATGTCTGGTCAAAGGATCCTCTGACGTCAAGTAGTGCTGATGGAAAATCCAGACCTGACTATATCCCCTTCGGAGGTTCTTAACCCAACTACCCCCCTGCCTATGTCTGAAGGCTCTCTCCCCCTTCCGCTGTTGCCTAGAAGCCTTGGGCCAATGCACAAAACCCTGAGAGGAATTGTCAGGAGATCCTATGACTAATCCTGAGAAAATCTGATACACTGATGGAAGCAGCTTTGTCTTAGAAGGATAAAGAAGAGCCAAATATGCAATAGTCTCCAATTTTGAGACCATAGAGGCTAAACCTTTGCCACCAGGTATTTCAGCCCAATTTGCTGACCTCATAGCCCTGACTTGAGCTTTAGAGCTTGGAAAACGAAAAACAGCAGCCATTTACACTGACTCCAAGTATGCCTTTCTGGTGCTACATGCACATGCTGCTATTTGGAAAAAAAAAAAAAAATAGGCCACTTGACCACCCGAGGACCCCCAATAAAAAATGGTGATCAAATCCATCAAATCTATTAGGCTTTTGGAGGCACTTCATCTGCCCACTGAAGTTTCAGTCCCCCGCTGTGAAGGACACAAAAAACGGAACATGGAAGTGGCATGAGGGAACCAAGCAGCCAATCAGGCAGCTAAGAGAGCAGCATTTCAGAACAATGACCTATTAGGGGCTGCCACTGTTAGACCTCTCGGCCTCTTTCAAGGAACCGTCGCCCAAATAATCTCCAGGACTCGGATTCGATGCAAACCACAAGAGGATTTATTAGGCCAGTGCGCCGGGGTTCGATCACCACCAGGGGAGAACGAACCCCGAACATTTGTTACAGAGCAGTTTTTAAGCACAAAATCCACAAACCGGTACAGCTAGGGTGGAGCGACCTGATTGGTGTACAGGTCTTGACATTTTCAGGGATAGGTTTATTTGTTATCAGGTGGACATGGCTGGACGAGTTGCATTTTTACTGTTAACCCATTCTCTGGAAAATAATTTCCTGGAATGGTTTTTGAGATAAACATCCTCCGGAGGCTGCATGCCTTAGATATGAGCCCCTTACACATTCTTGAGATAAAGGTTTGTCTTAAGATTAACAGGAGGGCCTGTTTCCCTAAGGCTCTAGTGAAACTTTAACCTTTATTTTTATCCACCTTTCCTCTCATTCCCCTCTTCTTTTAGTTTGGATTTCAATCCTGAAATCATGGGCCTAGGTCTCCCTGAGGAAGTGCTACATATTGTTGTGTTAGCATAAGCACCTGCACAGCACTTACCTGGTCTCGGATGAACGAGATTAACCAGTTGAGAATACAAGGCCCTATAGTGAGGAGGAGGAGTAAAATGACCAGTGGCCCCATTAGGGTGTATATGTTGTAGGGAGCCACCTGGGGGTGGAGCTATTGTGGCTCCTGTTGCTGTTATTTTTTTTCTTTTCAGTAGGAGCCGGCTCCCGGGGATTTAGAACTGGGTCGGGACTGATAGATTGGGGGAGTGGAGAGTCTATTTTTAATCTAATGGAGAATAGGAGGCCATGGTAAGGGCTTTTATATAGCCGTAGGCCCCACGAAAAATCCCTGATCCATTCTGTAGTTCGCCTCTGTTTTGCCCTATCAGAAAACTGAATATGGAGCGGATTGCACCATGACTTGCATTTATACGCATCTTGATGATGCATATAATTGGCCTTGACTGTAATAAGGTCCCAACTAGAAGACGGCCCCCAGTAAACATCACCCGTAGTCTCACAACCCCAGTGTTGACAATAGAAATCATCTACATCCCCACAGTTGCTTAAGGCTCGTTCCCTATGGAGCCCTGGACATACATACAGAGTGTAAGTTCTTAGCACATGCCTTCTGAATTGATTGGCACAACCGAGGGAGTCGGAAAGGTCAAAGTCACCAGGGTCAGGGGTGAATATCTGGGAGCTTCGTGAAGGTCAGAATGCCCTTCAAGGTCCCATCCAGTAGGCGCTCCTACTGCCAGTTGACAGAGGTCTGGGTACAGGTCTGGCCACCAGGCGGTTGGTGGGACGATGTTAGTACTAGACCATACGACCCTTCCCGCCTGTGAAACTACTTGCCAAGTCAGTTGTTGAGGCTGGTGGGGATTTGACGACTCACAGTTGGGAGGATCAGGAGGAGGGCTGCGAACCCGAGGATCGGCAGAGTTTGAGCTCTAAGGGGTGAGAGGTACGGTGCGCCTTCCATTGAGGTGGCAGTTCCGGAGCAGCCTTGACGTGGGAGGCATGGATCCAGGAGGAGATTCCGTCGACCTTGATGGCAGTGGGGGTGGTGAGCAGTACGATGTAGGGTCCCTTCCACCTGGGTTCTAGGTTCTGCCGCCGGTGTCGGCGGAAGTAAACCGAGTCTCCCACTTGGAACAGGTGGGCCTCTCCTGGGGTGCCAGGTTTATAAGCTTCAGCGAGCTTGGTCCACACCTCTCTCTGGACCAGTTGGAGTCCTTTAAGCCTGGCATATAGATCACCATTATTAAAACAGCGGGGATCAAACCCTTCTCTGAGTGACAGTATAGGGGAGGAGCCCCATATAGAATTTCAAAAGGAGAGAGACTGAAACAGGAAGGGGTGTTCCATACTCGGAACAGGGCTAAGGGAAGGAGCACTGTCCAGTCAATACTGCCAGTCTCCAAGGACAATTTAGTTAGGGTCTCTTTTAGAGTCCTGTTCATCCTCTCTACCATCCTGAACTCTGGGGTCTGTATGCACAATGTAATTTCCAATTGGTCCCCAGAAACTTAGCTACTTCCTGGCTTACTTGGGTGGTAAAAGCTGGCCCATTATCTGACCCTATCATCTTTGGAGCCCCAAACCGTGGGAAGATTTCTTCTAAAATTTTCTTGGCCACCATTAGTGCATTTTCGTTTTTTAGGGGAAAGCCTCTACCCACCCCGAGAAGGTATCTATAAAGACCAGTAGATATTTGTTGCCGTACCTCACGGGGCATACTTCTGTGACGTCCACTTCCCAATAAGCCCCTGGCCTGTCTCCGCAGAGCCGCTTACCTTGGCTCGCTTTGTTCTGGCTGGCATTCACCTCTTGGCAAGGCTTGCAATTCTGGACTATCTGTTCAGCCAATTTGACAAGCCCCGGCACCTCGTATCCTTCTTCGAGAAAGCTGCTTCCGTCCGTATACCACGTCACCTCAGCATCCTGAAGCGGCTGGTCGGATAGATCTTTGTGGGTCCCATGTACGTCAGCCAGAACCTCTTGGCAATTGTGCACCACCTCAGCTTGGCCAGGGTCTGGTAGCAGCGTGTCAGGATTAAGCCCAGTCGCCGGTGTCAATTTGATCCGTTCAGAGTTCAGGAGTAACGTCTGATAGTGGGTCACTCTGGCATTGGTCAGCCATCTCTCAGGGGGTTGTCAAATCACATTTTCTAAGGCATGGGGTGCGGTGACGATCAAGTTCTGTCCCAAAGTCAATTTATCTGCATCTTTTACTAGGACTGCCACGGCGGCCACTGTCCGCAAACAATTAGGCCAGCCGGCAGCCACAGGGTCCAGGCCACAGGCCGGTTCCATGGTCCCAGCTTTTGAGTGAGGACCCCTTTGGGGATGCCATTATTTTCTGCCACATAGAGATGGAATGGCTTGTTCACGTCTGGGAGTCCCAGGGCAGGAGCTGACAACAAGGTTCGCTTAATGTTGTCAAAAGACTTTTGTTCACTTTCTCCCCAGACGAAGGGTGTACTGCCCTTTGTCAGTGGGTACAAGGGGCGGCCATCTCCGCAAACCCCGGAATCCAGAGCCTGCAGAATCCTGCAGTGCCCAGGAACTCCCTGACTTGCCAAGGGTTCTCGGGAGCTGGTATTCTAGCCACTGCCTCTTTTCTGGCCTCCGAAAGCCACCGCTTTCTGTCCTTGATTTGGTACCCCAGGTAACTGACCTGCTGCCGGCAGATCTGGGCCTTTTGGTGGAGGGTGCGGTAACAGAGAGATCCAAGCTTGATTAGTAAGGTCTCAGTCCCCTTCCTGCATTCTTCTTCAGTGTCAGCGGCCAGGAGCAATTCATCTACATATTGGAGCAGAGTTACCTGGGGGTTGGTGACACGGAAATGTGCGAGGTCCTGGTGGAGGGCTTCGTCAAAGATCGTTGGCGAGTTTTGAATCCTTGTGGCAGCCTGGTCCACGTTAGCTGTCTGGAGAGTCCTGTAAGGGGGTCTTTCCACTCAAAAGCGAAAATAGGCTGGCTGACGGGACTGAGTTGGAGGCAGAAGAAGGCATCTTTTAAGTCCAAGACAGTATACCACCTTTGGCTGGGGGAAGTGTACTCAACAGGTTGTAGGGGTTGGGTACCGTGGGGTGTAAGTCGGTCACCCGCTTGTTGACCTCCCTCAGGTCCTGCACAGGCTGGTAGTCGCCTGTTCCGGGTTTGCGGACTGGGAGCAGAGGGGTGTTCCAGGCTGACTGGCACTTTATTAGTATTCCTAATTTGAGGAGCCGCTGGATATGAGGGCGGATCCTGTCTCTGGCCTCTCTGCTCATCGGGTACTGACGGACAGATACGGGAGTAGAGGTGGCCTTGACTTCCACCACCACCGGGGCTGCCGGACCACCATCCCCATGCCTGAAACCTCAGCCCAGGCTAGAGGGGGTTTTAGTCAGCCATTCCTGCATATCAGTGGTCTCAGGGGAGGGGAGGGGGCTTTCAAACAGCCTGTGTTCATCTTCCAGTTTTAAGGACAGAACCTGTAGTGGCCTCCCCTTCCCGTCTGTCACTGTGGCACCTTCGGTGTGGAAATGGATCTGAGCCCCCACTTTTGTGAACAAGTCCCATCCTAACAAGGGGTAAGGGCATTCAGGGATCACAAGGAAAGAGTGGGATACCCAGCCCATGCCGAGATCCACTGTTCTTCGGGTAGTCCATGGGTACTGCTGGTACCCTGTAGCACCCTGTACCCAAGCCTTCTTTGTAGACAGCGTCCCTTCTGACTGTAACAGGACCGAATGTTGGGCTCCAGTGTCTACCAAGAACTGCACAGGCTTCCCCTCCACCTTGAGAGTTACCCTAGGCTTGGGAGGGGGTCCGAGCCCCATCTCCCCTAATCTTCTCCCTCGAGAGCTAGGATCTTGTCGGGAGTGGAGGGCCTTCCCCTCTTCTTTTTGGGGCAGCCTCTGAGCCAGTGCCCCTTTTCCTTGCAGTATACACATTGGTCTTTATCTAGAGGTGGCCTAGTTCCCGCTTTACTCCTTGCGGTCTTTCTCTTCAACCCTATCTCTCCTTTTCCCTCTCTAATTACTGTGGCCAAAATCTTAGTTAAGTTTCTCTCTTGTCTCTTTTCTCTCTCTAGCTCTTGTTCTTCCTGTTCTTTCCTCTTTTTCTTCTTCTGTCTCCCTCTTATTGAATACTTTATCTGCTTCCCTAACCAGATCCTGAAGGGAGAATCCTTGTAACCCATCTAGTCTCTGTAATTTCTTTCTGATGTCTGAGGCTGACTGGTCAATAAAAGCCATTGCTATAGTTGCTCTATGCTCCTCGGACGTGGGGTCATAAGGAGTGAATCGTCTAAATGCCTCCATTAACCTGTCTAGAAACACAGTCGGTGACTCAGTAGATCCTTGAGTCACTTCTCTTACCTTGGCCAGATTCGTGGGATGCCTTGCAGCCCCTTGGAGACCCGCCACCAGAGCCTGGGGATAGACCCTCAGGTGCTCCCTACTTGCTGGGGTATTGTAGTCCCAGTTGGGTCTCGTCAGCGGAAATCCAGCATCTATCTCATTGGGTAGTGCCCTGGGGCGCCCGTTGTCTCCGGGCACGTATTTCCAGGCCTCCAGCAATACCTGCTGTCTCTCCTCGGTTGTGAGGAGAGTCTGTAACAATTGTTGGCAGTCATCCCAAGTGGGCTGGTGTGAGAAAACAAGGGATTCTATTAGAGAAGTCAGCGCTTGTGGATTATCAGAAAATGAAGGGTTATGAGTTTTCCAATTATAGAGGTCTGAGGCAGAAAATGGCCAGTACTGGAGCGGCCAATTTCCATGGTTATTATGGGGGGCCGTACTCCCGGAGGGGAAGGACGGCAGAGGATTCTGGGGTAGCCACTAGGGCGGCTTCGCGTCCCCGCCACTGGGCCCAGCTCCCCCTCGTCCAGGTCGGGCTCTGACGGAGCAGTTGGCTGGGTTTCCGGGGCTGGGGGAGTGGGTTTGGCGAGGGGACTAATGCCGGCGGATAGGACGGGGGAGGGTTCAGGAGCAGATCGGTCTGAGTGCCCGGGTATATCTTTTTGGCAGGAGCTTTTGCTTTTTCTTCTTTTTTTCTCTGCTGGTTTCAAGGCTAGAATCCCAACAGCGGGTCTCGACGTCATTCCTGTGGAAAGAACAAAGGGCCGGACCCACGCCGGGGGAAGAGAACCAGGTCCTCCCATACTATAACATAGAGCACCTGGTCTGGGTGTCCGTGAGGTCCAGGGGTAAAAACTACAGCCTTGACTAGGCTGACCTGTTCTAAGGAAAAGAACCTTCAGGTGGCCACCCTGTCTGAAAGCTGGGCCATTCTACTGAGCACAGAGTCTGCCACTTTCCCTTCTTAACCCTTACTAATAGGTTATGTGCCCTGGCCTTAACTTCAGTCCAATGACTTGTTGTCAATGACAAAGGGGTTGTCACAGTCTGTCCCATTGTCAAGTCATCTGAGGATGCCACAGGAAAGACAAGTTAGAAGAGAGACAAACAAGACAAAAACAGAAAGAGAGAACGGCTGCCCCATGTCTGACCAAAAACAGAAGAAACTACAAATGAGAGCCCCGCCTGAGGCTCCACCTGATTCAGACGAAGGGGGATCAAACTGAACCCTTCTTCCAGACTGACGTCTTGGGTGTCCCCAAGGATCGTCACAGATCTGCCTCCCGGGCAGATTTCAGAAAACCAGAGTTGGACAGACGTGCAAGCGGTACCTCAGTTTCAAGTGAAAACAGAGTTAGCACAACAAGAACACACAGAGAGCTAGAGCGTACCTCTGAATCTGGGAGTCAGGGAGATCTGAGATGGGCGAGGGATCCCAGGCGAGCCCCCAAATGTTAGACCTCTCGGCCTCTTTCAGGGAACCATCGCCCAAATAATCTCCAGGACTCGGATTCGATGCAAACCACAAGATGATTTATTAGGCCAGTGCGCCGGGGTTCGATCACCACCAGGGGAGAACGAACCCGAACATTTGTTACAGAGCAGTTTTTAAGCACAAAATCCACAAACCGGTACAGCTAGGGTGGAGCGACCTGATTGGTGTACAGGTCTTGACATTTTCAGGGATAGGTTTATTTGTTATCAGGTGGACATGGCTGGACGAGTTGCATTTTTACTGTTAACCCGTTCTCTGGAAAATAATTTCCTGGAATGGTTTTTGAGATAAACATCCTCCGGAGGCTGCATGCCTTAGATATGAGCCCCCTTACACATTCTTGAGATAAAGGTTTGTCTTAAGATTAACAGGAGGGCCTGTTTCCCTAAGGCTCTAGTGAAACTTTAACCTTTATTTTTATCCACCTTTCCTCTCAGCCACCTTAGTTCCACAGACAAATTTGCCAGAAACCCCTTCGAATACTTAAGGTGAGACTCTTAAAGCTAAGAGTGAGGGCTTTCAAAAAGAACACATGGGGTGGTTCCACAAGGAGGGACTCCTTTATCTGCCTGGGAATCTCCAGTGGAAATTGGTTAACTCCATACACGTCACCACTCATTTAAGGGAGAGGGCCCTCCAAAGATTATTAGAAAGGTCCTTCAGAGTAACAGTCTCCAAATGACTATAAGACAAGTGGTCTCCTTGCCTTGGGGCAAGTGAACCCCCAAGGAGCTCAAAGACCTCAGCTTGCCCAGCCCTTCCAACAAAATGGGACCTACCCAGGAGAGCACTGGCAGAAGAACTTCAACCAGATGCCACTTTCTCAAGTGTATAAAAATCTATTAGTCATGAAACATACATTCACAGGATAGGTTAAAGGCTTTGCCACTCAGACTGAGAAGGCTGAGGAGGTGGTTTAAAAAAAAAAAACAAAAAACACTGCCCCATGAAATCACTCCAGGATTTGCTCTGTCCAGGTCATTACAAAGTGACAATGAGACATCATTTACTTCTAAGGTCATTCAAGGGGTCTCTAAAGCATTGGGCATTGCTTATTATCTCCATTGTGCTGGAGGCCTCAGTCTTAAGGAACAATAGAGAGAGCCAAACAATTCTTAAAATGAGCAATAAAGAAGATAACCCAGGAGACCTCCCTGGGATGGAAGGAGGCTTTACCAATAGCTCTCCTCCACACCCATATTGCCCCTAGGGAACAGGTTGGTCTTAGTCCTTATGAAATGCTATATGGAAGACCTGTTGTTTATGTCAATAACCTCTTCCTAGAATTCCAACAGAATATACATTTGAGAGGTGTCAACCAGGACCCAAAAGATTCTAAAGAGCCACCATTATATGCTTCAGGGACTCAAGTCCTAATTAAAGTCTGGAAAAATGGGTCCCCAAAGGCTCAAATCAAGTCCACATGGAAGGGCCCATTCCCTGTAATAGTTTCTACCCCATAGCAGTCAAGGTACCAGGATACGACTCCTGGATTTACTACTCACGAGTCAAGTCATAGAAGAAAACAGAACAGGACACTCAATACACTTGTGAGCCCCTGGGAGATCTCAGATGCCTATTCAGAACAACAAATGAGTGTCATTCTAATGAACACACCCCAAATTAAGTTTCTAGTGGTAAGATTTCTCCAGGACAGCTCTAAATATCTAACACAGTTTGGCAGGGGTTGTACTCCAAAATAGGCAGGAGATAGATCTGATCCCTGAACAAGGAGGGACTTGAGCCATCTTGAATGAGATGTGTTGTTTTGGGTTAAATTACCTCCAGCTAAGTTAAAAAAAAAAAAAAAGTCTCATAGTCTTTAAGAAAAACATTACAGATCTTATAGAACCTCAAAAGAATGAGCTGGAGAGTTCTCAGGGTGGCTACAATCTCTCTTTAGGGGATTCTTCTGGCAAGGGGGAATTTGGAGTTGGCTAATACCCCTACTAATCCTTGTTATCACCATATTGATGCTGCTTATGATTATTCCATGTATTGTCAATTGTCTAAGTTGTTTTGCCTCTTCCCAGGCAACAAACTACAACATGCAGTACCAGTTCATCAAGAATTTATGAAACTACAGCCAACCATGGAAAATATCACTCACTCTGAGATGGACACTGTTCTAAGGATTCTGATGTTTGAGACTAACAAGAAGGGGAGGCCCACTGCTCCTTGCCATTCTAGTTCAGCAGGAGGTAGCCAGAGAGATCTTGACGCCCCTATTCCCAAAGAATTGGACCTTCCATCTCATGACAGGGAGCATTAGGTAGTTATAATAGGAAGAAGGAGTCCACAATCGTGGTGGCTAAAAGACAAAGGAAAAAACCCACAAAAATGGAACAGAGAAAGGTCCGAGGACAGGATTGAGAACCTCAGGTGAAACAAACAACCCTCCTGCCTAGTTTGATTTACATAGGGCTGGCTCAGGGGAGGAGAAAAAAAAAAAGACATAAAAGAGGGGCCAAAATTGAGCCAGGGGCTCACCTCTCTTCTCTTCATGTCTTTCAGGTTGGCCCACCCTCATGCCTCGAGGATGTATTTTCCTTTGCTTGCCAAATAAAACTGAGGTGTAACACTGGTCTGTACATCATTTCAAATTTTTGCTGTAGCAAGACAGAACTGAGGAAATTACAAACTCCCCCAAAGAAATCTGAGGGAGGAGATAAAACTTCATTCCAAACTCTACTTAACAAAAATATCAACTTTGACATGACAGTAGAGACCAGGTGGGGATCTTAGAGTTCAGTCTCTATCCAGTGGTAATAAGATGTCTCTTCTCCCCTCACTGGGGTTGCTTCAGGTAAAGCCCAATGAAATGTCGGATTTCTATAAGTGCTTAATAGTAGGGACAATCTTTTATTCAGTGCCAGTGGAAGATAAGTGAAGAGTAATAATAGTTTCCCTCCTAGTTATGGAGATACTAGTGGAAGCTTGGAAGGGAGCCTAAATCACCACTCTCATCAAGCAGCAACAAGGATTCCTTCCCTCTCCCAGATGTCAATGAAAGTCAAGAGGGAGAGCCTGGAATTTTTCTCCAAAATGAGGATAACTGGGGAGCACCCCCTTCTCTTGTAATAAGAGTGTCTGAATGTGCAGCTAATGAACACAATTTAATTACAAAGGGCTACAAATGGATCCCTTCAGTTTTGGAGGTGACCTTGGTGCAAGACCTTGCACCTATAGCCTTAAGGCAGGACTCCACATAGTCTATTTCTGTTTTGCCAGTAAGTTCATTTAGATTACACATATATGTTATACCACATAATATTTGTCTTTTGGAAGCCAGAATGTCTCTGGTTTACAATTCTCAGGTGGTCCATAGCTTACAGGTCTATTAGCTCATCTTCACTGGAAAAACAACCAGTTTTTATGTTAATGAAGGTGCTTGCAATAGCAATTGTAGTAAATTAACAATGTTATCAGTGACAGAACTTTTAGTTGTGTGACTCTGGTTGATGAGTACTCATTACCACAGAATTGAGGTTAGAGGGGACAAGAAAGAAGTGAAATTTTGAATGGAGGGATTAATCATACATTCAGGGAACTAGATTCTAGAGAAACTCAATTTCAAGATGTTTATTTGAGGAGATCCCAATGATATTCAGTAGATATAAATAGTACCTAAAATGCCATGGAAGGCATGCAAAATCAAATTTGAAAGAGAGCCAGATTTAAGACATTGCCTAAGTCAAAAGTCACACCATGCATAATAACTAATAATGACAATAACAGTAATTCAGACACAAGAAAATCAACAATCATAAAGTAATGTGTATGCTTCTGGCACTCCTCTAACAGTATTACAATTACATATTTAATGTTCAGAACAACCTTACAGAATAGTTTCTATTTTGTCCCATTTCTTGAAAGAAACTGAGTGCAGAGTTAATTAGCTTGTTAATCCCCCCTCAAAAAAAAAATCTGAATTGTCCATGCTTTTCATCTTTGACCAAAGAATTGAGAAGTTCTCATGTAAGATTCTTTTAAATATTAAGTTAAATATACTTTCAAGGATCTTGGATTTATACACAACTTGGTAGAACAAATTTTGTTGTGTCCATGTCTGACTCTGTGCAACCCCATAGACTGCAGCACACCAGGCTAACCTGTCCCTCACCATCTCCCAGAGTTCTCCCAGTTTCATGTCCATTGAATTGGTGATGCCATCCAACTGTTTCATCCTCTGTCCCTTTATTTTCCTTCAGCCTTCAGTCTTTCTCAGCATCAGGATCTTTTCCAATGAGTTAGCTATTCACATCAGGTAGAACAATAGGTGTCAGGAAATAAATTTTTCCCTAGTTGAGTGCAAAATTTCATCTATTAGTCATAGCGATGGCAAGTATTAATTGTGCCAAAGTGGAAAAGAGTAAGCATGATGTTAGAATGTCAATGAATTGGAAGTGTGTAATCCCTTAGTTGTTGGCTATTATAGTTCCAGCCATGTCATGACTTAAGTAATAGAATTAGTATATGCATTTATTAATGTGAAATGCTTCACACATACAGATGAATTATTTTGAATGATTCCCATGTAATACAGAAGTCATTGTTGAGATTTTAATAAGAAGGCAATAGAGTATAGTGGAGTAAAGGGCTTTATCAGTTCATCTTGAAGAAGGTTTCTGAGCATTTTCTCAAACTGTTATAATGGATTGGGTTTGGTGTAGTCACTATGTTGTGTCTGACTTTTGTGACCCCATGGACTTGAACCCACCAGGCTCTTCTGTCCATGAGATTTCCCAGACAAAATTATTGGAGTGGATTGCCATTTCCTTCTCCGAATGTTATATCAGTGTGCTATTTCAGCTTTCATGTTAAGGATCCCACATTTCATAGAAGGACATGACATTGCACCTAGTTGCAGCAAAACCTGCAGGCACAAGGTGGATTCTTCATTACAGTTAGAGGTTTAGAGTGTTTTTGAGATCTAGACAACTTTTAAATAGTGGGCTATAAGGCCACAGAAAATGTATTTCTTTATTCCGTGTGTGTACTATCAAATTAGCAACTTTAAACATCATATCTCTTTTTAAAAGTTGAAGCTTTGTGTTTTCTAATATAAGCCTGTCTACAAAACAGATGATGAATTCTAGCTGGTATAGGACATTTCTCTGAAATCAGGAATAGTGTCTGGAGCACTGCTGTTTTTCTAGTATCTCACAGCTCCCTTAGCAAAGCTGGCACACCTGCAAATGCAGGGTACTTTTAGACTTTGGAAGCTTTGATGGCATGTTGCTTTCTAACTCATCTCCAGTACTTCCTTAATGACCACTCAAAGATGTAGGAGGAAATGATTCAGTGACATTATATAGCTTGGAAACTAATACCAAAGACTGAGTTGCTTAGTGCTGCAAATCCTGAAAGAAAAGTAATATTTTTATAAAATTATCATATAAATGGGGCCTTGATTGGGCCAAGAGGCAAAAAAGCAAAAAAATGAACCCAATGTGATGTGTGAATGACTTTTATTTCTATATAAGGACATGCATAGCAGTCATAGCAAAAGTTCAACCTTAAGGAGAGAACCCTATTAGAGTTTCTTTACCATTATTTCAAATAGACACTTTTGGCAGTCTGGTAAAACCTGTGGACCCATACTCAAAATGATGTTTTAATAGGTTTCAAATTAAATATCTAGGATTTTTAAAAAATATTAAAATATGCTTAATATTTATTGATATTTGATATTGCAGATTTAATATTTAATATACTTAATTTCCAAGTTAAGAGCAAGTTAATATCCAAAATAAGAGCAGTAAACTTGCTAAGTAAACTTGCAGATAGAAAAAGAGATGAGTATCATATTATGAGTTTCAAGAGTTCATACATTCTACTAGATTGACAAATCAGAACAATATATTTGAAATTTAATCTGCAAATAAAAATAATGTGACTTAGATGATTACACTGACTTTGACAAGGAATGTAACTTTGGATTTTTAAGGAAATTATAAAACTTGATTTTTGCATAAGAAACTTTAATGACCATTATATCATTAAAGGATATTGTGACTGTTTTAAGATCTGCAAATTTAAAACTTCATAAGGAATTGAACAAAATGCTCATATCAGTTCAGTTTAGTTACTCAGTCGTATCTGACTCTTTTCAACCCAAAGGATTACAGCGTGGCAGGCTTCCTGTCCATCACTAACTCGAAAGTTTACTCAGACTCATGTCCATTGAGTCGGTGATGCCATCCAGCCATCTCATCCTCTATTGTCCCCTTCTCCTCTCGCCTTGAATCTTTCCCATCAACAGGGTCTTTTCAAATGAGTCAGTTCTTCACATGGCCAAAGTATTGGAGTTTCAGCTTCAGCATCAATCATTCCAAGAACACCCAGGACTGATCTCCTTTACGATGGACAGGCTGAATCTCCTTGCAGTCCAAGACACTCTCAAGAGTATTCTGCAACACCACAGTTCAAAAGCATTAGTTCTTTGGCGCTCAGATTTCCTTATAGTCCTACTCTCACATCCGTAAATGACCACTGGAAAAACCATAGCCTTGACTAGATGGACCTTTGTTGACAAAGTAATGTCTCTGCTTTTTAATATGCTGTCTAGGTTGGTCATAAACTTTCCTTCCAAGGAGTAAGCATCTTTTAATTTAATGGCTGCAATCACCATCTGCAGTGATTTTGGAGCCCCAAAACATAAAGTCTGACACTGTTTCCACTGTTTCCCCATCTATCCCATGAAGTGATGGGATCAGATGCCACGATCTTTGTTTTCTTAATGTTGAGCTTTAAGCCACCTTTTTCACTCTCCTCTTTCACTTTCATCCAGACTTTCTTTAGTTATTCTTCACATTCTGCCATAAAGGTGGTATCATTTGCATATCTGAGGTTATTGATATTTCTCCCTGCATTTTGATTCCAGCTTGTGCTTTTTCCAGCCCAGCGTTTCTCATGACATACTCTGCATATAAATTAAATAAGCAGGGTGACAATACACAACCTTGGCATACTCCTTTACCTATTTGGAACCAGTCTGTTGTTCCATGTCCAGTTCTAACTGTTTTTTCCTGACCTGCATACAGGTTTTTCAAGAGGCAGGTCAGGTGGTCTGGTATTCCCATCTCTTTCAGAATTTTCCACATTTTATTGTGATCCACACAGTCAAAAGTTTTGGCATAGTGAATAAAGCAGAAATAGATGTTTTTCTGGAAATTTCTTGCTTTTTCAATGATCCAGAGGATGTTAGCAATTTGATCTTTGGCTTTTATGTCTTTTCTAAGACCAACTTGAGTATCTGGAAGCTCACAGTTCACATATTGCTGAAGCCTATCTTGGAGAATTTTGAGCATTACTTACTAGCGTGTGAGATGAGTACAATTATGCAGTAGTTTGAGCATTGTTATGCATTGTCTTTCTTTGGGATTGGAATGAAAACTGACTTTTTCCAGTCCTGTTGTCACTGCTGAGTTTTCCAAATTTACTGAAATATTGAGTGCAGCACTTTCACAGCATCATCTTCCAGGATTTGAAATAGCTCAACTGGAATTCCATCACATCCACTAGGTTTGTTCGTAGTGATGCTTCGTAAGGCTCACTTGACTTTACATTCCAGGATGTCTGACTCTAGGTGAATGTGCAATCACACCATTATGATTATCTAGGTTGTAAAAGTCTTTTTAGTATAGTTCTTCTGTGTATTCTTGCTACCTCTGCTTAATATCTTCTGCTCACATAGCTTAGAGAAAATCCATATTTGCATCACATCTAGCCATCTCTTTTCAATATGAAAAATATCAGTTCCTATAGGGCGATCAATTACTTTTTATGTGACTCAGGATTGCCATAAGATCATCATAAAATGGCAATCTTTTTGCAAAAGTGTAGGAAGTCATAAAACTCAATTTTTAAGCAATAAACTAAAGAGAGAATTTTGTCACTGGGGTAGATTAAAGTTTTTGTCTAAATGAATTTTCTTGCCAAAAGTACTTACAATTCTTCAAATAATCTATTTTCCTAACAGAATAAATCATTATGTGACAAAATGCAATTCCTCAGAAAGGATTTAGCTTTCTCCTCAAATCCATTCTCTTTGTAGAAATATATGTTGCAAGACAGCAGCAGTTCCAAATCTCAGATTTCTTGCAGAGAAAAGTATTTATACTCAGCTAGTGTTTACAAGTGCTAGAAAGTTAGCAAATAGATTGGAGAAAGTGTAAAAGGTACAGATTTTAGATGGATGTCAGTTTTTACTTTGAATTAGAGCCTTGAGTTTCAGAACTCACAACACTATTTGATAACTGGAATTGTTCCTCGGTGCTTAAGTTCCTATTAGGCACAATTTTATTAGTCCTGTTGAATTTCATGCAGAATTAGAGTAAATAAGATGTAGGGCAAGGCAGGACATATGATTTGGGGAATAAAATTTGTTACTTATTGCAAATTTTGTAAACATAAATTCATGTTCTGAGATCAATAAATGCTATATTCAACTGTATATTTTAGTCAAAAACAAGTTTGCATGTATTTGCGAGAGGCTGTGTGACTTAAATTCACTTCTCAAAAGGGCTAATGACATAAAATGCTAAAACTAAAGTCCTGGTACTTCTGTGGTGTTCCTTCAATGCAGAGGATGCAGGAATGCAGAGGATGCAGGTTTGATCTCTCATCCAGGAACTAAGATTGCACATGCCATGGGGCAACTAAATCCATGTGCCACTGTTTCTAAGCCCTCTCTCTATAGCCTGAAAGTTTTAACCACTGAAGTCTGCACGCTCCAGAACCCATGGTCCACAAGAGAAGTCACTGCAATGAAAAGACTGCACACGACAACTAGAGAGTAGCCCTACTTGCCACAACTCGAGAAAGTCTGTGAGCAGCAACAAAGACGTAATTCAGCTAATAATAATAATAATGATAATGATAATAATAAAACTAAAGTTCAGAAAGACAGAGTCAAACTTTCAGAGTGGGTGGTGGGGGCATAAATGTGAGAAGGAAATGAGAAATCTTCAAACATTGGCCAAGTATGATTTTAGGTCAAAAGGAAAGATATTAACCTCTAGTTACATAACACCACTACAAAGAAGAAGTGTATTTGATAATGTGCTGCTAATTTGCTTCAGTCATGTCTGACTTTTTGCAAACCTGTGGACTGTAGCCTGTCAGTCTCCATGGTCCATGGGGTTCTCCAGGCAAGAATACTGGAGTGGGCTGCTGTGCCCTCATCCAGGGGATCTTCCCAAACCAGGTATAAAAATTGCATCTCTTAAGTCCTGCATTGGCAGGCAGATTCTTTACCACTAGCACCACGTAAGAAGCCTATTTCATAATAGTGTGCTTATTATACACTTTCCAGTTTTTTAAGGAGTCTCCACACTGTTTTCCATAGTGACTGTACTACTTTGCATTTCCACCAACAGTGTAAGAGGGTTCCCTTTTCTCCACACCCTCTCCAGCGTTTATTGCTTGTAGCCTTTTGGATCCCAGCCATTCTGACTGGTGTGAAATGTTGCCTCATTGTGGTTTTGATTTGCATTTCTGTGATAATGAGTGATGTTGAGCATCTTTTCATGTGTTTGTTAGCCGTCTGTATGTTTTCTTTGGAGAAATGTCTGTTTAGTTTTTGGCTCATTTTTGATTGGGTCATTGATTTTTCTGGAATTAAGCTGCAGGAGTTGCTTGTATATTTTGAGATTAATTCTTCATTTGCTATCGTTTGCTGTTATTTTATCCCATTCTGAGGGCTATCTTTTCACCTTGCTTATAGCTTCCATTGTTGTACAAAAGCTTTTAAGTTTAATTAGGTCCCATGTTTTTTATTTTTGCTTTTATTTCCAATACTCTGGGAGGTGGTTCATAGAGGATCCTGCTGTGGTTTATATCAGAGAATGTTTTGCCTATGTTCTTCTCTAGGAGTTTTATAGTTTCTGGTCTTATGTTTAGATCTTTAATCTATTTTGAGTTTATTTTTGAGTATGGCATTAGAAAGTGTCATATTTTCATTCTTTGCATGGAATTTGTTTTTCTAGCCCTTCACTTTCAGTCTGTATGTGTCCCTTATTTTTAGGTGAGTCTCTTGTGGACAACATATATAGGGGTCTTGTTTTTGTATCCGTTCAGCCAGGCTTTTCTTTTGGTTGGGGCATTCAATCCATTTACATTTAAAGTAATTGTTTATAGTATGATCCCATTGGCATTTACTTTGTTATTTTGGGTTCGAGTTAATACACACTTTCTGTGTTTCCTGTCTAGAGAAGATCCTTTAGTGTTTGTTGGAGAGCTGGTTTGGTGATGCTGAATTCTCTTAGCTTTTGCTTGACTGTAAAGCTTTTGATTTCTCCTTAATATCTGAATGAGATCCTTGCTGAATACACTGATCTGGGCTGTAGGTTTTTCTCTTTCAGAACTTCAAGTATGTCCTGCCATTCCCTTCTGGCCTAAAGAGTGTCTATTGAAAGATAAGCTGTTATCCTTATGGGGGTCCCCTTGTGTGTTATTTGTCGTCTTTCCTTTGCTGCTTTTAATATTTGTTCTTTGTGTTTCATATTCATTAATTTGATTAATATGTGTCTTGGGGTGTTTCACCTTGTTTTTATCTTGTTTGGGACTTTCTGGGTTTCTTGTATTTGGGTGGCTATTTCTTTCCCCATTTTAGGGCGATTTCAACACTATTATCTCCTCAAGTGTTTTCTCACGGCCTTTCTTTATGTCTTCTTTTTCTGGGACTCCTATGATTCGAATCTTGGGTTGTTTGACACTGTCCCAGATATCTCCGACGTTATCTTATTTCTTTTTTTTTTTTCCTCTCTATTTCATTTTCACCATTCTATCATCCACCTCACTTATCCTATCTTCTGCATCAGTTATTTTACTGTTGGTTCACTCAAGAGTGTTTTTTTATTTAGTTAACGTGTTATTATTATTGATTGACTCTTCTTAATTTCCTTTTCAGTTCAGTTCAGTTCAGTTCAGTCGCTCAGTCATGTCCGACTCTGTGACCCCATGAATCGCAGCACACCAGGCCTCCCTGTCCATCACCAACTCCCGGAGTTCATTCAAACTCACGTCCATTGAGTCAGTGATGCCATCCAATCATATTATTCTTTGTTGTCCCCTTCTCCTCCTGCCCCCAGTCAATCCCAGCAACAGAGTCTTTTCCAGTGAGTCAACTCTTCGCATAAGGTGGCCAAAGTACTGAAGTTTCAGCTTTAGCATCATTCCTTCCAAAGAACATCCAAGGCTGATCTCTTTCAGAATAGATTGGATGAATCTCCTTGCAGTCCAAAGGACTCTCAGGAGTCTTCTCCAACACCACAGTTCAAAAGCATCAATTCCTTGGTGCTCAGCCTTCTTCACAGTCCAACTCTCACATGCATACATGACCACAGGAAAAACCATAGCCTTGACTAGACGGACCTTAGTCAGCAAAGTAATATCTCTGCTTTTGAATATTCTATCTAAGTTGGTCATAACTTTTCTTCCAAGGAGTAAGCATCTTCTAATTTCATGGCTACAGTCACCATCTGCAGTGATTTTGGAACATCAAAAAATGAATTCTGACACTGTTTCCACTGTTTCCCCATCTATTTCCCATGAAGTGATGAGACTGGATGCCATGATCTTCGTTTTCTGAATGTTGCGCTTTAAGCCAACTTTTCACTCTCCTCTTTTACTTTCATCAAAAGGCTTTTAGTTCCTCTTCACCTTCTGCCATAAGAGTGGTGTCATCTGCATATCTGAGGCTACTGATATTTCTTCCGGCAATCTTAACTCCAGCTTGTGTTTCTTCCAGTCTAGCATTTCTCATAATTTACTCTGGACATAAGTCCAATAAGCAGGGTGACAATATACAGCCTTGACGTACTCCTTTTCCTATTTGGAACCAGTCTGTTGTTCCATGTCCATTTCTAACTATTGCTTCCTGACCTGCATACAGATTTCTCAAGAGGCAGGTCAGGTGGTCTGGTATTCCCATCTCTTTCAGAGTTTTCCACAGTTTATTGTGATCCACACAGTCAAAGGCTTTGGCATAGTCAATAAAGCAAAAATAGATGTTTTTTCTGGAACTCTCTTGCTTTTTCCATGACCCAGCAGATGTTGGCAATTTTTCTGGTTCCTCTGCCTTTTCTAAAACCAGATTGAACAAAAGGAGTTCACAATTTAAGTATTGCTGAAGCCTGGCTTGGAGAATTTTGAGCATTACTTTACTAGCATGTGAGATGAGGGCAACTGTGTGGTAGTTTGAGCATTCTTTGGCATTGCCTTTCTTTGGGATTGGAATGAAAACTGACCTTTTCCAGTCCTGTGGTCACTGCTGAGTTTTCCAAACTTGATGGCATATTGAGTGCAGCACTTTCACAGCATCATCTTTCAGGATTTAAAACAGCTCAACTGCAATTCCATCACCTCCACTAGCTTTGTTTGTAGTGATGCTTTCTAAGGCCCACTTGACTTCACATTCTAGGATGTCTGGCTCTAGATAAGGATTACATCATCGTGATTATCTGGGTTGTGAAGATATTTTTTTACAGTTCTTCTGTGTATTCTTGCCACCTCTTCTTAATATCTTCTGCTTCTGTTAGGTCCAGACCATTCCTGCCCTTTATCAATCCCATCTTTGCATGAAATATTATCTTGATATCTCTAATTTTCTTGAAGCGATCTCTACTCTTTGTCATTCTGTTCTTTTCCTCCATTTCTTTGCAATGATCACTGAAGAAGGCTTTTTATCTCTTCTTGCTATTCTCTGGAACTCTGCATTCAGATGCTTGTATCTTTCCTTTTCTCCTCTGTTTTTTGCCTCTCTTATTTTCACAGCTATTTGTAAGGCCTCCCCAGATAACCATTTAACTTTTTGCATTTCTTTTCCATAGGGATGATCTTGATCCCTGTCTCCTGTACAATGTCATGGATCTCATTCCATAGTTCATCAGCCACTCTAACATCAGATCTAGTCCCTCAAATCTATTTCTCACTTCCACTGTATAATCATAAGAGATTTGGTTTAGGGAATACCTGAATGGTCTAGCGGTTTCCTTATTCTTCAATTTGAGTCTGAATTTGGTAATAAGGAGTTCATGATCTGAGCCACAGTCAGCTCCTGGTCTTGGTTTTGTTGATTGTATAGAGCTTTTCCATCTTTGGCTGCAAAGAATATAATAAATCTGATTTTAGTGTTGACCATCTAGAGATGTCCATATGTAGAGTCTTCTCTTGTGTTGTTGGAAGAGGGTGTTTGCTATGACCAGTGCATTTTCTTGGAAAAACTCTATTAGTCTTTACCTTGCTTCATTCTGCATTCCAAGGCTAAATTTGCCTGTTACTCCAGGTGTTACTTGACTTCTTACTTTTCCATTTTAGTCCCCTGTAATGAAAAGGACATTTTTTTGGGTGTTAGTTCTAAAAGGTCTTGTAGGTCTTCATAGAACTGTTCAACTTCAGCTTCTTCAGCGTTACTGGTTGGGGCATAGACTTGGATTACCGTGATATTGAATGGTTTGCCTTGGAAACAGAGATCATTCTGTCGTTTATGTGACTGCATCCAAGTACTGCATTTTGGACTCTTTTGTTGACCATGATGGCTACTCCATTTCTTCTGAGGGATTCCTGCCCACAGTATTAAATATAATAATCATCTGAGTTAAATTCACCCATTCCATTCCATTTTATTTTGCTGACCCCTAGAATGTCGACATTCACTCTTGACATCTCTTGTGTGACCACTTCCAATTTGCCTTGATTCATGGACCTGACATTCCAGGTTCATATGCAATATTGCTCTTTACAGCATCGGATCTTGCTTCTATCACCAGTCACATCCACAGCTGGGTATTTGTTTTGCCTTGGCTCCATCCCTTCATTCTTTCTGGAGTTATTTCTCCACGAGCATATTGGGCACCCTATGACCTGGGGAGTTCCTCTTTCAGTATCCTATCATTTTGCCTTTTCATACTGTTCATGGTGTTTTCAAGGCAAGAATACTGAAATGATTTGCCATTCCCTTCGCCAGTGGACCACATTCTCTCAGACCTCTCCACCATGACCCATCCATCTTGGGTTGCCTGGCAGGCATGGCTTAGTTTCATTGAGTTAGACAAGGCTGTGGTCCTAGTGTGATTAGATTGACTATTTTTCTGTGAGTATGGTTTCAGTGTGTCTGCGCTCTTATGCCCTCTTGCTATACCTAGCATCTTACTTGGGAAAGGCTACGGTTCCTCTTTATTGTGGAGGTTCCTCGCTGTCACTGTGGGTGAAGTTGGATGGGTAGCTAGTCAATGTTTCCTGATTAGGGATGCTTGTTTCAGTGTTCTGGTTGGTGGACCTGGATTTCTTCTCTCTGGAGTGCAATGAAGTGTCCAGTAGTGAGTTCTGAGATGTCAGTGGGTTTGTTGTGACTTTGGGCAGCCTGTTTATTGAAGCTCAGGGCTTATGTTCCTGTGTTGCTGGTGAATTTGTGTGGTATATCTTGCTCTGGAACTTGTTGGCCCTTCGGTGGTGCTTGGTTTCAGTGTAGGTATGAAAGCTTTTGATGAGCTCCTATTGATTAATGTTCCCTGGAGTCAGGAGTTCTCTGGTGTTCTCAGGTTTTGGACTTAAGCCTCCTGCTTCTGATTTTCAGCCTTAGTCTTACAATAGCCTCAAGTCTTTTCAGTCTAAAATATTTTTTTTTTTTTCTAATACAATGGGTTGCCTTTCTGGGTGCCTGATGTCCTCTGCCAGCAATCAGAAGTTGTTTTGTGGAATTTGCTCAGCATTCAATATTCTTTTGATGAATTTGTGTGGGAGAAAGTGGTCTCCTGTTCTGTTCCTCTGCCATCTTAGGACTTCCCCCTCTTCTTGATCTCTTATTGATGAAAGAACTACTTAATTTATGGAGTCCAGTGCCAAATGAAGATGATGCTTATTTATTTTTTCCCCAAGAATTTCAAGTCTTTACAGCAGAGCATTAAGTCAGTTTCTGGCCTTCCAGATCACACAGAGTCCTAGGCAAATCCAGGGATCACATGTCCATGATGCCAGCCCTATCTTTATTTTTCAGAATATTTGAAAGAACCTTTTAAAGATATGTTATATATTATATATATACACCACGGAGGAAATAATGCAAAATTGGATCCTCAAAAGCATCAACAAGTTTGTTCAAATTTGCATAGCCAAATTTAGTTTTTCTCTTTTACTTTAGAGGTGTTCAGTCTTTGTATATATTTATTAAAAATCCATTCACTGGGCACCTATGTGCAAGACTTGACATAGCACTCTCGAGATACAACAGGGCATAGAATGGCCACAGAGTCAGCCTCCATGGGCTTTTCAGATTATGTCTCCTATCTCAACATTCATAATAAGCACTTAGTCTTAGAAACAACACTCAATCATGTCCCAGAAAATTGATAGATGATATCATCTTGATTTTTTAAAAGTAACAGGCCATTCTACCACAACCTTATTATCATGTCTCTGTTCCCTCCATTTTTTCAAGTGAGCAGAGTACTTTCTCATCCTCATGTTATTGATTATTCAGTCAAAATCAACAAAAACTATGATTAATCAAAAAAACGATGTTGTCCATTTTCATCTCTTCATGGACTTTGCTGTATCAGAGGTCTGTCCCTCTCTGTGCTGCACTATCTGTTAAACAGATTGATAATTAATATCAACCAGCCTTATTTATTCATCAACTCTGCACTGTGACTTAAGTAATAACCCTTTACATTGATCTGTTTATTTATCTCAAGTCACAAACTCAAGTTTTATAAAATTTTAAAACTAGCTTTTATTAAAAAAGTTTTTTTAATTCATTATTTATTTTCCTTTCTGCAATTTTCATACTGTTTACCACATTCAAAGCCTATTTTTAAAATTTAATCTACATTTTGTATTGTTTTTAAACAATGTTTAGAATATTTGCATATTGCTTAAAAATGAGAAGTAAGAAGCCCATAATCAAAATAGGAATTCTCCATGCACTCGCAGTCTTCCCAGGTTGCTCACTGATTAAAACTCTGCCTCCCAAGAAGATGTGGGTTTGATCTTTGGGTCAGGAATATTCCTTGGAGAAGGAAATGTCAACCCACTCCAGTATTCTTTTCTGGGAAATCCCATGGACAGAGGAGCCTTAAGGGATATAGTCCATGGGATCCCAAAGAGGGGGACATGACTAACGACTAAGCAGCAGCAGTGCCTTCCTAATCTAGTACCAATTGATAGTGTGGATATGTTTAAATTCTTATGTTGGAATAAAAGGAGAAAGAAAAATTGAGAAGTGGATACTAGTAAACTGATGACTAATCTTCATGCACAATTTCAAAATTTTTGATTATTTATAGTATGTTTGTGCTGTGCTTAGTCACACAGTCGTGTCTGACTCTTTGTGACCCTGTGGACTGCAGCCTGATAGGCTCTCCTGTCCATGGGTTTTTCCTGGCAAGAATACTGGAGTGGGTTGCCATGCCCTCCTCCAGGAGATCTTCCTAACCCAGGGATTGAGTCCAGGTTTGCCACACTGCTGGCGGATTCTTTACCATCTGATAGACTAGGGAAGCCCAAGAATACTGGAGTGGGTAGCCTATTCCTTCTCCTGGGGATCTTCCTTATCCAGAACTTACACTGAGGTCTCCTGCATTGCAGGTGAATTTTTAACCAGCTGAGCTACCAGAAAATTTATGGTATGTTTAGCACACACTAAGGAATGCACTCTCTTCATGCTTTTCCATTCAAATGAAATATTTATCTCCTGTAATTGATCTTTCTTTCCCCAAATACACCCTTTCTCTCAGAATTCTTAGGAAATAATTTCTGATAATTTAATAATTAATTTATATGACTATAACAAGCTCAGTATGCTATTCAGTTGAATCTAATATTAAGTCAATGTTTTCTTAAGCAACATTTTACTTTTATTAATGTCAATGCCTTGCTTAGTCTCATAATTTTATATATGCTTTTACTTCCCAATTGCAACAATTATAATCTATTGCCAGCAATTTCTAAATTGTTATTTAGAAAAAGAAATTATGCTAACCTATTATCTCTAAAATTTCTCCTATTACTCACTATAAATTTTCTGAAAATAAACGGTCTTCCAAAATAAAATTTTTGACTTCTCTTTCAAGCAGCAAATTTTCCCTGATTTTTTTCTTTTCAGTGAGTTATACATAAGATACCTTTAGAAATTTAAAAGTAAATTGTAGTACAATGTTTGATTAGATAAATACAAATATATATACATACTTTTTCACCTGGATATCTACAATTATATAGAGAGCTTTTCATACATTTTGAACATTTGCCTCATGATCTGATAAATCATCTTTATCTTCATAATAATCAAAATTATTAAACTCTAGTGTGCCCAATGTGGCATTACTCACACAAGTCTCATTATGGTCTAGCCAGTTTTGTTACCTAGTAGAAGCTAACAGAGATTTTCCTGGTGGCTCAGACTATAAAGACTGACCTGCAATGAGGGAGACCTGAGTTTGATCCCTGGGCTTGGAAGATCCCCTGAATGAGGGAATGGCAACCCACTCCAGTATTCTTGCCTGAAGAATCCCTATGGACAGAGGAGCCTGGCATGCTATGGTCCATGTGGTTGCAAAGAGTTGGTCAGGACTAAGCAACTAAACACAGCACAGAAGGTAACAGATCAGTTCATATTTTAATTCCAAGTTAAATACATATTTTTGCAGAGGATTAATTACCACTACAAAATCAATTACAGAATGTTTACTAGATCTTTGAGATCATTTGGTTATTTCAATCTTCCCATTTTATCTGATTTTCCAGACACCAAAACAACATAAACATGAAATAACAGTCAACCATTTTAAGCCAGAAAGCTTGTATATATATTTTAATGGCAGTGTTGTTTCTTCCAGATTTATGTCTCTATAAATGTAATGCAATACAGATGGGGCACTATTAACAAACATGTATGTATAAAGAAGTAATTTTAATAAACAAAACCAGCATCTTTCTTCTCTACAGAAAGTAGAGTATATATTGTTGTTTGTTTGTTTCTGTTTTGTGAGTGTATTTGTATGTATAAATTTTTCTTAACTAACATTTAGCCCTTATTTTGTACTATATGAATGACCATAGATAGGAAAGATATATTCAAAATATCCAGAAATTGTAAGCATTTTACATTCTCTCTGCAGTACCTGTAATCTTTCTTCAGTAGCTTCTGGGTGATAAAATACAGCAACTCTATTCCAAAACCCATTCAGTTGGGACTCTCTGGAGATATAAAATTTATTATTAGCCTAGACTTACAAATGCAATTTTAAAATATTGATTTCTATATACTATGAACATGTTACCAAAAGGTGTTTGAAATAGTGTAAACATAAATATATATTGTTGGGCATGTTTTCTATTTCTGATGGTGTTTTATAAACTAAATATGTATGAAACAGAATTGATTATCACAAACTATGTGTGCCTTTATGTCCTTGAATTCAATAGAAAGAGATGATACATACAATAATAGTTCCTCAAGCTATCTATGTTTCTCAGGAGAGTCTTAGTCTCTGTTCACTCCTTGTTGTGGTTTTATCCTGCTATTAGCTACTTATTTTCTTTTATTCTTTATGTACAACAAGTAAAAATAAGGATTTCTACATGAAGATAGTAAATTTATTTCAAATATGAATTTTAGCTTTAATAGCAATGCTAATTTTTAAGGGCATGCCTTAATATTAATAACCTACAGAATAAATTCCTGCATGACTATAACTCTCAGGACAAAGAAATATTTATACAAGATGGAATCACCTCCTGAATAACAAAATTATATAGCAGAGCACATTTCCCTTAAGATCTAGAATTCTAATCTGTCTGGCTTTGAATCTGAAGCCTACTTGAAAACCTCCTCAACTAGCTGTTTACCAAAGCACATATTATAAAATATATATTCACAATCATTTTAGTAAAACAATCAGGAATTGTTTTAAACTCTTATAGTAGATTCATATAAACAATTCAACTGATACAAGAGATGGATTAATTGCTATTTCAAGTTTATGTTAGTCTGGGAAACTTTGCAAGGAAAGAAAAAAGTTATTTTTTGTTTGTGTGTTTTGGAACAAAGTTCTTAATGCATCTCTGTTTTCACTCATTCCACGGAGGAAGTGGGACAGGGCACACAAAAACTCCTTATTCTTCATTTAGGCATCCTCAAAGTCCTTCTTCATCTACTGATTTCATAAACACAGTGGCCTTTGCTTCACTTGGGGATGCAGCTCGCTCACATAAGCTCCCTCTTATGTGCACAGTGCAGAAAGGTTGCTTGAACAAAGACAGACAAAGATTAGTGCCAGCAAATATTTATTAACCCAGTTTTAATGTCGTCTTTAGGCCTGCCAATCCAGGGAGATGTAAGATATGTGGGTTTGATCCCTAAATCGGGAAGATCCCCTGGAATAGGAAATGGCAGTATGCTACAGTATTCTTGCCTGGAAAATTCCATGGACAGAGGAACCTGGTGGGTTACAATCCATGAGGTCACAAAGAATTACAGGACTGAGCAACTGAGCACACACACACACCTACACACATAACTTCCTTCCTTCCTAAAATACTAAGATAATCAGAGTTTTAAGTATTTTCCCTGTAATGATTCATTTAATCCCCACATAAGTCTATAATATAGGAACAACCATCATCCTGGTTTCACAAGTGAGGGAACCAAGCACAGAAATGTATGTTTTCATCATCATGAAGCTAGTAGATAGAGAGCATGATTGTATACAGTGTCCATAGTGTTAATCACTGCAATCTGCTGCCATTATCAAATTTCAAATTTAAGAAAAAAATCTGTTGTTTGGAAGCTATTTCTGTTCTTTCATGAGCCAGCATTCAATTTTTACATTATTGTTTCTTAGAAATCTAGTTTATTTATTACTTATAATACCTCACCCACAATATGATGAAGTTGCTTCAAACCATGATTGTGCAGTCTCTCTGCTTTGTGATTGTTGGCAGGAAAAGTACTGCCTGACAAGATAACCTAAACTGATGGAAATATTCTATATCTCCACTGGTTGATACATAATGTGTGCTAATCACTCAGTTGTGTTTGACTCTTAGATTATAGCCCACCAGCCTCCTCTGTCCATGGAATTTTCCAGGTAAGAATACTGCAGTGGGTTGCTATTTCCTTCTCCAGGGAGGATTTTCCTGACCCAGGGATCAAACCTGGGTCTCCTGCATTGCAAGCAATTTTTTTTTTTTTTTTTTTAACCATCTGAGCCACCACGGAAACCATAGTCACTGGTTAGATCCATCTGGCTCAAAGGGAGTTTTAAATGTGGGGTGTGAAATTGAGGAAATAAAATTTTTAATTTAATTTTAAAATTATAACTAAATCAAATTGAAATAAACACCTGTGGTTAATGACTTCCATATTGAACAGGATTGACCTTGAACTTTTAACATCTTAAGAGTTTAAAAAAGGAAATACAAATTTATTTTTATAGTCAACAGTTCAGTTGATTCTCTAGTATACTTTATATATTTCCCTACATGTCACTGCTTTCTTATAATTCAAACAACTCTCTGGTTCAATTTTTTTCTTTCTGGTGGAGGGAGATTGGGTGAAAAATTAGCAAACTTTAAAAAGAAAAGTGTTTCATGTGGTGAGAAGTTTTAAAGTGCTAAAGAAAAGGGAAAAACAGGATGGGAGAGAGGTAGGATCAAATTGTAAAGGTATATGTAACAGTCCGGATAAGAAAGTACTACTGCAGTAACAAATGATTCCTCAAATCTCAGTGACATAATACTGCCAAATTGATTTCTCATCAAAACTACAAGTTGAAAAATAGTAGTCTCTCTTGCTCTGTTCATTTTAATCCAGCAAGGATTCATCCTAATAGAGTTTCCTCTTTATTTGTGCTTCAATAATTTTAATAGTGGTAGAAACTGAAGAACAAGAGTGAAAGACAGATAGCACACCAACAACTCTTAAAGCATTTGCATGGAATTAACTCATGGTATGTCAGTTTTCATTTCACCAACATAAGCAAATCACATGACCACATATTAACCCAAAAGGTTAGAAAAGTTTGGAAATCACCTGAGTCCATTTTTCTTATTAAACGTATGCAATTATCCTTTCCTCAGTGAAGCAAATAAACATCTCAGTCAATGTAATCCTGATAGAGTCCCCATATGGACTGCAATATGGCTCCTTTTGAGCTAGAGATAAAATTTCTTAAAAGTTTATAGTAATATAGCCACAGAGCCCAGTAAACACTCATCAAAACAGGGCATAGGAGACATAAATTGCTAATCACTTCTCAGCAATTCTTAAGTCTCAGTGGGCAGTTTATGAATCTATCCTGCTTTGACTATGAAAGAACACATGAAAGCACTGGAACATTGAAAAAACACTATTCTTGGCAGAAGAGCAAATTTCTTAGCTTAATTTTTGCACAGAGTAAGAATTACAAAGAAAAAACTAAAATATCAAATGGACATAGACTTATTCTTTAAAAGTTATAATTTTTAATTTTAAAACATACATACCTCTTTTTACTGAATTTCACTTAATTGCACTTCCCAGTTATTTCATTTTTACAAATTGAAGGTTCATGGCAACTCTGTGTTAAGCAAGTCTATCAGCACCATTTTTCCCCCAACATTATTTGTTCACTTCATGTTTCTATGTTACATTTTGGTAATTCTTGAGATATTTCAAACTCTTCATTACTATTATATTTGATTTGGTGATTTACAATCAGTGATCTTTGATGTTACTATTGTAATTTGGGGGAGAGTACCACAAATTGCATCCATGTAAGATAGCCAACTTCATCAATAAATATGTTCTTACTGCTCCATTGACTGGCTGTCCATTCATCTCTCTCCCTCTCCTTGGGCCACCCTATTATCTGAAACACATTAATATTTAAATTAGATCAACTAATAACCCTACAATGGTCTCTAAATGTTCAAGTAAAAGGAAGATTTACACATCTCTCACTTTATATCAAGAGCTAGAAATGATTAAGCTTGATTAGAAAGGCATATTGAAAGACAAAATAGGCCTAAAGCTAGGCATCTTGCACCAGTTAGTCAAATTACAAATGCACAGAAAAAAAAAAAAAAGAAATTAAAAGTGATATTCCAATGAATTCATGAATGGTAAGAAAGTGTTATTGCTGATATGAAGATATTTTTAGCTGTCTGGATAGAAGGCCAAACCAGCCACAGCATTCCCTTAAACCAAAGCTTAATCTAGAGCAAGGCTTTAATTCTCTTTAATTCTATGAAGGCTTGGAAAAGTGAGAATAATGCAGAAGAAAAGTTTGAAGCAAGCAGAGGCTGATTCATGAAGTTTAAAGAAAAAAGTCACCTCTATATCCTAACTAGTGCAAAATGAAGCAGTGAGTGCTGATATAGAAAATCCAGCAAGTTATACAATTCCAGCTAAGATAATAATATTGACTAGAACAAACAACAGATGCTCAATATAGATACAATAACCTTCTATTGGAAGAAGAAGCCATTGTAGACATTCAGATCTAGAGAGGCCAAGTTAATGTCTGCTTCAGATTCAAAGAACAGGCTGACTCTTGTTAAGAGGCTAATGCAGCTGATGACTTTAAGTTGAAGTCAGTGCTCATTTACTATTCCAAAAATACAAAGGCTCTTAAGAATTATGCTAAATTCACTCTACCTAAAATCTATAAGTGGAACAACAAAGTCTGGATGATAGCAAATCTATTTACAACATGATTCATTGAATATTTTAAGCCCACTTTTGAAACTTACTTCTCAGAAAAAGGGAAGTTCCTTTTAAAATATTACTGCTCATTGACAATGAACCTGTTTGTTTAAGAGCTTTCATGGACATGTACAATGAGATTAATGTTGTTTTCATGCCTGCTAACATATCAATCCTGCAGCCTGTGGTTCTAGGAATAATTTTAACTTCCAAGTGTTATCATTTTAAAAATACATTTCATAGTGCTATAGCTGCCATAGATAATGATTTCTTGGACGGATCTGGGAGAAGTCAATTGAAAAACCTCTGGTAAGGATTTATCATTCCATATGCCATAAAGAACATTTGTGATTCATGAAGGGATCAAACTAAACAGCATTTTAGAATGTGATTCCAAATCCTAAGGGTTGACTTTGAAGATTTTAAGACTTCAGTGGAGGATGTAAGTAATATATGGTAGAAATAAGAAGAGAAGTGGAGTCTGAAGATGTAAATGAATTGCTGCAGACTCATGATAGGTCTTAATAGATGAGTTGTGTCTTGCAGATGAGCAAAGACAGTGATATCTTGAGATGGAATCTACTCCTGTGAAGATGCTGCAAAGATAGTTGAAATGACAACAAATGATACAAACAATTGGCAGAACAGTGACAGGATTTAAGAATTGACTCTAGTTTTGAAAGAAGTTCAACTGTGGGTACATTGTTATAAAACATTATTGCATGTTACAGAGAAATCATTCCTGAAAAGAATAATGTGGCAAACTTCACTGTATTCTTAAAAAGAAAACAAAAACAAAAAGCAGTCACAGCTACTCCAATCTTTAAAACCACCAGCCTAATAGGTTACTAGTGGTGACTCGAACTGAACCTGCAGTTTCTTAGAGATGTCTGTAACCAGTATTCTTAGATATTCTTTATCTGAACAGTTAAAGAAAATAAATGATTGTAAAAAGGTATATAAAACTAAGATCATGGTATCTGATCCCATCACTTCATGGCAAATAGATAGGGAAACAGTGGAAACAGTGGCAGACTTTATTTTGGGGGACTCCAAAATCACTGAAGATGATGATTGCAGCCATGAAATTAAAAGAAGTTTATTTATTTAAAGGAAAGTTAAGACCAACCTACACATCATATTAAAAAGCAAAGACATTACTTTGACAACAAAGGTCCATCTAGTCAAGACTCTGGTTTTTCCAGTGGTCATGTATGGATGTGAGAGTTGGACTATAGAGAAAGCTGAGCACTGGAAAATTGATCCTTTTGAAAGTGGTGTTGGAGAAGACTCTTGAGAGTCCCTTGGACTGCAAGGAAATCCAACCAGTTCATTCTAAAGAAAATCAGTCCTGGGTGTTCACTGGAAAGACTGATGTTAGAGCTGAAATTCCAATACTTTAAGCATCTGATGCAAAGAACTGACTCATTGGAAAAGACCCTGATGTTGGGAAAGATTGAAGGTGGGAGGAGAAGGGGATGACAGAGGGTGAGATGGTTGGATGGCATCACTAACTCAATGGACATGAGTTTGGGTAAACTCTGGGAGTTGGTGATGGACAGGGAGGACTGGCATGCTGCAGACCCTGGGGTCGCAAAGAGTTGGACATGAATGAATGACTGAACTGAATTGAATTCATCTTAACACTAAAAATACGATAAAATTCATTGAAAGTTTTTCTGTTCAAAGAGATTTTTCAATATAATTTTTAATCTCAGATACTATTTGATATCTAGTGACATTTTTATGTGTATGAGTGTGTTTCTAGAGAAATCTTGGTTCCTAAATAAAGTAGATAGAGTCAAATTTTTCAATCTGTGTTTTGTTTTCAACTCTATGTTCTTTCTTTAGACTACACTGCCTACTACAAGGTTTGACTGATTAAAGAAAACTTCATGTATTGCACAGAGCCTTCATGGGTGGACACAAAGAGTAGACAAAGAAAGAAATAATGTCTTAAATAGTAAGCATGAAAATATATTAAAAAAAAACAGAGGTGAAATAATTTACAGTCATTCAGTTATTCCTTCCAATGTGTCAGCATTGAGATTAAAACATACATTCAAGAGAGGAAACTCTAATTATAATCATGGAAGGGTTTCATCATAAGAATGGAATGAGTGGCCTATATTTTGAAGGATGATAGAGTTTTTTTAATAATAAAAACAAGAAAAGGAGAAGGAATCTTTTACTATTAATAACATCTATAGAATATGCCTGTGTATGTGGTAAATGTAGAAAGCTGAACTTATACAAGAGTATGAGAAGCATGAGCTTCCTTGGTAGCACAGTGGTAAAGAACCCTCCTACCAATGCAGGAAAATCAGCAGGGGCTGGAGGTTTGATCCCTGGGTAGAGAAGATCCCCTGGAGAAGGAAATGGCAACCCAATCAATCAAATATTCTTGCCTGGAAAATCTTATGGACAAAGAAGTCTGGCAGTTTAAAGTCCATGGTGTCACAAAAGTCAGACATCACTTAGCAACTAACAGCAATGAGAAATATACACATGAAAATAGGAATAAAACATGTTTTTTATTTTTTTTCAGAAGTTGCATTGTAATGGGCCACCGAGTTAATGGAGGCAGCTCTTATCTCATAAGCCAGTTTATAAATAGGGCAATGATAAATATACATCTATTGGTAAATAGACATAACAGAGAGCCTTATTTCATTTCTACTCTGAAGACACTTAGTCCTTGGAAGAAAAGTTATGACCAACCTAGATAGTATATTCAAAAGCAGAGACATTACTTTGCCGACTAAGGTTCATCTAGTCAAGGCTATGGTTTTTCCTGTGGTCATGTATGGATGTGAGAGTTGGACTGTGAAGAAGGCTGAGCACTGAAGAATTGATGCTTTTGAACTGTAGTGTTGGAGAAGACTCTTGAGAGTCCCTTGGACTGCAAGGAGATCCAACCAGTCCATTCTGAAGGAGATCAACCCTGGGATTTCTTTGGAATGGAATGATGCTAAAGCTGAAACTCCAGTACTCTGGCCACCTCATGCAAAGAGTTGACACATTGGAAAAAGACTCTGATGCTGGGAGGGATTGGGGGCAGGAGGAGAAGGGGACCACAGAGGATGAGATGGCTGGATGGCATCAGGGACTCAATGGGGATGAGTTTGAGTGAACTCCGGGAGATGGTGATGAACAGGGAGGCCTGGCGTGCTGCAATTCATGGGGTCACAAAGAGGTGGACACGACTGAGTGACTGAACTGAACTGAACTGCTCTACTCGCTTCCATGAGATTTAATCTCCATTTAAACTAACCTTTCCATTTCAATGAATAATTCATTGGTTACACAGAGTCATTGAGTTACACACTTCCACAACTGTCCATTTAACAGCCATGTATTCTCTCAAATAAGTGAGACAGAACACCTTAAGTTGAACTACTGGTGATCTTAACAGTAACTATATTAAATGAATGACTAATATACTATGTGACTCCATTAAAAAGCAAAGTAATTATATAGCTTTTAATTTAAAGGAAAGACATTATCGACTAATCTAATGAGGTACAAATGGCTACATATTAATAATGAGGAATGGGAGTTGCATAAGGTATAATATTAATTTGAATAAAATAATGATTACATTATTGCAAAAATCACTTTAATCATTTTCTTATAATTTAAAATGGGAATGCTTACGACTTTAGGTAACTTTTTCTCTTCTTTTATCTCAAAAGGTATACTTTAAAAAGAAGAGGAAGAAGAATTAGAATCTGTTGGAAAAATAGCCTGTATCTTTCTCATCCTCATTTTTTTTTTTTCTGACATAACCAATGAAATGACCAGGTAGACTTCTTTTTCCAGATTCAATATTTTTATTTATCACTTAGTAACACTTAGTGTCCCACACCCATATTTTCTTGTTAGAGTTTTGTATTTACTTCTCTTCCATTTACCCTATCTCAGGGACTCTATGGTAGTAATTTCCAATTTAATGTGCAATAATGCTGATGTAATTCCCTTTTCTGGAAAAAAATCTACACTTTTATATAATTCCTGAGCCATAGTTTTGTGATTTAAAAAGATTCTCTGTTCACACTAATCAGGGAGTTAAAAGAGTTGAACAGAAATAAAGGAAACTTTCCAGACCTCCTGAATATATCCCATGTAATAAAAAAAATGGCAATCACTTGTCTTAGGTTTTTCATTCAGTTCAGTTCAGTTCAGTCGCTCAGTCGTGTCCGATGCTTTGTGACTTTATGAATCACAGCATGCCAGGCCTTCCTGTCCATCACCAGTTCCCAGAGTTCATTCACATTCATCGAGTCAGTGATACCATCCAGCCATCTCATCCTCTGTCGTCCCCTTCTCCTCCTTCCCTCAATCTCTCCCAGCATCAGAGTCTTTTCCAATGAGTCAACTCTTGGCATGAGGTGGCCAAAGTACTGGAGTTTCAGCTTTAACATCATTCTTTCCATAGAAATCCCAGGGCTGATCTCATTCAGAATGGATTGGTTGGATCTCCTTGTAGTCCAAGGGACTCTCAAGAGTCTTCTCCAACACCACAGTTCAAAAGCATCAATTCTTCAGCGCTCAGCCTTCTTCATAGTCCAACTCTTACATCCATACATGACTACTGGAAAAACCATAGCCTTGACTAGATGGACCCTAGTTGGCAAAGTAATGTCTCTGCTTTTAGATATACTATCTAGGTTGGTCATATCTTTTCTTCCAAGGAGTAAGCATCTTTTAATTTCATCGCTGCAGTCACCATCTGCAGTGATTTTGGAGCCCAAAAAATAAAGTCTGACACTATTTCCACTGTTTCCCCATCTATATCCCATGAAGTGATGGGATCAGATGCTATGATCTTTTGTTTTCTGAATGTTGAGCTTTAAGCTAACTTTTTCACTCTCCTCTTTCACTTTCATCAAGAGGCTTTTGAGTTCCTCTTCACTTTCTGCCATAAGAGTGGTGTCATCTGCATATCTGAGGTTATTGATATTTCTTCTGGCAATCTTGATTCCAGCTTGTGTTTCTTCCAGTCCAGCGTTTCTCATGATGTACTTTGCATATTGGGTCTTTCTAAACTGTAATAATCCTGCTTCTGAAGAAATAAAAGACTCAAGGAGTGTGATGGGATATTGTACTCCAAATGTACATGATTATATATACCATGGAGGTGGCAAATAGATTCAAGGGTTTAGATCTAGTAGACAGAGTACCTGAAGAACAATGGGCAGAGGTTCATAACACTGTACAAGAAGTAGTGACCAAAACCATCCAAATAAAAAGAAATGCAAGACTATAAAGAGACTGTCTGATTAAACTTTACAAATAGTGAGGAAAGAAGAGAAGTGAAAGGCAAGAGAGAAAGATTAGTTTTCATTTCAATTCAAAAGAAGGCCAATGCCAAAGAATGTTCAAACTACCATATAATTACATTCATTTCACACAGCCAGTGGACTTATGCTAAAAATCCTTCAAGCTAGGTTTCAGCATTACATGAACAGAGAATTTCAAATGTATAAGCTGGATTTTGAAAAAGCAGAGGAATCAGAGATCGAATTGCCAACATTCATCGGATCATTGGGAATGCAAAGGAATTCCAGAAAAACATCTACTTCTGCTTAATTGATCATGAAAAGCTTTTAACTGTGGATTACAACAAACTGTGGAAAAGAGGTGGAAATACCATATCATCTTACCTGTCCTCTGAGAAGCCTGTATCCAGGTCAAGAAGAAACAGTTAGAACTTTATATTGAACAACTGACTGGTTCAAAATTGGGAAAGGAGTACATCAAGGCTGTTTATTTTTACCCATTTATTTCACTTCTATGCAGAGTACATCATGTGAAATATCAGGCTGGATGAATCAAAAGCTGGACTCAAGATTACTGGGAGAAATAACAACAACCTAAGATATGCCGGTGATTCCACTCTAATGGCAGAAAGTGAAGAGGAACTAAAGAGCCTTTGACGAGGGTGAAAGAGGAAAGTGAAAAAGCTGGCTTGAATCTGAACATTAAAAACAAAGCCAAAAACACTAAGAACATGACCTCCAGTTCCATCACCTCATGTTAAATAGAAACGGAAAAAGTGGAAACAGTGATATATTTTATTTGCTTGGGTTCCAAAATCCCTGTGAATGGTGACTGCAGCCATGAAATTAAAAATCACTCAAACCTCAGAAGGAATGCTATGATAAACCTAGGCTGCTCATTAAAGAGCAGATATATCACTTTGCTGACAAACTTCCATATAGTCCAAGTTACAGTTTTTCAAGTAGTCATGTACAGATGTAAGAGATGGACCATAAGGAAGACTGAGTGCCAGGGAATTAATGCTTCCAAATTGTGATGCTGGAGATGACTCTTGAGAGTCTTTGGGCTGCAAGATCATACCAGTGAATCATAAAGGAAATCACCACTGAACATGTATTGGAAGGACTGTTGTTGAAGTTGAAGCTCCAGTACTTTGGCCTCCTGATGTGAAGAGCTAGCACATTAGAAAAAGACCCCGATACTGGAAAAACACTGAAGGCAAAGGAAAAGCTGTCAATAAAAGATTAGATAGTTAGACAGCATCATTGACTCAGTAAACATTAATCTGAGTAAACTCCAGGAAATAGTGGAGGATGAAGGAGTGTGGAATGCTGCAATCAGAGGGGTCACAAAGAGTTGGATATGATTTAGTGACTGAACAACAGATTTATTCTAAAAATTAATATGCACACTTCCCACACTTTAGAAGTGAAGTTATGACTTTAGGATGACGAAACAAAAGATTCTCTTGCTTTATTTTGAGGGACTTATTTTTCAAGGATTTTTGACATCAGAAAAGGGAAAAGGACCTTACACAATCATAGAAGAATGTGATTAGTAAATGTTTTAGAAGTAAGGGGATATTGGAACTGATTTTTCAGTGATGAAATTCAGCAGGCTGACAGAGGGATGAGAAGATTTCCATACCTCAAGGTTAACATGTGAAATGTCAAAGAAGTGAATAATCAAATTTGTAAGCTGCGATTTGTTCACTGAAACCAAACAGTATATGGTGCATGACAGTGGAAGATAACACTGAGATACTATATATTATAAATAAAATATCATGTACAGTAATACTATTTCAAGATACTTGACATTAACTTCTGTGTGGCAGAGAGCAGAGTCTCAGCAAGATATTTCGCAAGAAAAATTTCATTATAGATATAACCTTTAGCAACATGTTGAAGCCAGACTTGGTTACTAAGGCAGAAGTATAATGTAGATCAGTCAAGAAATGAAATGATTGGAATTATTATACAGTACTACATATTCAAAGGGAAGGAAATCATTCAGGTTAACTTTTTGAAATGGATTTATAGCTAGTGGGAAGAAGATCAAATGGTCAAAATAATTTGATATCACCAACATAGTTTGTGAAATATGAATGTTGACAAAATTTGAAATACGTTTGAAAATCACAGAATTTCCATGAAGAGAGTAAAATAAACTCTTCTATAATTAATATGAATAATATTTTCCCACAATATTTATCACACATAAACTATTAAGATATTTAAGAAATTTCTTAAAAATTAAGAAATATTTTGTCTTACTTTTCTTAAACTTCCTGTTCTTTCTGAAGTAAACATCTGCTGCTGTTGTGAGATAAATATTATATAGATTTCATAAGTCTCTCCATTCCATTCCATGAAAACTAATCTAAACTTGCTTCCAGTAATGCACCAGAATGAACGATACTGCAGAATGCCAACAACACAGATTGAACGTCTGAGAATGAAGCTCACAAAGTTAAAAGTGGGGAACTATATGAGTGGGTGCTTATATGACCGAATGTTTTCCACATGTAAAAATAAAGTCACTGAATGTGACTTCAGTTCAGTTCAGTTCAGTCACTAAGTCATGTCCGACTCTTTGTGACTACATGAATCGCAGCACACCAGGCCTCCGTGTTCATCACCATCTCTCGGAGTTCACTCAGACTCACGCCCATAGAGTCTGTGATGCCATCCAGCCATTTCATCCTCTGTCGTCCCCTTCTCCTCCTGCCCCCAATCCCTTCCAGCATCAGAGACTTTTCCAATGAGTCAACTCTTTGCATGAGGTGGCCAAAGTACTGGAGTTTCAGCTTTAGCATCATTCCTTCCAAAGAAACCCCAGGGTTGATCTCCTTCAGAATGGACTGGTTGGATCTCCTTGTGGTCCAAGGGACTCTCAAGAGTCTTCTCCAACACCACAGTTCAAAAGCATCAATTCTTTGGGGCTCAGCTTTCTTCACAGTCCAACTCTCACATCCATACATGACCACTGGAAAAACCATAGCCTTGACTAGACGAACCTTAGTCAGCAAAGTAATGTCTCTGCTTTTGAATATACTATCTAGGTTAGTCATAACTTTTCTTCCAAGGACTAAGTGTCTTCTAATTTCACGGCTTCAATCACCATCTGCAGTAATTTTGGAGCCCAAAAAATAAAGTCTGACACTGGTTCCACTGTTTCCCCATCTATTTCCCATGAAGTGATTGAACCGGATGCCATGATCTTCGTTTTCTGAATGTTGAGCTTTAAGCCAACTTTTCCGCTCTCCTCTTTCACTTTCATCAGGAGGCTTTTGGTTCCTCTTCACTTTCTGCCATAAGGGTGGTGTCATCTGCATATCTGAGGTTATTGATATTTCTCCCAGAAATCTTGATTCCAGCTTGTGTTTCTTCCAGTCCAGTGTTTCTCATGATGTACTCTGCATATAAGTTAAACAAGCAGGGTGACAATATACAGCCTTGACGTACTCCTTTTTCTATTTGGAACCAGTCTGTTGTTCCATGTCCATTTCTAACTGTTGCTTCCTGACCTGCATTACATTGCTCAAAATGGCAAACTAGAGGTTCTGTTTATTTCTATTTATTATTTATTTATTTATTTTTTAACTTTACAATATTGTATTGGTTTTTCCATACATCAACATGAATCCACCACGGGTAGACACGTGTTCCCCATTCTGAACCTCCCTCCCACCTGCCTCCCCGTACCTTCCCTCTGGGTCATCCCAGTTCACCAGCCCCAAGCATCCTGTATCCTGCATCAAACCTGGACTGGTGATTCATTTCATATATGATATTATACATGTTTCAATGTCATTCTTCCAAATCACCCCACCCTCTCCCTCTCCCACAGAGTCCAAAAGACTGTTCTATACATCTATGTCTCTTTTGCTGTCTTGCATACAGGGTTATCATTATCATCTTTCTAAATTCCATATATATGCATTAGTATACTGTATTGGTGTTTTTCTTTCTGGCTTACTTCACTCTGTATAATAAGCTCCAATTTCATCCACGTCATTAGAACTGATTCTGTTTTAAAGTTATATTTTGTTAAATTTTTTGAATTGAAAAATATATTAATTACATTTAAAGAAACATCTTCCCTTGCCTCTCATGAATTTCTTAAAGCATAATGAAAACATTCTATGATAACATATTTAGTTCTGTTTCTTCTATTCAATCAACAAATGCTTTTATTTATAACATATTATGCTATGTATAGGGCTTCCCCAATACCTCAGCAGTAAAGAATATCCCTGTAGAATATCCCTGAGATACAGGAGAAGCAGTTCAATCCCTGGGTCAGGAAAATCCCCTGAAAGAGGGTATGGCAACCTACTCCAGTATTGTTACCTGGAGAATTCTATGGACAGAGGATCCTACAGTCCATAGGTTTGCAAAGAGTCGGACATGACTGAAGTGACTTAGCACACATGCATGCTATGTATGCGATTTGGAGTTAACAATGTGAAAAGTACTCTGTAACAACCTAGAGGAGTGGAGATGGGTGGGAGGTTAGAGGAAAGTTCAACAGGGAGGGGACATATGTATGCCTATGGCTGACTCATGTTGATGTATGGCAGAAACCAATACAATATTGTAAAACTATTGCCTTTCAATTAAAATAAATTAATTAAAAATGAAACTAGTTCAAGGCCTTCTTTAACCAGGTTTACAATGACTATGTGAATATTTAGAGGGTGTGAGAGCTAATTTAATATCTCAATTTGACTAGCCTGTGGTGCTCAACTCTGGTCAAACATGTGTCTAGATGTTGCTGTGAAAGAATTTTTTGTATGTGAATAGCATTTAAATTGGTAAATTTTGGGTAAAGATTATCCTTGATAATGTTAGTAGGCCTCATCCAATCCACTGAAGACATTAACAGAAAAGACTGAGGGACCTATAAATGGAAGGATTACCTTTGGACTCAAGACTGCAATATTGACTCCTGGCAAATTTTCCAGGCTAGCACTGCTAGCACTCCTGGCTAGCACTGCAGATTTCACACTTGCCTGTGCCCCAAATCGTGTGATTCAATTCCTAAAGATAATTTTTTCTCTAAATATATGTGTGTGTGTGTGTATTCTATTGGTTTTGGCTTTCTGGAAACCTTAATTAAATTGACAGTAACAGCATATTAAGAAATATATTGGCTAAAAGGGAAAATCTGCAGGCTAGTTTCAGAGATGTGATTTTTTTTTGTCACAAAGATGATGGGCACACTATACACTTGAAAACCCATTTGCTTTTATGTCACATAGGAAACACAGGGCTCTTTGTAAGCATAATGTCAAAACTGTAAACATTTTGGCTTGGATACTAAAGACATTTGATTCAATAAAAGAGTAAAAGAACTACAGGAGAATTATTCAAGGAAAGCAAAATTATTCAGGGAAATAAAAAAAATTCTCCTGTAGTAAAAGAATATGGAAGTAAAATTCACTCAATTATGTCCAACTCTTTGTGACCCCATGGACTATACAGTCCATGGAATTCTCAGGCCAGATTACTGGAGTGGGTAGCCATTCCCTTCTCCAGGAGATCTTCCAAATCCAGGGATTGAATCCAGGTCTCCCACATTGCAGGTGGATTCCTTACCAGCTGAGCCATCAGGGAAGCCCAAAAACACTGGAGTGGGTAGTGCTTCCCTTCTCCAGTGGCTCTTTGGACCCAGGAATCAAACCAGAGTCTCCTGCATTGCAGGAGGTTTCTTTACCAACTGAACTGCTAGGGAAGACAATAGTAAAAGAACTACAGGATAATTATTCAAGGAAAGCAAAAGTTCATTTATACTTCAGATAGAGTAGAGAAAATCACATCATTTAGAGTAAAAGTTGTGGTTTGGGTATGATTTCTCTCAAGCACTGCTTGTGCAATCTTCAAGAAAAACACCTGTGGTTTTTTTGTAAGTGCTGAAGTAAAATGAAAGTCACTTAGATGTGCCCAACTTTTTGCAACCCATGGGCTATATAGTTCATAGAATTCTCCTGGCCAGAATACTGGAGTAGATAGCCTTTCCCTTCTCCAAGGGATCTTCCCAACCCATGGACTAAACCCGGGGCATCTACATTGCAGGTGGATTCTTTACCGGCTGAGCCACAAGGGAAGCCCAAGAATACTGGAGTGGGTAGCCAGTCCCTTTCAGCGGACCTTTCCAATCCAGGAAAGGGTTTCCTGCACTGCAGCTGGATTCTTTACCAACTGAGCTATCAGGGGAGCTTTGGTAAGCCTTGTCAACCTTAATATTTTGTTTATAGAACAGTAAACAAGATAGAGCTGGGGAGGAAAAAAAGTTTCTATTGTACTTAACTCACTGACAAGTCAGATATGTGAGTGAAACTAGGTCCTCTTAATTGTACGTTCTAACAAAGAAAGAAAGCAAAGTGAAGGCGCTCAGTCCTGTACGACTCTTTGCAACACCGTGGACTGTAGCATATTGGCCTCCTCGGTCCATGGGATTTTCCAGGCAAGAATACTGGAGTGGGTTGCCATTTCCTTCTCTAGGAAATCTTCCTGATCCAGGGATTGAACCCAGGTCTCCTGCATTTTAGGCAGACGCTTTACCGTCTGAGACACCAGGGAAGTCAAAGCCAATATAATAGAAAATAAAGGAAACGCAAAACAAAACTATTCAAACTCCTCCAAATGCAATAATCCGCATTCCACATTTACTTCTTAATTTTAGTTCAACACCTTTTCCAAAATTTACTTTCTGTATCAGGAGAATGATAAAGAATATAATCTGCTACTTTATTACATTAACTGGAAACACATATTCTCAGAGGACTAAGTATAATCCTCCTAAGGTATATTTGACATTATGATAGTCGTTTCATAACCATCAAAGCATGCTTTTATTTTTACTGGACTTTTGGCCATTAAAAATCTCTTCCTAGTCTATAGAGACAACAGGTCAAATTAACTTTAGAGTTGCATTTACATTAAACCTTTAGAATTGCAGTTATGTTAAAAACAAGGGTAAATGGTGCCAACTTAGGTGGGTTTAATTCCAGAAAGCTAGTGAAGAACAGCAAGGTGAATGTTACATTAATTCAAGCTCTTTCCTCAAAATATCTTCCAATTAAAGTAATGCCAGGATAAAGTCCTAGTAAAAAACAAAAGTTTGGAGATGCCAAATTTCCTGGGAACTGAAGAACATAATTCTCCAGAGTAAGTGACAATAGGAAAACAAACCCAGATATCTGTTTCTTATGTGTCATTGAGATGTATGCAAAGCATTTTAAAAACCTAACTTCAAACGATGAAAGCGTTAAAGCTTAAATTTGTTCTATCAGCATTTCAAAAAGAAATGCAAGGCTCTTAATAGAAAGATAAGCTCATATCTCCCATGATTTTAATATACTATAAAATACTCCATATCTCTATGTTTTTCTATTCTTTCTTCAATAAACTTATTTTTGCCATAGGTAAGACCTCAGCTTCTTTGTGCCTTTACTGAGAACTAGGCCTATGAAGAAAAGTCCTCTTCAACTCTGATTGTCTATTAACTGTAGAACTATACTTATATCAGAACAGAGATTTAGAAACAAGAAGAAAGAAATGAAAGTATAAATTCAATGACAAGTTATGAAAATATTAAGAGAATATACTTAAAAATATAATTTAAAAATGATAGTGAAAAATAGATTAAACTAAAAGAAGACAGATGGATTCCATGATAGCTGAAAATTCAACTTATTTAGCCAATTTAAATAAATATATATATTTTATTTATGTGTATATATATATATATATATTTCTGACTATACTTTCACTTATATATTTGTACATGGACTATTTATCAAAATGACCATATCTAGATCATAAAATAAGTTTAAATGAATTTTAGAAGATTGAAATCATAATGAAAATGGTCTATGATAGTGGAATCAGAGTAGAAAACAATATCATAAGTTTCACACAAATTGAAATATGTGATATATAACTTTTCAGAGAGAAAAATAAAATTAAAATTGATATTAATCTTCATAGTTTACTGCAAAAGCTGCACTTACAAGAAAATTGTAGCTTTTAGTGAATCCATTAAAAAATAGACATCTGATTAATTTATTTAACAATGTGCTAATACATTAATAAAAATGTAAATAGCTATATAAATAATATGAAAAAGGAGACATTTAAATATGGGCATAATAATGGAACAAGTACTTCAAAAATAATATCTAAATGAATCATAAATGTATGGTAATATATCTAACATAATTATCCATCAGGAAAAAAACAAATAACCATAATGTGTTTTTCTGTGAATGTACCAAAATAACAAACATTGAAATGATTGATAGTGTCAAATCTCAATAAGCCTTTAGAGTAAATGGATTTTTAAAATATTTTTCCTGATAGAAGTATAAATTGGTAGAATCACTTTGTAAAGCTGTTTGGCAGAGTGTACTGAAACTCAGCCTAGTTTCAACCATATACATCAATGGCACAATCTGTGATTTACTCAAAATATAAAATGCAAGTATAAGAAGCTGTATTCCTAAGAGCCCAAAGCTGGAAACAACAGATGTCCATTAAAAGTAGAAGAAAGCAATGGCAATCCACTCCAGTACTCTTGCCTGGAAAATCCTGTGGGTGGAGGGAGCCTGGTAGGCTGCAGTCCATGGGATCGCGAAGAGTCAGACACGACTGAGTGACTTCACTTTCACTTTTCACTTTCATGCACTGGAGAAGGAAATAGCAACCCACTCCAGTGTTCTTGCTTGTGGACTCCCAAGGACGGCAGCTTGGTGGGCTGCCGTCTATGGGGTCCCACAGAGTCGGACACGACTGAAGAGACTTAGCAGCAGCAGTCATACAATGGACAACCACACAACCATTTACAAAAAAATATGTCCCATGCAACTCAGGTGTACTTTGAACCATTGTACTTGTATGTGAATTTATGTGTGTGTGTGTGTGTGTGTGTGTGTGTGTATAGAGAGAGAGAAGAGAAAGAAGGGAAGAGAGGGAAGAGGATATATTGAATAATTTCATAGACATGAATTTAAAAAAAGATGTTTTTGAAGAAATAAGGATAAGAGTTACATTAGGTGGGAGATTGTTGAATGAGAGTTAAAGAGGGATTCATCTGGATAATGAGGAGTTTAAGTTGCTTGAGCTGTACATATATGATATAGATGTGAATGCATTTGTTCTTGCTGTTTGGTTACTAAGTCGTGTCCAACTATTTTGCGACCATGTGAACTGTAATACACCAATCTCCTCTGTGGGACTCTGGGACTAGGAAACTGGAGTGTGTTGCCATTTCCTTCTGCAGGGGATCTTTCCGACCCAAGGATCAAATCCATCTCTCCTGCATTGGCAGGCAAGTTCTCTACCAGTGGGCCACCAAGGAGTCCCTGTTAATGTAATGATTATATGTATTATAAGTATGTATTATATGTTTACAAATTCTTCAAAGTTTTCTTTAGCTTTTTGTAGTTTATTGCTTTCATATCTTAACTTTTAAAAATTAAATATAAAATACTTTAGAGAATATTATTTTGATGTCAATAACTCTGTGATTTCCCATACATATCTTCATCACGAAAATGCATACATATAATAAAACCCATTTTTAAAAAGATGAATATAAAAAACATAAAACTACTGCCAACTTTTCAGATACTTGTCAACTTCATTGCTTAATTTTAAATGCAATTATGTTTGTGTATATAAGATGAATTTTTAAAATAGTACTTGCTTCTTAATAAGAGAAGTAGGAACTGCTCTGCAAGTCCAGAGGTGAAGAGTCTACACTTCCAGTGCAGGGGGCACGGGTTTGATCTATGGTCAGTGAACTCAAGATTCCACATGCAACCCCTTTGCAGCCAAAAATGAGTAGATAAATAAGTAAAGAAAGAGAGAGAAAAAGGGAACTTATTGTTGTTCAATTATCAGTTCAGTTAAGTTCAGTCACTTAGTCAAGTCTCACTCTGTGACCCCATGGACTACAGCAGGCCCAGGCTTCCCTGTCCATCACCAACTCCCAGAGTTTCCTCAACTCATGTTCATTGAGTTGGTGATTCCATCCAATCCAACCATCTCATCTTCTGTCATTGTCTTTTCCTTCTGACTTCAATCTTTCCATTGAGTCAGTCTTTGGCATCAGGTGGCCAAAGTATTGGAGCTTCAGCATCAGTCTTTCCAATGAATATTCAGGGCTGATTTCCTTTATGATGAATTGGTTGGATCTCCTTGCAGTTCAAGGGACTCTCAAGAGTCTTCTCCAACAACATAACTGAAAATCATCGATTCTTTGGCACTCAGTTCAGTTCAGTCACTCAGTCGTGTCTGACTCTTTGCAACTCCATGAATTGCAGCACGCCAGGCCTCCCTGTCCATCACCAGCTCCTGGAGTTCACTCAAACTCATGTCCATCGAGTCAGTGATATCATCCAGCCATCTCATCCTCTGTCGTCACCTTCTTCTCCTGCCCTCAATTCCTCCAAGCATCAGAGTCTTTTCCAAAGGGTCAACTCTTCACATGAGGTGGCTAAAGTACTGGAGTTTCAGCTTTAGCATCAGTCCTTCCAAAGAATACTCAGGACTGATCTCCTTTAGAATGGACTGGTTGGATCTCCTTGCAGTCCAAGTGACTATCAAGACTCTTCTCCAACATCACAGTTCAAAAGCATCAGTTCTTCGGTGCTCATCTTTCTTCACAGTCTAGCTCTCACATCTGTACACGACTACTGGAAAAACCATAACCTTGACCAGACGGACCTTTGTTGGCAAAGTAATCTTTCTGCTTTTGAATATGCTATCTAGGTTGTTCATAACTTTCCTTCCAAGGAGTAAGTGTCTTTTAATTTCATGGCAGAAATCACCATCTGCAGTGATTTTGAAGCCCCCAAAATAAAGTCTGACACTGTTTCCACTGTTTCCCTATCTATTTGCTATGAAGTAATGGGACCAGATGCCAGGATCTTAGTTTTCTGACTGTTGAATTTTAAGCCAACTTTTTCACTCTCCTCTTTCACTTTCATAAAAGGATCTTCAGATCCTCTTCACTTTCTTCTGTAAAGGTGGTGTCATCTGCATATCTGAGTTTATTGATATTTCTCCCTGCAATCTTAATTTCAGCTTGTACTTTATCTAGACTCGCATTCTGCGTGATGCACTCTGCATATAAGTTCAATAAGCAGTGTGATAATTTACAGCCTTGATGTACTCCTTTCCCAATTTGCAGCCTGTCTGTTGTTCCATATCTGGTTCTAACGGTTGCTTCTTGACCTGCATACTGATTTTGCCAGAGGCAGGTAAGGTGGTCCGTATTCTCATCTCTTAAAGAATTTTCCACAGTTTGTTGTGATCCACGAAAGGCTTTGAAGTAGTCAGTAAAGCAGAAGTAGATTTTTTTTTTAATCTTTTCTCTGGAACTCTCTTGTGTTTTCTGTGATGCAATGGATGTTGGCAATTTGATTTCTGGTTCCTCTGCCTTTTCAAAATCCAGTTTGAACATCTGGAAGTTCTTGCTTCATGTATTGTTGAATTTTGAGCATTGCTTTGCTAGCATATGAGATTAGTGCAATCATGTGGCAGTTTGAACATTTTTTGGCATTACCTTTCTTTGGGATTGGAATGAAAACTGGATTTTTTCCAGTCTTGTGGACACTGCTGAGTTCTCCAAACTTGTTGGCATACTCTGTATAGCAATTTTACAGAATCATCTTTTAAGATTTGAAATAACTCAGCTGTCCAATTATAGGTATTTTAATATATGAAAATATTAATATAATGAAATACAAGTTATTTCTTAACCCATTATTTTTCATCAGTTGTATGCTCAGATTTCTGAAAAAATGTATAGCTTAATTCTAAGTGCAATAACCAAAAAGATATTTAAATTCACTATAAAAGACAATCTAAGATTTTTTTAAAATTGGCTTTGAATGAATTGACACTTGAATTAAGTTGTGGTATTAAATTGTAGGTGACTATCAATAAGCTAAAAGTTATTGTCTATGTACTTTTTTATTTTCAAAAGAAAGATAGAAGTGAAGAGAGGAGAAGGCTAATCAAAACCCTCAAGGACCACCTGCCAACACTGGGTTTATAGCATCCAATTTATAGTACATGAACACATCTCTTCTTGAGTTAACAGTCCAATATTAATTAAACAATTATTGCAGGGATTCCCTGGTGGTCCAGTGCAAAGAATCTGTCTGCCAATGCAGGGGACATGGATAGAACCCCTGGTCCAGAAAGATTACAGGGTAATCAGCAGGGTAACTAAGCCCATGAGTCTAAACTACTGGGCCTGAGAGCCAAAATGCTGAAACCCGCATGCCTAGAGCCTGTGCTTAGCAAGAGAAGCCGCAGAAATAAGAATCCCATGCACCACAGCTAGAGAGTAGCAACTGCTCTGCAACTAGAGAAAAGTCACGTGCAGCAACAGACTCAGAGCAGCCAAAAGTAAATTTTAAAATCTTATTTATACAATATTTCATTTAAAATTTTTCTAGCATTATTTTATTATCATAAATATCTTGTTAGGTCACTTTTTTGAGCATTTATCGCATGAAAGGCACATTTTTGCCTATGTAAGAAATTCACTTCTGTGGATTTCATACTTGAAACATAACACTGCTATATAAAGAATGATTGGCAAGGTAACAGCACACGTCTATGAACTTGTGGCAGATCTCTTCTAATTCCTAAGTTCAGTTCAGTTCAGTTCAGTCGCTCAGTCGTGTCCGACTCCTTGCGACCCCATGGAGTGATAATCAAAAGTCTGACACACCAGCTGGGGTGGTTTTGATTTTTGGGTGGGGGCAACTTGATCTACTTTTTAAAAATGCTTAAGTATCTTAAAGAATTTGTATTTGTAATTAATAATGGCTTTTAAAGCTATAGGAAAAAAATATATATTTCTCAATGTTTTTCTTTGAATGTGAGTAATCCTTTTTAGTTTATATAATCAGGAGTCTTTCATTTTTTGAAGTATTTTTTGTTGTTATTTACTTCTACTGGATGTGTGGTGATGTGCCTTTTTTCAATATATCTTGATTTTTAAAAAATGTTTTACATTGTTATTTTATGTGTTTTCTCATCTTTCAGTAAAATAAAACTTCTGTCTTAATTACATCTAATAAACAGAGTTTGAATATTGCCCTTGTCACAATTTCCTGATTAGTAAGTAAAGATCCAATCTGTTATTAGATCAAGAGGGATGATAAGTAGATATTTAATGACTTTATGCCAGTTCCAAGTTCAAATAGCAGCCTTTGACCTAATGTAATTCTGTAAGTCTGAAATACAGATATGTCCTACTGCTTAACTCTAAATACCTCTGTAAATCAAAAATTAATGTCACCACAATTCTTTACCAAAATTATCATTATTTTTTTTTTTCTTGTTTGTGGCAGTAGCAAAAATAATACCATTTAAATTGTGATCCATCTGTGGTCCTTAATGGACACTTGCACATGTTTTCTGAAAGTTTCCATATATTGTTCTAACTGACTTAGGTATGAATATGTGAAGAGATAAGGAAGGTAGTTTTCTGTTGGCAAAAGGCCATTTGTTCCAGGAATAGATTTCAGGGCAATGGGATCCTGTGAAGAATTTGTCTTTATTATTCAAGTGGTAAACAGAGGAGAAAGTGGGGTTAACTACTTTCCAATTTTTGACAGACATTTCGCTCAGTGTTTAATGCAGGTAGACTGTCTTCTGAGCTTTACTGAACTTTAATGATAGATTTGGAACTAATCTTAGTTTAAGTCAGTGATGTGAGTTTTCATCTATTATATAGCTTCTATATAAAATATGATGAAAAGTTAAGAAAAGAAGATGCTGAGGGCTCCTGGTCAGAACAAAATGACATTTTAAAATTAGAGGTCAATTTTTCATTTATTACTCTATTCCCTGGTCATTTAATTTTCTTTCAAATAATTATCTTGTCTCTTTTTATAGACCTCTGTTGTCATTCTTAAATAACTTGAGATGGAAAATGTATAATGTATAAAAGTTCGGAGCAATACAATTTAATCCTGAAACAAGTTCCTTAATAGGCACCTTAATAAAACAAAATTTTACTTATGTATTAATTACAAATCTGGATAATAATGGAGAAACACCCCATATTCAAAAATGTTTTATGCCTATAAGCAAATCTGTTTAACTGAATTCATTAAAAACAACATCCTTAAGAGCCTGGTTTTATGCACTTAGCAATTTACTGTGCATGTAGTAACCTAGATAATCAATGTAAAAATATATACATATATGTACTTATACAGTATATTTTACATATATACATATATATATATAACTAATTTTACTGACCAACCAATTGCCTGTGTTTATTATGTTGTACATATAAATATAGGAATTCTTAAACCTGATAAGTCAAATATTTTGAGGATAACAAATGTGAAATTTCTGATGCATAATCATGATTACAGATCATGTGCAATGATCATATTTATTTTCTTAAGCAATATTTATTGAAAAGAAATCTAAAAGGAGTTCGTATCAGCCACCTTTTTAGAATTTTGGATGATGTATATTTTATAATGAATGGTAAAGGCCAGTATAAAGTATCTTTAAACACATTTGCCAGTACTTCAACATTCTATGTGTAATTTGGAATTGGATTCTATCATCTAATTTCTTAAGATCTTCACGCTCCTTACCCTCACCCCCCAACAACAGTATCTATTATAATGACCTGTAATTATTAGGTCTTCAATAAATCAGTTAGTTGATTCATTGTATATATATATATAAGATTTATTCAGAGATAATGATCTCAAGTTTCACACTGTGAATCTAATACAAATGTATATGTATATAGATATAGCTATTTAATTTTGGTTTTGCATACATTTTAAATATAAAAAAAGGCAAACTATGGGGTAAACCATTCTCATTTAAATTTAGTCTTCCTCATTAATTTTTCATTGTGCAAATCTCTGTCTATAGAGGCTCTATCTTACAATACAATGGAGACCTTCAGGTGTTTAACAAGATGTATTGCCAAGTTTTAATAGAATTCTGCTGATGAAAGACTTTGGAGTTACTACTCCTCTGACTTTCCTAACTATAAATCCTTCAGACTTGGCCATCGTTCAAGTCAAAGCTGCTAGAATTATTCATGCTTGCTATGTTGCTTTAGAACTGAATCTTTTCTACAAATATTTTGCAGAGAAAGCAATAAGAAAATGATTGAGAATAAAAATTATGCAAAATCAAGGTGGTAAATAGGTAAAAATAGGTAAAATCAATTATTACCTATTTATTTCACTTGTCTGTTGCAAGAGAGGTACATTGCTGTAAGATTTTTGCTTAATAAGCTGTTACTAAAAATTGGCAAAACATATAGCCTTGGACTACATATTTTGTATTAGATAGGCCTAACAGGGCAAATTATCAAACTCTGTCTCTTTTTATATCTAGCACTGCATTAGAAGTTCTCAACTAAGGGAAATATTGCTCCCCAGGCATCATTTTGCAGGATCTAGGGGCATTTAATTTTGTCACACCGTGTGGAGACAGCTACTGTCATCTGTAGGGTGATGGTTTGGAATGATGCTAAACATACAGCTTCCAGAAAAAGAATTATACAATCATGATATCTATAGTGCTGAATTAAAAACCAAGACAATGGATTAGCCTAAATCTTGCTACTTTTTATACCACAATTGTTTCAGTGGCTTAAGCTTTTACTAAAAATCTAAGATTTTTTCCATTCCCAGGACTGGAACATACTCATTACTTGTTTCAAATCACTTTAAGCTGCTCAATATAAAATGCAAGGAATCACATTCTCTACACTAGGAAAAGCAGGACCCTCTGGGCTGAGGTGGATAAGTATAGTTGTTAGTAAACAAATAGTGTTTCAAGGTGTTTGAAATTTAAAATATTTGGACAGACAGCTTCTAGGTTAGACACTGTTAATGTACTTAAACTTTTACTGGTGTCCTATATGTTGGAATCATCTGTTATACAGTGTCATAAGTGTTTACTGTAGGCTATGATTTTTCCAGTGGTCATGTAAGGATGTGAGAGTTGGACTGTGAAGAAGGCTGAGCACCAAAGAATTGATGCTTTTGAACTGTGGTGTTGGAGAAGACTCTTGAGAGTCCCTTGGACTGCAAGGAGATCCAACCAGTCCATTCTGAAGGAGATCAGCCCTGGGATTTCTTTGGAAGGAACGATGCTAAAGCTGAAACTCCAGTACTTTGGCCCCCTCATGCAAAGAATTGACTCATTGGAAAAGACTGTGATGCTGGGAGGGATTGGGAGCAGGAAGAGAAGGGGACGACAGAGGATGAGATGGCTGGATGGCATCACAGACTTGATGGACGTGAGTCTGAGTGAACTCTGGGAGTTGGTTATGGACAGGGAAGCCTGGCATGCTGAAATTCATGGGATTGCAGAGAGTCAGACACGACTGATTGGCTGAACTGAACTGGACTGGAGGAAGTGGAAGTGGAAACGTCCTTAATCTCATCATTCTCCAAGCAAAGAAGTGGCACATGCCTGGTATATACAAGACATAGCTCTGGAGCTCCAGGTGTTCAGAAACAAAGATGACATCTCTGTTTACCTTAATCACAGAAAAGTGAAAATAAAGTGAAATTTTCAGTCAATCAGTTGCAACTGACTTTTTGTGAAGCTGTGGACTGTAGCCCTCCAGGCTCGTCTGTCACTGAGATTCTCCAGGCAAAATGTTGGAGTGGGTTGCCATGCTCCACTCCAGGGGATCTTCCCAATTCAAGGATAGAACCCAGATCTCCTGCAACACTTGCACTATAGGCAGATTCTTTATTGCTGAGCCACCAGGCAAGTCCTGTCGCTCATTAGTAGGTCTGTATTGTGAGCCATAGAAGAGTCATCTTTCATTCTTGGGAAGTAAGGGAAATGCTTTGCCTGGGGGAGGGGGGCGGGGAAATGATTTTAAATCTAGACTATAACTTAACCTAAACACTACCTTTCAGGTTGTGATACTCAGTTGCCACAATGAGAAAGATTGGAAGGAAAAATAATACTTATTTGTCCAGAGATGTTTCATTTTTACAATCTGATCATGCCAAAGAAATGTTCAGAGTTTATGAGGAGGGCATTTAGAGTGCAATTCTTTAAAGTACTGTTACCTTCTTTCTGTAGGAAAAAAATGTATTTTAAACATTTTGGATATCTTAAAAGGAACATTTTACCTACTGACTACTCTCACTAAATCTTTTTCTGACTTGTAGTTTATCTTGTTTCTTTCTATTGGCTACACTAATGGATAATAGATATTCTTTCCTTAGACTGTCATTTGACAACACAAATAATTTTCAAGTTAACCATAGTGATGCATTCATTTGACAGAGACATCTCGGATTGAACAATTTTCTTGTCTGAGCAGCTACATTTCAAGTTATCATCAAGTCCCAGGTGGTGCCATTGTAACACTACACATTTAAGAAATTGAAATATAAGCTGAAATACTCATGACACATATAAAGATACAATTAAATATTACAATGTCCATTCATTTTTAATTCTCCCCTTCTCAACTATAGTTGGTTTACCTGTATGCCTACTTTTATCTCATCTTATCTCATCAAAATAAGTTGTTTTCCTTTATTTAAAAATTGTTTAGAAAGATTTACTGTTAAGAATAGCTATAACTAGTATTAATTTTCCTTCATTTAAACTATCCAAAGTTAATGACTATAAAATTTTATAACTTTCTAGGCAGTGCTGCTCCAATTCCCAATTTAAGGTAAGTGTATTTTTGCTGTTTTTTTTTTTTTTTTTTTGAACATAGACTGGCGCTTCATTCTTACAAGATAGTATACATGTTTCAATGCCGTTCTCCCAAATCATCCCACCCTCTCCCTCTCCCTCAGAGTCCAAAAGTCCGTTCTATACCTCTGAGTCTCTTTTGTTGTCTCACATAGAGGGTCTTCATTACTATCCTTCTAAATTCCATATATATGTGTCAGTATACTGTATTGGTGTTTTTCTTTCTGGCTTACTTCACTCTGTATAATCGGCTCCAGTTTCATCCATCTTATTAGAACTGAGTCGAATTTATTCTTTTAAGGGCTGAGTAGTACTCCATTGTGTATATGTACCACAGCTTTCTTATCCATTCATCTGCTGATGGACATCTAGGTTGCTTCCATGTCCTGGCTATTATAAACAGTGCTGCAATGAACATTGGGGTACATGTGTCTCTTTCAATTCTGGTTTCCTCAGTGTGTATGCCCAGCAGTGGGATTGCTGGGTCATAAGGCAGTTCTATTTGCAATTTTTTAAGGAATCTCCACACTGTTTTCCATAGTGGCTGTACTAGTTTGCATTCCCACCAGCAGTGTAAGAGGGTTCCCTTTTCTCCACAACCTCTCCAGCATTTATTGCTTGTTTTCTAGCATGATTGTTTTCATACTGTTCATGGGGTTCTCAAGGCAGGAATACTGAAGTGGTTTGCCATTCCCTTCTCCAGTGGACCACATTTTGTCAGGCCCTGAATAGCAGGAATATGCCCTTCAGCCACTCCATGTAGCTGGATGACATGTCCAGTGCCCTGGTTGTACCGCTGCTAGTCCTCGTTGAGTGAGTAAACCTTCACTGTGCATGTCAGTCAACATGAGACCTGGGGTCAAAGCAAAGGTCCTGCTGGAATGGCTGGAAGGGTATCAGTGGAAGGCTAGAGATAATGTTGGATGATGCTCAGGAGAGGAGATCTCCCTGGCCTCACTGCTGCTGCTGGCTGCCCTGAAACCCATCTTATGGCCAGGAGTTGCTGTTTCCCCTAGAGTCCATCTGCCATCCAGATGATTTCCTTAAAAATTAATATTGGCAAATAGTAAGAAGCATGACCTAATGGGGACAAATGATATAATCAAGCTTGATTGAATTTAAATTTATTTTGCAATGATCTTTCATTATTTCCAAAACAAACAACATAATTCCATCAGATAGGAAATTAAATTGATTAAACATATGGGTTTATTATTATCTTAGTATTTAAATATCTTAAGTAAGAAATCAATTGAGAAAGTTTCAGATGCCTGAGTGCTAGTCATGTCAGAAATGACATGGTGTCCTTGGAGGAGACATTTTAATATAAAAGTGAGGTTTCTTAAATTTTATTCCTGTAACGCATGAGTCTATCTTTTTAATAATCAAATGTTTTAAATGGACAAAAGTAATTTCGTGGGTGACTAATTCCACAGATGGAAAATCATACCTACCACCTGTTCAAGGTAGACTACAACTGATACAGTTTCCCAAACACCTGGGTTTGTCCTTGCTCTTCTGTTTACATGCTTTATGACCTTGGAAAATATATCAATATGTTGCTGGGTATCAGCTTTGTGGTTACAATATAAAGACAATGTGATAATAAAATACTCTTTACCTATTATGAATCCTGATTTGAAGTTAAACATATAAATCAAACTATGGCACAAAAGTTACATTAATAATTTGCAAATGTGAGATGTAGTAGACATGAGTATTAGGAGTACATTACACTGAAGTCCTGTTAGCAATGGCTCTTTAAGAATTATACAAACTGAAGTAGCTTTCTCATCTTCAAAAGATCATTGTTCACATAGAAGTAGGAAATGCAAGTGTGCAAGCTTTGTCAGATGCTGGCTTTCCAAACAACCCAAGAAACACATTTCTAAGTCAAAGCTGGATTTATTGCTTGCTGCATTGAAGAAGACTACTACTTTGACAGAGTTTTATTAATAGTACCAGTGAGGAGTCTTTGAAATTTTGTGATCTGGTTTCAGGTAAGTGCTTCAGTGAAAGTATTTAATTGCTATTGATTAACGAACATGATATGGTATTTCAAAATTGGTGGATATAAGTTTCAAAAGCTTTAGAGGGTAAGCAATTGCTTATTGTTGTCTACTGAAAATTTGAACGGTTTTATGTGTATTAATGTGAGTTATTCAATTTTAATTAGATCCCATTTGTTTATTTTTGCTTTTATTTCCAGTGTTCTGGGAGGTGGCTCATAGAGGATCCTGCTATGATTTATGTTGGAGAGTGTTTTGCCTATGTTCTCCTCTAGGAGTTTTATAGTTTCTGGTCTTACATTTAGATCTTCAATCCATGTTGAGTTTATTTTTGTGTATAGTGTTTGAAAGTGTTCTAGTTTCATTCTTTTACAAGTGGTTAACAAGTTTTCCCAACATCACTTATTAAAGAGATTGTCTTTTATCCATTGTATATTCTTGCTTCCTTTGTCAAAAATAAGGTGTCCATAGGTGTGTGGATTTATCTCTGGGCTTTCTACTTCATTCCATTGATCTACATTTCTGTCTTTGTGCCAGTATCATACTGTCTTGATGACTGTGACTTTGTAGTAGAGCCTGAAGGTAGGCAGGTTGATTCCTCCAGTTCCATTCTTCTTTCTCAAGATTACTTTGGCTATTCGAGGTTTTTGTATTTCCATACAAATTGTGAAATTATTTGTTCTAGCTCTGTAAAAAAATACCATTGGTAGCTTGATGGGGATTGCATTGAATCTATAGATTGCTTTGGATAATATACTCATTTTCACTAAATTGATTCTTCTGATCCATGAACATGGTCCATTTCTCTATCTATTAATGTCCTCTTTGATTTCTTTTACCAGTGTTTTATAGTTTTCTATATATAAGTCTTTAGTTTCTTTACGTAGATATATTCCTAAGTATTTTATTTTTTTCGTTGCAATGGCAAATGGAATTGTTCCCTTAATTTCTTTTTCTACTTTCTCATTATTAGTGTATAGGAATGCAAGGGATTTCTGTGTGTTGATTTCATATCCGGTAAATTTAGTATATTCATAGATTATCTCTAGTAATTTTCTGGTGGAGTCTTTAGGGTTTTCTATGTAGAGGATCATGTCATCTGCAGTGAGAGTTTATTTCTTCCTTTCCAATTTGGATTCCTTTTATTTATTTATTTATTTATTTTTCTGCTCTGATTGCTGTGGCCAAAACTTCTTGAACTATGTTGAATAGTAGTGGTAAAAGTAGGCACCCTTGTCTTGTTCCTGACTTTAGGGAAATGCTTTCAAATTTTCACCACTGAGGATAATGTTTGCTGTGGGTTTGTCATATATAGCTTTTATCATGTTGAGGTATGTCCCTTCTATTCCTGCTTTCTGGAGAGTTTTTATCATAAATACATGTTGAATTTTCTCAAAGGTTTTCTCTGCATCTATTGAGATAATCATATTGCTTTTATTTTTCAATTTGTTGATGTGGTGAATTACATTCATTGATTTATGGATATTGAAGAATCCTTGCATCCCTGGGATAAAGCCTACATGGTTATGATGTATGATCATTTTAATGTGTTGTTGGATTCTGATTGCTAGAATTTTGTTAAGAATTTTTGTATCTATGTTCAGTGATATTGTCCTGTAGTTTTCTTTCTTTCTTTCTTTCTTTTTTTTTTTTTTTTTTGGCATCTTTGTCAGTTTTGGGGATTAGGGTGATGTTGGCCTCATAGAATGAATTTGGAAGTTTACTTCCCTCTGCGATTTTCTGGAAGAGTTTGAGTAGCATACGTGTTAGCTCTTCCCTAAATATTTGGTAAAATTCAGCTGTGAAGCCGTCTGGATCTGGACTTTTGTTTGCTGGAAGCTTCCTGATTACAGTTTCAATTTCCATGCTTGTGATGGGTCTGTTAAGATTTTCTTTCTTCCTGGTTCAGTTTGGAAAGTTGTACTTTTATAAGAATTAGTCCACTTCTTCCACATTGTCCATTTTATTGGCATATAATTGTTGATAGCAGTCTCTTATGATCCTTTGTATTTCTGTGTTGTCTGTTGTGATCTCTCCATTTTTATTTCTAATTTTACTGATTTGATTTTTCTCCCTTTGTTTCTTGATGAGTCTGGCTAATGGCTTGTCAATTTTATTTATCCTTTCAAAGAACCAGCTTTTGTCTTTTTTGATTTTTGCTATGGTCTCTTTTCTTTCATTTGCATTTACTTCTGCCCTAATTTTTAAGATTTCTTTCCTTCTACTATCCCTGGGGTTCTCCATTTCTTCCTTTTCTAGTTGCTTTAGGTATAGAGTTAGGTAATTTATTTTACTTTTTCTTGTTTCTTGAGGTATGCCTGTATTGCTATGAGCTTTCCCCTTAGCACTGCTTTTACAGTGCCCCACAGATTTTGGGTTGTTGTGTTTTCATTTTCATTCATTTCTATGCATATTTTGAATTCTTTTTTTTTTTCTTCCTTCTGTGATTTGTTGGTAGTTCAGCCTCCATATGTTGGAATTTTTAATAGTTTTTCTCTTGTAATTGAGATCTAACCATAATGCATTATGGTCAGAAAAGATGCTTGGAGTGATTTCAATTTTTTGAATTTATCAAGGTTAGATTTATGGACTAGGATGTGATCTATCCTGGAGAAGGTTCTGTGAGTGCTTGAGGAAAATGTGTACCCCAATGATCATCGCAGCACTGTTTATAATAGCCAGGACAGGGAAGCAACCCAGATGTCCATCAGCAGACGAATGGATAAGAAAGTTGTGGTGCATATACACAATGGATTATTACTCAGCCATTAAAAAGAATACATTTGAATCAGTTCCAATGAGGTGGATGAAACTGGACCCTATTATACAGAGTGAAGTAAGCCAGAAAGTAAAACACCAATACAGTGTACTAACACCTATATATGGAATTTAGAAAGATGGTAATGATAACCCTGTATGCAAGACAGCAAAAGAGTCACAGATGTATAGAACAGACTTTTGGACTCTGTAGTAGAGGGAGAGGGTGGGATGATTTGGGAGAATGGCATTGAAACGTATATTCTATCATGTAAGAAATGATTCACCAGTCTAGCTTCGATACAGGATATAGGATGCTTGGGGCTGGTGCACTGGGATGACCCAGAGAGATGATATGGGGAGAGAGGTGAGAGCGAGGGGGTTCAGGATTGGGAACTCGTACACCCATGGTGGATTCATGCCAATGTATGACAAAACCAATATACTATTATAAAGTAAGATTAAACAAAATAAATAAATAAATAAAATATAAAAATAATAAGTGAGTTATTCAGGAAGTCCCTGAAACAAACAGTAATATTATTTAAACATTTATCTTCTTGGATACAAATTTTCTGGAAGAATAAAGTCATATTGATGAAGACAATAACATTGTATTAGTGAAGAGAGACAAAGAATAAGTGGTGTTAATGTAGATAGTAAGATGAGTGAGTTGCAACACCACAGACTGTAATACACTGGGCTCCTCTGTCAATGGAATTCTCTATACAAAAATACTGGATTATGTAGTATTTTGTATTTATCCAGGAGACCTTCCCAACCCAGGGATCAAACTCATGTCTTCTACGAGGCAGGCAGGTTCTTTACAATCTGAGCCACCAGAAAAGCCCCATAGATGGTTTCAGTTCAGTTCAGTTTCTCAGTCGTGGCTCACTCTTTGCAACACCATGAATCACAGCACGCCAGGCCTCCCTGTCCATCACCATCTCCCAGAGTTCACTCAGACTCACATTCATCGAGTCCGTGATGCCATCCAGCCATCTCATCCTCTGTCATCAACTTCTCCTCCTGCCCCCAATCCTTCCCAGCATCAGAGTCTTTTCCAATGTGTCAACTCTTGGCATGAGGTGGCCAAAGTACTGCCATTTCAGCTTTAGCATCATTCCTTCCAAAGAAATCCCAGGGTTAATCTCTTTCAGAATGGACTGGTTGGATCTCCTTGTAGTCCAAGGGATTCTCAAGAGTCTTCTCCAACACCACAGTTCAAAAGCATCAATTCTTCGGTGCACAGCCTTCTTCACAGTCCAACTCTCACATCCATACATGACCACAGGAAAAACCATAGCCTTGACTAGATGAACCTTAGTCGGCAAAGTAATGTCTCTGCTTTTGAATACACTGTTTAGGTTGCTCATAACTTTTCTTCCAAAGAGTAAGCATTTTTAATTTCGTTGCTGCAGTCACCATCTGCAGTGATTTTGAAGCCCCCAAAATAAAGTCTGACACTGTTTCCACTGTTTCCCCATCTATTTCCCATGAAGTGATGGGAACGGAGGCCATGATGTTCGTTTTCTGAATGTTGAGCTTTAAGTCAACTTTTCGCTCTCCTCTTTCATTTTTATCAAGAGTCTTTTAGTTCCTCTTCACTTTCTGCCATAAGGATGGTGTCATCTGCATATCTGAGGTTATTGATATTTCTCCCAGCAATCTTGATTCCAGCTTGTGTTTCTTCCAGTCCAACGTTTCTTATGATGTACTCTGCATATAAGTTAAACAAGCAGGATGACAATATACAGCCTTGACGTACTCCTTTTCTTATTTGGAACCAGTCTGTTGTTCCATGTCCAGTCCTCTTTAAATAATCAAAATGTTCAAATAAAATATATGTTTATTTATATATGCTCTATAACTAAAAGAATATTATATATGTTCAAATCTTTCATGAACCTAATATAAACCACCTGCATAAATTTCTGAAAATAATTTAGGTAAACAAAATGATTCCCTGGGAAAATCGTAGATTAATATATTGAGGAGGGCATAGCAACCCACTCCAGTATGCCTGCCTGGAAACACTCCATGGACAAAGATGCCTGGTGGACTACTGTCCATGGGGCTGCAAAGATTAGGACATGACTAAGTGTCTAAGCACAGCACACAGCAATATAAAGAGAGAACTAGTAGAAATAGAAAGAGTCAATTTGACATTGACATTGCATTCAGTTGTGGTTCAGAGGTTAAAGTGTCTACCTGGAAAGCAGGAGACAATGTTTCGATCCCTGGGTCAGGAAGATCCCCTGGATTAAGAAATGGCAACCCACTCCAGTACTCTTGCCTGGATAATCACATGGATGGAGGAGCCTGGTAGGCTACAGCCCATGGGGTCGCAAAGAGTCAGACACGACTGACTTCACTTCACTTTGCATTCAGTTTAGTTCAGTTCAGTCGCTCAGTCATGCCCAACTCTTTGTGACTCCATGAATTTCAGTACTCCAGCCCTCCCTGTCTATCACCAACTCCCGGAGTTCGCCCAAACTCATGTCCATCGAGTCAGTGATGCCATCCAGCTATCTCAGCCTCTGTCGTTCCCTTTTTCCTCTTGCCTCCAATCTCTCCCAGCATCAGAATCTTTTCCAAGGAGTCAACTCTTTACATGATGTGGCCAAAGTACTGGAGTTTCAGCTTTAGCATCATTCCTTCCAAAGAACATCCAGGACTGATCTCCTTTAGAATGGACTGGTTGAATCTCCTTGTAGTCCAAGAGACTCTCAAGAGTCTTCTCCAACACCACAGTTCAAAAGCATGAATTCTTCAGCATTCAGCTTTCTTCAGTCCAACTCTCACATCCATACATGACTACAGGGAAAACCATAGCCTTGACTAGACAGACCTTTGTTGGCAAAGTAATGTCTCTGCTTTTGAATATGCTATCTAGGTTGGTCATAACTTTCCTTCCAAGGAGTAAGTGTCGTTTTAATTTCATGGTTGCAATCAACATCTTCAGTGATTGTTGAGCCACTCCCCCAAAAGTAAAGTCTGACACTGTTTCCTCTGTTTCCCCATCTATTTCCCTTTGCATTATATAGAACTAAATAAAAATGCCGTACTCTTATCCCTCTATGTCATCTGGGTTTTGGAGAATAATAGAAACAAACTCCAGGGAAATAACATTTTATATACTTGTATTTTTTTATGAAAATATATCACATCTTCTTAGGTAACAACAAATTATATTTCCTTTAAATCAGCTAAATTTTAATAATGTGATGGCATTTTTCTGTTCTTGGTAGTAATATTAAACAAAAATAGTTATAAAATGAGATAAAGGTTTCTCATTACAGAGTCAAGCTGTAGAGTCTTTTAAAAATTATAGTCTGCTATATTTTGCTGAAATAAAAATATCATGACAAAGATATGTTTCATATAACAAAAATAATATTATTATTTATTCTATGCAAGTGATATTACAGGGACTGTGATTAAATTTCAAAATCATTCCATTAAATTGCATGCAAAAGATTAAGTCTAATATTTACGGTTCACAGAAGGGCAGAGAAGAAGCACTGAATAGCCATTGATTACTTTTTTTTGTTTTTCTTGCAAATATCATTGAGTCTTATTACTACATTATCCTTCCCAGAAATTAATATACATTAAAAAGCTACAGAGTTATAATACTGAAAATACAGAGAATTTTCAAGGAAAAGACAAAGTATTCATTTTGCATTGTTGCTAGTTTCATTTTAAGATGTTTATTGCATTGATTGCACAGTATTTACATCTGATCCATAAATTCCAATTAAGAATTACTTAGACGGAAACTATAATATCTTTTATCAAACTAATGAACTTGTTTAAATAGATGAAAAAACCTTGCCTGATATTCTTAATATAAAATAATAATAATAATACTTATGTATACATGTATGTGTAAAAAGTTCTTTCAATCCAATTAGACTTCTGATTCTCCATTTTTATTTAGCTTCAAATTGTTTTGAAGTTAAATATTTAACGCTCAAATATTGAGGTGTTAGATTGCCAGGTTTACGTCATCCAAAGCAAAACTTAATATGACAATGATTATTTTAAACTTCCACAGTCTATTTGGAGCATACTAGACAATTAAAAGAAAATCAATTTTTAAAAATTGAATATTAAAAAAACTTTATAATCACAGGAATGTGTATTAATTTCTTGTTATTGAATGTATAGAAATAAAGTTAAATGAGCACACACCATAAATTTTGACCCAAGTATAATACTGATTTGTAGTTAAAATATACCCTACATATGGTAATGAATATGGTATAATTTTTAATAGTTCTTTTCAAATTGTAAATATGATCATGCCTAGAAATCTGGACAGTGACTTAGATGGATTTATAGAGAAGACTGCCTACCCATGATAGTATAAACCTGGGGTTCATACCATTCCAATTACCAAAGTAAAATAGTTTGAAGAGCCTCCCATTTCCAACATTAAGAGCTGGCAAAGGATTCGTTTCCTTACTTGGTGTAGTAATCCTAATACTGAGGCTTTCACTTGTTATTTGTTAAGAATGTCAGCAAGTTGAATATTTTCTCTTAGCACCAATTTGCTTACTTGCAAAAAGTGGATAATATATAACTACACTCCAGGAGTTGTATGGAGAAAATACCAAGTTCATAATGATATTTAAGTAGTTGACATTAAATTGTTAATCTCTTAAACTGCACTTTCTCTACTGGCTTCTCTTTTCCCCCTCCTAAAAACTACCATTTTTTATTCACTTAATGTAGAACATGTTTTACTTTGAACTCCATGCTTCCTTCCAAGTTCATTTTATGTAAACCCTTTGGATTTAATATTTTGCATCAGGAAGCATAAATCAGTTATACTGTTCTATTTTCTTACTGTATCACGCACATACTTAGTCGCTAAGTTGTGTTCAACTCTTTGAGACCCCCGGACTGTAGTTCTCCAGACTTCTCTGTCCATGGAATTTCCCAGGCAAGAACACTGGAGTGGGTTGCCATTTCCTTCTCCTTGGGATCATCCTGACTGATGGACTAAAGTCACATCTCCTGTTGGTAGGTGGATTCTTTACCACAGAGCCACCAGAGAAGCCCTTCTTGCTGCATATCAATGATAACTAATAGAAATATTAACAACAATAATAATGGAAAATAATAGTAGTCATTGGCATTTATTGTTTTAGATTATTCAGCTCACTTCAGTTGGTCGCACAGTCATGTCCGACTCTCTGCAACTCCATGAATCACAGCACGCCAGGCCTCCCTATTCATCACCATCTCCCGAAGTTCACTCAGATGCACGTCCATCACATCCGTGATGCCATCCAGCCATCTCATCCTCTGTCCTCCCTTGCTCCTCCTGCCCCCAATCCCTCCCAGCATCAGAGTCTTTTCCAATGAGTCAACTCTTGGCATGAGGTGGCCAAAGTACTGAAGTTTCAGCTTTAGCATCATTCCTTCCAAAGAAATCCCAGGGTTGATCTCCTTCAGAATGGACTGGTTGGATCTCCTTGCAGTCCAAGGGACTCTCAAGAGTCTTCTCCAACACCACAGTTCAAAAGCATCAATTCTTCGGTGTTCTGCCTTCTTCACAGTCCAACTCTCACATCCATACATGACCACAGGAAAAACCATAGCCTTAACTAGACAGATCTTATTCGGCAAAGTAATGTCTCTGCTTTTGACTATACTATCTAGGTTGGTCATAACTTTTCTTCCAAGGAGTAAACATTTTTTAATTTCATGGCTGCAGTCACCATCTGCCGTGATTTTGGAGCACCCAAAAATAAAGTGTGACACTGTTTCCCCATCTATTTCCCATGAAGTGATGGGACCGGATGCCATGATCTTCATTTTCTGAATGTTGAGCTTTAAGCCAACTTTTTCGCTCTCCTCTTTCACTTTCATCAAGAGGCTTTTAGTTCCTCTTCAGTTTCTGCCATAAGGGTGGTGTCATCTGCATAGTGTGAGGTTATTGATATTTCTCCCAGCAATCTTGATTCCAGCTTGTGTTTCTTCCAGTCCAGCATTTCTCATGATGTACTCTACATATAAATTAAACAAGAAGGGTGACAATATACAGCCTTGACATACTCCTTTTCCTATTTGGAACCAGTCTGCTGTTCCATGTCCAATTTTAACTGTTGCTTCCTGACCTGTATACAGATTTCTCAAGAGACAGTTTAGGTGATCTGGTATTCCCACTTCTTTCAGAATTTTCCACAGTTTATTGTGATGCACACAGTCAAAGGCTTTGGCATAGTCAATAAAGCAGAAGTAGATGTTTTTCTGGAACTCTCTTGCTTTTTCCATGATCCAGCGGATGTTGGCAATTTGATCTCTGGTTCCTCTGCCTTTTCTAAAACCAGCTTGAACATCAGGGAGTTCGTGGTTCATGTATTGCTGAAGTCTGGCTTGGAGAATTTTGAGCATTACTTTACTAGCATGTGAGATGAGTGCAATTGTGCGGTAGTCTGAGCATTCTTTGGCATTGCCTTTCTTTGGAATTGGAAGGAGAACTGACCTTTTCCAGTCCTGTGGCCACTGCTGAGTTTTCCAAATTTGCTGACATATTGAGTGCAGCACTTTCACAGCATCATCTTTCAGAATTTGAAACAGAATTTAACTGGAATTCCATCACCTCCACTAGCTTTGTTCGTAGTCATGCTATCTAAGGCCCACTTGACTTCACATTCCAAGATGTCTGGCTCTAGATTAGTGATCACATCATCATGATTATTGACAGAATAATATCTTTTTTAATCTTCACTAAAACATTAATGCTTATTCATATTATACAGAGGAGGGAACTAAAATTTAAGGATGCTTGAAAATATTATTCCAGGTCACACTGCTGTTAGATGGGAAGGCTAATATTTGAATTGTGAGCATTGCATCCCAGAATTCATGATTTTGATCATCACCCAAAGAGGTCAGTTCTGCTAAACTAACAGTTCAGTAACTGTATCCATGCCCATCCCACTAAGCCTTCCTTCTGAGCAGATCTATATGGCTGGGCTGCCAAATTATCTTTCAGACTGAAAGATAACATTATATTTAACTTTCTAGCTTTTTCAAAATAAGTTTACAGTTTGTATTCATTGTTACTTAAAAAAAAATAGTATTTAAGCTCTATCCTTGGAGTGCAGTCCTAATATCACTCACCTAGGGCAAGGAATAGCTAAGCCACGTAAGGACTCAAAGTAATAAGAAAAATATGTTTTTTCATGCCAATGCTACTCAAAGGGTACTGCTGAGAAATATCTCCCTAGGGATGTGGTCAATTGTCTCTGCAGCAATGTAGTCACTGGAACAATACTAGATGTGTTGCAAAAGTGCTGTCAAAGGCATTTTTTTTTCTTCCTCTTCCATAACGTTGATATCTGTTCTCTCTTAGTTTATTAGTCATCTCTGATCACTACATTGGTAGAATCTCACAACACTTATAAATGAAACATCTGGTTTTGGGCACATGGAGTGAAGTGAAGTGAAAGTCGCTCAGTCATGTCTGACTCTTTGCAATCCCATGGACTTTCTCCATGGGGTCCATGGAATTCTCTAGGTCAGAACACTGGAGTGGGTAGCCTTTCCCTTTCCAGGGATTCTTCCCAACCCAAGAATATAACCATGATCTCCTGCATTGTAGACAGATTCTTCACTAACTGAGCTATCAGGGAAGCCGTTGGGCATATGAGCTTGTCAATATTCATAGGCTCATGTTTCTAATTTCAAAAACATTGATGGTCTTTTTCTAGTAAACGTCACCCAAATAACAAGTAAAAGCACCCTCCTCCAGTAAGGATGTCCTTACCAAGGTCTGATTTTACTTTGGGTACTTGCTGTGTTAAGTATGTCTGGCAGGGCCAGGTCCAGTGCCCACCCCAGGGATGAGGAGAAGAGAGGGTGAGAACTGTCATTTGTTTGAAGTCACCTCTGGAGTTATTTCCCCAATTCATCATCATGAAGTCACAGAGCATCATTAAGTTCTGAAAAATGCTCATAATATAGCTTTGAAATGCCCATTAAAAATGACATTACCTGACTTGCAATATGCTTTATTTCACATATGAAATTCCTGCAACAATTTTATGGACCGATTATACTTTGGTTTTTTTTTTTTGCATTAAAATGCAGTTTATTAAATTATTCAACATAAATAGATATTACAGATTTGTAACACCTTTGATTTTTATTTTTATACTGTCATTTGGGGAGGAAGGAAATAGGAGAAGGTGGCAGAGAGGGATACAGGGAGGGATACAGAGAAGGATACAAAGTTAGATGGCATTATTGTCTTTCTAGACTGCCAGTCTATTAAAAACTGTGGACTCACAAAAGGAATGGAAGTTTTGAACATATGAATTTAGAACAAAATTACACCATGATAAAATCTTGGTAAATGGAGTCATGATCCTTGCAAGTTCCTAAATTTGGTAGTAACAAATACTGAAATGTCACTCTCTGAGACAGAAGACTATGTACTTAGGTGGATCCCTCCCATCTCTGTAATTATGGTCAATCATAATGTTATAAACCAACTTTAGATGAAAGATACATCCTAACTGTTAGGCATAAACCAAGTCACTGTAGAGACTTTTTTTTTTTTTCCTGGCAGACAAGTAGTCTTGTAGCTTATCAGTCTTCTTTATAGTTGCATTAGTCATATGACACTGCTTTGACTAATTACATGCAGACAAAAATTGTACATGCTGCTTCCAGGTGTGGTCCATCAGACTTCCTTTATGACCTTCAATTATCTTCTCCCACAGACCAACTGGAAATGAACACTCTTGGTAACTGTTGGAACATTACCATAACGTCTACAAGGTGTTTCTATAAGATTCCTTAGTTTGTACGTCCCTCTTCTCATCCCTTACTACTTTATTTGAGCATGAAATAAACTACTATTGGGTCAAAACTCTAAAATTTTATGGCTTATCTCCTTGCTGCTCTTGCAGTTTACTCACCAAGTTACGTTTGACTCTGCAACCCCTTACGTGGCTCCTCTGTCTATGGGATTTCCTGGGCAAGAATACAGAATTAGGTTGCTATTTCCTTCTCCAGGGGATCTTCCTGACCCAGCACATCTTTTTCATTGGCAGGTGGATTCTTTACTGCTGAGCCATCAGGGAAGCTTATCTCTTACAGCATGCAATTTTACATTATGAATGCTATCATATTTTGACTAGTATTCAAACGTGGTTGAAACGAAGAAGATTGAATTCTTTAGCATCCCTGATTTCATACATTTGGTTTTGGCATCATTAAGCTGCACCTGTAATGAACTGATAACTGTGTTTATTCTGAGAATATCACCTTGTTTGAGACAGTTGCAGTATGGTCTTAGTATTAGCATGGGCCATGGTCTTTAGTGCTGTCTGATATCTTTGGGCTCTTTACTAGAAGAATGTCTGAAAGATTAGTTCAGCAATTAAAGACTTACAAGAAAAACATATTGAAATTCCCTGGTGGTTCAGTAGTTAAGAATCAGACTTCCAATGCAAGGCATGCTGGTTCAGTCCCTAGTTAGGGAACTAAGATTACATATGTTGCAGGGCAACTAAGTCTGTGCATAGCAATCACTGAGACCGCTGGGTCTGGAGGAGCCTATGTGCTACAACTAGAAAGAAGTCTTTGTGCCACAATGAAAGATTTCATATGCTGCAACTAAGCCCAATACACACTCAAATAAATAAATAAATATTTTTTAAAAAGAGGAAGAAATACACCCATTATGTGGAAGAGTGGTCTGGTTGGAGTTGTTTAAGAACCAAAATCCACACATGGATTGGAAAAATACTATTGTTAGGGGAAGCACACTGATTGAAACTGCCCACTCTGGTCAGGCATCATGGTAACCATTTGCATGAGTTGTTTTATGACAGGAGATCCTGGTAAGGAATGCAGAACTAATAAGCCCTCACCAACTTGAAGAGTTTGGGAAAGGTGAAAAGGAGGCACCACATGTCCAACCACCTCCCAAAATCCTTCTTTCTGGCATCCATTTTGGCTGAACAAAGGGTAGATCTCCAGGAAGGACTCAGAGTCAGAATGATGGGCTAACACAACGACCTGGAAACTAATCCCATCACCATAAAACCCTAGACTGCAAGCCATGTGACAGGCTGTTCTCCTGGCTCCTTTTACCTTGCTGCTCTCCAACCAGGTGCCCTTTCCCAATAATATCCCTTGCTTTGTCAGTGCATATGTCTTTTCAGACAATCAATTTCCAAGTGTTAGATAAGAACCCAGTTTTAGGACCTGCAAGAGGTCCCCCTTCCTGCAACACTATGCTGGCCAAAACCAAGAATAATATACAGGGGAATTTAATCTTAAAATTTAATTTACTTGGATGTTGACTCTTTGAACTTTAATTTTCAAGACAATTTGATATTCTTTTTTTATATACTCATGATTTTTTTAATTTTTTGAAATATAAATGTATTTATTTTAATTGGAGGTTAATTACTTTACAATATTGTATTGGTTTTGCCATACATCAGCATGAATCCACCACAGGTATACATGTGTTCCCCATCCTGAACGCCCCTCCCTCCTCCCTCCCTGTACCATTCCTCTGGGTCATCTCAGTGCACCAGCCCCAAGCATCCAGTATCATGCATCAAACCTGGACTGGAGATTCGTTTCATATTATAAATGTTTCAATGTCATTCTCCCAAATCATCCCACCCTCTCTGTCTCCCACAGAGTCCAAAAGACTGTTCTATACATCTGTGTCTCTTTAACATGTAACTTCTTAATAATAGAGCAGTAATAAGTAAAATTACATTAAAATTGAGCCTTCTGGGTGTTGCATTGAATATTAGTCAATACTGGTCTTTACTGGCAAATAGTCATTTTAAACTCTTTTGGAGAGAATGATTTGACATAATTAAGAATAGGCATAAAGCAGGAAGTGAATTTTCACTCTTTAGACCAGGGTACACTATAACTGAGTTCAGTTTAATGGACTTTCTTGACTAGGTTCAGAATCTTGCTGATATGAAAGCTACACTGAGCATCATGAATCGCAGGATGACACTCAGGGGAGCAGTAACTGGTCTAAGAGCAAAGTCTTGCTTTCTGACAGCAAGACGATAGTGACAGGCCATTTATCAGGAATAAAAGTAATAGTATGTCCTCCTTTCCTCTGACCTCTGTGTCTATTGACAAGTTTATTCTGAACTCTGTCAAGGGAGAAGAATTCAATTTTCTAGAACCCAAAATCCTATATCTTGCTATGTTGTAGGTACTCTGCCCCAGAAAAACACAAGCATGAATGATGACTTGGGACTGAAAGAGAATAACAGCAAGAAAATGTGTCAATTTAGACATGAAAAGACAAAGATTAATTTTAATTTCTATTCTACCATCACTAATAGATGAATATGAGAAAATAACTTGGAAATCTTTTGTTTTTAAAAAAATCAACCTGCACTCAATTTATATATGTCTTTCCTTTGACCATATGGCTGAAAAATTTCTCCCTGACTTGACTCAACTTTAGAAAGATTTCTTTTTGACCATAGGCCTCCAGTCTCCTTTTCCTCTGTCTGTCCTCCGAATGTGCTAGCAATCCAGAGTCAAGGATATAAACTTTTCCGAGATGAACAATGTCTGTTTCTCTACCTACAGGGTACAGCTATTAGGAGTTCCAACCAGAGCAGAAGTTGTTTTCCTGAGGTTTTAGTTGTTGACAGATACTGAATTTCAATTCCATTTCTTATCCCATTACAATTTTACACTATAAAAATTTTCCTTCAGAGACTTCCCTTAGATCCAAAACACAGCAGTACCGAGGCCCCAACATAAAGGGTAAGAGTCTTCTCCATAGAGAGCAGTTCTGTCTTTGGAGGCCACAGGATCCTGACCTCCCTGATTTCTGAGTCTTGCAAATGCAGAGTTCTACCTCTCTGTTGTCTTTATTGCACTGGCAAATGCTCTCAGTCAAAAGCAACTCCTGATCACGGAGGCTCTGAACATCTCTGTTCCTTACCTAGTATTACGGTTGCATTGTCTTTGATGATCAGAAAATATTTTCTCTTTAAAAACCAACCTGCACTCTATATATTTTCTCCCCTACTTGACTAAACTTTAGAAATATTTCTTCTTGATCATAGGCCTCCAGTCTTTTAATCCTTTACTTCTTTTTATATTTAAAAAGAAATGAATAGGAACTTGGCTGAGACCTCTGTGCTTGACTTGCTTGCTGGTAGGCTTTGAGTTTTACAGAGTGAACAAGGAGAGAGTGAACTGCTATGCTGAAGACTGTTACAACTGAAGTACCGACATTTCAAGTGTTTTATAAAACATATTACTAATGTTCTATAACTACTGTGAAAGCATAAGGAAACACTTTAAAAAAACTTTATTAAATTTGTTACAATATTGTTTCTGTTTTATGTTTTGGTTTTTTAACTACCAGGCATGTCAGATTTCAACTCCGCCAAGGAGGGTTTGAAGCCACATCCTCTGCATTGAAAGGCAAAGTCTTAACCACTGGACCAGCAGGGAAGTCTCGGAAAACATCTTTTAGAGCAAAGAATAGAAGTGAGTGGAATTAATTTCCCCAAGAAATACCATAGGTTAATGGAAAAGTCTTTGAAAGAAATTAGAAAACCACTCTGAGGGAGAGGGCAAGGGTGAGATGGTTTGGGAGAATGGCAATGAAACATGCATATTTTCTTGTAAGAAACGAAGCACCAATCTATGTTCAATGTAGGATGCAGGATGCATGGGGCTGATGCACAGGATGATTCAAGTAGAGGATGTGGGGTGGGAGGTGGGAGGGGGCTTTGGCATTGGGAGATTGTGTTCACCTATGGCTGATTCGTGTCAATGTATGGCAAAACAAATACAGTATTGTAATTAAAAAATAAATAAATTTAATAATAGAAAAAAATGAAGTATATTTTGCTTGATAATAGTAAAAAAAAGATTTTAGAGTATAGAAAGTATGTTATATTGTTTGGTGCTTGATAAGAAAAAACTCCAATATTTTGGCCACCAGATGCAAAGAACTGACTCATTGGAAGAGACCATGATGCTGGGAAAGATTGAAGGCAGGAGGAGAAGGGGATGACAGAGGATGAGATGGTTGGATGGCATCATCGAGTTGACAGGGAAGCCTGGCGTGCTACAGTCCATGGGGTTGCAAAAAGTCAGACATAACTGGGCCCCTGAACTGAACTGAAGAAAAAAGGTGATGTAAAACATTTTTTGGGGGGAATTTTAATGTTGAAATAACATTTAGTGGTATTTTAGCTCAGTTTTCCTTTCTACAGAAACTTGGTTTTTATGTAGTAGCCTTTCTACCCAGAACAAAGTTGGAAACTTATAATTTGATAAACACCACCTTCTATGCTGAACAAATCTAATCACTAAAAATATTATAATTAACCTCCAATTAAAATAAATATTTAAATTAAAAAATAAATAAAAGCAAAAAAAGTTTTTTCCAGTAACATAACTGCCAATGTTTATGACACAGTGATACATGTATATGTATATATACATGTATACGTGTGTATATATATATATATATATATATACACACACACACATATATATATATTAAAAAAACCACTTGTTTCAATATGTAGAAGACTAACATAAAATCAATGAAAATGTAACAAATTCTTGTTCAGCCTGAATGAACTAGCTTCCATAATGTAATGTTTGTGATAAAGGCTCAATAATAGTTTTCAAATATTTTGTTATATGGTCACTAATAACCCAATTTTATTTCTAAACTGAGGAAAGATGTCCACTTAGCAAATCTGAGTTAATATGATCATAAGCCTTAGACTTGGCCAACATTTTATTTTTCTTTCTTCCTTTCCTCTTCCTGCCTCCTCTCTCTCCTTCCCCCTTTCTTCCCCCAACCACTCTCCCCTTCAGTTGCTTTCCTGTAGATACAAACCTCTATTTTGAAGAATTCAGCCTGATTCAATAAATTGACTGAACACATTTTCTTATTTTAAACCTAGAGCTTATTAACATTATTGAGTTATGCCTAAAGCCATTTCTGATTGTTCATCTGTCTAACTCTTTTAAAGCTAATTATTATTAGAAGTTTTATCAAGCATCACAGTGGGTTAAATAAACAGGTCAATTAAGACAATGGCGTTCAGAACACATATTAAACAATCCATAGTATTTTTTATAAGCTTTAAATTATGAATCTAGATTCACTTATTAGTCATGATTTATTTTACTAAATAATTAAATAAATTGCCTAAAACTAAATATATGATAACTCTGTGTTACATTCAAACTTTCCAAAGAGTTCAATGACTTTAAACATTTCAAACTGTGAAAATGATTCTATATATTTTTATTCTGAAGATATATTAAAAAGAATATTGTACACATTTCAAGTATTTTCTCTTTTTAAATTTTTTAATTCTTATCTTCCTTTTCATTTTTATCTTTCAAAATCAAAAATGAATTTTGTGATTTTGTTGTGAATTTTAATTTAAATTTTTATAAACACATATACACTCTGTAGGTTTTAATCTCTGTGATATATAATGGTTTAATTGTTTTCTACAATGTCTCAAATGTTCAGTAAACAGAGTTTTAAAAGTATTAAAAAGTAAATTTTTTTTTGTACCCAGTTTTTAAAAAATATAAAAGGATTGGAGTTAGACTATCCATTTTTCACATTTAAACAGAACTTAAGTTCTTAAAAACAAGTTGTTCTTTTAGATAATTTCAGCATTTCTTCTGCAATCTTACTGCTAAGTTTAGTTTAAATGCTTTTGATCTATCATGGTCATCATTTATAATTAGAAACTTCAGTTCAGTTCAGTTCAATTCAGTCGCTCAGTCGTGTCCAACTCTTTGCGACCCCATGAATCAGCAGCACTCCAGGCCTCCTTGTCCATCACCAACTCCCGGAGTTCACTCAGACTAACGTCCATCGTGTCCGTGATGCCATCCAGCCATCTCATTCTCGGTCGTCCCCTTCTCCTGCCTTCAATCCTTCCCAGCTTCAGAGTCTTTTCCAATGAGTCAACCCTTTGCAAGAGGTGGCCAAAGTATTGGAGTTTCAGCTTTAGCATCATTCCTTCCAAAGAAATCCCAGGGGTGATCTCCTTCAGAATGGACTGGTTGGATCTCCTTGCAGTCCAAGGGACTCTCAAGAGTCTTCTCCAACACCACAGTTCAAAAGCATCAATTCTTCAGTGCTCAGCCTTCTTCACAGTCCAACTCTCACATCCATACATGACCACAGGAAAAACCATAGCCTTGACTAGACGGACTTTAGTTGGCAAAGTAATGTCTCTGCTTTTGAATATGCTATCTAGGTTTGTCATAACTTTTCTTCCAAGGAGTAAGAGTCTTCTAATTTCATTGCTGCAGTCACCATTTGCAGTGATTTTGGAGCCTCAAAAAAAAAAAAAAAAAGGTCTGACACTGATTCCACTATTTCCCCATCTATTTCCCATGAAGTGATGGGATCAGACGCCATGATCTTTGTTTTCTGAATGTTGAGCTTTAAGCAAACTTTTTCACTCTCCATTTTCACTTTCATCAAGAGTCTTTTTAGTTCCTCTTCACTTTCTCCCATAACGGTGGTGTCATCTGCATATCTGGGGTTATTGATATTTCTCCCAGCAATCTTGATTCCAGCTTGTGTTTCTTCCAGTCCAGCATTTCTCATGATATACTCTGCATATAAGTTAAATAAAAGGGGTGACAATATACAGCCTTGACATACTACTCTTCCTATTTGAATCCAGTCGGTTGTTCCATGTCTAATTCTAACTGTTGCTTCCCGACCTGCAAACAGATTCCTCAAGAGGTAGGTCAGGTGGTCTGGTATTCCCATCTCTCTCAGAATTTTCCACAGTTTATTGTAATCCACACAGTCAAAGGCTTTAGTATAGTCAATAAAACAGAAATAGATGTTTTTCTGGAACTCTCTTGCTTTTTCCATGATCCAGCGGATGTTGGCAATTTGATTTCTGGTTCCTCTGCCTTTTCTAAAACCAGCTTGAACATCTGGGAGTTCACGGTTCATGTATTGCTGAAGCCTGGCTTGGAGAATTTTGAGCATTAATTTACTAGCCTGTGAGATGAGTGCAACTGTGCAGTAGTTTAAGCATTCCTTGCCTTTGCCTTTCTTTGGGATTGGAATGAAAACTGACCTCCTAAAAGAGAATAAGAAATGATATTCCTGTATGAAAACTTCTCAATGTTTTCAGCTAAATCTGGTATTTTAAAATTTTTGAAGACTTTGTAATTTGAATGTAACTAAATCTGTTTTCCTCTCATTAAATTATATACAGTTTTAGCAATTGCTGGTTTTCTTTTTAATATAAATTTATTTATTTTAATTGGAGGTTAATTACAACATTTTATTGGTTTTGCCATACATCAACATGAATCCACCAAGGTATACACATGTTCCCCATCGTGAACCCCCTCCTTCCTTCCTCCCTGTACCATCCCTCTGGGTTGTCTCGGTGCACCGACCCCAAGCATCAAGTATCATGCATCAAACCTGGACAGATGAGTCATTACATATATGATATTATACATATTTCAATGCCAGTTTCCCAAATCATCCCACCCTCTCCCTCTCCGACAGAATCGAAAAGACTGTTCTGTACATCTCTGTCTCTTTTGCTGTCTCACATACAGTATTATTGTTACCATCTTTCTAAATTCCATATATATGCATTAGTATACTGTACCGGGGAGAAGGCAGTGGCACCCCACTCCAGTACTCTTGCCTGGAAAATCCCATGGACAGAAGAGCCTGGTGTGCTGCAGGCTTAATTATTTATTATATATATCAGCTTAGTTGTATATTATTAATATAAATAAATTTATATTAAAAAGAAAACCAGCAATTGCTAAAGGAGTCAGATACAACTGAGAGACTTCACTTTCACTTTTCACTTTCGTGCATTGGAGAAGGAAATGGCAACCCACTCCAGTGTTCTTGCCTGGAGAATCCCATGGATGGGGGTGCCTGGTGGGCTGCCGTCTATGGGGTTGCACAGAGTCAGACACGACTGAAGCGACTTAGCAGCAGCAGCATACTGCATTGGTGTTTTTCTTTCTGGCTTACTTCACTCTGTATAATAGGCTCCATTTTCATCCACCTCATTAGAACTGATTCAAATGTGTTCCTTTTAATGGCTGAGTAATACTCTATTGTATATGTGTACCACAGCTTTCTTATCCATTCATCTGCTGATTGAGATCTAGGTTGCTTCCATTTCCTAGCTATTATAAACAGTGCTATGATGAATATTGGGGTACATATGTCTCTTTCAATTCTGATTTCCTCAGTGTGTATGCCCAGCTGTGGGGCTGCTGGGTCATAAGGCAGTTCTATTTCCAGTTTTTTTCTTTTCTTTTTTTTTTTTTTTTAAGGACTCTCCACACTGTTCTCCATAGTGGCTGTACTAGTTTGCATTCCCACCAACAGTGTAAGCGGGTTCCCTTTTCTACACACCCTCTCCAACATTTATTGCTTGTAGTCTTTTGGATGGCAGCCATTCTGACTGGCATACAATGGTACCTCATTGTGGCTTTGATTTGCATTTCTCTGATAATGAGTGATGTTGAGCATCTTTTCATGTGTTTGTTAGCCATCTGTATGTCTTCTTTGGAGAAATGTCTATTTAGTTCTTTGGCCCATTTTTTGATTGGGTCATTTATTTTTCTGGAATTGAGCTGCAGGAGTTGCTTATATATTTTTGAGATTAGTTGTTTGTCAGTTGCTTCATTAGCTATTATTTTCTCCCATTCCGAAGGCTGTCTTTTCACCTTGCTTGTAGTTTCCTGTCTATGCAGAAACTTTTACGTTTAATTAGGTCCCATTTATTTTTACTTTTATTTCCAGTATTCTGGGAGGTGGGTCAAAGAGGATCCTGCTGTGATTTATATCGGAGAGTGTTTTGCCTGTGTTCTCCTTTAGGAGTTTTGTAATTTCTGGTCTTACGTTTAGATCTTTAATCTATTTTGAGTTTATTTTTGTGTATGATTGTAGAAAGTGATCTAGTTTCATTCTTTTCAAAGTGGTTGATCAGTTTTCCCAGCACCACTTGTTAAAGAGATTGTCTTTTATCCATTGTATATTCTTGTCTCCTTTGTTGAACATAAGGTGTCCATAGGTATGTGGATTTATCTCTGGGCTTTCTATTTCGTTCCATTGATCTACATTTCTGTCTTTGTGCCATTACCATACTGTCTTGATGACTGTGGCTTTGTAGTAGAGCCTGAAGCTAGGCAGGTTGATTCCTCCAGTTCCATTCTTCTTTCTCAAGACTGCTTTGACTATTCAAGGTTTTTTCTATTTCCATACAAAGTGTGAAATTATTTGTTCTAGCTTGGTAAAAAAAATACCATTGGTAGCTTGATAGGGATTGCATTGAACTTATAGATTGCTTTGGGTAGTTTACTCACTTTCACTAAATTGATTCTTCTGATCCATGAACATGGTATTTCTCCATCTATTAGTGTCCTCTTTGATTTCTTTCATCAGTGTTTTATAGTTTTCTATATATAGGTCTTTAGTTTCTTTAGGTAGATATAGTCCTAAGTATCTTATTCTTTTTGTTGCAATGGTGAATGGAATTATTTCCTTAATTTATCTTCTATTTTCTCATTATTAGTGTATAGGAATGCAAGGGATTCCTGTGTATTAATTTTATATCCTGAAACTTTACTATATTCATTGATTAGCTCTAGTAATTTTCTGGTGGTGTCTTTAAGGTTTTCTATGTAGAGGATATTGTCATCTGCAAATAGTGAGATTTTACTTCTTCCTTTCCAACCTGGATTCCTTTTATTTCTTTTTCTGCTCTGATTGCTGTGGCCAAAACTTCTAGAACTATATTGAATAGTAGTGGTAAAAGTGGGCACCCTTGTCTTGTTCCTGACTTTAGGGAAAATGCTTTCAATTTTTCACCATTGAAGATAATGTTTGCTGTGGGTTTGTCATATATAGCTTTTATTATGTTGAGGTATTTTCCTTCTATTCCTGCTTTCTTCAGAGTTTTTATTTTAAATGGATGTTGAATTTTCTCAGAAGCTTTCTCTGCATCTATTGAGATAATCATGTGATTTTTATCTTTCAATTTTTTAATGTGGTGTATTACATTGTTTAATTTGTGGATATTGAAGAATCCTTGCATCCCTGAGATAAAGCTCACTTGATCATGGTGTATGATCTTTTTAATGTGTTGTTGGATTCTGATTGCTAGAATTCTATTAAGAATTTTTGCATCTATGTTCATCAGCAATGTTGATCTTTGTGTGTGTGTGTGTGGCATCTTTGTCAGGTTTTGGGATTAGGGGATGGTGGCCTCATAGAATGAGTTTGGAAGTTTACCTTCCTCTGCAATTTTCTGGAAAAGTTTGAGTAGCATGGGTGTTAGCTCTTCTCCAAATTTTTGGTAGAATTCAGCTGTGAAGCCGTCTGGATCTGGACTTTTGTTTGCTGGAAGCTTCCTGATTACAGTTTCAATTTCCATGCTTGTGATGGGTCTGTTAAGATTTTCTTTCTTCCTGGTTCAGTTTGGAAAGTTGTACTTTTATAAGAATTAGTCCACTTCTTCCACATTGTCCATTTTATTGGCATATAATTGTTGATAGCAGTCTCTTATGATCCTTTGTATTTCTGTGTTGTCTGTTGCAATCTCTCCATTTTCTTTTTAATTTTATTGATTTGATTTTTCTTCCTCTGTTTCTTGATGAATCTGGCTAATGGCTTGTCAATTTTATTTATCCTTTCAAAGAACCAGCTTTTGTCTTTGTTGATTTTTGCTATGGTCTCTTTTGTTTCTTTTGCATTTATTTCTGCCCTAATTTTTAAGATTTCTTTCCTTCTACTAACCCTGGGGTTCTTCATTTCTTCCTTTTCTAGTTGCTCTAGGTGTAAAGTTAGGTAATTTATTTTACTTTTTTCTTGCTTCTTGAGGTATGCCTGTATTGCTATGAACTTTCCACTTAGCACTGCTTTTATAGTGCCCCACAGGTTTTGAGTTATTGTGTTTTCATTTTCATTCATTTCTATGCATATTTTTATTTCTTTTTGATTTTTCTGTGATTTGTTGTTTATTCAGAAGCATGTTGTTCAGCCTCCATATTTTGGAATTTTTAATATCTTTTCTCCTGTAATTGAGATCTAATCTTACTGCATTGTGGTCAGAAAAGATGCTTGGAATAATTTATTTATTTATTTATTTTAATATACCAAGGCTAGATTTATGGCCAGGATGTGATCTATCCTGGAGAACATTCTGCGTGTGTTTGAGAAAAAGGTGAAATTTATTGTTTTGGCATGAAATGTCCTATAGATATCAAATGTCCTATAGACAGTGGTCTATTGTATCATTTAAAGTTTGTGTTTCCTTGTTAATTTTCTGTTGAGTTGATCTATCCATAGCTGTGAGTGTGGTATTAAAGTTTCCCGCTATTATTGTGTTATTGTTAATTTCCACTTTCATACTTGTTGGCAATTGTCTTACCTATCGTAGTGCTCCTGTGTTGGGTGAATATATATTTATAATTGTTATATCTTCTTCTTGAATTGATCCTTTGATCATTATGTAGTGTCCTTTGTCTCTTTTCACAGCCTTTGTTTTAAAGTATATTTTATCTGATATGAGTATTGCTACTCCTGCTTTCTTTTGGTCTCTGTTTGCATGGAATATCTTTTTCCAACCCTTCACTTTCAGTCTCTATGTGTCCCCTGTTTTGAGGTGGGTTTATTGTAGACAACATATATAGGGTCTTGTTTTTGTGTCCATTCAGTCAGTCTTTGTCTTTTCGTTGGGGCATTCAACCCATTTACATTTAATGTAATTATTGATAAGTATGATCCCGTTGCCATTTACTTTATTGTTTGGGGTTCGGGTTTATACACTCTGTTTGTGTTTCCTGTCTAGAGAAATTCCTTTAGCATTTGCTGAAGAGCTGGTTTGGTGGTGCTGAATTCTCTCAACTTTTGCTTGTCTGTTAAGCTTTTGATTTCTCCTTCATATTTGAATGAGATCCTTGCTGAGTACAGTAATCTGGGCTGTAGGTTGTTTTCTTTCATCATTTAAGTATGTCTTGCCATTCCCTCCTGGCTTGAAGAGTTTCTATTGAAAGATCACCTGTTATGGGAATCCCCTTGTGTGTTATTTGTTGTTTTTCCCTTTCTGCTTTTAATATTTGTTCTTTGTGTTTGAACTTTGTTAGTTTGATTAATATGTGTCTTGGAGTGTTTCACCTTGGGTTTATCTTGTTTGGGACTCTCTGGGTTTCTTGGACTTGGGTGATTATTTATTTCCCCATTTTAAGGAAGTTATCAACTATTATCTCCTCAAGTATTTCTCATGGCCTTTCTTTTTGTCTTCTTCTTCTGGGACTCCTATGATTCGAATGTTGGGGTGTTTAACACTGTCCTGGAGGTCTCTGAGATTGTCCTCATTTCTTTTAATTCATTTTTTTCCCCTCTCTGATTCATTTATTTCTATCATTCTATCTTCTACTTCACTAATCCTATTTTCTGTCTCTGTAATTCTACTATTTGTTGTTTCTAGAGTGTTTTTATTTCATTTATTGCGTTATTCATTATATATTTACTCTTTTTTATTTCTTGTAGGTCCTTGTTAAACCTTTCTTGCATCTTCTCAATCCTTGTCTCCAGGCTATTTATCTGTGATTCCATTTTTATTTCAAGATTTTGGATCATTTTCAGTATCATTATTCAGAATTCTTTATCAGGTAGATTCTCTATCTCTTCCTCTTTTGTTTGGTTTAGTGGGCATTTATCCTGTTCCTTTACCTGCTGGGTATTCCTCTGTCTCTTCATTTTGTTTATATTGCTGAGTTTGGGGTGGCCTTTCTGTATTCTGGTAATTTGTGAAGTTCTCTTTATTGTAGAGTTTCTTCATTGTGAGTGGGGTTGTACAGGTGGCTTGTCAAGGTTTCTTGGTTAGGGAAGCTTGTGTTAGTGTTCTGGTGGCTGGAGCTGGATTTCTTCTCTCTGGAGTGCAATGAAGTGTCCATTAATGAGTTATGAGATGTCAGTGGTTTTGGAATAACTTTGGGCAGCCTGTATATTTGAGCTAAGGGCTGTGTTCCTGTGTTGTTGGAGAATTTATGTGGTATGTCTTGCTCTGGAACTTATTGGCCTTTGGATGGTGCTTGGTTTCAGTGCAGGTATGGAGGCATTTGATGAGCTCCTGTTAATTAATGTTCCCTGGAGTCAGGAGTTCTCTGATGTTCTCAGGATTTGGGTTTAAGCTTCCTGATTCTGGTTTTCAGTCTTATTTTTACAGTAGTATCAAGATTTCTCCTTCTATACAGCACCATTGATAAAACATCTAGGTTAAAGATAAAAAGTTTCTCCACAGTGAGGGACACCCAGAGAGGTTCACAGGAATTACATGGAGAAGAGAAGAGGGAGGAGGGAGTTAGAGGTGACCTGACTGAGATGAGGTGGAATCAACAGAGGGGAGAGCAAGCTAGCCAGTAATCACTTTTTATGTGCGCTCCACAGTCTGGACTGCTCAGAAATGTTCACGGAGTTATACAGAGAAGAGGAGAGGGAGGAAGGAAACAGAGGTGGCCAGGAGGATAAAATGGGGACTCAAAAGGAGAGAGACAGATCCAGCCAATAATCAGTTCCCTAAGTGTCCTCCACCATCTGGAATACACAGAGATTCCCACAGCTGAGTAGAGAAGAGAGAGGGTAGTGAAAAGACAGAGGTGACCTGGTGGAGATAAAGGAGAGTCCAAAGGGAGAGAGAGCAGTCAAGCCAGTAATCTCGCTCCCAAGTAAAAATGGGTACTGAATATTTAATTATTAAAGGTACAAAATTGATAACAAATACCAGAAATCAAAGATTAAAAACCTAGAATAGAGCTTGGAATTTAAAAAAAAAAAAAAAAAAAAAACAATATTAAAGCAAAGAAGAATAAAAAGTCACAAAAATTATAATATATATATATATGAAGTTTGCTTTTAAAAACAGGGTCTTTGGTATAAAAGTGAAAATTAAAGGAGTAATAGAGGACTTAAAAATTAAAAAAAAAGAATGGTCATAAAAATAGTAAAAATATATCTAGGACTTTCTCTGGTGTTGTTGTGGGTATTGTGGGGTCAGTTCATTTTCGGATAGTTCCTCGGTCCGGCTTATAGCTCTCAAGATCTATAGGCCCCTTCCTATGTAGTTGGTACTAACTACAGAGTTTTACTCTATTACACCTGTCACTTCCAAGGTGGTTGGTTCTCCCTGTTTTAGCTTCTTCTGTTTGCTGGTCTCTTCAGTGTCTGATTTCCACCCTGACGCAAAGGGGGCAGTGGTAGACACTTTTTTTTAGTCTTACTTGTTCAGTCGTGCTGTGGGGAGGGAGGGACGCTGCAAACAAATAACACTGGGGTGTACTCGCATTGCCTTTGCCACACTGGGCCTGCCCCTGCTCACGGCACGTGTGCCTTCCCTGCTCACATTGCTCAGGCTCTAGGTTGCTCCTCTGGGAACTGTCTGAGGCCAACCCTGGGTTGCATGCATCTCCAAGGTCTAAGCTGCTCAGGTTCAGGCTCTTGGATAGTCCTCAGAGGCACAGACTTGGTTGGGCCTGCGTTTTGTGCCCTTCCTGGCTCTGAGCCGCTCAGGTGATGAGGTGTTTGGTGAGTGCAGTTGCTGCGATTTATCACCTCCCCAATCCCTGCTGCTCGGTTTTCTGGGTGTACAACCAGCACACCTTCTCAGGCGGATGTTGACTGTCCAGAACCCCAACAAGTCTTAGTTAGCAAAGGAGCCTGCTTGAAGTTTGGTAGATAATGTCTCTCAGGGGCTGCGATTGCCCCCTTCTGGCTCTGACTGCCTGTCACCGGAAGTGGATGGTCTATAGCCAGCTAGTTCTGTTCAGTCCTTTGTTCTGTGCATGAGCCTGGTGGTATCTTAGGGATTTTTGTGTGGTAGGTATCCCATAGTCTGGTTTGCTAGCCCAAGTTAGTTCACTCAGATTGCCCACAGGGCATTCAGGCCAGATTCTTACTCTAAGCAATGCAGCTTGAGCCTCCTGCTCAGCCCCCATTTGCTAGTGGCCAGTGCAGGCGTCTGCGCTGCTTCTCTGCTGGAGGAGTTACCACTGGGCTTGTATTTATTTATTTATTTATTTTTCCTCCCTGTTATGTTGCCCTTTGTGCTTCCAAGGCTCATCACAGACTCAGCAGTGAGAGTTTTTCCTGGTGTTTGGAAACCTCTATTTTTAAGACTCCCTTCCTGGGGCAGAGCTCCATCCCTAAGCCTTTTACCTCTTTTTTGTCTTTTATATCTTTTCCTACCTCCTTTCGAAGACAATAGGCTGCTTTTCTAGGTGCCTAATGTCCTCTTCTGGCATTCAGAAGTTGTTTTGTGGAATTTACTCAGCGTTTAAATGTTCTTTTGATGAATTTGTGGGGGAGAAAGAGGTCTCCCCACCCTATTCCTCTGCCATCTTAGGACCGCCCCCTTTTTTTTTTTTTTTTTTTAATTGTGGACCTTTTTTAAAGGCTTTATTTAATTTGTTGAAATATTGTTTCTTTTTACGTTTTGTATTTTAGCCTTTTGGCATGTGAGATTTGACTTCCCTAATCAGGGATTGAACTTTAACCTCTGAACAGTCAGGGAAGTCCTAAAGTTATTTAAATATCTTATAAGGCTCTGCTTTTAATTTTTACAAACTCTTATGTAAAGGGCTAACTTTGTTTACAGGTTCTTATTACAATTAACACTTACATTCTTGTTGTGCTGTCACTAAGTCATGTCTGACACTTTTCAACCATGTGGACTGTAGCCTGCTAGGCTCCTCTATTCATGAGACTTTCCAAGCAAGAATATTAGAGTTCCTCCTGACTCAGGAGGAACCAGTGTCTCTTGACTGGCAGGCAGATTCTTTACCACTGAGCCACATTTTTTGCCACTGCTGCTAAGTTGCTTCAGTCGTGTCTGACTCTGTGCAACCCCAGAGACTGCAGCTCACCAGGCTCCCCAGTCTCTGGGATTCTCCAGGCAAGAACACTGGAGTGGGCTGCCATTTCCTTCTCCAATGCATGAAAGTGAAAAGTGAAAGTGAAGTCACTCAGTTGTGTCCAACTCTTCGAGAACCCACGGACTGAAGCCTACCAGGCTCCTCTGCCCATGGGATTTTCCAGGCAAGGGTGCTGGAGTAGGTTGCCATTGCCTTCTCCCATCTGACTTTACTAATTAACACTAAATGCTCAGAAGGTAAAAAAATCTGCCTGCAATCCAAGAGACCTGAGTTTGAACCACAGATCAGGAAGATCCTCTAGAGAAGAGAATGGTAATCACTCCAATATTCTTGCCTGAAAAATTCCATGGACAGAGGAGCCTCGTAGGCTATAGTCCATTGGATCATAAAGAATCAGACATGACTGAGCCACTAACACATGTTAGACTGAACTTCTCAATCTGACTAGCAATTACACATAATTAAATAACATATTTGTTATAGAAATATAGTCAGATGAATTTTGAATATACATCCTTATAGATGAAAGACCTCCCCTCCACCTTCTATGCAAGGAAAAACCCAGGCCTTTCCTATGCATGTCTTCTCCCTGTGCATCTCCTTTTCTACTCACACAAAACTTTTTAGTTTTGGTCACCAAATGTGTGGAAGTTTTTTCCCCACCAAGCAATTCTCTGCAACATCAGCTGGGTTTCCTAGAGTTTAATTTAATTCTAACACTTTTTACCCCAAGATCCCACAACTTTAGGGTTCAGTCTTACAATACTACTTAGCTGATTTCACCAATAGATAGACATTTCAGATGCTGATTTAAAGTCTAGGTTATTACCCGTGTTTCTGCCAATAATTTATATATTGAAAGTTCCAATGATCCCTCTCCTTGGGCTTGATTGATTTACTAGAATTACTCATAGAACTCAGAGAAAAACAAAACATTTACTAAATTATTAAAGAAGATATACAGCCATAATTTTTTTTTTCAATAAACTTATGATAAACCCTTGTATTTGTGGATTTCACATTCATGGCTTCAACTAACTACAGATGGAATTTTGATCCATTGTCACTTAAATGTGAGAAAATGAAACCCATGTACATAGAAAGCCTGCATGTATGCATGCTCAGTCACTTCAGTTGTGTCCAACTTTTGGTGACCCCATGGACTGTAGCCAGTGAAGGTCCTCTGTCGATGGGATTTCCCAGGCAAGAATACTGGACTGGGTTGCCATGCCCTCCTTTAGGGAATCTTCTCAACTCAGGGTTGACTCTCTTGTGTTTCCTGCATTTAAGGTGGATTCATTACCCCTGGAAGCTTCCCAGGTGGCATTAGTGATAAACAGCCCACCCTCCAGTGCGGGAGACATGAGAGATATGGGTTCAATCCCTGGGTCAAGAAAATCACTTGGAAGAGAGCATGGCAATCCACTTCACTATCCTTGCTTGATGAATCCCATGGTCAGAGGAGCCTGGAGATCACATAGAGCTGGACAGGACTGAGGCAACTTATCATGTACAAACACACACTTTACAACTGAGCTACTAGGGAAGCTGGTATGGAGGGACCAGAGCATGTAAATAAAAAATTATAAGGCAAACAATCATTTCTAGAGGATATATAATGTTTACACACATCTGAAGAAAAGAATTGTGCTTATTGGTTTAAAGTTAGAAATTTTAAAAGACAAAGAATATGGTTAACTATGGTTACTGATTTCTTCTAATTTGGAATATTCTTTAAAGCTGATTTCTGCCTCAGTTTAGTTCAGTTCAGTTTCTCAGTTGTGTACGACTCTTTGTGACCCCATGCACTGTGGCATGTCAGGCTCCCCTGTCCACCACCACCTCCCAGAGCTTGCTCAAACTCATGTCCCTCAAATCGGTGATGCCATCCAAACATCTCATTCTCTGTCAACTCCTATTCCTCCTGACTTCAATCTTTCCCAGCATCAGAGTCTTTTCCAATAAATCAGTTTTTCACATAAGTTAGCCAAAGTATTGGAGCCTCAGCTTCACCATCAGTCCCTCCAATGAACATTCAGGACTGATTTCCTTCAGGATTGACTAGTTTGATCACCTTGCAGTCCAAAGGACTCTCAAGAGTCTTCTCCAATACCACAGTTCAAAAGCATCAAATCTTTGAATGCTCAACTTTCTTTATGGTCCAACTCTCATATCCATCCATGACTACTGGAAAAACCACAGCTTTGACAAGACAGACCTTTGTTGGCAAAGCAATATCTATGCTTTTAATATGTTGTTTAGGTTGGTCATAGCTTCCCTTCCAAGGAGTAAGTGTCTTTTAATTTCATGGCTGCAGTCAACATCTGAAGTGATTTTGGAGCCCCCGAAAATAAAGTCTCTCACTCTTTCCATTGTTTCCCCATCTGTTTGCCATGAAGTGATGGGACCAGATGCCATGATCTTAGCTTTTTAATGTTGAGTTTTAAGCTAAGTTTTTCACTCTGCCTAGGTAAGGTAAATCTAGTTAAGTTAAAATGAGTAAGTCAAGTTAATCTATTTAAGTTAAATCTAGTTAAGTTAAAACAGTCTTTGCCTAGTTAAATTAAAACGAGTAACTCAATGATATTACAATGATATTTATAGAAAATAAGAAAAATATTTAATGGCTCTTAGTGAGGGTTTTAGAAAAGCTTTCAGCTTAGTCATACATTTTGAATGTATAAGGCCTATAGGAATCCCTACATTTTGAGAGATAAAGGAAGACAAGGAAATTGTATTTTCTGTTTATGTATAACTCAAATCTTAAAATGATTCTTAAATAAACTTTTTAAATTTAATCTTTAAAAACATTTTTTTTTCTCTTAAATAAACCTGAGGTTTTTAGTGTTGTTGTTGTTGTTTTTAATCTTTACAACTACTGACTTCATTAGATGCTGAAGGGGAAGGGGACATTTCCTTTTCTTCTGAAAATGCACATGCTATCTTATTTTTTAAAACAAACATTTTAGCATTGAATTCAGACAACTTTAGATTAAGGAAATAATACAATATACTTTACATTTTGTTATTTACTGACACATGTTAACCAAGGACCCCAGCCAAAGTGTAAATTTGTTTTAGAAATACTGCTGCAGTCTTATTTTTCCCCATTAGATCCTAGAATTTATTATGGTTTCCACAATATTTTTTTAATTGAAAAACTTTATAACAATGGAAATGATTTTCTTGGAGTAACGTTCAAAAACAAAACGATGAAACGTCTACTTACAAGCAAGATAGGGTAACAGTGATCATACTTATCTTCCTGTCTGAAATAAAAATAACAAGCACCGAGATAAAAAGACAAAATACTTGAAACAATAGTTTTCAAGACATTTAATGTCAGGCAACAAAGGACAGTAATTCCTGAGAAATAGAAGACGATAAGAAGGCCCCTAAAAACCACAACAACTGACTATCTTGAGTGAGTTTTTGAGCCACTGCACAAGGGGGATTTATGTGAAGATTGGTAGACTGCTCTGACTTAAGGAAACAGACATGAGAGATGGGGAGACTGAAGTGGTTACAGTTGGCAAGACAGCTCACTGGAGAGAACAGAGATATGAAAATATAAGCTGAAGATATTTTTTTGTATATTCCATAGAGTACTAGACAATACATGTATTTGAAGAAGCTACCTGAAACTTTTCGCTATTGCTTTCAAGCTGCTACAGCAAAATATCATACACTAGGTGGGTTATAAAAAATAGAAAAACATTTCTTACAGTTCTCTTTAGAGTCTGGAAGTCTGAGTTCAAGTTGCTAGCAGATTGCTGCTGGGTGAGGTACTGCCCCTGTCTTACAGAACATCTTTTCACTGTGCCCTTCCATAGCAGAAAAGAGGGAGCTCTTTATTATAAGTCATCTCTTTTATAAGGTCAGTTATCACATTCATGAGAATTCTAGCCTCATAACCTAATCAACTTTCAAAGGCTGCATCTCCTAATATAATAACATTGGCCATTAAGATCTCAACACATGAATTTTGTGGGATACAGAAATTCAGACTATAGCTTTATGTTCCTGGTATTCCAAAATTCACATCATTCTAATATGTAAAAAACATTCATCCCCTGCCAGTAGCCCCAAAATTCTTAACTTGTTCCAGCAAAGTCCAAAAGTCCAAAATTCCGTCTAGGAATCTAAATTAGGTACAGATGAGACTCATAGTACAACCATTCTGAGGCAAATTTCTCTCCAGCTGTGAACCTGTGAAACCAAATAAGTTATGCTTTTCTAAAATACAATGGTGGTAGAGGCAAAGAATGCACACACTCATTCCTAAAAGGAGAAATAGGAAAAAAAAAAAAAAAAAGAAGAAGGACTGATCCCAAATCCTGAGCAAATTTAAAATCCAGCAGGGCAGACAACATTAACACTGTCACCCGCCATGGAATCATGGAGTCTGGATCACTGAACCACCAAGGAAGTCCCAGAATAATCTTTCTTCACTAGATGCTTGGTTCTCCACATCCACTGTAGAACTGTCCCAACTTTCAGCTTCCCAGGTCAGAAATTGGGCCCCAAAGGCTTCCAAGGACCATGTTCCCAAAGTTTAGGGCTTCCTTACGCTAACTTCCCAATGGCACAGTGGTAAAAATCCACCTGCCAATGCAGGAGATGCGAGAGACACAGGATTGATCCCTGGGTCAGGAAGATTCTCTGGAGTTAGGAAATGGCAACCCACTTCAATATTCTTGCCTGGAAAATTCCTTGAACAGAAGAGCCTAATGGGATTCAGTCCATGGTATTGCAAAGGTTGGACATGACTGAACAAGCTCAGAGTCTGGACCAACCTCACAGCTCTCTCTCTCTTCTACTAGGCTTTGATAGAAAGAGGACTCTGCAGTGATCTCTCTGTCCAGATTTGTTAAACACTGAGTCTGTGAATGGAGGGCAACCCAGGTGATCTTTAGAATGCCACTCAGGTCATTCTTACCTTGTCTTTAGCAACAGACTCTCTGTTTAGACAACTGACTAATCTCTCCATTTTCATCATGAATACCTTCGAACTTCTGTTGAGACGACAACTCATACTAATTACCTTATCTAATTTGGCCACATCGTTGAATATACCTTTGAATGTACTTTCTCATTTTTTTCCCATTGATAACAGGGTAAAAATTTTCAAAAGTGTAAAGTTCTACTTAACTTTTGATCACAATTCACTCTTTTATCATTCATCTCTTCTCATATTTTACTATAAGCATCCAAGAGGAACCAGGTCACTCCTTCGCTACATTCCTTATGTATTTCTTCAGTGAAACATCCAATTTCATTGCTCACAAGTTCTGTCTTCCACAGAACTCTAGAATACAAACATATTTCTACCATGTTTATTTTAACCCTATAATAAAGCAGGAAGAGAATGAATTTGCTCTTTCTGTGCTTGTGCTGAGTCTTCTCTTGCCCTCAAACTTTATCACTCCTCTTTCTTGGATTTTGAAATCCTGATTGGGACTTAGCCTCAGACTTCCTTGTCCAAGTCCTTCAGATTCAGACTGAATTAAACCACTGGATTTTCCAGCTCTCTAGCACATAGTCAGCAAATTATGAGGCTTAGCAACTTCCATACCTGTGTGAGTAAATTCTTATAATTATTTTATCTCTATCTGTATGTCCTATTTGTTCTGCTTTTCCAGAGAACCCTGACCAATACAGTGTGGTTATGTCATTTCATTTATAATATGCACAAATTCATTTTAATTTCAACAGTTTCAGTTATCTTTTATGCATACAGAAGAAAATCACTCTTTGTAGTGCATGGCTCCATTTATTTCAATAAATTCAAATTTCACGCAACATAGTACTGATTCAGAATGTACCATCACTCCAAGAATTCCCACAGGCTGCTCTTTTGGGTTCAGGTGGATCAGACAGTAAAGAATCCCCCTCTGCAATGCAGGAGACTTGGGGTGATCCCTGGATTGAGAAGATCCCCTGGAGAAGGGAATGGTTCATTACCCACTCCAGTATTCTTGCCCTAGAGAATCCCACAGACAAAGGAGCCTGGTGGGCTACAGTCCATGGGGTTTCAGAGTCAGACAAAACTGAATGACTAATAATCTCACTTTCTTCCTGTATACAAAAACGTGGCATACATCCACCTTTGCCTTTCTGTACAGAATTGCCCTTTTGTAAATATAATTTGAATAAAATCATGGCACATGAGTTCTTTGAACATAAATTTTCCACATAATTTATAATGCATTCTTGTTAAAGTGAGTGTTCTCCAATGATTTTCTTTGTTGTCAGAATGTGTTGGCTATTCTTTTTCTTGTGTCTTTCAATATTAATTTTAGAATTAAATTATGAAAAGGCAGAGGAACCAGAAATCAAATTGCTAACATCTGCTGGATCATCGAAAAAGCAAGAGAGTTCCAGAAAAGCATCTATTTCTGCTTTTTGACTATGCCAAAACCTTTGACTATGTGGATCACAATAAGTTGTGGGAAATTCTGAAAGAGATGGGAATATCAGACCACCTGACCTGCCTCTTGAGAAACCTGTATGCTGGTCAGGAAGCAACAGTTAGAACTGGACATGGAACAACAGACTACTGGTTCCAAATAGGAATAAGAGCACATCAAAACTGTATATTGTCACCCTGCTTGTCTAACTTATATGCAGAATACATCATGAGAAATATTGGGTTGGAAAAAACACAAGCTGGAATCAAGATTGATAGAAAACATATCAATAACCTTAGATATGCAGATGACACCACCCTTATGGCAGAAAGTGAAGAAGAACTAAAGAGCCTCTTGATGAAAGTGAAAGAAAAGAGTGAAGAAGTTGGCTTTAAGTTCAACATTCAGAAAACTAAGATCACAGCATCTGGTCCCATCATTTCATGGCAAATAGATGGAGAAACAAATAGCAGCAGACTTTATTTTGGGGGCTCCAAAATCACTGCAAACGGTGATTGCAGCCATGAAATTAAAAGGCACTTACTCCTTGGAAGGAAAGTTATGACCTAGACAGCATATTAAAAAGCAAAGATATATTACTTGGCCAACAAAAGTCCATCTAGTTAAGGCTATGGATTTTCTAGTAGTCATGTATGGATGTGAGAGTTAGACTATAAAGAAAGCTGGGCACCTAAGAATTGATGCTTTTGAGTTATAGTGTTGGAGAAGACTCTTGAGAGTCCCTTGGACTGAAAGGAGATCCAACCAGTCTGTCCTAAAGGAAATCAGTCCTGAATATTCACTGGAAGGACTGATGCTGGGCTGAAATTCCGATATGTTGGCCACCTGATATGAAGAGCTGACTCATTTGAAAAAACACTCATGCTCAGAAAGATTGAAGGTGGGAGGAGAAGGGGATGACAGAGGATGAGATGGTTGGATGGCGTCACCAACTTAATAGACATGGGTTTGGGTGGAGTCCGGGAGTTGATGATGGACAGGTAGGCCTAGCCTGCTGTGGTTCATAGGGTCTCAAAGAGTTGGACACCACTGAGTGACTGAACTGAACTGAACTGATGCCCACTTCATTTAATTTGCTACTCTTAATGTTAAAGTTTATATTGATAATTTGTAATTGTTTTCTAATATAAGCATATTATGTTATAAATTTTCCTTAAAAGATGGCTTCATGTGTGTTCCATAATTTTTGATATGTTGAATTTTCATTTCTTCAGTTGTTAGCTGAAGTATTTTATAAATGTCCAATATATCAAGTGAATTGATAGCACTTTTCAAACAACCCATGTCAATACTGGTTATCTGCCTTATTGCTATATTAATCACTGAGATAGAGATGAATTCTCCAACTCTAGTTGTATAGATGGCAGTTTCATCTTCCAGTTTTATCAATTTTTGCTTCTTGAACTTTGAAATTATTCACATTAATTACACACATATTTAGAATATTTATATATTTTCATAAATTTATTCTCCTTTTGATTACACAATATCTTTTATTATCCCTGATACTCTTCCCTGTTATGAAATGTAGCTTGTCTGATATGAATATAGCTATGTCAGTTTCTTTTAGTCAGTCTTCACACAGCACATGTGTCGAAGTTTTATTTTTGAACTGTATTCATAATTAAAGCAAGTTTCTTGTAGAAAGCATATAATTGAATTTAACTTATTTTACCCAATTAGATTATCTATAGTGTTAAATGGTAGGTTTGGGAACTCACATCTCATGTAATTAATGATACAGATGGATTGAATACTACCTTCTTGCTAGTTTTCTATTTGTTCAAAATGCCCTTTATCTTTTTTTATTCTACTTATATAGTTTCATAGATTAATTGAGCATTCTTACAATTTTTTTTTCTGTCTTCTTTTTAATCAATTATGTATAATGTTGTTTAGTAGCTAAGTCATATCTGACTCTTTGTGACCCCATGGATTGCAGCTCTCCAGGCTCATCTGTCCTCCACCATCTCCTAGAATTTGCTCAGATTCATGTCCTTTGAGTCCGTGATGCTATTTAAGTGTTTCATCCTCTGCTGTCTTGTTCTTTTGTTGCCTTCAGTCTTTCCCATCATCTGTGTCTTTTCCAGTGAGTCAGCTCATCATATCAGGTGGCCAAATATTGGAGCTTCAGTTTCAGCATCAGTCCTTCCAGTGAATGTTAAAGGTTGATTTCCTTTAGGATTGACTAGTGTGATTTCTGTGAAGTCCAAGGGACTCTCAAAAGTCTTCTCCAGAACAATTCAAAAGAATAAATTCTGCTTTTTTTAATTTTGCAGTTATCCTGGCAATTTCAATATGTGTTTTTAAGAAATCAAAGTTTTGTATGTGGGGAGATACTGAAACTCATTTAAATCTTTTGTTTTAGTTGATAAAATAAGGATGTAGGGGCTTTACAGGTAGCAAAGTGATGAAGAATCTGCCTGCCAACGCAGGAGACACAGATTTGATCCTTGAGTCAGAAGTAGGAAATAAAGTAGGAAACAGCAAAACACTCTAGTATTCTTGACTGTAAAATTCCATGGACAAAGGAACCTGACAGACTATAGTCCATGGGGTCCCAAAGAGTTGGACACTACCAAGAAGGCACATGCATGCATGCACTCTTTCCTAGGATTGGTGGGCCAAAGAGTCTCAGGACCTAGATTCAAAGGAACTTCCTATGCTTGGCTGCAGGTTGTGCTAGAAACATTTGCTGGTGTTACTCACCCAATTTGGTATATCTCTAGAGTGGAAGGGAAGCCTCAGGCCTGGCAGGATTGGAGGATATTTCTTCTGGCCACTTGATGTTGGTAGGACTACAGTCTGTCCTTTTGTAGTTAATGCTGGGTTCATCTCTTTACCAGGTATTGATACAGGGCTTCCCTGGTAGCTCAGTGGGTGAAATCCACCTGCTATGAAGGAGACCCAGGTTTAGTTGCTGAGTCCAATTCCTGGGTCAGGAAAATCCCCTGGAGAAAGAAATGGCAACACACTCCAGTATTATTGCCTGGAAAATCCCATGGACAGAGGAGCCTGGAGGGCTACAGTCCATGGGCTCTCAAGAGTCAGATTTGGCCACTAAACCACCACCACCGAGCTCACCTATTGTCAGAATCCCCCTTCCATTTAGAAAAGAATGAGTCCACCTGAGCTGCCATCTGTTGACAGTCCTATTGCTGGATTGTTTCTCTACTCCTGAGGCTCCTAGTAAGTTTTACTTATTACTACCTTTCAGAGTTCTCCTTTGGTTGTGTTGTAATATATCCAGGATTTATAGTTATTGTCAGGAGTCATTTAGCCATTTGAATCCAATACAAAAAAAAAAAAAAACACTCCAAGCTAATAAAAATATATTTAGGTAAAGTTAAAAAAAAAATTAATGGGAGTTTTTGTTTTGTTTGCTATGTATGTTTCTCTACAACATTGAATTTGCTTAAATTTGTTATCTGCTTTTAAGATACTATTTCCTATTCCTGGAAGTGACAAAACAAACTGGAATAATTATATTTTAACGAGAAAGAATGCAAAGGACACAAAATATGAGTCTCTGAACAACTGACAAAGGAACCAATATGTAACCTGAAGATAAATCTGTTCTGGATAATTATTTCTACTCTGATACATATATATCATGATATCTCATGGCAAGATATGTATTTATCTTTCTTAATTATCAGAATGCTTTCTAAAATTCTTGGCTCTTTGTAAATATGAACTGCATTTACATCTGTCTCTGTTAGTAATGACCAACCTATTAGAAACCCTGGGCTACTTTAAATGTTTTACTGTTATTTAGTCTCTCACTGTTTTAACATTTTGTTGAAAACTGAAATATCAACTCTAATATTAACCCATGATTTAGTATCTATTTGAGGATAATACTATATCTGACAATGTCTTATACAGTACTTATAATGTATAACACCAGAGTAGTCATGTTATTTTCTTATTTAAGGTCACAGGCTTTTAAAATTCCAAGTGCTATTATACCCTTCAAACATTTAAAAGCCTCAACATAACTTCAAAGCATTTATAAATCACTAATCTATGGTAAGCCACAATAAGAATAGAAAAATAGACTTCTATATTACCCTGAACAGTGACTCATAAACACATATCTTCCTTTTTTTCCTAGCAAATAGATTGTTTGGTTATATATATATATATATGTGTGTGTGTGTGTGTGTGTGTGTGTGTGTGTGTGTGTGTGTGTGATGCCTATAGAATGGCTCAATGAATACTTAACTTCATTCACAAACATAAAGGAGAAACTTAAGTACCAGAAAAAAGAAATCAGAAATAGAAAAATTAAAACAAAAATATATCCTAAAAAAAAAAAAAACAAATTAACCCATGGATATGTTCATCTGGCTTAGATCATTTCATTCTGAGATATATGAAATTCCTGAATATCACATCTGACCTCTTCACTTCAAGAGAAGACATCAATTCAGTTCAGTTCAGTTCAGTCAAACAGTCGTGTCCGACTCTGTGACCCCATGAACTGCAGCACGCCAGGCCTCCATGTCCATCACCAACTCTTGGAGATCACCCAAACTCATGTCCATCGAGTCAGTGATGCCATCCATCCATCTCATCCTCTGTCGGCCCCTCCTCCTCCTGCCCCTAATCCTCCAAGCAGCAAAGTCTTATCCAATGAGTCAAAACTTTGCATGAAGTGGCAAAAGTACTGGAGTTTCAGCTTTAGCATCATTCCTTCTAAAGAACCACCAGGACTGATCTCTTTAGAATGGACTGGTTGGATCTCCTTACAGTCCAAGGCACTCTGAAGAGTTTTCTCCAACACCAAACTTCAAAAGCATCAATTATTCGGCGCTCAGCCTTCTTCACAATCCAGCTTTCACATTTGTACATGACTACTGGAAAAACCATAGCCTTAACTAGACAGACTTTTGTTGGCAAAGTAATGTCTCTGCTTTTGAATATGCTATCTAGTTTAGTCATAACTTTCCTTCCAAGGAGTAGGTGTCTTTTAATTATATGGCTGCAATCACCATCTGCAGTGATTTCGGACCCCACAAAATAAATTCTGAATCTGTTTCTACTGTTTCCCAATCTATATCCCATGAAGTGTTGGGACCAGATGCCATGATCTTCATTTTCTGAATGTTGGGCTTTAAGCCAGCATTTTCACTCTCTTCTTTCACTTTCCTCAAGAGGTTTTTTAGTTCCTCTTCATTTTTGCCATAAGGGTGGTGTCATCTGCATATCTGAGGTTATTGATATTTCTCCCTGCAATCTTGATTCCAGCTTGTGCCTCTTCCAGCCCAGCATTTCTCAAGATGTAATCTGTGTATAAGTTAAATAAGCATGGTAACAATATACAGCCTTGGCATACTCCTTTTCCTATTTGGAACCAAACTGTTGTTCCATGTCGAGTTCTAACTGTTGCTTCTTGACCTACATACAGGTTTCTCAAGAGGCAGGTCAGGTGGTATGGTATTCCCGTCTCTTTCAGAATCTTCCACAATTTATTGTGATCCACACAGTCAAAGGCTTTGGCATAGTCAATAAAGCAGAAATTGATGTTTTTCTGGAACTCTCTTGCTTTTTCGATGATCCAGCTGATGTTGGCAATTTGATCTCTAGTTCCTCTGCCTTTTCTAAAACCAGCTTGAACATCTGGAAGTTCACAGTTCACATACTGCTGAGTTCTGACTTGGAGAATATTGAACATTATTTTACTAGTGTGTGAGATGAGTGGAATTGTGTAGTAGTTTGAGCATTCTTTGGCATTGCCTTTCTTTGGGATTGGAATGAAAACTGACCTTTTCCAGTCCTGTGGCCACTGCTGAGTTTTCCAAATTTGCTGGCATATTGAGTGGAGCACTTTCACAGCATCATCTTTCAGGATTTGAAAGAACTCAACTGCAATTCCATCACCTCCACTAGCTTTGTTTATAGTGGTGTTTTCTAAGGCCCACTTTACTTTATATTCCAGGATGTCTGGCTCTAGGTGAATGATCAAACCATTGTGATTATCTTGGTCGTGAAGATTTTGTTTGTACAGTTCTTCTGTGTATTCTTGCCACCTCTTAATATCTTCTGCTTCTGTTAGGTCCATACCTTTCTGTCCTTTATCGAGCCCATCTTTGCATGAAATGTTCCCTTGGTATCTCTAATTTTCTTGAAGAAATCTCTAGTTTTTCTCATTCTGTTCTTTTCCTCTATTTCTTTGCATTGATCACTGAAGAAGGCTTTCTTATCTCTTCTTGCTATTCTTTGGGACTCTGCATTCAGATGCTTATATTTCTCCTTTGCTTTTTGCTTCTCTTCTTTTTATAGCTATTTGTAAGGCCTCCCCAGGCAGCCATTTTGCTTTTTTATATTTCTTTTCCACGGGGATGGTCTTGATTCCTGTCTCCTGTACAATGTCATGGACCTCATTCTATAGTTCATCAGGCACTCTATCTATCAGATCTAGTCCCTTAAATCTATTTCTCATTTCCACTGTATAATCATAAGGGGATTTGATTTAGGTCATACCTGACTGGTCTAGTGGTTTTCCCTACTCTGTTTAATTTAAGTCTGAATTTGGGAATAAGGAGTTGGTGATCTGAGTACAGTCAGCGCTTGGTCCTGTTTTTGTTGACTGTATAGAGCTTCTCCATCTTTGGCTTCAAAGAATATAATCAATCTGATTTCAAAGCTGACCATCTGGTGATGTCCCTGTGTAGTCTTCTCTTGTGTTGTTGGAAGAGGGTCTTTGCTATGACCAGTCTATTCTCTTGGCAAAACTCTAGTAGTCTTTTTCCCTGTTTCATTCCATATTCCAAGGCCAAATTTGCCTGTTACTCCAGTTGTTTCTTCATTTCCTACTTTTGCATTCCAGTCCCCTATAATGAAAAGGGCATCTTTTTGGGTGTTAGTTCTAAAATGTCTTATAGGTCTTCATAAAACCGTTCAACTTCAGCTTCTTCAGCATTACTGGTCGGGGCATAGACTTGGATAACTGTGATATTGAATAGTTTGCCTTGGAAAGAAACAGAGATCATTCTGTCGTTTTTGAGATTGCATCCAAATACTGCATTTTGGACTCTTTTTGTTGACCATGATGGCTACTCCATTTCTTCTAAGGGATTCCTGCCCGCAGTAGTAGATATAATGGTCATTTGAGTTAAATTCCCCATTCCAGTCCATTTTAGTTCACTGATTCCTAGAATGTCGACGTTCACTCTTATCATCTCCTGTTTGACCACTTCCAATCTGCCTTGATTCATGGACCTGACATTCCAAGTTCCTATGCAATATTGCCCTTTACAGCATCGGACCTTGCTTCTATCACCAGTCACATCCACAACCGGGTATTGTTTTTGCTTTGGCTCCATCCCTTCATTCTTTTCTAGAGTTATTTCTCCACTGATCTCCAGTAGCATATTGGGCACCTACCAACCTGGGGAATTCCTCCTTCATTGTCCTATCTTTTTGCCTTTTCATACTGTTCATGAGGTTCTCAAGGCATGAATACTATAGTGGCTTGCCATTCCGTTCTCCAGTGGAGCACATTCTGTCAGACCTTTCCACCATGACCCACTCATCCTGGGTGACTCCACATGGCGTGGCTTAATTTTATGGAGTTAGACAAGGCTATGGTCCATGTGATCATCTTGGCTTGTTTTCTGTGATTATGGTTTCAGGGTGTCTGCCCTCTGATGCCCTCTAACAACACCTACCATCTTATTTGGGTTTCTCTTACCTTGGACATGTGGCATCTCTTCACAGCTGCCCCAGCACAGCACAGCCACTGCTCCTTATCTTGGATGAGGGATATATTCTCAAAGCCGCCCCTCTTGACTTTGATCTTGGAGTAGCTCCTCTCGGCCCTCGTGCACCTGCACAGCCACCACTCCTTAGACATGGGGTTGCTCCTCTCAGCCACTGCCCCTGAACTCGGGTGTGGGATAGCTCCTCCCAGCTACCATCCTTGACCTTGGACATGGGGTAGCTCTTTCCAGCTGCCCCTCTGACCTCAGATGAGGAGTAACTCCTCTTGGCCGCCACCCCTGAATTTGGACGTGGGATAGCTCCTCTAGCAAGTAACTAAATTAAACTAATTTGTTGAGAGCTGAAAGTAGAAAGTTCAAACAGGAGAGGTTACAACCTATAAGGGCCTTTGGTATTGCTTTTAATTATGACAAAGATCCTACCAAGTGAACTGCCACACAAACACAACAATAAAAGCCAGACACCATATAAAGAGGAACAATCTGAATGAATTAGGAGAGGGAAACAGAGAACATGAATTAGATCAGAAGTTGAAATTCTTGGAAAATGGTCGATAGGTAGATATAGAAGTAAATTCCAAAGGTTTTTTTTTTTGTTTGTTTGTTTGTTTGTTTTTTAGGTTTTATCCTATGTCTCAGTGAAGTCACTTCCAACATAGCATAGGTCAGAGCACAGAGCACTGTGGAGATAACTTAGACATTGTGGCAAAAATATTGGCTTAGATGGTAAAGGGTCTGCCTATAATGCGGTAGACCTTGGTTCAACCCCTGGGTCAGGAAGATCTCCTGGAGAAGGAAATGGCAACCCACTCTAGTATTCTTGCCTGGAAAATCCCATGGATGGAAAAAGCCTGGTAAGCTAAAGTCCATGGGGTCACAAAGAGCCCAGGCAGGACTGAGTGACTTCACCTTCACCTTCTGATCTGGAAAAACAGAAAAGTTAAGCCAGGTAGGTGTTGACACTGCAGTGAGAAGGGGATTACACAATCTCTTCTACACTTTGACTGACATCATAACTACATATTCAGAATAGTCCAAGTAACTCAGCCAAATATAAAGGCTCTGGACTTAGACTGGAGCTGTCATCAGAATAAACAGAGTTAAAGAGTTCAAAATCTCATGAAAATTACATGATAAAGAAAGAAAGAAAAACAAAACAAAACCTCAAGGAATAAAAGCATATTTAAATCCAGAATCTCCTAGCCCAAGATGAAACAAAAAAAGTAACTGACATAGGAGAATTAAAATAAATGTAATGCATTTTCAAGACAGAAAAAGTTAGTTAATATCAGCACCATGATTAACCAGGAGCTGATAGGGTGTTAAAGGAGTAATTATAACAATCCTCAATGATGTAATATTATACAAAATATGTTTTCAAAATGGATAAAAATTTAAGCTGTGAAAAATAGGCCATAAAACAGACCAAAAGAATAAAGTGATTTTAAATCTATGATTTAAAAATTCACGAGTGCAAATAAAGACAGTTGGATGCCTGGGTCCAGCCCCAGTAGATACAGGGAAATTTGAAGCATGGACGGCATAGGTGAGGAGAACTTTTTATTTATTAATATAGAAATATAAGATTAGATTAGAGAGAAATAGTGTAGTAGGAAAATTAAGTGGAGAAAGGAGGCTGAATAACTTGGCTTACGGGGAAGACCAATAAAATCTCAGGACAAGAGATTTGCACCATCTATGTTGGGCCACCTGTGCCCACTTGAATATCGAAGGGTGCCCTTCCTTAGGCTCACTTTTGCACGGGTCTTAGAAGCCAGGACAAGTAAGTAAATGTGGTGAGCTGCCTCGTTCCAGATGGGAATTCAGCCTAAAAAAGAGAGGGAGAGGGAGAGGGAGGAAAAAGAGAGAGAGAGAGAGACATGGGGGAGCCAGATCCCCAAGAAACTAGGCCGAGAGACTAGTCTGAGAAACTAGTTCATCCTTTATTGTTTAGAAGGCCTTTTATACTTTTGATAATACATAGAGATCAATGGGTAATACAAAATTATGCAATGTCATCAGCCCTGACTTTTATCAAAACCAGGCTTTCTCTCTGCATACCTAATTTTATACACAAGTCTTAGATGATTTACATCATCTTCTGGCCAGAGAGCTAATTAGCATTTTACAGCTTTTTTCTGATAAGGGTTTGTCAACCAGAAGACTTATTTGTGTTAATAGTGTTGTTCTTCCCAAAGTCTGGTGCCGCTCTCAGAAAAGAGTAAATAAAGTTACATTCTTACATAGCAAAGATGCAGCAATTTATAACAAGTAAGGAGTACAGTGATTTATAACAAAGAAAAATAATTAACTCAAAAGTCTAGTGTTGCTAACATCAAAACTACTATATATCTTTTTCTACATTCCGATTACATTGATTAACATCCTCCCAGGTGCCTAAAAGATAAAGAATATGGAGATCTGGCAGCAATCATTGAGTCAACAGTGAAAACCTGTCACCAATATGATTTTTAACTCTCTAGAAAAGGCTCTGTATCTTTAAGATGCTTTTAAGCTTTGTGCCTCTCACGGTTTGGGATGGGGGGGTGCTGTAAGCAGTTCACAAGCTGTAAGAGGTCTGGGGGAACCTGTTAGGCAAGCTAGAGAGTTATCAGAGGGTGTTTAACAGAAACATCCCTTTCAAATGCAGAAGACTAAAGCAATGAGTTGACTTTTTCCAGAGAATATCAGAAGAGTGGAAAAGCAGGCAGATTCTTATTTTGTGGGGGGTACATGCTCAGGAAATACCAGGGGAAAACCTGAGGTCTGATTAGCCTTGCCATCAGAGCTCTGCCGCATGACCTTGTCATAGGTGGAATTCCTCACACTGGCTCCTGGCAGTTGGCGATGACAAATGAAAGAGTTAGTTATTAATAAATTGAAGTTACATTAACAGAATTTATACAAGATGAATAAATAGAGAAAGCAGACTGAGATAAAAATTATTGAGTCTTTAAGATTTATTAGATGATATCAAGCAGTCCAATGAAGATAAAATTGAAATTAATAAAAGAAGAAGAGGAGAGAGAAAACAGGGTAAAAACAGTATAGTCAAATAATGGTAAAACATTTCTTAACTGTGAAATAGACCAGAAGTTTCAGATATATGATATAAAATGAAAAATAAACAGAATGAATTCAAAGAAACTCATGCCGTAGTATACTATAATCAGTGAGGAAAGCCAAGATAAAAATAATGTTTTTTTTCCCAGTAATAAGTGAAACCAATATATTACTTAGAGAAATTTAGACATTTAAATCCTTAAGCTAGAAAAGAGAAAAATCTCAGTTTACCTACCTGTGATTATTTTTTTAAATAAGCAAATTAAAACCAAAACAATGGAATGAAAGTATATAACAGAAAATAACAAGATTAATACAATAGAAAATCTTAAATAAAATCAAAGTAAATGGGAAAAGTAAACTTTAGACTCAACAAAGCCAAAAGCTATTTTTTAATGAAATTCATAGAAACATCAGTAAAATTGACATCATACTAAGAAAGGAAAAAGATACTTTCTGCTCTCTTATGGTAGTCAGAATATGATGTAGTGGAAAAGGCACAAGCCAACTTAAAGTAGAGGTTGGAGTGACTTTGTCAATGATTAGACAATGAATAACCTCAGAATGCATTGGTTTTTCTTCCATAAAACGGGGAGACTGTAACTTCTTTGTCGGTCCAGTGGTTAAAACTTTGTGCTTCCAATGCAGCGGAGCACAGGTTGGATCTCTGGTCGGGGAAGAAAGATATCACATATGCTACTCAGTGCAGACAATAAATAAATAAATGAATGAATTTAATTACTACAAAAAAAAAAAAAACCTGGGATACTGAGAGAGGCTGATTACTACATTTCTCTCAGTATTGAATATTCTCCAGTTTATCATGACATCATTATTTCTAGCCTCTTCTTCTTTCTTTCTATCTAATCTATCTTTCTTTTTTTTCAGGGTTAATGCAAGTCTCTCAAGGTTGGCCCTGTGCATTTCTTGCTTATCCAGGTGCATGCCAAGTCACTATCCTTCACTTTGTGCTTATAAAATTAAAGAGTGATGATGTTAAGCAAAACTGTGCTATCTTTATTACAATGCAAAATAATAAGTATTTCTACTTACTTATGGGTAGCAACAACTACTGACTCCAGCATCTTGCCTGGAGAATTCCACGGACAGAGGAGTCTGGCAGGGTCCTCCACAGGACTGTAGAGAGTTAGACATGACTGAGAGACTAACATTTTCAAGGAAACTGAAAATATATTCACAGATAAAACAGCATACATATTCACAGAAGCATTATTCATAATAGCCAAAAAGTAGAAACAATTTAAATGTCTATTAACTACTGAATGGATAAGTGAAAAGTGGTATATCCATATAAAATAATTTTATTCAGTCAAAAAATAAATGAAATACAAATACATGCTACTCATGGACAAATCTTGAATACATTATGCTCAGTGAAAAAGTTAGTTATAAAAGTCCACATATTTTTATTCCATTTATATGAGATGTTCAGGATAAGCAGAGACACAAAGCAGTTCAGCAGTTTCCAAGGTCTGCAGGAGTAACTGCTATGAGGTACAAGAGTTTCTCTTTGGAGTGATGAACATATTTTAAAATTGATTAGAGTGATAGCTGAACAACTTTGTGAATATACTAAAAACTACTGAACTGTACATTTTAAAAGGAATATTTATGTTTAAATTCTATGCTAAGGTAAATTATACCTTTAAAAAGACTAAGAAATAAAATATTGTATATGACTCAAAATTTGTGAAATAACATATATGTATAGAATAAAGATTGAAAGGAAATTTTAAAAAAGTTTCTAGCAAGCAGTTTAACCACATAACATAATTGTTTCTAACCATAGATAATGAAGATCATGGCATCCAGTCCCATCACTTCCTGGGAAATAGATGGGGAAACAGTGGAAACAGTGTCAGACTTTATTTTGGGGGGCTCCAAAATCACTGCAGATGGTGACTGCAGCCATGAAATTAAAAGACACTTACTCCTTGGAGGAAAAGTTATGACCAAACTAGATAGCATATTCAAAAGCAGAGGCATTACTTTGCCGACTAAGGTCCGTCTAGTCAAGGCTATGGTTTTTCCTGTGGTCATGTATGGATGTGAGTATTGGACTGTGAAGAAGGCTGAGTGCCAAAGAATTGATGCTTTTGAACTGTGGTGTTGGAGAAAACTGTTGAGAGTCCTTGGACTGCAAGGAGATCTAACCAATCCATTCTGAAGGAGATCAACCTTGGTATTTCTTTGGAAGGAATGATGCTAAAGCTGAAACGGCAGTACTTTGGCCACCTCATGAGAAGAGTTGACTCATTGAAAAGACTCTGATGGTGGAAGGGATTGGGGGCAGGAGGAGAAGGGAATGACTGAGGATGAGATGCCTGGATGCCCAGAGTCATATTGGTAGGTGTGAGTTGTGAGAAGTCCATCTATTATTTGACTAGATAGATGTGAGTCTGAGTGAACGCCAGGATTTGGTGATGGACAGGGAGGCCTGGTGTACTGCAGTTCATGGTGTCGCAAAGAGTCAGACACGACTGAGCAACTGAACTGAACTAAACTGTAGATAACATAAGGCCTGGAGATCATTAGTTTTTAATGGGATTTGAGTTTCAAAGACACTGGGATAAAAATAGACTCTAGAATTGGTGAGTAATGTTGACTATACATTAAACTCTGCTATGCATCAGAAGGATAATACATCTTCATGAATTCCATTTCTATTTCTCTTTATTTGCATCCTACATCATTAACTTTTAATGAATTTGGCTTTTATTTGCCATCCCAACATAAAAAAATCTAATTTTTTTTTCTATAATATCTAATACTTTTGAAGAAACAAAGGATATTTTCTCTTGGTATGCAATTATATTTACAGCTGGATTTTATTTTCTTGAATGTGTTACAGCTGAAAATATATAATTCTTGGTTACAAAGCCTTTTGAGAATTTTCCATGAAACTATCATATTCTCATTGCGAGAACAAGACATATTCTCCATGAGAACCCAGGAGATCATGTCCTGACATAAATTTCCTGATGCCCCAAAGAAAGACTAGACTAATGAATTTGAAAATGTCATAAGCTGAAGGAATTATTCTTGGCTATCATGCAGTCAGGCGATATTACATTTTAGAGAGGAATATATTTAGGGCAGGTATCTATTTCATTGATTATTATGCTATACTGGAAAGTGGATTTGTGATAATAGACATACTTGAAACTACATCTGTCTCAAGATGACTTGTGGACAGTGAGAAGCCTGATTCAAATGAAGATCATCATGGCATGGGTCTGACCTACAGAAATAAGCAAAGTTTAAGTGGAAAAATAATGTTTGTATCTCTCTTTATTTAAGGAAAAGCCACATGCAAAGGCTATTTCCAAGGGCCTAAGCTTGATCCCCATATGAAGAAGGTAATGATTACCTGTAGAATGACCCCCTCACAACTCACACCTACCAATATGACTCTGAGTTTTATACTTTGGTGATCTTTGCTGCTAAGAGTTGGGGAACCCAGATTTTTTTCCCATTTATTTCATCTTGAATCTTGAATTACACATATTTTCAATAATTTTCAATTATTTCATCTTGAATTACACTGAGAAGCATTTATCTGTTGAGGTATGCTTTGTGCTGACTACAAAGCTATTTAACCACAGATACTACGGAACTGACTGGGATTTCCTCAGATATCACTAAACTGCTCACAAAACTTTCTGTATCCAATGTTCAAGATTAAACTTCTATTTCTAGCTAGATGTCTTCACACTGTGGTCCAGAGTCTGAATGATCCCACATAGAGCTATCAGGAGACATCAAGAGAAGTGAAGGGCAGAGTAATAAGATTCTACTCCATTGAAGCAAAGCAATCCTCTCATTTTTATCTGTTCTACCTATAAGAATTATTGATTAAAATTCAAGGATTAGTTGTGGAAAACTATTGTATTGGCTTTGCCATATATTGACATGAATCATCCACAGGTATATATGTGTTCCGGTCCTGAATCCCCCCTCCCACCTCTCTCCCTATCCCATTCTTCTGGGTCATCCAGTGCACCAGCCTCGAGCATCCTGTATCACGCATTGAACCTGGACTGGTGATACATTTCACATATGATAATATACATGTTTCAATGTCATTCTCCCAAACCATCTGACCCCCACCCTCTCCCACAGAGTCCAAAAGACTGTCCTATACATCTGTGTCTCTTTTGCTGTCTCGCATACAGTATTATCATTACCATCTTTCTAAATTCCACATATGTGTGTTAGTATGCTGTATTGGTGTTTTTCTTCCTGGCTTATTTCACTCTGTATAATAGGCTCCAGTTTTATCTGTGGGGGACACTCCGCAGAAAGAGCGGAGGCAGTGGAACTTCCCTCAGCAAAGCCGAGGGTTCCCGAGGAGAGGTGAGCCTGCTGTACGCCAACCCCAGCCCCTCGGCGAGCGAGAGACAATCAGACGTGACAGGGTTTCCGTCGAAGCAGTTCCGGTTTATTGTTGCAAACTCCCAACTTATATAGACAAACAGGAGGGTTTTAGGAGGGACTTTCCATAGTTGCACCAATCACATTAAAGGTCAAATTGTCACCTTCATTATAACAGGAGTCTATAGAGATCACACACTGTCTATGTGCACAGTAATCAAGAGAGCTAATTAAAAACTTTGACAGACAACACAGACCCTGCCCCCATCTCTTCCGCCAGGCGCCATCTTAGGTTTTCGACCGCAAAGCTAGCCCCTTTGTTTCTAAGGTTTCCCATTTAGGGCCCCACATTATCCACCTCATTAGAACTGATTCAAATGTATTCTTTTTAATAGCTGAGCAATACTCCATTGTGTATATGTACCACAGCTTTCTTATCCATTCATCTGCTGATGGACATCTAGATTGCTTCCATGTCCTGGCTATTATAAACAGTGCTGTGATGAACATTGGTGTACTTATGTCTCTTTCAAGTCTGGTTTCCTCAGTGTGTATGCCCAGTAGTGAGATTGCTGGGTCATAAGGCAGTTCTATTTCTAGCTTTTTTAAGGATATCCACACTGTTCTCCATAGTGGCTATACTAGTTTGCATTCCCACCAACAGTGTAAGAAGCTTCCCTTTTTCTCCACACCCTCTCCAGCTTTATTGCTTGTAGACTTTTGGATAGCAGCCATTCTGACTGGTGTGAAATGCTACTTCACTGTGGTTTTGATTTGCATTTCTCTGATAATGAGTGATGTTGAGCATCTTTTCATGTGTTTGTTAGCCATCTGTATGTCTTCTTTGGAGAAATGTCTATTTAGTTCTTTGGCCCATTTTTTTAATTGGGTCATTTACTTTTCTGGAATTGAGCTACAAGAGCCGTTTATATATTTTTGAGAAAAATTATTTGTCAGCTGCTTCATTTGGTATCATTTTCTCCAATTCTGAAGGTTGTCTTTTCACCTTGCTGATAGTTTCCTTTGTTGTGCAAAAGCTTTTACTTTTAAATAGGTCTCATTTGTTTATTTTTGCTTTAATATCCAGTACTCTGGGAGGTGGGTCATAGAGGATCCTGTTGTGATTTTATGTCAGAGAGTGTTTGCCTATGTCTTTCTCTAGGAGTTTTGTAGTTTCTCGCCTTATGTTTAGATCTTCTCCCACGCCCCCTTTTTTTTAAATAGAGAGTTTTTTCTGTGTATGGTGTTTGCAAGTGTTCTAGTTTCATTCTTTTAAAAGTGGTTGATCAGTTTTCCCAGCACCACTTGTTAAAGAGATTGTCTTTTCTCCATTATATATTCTTGCCTCCTTTGTCGAAGATAAGATGTCCATAGGTGCATGGTTTATCTCTGGGCTTTCTATTTCATTCCATTGATCTATATTTCTGTCTTTGTGCCAGTACCATACTGTCTTGATGACTGTGGCTTTGTAGTAGAGCCTGAAGTCAGGCAGGCTGATTCCTCCAGTTCCATTCTTCTTTCTCAAGATTGCTTTACATTTCTATACAAATTGTGAAATTATTTGTTCTAGCTCTGTGAAAAATACCATTGGTAGCTTGATAAGGATTGCATTGAATCTATAGATTGCTTTGGGTAGTATACTCATTTTCACTATATTGATTCTTCTGATCCATGAACACAGTATATTTCTCCATCTATTAGTGTCCTTTTGATTTCTTTCACCAGTGTTTTATAGTTTTCTATATATAGGTCTTTAGTTTTTAGGTAGATATATCCATAAGTATTTTATTCTTTTCATTGCAATGGTGAATGGAATTATTTTCTTAATTTCTCTTTCTGTTTTCTCATTGTTAGTGTATAGGAATGCAAGGGATTTCTGTGTGTTGATTTTATATCCTGCAACTTTACTATTTTCATTGATTAGCTCTAGCAATTTTCTGGTGGAGTCTTTAGGGTTTTTTATGTCATCTGAAAACAGGGAGAGTTTTACTTCTTCTTTTCCAATCTGGATTCCTTTTATTTCTTTTTCTGCTCTGGTTGCTGTTGCCAAAACTTCCAAAACTATGTTGAATAGTAGCAGTGAGAGTGAGCACCCTTGTCTTCTTTCTGACTTTAGGGGAATGCTTTCAATTTTTCACCATTGAGGATAATGTTTGCTGTGGGTTTGTCATATATAGCTTTTATTATGTTGAGGTATGTTTCTTGCATTCCTGCTTTCTGGAGGGCTTTTATCATAAATCGATGTTGAATTTTGTCAAAGGCTTTCTCTGCATCTATTGAGATAATCATATGAATTTTTGAATTGAATTGAATTTTAGTTGATTAAAATTGTGACAGTTTCAGAAGTAAAGAAAAGCATTTCAGTTAAACTCATACACACATGTACATATACACATATATACATGTAAATATGTAGATGTGTGTGTTTGTATATATATATATGTATATTTTTTCATTATAGATTATTACAAGGTATTAAATATAGTACCTTGTACTGTACAGCAGGACTTGTTGTTTACCAACTTTATATGTAGTAGTGTGTATCTGTTAATCCCAAATTCTTAATTTATCCCTTTTTCTCCTTCTCCCTTTGGCAACCATAAGTTTGTTTTCTAAGTTGAGAGTCTGTATTTGTTTTGTAAATAATTTAATTTGTCATTTCTTTCAGAATCAACATGTAAGTGATATCATATTTGTCTTTCTCTGATATCATATGATACAAGTAATATCATAAGATATTTAAGATACCTGTCTGACTTACTTCACCAAATATGATAATCTCTAACTCCATCCATATTGCTGCATGGCATTATTTCATTATCATTTAATATTCAGTATATACCAGTATATACTGTGAATATATATATATATATATATATATATATATATATATAGAGAGAGAGAGAGAGAGAGAGAGGAGAGAGGGAGAGAGTGAAGTCAAAACTTCTTTATCCAATCATTTGGACATTTAGGTTTGCTTCCATGTCTTGGCTATTGTCAGTATTGCTACTATGAACATTGGGGTACATGTATCTTTTCAAATTAGAGTTTTGTTCTTTTCCCCAGACATTTTTGGATCTTAAGGTAACTCAATTTTTAGGTTCTTAAGAAACCACACTATTCCCATTAGTACAGATTTGTTCCCCTTTCTCCACACACCTTGTAGCATTTAATACTGTAGACTTTCCAATAATGGCCATTCTGAAGGTGTGAGGTAGTACCTCAGTTTAGCTTTGGTTTGTATTCCTTTAATAATTAGGGATGTTGAGCATCTTTTCATATGCCTGTTGCCTCTCTGTATGTCTTCTTTGGAGGAATGTCTATTTAGGCCTTCCACAGACTTTGTGATTAGGTTTTTTTTTTTTTTTTTGGTTGTTGTTGCTGAATTTTATTATATATTGAAATATATGAGCTCTTCCTGTATTTTGGAAATTAAGCCTCTGTCCTTTCTTCTTAAATGTAGTCTGGTAGTATTTTAAGTAAATTCTCATCTTTGTAGATTTTGTGGTAATGGTAAATTGAGTATGGTCTAACTTAGTGAGAGATGGAATCCATGATATGCCACTTAGCAAGGGTGACCTTAGACATAATCTGTCTTAGCCTAAAAATGAAATAATCATAGGCATGAAATTGGACATAACAAAAACAACTGGTCATTAAGCCACACTTAAACTCTTCAAACAGTGCATGACCTCTTAAAAGTCATTTCACTTCTCAGGGACTAAGTTATCTTCATTGCAAATGGGGAAAACACCTTGATAAATGCTTTTCTAGATGTATATTTTATTTTATTTTATTTTGGGGAGCAAGAAAGAGTGTTTAAAATGAGATTCAATAAAAGTTTCTTTTAAAAATTTTTATATAGTTTTTTTAAAGTAAAAGCAGTACTGAGACTGGCCCAATCAGAAGCATACTAATTCAGGTAAAGGGGACAATATAAGATCAAACACACAGATGGAGAAGAATAAGTCGTGAACATGCCAGTGCCAAAATTAGACGTTTATATCTATTTATGCTGTTTTATTTATAAAGCTAAATTGTCAGTTAATAAGATATCATGAAAGCTAAATTAATTCAATGTAAGTGAAAGTCACTAAGTTGCATCTGACTATTTGCGACCCCATGAACTGTACAGTCGATGGAATTCTCCAGGCCAGAATACTGAAGTAGGTAACTTTTCCCTTCTCCAGGGGATCTTCCAAACCCTGGGATTGAACACAGGTCTCCTGCATTGCAGGCAAATTCTTTACCAGCTAAGCCACAAGGGAAAAGTTCAAGAATACTAGAGTAGGTAGCCTACCCCTTCTCCATCAAGCCTTCCCAACTCTGGAATTGGACTGGAGTCTCCTGCATTGTAGGCGTATTCTTTACCAACTGAGCTACGAGGGAAGCCTCCATTCAATATAAGAGATTTATTTTTTTCAGTTCAGTTCAGTCATTCAGTCATGTCTAACTCTTTGCAACCCCACAGACTGCAGCATGCCAGGCCTCTAAGTCTATCACCAGCTCCTAGATTCTACTCAAACCCATGTCCATTGCATTGGTGATGACATCCAACCATCTCATCCTGTTGTCCACATCTCCTCCCGCTTTCAATCTTTGCCAGCATCAGGGTCTTTTCCAATGAGCCGGTTCTTTGCATCAACTGGCAAAAATACTGGAGTTTCAGCTACAGCATTAGTCTTTCCAATGAATATTCAGTACTGTTTTCCTTTAGGATTGACTGAGTTCCTTTAGGATTTAGGTTTGACCTCCTTGCAGTCCAAGGGACTCTCAAGAGTCTTCTTCAACATCACAGTTCAAAAGCATTAATTCTTCAGTACTCAGCTTTCTTCATAGTCCAACTCTCACATCCAGACATGACCACTGGAAAAACCATAGCTTTGACTAGATGGACCTTAGTTGGTAAAGTAATGTCTCTGCTTTTTAACATGCAGTCTAGGTTGGTTATAGCTTTTCTTCCAAGGAGCAAGTGTCTTTTAATTTCATGGCTGCAGTCACCATTTGGAGCCCCCCAAAATAAAATCTATCACTATTTCCATTATTTCCGCATCTATTTTCCATGAAATAATGGGACTGGATGCCATGATCTTAGTTTTCTGAATGTTGAGTTTTAAGCCATCATTTTCACTCTCATTTTTCACTTTCATCAAGATGCACTTTAGTTCTTTGCTTTCTGCCATAAGGGTGGTGTCATTTGCATATCTGAGGTTATTTATATTTCTCCCGGAAATCTTGATTCCTGCTTGTGCTTCACTGAGCCTGGCATTTTGCATGATGTACTCTGCATATAAGTTAGATAAGCAGGGTGACAATATGCAGCCTTGACATACTCTTTTCCCTATTTGGATCCAGTCTGTTGTTCCATGTCTAGTTCTAACTGTTGCTTCTTGACCTGCATATGGATTTCTCAAGAGGCAGGTTAGGTGGCTGGTATTCCCATCTCTTTAAAGATTTTCTACATTACTTTTGTATGTGGAGTTAAAATATTATTTTGAATGGTGAATCAGTAATAAAACATGGAATATGTAATCTTAAAATGCCCTTAATTTACCAAAAAAAAAAAAAAAAAAAAGTCTGCTACTACATGGTTGTCCCCAGCATGTTTTCTTAAACATTGAAAGTCCATGAACAAAAATCTAGGAATCACTGGTAGAAGTCAAATAGCAAATGATTCTGATTGGTGCCCATCCTGTTTGTGACTAAGATTAATAACATAGAGTGTGAAAGCTATAAATGTCAAGGTAGCTATTACTATTATCTCTGCTGTATTAGTGAAGAAACAGGCTCAGGAAGTCAAGTTCCTTTTCCAAAGATTCATAGTCACTTTTTGAGATTTAAAGCCTATATTTTTAATGCCTTTGATGAACTGTAATAGTAAGTGTAGAGTAGATTTTGCCTAGCATTGTTGGGTAATGATAAAATGTTATTTAGAACAGAATGACTTTCAATGCCTTCTTTGTGAAGTAAAATCATTTTATGTTGTAGATATATCTTATATATAAGGCATAGGTAAAATCAGAGCTACTATTTCTTAAAATATTGTTGATTCTTGACTTTAAAGAACTGTGAGGAGAAACAACTTGTAGAAAAAGTGGAGATAGAGGAATAAAAATAAATAATGAAAGCAGTACAATCTATGATTAAGCTAGAAAAATCTTAATGCAATGGTATACAGATTTTGGTTTCAGATATATCTCAGTTAATATCTCAAATCCACCCGTTATGTGCTATATGACTTTGGTAAAAGAGTATGAACTTAACTGTAAAATAAGGAAATCTTGCAAATACTAGAAGAAAACATGGGTGAATTCCCCTTTAGACTAGCATAGGGAAAAACATTTTAGCTGTGTCTAACTGTGGCTCAACTTTTTTTTCTTTCTTTAGGCAACAAACCTAACTTGTCTTCAGGAGATTGGGTGTGACTTCAGTAAAACTCTCAACCAAAGAGCATTGTCTTCTTTAGGCAAAACTTGTGTTTATGAGCACAGCTAGTCCAGTAAGAATTTCTCCCTTGGAATTAAAATCAGTTTTAGCATTTGCAGTTTATATCATTAAAACATTAAATAGAACAGAGCCAGACACATTCAAATTACTCAAGCACTCTCCTCACCAATAAGGCAGAAATTGGTAGCTTTGCCCTCACATTGGGAGAAGGCAATGGCAACCCACTCCAGTACTCCTGCCTGGAAAATCCCATAGACAGAGGAGTCTATAGGCTGCAGTCCATGGGGTCACTAAGAGTCAGACACAACCGAGTGACTTCCCTTTCACTTTTCACTTTCATACATTGGAGCAGGAAATAGCAACCCACTCCAGTGTTCTTGCTTAGAGAATCTCCAGGGACAGGGTAGCCTGGGTGGGCTGCCGTCTATGGAGTCACACAGAGTCAAACATGACTGAAATGATTTAGCAGCAGCAGCAGCCCTCACATTGAGAGATTATTTCTGTACTGAAGAGGGAAAAAGTAAAATGGTAAAGAAATTTTGGAAGTTTTAAGCTTGAGACTTGACAATTTAGATTTTGAAGACTTGGCAACATTTGAAATATCAACTGATAAAAACAGGAGAGTGCACTTAGAACATGGGCAGAAAGTGACTCTTTTGATGACTTAGTACATATTAAAGACAGGACACATATATTTATTTAAATATATAAAATGGTGCAATATTCAGAGTGAAGCAGATGGATCAAAATAATGGAGATGCATAAATTAGCTGAAGTCTTATCTTTTCTGGGCTTTTGATATACTCTATAATAAAAGTTGCATAAGTTAAATGAAAATTCAAATTTTCAAAATTAAAGACAAGGTATTTTACAGTTTTGCACTATCCATTTGTTTATCTTTCATTATTCTGCTTGGTTTACCTGGTTTTTCCAGTGGTCATGTATGGATGTGAGAGTTGAACTGTGAAGAAAGCTGAGCACCAAAGAATTGATGTTTTTGAACTGTGGTGTTGGAGAAGACTCTTGAGAGTCCTTTAGACTGCAAAGAGATCCAACCAGTCCATTCTGAAGGAGATCATTCCTGGGTGTTCTTTGGAAGGACTGATGCTAAAGCTGAAATTCCAGTACTTTGGCCACCTCATGCAAAGACCCTGATGCTGGGAGGGATTGGGGGCAGAAAGAGAAGGGACGACAGAGAATGAGATGGCTGGATGGCATCACTGACTCAGTGGACAGGAGTTTGAATAAATTCTGGGAGTTGGTGATGGACAGGGAAGCCTGGTGTGCTGCAATTCATGGGGTCACAAAGAGTCAAACACGACTGAGCAACTGAACTGAACTGAACTGACTGATGATGACCAAGTTATGCTGATAATCGTGAAGTAAAATTCTTGTTTGTACACTTTTTCAAACACACAGTATTAAGTTTTAATTTCTAATTACAGCAAATTTTTATCATAAGTCTTATTAAACACAATATCCAATTTGTGGATAGCTTCAACACATAAAAATGAAACTAGTAGTCTGTGGAAAACAGTAGTGGACTTGAAGAAGAAGAGATGGAGTAAAGATAAAAGACCTAGAAAGGGGAAAGAGCATAAGAAATGAGAGAGTGACAAGCTACTATGTCAGTGGATACAAATTACAGTTGAAGGTTTCAGAGATAATACATATATTTGTGAGAACAAGCCTTGGTATACAAGCACAGTTGTATACAGATGAAACCATGCAAAAACAAATATTGTCCACTAGATCGAGGAAATGTCCTCTGGGATAGTAAGATCTCTCACATTGATGGCAGAAGCTGGATAGTTAGAAAACCTGTGACTAAACTTTGGGATAAACTAAGAGGTTGGGAAATGACAATGATAATAAGCAACATGGAAGTCCTTCTTTCTATATATGTTCCTTTCAGTATTTCCAGATTATTACCTAGACAATAAAGTTGTTACTCAATCTTTAGAGGATTAGGCTCAAATGTGAAAACAAACAAATGAATAGTAAAACAAACAGCTATCAGATGTACAGAGGTGTCTGGCCTCTGCTCCTAAATGGACTTCCCTGGTGCTTCAGATGGTTAAGCGTCTGCTTACAATGTGGGAGACTTGGGTTCAATCCCTGGGTCAGGAAGATCTCCTGGAGAGGAATTGGCAACCCACTCCAGTATTCTTGCCTGGAAAAAAAAAAAAAACATGGACAGAGGAGCATAATAGGCTACAGTCCATGGGGTCCAAAGAGTCATATACTCCTGAGCAACTTCATTATCACTTTCATGTTCCTAAATAGCACCAGACTGGTCTTTAAATTCTCCAAGAAAAGTGATCCTATTTATTCTTGTGATATCTCTCAACATTGTACAAGTTGAACACAAACAAAAGCTTCCTTATGGAAATATTTAAGAATTATAAATATGATATTACCAATAAAATATTAATTTTAATAATAGTAATCACTCAAATAGTAATGAACAGGTGGACATTATATTGCTGTGCCAACTATTATTTTATATTGATTATATATCTGCCTGATAAAATACAACTGCCTTTTGTTACTAAAAGAATCTCACTGTGATATTTTTTTTATAAAGGGATTTTTTTTTTTTTCCCTCACTCTCACAGTACAGCCTGGCATCAGGGAGAAGGGAATGTATGCTTAAACCAGAGAAGAAATCTGGAGTTACCTTAGGAATTTCATTAATTGAGTATATGCTTGTGAAAGAAATAAACACTACTCATCAATACTGCCAGGGATGACAGGTGGGAAGAAATGAAACATCTTAGGAACCAGAGGCTAACAAGATATATTGTATCAGTCTTACATGAGTGGCTTAATTTCTCCATGGATTAAACCTCAGAATTGCCAGTTTTTGAATAGCGCATTGCATCTGTGGGAAAATCTACAGACTATTAAGTAAAGGAAATTAATATTTCTGTTTCTCATTTCAAAGAAGAGGCTTACTATTCCACTCCAGCATATTAAATTCCAACCAAGGTCCCATATACTCAGAATTATCTGAGATAACTAGTTTCTATTCTCTGTAGTTAATAAAATGCATGTAGTATTGTCTAAGAAAAAGCAATGTGAAATTGGAAGTGTTAGTTGGCTTAGTCATATCTCCTTGCAGCTCCATGGAGTGTAGCCTGACAGACTTCTTTGTCAATGAAATTCCTTAGGCAAGAATACTGGACTAGGGAGCCATTCCCTTTTCTAAGAAATCTTCCTGACCCAGTTCGCCAGCATTGCAGGTAGATTCTTTACCATCTGAGCCACTATTTCCATTTTCTACTTGCCACCAAATGATTTAACTTGGTTCAGGTTTATCCCATTATAACAGCATAACCATTAAAGAAAAAAAAAAAAAACTGATTTAATATTACATAGGGTTATGGTACTAACTTGAAATTCAGGATACTGTTTCTTCTGATTTAAAAAAAAAAAAAAAAGTTACCAAGTGACAGGCTCTTGGAGTTAAGTCAGGCACCGAAAGAAAAAAACTAGAAATACCAAAATAAGATATTCACCAAGATCTGACTTTGTCCATAATTAATTCTAATATGTCACATAAAAATTTTGCCACCTGTTAACTGTCTAGAGCATTTATTTTCTCATCTCAAATGTTCTCATTCACACTGGTGAGTTGAAAATTGTCATATATGTAGCAAAAATATGAAAAGGGTGCAAATGCAAAATAATTAAATATTTCAGTTTCCTAATTAACAAAGTTTATGGTCGAAGTTTTCATGCTATCATATTATAGGGAATTTCAATCAGAGGGAATCAAAAGTGAAGGATTAAAGAAAAGTGAGACAGGCAAATAGAAGGACTATTTGTTCTCAGTAAGCATAGCTGATGGTAGGACATCCTCAGAAAGGCCAAACAAAACTACTGTATCTCAGGGAAATTGATTGAGGTAAAATGGAAGAATAATTTCTCAGCTTCCATTCGCTATTAGTTAAAGCCTACACATGGGTTATTATGTCCAGGATATGTTACCTGACCCCACACTTGAGCTTTGGCAATGTCAGATGGTCTGTGTATCCAGACTGGGTGGTGCACAGATGTAGCTGTCTCTACTTAACCATCTACCTTGTATATATGAGATCCTTTCTTTGTGGTGGTGGCAGCATTTGCTGAAGCAATATGGGCTAGAAACATCTCTAGGGTCATCTTAGAGCCAGAAAGGTCTAAAGTTGGAGAAGTAGGTTATTGAACGTAACTTGGATGGCACATAATTTAGTTTGATAAAGGCCATTTCCTGTCCCATTTCTATAGAGTTAAAACATAAAGGAAAGAATATTGCTCTCAGTTGTAAGAAAGTATATATCCTGTCTTCAAAGGTCACCACCAGTTGAAATATTCCAAAAAGAGTGCAATAAGAGGACTAAGCAAACACAGCTGTTAATATTCATAGCCATCTTGCTTCTCTCCCATCTAGTTTAGTGTTCCTCTTTGGCTGATGTGGATTGCTTTCTTGGAGAGACAGATTATAGTGAGCCCATGGTGATCAGTACATCTAGCCTCTTTGTCATTGTGGATATGGTTAGGAAAGCTATTTTAATATTATATAGGTCACTGAAGTACAGGGAAACTATCACTACCACCCTTGAGATGATCAGGTTGGATTATTAGTATTAATATTATAATTCCTATAATTTCTTCCTTTGCTTTATAGTTTCCCATTGCCTGGAAAATCCCATGGACAGAGCAGCCTGGTAGGCTGCAGCCCATGGGGTAGCGAAAAGTAGACACGACTGAGTAACTTCATGTTCACTTTCACTTTCCCAATAATTAAAGCCCAAAACAGCCTAGTGATAGCTCCAGATTGTAGTTCGGGAAATGCCTTACTATACGCCCTCAGTTCAGTTCAGTTCAGTCACTCAGTCGTGTCCGACTAATTGTGACCTCATGAACTGCAGCATGCCAGGCCTCTCTGTCCATCACCAACTCCCAGAATCCACCCAACCCATGCTCATCGAGTCAGTGATGCCACCCAACCATCCCATCCTCTGTCATCCCCTTCTCCTCCTGCCCTCAATCTTTCACAAGATCAGGGTCTTTTCAAATGAGTCAGCTCTCAGTATGAGGTGGCCAAAGTATTGGAGTTTCAACTTCAGCATTAGTCCTTCCAAAGAACACCCAGGAATGATCTCCTTTAGAATGGACTGGCTGGATCTCCTTGCACTCCAAGGGACTCTCAAGAGTTTTCTCCAGCATCCCAGTTCAAAAGCATCTTTTTTTTTTTTTTTAATGCGCTCAGCTTTCTTTATAGTCCAACTTACACATCCATACATGAACACTGGAAAAACCAGAGCCCTGACTAGATGGACCTTTGTTGGCAAAGTAATGTCTCTGCTTTTTAATATGCTGTCTGGGTTGGTCATAACTTTCCCTCCAAGGGGTAACTATCTTAATTTCATGGCTGCAATCACCATCTGCAGTGATTTTAGAGCCCAAAAATAAAGTCTGAAACTGTTTCCACTGTTTCTCCATCTATTTCCGATGAAGTGATGGGATTGGATGCCATGATCTTAGTTTCCTGAATGCTGAGCTTTAAGCCAATGTTTTCACTCTCCACTTTCACTTTCATCAAGAGACTTTTTAGTTCTTCTTCACTTTCTGCCCTAAGGTTAGCGTCATCTACATATCTGAGGTTACTGATATTTCTCCTGGCAATCTTGATTCCAGCTTGTGGTTCCTCCAGCCCAGCATTTCTCATGATGTACTCCGCATATAAGTTAAATAAGCAGATGACAATATATATCCTTGACGTATTCCTTTTCCTATTTGGAATCAGTCTGTTGTTCTATGTCCAGTTCTAACTGTTGCTTCCTGACCTGCATACAGGTTTCTCATGAGGCAGGTCAGGTTGTCTGGTATTCCCATCTCTTTCAGAATTTTCCACAGTTTATGGTGATCCACACAGTCAAAGGCTTTGGCATAGTCAATAAAGCAGAAATAGATTTTTTTTTTTAACTTTCTTGTTTTTTGATGATCCAGTGGGTGTCAGCAAATTGATCTCTGGTTCCTCTGCCTTTTCTAAAACCACCTTGAACATCTGAAAATTAACAGTTCATGTATTGCTGAAGCCTGGCTTGGAGAATTTTAAGCATTGCTTCACTAGTAGGCGTGATGAGTGCTATTGTGTGGTAGTTTGAGCATTCTTTGGCATTGCTTTTCTTTGCGACTGGGATGAAACTTACTTTTCCAGCCCTGTGGCCACAGTATTGTCTTTCAGGACTTAAAATAACTCAACTGGAATTCCATCATCTCCTCTAGCTTTGTTCATGGTGATGATTCCTAAGGCCCACTTGACTTCACAATCCAGGATATCTGGCTCTAGATGAATGATCATACCATCATGATTATCTGGGTCGTGAAGATCTTTTTGTACAGTTCTTCCCCTGGCAAGAGCATATTGATATGGTGATAAACTTATCACCACCATTCACACCAGAGGAAACAAAAAAACTATCTGACAGATCCTAAGACACAGGGAATGAGATGTGCAAATTCTTAACTTGGATAACTGGGAATGAGCTTCTTAGATGTTGGTCTTACCTGCACTTCTTGACTGCTGGAATGTTATATCCTACTTTGATCACTGAACTCTCCATTAATCATCAATTAAGGAATAACCTGCATCCTGAAAAACAATGCTCAGTTTCACAAGGTATTGTCAATTTGGTATATTAATTAAGTCTTCAGTACTCTATTCCAACAGCAGCAGTTCTGTTCAATGAGACTGGCTGATTCTTGTTGTAGAGTACATGACACGACCAATGAAAGCCATGATTATATACTTATTGCCACAATTTCTTTTCTGGAAAGATCAGAGGCAATATTGTGTGGAGCAGCATGTCAATAGACCAGGTATGCTATAAATATTCTGATAAAAGTGCAGACTACTTCACATTATCAGGATTCTCTTGATGATTCAGTTACTACACACAAGCATTAATGGCTAAGCCAACTATTGATTCTTATATGGCTGAGTTTCTACTTCTTCCCAAAATGGATGGTGTTTGGCAAGATTGTCAGTTTTTGATGGTTCCTAACCCTGAAGAAGGTCAGTTTTGGAAAAGTCAGTCTTGGAAAAGGTCAATTTTCATTCCAGTCCCAAAGAAAGGCAATGCCAAAGAATGCTCAAACTACTGCACAATTGCACTCATCCGACATGCTAGTAAAATAATGCTCAAAATTCTCCAAGACAGGCTTCAGATACGTGAACTGTGAACTTCCTGATGTTCAAGTTGATTTTGGAAAAGGCAGAGGAATCAGAGATCAAATTGCCAACATTCGCTGGATCATGGAAAAAGCAAGAGAGTTCCAAAAAAAATATCTATTTCTGCTTTATTGACTATGTCAAAGCCTTTGACTGTGTGGATCACAATAAACTGTGGAAAATTCTGAGAGAGATGGGAATACCAGACCACCTGACCTGCCTCTTGAGAAATTTGTATGCAGGTAAGGAAGCAACAGTTAGAATTAGACCAGAAACAACAGACTGGTTTCAAATAGGAAAAGGAGTACATCAAGGCTGTATATTGTCACCCTGCTTATTTAATTTATATGCAGAATACATCATAAGAAACACTGGACTGGAAGAAACATAAGCTGGAATCAAGATTGCCAGGAGAAATATCAGTAACCTCAGATATGCAGATGACACCACCCTTATGGCAGAAAGTGAAGAAGAGCTAAAGAGCCTTTCTTGATGAAAGTGAAAGAGGAGAGTGAAAAAGTTAGCATAAAGCTCAACATTCAGAAAATGAAGATCATGGCATCTGGTCCCATCATTTCACGGCAAATAGATGGGGAAACAGTGGAGACAGTGTCAGACTTTATTTTTGCGGGGCTCCAAAATCACTGCAGATGGTGACTGCAGCCATGAAATTAAAAACGCTTACTCCTTGGAAAAAAAAGGTATGATCAACCTAGATAGCATATTCAAAAGCAGAGACATTACTTTGTCGACTAAGTTCTGTCTAGTCAAGGCTATTTTTTTTTCAGTAGTCATGTATGGGTGTGAAAGTTGGACTGTGAAGAAGGCTGAGTGCCGAAGAATTGATGCTTTTGAACTGTGGTGTTGGAGAAGACTCTTGAGAGACCCTTGGACTGCAAGGAGATCCAACCAGTCCATTCTAAAGGAGATCAGCCCTGGGATTTCTTTGGAAGGAATGATGCTAAAGCTGAAACTCCAATACTTTGGCCACCTCATGAGAACAGTTGACTCATTGGAAAAGACTCTGGTGCTGGGAGGGATTGGGGGCAGGAGGAGAAGGGGACGACAGAGGATGAGATGGCTGGATGGCATCATGGACTCAATGGACGTAAGTCTGAGTGAACTACAGGAGTTGGTTATGGACAGAGAGGCCTGGCATGCTGCAATTCATGGGGTCGCAAGGAGTCGGATATGACTGAGCCACTGAACTGAGCTGAACTGAACCTTGAAGAATGATATTATACTAATGTTTTGCCATCTATCTCTGTTGCCGATAATTTGGATGCCAGTAGTTGTTAGCTCAGAGAAGGCAATGGCACCCCACTCCAGTACTCTTGCCTGGAAAATTCCATGGATGGAGGAGCCTGGTAGGCTGCACTCCATGGAATCATGAAGATTTGAACACAACTTAGTGACTTCACTTTCACTTTTCACTTTCATGCATTGGAGAAGGAAATGGAAATCCACTCTGGTGTTCCTGCTAGGAGAATCCCAGGAATGGAGGAGCAGGTGAGCTTCCATCTATGGGGTCACACTGAGTTGGACACAACTGAAGCGACTTAACCGCAGCAGCAGTCGTTAGCTAGCACATCCTTAGAGAAGAGGAGGTCCTGTTTTGGTGCTCACACATACATTCCATCCCTTCCCAGAAGGTTATTCTGTCCATGTGCATGTGTAGAGGTGCCAAGATGGTCAAGGGAAGTATCAAAGTGACCATCATAGAATGTGTCACCTAGGCAGTCAACTAGGCAGTTTTTCCCTATAGCTCAGTGGGTGAAGAATCAGCCTGCAATGCAGGAGAAACAGGAGATACATGGGTTCAATACCAGGGTAAGAAAGATCCCCTGGAGAAGGAAATAGCAACCCACTTAAGTATCCTTGCCTGAAAAATCCCATGGACAGAGAAGCCTGGCAGGCTACAGTCCAAAGATTCAAAAAGAGTTGGACAATGACTGAGCAACTGATTACACATCTGTAGTGGATAATTTCTGTTGATCATTCACAGGAGAAAAAAGTTTCTGGCATATTTTCTTCTCATTTCTTAGATTTATCTAAATATCCATTCCTGAGGTAACTTTATTTTGAAATCTCCTCTCTTATTTTTGTTAGGCCTCTGATCAAACAATGCAGTTATTCTCTGAAGCCCAACATCATGGTTATATCCATGCATCAGGTTAGACTTACTCTTCCACCAGACTATGGGCTTAATTGACAATTGTGTTAAGGGTTACCCTCGAGGTGAGTTGTAATTCAGTAGAAGATCTTCTGCAGTTAGTGTCAAATTATTGCATTAGTTATGAATGTGGCCTATGTCCTTTCCATCCTTGTAAGGAACCACATGTGAAGATACAGGCATGAGTTAAGGGAGAGGTACTGGGTCAACTGAAGCAGATGGCATGGGAGTCTGAGCTTCATTATTATGTCATTTACTTCTTTCTTCTATATTTGCTGAAATCTGATTTCAAATAAACAACTGCCATGATGATATAAATTATGTCTATGCCCAACTCATCGTATAACTGGGGTGAATTTGATAATACGTTGGGGACACAGTCTCTTGCAATATAATTATTGGGTATTTTGTCTCTTTTCTGCCCAACAGTAAAGTATCTGAAGTCAGCATAAATAAGTTTGTCCATTAAATTGCTGGACATGTTTTCTTTTGTTGTTGTTTAGTCACTAAGTTGTGTCTGAGTCTTTTGAGACACCATAGACTGTGGATAGCCAGGCACCTCTGCCCTTGGGATTTCCCAGACAAGAATCCAGGAGTGGATTGCCATTTCCTTCTCCAGGGTATGTTCCTGACCAGGTATCAAACCCATGCCTCCTGCACCGCAGTGGATTCTCTACTGCTGAACCACCAGGGAAGTCACCCTCCCCACCATTTGTTTGTTTGTTTGAAGTATAATTGCTTTACAATGTTGTATTAGTTTCCTCTGTGCAACAACATGAATCAGCTCTCTCTATATATATATGTATATCCTACCCCTCTTGAGCCTTCATTGCACTTGCACTTGCCATCTCACCCCTGTAGATTATCACAGAGCACTAAGCTGAGCTCCCTGTGCTATATAATAGCTTCCTGCTAGCTATGTGTTTTACACATGGTAGTATATTTATGTTAATGCTGCTGTCTCAGTCTGTGCCTCTCCTTCTCATCCTGTATCTACAAGTCTGTTCTCTGTGTCTGCTGCCTCTATTCCTGTCCTTTGGTGGGACTATATTTGATATAAAATTCCACTGGTACTCCATGAAACTTTCTGCATCCTAGGTACAGAAACAGGTAAGCAAAAGCCCAAGAACTAAAGCATCCAGAAAGAAAAATCAGCATCTAAATGCCTGCAAGATTTATCATCTTATAAGCAACAGAACTGAGAATAAAAGAGTTGTTTATTGTACTCAGTTCTGTAATCTTATTAAAAGAGAAGATGTACAAAGTCATAATTTCCTTTGGGTCATAAAGGAAAATCAATAAAAAATATCATCTTTCAAGCCAAAATGGATTTCTTTATATTATTGAAGGTAATGCTTGTAAAAAGTTAAATACAGTTAGAAAAAGAAGACTTACAATGTACATTTAGAGAGAAGAAAACATAGTTAACACACACATGCATGATATTCTTGTATTTATAAAATGCTTCTGCATACATTACTATGATTTTATTACTTTCAAGTATTTAGAGTGAGTTTTAAAAAATACAACTGAATCAGTTCTAATGAGGTGGATGAAACTGGAGCCTATTATACAGAGTGAAGTAAGCCAGAAAGAAAAACACCAATACAGTATACTGACACATATATATGGGATTTAGAAAGATAGTAATGATGACCCTCTATGTGAGATAACAAAAGAGACACAGAGGTATAGAATGGACTTTTGGACTCTGAGGGAGAGGGAGAGGGTGGGATGATTTGGGAGAATGGCATTGAAACATGTATACTATCAGGTAAGAAACAAATAGCCAATCTATGTTTGATACAGGATACAGGGATGCTTGGGGCTGGTGCACGGGGATGATCCATAGAGATGATATGGGGTGGGAGGTGGGAGGGGGTTTCAGGATTGGGAACTCATGTACACCCATGGCTGATTCATGTCAATGTATGCCAAAACCAATACAGTACTGTAAAGCAGAATAAAGTAAAAATTAAAATTAAAATAAATAAATAAATAAAATCTTTAGAAATACAGTTGAGTCTAAGTTAACAAAAGAATAAAGAAGATTGTAATAATGATGCTATCGCTAGTGTTTACATAAAATAAATTTTATAAGCACTTTTTCTCTCAATAAAATGAATCTATTCCCTCTAAAATTTAATTTTATTATGTTAATTTGCATGTGAATCATCATTTAAAAGGTTTCCCAGGTGGCACTAATGAAGAGCTCAGCTGCAAATGTGAGACATAATAGAGAGATTCAATCCATGGGTCAAGAAGATCCCCTAGATGAGGGCATGGAAACTAACTCTGGTATTCTTGCCTGGAGAATGCCTTGGAGAGAGGAACCTAGGGGGCTGAAGTCCATACAGTTGCAAAGAGTCAGACATGACTGAGGTGACTTAGCATACAGGCATGCAGCACTTAATACACATTATAATATATAAAAGTAATGCACTCCTTCATTAAAGTTAAAAATGCTAGGATTCTAATATATTTCAGATAACATTAAAAAAAAAACCACTTTATATTCTAATTATTTATTAAACTTTTGAGTTTCAGACATCCTTTGCCATGTTCAGTACTGATTATAAAACAGATATATGGAAAAAGGCTTAGGTCATAATTTGCATAAGTGAAAAAGCAAGTCAGATTTCTTTGAGAAAATCAGAAAACTAATAATGAGAGGTGTATGGACATGGAAACAATTATGTACACAGATCTCACTTACCAAGCACAAAGTTGTCAGTATATGCATATTTGAGCACTGACTTCAAAAAAAGTCAAGGTTTCACACAAAATTTCTGCCTCCTGGAATTTATTGGCTAATTGATATGTCTCTTGAAATGTGAAATTTTCAGTGCTAAGTTCAGGCTTGTTCTAGCAAACTGAGATAATTACCCACCCTTACTATTGGACACATTTGCTTGGGATAAGGAGCAGAGGCAATTTATGTGGCTTATGGGTACATCCTTATGATCTCAGATATACTCTTTGGGATTCTTATAATCACTCCCAGAAGGCCCCAAAGCACTTAGCTTTATTAAAAAAACAGAACTTTCAGAAAAGTAAAAAGTCATTCTCAGATCAGCCTTACTGAATTATTAACAAATAAAATTCAAAGTTTCAGTTTCCTTTCTCATATATGGACTATCTGTTATCATATTATTTGTATTAATTTTAAATTTTAATGCTCAAGATATTTAAAGAGAATTATAAGCATCATAATACCTTATATACTTTATCATGCATTAAAATGTATCTAAATATTAAAACAGCTTTTATCAATGGCCAAGCATGACATTAATAAAAGTAATGGAAAATTCATTTAGCCAAAGTAATAAAAATTCCACAATGTCATCTAATACATAATCCATATTCAAATTCAACAAATTGTTTGAATTATCTCAGGATTTTGTATCCCTTAAGATTGTTATTCTCTCTTGGTTTCTCATCATTTAAAACAATGACTCTTTTAAAATCTTAAAAAAATCATTACTCTTTGACACTCATGCATTAATCCTTGCTTTGTTGCTGTTGTTAAGATTTTATTTCTTCCTCTTAAAAGCTGTTATTTACCATCATTTGACATCAGTTTGTCTTATGCTAAAATTTGTACCTGTAACTCCGATCTCTGCAAATTCAAATATCTATTTGAAATTGACAATTGGGTGGAGAAATCTGGCTGCTCACAGCATGCTAAGCTCAATATTTCACAAATAAACACTTTAGATCCACCACTCCCTGTCACACTGAAATCTATTCGTTTTCTTCTGTTCCTTTGATAACTCAGGCCAGATGAGAATAGAGGTTTTGTTTCTCTCCTTTTACATGACCATCAAATTTGTGTGTGTGTTAATTCAGAAAGAATTTTTCAGTAATCGTCTAATTTACAAATTCCACCTTCACATATATGCAATCTACAAACCATACCTATTATTCTTATAACTATATTTATAAACCCAAAGTGTCTGATTTGTTCTTTTTCTATATTTATCTGTTATCTTTCATATAAGCCATTAGTAATTCATATTTTATTATTTGAGTTTATAATGTCTTTCTCCCATAACTATTTTATTATATTATAGGTGTCTATAATTCTATTATAATGGAATTTAATATGATATTTAATATCATAATTCAGATTTTTGTTTTTACTAAGCATAAATTTATGCACTCGATATTTCAAATGTTGGCTCTCAATTTGAATGATAGCTTCGGTCATTTATTTTTAAACTTTCATTCTGGGTCTTATCCTCAAAAAGATTAGTGGAGACTGTGTCTTGATGATCACATATTTCATACTTTGGATTTATAGTTGTGGTTCCTGCTGATACTGGGACTAGCTTAGTTCCAGCTAAGCCAAATAATTTTTGCTAGTTGTGTTCATTTTCTTCAGCCAGCCAAGACAAGGAACTGTATCAAATCTCAGACAGTTGGACGAAGTTTTTTCAGCTTTTATTAATAGGTAGGGAGCCCCAGCCTCTGTTTTCACAGTGTCAGTCAGACTTTGATTCTGAATAAAGCCTAAGGTGCTTTTGGACATGATTATCCAGGAACTGAACCTCCAGGCCTTCTTCTCATTGATTCAGTCCTTGATCCCAGCAGGCACACAACTTCTGCCCTTGTTTGCTACAGTATATTTCTATTCATATTCTGACCATGAAAATATTTATCTTGTTTATAGCTTTATCATCTTAATGTACTCTTAAGATTGCCATTTTTGAAGGGAAAGGAATATTTAAATGCCTGAACTATAGACTTATGTTGGCCAGAATTCTCTCAGTTACTTTTCAAGATTCTATTGAAATATCTTGTTCATAGCAGCAAAATATATTCAACACTTTCTGCTGTTTTGTCATTACTCATTCACATATAAACAGCAATCTGTAGTCAATTCCTAACATTTTATAAAAACTACTGCCATATAATCACCGATAATGCCTGTGCTGCCACCCCTACTTCAACTAAACCTTTGTCATCTTCAATCTCTGTAAGAGTAGAAATTTGTTAATCTCTTTCAGCTTTAAATAATTTCTGGTAGTGCTATTTCCATAGTTCATACACATTATTATTCTAGTGTAAGAGTATGAATGTCAAATCAAAGCAAATAGAATAGACGTAGGTCTTCTACCATGCTCATTATAACAAACATGAATTTCTTTGTTATACAGAAAAGTCAAGTCGAGATAAACAACTCAGATTGAAACTTAAAATTAATAATTTTTATTTTTGCTAATCATGAGGAGCAATATTAATTATTTTCTAAAGAGTCATTTAGAATTTTTATTTCACCTTCTTATTTTCCAGTGTGTAACTCAGTGAGTTTAGTACAGTCGCTCAGTCATGTCTGACTCTTTGGAGCCACATGGACTGCATCATGACAGGCTTCCCTATCTATCACCAACACCCGGAGCTTCCTCAAATTCAAGTCCATCTAGTTGGTGATGCCATCCGACCATCTCATCTTCTGTCATCCTCTACTCGTTCAGCCATCAATCTTTCCCAGCATCAGGATCTTTTCCAATGAATCAGTACTTTACATCAGGAAGCCAAAGTATAAGAGTTTCAGCCTCAGTATCAGCCCTTCCAATGAATATTTAGGACTGGTTTACTTTAGGAATGACTCTTTTTTTTTCTTTTTTTTTCTTTTTTTTTTTTTTTACAGTCAAAGGGACTCTCAGGAGTCTTCTCCAACACCGCAGTTCAAAAGCATCAATTCTTCCGTGCTCAGCTTTCTTTATAGTCCAACTCTCACATCCATACATGACTAATAGAAAAACCATAGCTTTGACTGGATGGACCTTTGTCAGAAAAGTAATGTCTTTGCTATTTAATATGCTGTCTAAGTTGGCCAGGAGGTAAACAAAGTGGTCTGGTTATTTACATCTCTTTAAGAATTCCCCACAGGTTTTTTTTTTTTTTTTCTTTCTTTTTTTTTTTTTTTTTTATCCACACAGTCAAAGGCTTTGACATAGTCAGTAAAGCAGAAGTAGATGTTTCTCTGGAACTCTCTTGCTTTTCAACGATCCAATGGATGTTGACATTTTGATCTCTGGTTCCTCTGGTTTTCTAAATCCAGTTTGAACATCTGGAAATACACTGTTGGAGCCGGGCTTGGAGAATTTTGACCATTATTTTACTAGCGTGTAAGATGAGTGTAATTGTGCAGTAGTTTGGACATTCTTTGGCATTGTCTTTCTTTGGGATTGGAATGAAACTGACCTTTTCCAGTCCTGTGGCCACTGCTGAGTTTTCCAAATGTGCTGGCATATTGAGTGCAGCACTTTCACAGCATCATCTTTTAGGATTTGAAATAGCTCAACTGGAATTTCATCATCTCTTCTAGTGATGCTTGTTCGTAATGTTTCCTAAGGTCACCTGACTTTTCATTCCAGGATGTCTGGCTCTAAGTGGGTGATCACACCATCGTGGTCACCTGGGTCATGAAGATCTTTTTTATGTAGTTCTGTGTATTCTTGCCATCTCTTCTCAATATCTTCTTCCTCTGCTAGGTCCATACCATGCCTGTCCTTTATTGTGCCCATTTTTGTATGAAATGTTCCTTGATGTCTCTAATTATCTTGAAAAGGTCTCTAGTCTTTTCCATTCTATCATTTTCCTCTATTTCTTTGCATTGATCACCGAGAAAGGATGTCTTCTCTCTCCTTGTTATTTTTGTAACTCTGCATTCATATTGGTATATCATTCCTTTTCTCCTTTGCCTTTAGCATCTCTTCTTTTCTCAACTATTTGTAAGGCCTCCTCAGACAACCATTTTGCCTTATTGCATTTCTTTTTCTTGGGGATATTCTTGATCACTGCCTCCTATACAATGTCACAAACCTGCATCATAGTTCTTCAGGCACTCTGTCTGTCAAATCTAATCCCTTGAATCAGTTTGTCACTTCTACTCTACAGTCATAAGGGATTTCACTAAGGTCATACCTGAAGGGTCTAATGGTTTTCCCTACTTTCTTCAATTTAAATCTTAATTTGGCAATAAGGAGTTCATCATCTAAGCCACAGTCAGCTCTCAATGTTCTTTTGCTGACTATAGAGCTTCTCAATATTTAGCTTCAAAGAATATAATCAATCTGATTTTGATATTGACCAGCTGGTGATGTCCATGGGTCCATGTGATGTTCTCTTATTTTGTTGGAAGAGGGTGTTTGCTATGACCAATGCATTCTCCTGTTAAAACTCTGTTAGCCTTGGACCTGCTTTGTTTTGTACTCCAAGGACAAATTTGCCTGTTACTCCATGTATCTCTTTACTTCTGACTTTTGCATTCCATTCCCCGATAATGAAAGGGATATCTTTTGAGTGTTAGTTCTAGAAGGGCTGTATTTCTACATAGAGCCATTCAGCTTAAGCTTCTTCAGCATTATTGGTTGCGGCAAAGCCTAGGATCGCTGTGATGTTGAATGGTTTGCCCTGGAAATGAGTAAAGATCATTTTGTCCATTTTGAGATTGCAAGTGAGAGAGCTAGGTACTAGGCAAGTTGATAAGAAGTCTGGAAGGTGTCAGAGGAGAGAGGGTTCTGGGACTTGAGGAGGAGATAGGGGTTTAGGATTCTCAAGGAGGAGGAAAAGGCAAATGTCTCTCTCTCTCTCTCTCTCTCTCTCTCTCTACATTTCTTAGTCACATATTAAGTTCTTTTTTTTTTTTTTTAAGCCTAGAACTGACGATTACACAACAAACAACTTAAAGTACGAAGTCAAGAAACACCTGGAGTAACAGGCAAATTTGGCCTTTGAATACAGAATGAAGCAGGGCAAAGGCTAACAAAGTTTTGCCAAGAGAACGAACTGGTCATAGCAAACACCCTCTTCCAAAAACACAAGAGAAGACTCTACACGTAGATGTCACAAAATGGTCAACAGCGAAATCAGATTGATTATATTCTTTGCAGCCAAAGATGGAGAAGCTCTATGCAGTCAGCAAAAAAAACCACCAAGAGCTGACTGTGTCCAGATCACCAACTCTTTATTGCAAAATTCAGGCTGAAATTAAAGAAAGTAGGGAAAACCACTAGACCAGTCAGATATGACCTAAATCAAATCCCTTATGATTATACAGTGGAAATGAGAAAAGATTTAAGGGACTAGATCTGATAGACAGGGTGCCTGATGAACTATGGATGGAGGTTCATGACATTGCACAGGAGACAGGGATCAAGATCAAACCCATGGAAAAGAAATGAAAAGGCAAAATGGCTGCCTGGGGAGGCCTTACAAATATCTGTGAAAAGAAGAGAAGTAAAAAGCAATGGATAAAAAGAAAGATATAATCATCTGAATGCAAAGTTCCAAAGAATAGAAGGAGAGATAACAAAGCCTTCCTCAGGGATCAATGCAAAGAAATAGAGGAAAACAACAGAATGGGAAAGACTAGAGATCTCTTCAAGAAAATTAGAGATACCAAGGGAACATTTCATGCAAAGATGGGCTCTGTAAAGGACAAAAATATTATGGACCTAAGAAAAGCAGAAGATATTTAGAAGAAGTGGCAATAATACACAGGAGAACTGTACAAAACAGATCTTCATGACACAGATAATCACGATGGTGTGATCAATCACCTAGAGCCAGATGTCCTAGAATGTGGTCAAGTGGGTCTTAGGAAGCATCACTTCGAACAAAGCTAGTGGAGGTGATGGAATTCCAATTGAGCTATTTCAAATACTGAAAGATGATGCTGTGAAAGTGCTGCACTCAATATGCCAGCAAATTTGGAAAATTCAGCAGTGGCCACAGGACCAGAAAAGATCGGTTTTCATTCTAATCCCAAAGAAACGCAATGCCAAAGAATGCTCAAACTACCGCACAATGGCACTCATCTCACATGCGGGTAAAGTAATGCCCAAAATTCTCTGAGCCAGACTTCAGCAATACATGACCTGTGAACTTCCAGATGTTCAAGCTGGTTTTAGAAAAGGCAGAGGAACCAGAGATCAAATTGCCAACATATCCGCTTGATCATCGAAAAAGCAAGAGAGTTCTAGGAAAACATCTGTTTCTGCTTTATTGAATGTGCCAAAGCCTTTGACTGTGTGGATTACAATAAACTGGAAGTTTCTGAAAGAGATGGGAATACCAGACCACCTGATCTGCCTCTTGAGAAACCTATATGCATGTCAGGAAGCAACAGTTAGAACTGGACATAGAACAACAGACTGGTTCCAAATAGGAAAAAGAGTACATCAAGGCTGTATATTGTCACTCTGCTTGTTTAACTTATATGCAGAGTACATTATTAGAAACGCTGGGCTGGAAGAAGTACAAGCTGGAATCAAGATTGCCGGGAGAAATATCAGTAGCCTCAAATATGCAGATGACACCACCCTTATGGCAGAAAATGAAGAACTAAAAAGCCTCTTGATGAAAGTAATAGAGGAGAGTGAAAAAGTTGGCTTAAAGCCCAACATTCAGAAAATGAAGATCATGGCATCTGATCCCATCACTTCATGGGAAATAGATGGGGAAACAGTGTCAGACTTTAGTTTTTGGGGATAAAAAATCTGTGCAGATGGTGATTGCAGCCATGAAATTAAAAGCTGTTTACTCCTTGGAAGGAAAGTTATGACTAACCTAGACTGCATTAAAAAGCAGAGACATTATTTTGCCAACAAATGTCCATCTAGTCAAGGCTATGGTTTTTCCAGTGATCATGTATGGATGTGAGAGTTGTACTGTGGAGAAAGCTGAGTGCCAAAGAATGCTTTTGAACTGTGGTGTTGGAGAAGACTCTTAAGAGTCCATTGGAGTGCAAGAATATCCAACCAGTCAATTCTGAAGATGAGTCCTGGGTGTTCTTTGAAAGGACTGATGCTAAAGCTGAAACTCCAATACTTTGGCCACCTAATGAGAAGAGTTGACTAATTGGAAAAGGCCCTGATGCTGGGAGGGATTGGGGGGCAGGAAGAGAAGGGACAATAGAGGATGAAGATGGCATCACCGACTCGATAGACGTGAGTTTGAGTGAACTCTGGGATTTGATGATGGGCATGGAAGCCTGGCATGCTGCAATTCATGGGGTTGCAAAGATTCAGACACGATTCAGTGACTGAACTGAACTGAAGGATTAGATGACAGCAATGTGTCCTTCTTGAAGACAGTTTCTCTTTACAGAAAACCTTCTGACTAATTCTGATATCTTAGAATGTATATTATGGGAATGAGTCTGGTAGGATCTTTCAGTTGTTAAATTCTAACCCTGCTATCCTAAAATGTAAATTGTGGTAGTGAGTTTGGTAAAATTCTTACAACCTTGAGACATTCTTTTGATTTATTGTAGTAACTAATTTTAAAAGTATATAATTCATTTGGTAAAGACTAGCGAGTAGGGCATTCTCCATCCCCCTTTTGATGTCTATGTCAGAAGCTTTCTGTCCCTTTTTCACTTTAATAAAATTCTTCTACACAAAAGCTCTGAGTAATCAAGCCTGGTTCCTGGTCCCGAAGCTAAATCTTCTTTGGAGATCATGAATATGATATTGTTCACAGTAAGCTATCACACCCAAAAACTGCATTATGGACTCTTTCATTGACTATGAGTTCTACTCCATTTTTCCAAAGGGATTTTTACCCAGTGTAGTATATATAATGGTCATCTGAGTTAAATTTACCCATTCCAGTCTATTTATTTCACTGATTCCTAAAATATATGTTCACTGTTGCCATCTCGGTTTGACCACATCCAATTTATCTTAATTCATGGACCTAACATTCCAGGTTCCTATGCAATATTGTTCTTTGTAGCATCGAACTTCCATCACCAGTCACATCAACAACTAGTTTTGTTTGTTTGTTTGTGGGTTTTTTTTTTTTTTTTGGCTTTGACTCTGTTAGGTAGGTAGAATAGGGAAAAGGAGTCCAAACTTGTGGTGGCTAAAAGACAAGGAAAGGAAAAGCCCATGAAAATAGAACAAAGGAAGGTCAAAGAAAGGTCCAAGGACCTGAGTGAAAACTTCAGGTAGAATAGCACTCTTAGCTGAGCCCAGTTTGCATAGGGCAGGCCCATGGGAAAAGAAAAAACATATAAAAGGAGGAGCCAAATGCTCTCTTGCTCTGTCTCTCCCGTGTGTGTACCCTCTTTCTCTCTCTCTCTCCTCTCTCTCCTCCCCCCACCCCCCACCTTGCATGCACTGGCCCGCTCCTCCACTCTCTTCTCTTCTTTGAGGGTGGATTCTCTTGCTATCTTCTAAATAAAATAGAGCTCTAACACTGATTTGTCTAAGAGCTACGATATGGTTTAAGACCGGAGAGCTGTGACATGCCGAGGGCTTTAACGTCTGTTGCACCAAATCATTGTTGTGACAAGATAAGAACCGA